>CM051529.1:66076581-68476581 GCA_028017165.1 Herpetospermum pedunculosum
TCTAATATTTTAGGAGATTTAACCGAATCAAAGGGACTATAATAAAACTTATAGTACGTTTGAAATCCAAGAGCTGATGGGTTATAGTAAGTTTAATTATATCAAAACTGTAACTCTATCCTAGAAGATCCAGCAAGTGGAAAACAATATGAATTTGAAGAAAATCACATTACTAGGGCTCGAACACAAAACTCCTCCTACTTTGATATCATGTTAAATCACACCAATGAACACAAAAGATAGAGTTAGTGGGTTATGGTAAATTTAATTATATCGACACTCTTAACACTTTTCTTACATGTGGGCTTGCAAACTTTATAGAAGACTCAATAAGTGGAAATCAATATTAATTGGAGAGGAAATTACATTACAGGGATTCGAACATAGGGGTCTCCTGGCCTATGATACCATGTCAAATCATTGGGTTGATCTGTGATTTAACACTAAGAACGATACTTTGACTATTTGTGTTGAATTTCAGGTATGAGAACATGGATACAGTTAGGTTTGCGTTCTAAAATGATGGTATTTGGACTTCCATTCCATGGTTGGGCATGGAAACTTAAGAGTTCTAAACAACACAATGTGTTTTCAGCAGCCCAAGGAAGTGCTCAAGGACAAAGTATTTCCATGGAAGGTCAGATAGAGTATAGGAATATTAAGAAATTTATAGCTGATGAAGATGCCAATAATGTCCTCATGGATCGCAAGTTTGTAATTGCCTACACATACTTTGGCTCAACTTGGATTGCCTACGAAGATGAAGAAACCATAAAATTCAAGATTTCAAGAGTTAAAAACAACTTGGCTTTGAATGGTTACTTTCTTTCCAACATTGCAGCCGATGATGAAGACCATTCTCTTGCAAAGGCATCTTCTAGAGAATGGAAAAAAGGCCAAGGCTTTTGTTGTTGCTTTATGTGATTTTCTATCTATTTGTTATATATTAAGGTCGTTGATGCAACGGGATTAGATAGATGACGGGATGTTTTCGAGAATATGTGGGGGTGATAATTTAAAATTTATGACTTTCGGATCGAGGTTATACTGTATTGACCAGTTCATTAGTTATGTTCAGGTTGGTCGATAGATCAGATTAGTGACCAAGAATTACTCGAAATGTCATCCCAAATAAAAGAGAAATATAATCTCCTCAAATTCAAACAACACACCTTCGAATGCTCATTTGAGATTACAACACACTTTCTCGAAGTTCACTTTGAAATTGTTGGAACTTTTAAAATGATTGTTGGTAACTGCGTTTTAGAAATATCCGCTGTAATAGAAAATATATAAGTGCGGTAAATTTTCAATAAAAATTTATTAAGAGTTAAATTAGAAAATGTATTTTTTTTTTTTTTTTGGATAGAATAAGAATAAAAATAAGATTTTTAAAGAGAACTTGCTAGTTACTTGGATTCTAACTTTTTTTTTGTATCGTTCTCTTTTTTTTTTCTCTTCTTTTTATTATTATTATATTTTGTGATGGATAACTATAACCGAGATATAAATTTAATTTGTTATTTTATATTATTTATATTTCGTGTTTTTTCCAACAAACCCACCCTAAATAAAAAATTATTGCTCTATTTCAATAATGTTAAAAAATTGACAATTAGAATTCAAATAACTAGCACCGATAATTATTTGATTTTTTATTTTTAGATTTTAAAAATTGTACATATTTATATTTGAAAGTTGCCGTGAAATCTAAAAGGCAATAATTGGTCTTAAATTACAAATGTTTGGCCCAAAGCTTCAAAGAGCTTTCCGTATAACTTTGGGTGAGAATTTCCGTCAATTTTCATAGCATTAGTTTTGGCTTCATCAAAATCCTAACACTTTTAGCTATTATCTGAATTAGCCTTAATCGATCTTATGAAATAAAAATGTATTTTTTTTTTTCTTTTTTTTGGGGGAGGGAATAGGTTATTTTATAGCTATACCAGACCAAATTGACTGATTTTCAAATAATCTTTAAATCACAATTTTTATTACTAAATATTGTACATTTATGCATGTCTCTTCTAATTACTATATAATTAACTATTCATCTATCTATTTAACTTTAGCTTCAAAATATGTTTTCAACAACTCAGCCATTAAAAATTGTTAACCTGAACATTAGGGGCGAATCTATTAAGAGACTAGGGGCCATGTTCCCCTCCCCCAAATTTTTTTAATTTTCTTACACATGAGAAGATATAACTATAAGTAATACATTAGTTAAGTAAAAAAAATATGTCAACTTAGAGGATGCCCAAAAATCACCATATTTTAAGAATTGCCTAACTAAAAAATATTGTGTCCATTGCCTAGTCTCCGTTCTCCTCAATTTATTCATATCACTGTGGAAGACGATATGACTTATAGATGTACTTTGTGGTTGAAGGTGTTATTTTATTTTATTTTTTTGAAAAACGATACTTCATTAGTATGTGAGAAACATACAATAGCCGAAGTCTAATTACATGAACGCAATCAAATTCAAAGCGATATTAGAAGTATCATAGCTAGAGAAGAGAGGAGATTTTTTAGACCAAGAGGCCGCTAGAACAATAATATCATCCCAAATCGACTGATTGCATGCTTGGGGCAAAGTTGTTGAAAATTTGATTGTTTCTTTCTTTCCAAATACTCAAAAGAGAGGCCACCAAAATATTGTCGATGATAATTTTCTTCTGTGAAGAGCGATTGAAACTCAAAGACATGACACATAAATTTTCATCAATATGGACCACATTAGCGAAAGGACTCAGCTTGTTCTAAATAATCTGTGATAAATTGCAATGTAAAAATAAGTGATCATATCCTTTGATCTTGATTGACAAAGAGCACACCAATTTAACTGCAGAAAAGCATAATTTAAATTACATTTCTAAATTCTTTCGGCGGTGTTGATATTTGTGTAAAAAATGGACCAAATGAAAAATTTGCATTTTTTTTTTAGGATCATTGATTTCCAAAGAAAATTGTGGTTAGTGGTGTTATTAGCCCCGGCCCCTAATAGAGTTTCTCTTGAAACTTGTTTTTAGTGAGTTGTTTTTTTTTTTTTTAAATGTGTTTTAGTGGCTTGAATTCATATTGGTCCAATTAATTTACTTGTAATATATTATCTTTTCATATATATATATATATATATATATATATATATATATATATATATATATATAGATATATATATTCTCGTCAATGTTTGTGTATGTTGCATAAGATGAGATAATCTTGGAGGGAGAGAAAAATCACTAAATGACAAGAAAATAGTAGATGGATAATCTTTGTTTGAAGAAATAAATATCAATTGATATTATTTATATTAGTAAGACTTAGCTTTACAAAAGTTTACTTTATATACTTTTTAATTTTATTGTATGTATGTTTGTGTGTACATAAATTGCTCGTATATACCCTCAAAATCAATTCTCTAATTAGAAATTATGGTATAGGTAAATGGATAAAATCCTACTATGGTGTCTATCAAATAAAATTTGATCTTTAAATTCCGGTGGTTGATATGAAACGAATTTTAGGAAAGTTAAGATACAATCATTGTGAAATATGTTTTTCTTTTTTACAACATGTTGGAGGTGAGGATTGATCGAACTTAGGACCTCATAGTCACTAAGTGATACATGTTTTTAAGTAAGCCTAAATTTAATTAATTAAATAGTAATACAAAAATAATGGTGATAATTGAAGAGACAATGACTTTATAAATTAATCTATCCATTTGTAGGTCATAAGTAAGCCTACATTTAATTAACTAAATACTAATGAAAATGATAATAATTGAGACCATGACTTTAAATATTAAACCTATAATGTGAGCCAACCTGAATACTTAGATAATGTTTTATATCATGTGTGTATGCTACAAATATATATTGATTGTCAAAGCTCAGCTGACATATATGTATGTGTTGACAATCTAGAGGTTTCTGATTCGAATTCCCAGATACTAAAAAAAAAATCATATATAGATTAATTTAGTAGATGATATGTTAGAGAAATAACAAACTTATATAAACTCTAAAAAAAAAACTACACAAATGTATTTTAATACGTTAGATTAAAAATGATATTTTGCACCGGTCTATTGACTTTTATTTGATTCCCAAATTAAAGAATGATATTACCATATTTGTGACTAAAATACAATCCATTTGAACATGTAATAGGACAAAAAGAAGTTAGATAGAAAAATTATTATAATAAAAATGTATTTGATGAAGAAATAATATAGCACACAGAAATAGCTATAAATATGGGATTGGAATGCTATTGTTTTAGAAGCAAGGAATTGCAATCCCATAGAGTTGTTGAATTGAAATGGCCGAAATCACAAAGTTTGTGAATGCTGGCTACTGGCTCGCCAGTACGGATGACATACTTCCGGTTGCAAATATCGATCCTACTCTTTTTAGCCATCTGTTGGTTGGTTATGCTGGTGTCAACTCTGAAACTTCTCAAGTCACCATAGATCCTTCCCAAGTTATCCTAATCAATCAGTTTTCTCCAACTGTGAAACGACTTAATCCTGAGCTCAAAACTTTATTGTCCATTGCAGGAGACAGTAATGTATTCGCTAAAATTGCTGGAAATCCTACGACTCGCGATGCCTTTATCCTATCCTCCATTGATGTAGCTAGAGCAGGTGAATTTGATGGTCTCGATCTTCAATGGCTATACCCATCTTCTCTGGATGAAATGAACAACTTTGAAGAGCTACTTCGTTCCTGGCACCAAGCTATTGTGGACAATGCTAAGAATTTGAGCCTTCCACAGTTGCTCCTTGTTGCCACAGTCTCGAACGTACCTTATCTCCAACACAACATTCAATATCCAGTGGATGCAATCAAACAAAAGTTGGATTGGGTGAACGTCCTTTCTTATGACTTTTACACCCCAACTTCCTCGAGCAAGGCTACTGGACCATCCTCAGCATTCCACAATCCAAAGGCTAATGCCCTATCTGCACATTTTGGTATCCAATCTTGGACCCGAAGCCTTCAGAATTTGCCTCATAAAAAAATTGTATTTGGAATTCCCTTCTTTGGAAGGGCTTGGAAACTTGTCAACTCTCACCAGCACGACGTGTTTTCTAAAGCTGATGGTGCAGCCACAGGAGATGGTATTTCCCCAGATGGTCAGATTTACTACTCCAATGTGAAGAAGTTTATAGACGATAATCAAGCTGGAAATGAGGAGAAGGACCCTAGGTTTTTAATTGCGTACACTTATTCTGGCACAACCTGGATTGCGTACGAAAGTGAATACACTATTGCACACAAGATTTCATTGGCAAAGTCCGACCAGGTACTTGGTTACTTTGCTTTTAATATTGCAGCGGATGATGATGCCAACACTCTTGCTCATGCTGCCAAAACCAATTGGTGATATATTTCCCACACCTCCCTTCAATAAAATGCGTGCTCATGCATGCTGCTGTGTCTGTTGTCTCTCTTATTTCTAATTTTATATGTATTATTATTATCTTCTACCTTGTGTGTTGTTCAAGATTGGAGGTCCAATAAAATTGCTGGTGTGTTTGCTTTACAATATTTCTCTACCTTGTAGTGACTATATTGAATTAATTTGTCCACGTAACTAATGGGTTAATTATAACAAATGAAAATTGTCAAACCAAAACAAAACAAAGTTAATATTAAAATATGAATTTTCCAACAACACGATCTAACCTTCGAGGGCATGTGGGTCTGCCAGAAACTCTTCCAAAGCATGGCAATGGGGTCCATAGAAGATGAGAAGTCTTGTTGACTCCGCTCTAAATGCATACCGAGCTTATAAGCACCCTTCACTGAAAATAAGCCCTTCTTATCTCAAGCCCAATAGACTTCGTCATCCTCTCTTTGCCCATTCGTGGGAATGGAAAGAATTAGATTACCCTCCGTCTCACCAAACCCCGCGCGAACCTTAGCTTTATTCCAAGACCAATCCGCACATAGCAATGATGCCACCAACTCATCCTTATAACATTTTCCAACGCACACCGAGCGACCTTGCCCAACCTTCAGAATCCACGAGTCTGACGCAATCTGAATGCTATGACCGTTGCCCAGCCGCAACCGATAACCCTTCTGAAACAGCTCCCTCCCCCACATAATAGTGCGCAGGGCATACGACGTATTACGCCCGACCAAGGCCTTTAGAAAATGTCATGTTCGAATATACTTGCCTCACAACACTTGATAAAGAAGGCTATACTTGGCCGGCGGATAAGTCTTCAGCACTGTGTGGCGAGCATTGCCTGATTGAAAATCCACAAGTCCCGAAACTCCAAATATAAGTTTCGAGATCCTCAGATCCTCAACATGATATTATATTAGACATCATGAGATTCCTGTTAGGATATTGTGAAGTCCAAACAAACCTAAAAGCCCATTAAAGCCCAAAAAAGACTCCACTAAGCAAAGTTTGTAATTGGTTAAAATAAAAGGTGATTGTTGTATTGGCTGAATTTTAGGTGGTTTTTCTTATAAATAGAAGTTTAAGCGAGCTCCCTTTTTTTTATCATCAAAACAAAAGGAGAATAAAATTGAACCGTGGGTATTCATTATGTTTTTTTGTTTTTCATTGTGCAGTGAGTGTATTTTGAAAGGAATAGAGTTTATTCTATTTGTGGGGTTTGATTTCTCCTTTGTTGTTGATCCCAAGCTATCAGGTTGTGATACTTGGAAGTCAATAGTCATTGTTGGGCTATTGAGGGTAGTTTGTAGTGTGGAGTTGAGGCTTCTTGTAATCTCCATTATAGTTGAACCTGCAGTTGCAGAAGACTGGACGTAGTCCCGAGATCGGTGCGAACCAGTATAACTTTCGGTGTTGTTCTCTTTCCGTTATCTTTATTATTGCATTTTGTGATCGATAACTTATTTGGTTCTAACTTGTGAAGTGGGAACGGGAGATATAATATTGTTGTTATTCCGCGTTATTTATATCTTGTGTATTTTTCCCAACAAGTGGTATCAGAGTTTTTGATTCAAAAATCATGGGAGCGACGAATCCAAAGAGTTTCGAAGGAGTCACAAAATTTGATGGGAGAAATTTTGGTTATTGGAAGATGCAGGTGAAGAATTTTTTAACCTGCAAGAAATTGCACAAGGCACTGAAAGAGAGACCGAAAGAGATGTCAGATGGAGATTGGGAAGATCTCGATGAACAAGCAGTTGCAAACATTAGAATGTGTTTGACAATGGAAGTGGCTAGTCTTGTAGCCAACGAGACTACTTTAATCAAGTTAATGGAAGCGCTTACAAACAGGTACGAGAAATCGTCTGCTTATAGTAAAGCATATCTTCTTAAGAAATTTTTCAACATGCAAATGGCTGAAGATGCATCTGTTAATTCCTATATCAATGAGGTTACCACTTTGATAGATCAGTTGAAGTCTGTTAAAATAGATTTTACTGATGAAGTGTGTGCTATTCAGTTATTAATGTCTTTACCTGAGAGTTGGGAAACGATGAAGACAAGTGTGTCTAATTTGGTAGGGGAAAATACTCTGAAGTTTTCAGGGGTTTGTGATTTAGCTCTAGCTGAAGAAATTCGTAGAAAGAGTAGTGGTAGAGAGTCATCTACTATAGGATCAACTTTAGCTTTGACTAAGGGTAAAAAATTTATGAAACCGAGTAGTAGTGGGAAGAAGTGGGGTCATAGGAATAAAGAGATAGAATGCTTTTCCTTTCACAAAATGGGTCACTATAAAAGTCAGTGTAGAAAGCTAAGAGAGGATCGAGAGGCAAACATAGTTGATGATGCCAATGTCTGTGTTGGAAGTGACACAGAGAGTTGTAGTAATTCATCTGAATGGATTCTAGACGGTGCATCTACTACACACATAACTTCAAATAGAAATTTATTCACATCATTCATAGGTGGACATCATAGTCTAGTGAGAATGGGTGATGGTAGAGTCTTCAAAACCAGTGGGATTAGGGATATTAGTTTGAAGTCAGAATGTGGTAGTGTTCTAGTGCTGCATGATGTCAGGTTTGTGCCCAGTATTAAGATGAATCTCATCTCTACTGGCAAGTTGGCAGATGAAGGCTACAAAAGTGAGTTTGGAAGTATCCAGTGTAAACTCATACTAGGATCCCAGGTAGTGGCAGTTGGCCATAGAAATTCTACACTGTACAGATGTCAGTTGAATGTTGCCAAAGAATCAAAGAGACGGTGGATGCCAATTAAAGCTACAGATGGTTGTTATAGAGGTGAGCCAGCAGCACTGATAGCCAAGTTTGATCAGTTAGATCATGATCCTTCAATTCAGAAACAATTGGGAAGTTCAGAAAAGCAAGTTGATGGCTATTGTCAACCCCCAATTGTCAGACACTTGAACGAATTGAAGAAGTCGTCGAGGCGAGTGAAGGCATCGAAGTGGAAGGCCAGAGCAGTTGCTAAGGTCAAAGAAAAGATCTCTAGCTTGGCAGCAAGTTTGAATAGAGAATTCAAGCCCTCTAGCTTGGCAGCAGGTTGGAATAGAGAATTCAAGTCATTCTCAAAATATATCTTCTTCAAGAACAGTGATTCAGGATTGAAGAAGATGTTAGTTGTTGCCACTTAGCTGACGTGGGAGTACGTGTCTGTCTTTTTTGTCTGGGAGACAGATCCACGTAGCGAGCCCATTCCTCAGGGCGAGCACAGATGCACTACAGTTACTTTATGATGGTTACCACTTACCTGTCGTTTGTAATTTTTGTTATTTTACAGGTTTTTTGTTGAACCTCGGAGTTTGCCAAGAAGATCAGAAATAATCGTTGCAGTGGGAGTAAATCCTTGGAGTTTGCCAAGAAGACCAATTTCGTTGTAGTAGGAGGCAAGATCCTTATTTTTTTTCTTCAAGTGGGAGATTGTTAGGATATTGTGAAGTCCAAACAAACCTAAAAGCCCATTAAAGTCCAAAAAAGACTTCACTAAGCAAAGTTTGTAATTGGTTAAAAGAAAAGGTGATTGTTTTATTGGATGGATTTTAGGTGGTATTTTTTATAAATAGAAGTTTTGAGCTCCCTTTTTTGATCATCAAAACAAAAGGATAATAAAATTGAGCCGTTGGGTTTGATTTCTCCTTTGTTGTTGATCCCAAGCTATCGAGTTGTGATATTTGGAAGTCAATAGTCATTGTTGGGCTATTGAGGGTATTTTGTAGCGCCGAGTTGAGGCTTCTTGTAATCTCCATTATAGTTGAACCTGCAGTTGCAGAGGACTAGACGTAGTCCCGAGATCAGGGCGAACCAGTATAACTTTCGGTGTTGTTCTCTTTCCGTTATCTTTATTATTGCATTTTGTGATCGATAACTTATTTGGTTCTAACCTGTGAAGTGGGAACGGGAGATATAATATTGTTGTTATTTCACGTTATTTATATCTTGCGTATTTTTCCCAACAATTCCATCTTAAAACCAATTGGTGATAGGAGGAGTAACCCATGTATGTTATATTGTGAGTGAGCTCCATTCATTTTACCTTGGTTAAGGTTGGTTAAGGTACGCGTGTGATCTCTCTCCTCTCATTTCTTTTCATGCCCTTGTATATAATTCTATAATTACGAAGATAGTTAACATTTGAAAAAGAAAGATGGAAAATTATATTAAATTAAAAAAGACTTCCACTCTTAAATCTCTTCTATAATCTATCCTTAAACATTATTATATAACCTAGGCACATATATATTGACAAAACAAAGTTAGATAGATAAATTTGTTTAAATAAATTAGTATTTAAAGATTGTATGGATCGATAATTTCTTAATAGAGTATTTTTTTTATTTTATATCCGTGAATGTCCGAGTCAGTCTTCGCGTACTTGTAAAAATAGATGGTCATAAAAAATTGAACTTATACCCTCTAGAAGTACTTTAATAGCCTCAAAGTCCTTCGCGAACCTTAAATCAATCCTTGATAGTTAAATAGTTTAATTGAGTTTGACTTCATATATATCAAATTGATTTAACAACTATCATCACATATAGTTTAAATTTCCCTCCTCTCTCTCTTTTCTTTCTTTCTTTGAGTTCTCTCACCAAATGGCCAACAACAATAATTTTGTAAATGCAGGCTATTGGTTCACCCACAGCAAAACCCAGCTTCCCATTTCCAAAATTGATGCTCATCTTTTCACCCATCTCTTCTGTGGTTATGCCGGTATCAACTCCCAAACTTTCGAGCTCTCGATTCTCGATTCGGAAAAACCCGTCATCGATCAATTTTCTAAAACTATCAAAGAAAACAACCCGGAGGCGAAAACTTTGTTGTCCATTGGAGGAGATGATGCAAAAGCAGATAGATTTGCAGCCATGGCAGCCAACTCTTCAAATCGTGCATCATTTATTGGAAGCTTCATTTCTAAAGCAAGAGAGGGAAATTTTGATGGTGTGGATATTCAGTGGTTGTATCCTTGTTGTGTGGAGGAGATGTCTAATTTTGAAGGTCTGATTATTGAGTGTTACAATGGTGTTGTGAAAGAAGCTAAAGAATGTCATCAAGCACGATTGATTGTTGTCGCTACAGTGTTTTATTCTCCTTATATAAACAACTTTAAGTATCCAATTCAAGTTATTCGAAGAACATTGAATTGGGTTAATGTGATTGCTTATGATATTTACACTCCTACTTCCTTCCCCCAACAAACTGCTCCATCCTCAGCATTCTACAATCCTAACAGAATCTCCTTGTCGGGATCCTTTGGTATGTTTTCTATATTTCCTATCGTTTGAGTTTAATTTCAATTTCGTCCATGATTTTAAAAAATTTGAATTTAATCATCATGGTTTTGAAATTAGTTTCAATTTGGTCTAAGAGTTTCATTTTCGTCTTTATAGTTTGGTTAAACCCGACAAATAATCATTCCAAAACTATCTTTTATTCACCTGAATAATTCATATATTTTCCATCTGAATAATTCATATAATTTCTTCTAGGAGAGGGGGTTGATTTTGAAATAAATTAGAAAAATAGGGTTGTTTTGAAAAAAAATTGGAATATATATATAGGGAAATTGTAGTAAATGACAATTTAAGACTTATTGTTTGCAAATATAGCATGTTTTTAAAAATTTTGCGGATATAGCAATTTCTATCGCTGATATCTTATGACTGATAGAAGTCTATCGCGGATCACCTCAGCTTTTTATAGATTTTTGTCAGTGATAATAGTCTATCAGAGATAATAGTCTATCACTGATAGAAGTCTATCAGTGATATAATAAAGTCTATCAATGATAGAAACGGGTTTTTTTGCCATATTTGCAAAACATTTTAAAGTTTGCTAAATTTGCAATTAGTTTGGGTCTCATTGCTATTTATGCAACCAGCCCTATATATATATATTGTCTTTTATTAGGGTGAGCAGTATGGCGCCACGTGTGTTTTTGTTGCACTCCCTCATTTTTTCCTTTTTTTTTTTTTCTTTCCTCTCTCTCTTTTTAGTTTTGATTTATGTATTTTAAATCTTCATAATTTTTTTTTATCCTCTACTCAATATTATCATTATTTTCAACTAATCAATTAAAATTTGAAGATTTAAAATAACAATTATAGAAATAAATAATCAAAACTATTTCTACTTCTAACCATGTTTATAACTTTATATCGGATAATTTAAGAGGGAGGAGTTGATTTTGAAATAAATTAGAAAAATAAGGTTGTTTTGAAAAAAAATCGAAAAAAATGGTTGTTTTTTTGTCTTTATTATAGTGCGCATGTTGAAGACGCGCACTCTATGATTATATTTTGAGCATTAATTTTTTTTGTTTAAGTTTATTTTAAAAAAATTAAGTGATATAATTAGATATAAACATGGTTAGAAGTTTATTTGTAATTTAGTTTTGATTATTTATTTCTATAATTGTTATTTTAAATCTCCAAATTTTAATTGATTAGTTGAAAATAATGATAATATTGAGTAGATGATAAATATATATATATATATATATATATATATATATAATAAAGATTTAAAATAAATAAATCAAAACTAAAAAAAAAGAGAAAAAAAAGAAGGAAAAAATTAGGGAGTGCAACCAAAAAAAAAAAAAAACATGTGGCATCATACGATTGGAGCACGTGTGGAGATGCGGTTTACTCAATTTGTGACTGTTCCCGTCCTCCACACCATAAAGACAAAAAGAGGTTCACTACAAAGACCAATTATGAGGTTTGAATAAACTATAGGTACTCAATCAACAAATTTATAACTATCTAAAAGAAATTAGTAGGAAAAAGTTTTAAAAGTTAATAATAACGAGAATATTTTAAGAGATTTAACTAAATCACAGGGACTATATATAATAAAACTTGTAGTAAGTTTGAAATGCGAGAGCTTAAGCTGATGGGTTATAGTAAGTTTAATTATATCAAAACTCTAACACTACCTTAGAAGATTCAACAAGTAGAAATCAATATTAATTTGGAAAAAATCACATTACTGGGGCTCGAACACAAAACTTACTACAAGGTAAAGTTGGTGGGTCATGGAAAATTTAATTATATCGATACTCTAACACTTTTCTTATTTGTATATTGGAGAGGAAATTACATTACAAAGATTCAAACACTAGACCTTCTGCTATGCTATGAGATATCATGTCAAATCATCAAGTTAATCGGTGATTTAACACTAAGAATTGATACTTTTAACTATTTGTGTTGAATTTCAGGTATGAGAACATGGATACAGTTAGGTTTGCCTTCTAAAATGATGGTATTTGGAGTTCCATTCCATGGTTGGGCATGGAAACTTAAGAGTTCTAAACAACACAATGTGTTTTCAGCAGCCCAAGGAAGTGCTCAAGGACAAAGTATTTCCATGGAAGGTCAGATAGAGTATAGGAATATTAAGAAATTTATAGCTGATGAAGATGCCAATAATGTCCTCATGGATCGCAAGTTTGTAATTGCCTACACATACTTTGGCTCAACTTGGATTGCCTACGAAGATGAAGAAACCATAAAATTCAAGATTTCAAGAGTTAAAAACAACTTGGCTTTGAATGGTTACTTGCTTTCCAACATTGCAGCCGATGATGAAGACCATTCTCTTGCAAAGGCATCTTCTAGAGAATGGAAAAAAGGCCAAGGCTTTTGTTGTTGCTTTATGTGATTTTCTATCTATTTGTTATATATTAAGGTCGTTGATGCAACGGGATTAGATAGATGACGGGATGTTTTCGAGAATATGTGGGGGTGATAATTTAAAATTTATGACTTTCGGATCGAGGTTATACTGTATTGACCAGTTCATTAGTTATGTTCAGGTTGGTCGATAGATCACATTAGTGACCAAGAATTACTCGAAATGTCATCCCAAATAAAAGAGAAATATAATCTCCTCAAATTCAAACAACACACCTTCGAATGCTCATTTGAGATTACAACACACTTTCTCGAAGTTCACTTTGAAATTGTTGGAACTTTTAAAATGATTGTTGGTAACTGCGTTTTAGAAATATCGGCTGTAATAGAAAATATATAAGTGTGGTAAATTTTCAATAGAAATTTATTAAGAGTTAAATTAGAAAATGTATTTTTTTTTTTTTTTTTTTGGATAGAATAAGAATAAAAATAAGATTTTTTTTTTTTTTGAGTACATTGGGATGGGGGATTCGAACCACAGACCTCTTGGTCATCAAGACATACATATGCCTGCTGAGCCCTGCTCGCTTTGGCTAAAAAAAAAAAAAAAAAAAAAAAAAAAAAAAAAAAAAAAATTGACAATTAGAATTCAAATAACTAGCACAGATAATTATTTGATTTTTTATTTTTAGATTTTAAAAATTGTACATATTTATATTTGAAAGTTGCCGTGAAATCTAAAAGGCAATAATTGGTCTTAAATTACAAATGTTTGGCCCAAAGCTTCAAAGAGCTTTCCGTATAACTTTGGGTGAGAATTTCCGTCAATTTTCATAGCATTAGTTTTGGCTTCATCAAAATCCTAACACTTTTAGCTATTATCTGAATTAGCCTTAATCGATCTTATGAAATAAAAATGTATTTTTTTTTTCTTTTTTTTGGGGGAGGGAATAGGTTATTTTATAGCTATACCAGACCAAATTGACTGATTTTCAAACAATCTTTAAATCACAATTTTTATTACTAAATATTGTACATTTATGCATGTCTCTTCTAATTACTATATAATTAACTATTCATCTATCTATTTAACTTTAGCTTCAAAATATGTTTTCAACAACTCAGCCATTAAAAATTGTTAACCTGAACATTAGGGGCGAATCTATTAAGAGACTAGGGGCCATGTTCCCCTCCCCCAAATTTTTTTAATTTTCTTACACATGAGAAGATATAACTATAAGTAATACATTAGTTAAGTAAAAAAAATATGTCAACTTAGAGGATGCCCAAAAATCACCATATTTTAAGAATTGCCTAACTAAAAAATATTGTGTCCATTGCCTAGTCTCCGTTCTCCTCAATTTATTCATATCACTGTGGAAGACGATATGACTTATAGATGTACTTTGTGGTTGAAGGTGTTATTTTATTTTATTTTTTTGAAAAACGATACTTCATTAGTATGTGAGAAACATACAATAGCCGAAGTCTAATTACATGAACGCAATCAAATTCAAAGCGATATTAGAAGTATCATAGCTAGAGAAGAGAGGAGATTTTTTAGACCAAGAGGCCGCTAGAACAATAATATCATCCCAAATCGACTGATTGCTTGGGGCAAAGTTGTTGAAAATTTGATTGTTTCTTTCTTTCCAAATACTCAAAAGAGAGGCCACCAAAATATTGTCGATGATAATTTTCTTCTGTGAAGAGCGATTGAAACTCAAAGACATGACACATAAATTTTCATCAATATGGACCACATTAGCGAAAGGACTCAGCTTGTTCTAAATAATCTGTGATAAATTGCAATGTAAAAATAAGTGATCATATCCTTTGATCTTGATTGACAAAGAGCACACCAATTTAACTGCAGAAAAGCATAATTTAAATTACATTTCTAAATTCTTTCGGCGGTGTTGATATTTGTGTAAAAAATGGACCAAATGAAAAATTTGCATTTTTTTTTTAGGATCATTGATTTCCAAAGAAAATTGTGGTTAGTGGTGTTATTAGCCCCGGCCCCTAATAGAGTTTCTCTTGAAACTTGTTTTTAGTGAGTTGTTTTTTTTTTTTTTTTAAATGTGTTTTAGTGGCTTGAATTCATATTGGTCCAATTAATTTACTTGTAATATATTATCTTTTCATATATATATATATATATATATATATATATATATTCTCGTCAATGTTTGTGTATGTTGCATAAGATGAGATAATCTTGGAGGGAGAGAAAAATCACTAAAAGACAAGAAAATAGTAGATGGATAATCTTTGTTTGAAGAAATAAATATCAATTGATATTATTTATATTAGTAAGACTTAGCTTTACAAAAGTTGACTTTATATACTTTTTAATTTTATTGTATGTATGTTTGTGTGTACATAAATTGCTCGTATATACCCTCAAAATTAATTCTCTAATTAGAAATTATGTATAGGTAAATGGATAAAATCCTACTATGGTGTCTATCAAATAAAATTTGATCTTTAAATTCCGGTGGTTGATATGAAACGAATTTTAGGAAAGTTAAGATACAGTCATTGTGAAATATGTTTTTCTTTTTTACAACATGTTGGAGGTGAGGATTGATCGAACTTAGGACCTCATAGTCACTAAGTGATACATGTTTTTAAGTAAGCCTAAATTTAATTAATTAAATAGTAATACAAAAATAATGGTGATAATTGAAGAGACAATGACTTTATAAATTAATCTATCCATTTGTAGGTCATAAGTAAGCCTACATTTAATTAACTAAATACTAATGAAAATGATGATAATTGAGACCATGACTTTAAATATTAAACCTATAATGTGAGCCAACCTGAATACTTAGATAATGTTTTATATCATGTGTGTATGCTACAAATATATATGGATTGGCAAAGCTCAGCTGACATATATGTATGTGTTGACAATCTAGAGGTTTCTGATTCGAATTCCCAGATACTAAAAAAAAAAACATATATAGATTAATTTAGTACATGATATGTTAGAGAAATAACAAACTTATATAAACTCTAAAAAAAAACTACACAAATGTATTTTAATACGTTAGATTAAAAATGATATTTTGCACCGGTCTATTGACTTTTATTTGATTCCCAAATTAAAGATTGATATTACCATATTTGTGACTAAAATACAATCCATTTGAACATGTAATAGGACAAAAAGAAGTTAGATAGAAAAATTATTATAATAAAAATGTATTTGATGAAGAAATAATATAGCACACAGAAATAGCTATAAATATGGGATTGGAATGCTATTGTTTTAGAAGCAAGGAATTGCAATCCCATAGAGTTGTTGAATTGAAATGGCCGAAATCACAAAGTTTGTGAATGCTGGCTACTGGCTCGCCAGTACGGATGACATACTTCCGGTTGCAAATATCGATCCTACTCTTTTTAGCCATCTGTTGGTTGGTTATGCTGGTGTCAACTCTGAAACTTCTCAAGTCACCATAGATCCTTCCCAAGTTATCCTAATCAATCAGTTTTCTCCAACTGTGAAACGACTTAATCCTGAGCTCAAAACTTTATTGTCCATTGCAGGAGACAGTAATGTATTCGCTAAAATTGCTGGAAATCCTACGACTCGCGATGCCTTTATCCTATCCTCCATTGATGTAGCTAGAGCAGGTGAATTTGATGGTCTCGATCTTCAATGGCTATACCCATCTTCTCTGGATGAAATGAACAACTTTGAAGAGCTACTTCGTTCCTGGCACCAAGCTATTGTGGACAATGCTAAGAATTTGAGCCTTCCACAGTTGCTCCTTGTTGCCACAGTCTCGAACGTACCTTATCTCCAACACAACATTCAATATCCAGTGGATGCAATCAAACAAAAGTTGGATTGGGTGAACGTCCTTTCTTATGACTTTTACACCCCAACTTCCTCGAGCAAGGCTACTGGACCATCCTCAGCATTCCACAATCCAAAGGCTAATGCCCTATCTGCACATTTTGGTATCCAATCTTGGACCCGAAGCCTTCAGAATTTGCCTCATAAAAAAATTGTATTTGGAATTCCCTTCTTTGGAAGGGCTTGGAAACTTGTCAACTCTCACCAGCACGACGTGTTTTCTAAAGCTGATGGTGCAGCCACAGGAGATGGTATTTCCCCAGATGGTCAGATTTACTACTCCAATGTGAAGAAGTTTATAGACGATAATCAAGCTGGAAATGAGGAGAAGGACCCTAGGTTTTTAATTGTAATTGCGTACACTTATTCTGGCACAACCTGGATTGCGTACGAAAGTGAATACACTATTGCACACAAGATTTCATTGGCAAAGTCCGACCAGGTACTTGGTTACTTTGCTTTTAATATTGCAGCGGATGATGATGCCAACACTCTTGCTCATGCTGCCAAAACCAATTGGTGATATATTTCCCACGCCTCCCTTCAATAAAATGCGTGCTCATGCATGCTGCTGTGTCTGTTGTCTCTCTTATTTCTAATTTTATATGTATTATTATTATCTTCTACCTTGTGTGTTGTTCAAGATTGGAGGTCCAATAAAATTGCTGGTGTGTTTGCTTTCCAATATTTCTCTACCTTGTAGTGACTATATTGAATTAATTTGTCCACGTAACTAATGGGTTAATTATAACAAATGAAAATTGTCAAACCAAAACAAAACAAAGTTAATATTAAAATATGAATTTTCCAACAACACGATCTAACCTTCGAGGGCATGTGGGTCTGCCAGAAACCCTTCCAAAGCATGGCAATGCGATCCATAGAAGATGAGAAGCCTTGTTGACTCCGCTCTAAATGCATACTGAGCTTATAAGCACAATTCACTGAAAATTAAGCCCTTCTTATCTCAAGCCCAATAGACTTCGTCATCCTCTCTTTGCCCATTCGTGGGAATGGAAAGAATTAGATTACCCTCCGTCTCACCAAACCCCGCGCGAACCTTAGCTTTATTCCAAGACCAATCCGCACATAGCAATGATGCCACCAACTCATCCTTATAACATTTTCCAACGCACACCGAGCGACCTTGCCCAACCTTCAGAATCCACGAGTCTGACGCAATCTGAATGCTATGACCGTTGCCCAGCCGCCACCGATAACCCTTCTGAAACAACTCCCTCCCCCACACAATAGTTCGCAGGGCATACGACGGATTACGCCCGACCAAGGCCTTTAGAAAATGTCATGTTCGAATATACCTGCCTCACAACACTTGATAAAGAAGGCTATACTTGGCCGACGGATAAATCTTCAGCACTGTGTGGCGAGCATTGCCTGATTGAAAATCCACAAGTCCCGAAACTCCAAATATAAGTTTCGAGATCCCCAGATCATCAACATGATATTATATTATACATCATGAGATTCCTGTTAGGATATTGTGAAGTCCAAACAAACCTAAAAGCCCATTAAAGCCCAAAAAAACTCCACTAAGCAAAGTTTGTAATTGGTTAAAATAAAGGGAAAACCAGAGGAATGTCTACAATTAAGCCACCCAACATGAAAAATGGCTAATCACTTTTTTATTTTGAATTATGTCTAAAACCTAAATTTAGTATGAGATTTTAGAACCAAATGGACTTGTTTACCCTTCGTCAATTTCTCCTAATTTTGAGAATTAAAAATAGAATATTTTTTATCAAAGTTTAGGAAGAGAGAGAAAACAGAGTTTGGCGTGGATTTAACAGAGAGGATTAATTAAGTAGAGAGAAGCCGTTAAAAATCAGAGGGATGACACTTATCCAAATTTCCATACATGGTTATACCCCACCCCCAATAGTGTACGTTAAAAATGATAAATGAGTCTATATACTTGAATAAGTAATACAGGCAGATTGCATCCATTAGTGGCGGTGTGTGTATGTCTGCATACAAAGTAAAAAGAATACCCACAAGGGGCTGTGTATACCTATAGGAAGTGTTCTAGCCACCCAATGAAGGTGTGTGTATGACTGCACACAAACTAATACTGGGGCGGGCTGTGTCGTTTGTGCAGCTGCAGACAGTACAAATTAGCAGTGGGGTGTGTGCATCCGTGCACACATAATAATAATGGGATGGAAATGAGTTTGGAAGTTCTGTGTATTACTGAATAATAAAGGACGCCAACAACTTAATTAAGAAGAAGGAATTGCTTTTTTTTTTTAAATAAGGTATTGCTTCCCAAGGAATGGGTATAATGTGTTTTATGGGGTAGATGGAAATTTATGAACACGCTACCTTCAATCGACAACCAAAACGCGCTTACGTTCGACCCTAAAAGCAGAACTGAACCACCGACGCATTCTTCAAAAATCGCCAACTCCAAATCTGGAACTCCATTCTTCAAAAATCAGAAGCGAAGGAAAATCGAAAGGCCGTTCACCCTAAAAGCAACCAAAACGGAGTTGTTCTTCCGTTTCTCCATAACCTACTTCGAAATCCTTCAAACTGAACCACCGACGCATTAGACGGGTACGTCCGAACTAGACTCGCAATTCCTCTATCGCAAGTCGTTTCTCCATAACCTACTTGGTAAGCATTTTCCTCTCTCGCATTTCTTCTCCGATTTCTTGAACTCGTCGGCGTTTGTCGAAATATTGAGGTCAAATGTGTGGTCGTTAGAGAATAACAATTTCCAGATTGAGAAGATGAGGGGAGGCGTTGGGTGACGGCTGAAAACAAAGGGAGATGGGCACATCGATAAAGAGGGAGGTTGCCGAATTGAGAAGATGAGGGGAGGCTTTCGGTGATGGCTGGAAACAAAGGGAGATGGGCACATCGATAAAGAGGGAGAGAGAAAGACAAAATTAGGGTTCATTTTTTGTTTTTTTTTATTTCTAATTTCTTTTATTTTCAAATTACCTAAAATGTAGGTTTGTAACTGCCTATCTTCTCTCTTCTTTCTAATTTTTGAAGTTTAAATAAAACTCTAAATTATTTTGAGACTTTAAAATTCTCTATATGAGATCGCTTGAATCTAATTCACTCAAATTAGATTTCAAACTAATTTTTTAACTTTAAATAAAACTCCAAAATAATTTGAGACTTTAAAATTCTTTTCCAAATTCACAAATTTAATTATCTTATATGAGACCGTTTGAATCTAATTCACTCAAATTAGATTTCAAATACAATTACAATTATATTGGGATTACACGGGTTGTAGAATGTTCTTGTGGTGTGTCCATATATATACCCCTACTAGAGGTTGTGTGTGCGCGATCCCACTCGAAGTACATCTCCACGTCTAATTTTTGAAGTTTAAATAAAACTCCAAATTATTTTGAGACTTTAAAATTCTCTTCCAAATTCACAAATTTAATTATTTTATATGAGACCGCTTGAATCTAATTCACTCAAATTAGATTTCAAACTAATTTTTGAACTTTAAATAAAACTCCAAATTAATTTGAGACTTTAAAATTCTCTTCCAAATTCACAAATTTAATTATCTTATATGAGACCTCTTGAATCTAATTCACTCAAATTAGATTTCAAATACAATTACAATTACATCGGGATTACACGGGTTGGAGAATGTCCTTGTGGTGTGTCCATATATATACCTCTACCAGAGGTGTGTGTGCGCGACTCCACTCAAAGTATATCTCCACGGGTGTGCCCAAACGTATACTCTGACAGATGGTGTGTGCGGCGACTCTACTCAGAGGAACTCATAGAGATACGCCAGAAATTACTTAACGGAAAAAAAACAAATTCGATTTCTTTGTACGAAAAATATCCATCTCACCAAATAAACTCTTAAAACTAATTAAATTTTAAAATAAAATAAACTAATTTCAAAACTAATAATTTTTAAAATAGGAAATCTTAAAAGGGTATAATAGGGAACCAACTCAAACAGATTTACTCCTAAAAAATCTCTAGACATACCTTGTAAAGAAAACACGTATTTAAACATTTTTCATTAAACGTTATTTATTGTAGACATTCTTCTCATTTTCCCTAAAATAAAAGGTTATTGTTGTATTGGCTGAATTTTAGGTGGTTTTTCTTATAAATAGAAGTTTAAGTGAGCTCCTTTTTTTTTATCATCAAAACAAAAGGAGAATAAAATTGAACCGTGGGTATTCATTCTGTTTTTTTGTTTTTCATTATGCAGTGAGTGTATTTTGAAAGGAATAGAGTTTATTCTATTTGTTGGGTTTGATTTCTCCTTTGTTGTTGATCCCAAGCTATCAGGTTGTGATACTTGGAAGTCAATAGTCATTGTTGGGCTATATTGAGGGTAGTTTGTAGTGTCGAGTTGAGGCTTCTTGTAATCTCCATTATAGTTGAACCTGCAGTTGCAAAAGACTGGACGTAGTCCCGAGATCGGGGCGAACCAGTATAAATTTCGGTGTTGTTCTCTTTCCCTTATCTTTATTATTGCATTTTGTGATCGATAACTTATTTGGTTCTAACTTGAGAAGTGGGAACGGGAGATATAATATTGTTGTTATTCCGCGTTATTTATATCTTGTGTATTTTTCCCAACAAGTGGTATCAGAGTTTTTGATTCAGAAATCATGGGAGCGACGAATCCAAAGAGTTTCGAAGGAGTCACAAAATTTGATGGGAGAAATTTTGGTTATTGGAAGATGCAGGTGAAGAATTTTTTAACCTGCAAGAAATTGCACAAGGCACTGAAGGAGAGACCGAAAGAGATGTCAGATGGAGATTGGGAAGATCTCGATGAACAAGCAGCTGCAAAAATCAGAATGTGTTTGACAATGGAAGTGGCTAGTCTTGTAGCCAACGAGACTACTGCAATCAAGTTAATGGAAGCGCTTACAAACAGGTACGAGAAATCGTCTGCTTATAGTAAAGCATATCTTCTTAAGAAATTTTTCAACATGCAAATGGCTGAAGATGCATCTGTTAATTCCTATATCAATGAGGTTACCACTTCGATAAATCAGTTGAAGTCTGTTAAAATAGATTTTACTGGTGAAGTGTATGTTATTCAGTTATTAATGTCTTTACCTAAGAGTTGGGAAACGATGAAGACAAGTGTGTCTAATTTGGTAGGGGAAAATACTCTGAAGTTTTTCAGGGGTTTGTGATTTAGCTCTAGCTGAAGAAATTCGTAGAAAGAGTAGTGGTAGAGAGTCATCTACTATAGAATCAACTTTAGCTTTGACTAAGGGTAAAAAATTTATGAAACCGAGTAGTAGTGGGAAGAAGTGGGGTCATAGGAATAAAGAGATAGAATGTTTTTACTGTCACAAAATAGGTCACTATAAAAATCAGTGTAGAAAGCTAAGAGAGGATCGAGAGGCAAACATAGTTGATGATGCCAATGTCTGTGTTGGAAATGACATAGAGAGTTGTAGTAATTCATCTGAATGGATTCTAGACGGTGCATCTACTACACACATAACTTCAAATAGAAATTTATTCACATCATTCATAGGTGGACATCATAGTCTAGTGAGAATGGGTGATGGTAGAGTCTTCAAAACCAGTGGGATTGGGGATATTAGTTTGAAGTCAGAATGTGGTAGTGTTCTAGTGCTGCATGATGTCAGGTTTGTGCCCAGTATTAAGATGAATCTCATCTCTACTGGCAAGTTGGCAGATGAAGGCTACAAAAGTGAGTTTGGAAGTATCCAGTGTAAACTCATACTAGGATCCCAGGTAGTGGCAGTTGGCCATAGAAATTCTACACTGTACAGATGTCAGTTGAATGTTGCCAAAGAATCAAAGAGACGGTGGATGCCAATTAAAGCTACAGATGGTTGTTATAGAGGTGAGCCAGCAGCACTGATAGCCAAGTTTGATCAGTTAGATCATGATCCTTCAATTCAGAAACAATTGGGAAGTTCAGAAGAGCAAGTTGATGGCTATTGTCAACCCTCAATTGTCAGACACTTGAACGAATTGAAGAAGTCGTCGAGGCGAGTGAAGGCATCGAAGTGGAAGGCCAGAGCAGTTGCTAAGGTCAAAGAAAAGGTCTCTAGCTTGGCAGCAAGTTTGAATAGAGAATTCAAGCCCTCTAGCTTGGCAGCAGGTTGGAATAGAGAATTCAAGCCATTCTCAAAATATATCTTCTTCAAGAACAGTGATTCAGGATTGAAGATGTAAGTTGTTGCCACTTAGCTGACGTGAGAGTACGTGTCTGGGAGTCAGATCCACGTAGCGAGCCCATTCCTCAGGGCGAGCACAGATGCACTACAGTTACTTTCTGATGGTTACCTGTCGTTTGTAATTTTTGTTATTTTACAGGTTTTTTGTTGAACCTTGGAGTTTGCCAAGAAGATCAGAAATAACCGTTGCAGTGGGAGTAAATCCTTGGAGTTTGCCAAGAAGACCAATTTCGTTGTAGTAGGAGGCAAGATCCTTATTTTTTTTCTTCAAGTGGGAGATTGTTAGGATATTGTGAAGTCCAAACAAACCTAAAAGCCCATTAAAGTCCAAAAAAGACTTCACTAAGCAAAGTTTGTAATTGGTTAAAAGAAAAGGTGACTGTTTTATTGGATGGATTTTACGTGGTTTTTTTATAAATAGAAGTTTTGAGCTCCCTTTTTTGATCATCAAAACAAAAGGATAATAAAATTGAGCCGTTGGGTTTGATTTCTTCTTTGTTGTTCCCAAACTATCGAGTTGTGATACTTGGAAGTCAATAGTCATTGTTGGGCTATTGAAGGTATTTTGTAGCGCCGAGTTGAGGCTTTTTGCAATCTCCATTATAGTTGAACCTGCAGTTGCAGAAGACTAGACGTAGTCCCGAGATCGGGGCGAACCAGTATAACTTTCTCGGTGTTGTTCTCTTTCCCTTATCTTTATTATTGCATTTTGTGATCGATAACTTATTTGGTTCTAACTTGTGAAGTGAGAACGGGAGATATAATATTGTTGTTATTTCGCGTTATTTATATCTTGCGTATTTTTCCCAACAATTCCATCTTAAAACCAATTGGTGATAGGAGGAGTAACCCATGTATGTTATATTGTGAGTGAGGTCCATTCATTTTACCTTGATTAAGGCTGGTTAAGGTACGTACGCGTGTCATCTCTCTCCTCTCATTTCTTTTCATGCCCTTGTTTATAATTCTATAATTGCGAAGATAGTGAACATTTGAAAAAGAAAGATGGAAATTTATATTAAATTAAAAAGACTTCCACTCTTAAATATTTTCTATAATCTATCCTTAAACATTATTATATAACCCTAGGCACATATATATTGACAAAACAAAGTTAGATAGATAAATTTTTTTAAATAAATTAGTATTTAAAGATTGTATGTTTGAAAATTAGTACCTTTAGTTTGTATGAAGTCGTGGGGATGATTTATATAATTCTATTTGACCATGGTTTAGTTTATTATTGAATTTTACATCATGGGTCAGTTTTGGATAGATCGATAATTTCTTAATAGAGTATTTTTTATTTTATATCCGTGAATGCCCGAGTCAGTTTACGCGTACTTGTAAAAATAGATGGTCATAAAAAATTGAACTTATACCCTCTAGAAGTACTTTAATAGCCTCAAAGTCCTTCGTGAGCCTTAAATCAATCCTTGATAGTTAAATAGTTTAATTGAGTTTGACTCATATATATCAAATTGAGTTGACAACTATCATCACATATAGTTTAAATTTCCCTCCTCTCTCTCTTTTCTTTCTTTCTTTGAGTTCTCTCACCAAATGGCCAACAACAATAATTTTGTAAATGCAGGCTATTGGTTCACCCACAGCAAAACCCAGCTTCCCATTTCCAAAATTGATGCTCATCTTTTCACCCATCTCTTCTGTGGTTATGCCGGTATCAACTCCCAAACTTTCGAGCTCTCGATTCTCGATTCGGAAAAACCCGTCATTGATCAATTTTCTAAAACTATCAAAGAAAACAACCCCGAGGCGAAAACTTTGTTGTCCATTGGAGGAGATGATGCAAAAGCAGATAGATTTGCAGCCATGGCAGCCAACTCTTCAAATCGTGCATCATTTATTGGAAGTTTCATTTCTAAAGCAAGAGAGGGAAATTTTGATGGTGTGGATATTCAGTGGTTGTATCCTTGTTGTGTGGAGGAGATGTCTAATTTTGAAGGTCTGATTATTGAGTGTTACAATGGTGTTGTGAAAGAAGCTAAAGAATCTCATCAACCACGATTGATTGTTGTCGCTACAGTGTTTTATTCTCCTTATATAAACAACTTTAAGTATCCAATTCAAGTTATTCGAAGAACATTGAATTGGGTTAATGTGATTGCTTATGATATTTACACTCCTACTTCCTTCCCCCAACAAACTGCTCCATCCTCAGCATTCTACAATCCTAACAGAATCTCCTTGTCGGGATCCTTTGGTATGTTTTCTATATTGCCTATAGTTCAAGTTTAATTTCAATTTCGTCCATGGTTTTAAAAAAAATAAATTTAATTTTCATGGTTTTGAAATTAGTTTCAATTTGGTATCTACAATTTTAAGAGTTTCACTTCCGTCTTTATAGTTTGGTTAAACCTGACAAATAATCATCCCAAAACTATTTTTTATTCACCTGGAAAATTCATATATTTTCTTCTAGTTATTGTGTTGGAATGCCTTGAATCTGTTATGAGACCCTCTACGACTGGTTGGTACGAGTGTCATATATAAATCTTCTAATGACTTCAGCCGCTTCTATCTGTTCATTTGTAATTCTCTCCTACTTCGTAATAATACTGCTCTTCCTTCTGCCAGTGGACGTAGCTAACACAACGTTAGTGAACCACGTAAATTTGTGTCGTTGTTCTTCTGCGCTTACTTATTCTTTGTTATTGATTTATCGTAACATTGCATAGCCCTAAACCTCAATGTAGTCAATGAATACAGTTAGCCAAATAGAAAATGTGAAGAAAATAATTGTCGGTAGTGTAACGACAAAGACCAATTATGAGGTTTGAATAAACCATAGGTACTCAATCAAAAAATTTATAACCATACATACTAAATTAAAATACTACAACAAATTTGACCTATAATGTCGGTCTAACAAATTCACATATAGAAGCAATGTCGGAAAAAAAGAAGTTTTTGGTGCACATCTTTTATGAGTATCCTAATCTCCAAAGTCCAGTCCTTTTCTACACAATTTGTTTCTTCTTTGCTAAAAAAACTAACTCACCTACTTTCTCTCTAATATATATGTACTCAAGTTCAAACCATACCTAATATAGTTGTTCAATATAATTGTCACATATATATACTCATACTAAACATATCTAAAAGAAATTAGTAGGAAAAGATTTTAAAAGTTAATAATAACGAGAATATTTTAAGAGATTTATCTGAATCACAGAGACTATATATAATAAAACTTGGTAGTAGGTTTGAAATCCATGAGCTTAAGCTAATGGGTTATAGTAAGTTTAATTATATCAAAACTCTAACACTACCTTAATTAGAAGATTCAACAAGTAGAAATCAATATTAATTTGAAAAAAATCACATTACTGGGGCTCAAACACAAAACTTACTACAAGGTAAAGTTTGTGGGTTATGAAAAATTTAATTATATAGATATTCTAACACTTTAATTTTCTTATTTGTGTGCTTTAAAATTTTATAGAAGACTCAATAAGTGAAAAGCAATATTAATTGGAGGCAAAATTACATCACAGGGATTCGAACACAAGACTTTCTGCTATGCTATGATACCATGTCAAATCATCGGGTTTTAATCGGTGATTTAACACTAAGAATGATACTTTAACTATTGGTGTTGAATTTCAGGTATGAGAACATGGATACAGTTAGGTTTGCCTTCTAAAATGATGGTATTTGGAGTTCCATTCCATGGTTGGGCATGGAAACTTAAGAGTTCTAAACAACACAATGTGTTTTCAGCAGCCCAAGGAAGTGCTCAAGGACAAAGTATTTCCATGGAAGGTCAGATAGAGTATAGGAATATTAAGCAACTTATAGCTGATGAAGATGCCAATAATGTCATCATGGATCGCAAGTTTGTAATGGCCTACACATACTTTGGCTCAACTTGGATTGCCTACGAAGATGAAGAAACCATAAAATTCAAGATTTCAAGAGTTAAAAACGACTTGGCTTTGAATGGTTACTTTCTTTCCAACATTGCAGCCGATGATGAAGATCATTCTCTTGCAAAGGCATCTTCTAGAGAATGGAAAAAAGGCCAAGGCTTTTGTTGTTGCTTTATGTGATTTTCTATCTATTTGTTATATATTAAGGTCGTTGATGCAACGGGATTAGATAGATGACGGGATGTTTTCGAGAATATGTGGGGGTGATAATTTAAAATTTATGACTTTCGGATCGAGGTTATCACTACAAGAAACTTGGCCTTTTTCGAAGGTCACAACCTTCGAAAAATTCTTTAATGAACCTTCAAAAAAGCTTTTTTCGAAGGTTAATTCAACCTTCGAAAAGTGTCGAAATTAATTCCGTCGGAAAAAACTTTTCAAAGGTTTATTAACCTTCGAAAATTAGTTTTTTTTTCAAAGGTTCATTAACCTTCGAAAATTAGTCTTTTTTTCAAAGTTTAGAGTCACATTATATGTAATGTATTGACCAGTTGATTAGTTATGTTCAGATTCGTCGATAGATCACATTAGTGGCCAATAATTACTCGAAATGTGTCATCCCAAATAAAAGCACCTTCGAATTGCTCATTTGAGATTACAAGACACCTTCTTAAGCTCAATTTGAGATTGTTGGAGCTTTTAAAATGATGGTTGGCAACTGTGTTTTAGAAAAAACAGTTGTAATAGAAAATATATAACTGTGGTAAATTTTCAATAGAATTTTATTAAGAGTTATATTAGAAGATATGTAATTTTTTTTTTTTTTTTTTTTTTTTTTGGATAGAATAAGAATAAAAATAAGATTTTTAAAGAGAACTTGCTAGTTATTTGGATTCTAACTTTTTGTATCTTTTTCTTTTTCTTTTTCTTTTTCTTTTTCTTTCCTCTTCTCTTCTTTTTATTATTATTATATTTTGTGATTGATAACTAATTTGGTGGGAACAGGTAGGTAGGATGATAACTAAGATATAAATTTAATTTGTTATTTCATATTATTTATATTTCGTGTTTTTTCCAACACACCCACCCTAAATAAAAAATTATTGCTCTATTTCAATAATGTTAAAAAATTGACAATTAGAATTTAAATAACTAACACCTTCCATAATTATTTGATTTTTTATTTTTAGTTTTTAAAAATTGTACATATTTATATTTGAAAGTTGCCGTGAAATCTAAAAGGCAATAATTGGTCTTAAATTACAAATGTTTGGCCCAAAGCTTCAAAGAGCTTTCCGTATAACTTTGGGTGAGAATTTCCGTCAATTTTCATAGCATTAGTTTTGGCTTCATCAAAATCCTAACACTTTTAGCTATTATCTGAATTAGCCTTAATCGATCTTATGAAATAAAAAATGTAGTTTTCTTTTTTCTTTTTTTTTGGGTAGGGAATAGGTTATTTTATAGCTATACCAGACCAAATTGACTGATTTTCAAACAATCTTTAAATCACAATTTTTATTACTAAATATTGTACATTTATGCATGTCTCTTCTAATTACTATATAATTAACTATTCATCTATCTATTTAACTTTAGCTTCAAAATATGTTTTCAACAACTCAGACATTAAAAATTGTTAACCTGAACATTAGGGGCGAATCTATTAAGAGACTAGGGGCCATGTTCCCCTCCCCCAATTTTTTTTAATTTTCTTACACATGAGAAGATATAACTATAAGTAATACATTAGTTAAGGATAAAAAAATATGTCAACTTAGAGGATGCCCAAAAATCACCATATTTTAAGAATCGCCGAAGTCTAATTACATGAACGCAATCAAATTCAAAGCGATATTAGAAATATGATAGCTAGAGAAGAGAGGAGATTTTTTAGACCAAGAGGCCGCTAGAACAATAATATCATCCCAAATCGACTGATTGCTTGGGGCAAAGTTGTTGAAAATTTGATTGTTTCTTTCTTTCCAAATACTCAAAAGAGAGGCCACCAAAATATTGTCGATGATAATGTTCTTCTGTGAAGAGCGATTGAAACTCAAAGACATGACACATAAATTTTCATCAATATGGACCACATTAGCGAAAGGACTCAGCTTGTTCTAAATAATCTGTGATAGATTGCAATGTAAAAATAAGTGATCGATATCCTCTGATCTTGATTGACAAAGAGCACACAAATTGAATTGTAGAAAATCATAATTTAAATGACATTTCTAAATTCTTTCGGCGGTGTTGATACTTCTGTAAAGAATGGACCAAATGAAGAACTTACATTTTTTTTTGGATCATTCATTTCCAAAGAAATTTGTGGTTGGAGGTGTTAATTAGCCCCTACCCCTAATAGAGTTCCTCTTAAAACTTGTTTTTAGTGAGTTGTTCTCTTTCTTTTTTTTTAATGTGTTTTAGTGATATATATATATATATATATATATATATATATATATATATATATATTCTCGCCAATGTTTGTGTATGTTGCATAAGATGAGATAATCTTGGAGAGAGAGAAAAATCACTAAAAGACAAGAAAATAGTAGATGGATAATCTTTGTTTGAAGAAATAAATATCAATTGATATTATTTATATTAGTAAGACTTAGCTTTACAAAAGTTGACTTTATATACTTTTTAATTTTATTGTATGTATGTTTGTGTGTACATAAATTGCTCGTATATACCCTCAAAATCAATTCTCTAATTAGAAATTATGGTATAGGTAAATGGATAAAATCCTACTATGGTGTCTATCAAATAAAATTTGATCTTTAAATTCCTGTGGTTGATATGAAATGAATTTTAGGAAAGTTAAAGATAAAGTCATTGTGAAATATGTTTTTCTTTTTTAGTGAGGATTGATCGAACTTAGGACCTCATTGTCACTAAGTGATATATGTTTTTTTTAGTATAGGGTGGAGGGATTCAAACCACAGACCTCTTTATATATGTCAGCTGAGCTATGCTCGTTTTGGCAGTTGTGAAACATGTTGATCGATAACATATATGCGCCTCTTAAACCAATTAAGTTATGCTCAAATTAACTACCGTATTGATTATTACCATTTACACAATTTAATGTTTACTTATCACCTCCAAAGGAGGATGTGGATTGTTACGAGGTTTCAATTTTGTAAATGTAAAAAAAAAAAAAAAATCATCACCCAACTTTTCTATCTAACTTTGTTTTGTCTTATTTAGCTCGTTGATCTATTTTAGGGCTTGTAAAATTTAGGAGGGAAGAGATTCAATTTTTCATATAGGTTTTTTTGTTTTGTTTTTTTCTTCAATATGTTTTCTTCCTAATTCAATAACATGTGAGAATAATGATTCAAACGTGATTTGTTTGTCTAAAATACTATAAAATCTTAATTAATTGAGTTGACTTTTATAAATTTAGTCATTATTCTTTATCATCATATTTGTTATAGTATTTAATTAATTAAATGTATTGCTTTCTTATTGACCTTGCAAATTAGTTTAATTATTTTAGGCTGTTTTTTTTAATATTGTAATTTTTAAATTTTTTTTATAAAAATGTTGTAGTTTTGAAAGTATTTTTGAAAGTAATGTTGTTTTAAACGGGTCGTCTTTTCAATAGAGGACCTCTACACGCGAGGAAAGGTCGTCTTTTATCTTTTGAAAAGATGATTTTGCTCCCCGTGGATGAAAATCGTCTTTTAAAGACGATCTTCAAACAATTTATTAAAAAAATGATATCTTCTTATCCAAATATTCAAAAATTTCGAAAAATGTATGGTCGGAAAGCTACAGAGAGAGCTTCAATTTGATAGTTAGTTTTTATAATTTTTAAGTTTTGTATCAAATGATAAAGATCATCGAAGTTGAACTATAGTTCTGCAAATTTCAAAACTAGAGATTCTTTTGAGAAGTGTGCATTACAAAATCGATATCTTTTTAACCAGATATTCAAAAAAATTGAACAAGGTACGGTTGGAAAGCTAACACGGAGAGCTTCAATTTGATATATAGCTTCACTATTTTTTGAGTTGTGTATCAAAAGATACAGATCGTCGAAGTTTTGCTACAGTTCTGAAAAACTTCACTAAACCCGGAACTAAAGATATGGCTGAAAAACTTCAAAACTGTAGCTTAACTTTCACGATCTTTATGTTTTGATACATAACTCTAAAAATAGTGAAACCAAGTATAAATTGAAGCTCTTTTTTTTAGTTTTCCAATCGTACTTTTTTCAAAAATTTTTAATATTGGTTAAAAAAATCTTCAGTTTTGAAATTTGCAGAATTATAGTCAACTACGATGTTTATCTTTTGATACTACTCAAAAAATATTGAAATTGGGTATCAAATTAAAGCTATCACAGTTAGCATTCCAACCATACCCTTTTCGAAATTTTTAAATATCTTGGTAAAAAAATATCAATTGTTTAATCCAAAAGAACTTTTTCATACCTGCAGAAAAATATTGAAACCAGTTAAATTGGAGTTTGATAGCTTTCCAACTATACCTTATTCGAAATTTTTGAATATCTTGATAAAAAAAAAGTAAATCGTCTTTTGAAAAGACGATCTTCATCTATGTGGAGTAAGATCGTCTTTTCCAAAGACGACTTGTGCTTGCGTGTAGAGGTCGTCTTTTGAAAAGACGACCTCACTATACTATAAGTATAAATAATAAGGAAATATAGAAAGGGTTGTGAGTACATTACAAATACTAGACTAAAATATAATATAAAAGAATATATCTAGTTCTAGAGTCAAAAGTAAACTTACTTTTAATTAACTAAATATTAATATGCAAATGAATAATAATTGATAATGACTAAACTAGGAATAGAAAAATCTGAATATATTTCACTTGATTTAAGTCGTGTTATCCTCAATTACAATTTATAAGATTAAAGAAAACCATAGTGGGAAAAGAACTATTATATATAGGAAAAGAAAAAAAAATGATATGATGACACATGGCTTAAAGAAATAGGAGAATTGTACACTTGACCCGCTATTTTGGGTGAATTGTTAAAATGACTTGAATCTTAAGAAAAAAAAAAAGGTAAGCTGACATTTTGCTTGGGTCATGTGATGATTCCCAGAAATCCACAATTCTTTTTGTTCCCATACTACTCTCACATTTTTTTATTTATTGAGGCAACACGCAACATATATAGCGAGAGAAAAAAAATAACTTTTAAAAAAAAAAAAGCGCTCGCTCTTGTTATTTTTTGTTCAACTCGCACGAATTGAAAATCAGTTACTCGCTCTCGCTAATGGACTTCCTCGCTATTTTGTTTTTAAAGAAAAAGCACTCGCTCTCGTTATTTTTTGTTCAACTCGTACGAATTGAAAATCAGTTACTCGCTCTCGGTAATAGACTTACTTGCTATTTTTCAGTTACTCGCTCTCGGTAATGGACTTACTCGCTCTCGGTAATGGATTTACTCGCTATTTTTCAGTTACTCGCTCTTGGTAATGACTTCACCCGCTATTTTTTCAGTTACTCGCTCTCGCTAATGGACTTACTCGCCGAAGGGAGTTAAATAATAGATGGTAGAGTTTAGAGTTAAAAGGACAAAAGAGAGGTAGATAGATAAATTAGTTTAATGAAATGTAATAATAGAAATGGTATGAGGTGGTGGATGTTTAAAGTAATAATATAAATAAAAATAGTAAAGATGGAATGAAAATAATTCTACGAGCTTTATCAACTCTTGTTTTTCCATTTGTCTCCTAAAATCTAAATGTCCTCAAGGCATCATGTTCATGCTGGTTACTGGTTCACCAGCACTAACCCCCAGCTTCCATCTGCAAATATCGATGCTAATTATTTCACCCATCTCTTTTGTGGTCATGCTGGTATCCATGCCCAAACTTATGAAGTCACCATAGATCCTATGGAAGACGACTTAATCAATGACTTTACTCCAACCGTTAGACTAAGCAATCATAGGGTGAAAACCCTATTATCCATTGAAGGAGAGAACGACGCGTTCGCTAAAATGGCTAGCGAGCCGGCAAATCGCGATGCCTTTATTGATTCCTCTATTTCAATAGCTCGAGCGGGTGAATTCGATGGTCTCGATCTCCAGTGGTTCTTTCCGTCGTCTCAAGATGAAATGGACGACTTCGAAACTCTTCTTTCTAATTGGCATAAGGCAATCGTCAAAGAAGCTAAAGATTATTATAGAACAAAATTGCTGCTTGTTATCACAGTCTCTAACTTACCCTACTTGCGACACAACATTCAATATCCAGTTGATACAATCATACAAACTTTGGATTGGGTTAATTTGATTTCTTATGATTTTTATACTCCTACTTCCTCCAGAAACTTTACTGGACCATCCTCAGCATTCTACAATCCAAGGTCCAACTCTTTGTCGGGAAATTATGGTATGAATTCATTAAACCTTAAAGTTATGTTTTTGTGTTCCTTAATGGTTTAAGTGTTATTTTAATTTGCCAAACTGAGCATAGCTCAATTGGCATAAGTTTGTGCCCGTGACTAAGAGGTCATAGGTTCAATCCTACTTGTTTCTTGTTTTTTTTTATTCAGACAAAAAAAATAAACATGTTTAGCAATTTTTTTTTTTTTTTTATTCTATGAAATTTTATATTAAGAAGAGATGGTTGCACAAACAGCAATCAGACCCAAAATAATTACAAATTTAGCAAAATTTAAAACATTTTGCACATAATGACAAAAAGTCATTGGCTATCACTGATAGAAGTTATTGTTGATATATGACTATCACTAATAGACTACTATGAGTGATAGACTACTATCACTAATAGACTAAAATTCTATAAAAAAAAACTGAGGTGATAGACTACTATCAGCGATACGGCGATAGATCGTACTATCAGTGATAGAAATTGTCATATCTGTAAAAAAAATTAAAAAGTGCTATATTTTTAATTATTTTACTCTAAATTGACACCCGTTACAATTTTCCTATTAAAAATGTAAAACTTCAAATGAGCAATTTATATAATAAGTTATTGACATATGAAATATATATTTTTAAGATTTTTGACAAATGAAATTTCGACTTTTATTCAATTTCAATTAACTCGTTAAGTATCATACTTTGTTATAACCCTATCATCAATTAATATTATGAAAATGGAAAAAATATCCAAACATTAAAGATTAAATAGCACCACACTATACCATAATTATGCTTTCCTTTTAATTCACTTGTATATATATACAGGACATCTTTTTTACAACATGTGAGAGTAGAGAATCGAATCTGTGACCTCTTAGTCACTAGTCTATACAATATGTTAGTTTTTTTTTTTTTTTTTTTTGAGTACATTGGGGGTGGAGGTATTCGAATCACAGACCTCTTGGTCGTCAAAACATACATATGTCAGCTGAGTCATACTCGCTTTGACGTCTATACAATATGTCAGTTGGACTAGGCTCATGTTAACATTTACATACAGATGCTTTCTATTGAATACTCGTGTTGAATTAATTGAACAGGCATCGAAGCATGGATTAAATGTTTTCCTCATTTACCTTCAAGAAAGATTGTATTTGGAATTCCCTTCCACGGTTGGGCATGGAAACTTGTCAATCCTCCCCAACACCAAGTGTTTTCCAAAGCAGATGGACCAGCCACAGGAGACAATATTTCTAATGACGGGCGAATCGACTACTCCAATATTATAAAGTTTATAGAAGATAATGACGCTGAAAGTGTCAAAAAGGAGGAGAGATATGTAATTGGGTACACATTTAATGGTTCAACATGGATTGCATATGAAAATGAAGCCACCATACCAGAGAAGATTAGATTTGCAAAGTCGCACCACGTACATGGTTACTTTGCTTGGAACATTGCAGCCGATGATGATGTTAACACTCTTGCTAATGCAGCTCAAAGTAGTTGGTGATCGACCACTTTTAGTCATTACTATCTTCTTTAGCTACCCATATAAAGTTGGATCATAATGTCCATATGGTTGTGGTTGTGGTCTTGAATTGCAGTTATCTTATGTAAAGCTTAGGTTTTATGTATCCAACAAAATTATTGGTTTGCGCGATTGTATGAACTTCTGCGTAAGATGAATATATATATAAAGTCATACTTGAGTCAAATCGAGCATATGCATAAGGTTGTGCCCTTAACTAAGAGGTCAGAGATTCAATCCCTGCATTAATTAAATATCTTTGCAAAAAAAAAAGTCCTCGCTAAACCTAATTCTCCCGAAGAAATGATGATTGAATTGTCGTTATCTTATGTAAGGCTTAGGTTTTCATGTATCCGATTTTTTAAAACACATATTTTTTACCTTCTCTTTTGATCAGCAAGCCCTCTTAAATCATTTGTCGCCCCCTTCGCTGAGCACGGTTGCGAGGAAGACGACTATAGTACATTCGTGCTCAGTGTAGTGTTGATGATGTCAACAAATGGACAAAAAAACATGCATTTTCGAAGGAGAGTAAAAAAACATTGCGACCCTCGGGAGTGCATATAAAAAAAAACTACATATGGAGTGAAAATAAATAGGAATAAAAACTGACAAAAAGAAAATGACGAATTCCAATTTCAATCTTGGAGTCTTTATTTATGTTAAGTATTCTTTTTTTGGCCCTCTTTTATTCGGTGTCGTTCTTTCGAATATAGATACTGCTCCATCAAACGATGTTACATCAAGCATCTGCCTGAAAACCATAAATGTTTCTTTATGTTGAGGTGTGTTAAAACTCGCAGCCAACACACCATTAACCTTAAAGTTGGCAAATAACATTATTAACCTTGCCCATATGAGTGTTGTCAAATATCTTGGCTATGTGCAGCGATTGGAGGCGGCGGAGACAGCAAATCCGCAACTTAAAAAACGGCATTCGTCGTGCTCATGTGTAAGTTGAACTTTGCAGGAAATAGAACTAGGCAAATATTTTTTGGATATTGATGACTCTTTTCTCCTCGCTGAAACCACTACCTACGTACATCATGTAACATGTTGATGCATGTCTAGATACCTTCAAACAGCCACGGACAGAGTCGAGTTTTATTTTTCTGAATAGGATGACTTTCTAGTTTTAACGCAATTAAAATGCTATGAAAGCACTACAATAGCTTTATTTCGTACAGCTATAAAAAGTTTCCATAGCTTGACATATACGCAATCGAAAGTGGGTTTTCTATAGCGATTTTAATAGCGTTGAAAACACGCTATGAAAGGTCAAATACTTTCAATAACAGGGCCTACGACCGCGTTTCAAAAACGCTATGGAAAGCTTACAATAACGGTTTTTTGAGGTTGTGGTATGTGATATTTGTTGTAGTAAGAGTAAAAACAAATCAATTTTTTTAGATCACAAAAAAAGTGTATATTCTTATAACATTCACATTCCCAATTTTTATTGGAACAATTATGTACCTAATTCAAGATTTTTGCTTGAAAAGAACACCTTTAGACTTTTGAATATTTACAGTTTAGGGATCGAGGTTTAAGGTGTTTTTATTAAGGATTTTGATCCTAAATCTTTGGGGTTGTAGGTTAATGAATCTCCAAAACCCAACATTGAAAAAAGAAAAAGGAAAAATGTACTCATAAAAAATTGACCAAATTGACTCTTTTTAGACAAAATTGGAAGACTATAGTAAACTTTTTTTTTCAATTTTTTTAGATAACAAAAAAAAGTGTATATTCTTATAACATTCACATTCCCAGATTTTATTGGAACAATCATGTACCTAATTCAAGATTTTCGGCCACGTGTTTGAAACGAACACCTTTAGCCTTTTGAAAATTTACAGTTTAGCATCGAGTTTTAAAGTGTTTTTCTTAAGGTTTTTGGTCATAAGGCTTTGGGGTTGTAGGTTAATGAACCTCCAAAATTCAACATTGAAAAACGAAAATGAAAAATGTACTCTAAAAAAATGACAAGGTCAACAAGAACATAGCTCAACTGACATGATGTATGGACTAGTGACTATGAGGTCTTAGGTTCAATCTCCCACCCCCACATGTTGTCAAAAAAAAATGACTCTTTTTAGACCAAAATTGGAGGACTATAGTAAACGTTATTTTCAATTTTTTTAGATCACAAAAAAGTGTATATTAATATAAGATTCACATTCCCGACTTTTTATTGGAACAATCATGTACCTAATTCAAAGTTTTCAACCACGTACTTGGAAAGAACTCTTTCGTGCTTTTGGAAATTTACGGTTTATGAATCGGGTTTTAAGGTGTTTTTCTTAAGCATTTTGGTCCTTTTGAGGTTGTCGGTTAATGAACCTCCAAAACGGAAAAACGTAGTCATAAAAAAATGACCAAAATGATTGATTTTAGACAAATTGGAAGACTATAGTAAATAATTTTTTTAGATCACAAACAAATGTGCATTCTTATAACATTAACATTCCTGATTTTTATTGGAACAATAATGTACCTAATTCAAGATTTTCAACCACGTGCTTGAAAAGAACACCTTTAAGCTTTTGAAAATTTATAGTTTAGAAATCGAGTTTTAAGGTGTTTTTTCTTAAGGATTTTGGTCCTAAAACTTTGAGGTTGTAGGTTAATGAACCTCAAAAACCCAACCTTAAAAAAGAAAATGACAAATGTACTCATAAAAATTTACCAAAATGATTGTTTTTAGACAAAATTAATGGGCTATAGTAAACCATTTTTTCAATTTTTTAGATCACAAAAAAAAATTGTATATTCATTAACATTCACATTTCCCACTTTTTATTGGAAAAATCATGTACCTGATTCAAGGTTTTCAACCACATGCATGAAAGAACTCCTTCATGGTTTTGAAAATTTACGGCTTAGTAATCGAATTTTAAGGTAATTTTCTTAAACATTTTGGTCCTAAAGCTTTGGGGATGTAGGTTAATGAACCTCCAAAACCCAACATTGAAAAAAGAAAAGGAAAAATGTACTCTTAAAAAATGACAAAAGTGACCGTTTTTAGACCAAAACTGGAGGACTATAGGAAACAATTTTTTTTAGATCACAAAAAAAAGTGTATATTAATATAACATTTACATTCCTGACTTTTTATTGGAACAATCATGTACCTAATTCAAAGTTTTCAACCATGTATGTTGTGAGTGCAAACAAAGTCCCACATTCCTTAGGAAAGGGGAAGATCATGGGTATATAAGTAAGGGACAACATCTACATTGTAACGAGGCCTTTTGGGGTGACCAAAAGCAAAGCCATGAGGGCGGGGAAGATCATGGGTATATAAGTAAGGGACAACATCTACATTGTAACGAGGCCTTTTGGGGTGACCAAAAGCAAAGCCATGAGGGCTATGCCCAAAGTGGACAATATCGTAACAATGTGGATGTTGGTTGTCCCTAACAATGTACTTGAAAAGAACTCCTTCATGCTTTTGGAAATTTACAGTTTAGGAATCCAATTTTAAGGTGTTTTTCTTAAGCATTTTGGTCCTAAAGCTTTGAGGTTGAAGGTTAATGAACCTCCAAAACCAAATATTGAAAAAAGAAAAGGAAAAATATGGTCATAAAAAATTACCAAAATGATTGTTTTTAGACAAAATTGGAGGACTATATAGTAGACTATTTTTTCAATTTTTTTAGATCACAAAAAAATGTATATTCTTATAACATTCACATTCCCGATTTTGATTGGAACAATCATGTACCTAATACAAGATTTTTCGACCACGTGCTTGAAAAGAACACCTTTAGGATTTTTTAAAATTTACAGTTTAGGGATCGAGTTTTAAGGTGTTTTTCTTAAGAATTTTGGTCCCTAAAGCTTAGGGGCTTCCGGTTAATGAACCTCCAAAACCCAAAATTAAAAAAAGAAAATAACAAATGTACTCATAAAAAATTGACCAAAATGACTGTTTTTAGACAAATTAATGGACTATAGTAAACGATTTTTTTCAATTTTTTAGATCACAAAAAAAGTGTATATTCATATAACATTCATACTTCCCACACTTTTTATTGGAAAAACCATGTACCTGATTCAAGGTTTTAAACCATGAAAAGAACTCCTTCATGCTTTTGAAAATTTATAGTTTAGGAATCGAATTTTAAAGTATTTTCCTTAAACATTTTGGTCCTAAAGCTTTGGGGATGTAGGTGAATGAACCTCCAAAACCCAACATTGTAAAAAGAAAAGAAAAATTGTAAAAATGACAAAAGTGAACGTTTTTTTTTTACCAAAACTTGAGGACTATAGTAAATGATTGTTTCAATTTTTTTAGATCAGAAAAAAAAATGTATATTAATATAATATTCTCATTCCCAACTTTTTATTGGAACAATCATGTACCTAATTCAAAGTTTTCAACCACGTACTTGAAAAGAACCCCTTTTGGAAATTTACGGTTTATGAATCAAGTTTTAAGGTATTTTTTTTAAGCATTTTGGTGATCATAAAGCTTTGAGGTTGTAGGTTAATGAACCTCCAAAACCCAACATTGAAAAAAGAAAAGGAAAAATGTATTCATAAAAAATGACCAAAATGATTGTTTTTAGACACAATTAGTGGACTATAGTAAACTATTTTTTCAATTTTCTAGATCACAAAAGAAATGTATATTCATATAACATTCACATTCCCGATTTTTATTGAAACAATCATGTACCTAATTCAAGATTTTCGATCACGTGCTTGAAAAAAACACATTTAGACTTTTGAAAATTTATAGTTTAGGAATCGAGTTTCAAGGTGTTTTTCTTAACGATTTTGATCGTAAAGCTTTGGGGTGACAGGTTAATGAACCTCCAAAACTAACATTAAAAAAAGAAAAGGAAAAATGTTGATAAAAAATTGACCAAAATGACTATTTTTAGAAAAAAATTAGTGAATTATAGTAAACTATTTTTTCTTTTTTTAGATCACAAAAAAAAGTGTATATTCTTATAACATTCACCTTCCCAATTTTTATTGGAACAATAATGTATCTTATTCAAGATTTTTTATCACGTGCTTGAAAAGAACACCCGCTGGTAGGCTTTTGAAAATTACTACTTTAGGGATCGAGTTTTATAAAGGTATTTTCTTAAGGATTTTGGTCCTAAATCTTTGGTGTTGTAGGGTAATGAATCTCCTTGTAGTCGTACAAAAATGACCGTTTTTAGACCAAAATTGAGAACTATACAGTAAACGACATTTTCAATTTTGTTAATTCACAAAAAAAAGTTTATATTTATATAAAATCAAGATTCTCCATTTTTTATTGGAACAATCATGTACCGAATTCAAAATTTTCAACCACGTGCTTGAAGAAACACCTTTAGGGTTTTGGAAATTTACGGTTTAGGGATCGAGTTTTAATGTTTTTTTCTTAAGCATTTTGGTCCTAAAGCTTTGGGTCTGTAGGTTAATGAACCTGAAAAATGTACTCATAAGAAAATGACCAAAATGACCGTTTTTAGACCAAAATTGGAGGGCTATAGGAAACAATTTTTAGATCACAAAAAATGTGTATATTCATTTAACATTCACATTCCCCACTTTTTATTGGAACAATCATATACCTGATTCAAGATTTTCAACAACGTGCTTGAAAATAACTCTTTCATGCATTTGGAAATTTACATTTTAGGAATCGAGTTTTAAGGTGTTTTTCTTAAACATTTTTGTCCTAATGCTTTAGGATTGTAGAATAATGAACCTCTAAAACCCAACATTGAAAAAAGTAAAGGAAAAATGTACTAATAAAAAATGACAAAAATGACCGTTTTTAGACCAAAATTGGAGGACTATACTAAACGATTTTTTCAATTTTCTTAGATCACAAAAAAAGTGTATATTCATATAACATCCACATTCCCCATTTTTTATTGGAACAATATTGTATCTAATTTAAATTTTTCAACAACGTGCTTGAAAACAACTCCTTTCGAGTTTTAAAAATTTACAGTTTAGGAATCGAGTTTTAAGGTGTTTTTCTTAAGCATTTATGTCTGAAAGATTTGGGGAAGCTTTGGGGCTAGAGGTTAATAAACCTCCAAAACCCAACATTGAAAAAAGAAAATGAAAAATGTATTCATAGGAAAATGACCAAAATGACCGTTTTTAGACCAAAATTGAGGACTATAGTAAACGGTTTTTTCAATTTTTTTTAATTCACAAAAAACTTTTATATTTATATAAAATCCACATTCATCACTTTTTATTTGAACAATCATGTACCTAATTCAATATTTTCAACCACATGCTTGAAAAGAACACCTTTAGGGTTTTGGAAATTTACGGTTTAGGAATGATCAAGTTTTAATGTTTTTTTCTTAAGCATTTTGGTTCTACAGCTTTGGAGTTGTTGGTTAATGAACCTCCAAAACCCAACATTGAAAAAAAAATGCACTCATAAAAAAATGACCAAAATGACGATTTTTAGACCAAAATTGGTGGACTATAGTAAACTAATTTTTCAATTTTTTAGATCACAAAAAAAAGTGTATATTCATATAACATTCACATTCCCCACTTTTTATTGGAAAAATCATGTACCTTATTCAAGGTTTTCAACCACGTGCTTGAAAAGAACTCTTTCATGCTTTTGGAAATTTAGGGTTTAGGGATCGAGTTTTAAGGTGAATTTCTTAAGAAATTTGGTCCTATTGTTTTGGGGATGTAGGTTAATGAACTTCTAAAACCCAACATTGAAAAAAGAAAATGAAAAATGTACTCATAAAAAAATGACCAAAATGTTCGTTTTTAGACCAAATTGGGGGACTATAGTAAACATTTTTTTTTAATTTTCTTTAATTCCCAAAAAAAAAAGTATATATTCATATAACATTCACATTCCCCACTTTTTATTGGACCAATCACGTACGTAATTCAAGATTTTCAACCACGTCCTTTAAAAGAACTCCTCTAGGCTTTTGGAATGTACGTTCTAGGTATCGAGTTGTAAGGTATTTTTCTTAAGTATTTTGGTCCTAAAGCTTTTGGTATGTAAGTTAATGAACCTCCAAAACCCAACATTTAAAAAAGAAAGGAAAAATGTACTCATAACAAAATGACCAAAATAACCGTTTTTAGACAAAAATTGGAAGGCTATAGTAAACAATTTTTATAATTTATTTAGATACCAAAAAAAAGTGTATATTCATATAACATTCACATTCTCCACTTTTTATTGGAACAATCTGTACATGATTCATGGTTTTCTACCACGTGCTTGAAAAGAACTCCTTCATATCTTTTTGAAAATTTACGTTTTAGGAATCGAGTTTTAAGGTCTTTTTCTTAAACATTTTGGTCCTAAAAAATCTTTAGGGTGGTAGGTCAATGAACCTCCAAAACTCAACATTGAAAAAAGAAAAGAAAAAATGTACTCCTAAGAAAAGACAAAAATGATTGTTTTTAGACCAAAATTGGAGGACTATATAGTAAACGATTTTTTCAATTTTTTTAGATCACAAAAAAGGGTATATTAATATAACATTCAAATTCCCCAATTTTTATTGGAATAATCATGTACCTAATTCAAAGTTTTCAACCACGTACTTGATAAAAACTCTTTCATGCTCTTGGAAATTTACGGTTTAGTAATCGAGTTTTAAGGTGTTTTTCTTTAAAGTTTTGGTCCTAAATCTTTAGGGTTATATGTTAATGAAACTCCAAAACTCAACATTGAAAAAAAGAAAAGGAAAGATGTACTCATAAAAAATGACCAAAATGGCCGTTTTTAAAACCAAAATTGAGGACTATAGTAAACATTTTTTTCAATTTTCTTTAATTTTCCAAAAAAAAATGTATATTCATATAACCTCCACATTCCCTACTTTTTATTGGACCAATCACATACCTAATTCAAGGTTTTGAACCACATATTTTAAAAAAAACTTCCTTAGGCTTTTGGAAATGTACGGTTTAGGTCTCGAGTTTTAAGGTGTTTTTCTTAAGTATTTTGGTTCTAAAGTGTTGGGTCAAGTTAATGAACCTCTAAAACCCAACATTGAAAAAAGAAAAGGAAAAATGTACTCATAAAAAAAATGATCAAAATGACCATTTTTAAACAAAATTGGAGGACTATTGTAAACGATTTTTTAAGTTTTTTTAGATCACAAAAAAATTGTATATTTATATAACATCCACATTTCTCACTTTTTATTGGAACAATCATGTACCTAATTCAAAATTTTCAACCACGTGCTTGAAAAAACTTTTTTCGAGTTTTGGAAATTTACGGTTTAGGTCTCCAGTTTTAAGTTTTTTAATTTTCTTAAGCATTTTGGTTCTAAAACTTTGGGGTTGTAGTAATGAACCTTCAAAATCCAACATTGAAAAAAGAAAAAGGAAAAACGTACTCATAATAACATGACGAAAATGATTGTTTTTAGACAAAATTGTAGGACTAAAGGATCTTTTCAAATTTTTTAGATCGCAAAAAAAAGTGTATATTCTTGTAACATTCACATTCCCCCACTTTTTTTTATTGGAACAACTACCCGTTAAATAGGCAATTTTTCCATAAGTTGCATCAATGATGCTCTACAAAATTAGCTGCTGAAAAATTGAAAAATACACTTTAATATATGCTCATTTACATCACATTATTTCTCTTCAATAAAATGATAAAGAGCTTATAAAGGACTAGTTATGTAAAACTAGGACCTTTAGGGGACTAAAACATATAAGAATAGTAGCATTTAACTCAAATAAGGGCTAATTTATGCATAAAATACTAGCCAATAACTCTCATTTGGAGAGTTATTACTAGCTCTACAAAAACATTTTATTTCCTCTCTTCAAATTATTAGTATTCCTAATTTAACATAGTTTATGGGGCTTCTCGTCCATTACAATTCATATGATCAGTAGCCAAATCTAATAGGGTCAGGTGGTTGTTCCGTGAAATTAGGGTTTATATAATAAGCTATTTATTTGTATATGCTAGTTAGTTTTCACATTATTGAAATAGAACATTGTTTAGGGTTTTAATTTCTAATTTTTTCTTGGCTACTAATGTCATCTATCTAAACCAAACGCATCAACGACGAACTTAATAACAAATAGATACAAAATCACATAATTAAACTACAACAGAAGCCTTTTTTATTTTTTGGTCAAGAACATGTGGGGTGGAAATCTAAAACTATGACATTTTGATCGAAGATATATGATTTAACTAGTTGAACTTAACCTATACGATTTTTTTATCGAAGCTAGATATATGTCTTAATCAATTGAACTTGAACTATGATCGGGTTGACCGTGTTTTCTCCATTCTCTAGAAGATGCCTTTGCAAGAGAATGATCTTCATCATCGGCTGCAATGTTGGAAAGAAAGTAACCATTCAAAGCCAAGTCGTTTTTAACTCTTGAAATCTTGAATTTTATGGTTTCTTCATCTTCGTAGGCAATCCAAGTTGAGCCAAAGTATGTGTAGGCAATTACAAACTTGCGATCCATGAGGACATTATTCGCTCTTCATCAGCTATAAATTTTTTAATATTCCTATACTCTATAAGACCTTCCATGGAAATACTTAGAGGAAAATTTCTAGTACATCCGTGGTATGAAGTTTTTTCATACCACTGCCTTTAAATGAATGGCAGTGACAAAATGGTTTAAAAAAATAATATATTTAATAGTGTGGGTCCCAGTTAAACAACTATTTCGCCACGTGTCATCTTTTTAAAAGAGTAGTATGTAAAAACTACATACCACGGATGTACTAGAAATTCTCCCATTTTTTCGTCCTTGAGCTAGTCCTTGGGCAGCTAAAAACAATGTGTGTGTCAGAACTGGTCTCAAATTTCCATGCCCAAACCATGGAAGGGAAGTCCAAATACCATCAGTTTCGAAGGCAACCCTAACTCAATCCATGTTCTCATTGGTTAGGAGTTGTTAGGAGTTGTTAGGAGTGCTAACAAAGTCTCACATTGGTTAGGGAAGAGATTGATCCATGGTATATAAATGAGGACAATTATCATCATTGGTATGAGGTCTTTTGGGTGAAACCAAAAGCAAAGTCATGCGGGTTTAGGCCCAAAGTGGACAATATCATACTAATGTGGAGATATGTGGAGTTTCGTTGTTCTTATCACTCATACCTGAAATTCAACGACACGAATCATTAAATCGTTAAGGTCCCGTTTGATAATCATTTAGGCCCCATTTGGTTTTTAGTTTTTAGTTTTTGAAAATTAAGCCTATAAATCATACATCTACATGTGAATTTCTACACTAACTTTCATTTTTGTTAAGTAAACATTACAATTCTTAGCCAAATTCCAAAAACAAAAGCAAAATTTTGAAAGCTTTTCTTTTTTTTCTAATTTTTTTTGCTTGGATTTTGGAAACACTACAAAAATAGATAACACAACCAAAGAATTCATATGCAAATGTATTGTTTATAGGCTTAATTTTCAAAAACCAAAAACCAAATGATTATCAAACGGGGTCTTTGATTTTTGGGTTTTTGAAGATTAAGCGCTTATAAACACTAGTTTCATTTATAAGTTTTTTTTGTTTTGTTATCTATTTTCTACCAATGTTTTAATAAATTAAGTCAAACTTTAAAAACTAAAAGTAGTTTTTAAAAATTTATTTTGTTTTTTAGAATTTTATAAATAATTCAAATATTTTCTTAAGCAATATGAAAACCATTTTCATAGTGAGAAAATGGAGAGGAAACAAGCATAAATTTCAAAAACACAATAATAAAAACGAATTAGATCATTATCAATGAGCCTAATTAATATGGATAGGTAAAAAATTAGTGCAAATTATTGAGCAAGTAATTGGAATTTGTAATTTTTTACTCATAAGAAATTAATATAATTTAAATTACCTTTAAAATAAGATGACTTTGAAGTCATTGATTGAAACATCAAAGACTTTTAAGTTGTTTGATTAAACAATTTATCAATCTATCTTCATTTTGTAAAAACCCAAATTATGTCACTTTTTTATTATTGGTTTTGTAAAAATGACCAACCACTTTTACTTCTTCAACTAATTTATGCGTTATATTAATTTCTTTGATTTTTGATTGAATCTTCGTTGTGTCTGGACCAGCTTATGCGCACCTCGACTATTCTTACGAGACAGATCGTCTGACCTTGCAACATTTGGTTGTCAAAGAAACCCGTAGGAGCCAAAGCGAGCATAGCTCAGCTGGCATATGTATGACTTGATGACCAAGAGGTCTGTGGTTCGAATCCCCCCATCCCCAATGTACTCAAAAAAAGAAACCCGTAGGAAATTAATTCCTAAGTAGGTGGCCACCAAGGATGGAACTCATTTATTCTAAGAGGGTATTGAAGTCTCAATGCCCTTTATGACCACTAAGTCAACCCAACTCTTCGTTTTTTTACTTGTTAAAGAATCAACAGGTGTCTTGAAATTTTCAATTCTTAAAAAAGATTTTGATCTATGAAGTATTTTGTTTAAGTCTACGATCTTAAAAAATATTCTAGACTTCAAAGAGCAAGTTTTCTCATAATTGTTTGAACTCTGTCAGATTCTTGTTAAGAACCAAAATGAGAGGAAGTTTCCTCTATTTACAAAAATGTGTGGGCCTAATGTGGACTTCAACTTGGTTGACTGGTCCCAACTTTAGAACTTGAGCTAATTTATGGCGAGTCTTATGAAGTATTTGGGGCACTAATTAGGTGAACTAAGTTATTATAATCTAGTTTATGTTTGGCCCAACAACTATTAGAACTCACTAACTTCAATAGTATTTTCTATTTACAACTATTAGGGGTGCAAGCAAAAACCGAAAAACCGAAAAAAACCGTTCAAACCGACCGAAACCGAAGTCGGTTCGGGTTGAAATCGGTTCGGTTTCGGTTTCGGTTTCCAAATATGAAAAACCGAATTATTTCGGTCGGTTTCGGGTTTTGTTAGCTTGAACCGAAAAAAAACCGAAACCGACCGATAGGTAGTTATTTCATAAAAGCAAAAGAAATTCTAAAGAAGGCTTCTGGGTGGGATGGTAAGGAGCTCCACCTTTAAGTGGGAGTGCATGGGTTCGAATCCTAGATATGTTAAATTTTTAGTTATATATATTTTCAAACCTTAAAGCCACCTCTCTGGCTCATTTATCACAGGTCCATTTCCGTTCCACCCTTAGTTGTATACCAACTGCCAAACCGAACCGATAAAACCGTCGGTTCGGTCGGTTCGGTTATATAGCTTCAGCGGTTCGGTTTCGGTTCTCTATTATTGTTTAAATATTGGTCGGTTCGGTTTCGGTTTGAGACCCAAACCGAGCCGCTCAAACCGAAACCGAACCGATTACACCCCTAACAACTATTATAACCACCGACTATATAATATAACTCACGTTCCAAACAGCTCCTTAGAGGATTTATGTTTTTTTTTCCTTATTTACTATTATAGATAAGTCATCCACAAACGTTGTTGACAACATGTTGGGTTGAGGATTGATACATTATGTCAATTATGTCAATTAAACTATGTTCTTCTTAGTTTAAATTGTAATAAACCTTGTCCCTAAGATTTAAATTTCCTCTCTATCTTTTCAAATTTGTTACGTTACATTCTTTTATATGCAAAAATTCAATTCAAAACCTTTGATTTAAATTTCTTCTTTTATCTTTTCAAATTTATTACGTTATATCTTTCTATTTTTTAGGTCTAAATGTCATTTTTTTCGATTTTTTTCATTTGTTCATTGGAGTCATTGTTCGATCAATTAATTCTTATCGACCTTCATCATTTTTTCTTAGCGTATTTGAAGTTATCAGATTTTGGAAATCTAGGTATTATATGATTTCCCTTATTGAATTCGTCAAATTTAGGTATGTCATGAGTTTCATCATTAAACATTCTCTAATTGCATCCACTGCGTTAAGTACAAAAAAAAAACGATGAGATAGGTTGAAGTTGATGGTGAAGAACACTCGGCTATGGAGTTGAAGGATGGTGATAGTACAAATTCCAATGACCTGTCGTGCATGTCACGTTTTCAAACGTTGATAAGAGTCCTAATCGAGATATGGTGAGAAAGAAAGGTTCTTCGAGTTCTAATTGAATCCAACGCAAATGACACGATGAGTGCAACTGATGATGATTTAATTTTAGAAAAAATGTTTTGAAACCAATACGTATTTGACAATTAGAGTTCCAAATTCAATCTCTTATAGTATTTTTCTTATTAACTATTTGGCATTGCATAGTATAATTTAATTTTTTTTCTTTTTTCTTTTTTGAAAATATTGTATAATTTAAGTGAAGTGGAATCTTTTAGGAAACGTTTGGCCCACGAAGTTGCGGGAAGTAAGTTTACTCTTTGTTTTGGCCCACAGAGTTGTTGAACTCGGGTAAAAAATATCAACTTCACAGACTTCAATAGTAATTACTATTGAACTCCTCATTAGTTATTATTGAAGTCGGTCTCATTTTTTAAGATAACACATTTCTCTCTCCCTCCCATGATATTTTTAATTATTTAAATTTAAAAAAAAAATAATAATTAAAATCAAAGGGCTGGTTGCACAAACAGAAATCAAGCAAAAAATAATTGCAAATTTAGCAAAGTTTAAAACTTTTTACAAATATGGCAAAAAATCAGTGGCTATCACTGATAGACTATTATCACTGACAAAATTTTATAAAAAAAACTATCATCAGCGATAGACTTCTATCAACGATAAACTTCTATCAGCGATAGACCATACTATCAGTGATAGAAATTGCCATATCCGCAAAAAAATTAAAAAAGTGCTATATTTTTAATTATTTTACTCTAAATTGACATCTGTTACAATTTTCCAAAACTAAATGTGTAAAATGACTAAAAATGCAATTTAACCTATTTTTATTATTTAAATATAAATTTGGTTGTTCAATCAAAGTTTGTACTTAAACAAAATTTAAAATGTAGTATTCTTGTCATGGAAGAGAAATAAAAACATTAGCTTATTTGGATCCATTTAAATTAATGGATTAAAATCTTTCAAACTCACATGTAATATTTAACCCACTATTCCACAACTCTTTTTTATTTCAAAACTATCCCAATAAAATGAATAATTAATGTTAGTGATAATGAAAAAAAAAATGTGAAGTATTGTGATCAAAATTATTTTTGTTATCTTCAAACAACTTTGTGAAGGATACCTAAAATAAAATAAAAAATCGCATTCTTAAAATTTATTGGGAGAAATCTTGAATAATGAAATAAAAAAAATTGTAAAAAAAAAAAACTAAAATAAACCGTCATGACTGAGATGTTGGATTTTGGGTAGAGTGGATTCAAATGAAATGACGAGTTTAAGGGGGTGAAAGTGGAGAATGATGTATTTTACCCCTGGGTAAGGATAAGACTATACTTATGTGTTGCTAACAAAAATGGATATATATATGTCAAACCGAGCATAGTTCAATTGACATAAAGTTGTGTCCTGATTTAGAAGGTAGGGGTACAATTTTCTTATCTCGCATTAATTAAATACTTTTGGATAGAAATATATATATAATTATTTTTGTTATCTTCAAATAAATTTCATTTATAAAATAAAATAAAAAAAAATCACTCAAATTGTAGAGAAAAAAAAAACAGTCAAATTCATTTTTGTATAATTCAACTTTTTTTTTTTTTTTTTTTTTTTTTGAGAATTTGTATAATTCAATTTAATATTTCTTTTTACTCAAAAAAAAAAAAAAAAAAAAAAAAAATTAATATTTCTTGTTCTTGAAGAAAAGAAGAAAAGTAGGCGCCGGCGCGAAACCGGCGACCAAATGCTGGGCGCGTTCGTACACGCGCCTTTCGTCTATTTTCTCTCTTCTCTTCCTCCTCCATCCTCTCTACGAAATCGCAACCTTCATCGCTTCTCTCTAATGGCTATCTTCGCTCGAATTGCCGTCGTCGGCGACGTCGTAAGCTTCTCCTTCTCTTTCGAACTGTAGATTTTCGTAATTCGAGCTCATTTTTGCGTAATACACTTATTCCCCTGATTAATACACTCCCTTTAACGAAAATGAGAGGAAAATTTTGTATTTATGAATTTTGTTTGGGGAAATTACGATTCTCTTTGTTCTGTAAATGTATTGCCCTACTTACTGCTTTCGTTTTCTAGCATGGCTATTGGGATTTACGAGAAGATTCCAAGGCACTTCAATTATTGCAGGTACTTTTTTTTTCTTTTCTTAACTGATATCAAGCTGAATTATGAACATGTTATTGGGAAAAAAAAATCAGTCTAGAGATTATAACATGTGTTTGAATGAATTATCTAGTGTCATTATTGTTCTGATTTTCAATTCCGGGGGATTTTCGTACGGATGACCTAAAAAAAATGTGTCGATTGTCTATCAGACCCGGTTTTTCAAAAGAAGGGTTTCTAACCTTTTGCTGGCGTGATTTGTGAATTGGGGATTGAGTGAAACCTAATCTTTTTGTTTCTCAATCATTTAAGAAATGAAACTACTTTCATTTTGCAGAAAGTGTTTGGGTTGAGACTTGAGAGCAATTATGGTTCTGAAATTGTTTTTCTTATTAATTGGTGTAGATTGGAGAAGTTGGATGCTTTTTTTTCTGAAATTGTTTTTCTTATTAATTGGTGGAGATTGGAGAAGTTGGATGCTTGTTTTTCTGTAATTTAATTTGTAAAATTTAGGACGGTGAACTTGCAGTTTCATGTCAATTTGCACAAATTATGATTAATCTCATAGGAATAGGATAATCATTTGAGTTTACTATAGTTGATGTTAGAAACTTAGGACCTAAATATTATAGGTGGGGTGCTACTATGACTTCTAATTGATAAAATTGCTTACTTGTTTGAGAATCCCTCCCCACTGAAAGAACTTTAAAGACTGCCCAGATGGAGTTCTTTGGGTTCAAACGGCCTACTAAATCAATCTGACTGAAAATTGAATTGTTATGTTTGGTTGGTCTTCAAAAGGGTGCGATCATGGTGACTTACTAGAGTGTTTTGCATGCTTGGAAGTTGGAAATGTCATTGCGTTGAATGAGAACTATTATCTTAACGAATGCTTCAATGTTTCTTTTAAGTATCCTTGTTTTTATCTTCTTAGAAACTCTCATTCCAGATTATTGAACTAAATGGACGAGATTTTAAATGGTTGTTTTTAGTCTTGGAGGATATATATGGTATGTTGGTTTAGATAAAGATATTCATTAGGGTGGAATGACTCGTAGGACTCCTGCAAACCCAAGGATGAACTACCTCAAACGCTAGCCTAGCTATTCCCTGGGAATCTTGGATTTATCTCCCAATTCTAAACCTCTTCCTTCTTGCACTTTTTATTTTTTTGGTATCTGTGAGTGTCGGGGTCAGCTTGCGCGCAACTTGACTAATCTCACGGGACAGCCGTCTGACCCTATTACATTTAGTTGTCAAGAAAACTCGTAGGATAATAAATTCTAGGTATGTGACCACCATGGTTTGAACCCATTCCCTCTAAAGTCCTTTATTATTCACATGACCCTTTTTGACCACTAGACCAACTCATGATGGTTTCTTTCTTGCACTTCATTTTACTTCAATTTATTTTTCTATTCTTGTTTTTCCTTCCCATTCTAATGTTGGTTTGTGTCTTAATGCAGCCAGATTTAGTGCTCTTTACAGGCAGGTTCTTTTCTCTCTCTATATATATTTTAATCTTGTGTTTTCATATTTCTTGCCTCTACCCTTGAGAGTGTTACATACGACCCCCTTTTCCTGGTTTCTTAGTAGTAATAATAATAACGGTAATAAAAGATTATTTCTGTTTCAGACTTTGTTACAAACTCTTAGATACTTCTCTGATGCATGAGTAACATGTTCGCATGCATTGCAAATTTAAAATGTTATATTAAACAGCTGAAAAGAAGAACATGGAGGATATAGAATCCTCTGCTGTCTAAGAGAACACAGATTGCTTTTGTGCATATGCATCAATATTGGCTACAGTTCAACATATCTGCTTTGGCATAACTCCAATTCTTTTTCTCATTTCTTATCATCTTCCTTCACCATCTTGGTTCTCTTCAGGTGATTTTGGTGAAGAGAATGTCGAGCTGGTCCGAAGTATTGCAGATCTCAAATATGCAAAAGTAGCTATTTTGGGAAACCATGATGCTTGGTTTACGCCATGTTTTTCTCAAGATCAGTATGTACAGCTACGTCCCTTTTTAATATAAGTTATTATTTTCATTAAGTCAAGATTTTTGTTTACACTGGAAATTGAAGCGTTCTGATATCTGTTTCGAATATATGAAGAGTAATGTTCTGTCCAGATATGTCGTTGAGAGAGATGAGGTGTAGGGGCATTTGTTGCAAATGCTGCACGTTTTTTATTTCTTAATGTTCTCGATGTTGTATGTATAACTTCATTAACTCCTGATTTGAATGTGAAATTTCAGGGAGAAGGATGGTGTTCAACTTCAGTTAGAATGGTGAGCCTATTTCATATGTATGATTAATAGATACAATTAGAAGGCTCGAGAAATTCTAAAAATAAAAATGAAAATCAATATGTATTGTAGAACAAGATTGTTTATAAAATTGCAAAATGTTATGATGCAATTTAGAAATACTCACGGTTAGTGATAGGAGTTTTTCCTATTCGTTTGGAGTTGGCAGTTAGCTGTTGGCTTGTTTATTGCGATGTGGAACTTAGGACCTGTTTGGAATCATTTTCTAAGTGTTTTTAAATGCCAAAAAAAAAAAAAAAGTTTTTAAGCACTAAAATATTTATAATATATATTTTCGTAATGGTGTCCATGTCCTATGTCTGCATTCCTTTGTGCTTGTTAGACTACAAGAATATGGGGAAAATGTTCCTCTCTGTAATTATCTCCTGCTTTATTTTCATCCCATTAATTATGATATTGTTTTACGAGGAGGATGTTTCGATAATGAAAATTCTTATTCTCTGTCAACAGTCTTGGCAAGAATCATATTGCTTACCGACGTATGGACTTTCCTCAGCAAAAAATAAGCATTGTTGGTGGACGACCTTTTTCCCATGGTGGAAAGGGGATGTTTCGAAAACAGCTTCTTTCTGCAAGGTGCTTATCATTTCACATTAGTTCCTTTTGAAATGGAGTAAACATCCTTAATCAGTTTAATTCTAGTTTCTACCTTAATCTTAATTTTTCCTTTTTATTCTGAACTATAAGATCAGACTTGTAGTTTAACAGACAACTGTTGATCAACTGGTTGGATTATTCTCTCTTCAGGGAGCATTTGCTGATTTATGATAACTGCCCTTAGTGCATGTTTGAGAGTAGTTTTGAAATGGATAAGATACTCTTATTAGGTTCAAAATCACTCCGAAACATGTTTATAATCGTTCAAAATCAATTTGATGTTTGGTTTTAATTTTTACTTTTAAATACCATCAAAATTGATTTTGAACCTGACAAAAGTGATTTTAACCATTTCGAAATCATTCTCAAACATGCTCTTGTGACCATTTTGAACTCTAAAGCTGTCTAAAATTGGATTTTCCTCTTTTAGATATGGTGTCAAAGACATGAAAACAAGTGCTAAGAAGATATACGAAGCTGCGATAGGCGTGCCCGAGGATCATTTGGTTATATTTCTTGCACATAATGGGCCTATTGGTACGGTTAACCGAAGTTGATTGAAATTCTGTTTGAGATGTATTCATCTATTGCTCTTATTGACTTGACAATTTCCTATTTCTTGTTTCAGGTCTTGGTTCTTGTACAAATGACATTTGTGGAAAAGATTGGGTATTTGGGAGTGGTGGAGACAATGGTGATGAAGGTAAATAACTCCTCAATGGCTTTTTCTGTTTTTTCCATTTAGAGAAATGTGTCACAAGAAATTGGGACTTTATCCCGCGTAAATCACCAATCAACCCGAAGTTTAAGTTGATGGGTTACAGTAAATTTAATTATATCAATGTTTCAACATATATGTTCTAAAACAACAAATGCTCTGGTACAGATCTAGCACAAGCCATATCTCACTTGAAAGAGAATGGAAAGTTTCACGTCCCTCCGTTGGTTGTGTTCGGGCATATGCATAAAGAACTCACATATGGTGGTCATCGTAAAATGATAGTCGTTGCAGCTGACAATACCATTTACCTTAACGGAGCTGTCGTTCCAAGGGTTGATAGTTACTTCAACGAAGAAGGCAGAGGGGGAGGAAACTTCACGAGTAGCGGAACGTCCTCTTCCCAACCCGTTTCAATGGGCACCAAGCGAGCATTCACGGTAATCGACATATCAGACGGGAAGGTGGATAAGATTACTGAAAGTTGGATTTCTGTTGTTGGTGATGAAACCTGCTTGAATGAAGAGCATTTGATATACAAAAGTGGTCAGTAGCTTCCTCCAAATTGAGATTGAAATTTGGAAGAAAAAATGGAATATATAAACAAGTAGATACATGTCCATCAAAGTTTTAACTTCATTGTAAATTGTTGTTTATATGAATATTATCATGCTAACTTTATATTATACATTCAAAGTGCCTCATTGAAGGATGCTTTCATTTTCTATATCTAAAGAATTGAATCTCAATAAAGATGGAAATAGTTGCAAACTCTCAAATTTATAGATATATTTATGTTGATGCTTATGAATATTTTGAAAATTTTAAAGACCCTATTATAGAAATACATTATATTTTTTTAATTGATAAATAAGATTTTGTTTGGAAGAATAAATAAGAATCAAAGACTTGTAAATTATAAATCATCATTATTAGTTTTTTTTTTTCAATATAAAAAAAACAATTAAATTGAAATTGAAATTTTTAGTAAATTTTGAATATTCCCACCATAATTTTTTTGAACTTTAACGTTACATTTGATGAGATTAACAATATTTTATATTTTATTTAGAATCCTCTTATTATTTATTTATTTATTTATTATTATATTTCTTTTTAGTTCAACAACATAACATGTGGAGGTAAGATCATTCGAACTTCTAACTTCTTAGTCTAGAGTTTATAAGGTTGGTGAATCCCCTTATTTCAATATGGAGCTAGATCGAGTTTTCACGAGTATACTTAAAATTCTATCAAAATTTGTTCTATCATAATTTGTTCTTTATTCTTGCCTTTTCTTAACACCAATAATTTTATTTTAGTTTAATATCAATAATCACTCATTTCTTTTGTTGACCAAATCGTCAAAATCATTTATGTTTTTTAGTAACACATGAGAGTAGGGATTTGAAACTCTAGTCTTTTGGTTGATGTAATAATTACTTAACCAGTTGAGTTATGAATGAGTTACAAATAGAAGACGATTAAGAAAATCTACCCATAATAACCGTAGTAATATTTTGGAAAATTGTAACAGATAATTTAGAATAAAATAATTAAAAATATAGTATTTTTTTTAAAAAAAAAAAATGCAGATATGGCAATTTTGATCACTGATAGTATGGTCTATCGTTGATAGTAGTCTATCACCTCAATTTTTTATAAAATTTGTCAAACCGAGCATAGCTCAATTGGCATAGGGTTGAGCCGGTGACCAAAAGGTCATGGGTTCAATCCCCGCATTAATTAAACTATCGTTGCAAAAAAAAAATTATAAATTTTTTTACAAGTTTAACTTTTGAACTTTTACATTTGTATTTAATAGGTCTGACTTTCAATTTTGTGTATAATATAGATTCTTGAATTTAAAAAAAATCTAAGTCTTTAAATTTTTAATTGTGTGTCTACTAAGTCATTGACTTATTCAACATTTTTTAAAATTCATAGATTTGTTACACTCAAATTGAAAGTTGAGAGTATTCTGTTTGACATAAAATCCAATTTTATGTTCCTACATAATTGCTCATTTTTTAAACTTTTGCATACACGTATTAGACACAATCAAAATTTAAGGAGTTATTAAACATTTTTTAAAGTTTAGAGATTTATTGTCCACAAAAATAAAATTGAAAGTTTTGATACCATTTTAAAATTTATAAACATAACCATGAAAATTGAAGAATTAATCTTGTAATTTTACCTCTCTAAAAAAAAGGTTAAATTATAAAATAAAAAAATAAAAAATATCGTTAAACTTTAACCTATGTTTCAAAAGTATCTCTATTCTTTTAAAAGTTGCAATAATACTCTAGACCTTTCATACCGTTCTTTCAGACTTAATCAAGACAAGCAATATAATTACTGTCATGTCCCACGGCGTTTCTAGTCGGTACAATATTTATTTTTCATCCAATATTCTAATGAATTTCTGCAACAAATATAGTATAATAGTAATAATGCATCTTCTTAAGGAATAAGAATATTTTGTTACATTTTATAATTTAGCCAAAAAAACAAACTTGTAATTTTAGCAATATAGGAACAACTCATTTTAGTTGGGATATTTGCACGGATGACCCCACCGAAGTCGCAATGTCAATTGACCCTACACTTTAAAAGCATGTTTTATGGTCTTTTACTGATCTCATCAACACATAAAAAGTTAAGTGCATTTCACTCCATTCCTCTTATCACGACGATTCTCACTCTCTCATTCTCGATTTTCTTTCTTCATTTCTCCCCTCCTCTGTCGTTTTTCATCCTCCGACCAGAGAAGAAAGAGATGTTGTCAGTCAGGGCTACATTCTTCAAAGGAGTCGATTCTCAAGTCACTGTCAATCTGTACGAGATCATTGTGAATTCTCTGAAGTGTTTGAGACAGCGACGACGAAGAAATTGAACTCGAATCGGAATAATCGGTGGCAGCTAACGACCGTCGGCGATGGTTATGGAGCGAGAAAGTTGGCAAAAGAAAGGTTTCTTCTCTCCCATGTGTTTAGAGAGAGAAAGAGAGGAGAGAGAGTGATAAAAATTTTGAATTTTTTTTGGGTTTCAATTCGATAAAACGGTTGAATTCACCGCTCCCCATCCCAATTATGGTTGCATTGTTGCTACTTCTTCCGGCGTCGTGTGGGTGCTGTCATCGGAGGCTTTGGCCAAAGGATGAAAAACGACAAGGGAGAGAGAGATGGAGAAAGAAAATCAAGAGGAAGAGAGTAAGAATCGTCGTGATAAGGAATGGATGAAAATCATGATAAGGGGGATGGAGTGAGGGGAGAGAATCGTCATGATAGGACAGAGATGAAAATTGTGATAGGAGTGATAGAGTGAGAGTATGATAGTGTTACGATAAATCGAATAAACAAAGAACAAATAAGCGCAAAAGAAATCGACACAGATTTACGTGGTTCACTAGCCTCGTATTAGCTACATCTACGGGCAGAAGGGAGAGAGCAATATTATTACCAATAAGAGAGAATTACAAAATGACAGATATGAGGCGATTAGAAGGTTTATATATAACAGACATCTTTCTAATGACCTAATACAAAATACAAAATGGGCTAAACCCAAAACGAATAAGTAAAATCCAATTTTTTATTTAGGGGCGGTGCCCCCATACTCCACCAGGACGCTTCGCCCTTGGATCTCGACTCACTGATCGGTCAGCGAGACTCTTTTATTGAACCAGTTCTAAAATATCGTAACATATTCCAGACATTTCAACAGATAGAGACATTAAAATGAATGAGATGACCAAAAAGAAAAAATATAAATCATGTTTTTTAAACAAACTTGTCAATTGTCATTACGACAAGAGACGTATGTGCAAAAAAAACCCATTCTAGTAATGCTCCCACAGTTATTTATAGCAAGTAGCAAAAGTTGTCGATTTGTAGTCTCGATAAAAACGTACGGCCTAAAATTCTGATATCCCGCGATCGACATGTCGTTATCGCTCAGATGTACGGCCTACGGAAATCTTTGAAGTTGGGACCCACTGGAGACCAAGTGATTGATTGGTTGTTATTGCAGAGTGGTGGGCCCAGTTGTAGGGAAAGTTGTGTGTATCAGTCCTCAGGGGATTGCTGCTCTTTGCTCTTCACCAAATTCAAAATTCCACAATTCTCTCAAAAAATTAAAACAAATTAGATTTTGTCCATTATTGTTCCTCTCCTTTCATTAATATTCATTATTGTGATTAAGAAATTTCTCTTTTTTTTTTCTTTTTTTTTTAAGTGTTTTATCTCTCTATTTTTGTAAAAAATAGTACAAAAAAATTGTAAATTTAAAAAAATATTAAATAAGCTAACGATAAAAAAAAAAATTAAATGTAAATTAAAAATTTTAAAAAAAAATTGACACTTTTTTTTTTAGTTTAAGAGTGTTTAATGAAACTCTTAAGTTAAAAAAAAAAAATGGTTTAAAACATGTTCTTAAAATTTTAATTTTTTTTTTTCATTTTTTCAATATCATGTCTTTCTTAAACTTTAAAAAATGTCTAATAGATCTTTAAATTTTCAATTTACATCCGTATAATAGTAATAGGTCATTGACTTATTCGACATTTTAAAAAATTTATCCTTTTTATTTTTTATTTTTTGCAAAAATATTTAATTAATGCAGGATGAGAGAATGAAAATATCTACCTCTTCGTAACTCATACTTTATGTTCACGTGATTAAAACTTTAGCCGATAATAAAGCATTTTGAATAACTACATAAGTGCAGGATCAAAACTCCATGGACTAGCTCCACAAGCACAAACATTTATGTTTGTGTTTAGAATTCTATTATACACAAAATTCAATTTTATATATTAAAAAAATTGTGGAATATGTTCACAAAATTGAATGTACATAGATCTAATAAACATAAATTTAAAAGTTTTAGAACTATTAGAAAATTTAGAGACCTATTAAACATAAACTTAAAAGTTGAACGATTAAATTAAAAAAAAAAAAAAAAAAAAAAAAAAAAAAAAAAAAAAAAGTTTATGAGTTTTTTTTTTTTTTTAACTTACTATTTAGTCCCATCATTAATAACTTTGACATAATGTAAATATGGCATGCTTATTAACTAAATTTTAGCTCATTAAAGGCAAAATAATAGAAATGACAAGCATGAGGCCCATCAATATGCCTTGATTGGAGTAAGTCTAAGGGGGAGATGAACTTAACATAATTTTTCTTACATATTCTCTTAATTTGTTTACATCTTATTATTTGTGAACTTTGTAAATTTCATTATGATAACAAAGATTACAACTAAGAACTTTGGTGTTATCTTTACCTAAATAGTCATTTCTTTTTTTATTTTCTCTCAAAGAAGTCTAAAATTTCAGAGAAAATGCCAACAAAACAATAACTTAAGTGACATGATGGATAAACTAGTAACTAATAGATTCTAGGTTCGTTCCCTCACCTCACATGTTGTCAAAATAAAAAAAAAAAAAAAAAACTCAAGAGACCATTTTCTAAAAAAAAAATTTGTTGAAAGAACTATGGTAAAAATTTAACGGAGTCATAATAAAATAAAATAAAACTTCTAAAGTAATGTCAAATGATTATAATTCCTCACATGCACTAAATCTCTCAAGTTTGAGGTTCAAATATTCCTACCATATTCTTTGTATTAAAAGGAAGAAAAAAAATGTGTTCTAAAGTAATGTCAAATGATTATAATTCCTGACATGTACTAAATCTCAAGTTTGAGGTTCAAATATTCATACCATATTCCTTGTATTAAAAGGAAGAAAAAAAATGTGTTTTTTTTTTTTGTTTTTACTATACGTGGAATTGAGGATTCAAACTTTTAGTCTCTTAGTTGATGAAACATGTTTTATGTCGGAATATCTAGACTCATATTAGCTTGTGATGTTTTTTTTTCACCTTTTGAAAGACTTTATTTTGAAAATATAACAAATTGAATAAACCTATTTTTTTTTAAGAAGAAATAAATTAAATAAAACTTAGGGGACAAGAAAAACTTATTTTAAAGAAACCAAACGGTTGAATGAAAATATGGAAATTGTGTACTCTCCAAAGCCATAAATGGAAAAAAGAATATTTATTTATTGCGTGAAGGACTCTTAACTCCAAGTAATGAAACTCTTGAGAGTGCTTTTTTTGAAATATAAATGTATAAAGAGATGGGACACATGGAAGCAAGCGTGGACTTGGATGCACAAGATTAAAAACTCTCAAAGGGCCTCCAATAATATAGAGCTTAAAGAAAGGGGACAATACCATAAGAAAAAGAGAAAGGAAAATGAAGGCTGCAGAATGACATAAAAAGGAAACAAAGCACTAATATTTATGCCCCCATTTGACATTTTTCTTATAAAAATATTTGCTTTTTTTGTCCTCAGTGGAAGAATTTTTGGAATTCACAGAGAACCCAGAAGAGGGTGAAGAGGAAGAAGAAGAAGAAAAAAAGAGAGTGAAATTTAAGGTTTGTGTTTTTTGGTCAGAAAAACATTGATTCCTCATCAAATATGCCATTTTTATTTCTTTGGTCATGATTTTTGAGGATTTTGAGGTTTTTGTTTGTGACCCTTTTGTTGTAGGGTCTTTTTCTTCTTGTGGGTCGTTTGGTTTTTAGGTTCACCATGACTGTGGAGGATCGAAAGGCTAATTTGGTGGGTGAAAATGGGGAGATGGACCAGTTTCCTATTGGTATGCGTGTTCTTGCTGTGGATGATGACCCCATTTGCCTTAAGGTTTTGGAGAATTTGCTTCGTAAATGCCAATATCATGGTGAGTTTTGGTTGGACTTGTGTGTGTGTGTTTTTTTTTAAGAAAATCTTTGTTTATTGGATGTTTCTGCCTTTCAAATACTTTGTTGGGTTGCCAAAGTCATCATTGCTAGCGGTAATTGGCATGTTCTTCTTCCCTTGAGGTCGGAGCTTTGAATCCTCATACCCCACCAGTTGTACCCCAAAAAAAAAAGTACTTTATTGGGTTTTGCTTTGTTCAAATGTTGTGTTGTTTATCATATGTTGGTTCGTGGTTGTGTCTTGTTTTGGTTGTTCATTTTGTGTATGTGTTTGAATCCCCTTTTTCTTGTTTTTGAAAGATTTCTATCTTGGAAATATTTGACTGTCTGGAAATAGTAAGTCCAAGTCCATGATTTATTTGATTTTGGGTTGTTGGATTTTTTTAAGGTTCTTGATGATTACCTTGTTATGACTTGAGGAGTTAAAAGAGTGATTTTGAGTATTGTTTTTAAGCACTTTTTTTTATAAATACTTTTTGGGAGAATCTCTAATTATGTGTTTCTTTTTTAGTGCACTTTTGGTGTGCTATTTTTAGAATCTTTAAAATCTCTAATGAATACATGACCAAACATCATGACGAATCGATTTTTTCTTAAAAAGTGATTTTAATTAGCTAAAAGTACGTTTCACCCTTTTGAAATCATGTCAAACTTGCACTAAATCTACCAATAACATATCGACTTAGGCATTTAAGGGGGCTAACTAATAAACTGTTGTTTTTGGACTTCCAATTGCTTTACATTTTGTTGTTTACGCATTCTAGCTTATGTTCTTTATTGCAGTTACAACGACCAATCAGGCGGTTCAGGCGCTTAAAATGTTGAGGGAGAACAGAAACAAGTTTGATCTGGTTATCAGTGATGTAAACATGCCTGACATGGATGGTTTTAAGCTCCTTGAGCTAGTAGGTCTTGAAATGGACCTACCTGTTATCAGTGAGAATTAACTCTTCTCCTCTTTGATATTATTTGGATTTTGATGTGTTACATGTGTATATATATTTACTTATTTTCTGTTGTTATGATTTAGTTTTAAGTTGAAAATCTCTATAATTGATGGATGAGTTGGTTTTGATTACACTTCTCTGTTAAAATATGGTTCTAGTGCTATCTGCGCATAGCGATACCGAACTTGTAAAGAAGGGAGTTACTCACGGTGCTTGTGACTATTTGCTGAAACCTGTTCGAATTGAGGAACTGAAGAATATATGGCAACATGTCCTTCGGAGAAAGAAGCCCTCTGCTAAGAACCAAAATAAGTGCACTGGTGGAAATGACACTCCTTGTCAAACTGTTGAAGTTGCAAAATGTTTCCCATCTGCGGCCAGTGCTGATAACGGTAAACCTGGTAAAAGGCGGAAAGACCAAGACGACGATGAGGAAGGAGGTGAAGAAGAGAGTACTTATGAGAATGACGACTCTTCCACCCAAAAAAAGCAAAGGGTACTTTGGTTAGGAGAGTTGCACAGGAAGTTTATTGCAGCTGTTAACCATTTGGGCTATGAAAGTAAGTCTTTTGGTGTTTCCATCATATTGTCTTACTTGAAATTCTTATGCCTAGTGCTTTGTTTTCTCTTCTTGATGTTTATATAAATTTCTAATGCAGAGGCCGTACCTAAAAAGATCCTTGATCTGATGAATGTTGAAGGACTTACAAGAGAAAACGTCGCTAGCCATCTTCAGGCATTGATCTTTTCCTTCTTGTCTTTTGTATTAATTTCAATGACATTGCACTTTAAACTTCTATGAGTAACGTATAATAGTGATTGAGAGAGTTGTTGTCAACTTGAACATAACTCAACTGGTTAAGGTTTTGTACTATTGACTAAGAGGCTAGAGGTTTTAATCTTCACCCTCACATGTCTCACATGTCGTTGACCTCAAATAACGTAAAAAAAAAAATAAGAAAAAAAAATGATGGAGAGGACTGTTTGAAATTCAAAACTGAGGTAAAAATATTGAAAACCATATAAACACTCATATTAGTTTTTCAAACTCCACTTATAGGTTGAAGATTTTCTTTTGATAGCTCTGGTAGCCATGATTTAGATGGATGATAAATATACATCACTTGGTTGAGTTGCAAATAGCTCTACTCTGAATTGACATTAGATCATAAATGTCTACTGATCAAATAGTAATATTTTCTTTCTTTTTTTTCTTTTCGCTTCGTTTATTTCTTAATTTTCGGTGGGAGGATGGCGAATAGCTCTACCCCGGCTACTACGTAAATATCGGCATTCTGTTCAAATGGCTATCCTAACCTGTGCTTTCTCATGCTGTTTGCAGAAATACAGACAATACCTTAAAAAAATGTGCACCAAGGAAGCTCAGCAATGTAACATGATGGCTGCATTTGGAGGTAAAGACACCTCCTTCAGGCCCATGGCTTCACTCAATGGATTTTCAATGACTGGAACAGGAAGGCTCTCGAATGCTACATTCTCGTCATATCCGTCTCGAGAAATTGTTGGTAGATTAAATTCTACTGCTGGATTGAGCTTACATGGAATTGCTTCCTCTGGAATGATCCAACAAGGTACTTCCCATAACATGAGTAGCTCATTAAATATACTTGGGAAACCCCATCCAGCTCTCTTTCTTGCAAACCAACCCCCGAGCATATTCAACGGTATTTCAATGTCATCAGATCACATCCAGTTGCATCGGGACAACAAACACACTACGCCATTTAAAGAGTCTAATTTGATTAATGATGCCTCGAGTTTTACGGTTTCCACAAGCTTCCCTGATGCTAGAGTGCCTGTTGGTAGTTCTAGCAATTATGACTACGGTGTTTCAAGACATCCGTGGATGTTACAAGGACATAAGCAACAGATTCATGGCAGTGGAGAATATGGAGATCAGTCTTCTCTTAAGGTATCTCGAAACAACCCAGAACCCTTGGAAAGTGGCATGGGCGTTTCTAATATTTTGGGCCACGGTCAGTCTAACAAAAACTGGCAGGGTTCAATCCAGCTGCCCAAGTTTTCATCTAATGTTTCACTCACTGGAATTTACCCTCCTGATGGAATGCCTGCTATTAATTTGACGATTTCCTCGGCTCAGCCCGATTACGACAACTTTCCTGTTGGTTTTCCTTCAACAAGTGTGGATTCAAGTTCTCAGCTTGATTTAAGAGAGGAGACACAATGCTATGAAGAACTAATTGGTAGTGTTGTTGAAGCCATGAATGGAAGATCAAAACAACAATGGGAAGCAGCTGAACAGGATTACTATGCCAACCATAGTTCCATTGTGAGAAACTCTCTAGTTTCTGGGAATAGTGTTGCAAATCCATTGAACCAGGGTGCAGATCAGAAAAATGCAATCTGTCTCGAAAACATCGGTAGCTCTTTCACTAACCAGTTGAATAATGGTGCTCCAACCTTCATTCAACCCGGTGCGGAAATATCTGCGGAGGACACTTGGATGAACTACGACGGAAAAATTCTCATGGATTCAACAAAGCTACAAAATGGATTTGCAAATTCTAGTTTTAATTCCTTGGATGAGTTGGTGAATGTTTTGTCAAAACAGGTATCATCAAATATCCTGCATAATCTAAGGCATTTCCTTTTTCTTTACATTTATTCATTCGATCATTCTCCTATTTCATATTCTGATTACTTAATCAATACTGCCCTTATATAGACGTAAGAGCGAGCGATTGTAAAAGAGTGTGGCTCGATGTAACTAGTTAGATTGGCGGGGCGAGTATATAGTTAGTGAGTCTGCCTATATAGATGATAGATTTCATTATAGACGGGACTTTTTGGGTAAAGTCATTGGTGATTTTCAGAAGGAACAGGGAGCTCTCGAATTCTCCCTCACAAGTTTTATCTTATTTTCATCGCTCATCAAGGGGTTGTTTATATGTGATGCAGGATCAAGATCAATCTATTCAAATAAATGACGAATTTGGATTTGATGCTCAATCTCTCGGGTCGTCGTGTATATGAAGACTTATGTTGCTGCTGACTGACTCCTAGATTGCTAAAGGGAAATGATTTTATAACCGACTCCCAACGCTGTATCTTCATCTTTCTTTGATGATGTAGTTCTCTTATCATTAAGCTATTTTTCTTTCTGCAACAAGAAGTTTTTCTTGCCTGGTTGGTTTGTTGCTAGAATAATGACAGGAGAACTCATTCTATTCTTCTATATATGAAATCCTCTTCCAGTTCTATTTGGACTAATAAAGAGGTTAGATTGATAATTACCCTTTATGATTCAATTCTATTTGCAATCTAGGTCGATTCGGTTATCTCGGACGCCTTGTCTATTTGTCGACTTGGTGAATACTGTCTAGTTATGCAGATAGATAGTTGGAATGTCATGTAACCTTGATGACAATGCAAATTTTATGTAGTTTTGTTTTTAATGTTATTGTCCGAATAGAAAAATGGAACAAGGTTGAGAAAATCTAAGAATTGTCATGTTTTGAAATTGCATGTTTATGTTTCTGTGAGAATTTCATTTGAAAATTTGTTGAATCAACATCGAAACTATGATGGTAAATCTTGAAGTACCATTACTTGGAACATATTTTAATCCAATCCAATTCATGAACCTGAAATTACTTGAGTTGAAATTTCTTTACCATTGGAATAAGTAAATTAAACCCTTAAACAATTTTATAAACCAATCCAACTCACAAACACTCAAATTCATTAGAATAAACCTCAAGGATTTTACATATATAGCTGTTACCATGTAACTTTTCCAAGTTGAAAAATGCCATGTATCTACTCTTCTTTAAAGCAGACAACAAGCTGAAAATTCCCAATATGTAAAAGTGATACCACCAAATTTTACTAACATCATTTACCAGGGAATCAACCAGGAGCCAAAACTGAGAACAATAATATGGTCTATTCGAGTTCATGAACGGATTAGAAACGCCTAGATTACGTTCGAAGAGGAGATAATCATATATATAGCAAATGCAGAAGAGTGGGATCTATAACATTGTCATGTATGAATTATGATGTAGAATTGACATGTTTCCAGGAACAGTGCAACAGAAGTAATGGAGGAAAGAGAGAACGTTATGCCTTGAGAGATTGATGAACCAAGCACTTCGCTTGCCAGCTTCTATTGATCTCGAGGATTGAAGGACTCGACGACTAGTTGAACAAAGAGATTGGCCTTTGAACTTATAAATTTATTCCCCTTCCCAACCCATTTGGCGGGCTCGTCGCTCCCACAATGATGTAATCTTTCTCTCCTTGATCATCAATGCCTCGGCGCGTTCTCGGGCCTCTTCACAAGTTTCTGTTGCAGCAATGCACTTTTCTGCCTCCCTCTGATACTGAGAAGCTGCCCTTTTTGCCTCGAAAAAAGTGATGTTCATATGGCGAGTATGTTCGCCAGAAACTGCTTCTTGAAGCTTCAATTCCTCTGTCAAAAGGTCCACAAATTGTTTTTCCATCTCCTGCTTGAGATCTGGGTCATTACTCCCACAGTCTGTATCGTAGAAATAAATGAGCATGTGCATCGAAGAAAATCGAGGAAAAAATAAAGCAGATGTTATAACAGAGTTTAATAACTAGCCAAAATCTTGCAACGCTTTCTTATAGAAGAGTGGGATATAAATAAAGGAGCATGTGCATCCAAGAAAATCAAGGAAAAAATAAAGCAGATGTTATAATAGAGTTTAACAACTAGCCAAAATCTTGCAACACTTTCTTATAGAAGAGTTTGGAAATAACACAATTATTAAAATCATGCTTAAGCAATATATTAAAAATAAGTTTCAAGCTTTAAAATTCCAAGAATTACAAGAAACTATTCCAGCGTGTAATTACAAAAAGGTCTTTTTAACTTGTTCCAAGATAAAGCTAGAAGAGTAATAAATTCAATAAGGGATGACATCTCATTCTTCTTATCATTGAAGATACGACCTTTTCGCTCAAGCCATAAGCACCAAAAGAAAGCTCTCAAGGCCCCTTTCATATTATAAAGGTCAAAGACGGCTGGGGGAAACAGAGTTGAGTCTTTTCTGGACTCAACAAAATATTGGAAGGGAGATGTTTGGATGTGTGATAATCGATGCCCACAGCAACATAAAGAACGTCTAAAACTAGAAGAAGAAAATGGTTGGCAGAATCCCTCTAATGAAGTGCAGAATGCATATTTTTTATAAGAGAGAGAGAGTTCTGATCCGCTATAGAACAAAGCAGAACAAGAAAACATCGGATCTGAAACAAACAAACAAACGTAACCTTCAATAATATCATATGACATGGAAATGGATGATGGAAGAAAAATGTGATGAAAGATGCATATATTTCTCCAGAAAAACAGAACGCACATCTAAGTAGTCCTAACATAGCATTTGTACTCTCTTGTATGGAAAAAGGGTAGAATGTTAAATCTAAAGAACAGATAGTTCGGTAAACCATAACAAGCATTCCAATGCTAGGAAAGCAAGTAAAGAAACGTGATTTTCACATAATGAAGACAGAAAGTTCATTGTCGAGTTGATTTGGAGGGATGAATTCTAACCTGTGACAGAGAGATTGGCCAGACCTATAAAAGAACAATCAAGAAAGAAAGAAAAAAAGACGTATTAGTGAGGAAGTAACACTGAATCTGGTTAGAATACAAATCAAGTCTACATGAAATAAAATCTAGTCCATCTAAGAGAGGAGAACATAAATTTAATAAAAGAATCTGCATTTGGTAAATAAGGTTTGAGCAATTTATATGCAGTCTATACATTATTTTTACATCCATGGAATCAAGCCCCACCCCAATACTAAACACATAAACTTCACACGACACATGCGCTACGCTAACACCAGTTCCCAGAGACATCAAGGACATTAGCTTCCCCCTAGAGGCTTGAACCCAAGACCCTTAGAGAACTTGCCCCAAATATCTGTAGCCCTTGCTACCAGGACCACCCCTGGGGTAGTTTTTCTTTTTTCAAAACATAGAATTCGGTTCAGAATAATATTCATTCAAGATGCAATTCTACACGGCCATTGCTAATTTAACAGTTGTGGGGCAGGGATAGACAGTTAGCATGATATATAGAGTTATGTAGAATTCTTTTTCTAGCAAAATGGCTGAGCTTCTGTAGAATTCTTTTCCTAGCTATCAAATTTCTTTTGAACAAGAAACGAAACTTTTCATTGATAATGAAAAGAGACTAATGCTCAAAGGAAACAAACTTTTCCTACCTAACAAATTTTTTTTTTTTTTTTTTAGGAAACAGAAACATTTTCATTGATCTATGAAAGAGTGTTACAGATTCATCCTATTATGTTAATTACAAAAAACTCCTCCATTGATTATAGAGGGTGGTAAGATCATAAATACAAAAAGGAGAGTATAACTTGCTCCAGGATATTGCTAATAATGTCGTCGATTCGATGAATCTCTGAGTATCTTTGGAGGAGTCTCTAAAGATTCGAGCGTTTCTCTCGTTCCAAAGATTCCAAAATAAAGCACGGATAAAATTGAGCCATAGGATCTTCTTTGCTTGCTTGAAAGGGTGACCCATAAGAAGAATGTAGAGCAATGAGAGCATATTATCCGGTCTAGGAAACGACCATCCGAATGCATCAAAGAGGAAGATCCAAAACTTTTCAACATATGTGCATTGGCTGAAAATGTGGATTTGTGATTCATCACTTGCTAAACACAAATGACAGCAATTTGGGGATATGAAGTGCTTTGGAAGCCTCTTTTGAAGCTTATCATGAGTGTTGATACACGAATGACTAAGCTCCCAAATGAAGAATTTCACCTTTTTCGGATATCTTCCAGCCCATATAGTCTTATAAAGGGCAGAATGTTCACATAATCCCATCGATGATAAGGCTTCAGCCATCGATTTAGTTGAAAAAATAGTCTTTTTCAAGCTTCCATAACCAAGTATCTTCCCTTTCATTAGGAGAGAAAGAGCTCATAGTACTAATGAAGGATGACCATTCCTCTATTTCCTCATCCAGGAGGTTTCTTCTCAAGTTCAGCAACCACATTTTTGACAAAGGGCACCATATCTCGGCTACAGATGCCTCTTTTTTCATGGATAGATGGTATAAACCCGGATAGAGGATTTGGAGGGTAGTAGGGCCACACCAAGTATCTTTCCAAAAGGATGTCATACCCCCGTTTCCAACTTTCAAGTTCAAATGCTCATAAATCAAGTTCTGTAGGGGAACAATTGCCTTCCAAGGCCCATGCGCCGAGTGTAAAGATATGGAATTTGGCCTAGTGTCAAAATGTGTAGAGCCGTATTTGGCTTTTATGATTTGTCTCCATAACAAATTGATAACAAATTGATACTTCAAAAAGTTAATTATGATTGCAAAATATGAAGAGGACCTAATCAATCCTAAAATCAATGTTTTCAGAAACACACAAAGAAAGAACAATTGATGGTGGTTTTACCATTTCATTTAATGAAAACAATTTTTAGCTTATCTATAAATGAAGCCGAACTGTATGTTCTTTGATAACTACAGGGTACAGACAAGGAAATCACAATTGAGAAAAATTAATGAATAGCAAAGTGGGTCAACAACAAGAACTCAAAGTGAAAAGTAAGAAACAAATCCAAGTTCATAATTTCCGATCAAATGCCACTTAAGATACACTCCAGTTAAAAACCAACAAAAAAGAAATTCAAGAAGTAAAGCATCCAAAAAGAGCAGTAAATTTCTAACTATCTTACTCCAAAAGGCAGGTGAAGAAAAGTACAAATTCTTGAAAAGAATTCTCAACAACAACCAAGAACTTAAGCTGAAATAGGCCTTAGTCTAGCTTTATTAAGCCCAACAGGAGGTAACAAAAGGAGTACGAATCCAAATCTAAGATGGTTTAACTTTTCCACAGCCATTTACAACAACAACACACGAGCAAAGAAAGAAACAGAGCTCAGAATCCAAATCATCAATGGAAACAGATCAAACCACCAAATTCTTCAAAAGGGTATCTGTTAATCTCACTAAACCTCACAACTAAGCAAACAAAAAATAAATTCAAGAAGTACAGCAACCAAAAAGAGCAGTAAATTTCTATCTAAGATGGGTTTACTTTTCCACAGCCATTTACAACAGCACACAAGCAAAGAAAGAAACAGCTCAGAATCCAAATCAACAAAGGAAACAGACCAAACCACCAAATTCTTCAAAAGGGTATCTGTAAATCTCACTAAATTCCACAACTAAGCGAACAAAAACAGAAATGCAAAGAAACCCACAAGAGAAATCGTTTGCTGAAATTGAAAGAACAGAGAGATTAAAGATTATACCAGGGGAAATCTTCAAAAGGGATAATGGGGGAGGGCAATCGCAGATGCAAGGAGCACAGGAGGTTTTGGAATCACCCAAATGCAAAGCCTTCTTGAATCTCCAATACAAAGCCGGTCCACAAACAGCCAAAGCAGAAACTACAGCAAAAATCACGAGACAACAACGCAGGCAAGCCCCAGATCGGCGTGACATTGCTCACCCTGATCTTCCTAATTCCCTTTTTTTGTTTTTCTTTCTTTCTTTCCTTTGATTCTTGTTCTTCTTTTTCCTTCTCTCTTTCCGCGTTACTGAGAAAGTGAGGAAGTGAGATCTAATTGGTAATTGCAGCAGTGAAAGTATGAAACCTATGAATGGAAAAAGGAAATCAAAGTTGAGCTGATAGGATTTTCTCTTGGAGAAGTCGGTGTATTGAATATTTAATGGGCTGTAATGTAATGAATGAACATCAAAATTAAAAAAGTTCCCATTTTTTCCTCTCGATTCAGTTGAAAACATTTATACTAGCTGTGAGTAGGAGATAATAATTAACTAAAGCCAAACCCACCATTTATATCTGTGTGTTGTACTATTATTATTTTTATTTTTATTTTTAAAAAAAAATAATATATATATATATATACCTTTCAAAAAATTCAATATACTTTTTAAAAATTTGGTAGTTTTGAGTTCACAAAGATTTGATAGTTTTTTTTTTTTTTTTCAACTGTATTTTAATTAATGCGAGGATTGAACCTATGATCTTTTTAGTCAAGCCACAACCTTACGTCAATTGAGCTATACTCGGTTTGACAAAGATTTGATAGTTGATTCTTCCATTTCAATCAATTTTCATAAAAAAAAATTGAGCTAGTTGAGTTTTTTTTTTTTTTTTCAACCACATGGGGTGTGAAGATAGAATGTCATTTTTCCTTGTGGAGACTTGTCCTAACGGGGCGAGAAATCCTCATTTAAGTTGGGAACGAAGAGGAAGCAGAGACCGAAAAATTCCTCATTAGCTAAACGGGGATGGAGAATACATTTTTTGTTCCCGTCCCCCATACTTGCCCCAATGGGGATGTCTTTTTCTCCTGTGGAGACTTGACCTTAACGGGGTGGAAAATCTTCATTTAGGTTGGGAACGAGGGAGGAAGTAGAGACAAAAAAATCTCCACTAGCAAAACGAGGATGGAGAATACATTCTTTGTCCTCGTCCCCCGTATCTGCCCCGATTTCATTATTTTTTAAAATGTTGACAACAAGTTTATTGTCGATGTTAGGGACAACTGTTTAATGAATCAAATGTATAGATAGTATTTTTCAACATGATTATTGAAAATACATATCTATAATTTTGTGTCAGGAATCATATATTTATAGTATTGGAATCATTCTCCTAACTCTATTGTCAACATTTTGCTGTATTTCTACTCTAAGGGGTCGTTTGGTTTGAAGATTTGCAGATGCTTGGGAATAGGGGATGTCTGAGAATCAATGATGTCTGTGTTGGGTGCTGGATGAGAATGTCATCAGATTTCCATGGGAATCAATGATGTTTGTGTTTGGTGCTGTGAAATGTCATCAGATTTTCATGGGAATTAAATAATGTTTGTGTTTGGTGTTGCATGTGAATGTCATCAAATTTGCAAATAAATTTTCAATTGTAATTAATTAATACAATAATAAAATTGAAGAAATAACGATAAAGATTATATAATTCAAAAACCAAATATAATTTATCATTGATTACTAAACATAACATACACAATATGTGCGATCTCATAGGTTGCGAGATCACATCTCATAGGTTGTGCGATCTCATAGGTTGTGAGATCACATCGCATAGGTTGTGCGATCACATCGCATAGGTTGTGCGATCTCATAGGCTGTGAGATCGCATCGCATAGGTTGTGCGAGCGCATAGGTAGCGATGCGATAGTTGTGTGATCGCATAGCTACCTATGCGATCGCACAACCTATGCAATGCGATCTCACAACCTATGCGATGCGATCTCACAACATATGCGATGCGATCTCATAGCTAACACACAGGTTCATCTTCGATTCTGGTTCTGGATCATCTTCCGATCGAATAGGTTTCAATAGCTAGAGATTGGAATGAATCTAACCAAAAAAATAAAATACCCTAAACCTGAAATCAGAGTCTGGGAAGAAAAAGATTTTAAAAAAAACAAACAAATGAGAAGAAGAAGACATACCTGGAAAAGTCGGAGAAGAAGAAGAAGAAGAATGGAGAAAATTATGCCCGGGCTAAAGGAAAAGTCACGATTTTCGGAGGGTTTGAAAAGCCATCCTAAAACTAATAAATGATGCCCGGGCTAAAGGAATGCTCGGACATAAAGGGGCAACTTTCTAACCAAACATGGGCTTGAACATCCCAAGCACATGTCCACCCTTCAATGCCATCGAACCAAACGGCCCCTAAGACTCATTTTGTTTTTAAGATGTTTTTGTTGAACTCTTGTTTTAAGTTTTTAGCTTACAGCATGAACTGGCTCACAATAAGTGAGAATTAGGGGTGTTGAGTGAAACTATTTTGGTGAGCTTCAGCTCTTCTTTGTTATTTCTATCTGAGATTGTACCATTGTGAATGTTATTGCATAATTTCGATTGGACATCCATTTTATTTAGCGGTTTTGATAAGCGTCAAAGTTGCTAGATTTACAAAGCTAGAGGTCCTTCTAGGATCCTTGTAAATGTTCACAAATATGACTAACTTAACCTTCAATCTCAACCCTTAAGAAAGGCTAGACGACAGATTACTTAGACGATCAAACAAATCAAGGATCGGACAAAGCTTGTGGCTCCTATTAACCCTTGATCTTCAAAGCACTCCACAAGCAAGATTGATCAATCCTCACTTGAATGCTCCAAATATTCATGCATTCTATCACAAGAACGCACAAGAAAACAAAGCTTAAAAGTTTTCAAGGTTTAAAACTCAAAATACTACATTTCCATGTCTTCATATCTTCATTACAATATGGATGACATTTTTATAGCCTATTAGGAATATTCTAGAATTCCTAATTACAAAACATATTAAATACAATAATCAGAATATTAAAGTTTAGAACATGTATTTATACTTAATACATTAACCTATCTAATGCTTACATGTATTTGAACATCAAATAAACTAAATACATCTTTTGTGTAATAAATATCATGAATGTCCTTCGCAACTCTTCAAATTTCGTGCATTTCTTTGCAACCCTTCATAAACTCATGACAAATCTTCAAAAATCCATGTTTCAGCTTGAATTCTTCTGCCAACAAAAGTCATCATAATTTGGACATGATAAATTAATACTTCTTGAGGGTACTATATGTTGATCGGAGAGGGCCAATAATATTCATATCAGATTTCTTTAACTTTGAAATAAGAAAAGGAAATATGTCTCGCAATCTCACGTTAGCTTCTTGTTAAGTAGTCTACTAAGTGGGGATGTTAGGAATAATCACTTATCTAACGCATGTCGCAACAAGTTAAAACGGACATAGTTTAATGGTAGTTAAGTAGGGGTTTTTGTACGGACAACCCACCCCTCGGGGTGCGTGAAGTTTTTTTAACCCAGTTTTTGAAAACTTATGTTTTTTTACCTTCTCTCGTGATAAGGAAGTGCACAAAGTCATTCGTATCATTCGCTTATCACGAGGAGATCACAATTGTCTCCTCGTGATCGTGATAAGCAAAGGGTACGAATGACTTTGTGCACTTCTTTGTCACGAGGAAGGTCAAAAAACACAAGTTTTCACGAGAAGGGTTAAAAACCTCACGCACCTCGAGGGGTGGGTCATCCGTACAAAAATCCCTAGTTAAGTAGTTGTCGTAGGAAGTCTGTAAGGATTTCGTGTAAATTGATGTGCATATAGTTTAAACAAAATAATTGTTCTAGCGAACCAAGTTGGTAAAACACAAAAATCCCCTAATTCGAGTTTGTTTTCCTTAAGAATTTATACTTGTGTCTGTTGTTTAATTGCTTCCTTTAACCATCACCTATTTAACTTGCTTACTCTTCTTTTATGCTCTTGCTTATAAGTTTAGCAACCTCACACTCACTTTATATTGGTTACAGTTACCCCTTAATTCATTCACAATCACTAAAATCATTAAAAATATGTTTCTAATCTCCGTGGAGAACGATATAAAATGAAATAAAAAAAAACAAAACAAAAACAAAAACTTATTACTTGCTACTTGACTATGTATACTTGCACGTCCCAAGTGTTATTGCAACAACTCCCAATTGGAGTTTTTATCCTAACCAGTTGAGCCATGCGAGGTTGGCAATGAAACTATGAGTTGCAAAGTCTTTAGGATTTAGAGTTTAGGGTTTCACAAGTCATTCGACTAGTATGCGTTCGTGTATAAGCAGTATATATTAGTTTGATTATCACATGATGGTCATATGTATCACCAGTTGTAATGAAATATGCCAAGACAAAAATGGACTAGTTTGTGTAGTAAATGCAGAACATTTTGGAACTGAAATTGGAGTGATACACTTTTGAAGTTTTTAACCCATTTGATATTGCACCATACCAAGTCTTAGAAAGATAAAAATAGATAATCCTACATTGTTTACAATTTGCAACTCTATCTTTCAAGCAGAAAGGAACTTAACAAACATCAGAACCATACACTACTTGAACTTGATTCCACAAGATTCATTAGATGAATTTCTTATCTTGTTTCATATCTGCATAATACTCATTAATCCATTGATGAATAATCTCAATTTCTTGCCTCCTCTGCTCGACAAGCCAGTCGGGGTCATATTTCGTTGCTGATCGAAAATCGACATGGTGAGCTCCTGATACCGACGTTTTGGTTAAGTCTTTACTTGAATAACAACATAGACGACAAGAGACATGTCTAATTTATCAACTTACATACCTTTCTCCGTGACGATGGCAACGATACTGGTCGAAATATTTGTCAGCACCCTGAGAGAAGTTGAATTTATCATCACTTAGATCAATGATCAGAAAAAGGGGGAATTCAGCAATCCAGGCATTAGAGAAATGGAAGCATTTACGTCGATAACGTGTTCATAGGCAAGACAACGATGAGAAAGCATTCATCTTTCAAACTATGCCTATTTGATGCTGTTGAAGATCAAAAAACATATTTTTCTTTGAAGATTTTGTGAAATATGTCAAATCTCTGTGACTAAAATTTATGCAGGCTATTTTCCAAACATTAACCACATACTAGCTTCAGCTCAGTTTTAGTGAAGCTTTTTGCATATATGTCATTTGTTGTTCAAGTAAAACGGCAAGAACGGTTCGAAAAGCAACACATTTGTGTATAATAACTGACCCTCCTCTGCTCCATGGATCTTGCATTCCATTAGAAAATATGATATTGCTGCCAAATTTTTTCAACACTTGCTCAATTCTCTGCATCACAACAGAAACTAGCTCTTAATCATCAACACAAGGAATTATTATCATGATATTGCCTCTTGATCTCCACTTTTTTCTCATAGTTTTGTTTTCTTTGCATGCTTTCAAATGCAGTAAAGAGATGAAAATAAAATAAGAGAGGGAAATCTCACTTTGCCACCGAACTCGGTAGTAATCCAATGCGGACGAGGCGAAACTCCATACTTCTTCTTGCAGTCTGTTGCAAATTCTTCATAATCAAACTCGCTTGGCGGGAACATGCTCTCGTTGGAACAAGTCATCGGCATCACCATCTCGGTACAAGCCTGCATTTAAGTTAAAGCTAAGGTAAGTTTTGATGGAATGCATACTTAGCAAGAGTTCAAGTCAATCAAATCATCATGAAAATCTTGAACTAAAACATATATAGGACTTGAATTTCACATAGGGATTGGTAGTAGCATCAAGGAAACCAACATACCTGCCAGTTCCAACCACTAAGACCGTGAATATCGAGTCCGTTTTCCAGGTTAAAGCATTTCTCTCCATGTGAGTAATTGTAATACAAGCTCGCAGCAGCAAAAACCTTGTCAAGCTTGCTACTTTTCGGTGCAAATGCGTCGATGATCTTACACATCTGCATCATAACTCATAAGCAATGGTGAAAAGTAAAGCTTTCGAGATATCTTTGAATGATCTTACATAAAGATTTAGAATGTGAGATCAAGTACAAGTTTGAAGTTACATAATTCTCAGTCTCACCTCTTGTACAGGATAGGCTGGCAATGGCCTCATAAAATTGGCTTCAGTTGGATAATTTACCATTGTGGTATAGACAAATGCCGACCATAACCAGTCTCGAACAGAGGATACCGAATGAAGGTTCCTGTAGTTCCCCAGGCAGAACAGAGGAAACATACCATTAGTTCTTTTTAACAGCTTATTCAAATTGGGAATTGTGAAGAAGGGGAGTTTGCAACTATCAAAACTCAAAATATAAAATTCCTTTTTACTTGCAAGTTCTGAATGTTCTGCTTAGTTCAGCCAACCCTTGTTCAGAAAATGCTTGCTGAAGCTCTTCCCAACTCCCTTTGATCACTTCATAGCAATTCAAGCTAGCATCCTGCTAGCACAAAACGAATGAGAAAGAGAAAGTAGTAGATGATGATGACATAAAAGAAACTAAACATGTTTGAGACCGATCCGCCATAGAGACGAGAGAGAGAAAGAGAGACCTTGAAATCCTGAGAAACAGCATCATAGAAGCTCGACTTTGGTACGATATTATCAAAGTGTAAAATGGGTGCTGAAGAAGCCAAAGCTCCAATACTAATATGTGGATATTTCAGTCTAAACCAGGCTGCTAGCACTGAGATGTAAACCCAAGAATATATAAGGTTTCGATGTCGAGAATTAAAAATGGTATGATATTATTGAAATCTTTCATTGTCCTTTCCATCTCTCCAAAACTATTGGTAAATGTGTCAGAAGTTTCTTATAAACAAAAGTTCCCAAACTCATGTAATCTACCTGCAAAGGTCCCTTATTATCATTAAACCACAAATGTTTAACCAGCAAAGTCAACCAAAGCATAAAATTTTGACATGTTGACACCTTATAACTCAAGATTTGAAGATAGCAATTTGTAACAACTAAGTCATTGTTGTGTAGGCAATGACTTAGTACCATGATGTTTACACACACTTTGTCTTGGTAAACTACAAATAGCATACAGTTAAACAGCCAGATTTTGATGAAAAAATGCCCTATATCAATTTGAAAGAACTGAATGATACATCTGGTTTTGGCTTACAACCTAAGAAAACTCACTCATCCCATCAAAAAATTAGCAAAGAAAACTAAGATTAAAAAATGGTGAACTTTTTTACTTACTTCCTCCATAAGACCCACCAAACACAACAACAGGGGAAGCCTCAGAAGAGAGGTTTTGCTTCAAACTTCTTATCAAAACTGCATAGTCAGCCAAAGCTTGTTGTGAAGTCAAGTAACCCAATGTTTCTGCCGAGCTATACGAATCCTTTCCAAATGGCTTTGATTCTCCATAAAATCTATGCTGATCAATGAAACAGGAACAAACCCATCTAAATTGTTCTCTAAAATGCCCAAAAGAAGGGTAAGAAACCGTTCTTTCATTGAGAAAAAATGAAAGTGGAAATAAGGGCATACAAAAAATAAGCCCAACAAAAGAAGTCTCAAAAAATTACAAAAAGAGACTCCAATCCAACAAAATCAAACCAAGATCATAATTAAAAAATCGTCTAGTGACCGATGCTCACAAGAAGGCATTACCACCTCTCAAACCTCGTCACAAGACCGCTTCACCTCTCAAAAAATTTATTGTTTCCCTCCATCTAAACAACAAGAATTAACATCATTCAAATCAATATTTTAAAAGGCTTTTGAGGCTCGCCTTGAGGCAAGGCTCTAACTTTTAGCCTCGAGACTTACGCCTTCTTTGGACATAAGAGGCTTACGCCTCTTTGAAAACGCACCGAGGTTTAAAGTACCTACATCTCATATAATGATTAGAAGAATAGTATTAATTTGGCTCCTTCTTCAAAAATACAAAGGTTTGAGTTGTAACAATTTGAACTATTACTAGTTACTCAGTTAGACTTTAAACACATTAAAGACAAAAAATTATAGAATAAGTCAATCCTATTAGTGATAATAATAGTGAAACATATCCTTTCTAGAATTTTAGTTCAAGTGGCAATCGACAGGGATGATTTTTTTTATACTTTTATATAATTATTATGCTTGACAATACTTGATCACACAAATTTAGGATTTGTATAATGTTTCTAATTAAAATGAGGCTTACGCCTCGCCTCTTCTAGACGAAAAGCCTCGAGGACGCCTTTAGCCTTTTAAACATTGATTCAAATGCACTACTTCCACTAAATACCTCATACTTCTTGTTAACTATCCTGCAAATGTGTCCAAGAATTTCACAAATTATCAAACACCCAGAACCAGAAACAATGCAAATTAGCTCTACATTATGCATTGGGATAAACCTATGTTGTGTGTATCTGTGCTATCAGTCAATAATCACACAAACACAAACATTTCAAGAAGGTAAAACCAGTTAAATTTGTTAATAATGCCATGAAAATTGCAGACAAAAAGAAAATCATAGAACATCCCAAATCAAACAAAAGTCCCATTTCTTGAACTCTTTAGAGCATTACCTCAATAAAAACCAGAAGGGCATGGAATTTGGGAGCAATGTCAGGCAAGAAACCAGTATTTGCAGCAAACCATTCAATGTCACCCTCATTTCCAGTGTAAACGAAGATTGGAGCTCCATTTCTCCAGTACTGCTGATTAATCAAGTACTTCTGGTAAAATCTCTTGGAACTCTTTGGTGTGAAGGTGAAATGATCTAGCAGCTGAGGGTAAAAACGAGTCTCATAAGCGATTTTTGGCTTCAACTTTGCAACTTTCTTTAGGGATTCAAGTGGGTAATGCACTTTAGGGAAAAGTGTTGTTGGTACTGTAAATGCCATACACAAAGGGAACAGAGAAATCAAGAGAAGAAAAAAACCCTTTAGACCCATTTTCTTTCTTCCCTCTTCTTCTCAAAGTTTTTCCAAATCCAAGAATGGTGAAAGAAAAGAGCAAGAAGCTATGGAAATGGAGGTTTTGACATGGGAAAGATGGAGGAGAAAGAAATCTTTGGCCAATAATGTGCCTACTGACAGTCCACACAGGCTAAATGCCAACAAATGGGATAAAAGAAAATCAAATGAAATTGGTTTCTTTCATCATTAAGGATATAAATTCTGCCATTTTATGTCATGTCAAGGTAAAATGTGTATCATCATAGTGGTAATGAAGTTCTGTAAAGTGACAGAAGAGTGGAAATCTCATCTGTCAGCTTTTGTATTATTACTTCAAAAATAATCCAAACTCTAAGATTTGTTTCATTTTTGTTAATAATCCAAACTCAATGATTTGTTTCATTTCTTTTCTTTTTTTTTTTTTTTTGAAAATTTAGCTTTTTAAACACTACTTCCAAGTTCCAAGGTTGATTTGTTTTATTATCTACAATTTACACTTGTTTTCAAAATGGCTAAATTATAAATATATATATATATATTTTCTTGAACTTTGACATTTATTTCAAAAATACCTTTATAGTTTATAAAGTTACAATATTACATTTGACATTTCATAAACGTTTCAAAAATACTTTTAGAGTAAAAAAACTTTTAGAATATTAGGCGAAAAATTGACGTGTTTGAATGTCGTTTTTTCAAACTTAATCTAGGCAAGCATCCTAGTCATCGTCACATGTTCTAGGTCACCCTGCCACGTCGATTTGCCATCCAAAATTCTAACGAATTCTACTCCAAAAGTATTTTTGAAACGTTTATGTAATATTAAGGATAATATTGCAATTTTTTTAAAGGAAAGAGATATTTTTGAAACAATGTCAAAGTTCAACATATTTTTTATAATTTAGCCTTCCAAAATCCAAATTAATTTTTGAATGCTTAAACAAAATATTTTTTTGGTTTTGAAATTTAGTTAAGTATTTAAATGTTTTCTCGAGAAAGATGAAAATCCTTGTAAACACATTGTGAGAAAACAACATAATTTTCAAAAAAAATCAAATAGTTATCAAATGGCCTAAATTTTTATTTCATTTTATTTATTATTCAACATGTGGGATTAAGATTCAAACCTCAGATATCTTGGTCGATGATATATGTCTCAAATTTATGTTCATGAATTTTTTTTTTTTTTTAGTTCAACAACATGTGAGAGTGGAGATTGGACATATGATCCTTTAATCGACCATATATGTTTTAAATAGTGATTAGTAGAATGGTTACTATTTGAAAACTCTACCTTTATGGGTGTGTTATTTAAAAACACCCCTAGTTTATAAAGTTGTTGCTAAAATATAACTTTTTGGGGCTCTACCCTTTTAATCAATATAGTTTGAAGTTTGAAGTTTGTATGATTTATGTTTGGATTGGGTAGATATACAATATTACAAGTCATAGAATTTTATTTTATATAATATGTATTTAGTTTGTGAAGTCATGGTTTGTAAAATAAGTGTAGCCTGAAAAGTAGAATCTTCAAAGTAAGAGCTCACAAAGTTATTGTTATAATTTGTAAACTTGCAGCTTTGGCATGTTTCTTTATAACTTTAGACAAACTCAATTCACACGAGCACCAACGTAAACATAGTTCACCGATTAAAATATTTTTTTAAAGTCGAAAGTTTGAACCCTAGTACACATGTGATATAATATTCTCACAAGAAGAAAAAAAAAAAAAAAAAAAAACTCAATTTGTGTGTCCAACACTTTTTTATATTGTTTATAATTATTATATATGTTGATACCCAATTTTTGTATCAACAGTAAATTTGATATTTGGAGAGAAACGAGTTGTGACCTGTAATACAAATGAGATAAGAAAGAGTATCGGTGTGGTATTGATCACACGAACTCTGACGCTCAAGTTAGATTGAGAGAGATGGATATGAAAAGTATTTATGGAGAATAGGGAGTATTTTTGCTTATCATTTTTACTTCTTCATTTTTCCTTTTTATAAGTTTTCTAAAGAGTCGTTGGCTTGACTGTTTCAATATTAAAGTGGGTATTGATGAGGGTGGTAATTCTCGGACGCTTAATGATTGTATAATCGCCCAAGAGGGGGCGGTTTTCTATTGATCAAGCCAACCCCCGAGGGGTCGGCCATTCTTCTTGTTGATCCGACCCTGAAGGGGTTACCATATCCTTTTTGGGTTGATCCCATTGGGGATTGATCATTCGTCTCGAGGTCAATCCCTTCTTAGGGTCGGCCATTTGTAGTCGCAAATCGACCCACTATGGGTCGGTGGTTCTAGCCTTCGGTCGATCCCTCTGTGGGATCGACCACTTCTCTTTGGGTCGGCATCTTGTCGTCGGGTCGACTTTTCTTGTCGTCGAACCGATCCATTTATGGGATCGGTGGTCCTTCACGGGGTTGACGCTCACCTTGCGGCTCGGTTGATCCCTATATGGGATCGGCAACCCCTCTTCTGGAGTTGGGCGATTTCGCTTGATTACTTTTAGTGGGCAGGGTCTTATCCATGTTGGGCCTTTATCCAGAGTCAAGTAATTTAACTCATAAGTCACAATATACTAAATATTTCATGGATTGCCTTTAAAAAAATAAAAAATAAAAAAATAATAATAATAACATTTGAAATATTTCATATACAAGGGTCATTCTTAAAAAAAAAAATCCTCAAATTCATACTCGAAAAATTTACTATATAAAACGAGTTTCTTAAGCAAATGATAAAATTTTACTGATTAAATAATCAATGTAGTCTTGGAACTTTGTCGTGACTATTTAGCTCATTCCAAATATATTATTAACTATTGTTGGATAACTATTTTATTTTTAGTTTTCAATTTTTAAAATTAATCCTATAAATACTATTTTCATCTATGGTTGTTTTATTTTGTTATCTACATTTAACATCTATTTTTAAAATTCAATTTAAGTTTTGAAAACTTAAAAAAGTCGTTTTTTTAAAAATTGCTTATGTTTTTTGAAATTTGACTAAGAATTCTAATGTTTTCTTAAAAAAGATGAAACTATTGTAAAAAAATTATGAGAAAACTAACACAATTTTTAAAAATTAAAAACCAAATAGTTATTAAACATAGGCTAAATTTTTCAATTTTGATTATGATAAATATCTATCATTAGCACCATAACTTATATTGATATGACACATTAATTAATCTAACAAAGAATAATTTAGTACTACGTGACACACATAAGTAAACGGACTAAAACGATCGCGAGCTTAATTGCCTGCTATATATCCCGTATTGTTACTATCTCTTATTGTTACATTCGCATGCTATATGTCCTTTATTGTTACATCGTGTCAAATTATCACTTGCAAATTTATTCTAACATATATCATCAACATTTAAAAAAAAATCAAAGCCATGAGTTAGAATAAAAATAAAAATATAAAAGAACATAATTGAAACTTTAAAGTCTCGTTTGATAATCATTTGGTTATTGGATTTTAATTTTTAAAAATTAAGCCTATAAATATTACTTCTACCAATAATTCCTTTGTTTAGTTATCTAAATTTTACAAATATTTTAAAAAAATCAAATCATCTTAAGAAAAAAAGGTTTTATTTTAGTTTTGAAATTTGACTAGGAAGTGTTTTTAGTCAATTTTCTTTCTTATTAAGCATAGAATTGATGACTCCCAATTACTTGTTTGTCAAGCAAGAAAAAAGCAAACTTTGTCCCCACAACTCGGCCTCTCCTTATTTCCAAACCACAAAAAAAATATCTCTCCACGTCGCCCCTTTCACCAAATCCACATCTTCTTCAACCCCCAAACCCTAAAAGCAAACCCCCTCTGAATTCTCTCTCTCAGAAGCTCCAACCTTCAACAATGGCGAGCAAAGAGATGGAAGTCATGAAGGGCATCGACCTTAAGAGATACATGGGTCGGTGGTACGAAATAGCTTCATTTCCTTCAAGATTCCAGCCCAAAAATGGAGCTAATACCAGAGCGACCTACAGTCTGAGAGATGAACGGACGGTGAATGTCCTAAATGAGACTTGGGATGATGGCAGAAGGGGTTTTATTGAGGGCACTGCTGTTAAGGCCAATCCTGATAGTGATGAAGCTAAGCTTAAAGTTAAATTTTATGTTCCTCCATTTTTGCCTATCATTCCTGTTGTTGGAGATTACTGGATTTTGTATCTTGATGATGATTATCACCATGCTTTGATTGGTCAGCCTAGCAGAAACTATCTCTGGGTATGTATCACATTTGGCTTTGTTTTTCTGCTAACACTTTGAGGATTTGGGGAGTTTTGGATGTTTGTGGAATGTTGCAGGGTTTGTGTTTGATGAAATGTCGATGGCCCGTTTGATAACCATTTGATTTTTTGTTTCTGAAAATTAAGCTTAGAAAGAGTATTTGCACCTTTGAGTTTCTTTGTTTTAGTCATGAGTGACTTCTGCTAGATTGTTCTTGAAATTTATGATGTTTGCTCATGATTCCTATATGTTCACATTTGAATTTTTAGTTAAATTCTGAAAACAGAAACTATAAACTACTTGTTTTTTCTTTCTAGTTTTCAAATATTGATTTGGTTTTTTAAAACATCAGTAGAAAGTAGATATTCAAACAAAGAAACTTACTAGTGGAACAGTGTTCATAAAAAAAACATATGGCTATCAAAGATGAATTTTGGAAAACTTGTTTTTGTGTTTTAGAATTTGACTAAGAATTCAAACATTTCTTTAAGGAAAGTGAAAATCATGGTAAATAAATTGTGAGCAACCAAGTATAATGTTTAGAGAAACAGAAAACGAAAAATGAAATAGTTATCTCAAATGCCTATTTGATAACCATTTGGTTTTTATTTTTTATTTTTATCTCAAATGCCTATTTGATAACCATTTGGTTTTTATTTTTTATTTTTGAGAAGTGAGCTTGTTTTCTCACCATTTCTTACAATAGGTTTTATCTTTCTTAAGTAAATATTTGAATTTTTGGCCAAATTCCAAATTCCAAAAACTATTTTGTTAAGTTTTCAAAACTTGACTTGATTTTTGAAAACAACGGTAGAAAGTAGATAACAAAACAAAGAAACTTAGAGGTGGAAGTAGTGTTTACTAGGCTTAATTTTCTTTATAAAAAAACCAAATGGTCATCCAACAGGTCAAAACTATTGGTTTGGTTTTGGTGTAAAGGGTGTTGAGTTATGATAATGGGAGGTTTCTGAATTGTTCTTTGATGGTGTTCTTTTGACAGATATTATGCAGGCAGAATCATTTAGATGAAGAGATATATAATCAACTAGTGGAGAAAGCTAAGGAACAAGGTTATGATGTGAGCAAACTTCATAGGACAACACACACTGACCCTCCACCAGAAGGAGATGAAGGTCCCAAAGATACTAAAGGAATATGGTGGATCAAATCAATCTTTGGAAAATGATCAAAGGTTTGAAGAAGAATAAGTTGAATTCTGTACCTTTGAGTTTAATGATTTTGTTAAATTACACCACTTTGGTTTGTATTCCAGTGAAGAATTTGTGCTGTTTGTATAGAGTCTTCCAGATATTGTATGAAGCTGGGGTTGGTAAGCTCCACATTTTACTTTTAGACTGTCAGGTTCTGAAGTTTCCCAATCCTGTAAAAATGAAATTTGAATAATAGAGATGCACTTTATTTACAGAGTCTAACCTGTGAGTATGTTAAACTACAACACTTTTGCAGTTCACTTTTCTTGGCAACCAAACAGAAAAAGTGCTTTGGTTGGATGTTTAGAATAAAATAAATATATCAATTGATACTGATGAGAGGGACTTTGTCCTCAAAATAGTTATTTTGAAAATGACTCATTTTTAAATTCATTTTTTTCCCCTAAAAACCACTTTAAATCTGTTTTTTTTTAACTACAAAATGGTATTCAACTTTACAAATTGTTGGACCATTTGACAATAGCAGAACAAACAATTTTTTTTAAAAAAATATTCAATCATATTATAGGTTTTTTTGAAGCTATTGTTATCAATGACGAAAATATCAATATCAATATTGAAAGTTCAATTTTACAGATATATTCATAAATATATCATTCAATTTTACGGATATATTCATATATCGATAAAATATCGATATCGACGGATAATTATGTAAATCAATTTTTTTTAAAAAAATTATTTAAATTAATAATTAAGTTCATACATCTTGTTATTAGTATCTATATTCATATTAAAATTAATAGATGATATTTTACGTGTATTTATAAAAGATATTGAAAATATTCATTTATCCCTACCTAATATCTATATCATCCCTTCGATTTACGGTCGACATATCGATGACTAAACGATCTCCTCTCTTTCATCACTATAACTTTGATACCCTCCTATCTAATTGGAAAGGTCTTTTGTAATCTTGGGACACCATTTCTTATGTAATTTCATATTATCAATAAAATTGTTTCTTATCCAAAAAAAAAATATATATATATTTAAACTGATTTTTCAAAATAAGTTTTCATAATTTTTTTTTTGCTAGCAGCAGACATTTTTTAATATTTTTTTGTCTAGCTCTCACTCTGACTCCCTATTTTTTCTCCCCCCTCGCTCTTCGTCTTCTCAAGAGAACTCAAATTGAGGAAGAAAGTTGGAGGAAGAAAACAGGGGAGGGGGCGGTCGTCATCGGAGGAGGGGGTGACGCTAAAAACGTGCGAGGGAGGAGGAGGGGAGATGGGAGAGGAAATAATAATAAAGGTTTGAAAGAGGTTAAAAATGTTCAATTTGAAAAACTAGGTGAAATACCATTTAGTCTCTCATCTCCAATTCCCCTTTAAATCTGGAAAAACATTCCAAGCCCCTTGCCTGTGAAAAGGTCCTACAAAAATAGGTTGCCCTCCAGATAGAAGTACATATGAAATTGAACTTAGTATATTCTCTCATGTAGTGATAGGATAATTCAAAATTCAAGTTCATTCATTCAGAGAAGCAAAGAAGAGATGTGAAGGTTGAGATCTATGAAGGTATATAAAGTCAAGCTAGTCTCCAGTTTTGGTGCCCTTTGGTGTAGCAAACAATGAGGGTTCCCTTTAGTTTAGCAAACAATGAGAGTTTCCATCCATAACCTGGCGAAAGCAACCACTGAATTAACGTGTTACTATACCTTTCTCAGCCTTTTGGCTACGTTCAAGTGTAGTATATGTTCTTATCGGTGTAATAGTACATTTGTAATGGTTTCTCAGAGTCAAACATGGTACTGTATACATAACCTCAGCTTTTAAGCACATAGAAAGTAAAGAAGTTAAATCAAACTGTGATTTCATATAGCAGAAAAGTTGGTAGGGTGAAGAAAATGTCTACATAATCAAGATTTATAGCGTTTTAGTTTATTAAAAATACATAACAGGTTTTCAACATGTTTAGTTACCTAGCCAAAAGCAGTGTTAAAAAAAAGTGCTTTTGAACAAAAAAACCTCTGGCCTTTTAGGGTGAGTTTGAGATGAGGATAAAAAGAGACTTCTTTATAAGTGCTCTAAAAAAAAGACACTGCTGTGCGTTTCATCTAAAAAAAAATTTGAATTTTCAAAAAGCCTGTTAGTAGGCAAATACCATAATTAGTAATAAGTTAAAAGACACTTTTAACTCTTCTACAATCCATGCCAAATTTACCTACTCTTAATGCGTTTTTCCCCTTTCTCTAAAAGTGCTTATTAAAATAAAATCACTCTGGAAAAGCTATACCAAAAACTCACCCAAGTAAAAGACAATAGTGACTCATTCTCAAAGGGGGGTTTTGTGATGTTTAAACCAAGTCCTAACTTCCACCCTGAAAGCTCATTAACTTCTTTTGTCCTTTTTGTATAAGAATTATTACTAGACCATCCACAGTTATTTCACTTCAACTAAAATTCAAGATCAAGTTTAACTAGATCAATTCCAAAAGGGGTTCAAAATAATTTACTAAGATGATTTGATTCAAAAAGCAATTCCTATTCACTTAATAGAATAATTACATGTCAAAATCATTGCATTTGGGTCCATGAACTGTAGATTCTTTGAAATTTTACATATTGAATGAATGATTTCAAAGGTCGCTTTCATGTTAGATAAGTATAAAAATCCCTTCTCTAACTAGAAGAAGTATCAAATCATTACGAGACTAATGGGTTAACAAAAAAGAAAAGATTTTCTAGAGAACTAAGACTTGCAATCTATAGTTTTTTTGACAAAATGTTCTAAAAGATCAGAAAGGAATATATACAGCTGATGAAAGATAAATACCAAGATTTCCAAAGCAATCATCTTCTGAAGCTCAGCTTACTCAAGTGCAAGGCAAGTTCATCTCTGATATCCTTTCCTCTATCATCTCCTATCTCGCCATCATAAAGAGGAAACTTCTGCTCCTCACTTGAACAACTTGCTCCTTGTTCTTGTTCTTCTTCTTGTTCTTCTTCTAGTTTCTCACTGCATTTAATGAGGAAATTATGTAGCAGACAACCAGTCAATACAATAAATGGGAAAAAATCTCTACATCCTTCCTTCCATGGTTTTGACAGAAGCTTCCACCGAGCTCGGAGTCGGCTGAATGCTGTGTTAACCAACCCCATTGCACGATTATGTGTGGAATTGAATGCTTTTTCAGGAAAACCAGAGCTATCTTCCTCGTTGAGTTTCATGTATGGTGTCAATAGCCATGGCAAAAGAGGGAAGCAAGAATCACCAATCAAGTATTGGGGAATTTGCTTTTCATCATCTAGATTGTAAACAGGACCTTTGAGTAATTCATCAGATTTCTCAATTTCTGCATAGAGCTTACTCTGCCGCAAGATTGTTTCAGGTTTCATGGAGCTCGGCCATCCAGCAGAAACATCCAGAAATCTCCCTTCAGCATCGACTAATGCCTGAACCAGAAGCGATCCGTTTTTACCAAGAAGATCGCCCTCAACAACCCCAAATCTTCTAATCCCTAAAACCCCACAGCAATTCGGAAGCGAAATCCACCCAAATCCCACAACAATCCGATCAATGTCAGATCGAAACTCAAGCAAATGCCCTAATTTATCATTGATAGCCTTACAAACAGCGTAAAACGAGCGGCAAGCATCAGCGGAATCGATCCCAAACCGTCTCCCAACCGCCTTGTAGCTCGCACCATGCGCCAATCGGAAAAGCGCAGCGGCTAAAGCGCAATCGGGCGGGACGGAGGAGGATGAGGAGCTCTGAATCGGGGAAAGGAGACGAAGGAGGAGGGAGAAGGACGATTTCGACATACGGAATGAGAGATTCCACCTCGGATCACAATCGACCTCCGATGTCGCAGAGAGGAAGCGTTGGAACCAGCATTGCCTCGGCGGCGGCGGCGGTGGTGGATGTAGGGCAAGCTTTGGGAGACGAGGAGAGAGAGCGTAAAGAGAGGAGGAAGTGGAACAAAGGAGGGATTCGAGGGCGAGGGTTTGAGAAGGAAGAAGATGGAGATCGTTGAGAGAGAGGAAGGAGTGAGCGGAAGAAATGGTGGTTTCGATGAGGGTTACCAGTTGGTGGTTGAGATGGCTCTGTCGGTCGGATTTCTTGGCCTTGCTTCTGGTAGTGGTGGCGGCGGCGTTCATGGTGGAGCTTCTGGTGGTTCTCTTATCGCCGCCGAGTCCTCCGGCGGCCATGGCGAAGAGGGGAGGGGTTAGGCGCGGGGGGCACAGTGATGAGTGAACACTTCGAAATGAATCTGTACTTATGAACAAAAACAGTTTATTTTTTTTCACATTTAAAATGTTTATTTTTTTTTTAGTTCAACAAACTATAATAAGATAATAATAGTGGGCTATAAGTACTCAAATATATATAGTGAAGTAGGACAAATCTAGTAGTCGAGAGTATCTATATTTTATGATTTAATGACTAAGAAGTACAAGCGGTAAAACCTCCACCCATCATATTATCAAGAAAAAACATTATATATATATATATATCTTAGGATTTTTTATATTAATAATGTAGTTTAATAAAGTTATTACATAAATAGGGTAGTTTTGAAAGTATTTACAAAACTAAGGTACCTAAATCGTGTACCATGGACACGAGTTCGAGAAATCGTGTTCATGGTCCATGAGTTATAGGATAACTCGTGTACCATGGACACGAGTTATGGGGTAACTCGTGTACCATGGACACGATATCGGTGACATGCAACCACGTGGACGCTTATGGGGTAACTCGTCTTATAAAACTCGTGTCCATGGTACACGAGTTACCCCATAAATCGTGAACCATGGACACGAATTACCCCCTAAGTCGTGTACATTGGACACGATTATTGGAAATCGTGTCCATGGTACACGATTTAGGTACCCTATTTTTGTAAATACTTTCAAACCTACCCTATTTCTGTAATAATTTTATTAAACTACATTATTAATATAAAAAACCCTATATCTTAAGTTTGATATATATATATATATATATATATATATATATATATATATATATATATATATATATATATACTCAACATAGTTTAGCTCAACCGATATATATTGTCAACCTAGGTATAGCTCAACCGGCATAATATCAAGACTAAGATGTCACATGTTTGATTCTCCTCACCTCACATGTTGTCAAAAAGAAAAAAAAAATCTTAATTGATTGAACTATATTCAGTTTTCCTAATTATTATTTTTTAAACATGTGAGAGTGGGAGTTGAAACTCATAATCCCTTGATTACTAATTTATACAATATGTCGATTGAGTAAGTTCATGTTGGCGGAAAGTTTCTTTGTAATATTAATAATCTTAAATGTCATGAATTATGTTTTTTTCTCTGAAATTCTTTGTAATAGTTTTCTTATTTATTAAGGAAACATTCGAATTTTTAGCCAAGTTCCAAAAACAAAAGAAAAAAACTCTAACATTCTTGGAGTTCGACTTGTTAAGAATTTTGGTCGTTATCTTGGTGTTCGACTTGTTAAGGTTCTTGTCGTTATCTTGGTGTTCCTTCTAGCTTCTCCCGCAAGAAGGCTGATGATTGGCAAAGAAGTACTGATCAAATTAAGCATTGTTCAAGCCCTCCCTCTCCATGCTATGAGTTGTTTCCAACTCCCTAAGCGAATTTATAATGAAATCACTAAAGCTATTTCAAGGTTTTGGTGGGGTTCCTCTGAGTTATCAAAGAAGTTCCATTGGTTCAAATGGGACTCTCTTTGTAAACCTAAAGAGTTGGGTGAACTTGGATTCAAAGACATTGAATTATTTAATAAAGTTATTCTAGATAATCAAGCTTGGAATCTTCTCGACAATCCATCTAGTTTTGTGGCTCGTCTTCTCTAAGCTAAATATCATCCTACCACTGACTTCCTTTCGGTAGGCATTGGTAAACGACATTATTTCCTTTGGAAAAGTATTTTATGGAGCAAGAATCTTCTTTCAAAAGGTATTCGACGTAAGGTGGGTGATGGAACAACTCTCTCTGCTATTCAGGATAAAATGGCTCCCTCGTGAATCTACTTTTATGTTTATCTCTCCTCTCATCCTTCCTATAAACCTGGCCGTTGATGCTCTAATAATCTTCCACTCTTAGACAATTTGTTCGTTCATAAAGATGCTAGCCTTATTCGTACTATCCCTTATCCCTTTCATCAGACTTCCATCTATTGATAGATGAATTTGACACACACTAAGGATGGTTTGTACGGTGTTAAAAGTGGGTATAAACTTGGTTATTCTCAAAAGTATTTAGAGAGTTCTTTTGAACTGTCTATAACTTTCCATTAGTATACCAATGGAGTGTGAGTGTTGTCTTTCACTTATATATAAGTATGATCTTCACATTTTCTAGCAAATGTGAGACTTTTATATACCCATGATCTTCACATTTTCTAGCAAACGTGGAACTTTGATCGCACTTTCAACAATCCTCCCCTCAAATAGTCATCTATCCTTATTTATATTTAGACTCGAGCATTATTACTCATCGCGGGACATAAGCCCTCATGACTTTGTTTTTTGTTTCACCCTAAAAATCTTGTATCAATAGAGTTGTTGTGTCTCACTTATATACCCATGATCTTTCCATTTTCTAGTCATTGTGGGATTTTGATCGCACTCCCCAACAAATATGATGTAATCTAGTATGTCAACTGCATTTAAATGTACTAAGATTTTGGGCTTAAGAATATGAATTTTTCAGAGAAGTTTGTAATTTCTTATTAATTCAACATGTCGAGATTTAAACCTTTGACGTCGATAATATAATATCCAGTTAGCATAAGTTAGTAATTTAAGTAAAAAAATATTTTTTTATCAAGTGATGTCAAAAGAAGGTGGGATGTTCATTGACTATTGGCTATATGTACTTTGGGTCTCGGGTTTGAGATTGGTAGAAAACATTTTCGATATCAACGAAAATGTGAAAGTCTCAATTTTATTAGTACATGAGTATTTTTTTAAACTTTTGAAAATTTAGGTTATTTTTTAAACGAAACTCATAATTATGAGTTATTTTTTGATATTTTAGTCAAAATTTAATACCCTAATCTTTATTCAAGTTTGGATAGGCTATATAGTGCGGTTGGACGCAGAGGCAAAATGGCCCAACCCTTCATATAAACTTGATCAGGGAACTGATCGAAATTCCAAAACTTGACGAACAAGGAATCCTCCTCGTACCCTTTTTAATTATCCTCTCATAAATTCCAATCATACCCACCTCGATTTTCCCCATCTTCTCTCCTCTCAAGGATCAAACACTCCAGTCACTGACTTTTTCACTCCCCAATTTCTTTTGTTGAGTCGATTTTCATGGCGAAACTGAAGATTTCAGGCCCATGGAGTGGTGTTTTGGATGTGGAACTCGATAATTGGACTGTGCCCATGTTGAGGGAAGAAATAGCAAGGCGATCGAACTGTGGCGTTGAGTCGATCAATTTGATTTGCGGTGGTAGAATCTTGAAAGATGGCGATGGAAACGAGAAGCTTGTCGATTTGGGTGTTAAGAACAACTCTAGGATTCTTGCTAGGCGGGTTTCTACTGAAGAGGGCAAGTCACTCAAGGTTGAGTTGATGGCTGAGGAGGAACGCTCTACCAGGCTTGCTCGAGTCAAGTGATTATCTAATTATGTTCATATCTTCCTTTATAACTATGTTTATTGGGATTTAGTATGTGCTGTGCCATTGCTGGTTGTTTAATTTTGACATAAACTTGAGTTTTTTGTTTCAGGAATCATTTCATTGTCTGTTCATATAAACCAACTGGAGTTGCTTTGTTTGCTTGTGTTCATTAGATTTTGGGATGTTTGGTCTTATAAATTGTTACCTTCTTAAAGAAATCGATGATATTTTCAGATTATTTTGGGTAGAATGGGTTTGCAGGACTGTCATCTTTTAACATTTTTTTTTTTTGAAGTAGCCAACATTAGCATAGCCAACCGACATAAAGCATGTACTATCGACCAATAGGTTAGAGGTTCTAACCACCAACTCCACTTCTTGTAAAAAAACATTTTTTTGAAGAAATAATGGGAGTAGGACCTACAAGCTTTCGGGTGAGCTTAATAAGAAAAGAACCCTTGATGTCCCCTAGATCCCGGCCTCAGGGCGGTGCGGCCCCTATACTGTGTTATAAATTAGAAAAGATAGTGGAAGTAGGATTTTGAAAACAACAATGGAAGTTGGATTTTGGATAACGGCTTGAGTTCTTCTGTTATTATGATGAAGCATCTTTAACAGTTGATTTTGGAAGCAAAGCATCTAGTTCAGGAATGAAAAGCAATTTTCATTTGTAAGCTAGAATGTGACATAATGCTAATCAAATGACAATCAACTTTGGGAGGATATTCTTCCCCATGGGAGGGCCTGAGTAACTTTGAAGATTTTAAAAACATTTTCTTTTGTATTGCCGATGTCAATGTTGAACGCTTTACATTATTTGGTATCTATCTTATTTTCTGGCATCTTCTCTGAACTTACAGGGCAGCTGCCACTGCTCTAGCCAAGAGGCATGCTAATGGTTTTCTCCCAGTTGAAGATTTCAATATAGAACTTGAGGATCAAAGTGGACAGAAGGTTAATTTTGGGTCTGAAACTGACCAAAGGTAAAGGATAAATCATTTTCAGAATGTGAATTCATGTTTCCTCATTTCAAATGTTAGAAATTAATTTGTTGCTATGCTGAGGATTTGAAGTTTCTTCAGTCCTAAAATTTTGAGCCAAGATTGAATTTCCATTCAACAGGGCAATCATGATGGGCCTGATGCTTCATGCAAACGCAAAGCAGCTTATAAGAAAGGGAAATTACAAAGAAGCATTAGAAGTACTCATAATGGGAGAGGTCTGTTGCTGGTTGATCATGTTAATTAGTCTTCAATACTAGCTACATAAAAAATTAGCTGGTTTACCCTTCTTAAGAAATAGTTACGAGTTCCAAATAATTTAAGATGAACGTGTGAATATTAAATCATTTATCGACATATACCATTCCAGTGTAAATCTGCTGGATATATTTTTTTATTTCTTTATTTCTCTATTGGTGACAACTAATTTTGAAGTCCTCTGCTTTGATGATCTTTACTGTTCAATGGTTACAAGGTAATATCCTAATTTTGGATTGTTTTAGTCATCTAGCTTTCAATCCTTCTCTATATCAAATCTCCTTTTGCTTTCTTTACCTTTAAATTGTAGGTGCTAAAACATGGTTTTTGGTTTGATTATCCTAAGCTGTATTGCAAGATATTGATATCACTAAACTTTTATTTACTATGAGAGAATACTAATCAATGTGGATGTCGTTCTTGTAGGAGGCTTTCTCTCTTTGCAATCCAAAAGTCATTGAGGTGAATGACTCATTCTTCATCGTTAGTTTCCCCCCTCCCCAAGACTAATTGCTAAAGTATTTATACCAAGTTACTCTGTCCAACAAAACATGCCACTTCGTGAAAATATACAGATTTTAATGATTTGCCTTCTCTTCTGTATGTGACCGAAGTTGATGTTTCCATCAGGGTTTTATAAATGCAGTTCTTAAGGTTCCTCGACTCCTTGAGAACATTTGTTTAGCTTGCTGACTGAGTATGACCCTTCTTTTCTGTCAGTTTATTGACAACGTCTCAATACTCCAAATAGACATGGTGTGGTGCTATTTCATGCAAAAAGACATAAAGTGGCTCTCGGATGCAGAATTGCGCCTTGCAAAGGCTAGAGAAGGAATCGAACGAGCTCATGGGAAGAACTCTTCCCGTGTTCGAATCCTTCAAGCTGGTTGCCATCCTGAGCTTGCCTTGTAAGTGAGGCTGCATGTTATTGCCAATAGTTTGAGGGAGTGGTTTCCATATTCAAGCTAATCAAAGTTTTGTCATCATGTCAGACATTTGAGACTGGAGCTGCTGGAAGGGGTGGCTGCATACCACAGCTGTAAGTTTGATAAGGCTCGGGAAGCAATCAACTCAGCGCGAGCAAAATATTTTCAGGTTAGTTTATCATATTACAGAAGTGGACATTGGTTGAGCCAAATGACCTCTCACACTTCTACAGATCTCTCACACCCTCTAAAAACTATTATTTCACTTGAGCCAAATCCCCCAAACAACAGCGAAGAAAGCTTAAGCATATTTATATCATTGAAGGGTGTGTTAGCTGAGGTTTCAAGCCTAATATATGTGAAGCAATATGATTTTATTAAATTCCACTATAGTTGTAATCATAGCTATAGTTCCATATTGATATTTAAAGATGGCCTCTTGTATTTCTATGCAACTCAATATAATCTGCCTTTTAATTTCAGCTACAAGTGTCAGATGAAGCATTATCACATGTTATGGATATGGGCTTTAAAGAAAAAGAAGGAAAAAGAGCACTGCGCATGTGCTATCAAGATGTATGTAAGGCTGTTGATTTCCTTTTTGAGGAAAGGACAAAGAGAGAGAATAAACGGGAAGAGGATATTCAACGCCAGAAGGAAATCATGCATGTATTCTTAGCAAAACTGGCTTCTATTTTCTTCCATTAGGTTATAACTTATAATCGATCTATAAGATTGATAAACCCGAATAAAATTTTCAGGGAGCAAAAACGATATGGAATGACATCCTCCAAAAAAGCTGTTGATCTTCAGATATTGAAAAAACTGGCATCTATTGGGTGAGTAAACTAAACTTTGTTTTTGTATATGACAACTAATGCTTGGATTTGTAAGATTGTTGTGGTGGGATAATTTCTCATCAAGACATTCCATGGATGATTGCATTAGACATATAGAGTAATACGGATCGGTCAACATAGTTTCTTAGGTTCTAGCTTCATTCTCTATTACCCGTTCCACGAAGTTGCTTCTCTATGTAGTTAACTAGGTAAAGTTGAAGGTAGGCAGGATAGACTGATATGTGACATATTCATTGATATTTGTTGATTGGCTCATCCATGATATGTGACATATTCATTGATATGTTTTCCAACTCGCTTTGGAAGTTCAATGGCTTGCAATTTGTCATCTTACAAATTATCTCATTTTATGTTTCGTGTTGGTGAGCTTTTTTGATTAAATTGTTTGGCAACCACGCATCATGACAAAGCTTTTATCAACGGAGGTGCAATTATATATGCACAGTGTGGGCATCCTTGTAGTTATCCATCATTCAAGCTAAAACTGACTTGGTTTTTCAGATATGAGAAGGAATTAGCTGCTGAAGCCCTGAGAAGAAATGAGAATGACATACAAAAGGCATTGGATGATTTGATAAATCCAGAAACTAACTCTGTTATACAGGTGTCTTGGATTGTATCCATAGTGTAGGTTGGTCTATTTGTTTGAACTTCCATAGTGCTAAATTCGTGCCATCTGCAATTCCGCAGAATGCTATCGAGTCGAGGAAAAGGAAACGACAGTGTAAAGCAGAAGCTGCTGCAGTTGATAAGCTCGTTCTCATGGGCTTTGATAGAACAAGAGGTATGATCAAGATGTTATTTTTATCAAGTTCTAATATAGGATGCTTATTTTTATGTGTTTATCCACGTCTGCTTAAATTTTAATTACTTATTATTGTTATAAACGTAGAAACCCTTTTATAAGACTCGTGTATAAACGTTTGATCTTATATTATCGAGAAATTTTGATCGAATCAGTAATGCTCTAAAACTGTTACTGTGCAGCCGTTGCAGCTTTTCAGGCTGGTGGCTCCTTAGAGGAAGCACTTAATCTACTATCACTACCCAAGACTGACACTACGGTTGATGGGCAACCCGACTTGGCCCCTGCAGCCTTGGCTTCCGAGGGTGCAAATTCCTCCAATTCAGACATTGCAGAAAAAGAAGACACGTTTGACAACTCTGATGACGGGGAAGGCCCTTCTACTGTTGAAGAAGACCGAGACTCGGAGATGGAAAGTGAACTCGCCAGAGAGCTCGATGGCGCTAGTGCGGTGTCGGATTACGACATGGATGTAACAAAAGAAGGAGATGCCATAACAGAGTACTTGGCTTTATTGGACTCAGTGATGGATTCTGAGGAAGCATAAGAAAATAGTTTACAGGGTTTTCTGTGGTGTAAATAATGTTTTGTTAAATTCTGAATCTGGTTAGCTTCCTGTAGGTCAAAGAGGAACCACTTTAGAGACAAAACTATCCTTCAAAGAGTTGTTGGCTGCACAACTAGAACAAGTTTTAGTAATGTACATCAATTTACTTTGATGAAGTAATCTTGGAGATCATTTCCATTGCTCTCTTAGGATTGATTGTCAATAAGTTTAGAAAATTGAAGGGATGCCTATATTTAACATTTTTTTTCTTTGAGTTAAAACTTTGTGGGAGTGAAAATCCAACCAGACATTTGTGATGCTAATTGGTACCTTTGACCACTAAACTGTCACTTTCGATTAGTCCAATCTCATAGGCTACACAACACACTGTCAATAATTCACTAAAAATTCTTTTATTTTGCAACCTTTTGGGATGGTAATAATTGATGTTTAATCTATCTATTAAATTATATTTGATGGAGCCGATTGACCAAGATCAAACATTTTGTTAGATGGCTGTGACTTTCATTTATTAGTCCAATTTTACTGAAAGTGGTTAATTTTATAGGCTTTTACCACAATGCCAATAACTCAAAACCCTTCATTACCCTGTCATTTTTCTTTAACTCTCTTCCAGAGGTCTGCCCTCCATGATGAGAAATAGAGAAAAAGAAACCTTTCTCAAATGAGAGATGAACAGACCTAGTTTTGACATTTCATACATTTTTCCATCATTAGAAGAAAAAAAATAGAGTTGAATTGGAATAAGTATTTCAAGAACCATAGCACTAGAAATTTTCTTTGAACAATTAGGCAGTTGTTAGCTCTCATACTTCAGAACAGAGAAGAGAGGTGGCCCAAGTAGGACCATTTTTTGTACTATACACAAGAAAAATCATTACAGTAACATATCTAGATAAAATCAATTGACCAAGATATTCTCAAAATGCCAGTGGAAGTTCCTACCAGACAAATAATAAATCTGCACTTTCAAAAGTTATGCCTACATATGGAAGAGCATCTCTACAATCGCTTGGAATCTGAATTACCAGAATGGAAGCCTCGCCAAAAATATGTTCACTTCATATACAAGCAGCTAGTTCCATGATCTTCACAGAAGAAGTTCCAGTTGCCTTCCATTTTTTACAAATCATGTGTGCCAAAACCTGTATAAAGAACAGCACATCCGAAATCAAGCACTCTGCATAAAGTTACAGAGATTTCACGAGGAAAGGAGCGCGTAAATCATAATTGGACATTGGAATCTAATGTTTAATATATTGACATGATACAAATAACTAACTCCTTGATCACTTAAACAATAATAAGCATCATGAGGCTGCTACTGAGCGAGTTGATAAACGCCCAAGGCCGAGACCTAAGCCCAGTGGGGCACCATCGGTTTTAGCTTTTCCGTGGTTACTGTGACTACAATTTGTAGAATGAGAATGACCCTGCTGGCTAGTTGTATTCTTAGAATTCACATTTACTGCTACGTGGTTGTTTCCATTGGTGTGGTGAGAATGAGGAGCATCCCCATTTTGCGAGATTGAATTCCTCGGCACAGACATTATTTCCATCTCTTCTGAATGCGATGATACTTCATCATACTCCACATCTTCGTTGTATCGATTAATCAGAAAATCTGAACAGTTTTTCCTGAGCCCATGATCATAAGGGTTCCTAAACCGACCTCCAGGGCCACGCAGATAGCTATACCGCATAGCATTTGCCATTTCGTTTGTAGTAATATTACGAGATATCTGATGACATCAAAGAAAATTTTCCACTAGTAAGGACCAAAACGGAATTAAAAACCCAAGCAAAGCACACAACAAACACGCCAAATTTATAAGTTCCAAAAGAGTCCATAAACATAGAAAATACCTGAGATGCTTGGACAATTGTTAAGACTGCCACACCAAAGAAGAGGAAAAAATCAACCATGAAAAATGATATAGCACCAACATGGTGATTAGCAGCATGGTTAATCCAAGCTCCAAAAGACGATGGAGATGATGGATCGGTTACAACTCCTGAGAGTGAGTTATTGTCAAAGAGTAAGGCACATGGGATTCCACCATACAAATTACAGACAAAACTCAACGTTAAAGTCATTTAGAAACATACTTGTAATAGTAACTGCTCCAGTGATCAACATTGCTGAAACTTCCAGAACGAGAAATATAAAGAAATCCCATTTGTTTTTCTGTGTCAAATATGATTAGCCTAATTAAGCCACAGATTATATGAATCTATCGAAGCACATATACAGCACAAACGCACACAGCAGCCTTTAATACGAAGAAGAGGACCACTTGGCAATGTTTTCCTAGTAAACTTGATAATGAAGAGAGAAAATACTGCTTATTGTTAAGAACTTAATATAATAATTTATAGCTTCAACTGCAAATAACTGCAAAGGCCGCAGTTCAGCCATTTACATCTGTACTTGATACCTATCAAGTCATTTGGAGGGTTGTTTGTAATAACTCCTTTGGCTAGTTCATAGTTCGGTTCCGCTTTTCACTATTTCTTTAGGTTAATGGTAGTTTTTTTTTTCACAACTAAAATGAAGGAACTAACATGAAAATGTCCATCACAGATGATATTGTACCTTGCCAATACAATTGGATACCCAAGGGCAGTGATGATCAAATTGTTCAACACATCGATTACAAGTTGAACAGTGCTTTGCACGAAGAGGCCTGACAATCTAGGCATGATACCAAATCAAGTTAATAATGTGCTTAATAAACTTAACTATTCTAAAACAAATTATAGAAAGAAAAAAAATCAAAACACAATCTTCAAAAATCAGAAGCAGAACACACCTTGCAAGTAGCACAGAGCTGAGACCAATTCCCAGCCAGCAAAGCGGGGTTGTTGATCTCAATCTTCAACAAAGGTTCCTAATAGAAAGATATATGAACATAAACAAGTTAAGCTTTCACCTTAGGCATCAAGATAACAGTATTGAGAAAACAATTGCCCAATTGTAGCAATCGAACAGGAACTCTTTTAATTCTACAGAAACAAATGCTGAAAGACAAGGAAAGAAGTATGTATAATTGTTCCTCTCAAGAATCACTTTAGGACAGAGCCACAGAGGCTTAGAGGAAAATAAGTAAACGCACCTCATCTTTCATAATCTGAGAGTCATGCACGTTCAGTCTAATGAAACCTGGATCATTGCTGCAGATTAATCAAACAAAATGAACACGTTATTAGCAAATAAATTAAACTTCAGTTACAATCTCTATAAATTAAACAACTAAAATAATGGACTGACTTCAGGGAAGTTTCCATACCTGCTACATCTGTAAAACATGAGTAGACCTGTAGTTGCTAGAAAAACACCCATCCATGCAAGAAAACCTAAGCCAGCCCCTAACTTTGGCAGATTTGATGCTGTGGAAAAAATGCAAAACAAATGAGATTAATTGATTAAAAAGACAGAGATTACAGACTTAACTTTCACGTAAAGCTTGTGGAAATTACCCAAAATGACAGAATGAATATATGTCACCAGCAACAGAAAGATCAAACACCAAAGTACAGGGGCAAGTCCTAGTTTTGATAACTTTCCAAGGCGGCTATTTCCATCACAACGTTTTTCAAGCAGCCTTCTAGCATTTCCCTGAAGATCCAAAAGCAGAAAATTTTCAGTTTCTTTTTATATAAGAAACAATGTTTCATCAGAGAAAAATGTTCACCGAAAAAGGAAGACAAGAAATCCTACAGCAATAGAAGAAATTAAAATATATACCAATTAAATAAGGAAAATACCACTGAAACAGAAATATATTTCGACTACTTTGTCATAAAACCAAAAGGGAGGTCAAGATAAGCACTCTGAACCACGCATCAAACATATCTTCTAAATCCTTTCACTTTCTTTCGTTTCAAGTACCCCAAAGAGTTGCATAACAGCACAAACAAAAAATTCTTCATGCCAAAGTTATGCCATTTTCCAAGTCTTATACCCAAATTATAACACAAAATCTACAGCTGGCTCAATAAAAAGTTCACATGGTAATTTGTAACACTCGACAGTTTTGGATATAATACAAAGTACAAGTTCAGTACAATAACAAGCGCAAACTAGAGAAATGAAAAAAAAAAAAAATCAACATAAAGAAGAAATGAGATGGCAGATATAATAAGAAGAATGAAAGGAAATAAAAGAGTGGCCTTTAAAAAGTCACTATCATTTACATGCATACCCCCCAATATAATTACAGAGCTATAGAAACAACATTAACCAAATAATAAAAAATCTAAAGTCTTCACATGAAAAATACAAAACAGTTTGCAAATTTGGAAACAAGCAAGTAAAGTAATTCAATGCCAAAGTTATGCCATTTTCCAAGTCTTATACCCAAATTATAACACAAGAAAGCTAAGAAGATCCTATGGCTTAATTTTATTCGTGCTTTATATTGGAATCTTTGGAACGAGAGGAACACTCGCATCTTTAGAGACTTATCCAAAGATACTCGGAGATTCATCGAGTCGGCGACTTTATTAGCAATATCCTGGAACAAGTTAAACACTCCTTTTTGTATTTATGATCTTACCACCCTCTATAATCAATAGAGGTGTCTTTTGTAATTAACAGGATAGGATGTTTTTGTAACACTCTTTCATAGATCAATGAAATTGTTTCTGTTTCCTATAAAAAAAAAAAAAAAAAAAAAAGCAAGTAATTCAATAGTAAAGAAAAAACTGATTTGGTTTCAACATACAAGAAAAAATGCAACTTGTCTGTGGTTCTTGTCGGAAGCAAGTTGTGCTGGCGTAAGGCCAGTATTATCAGTCACCACCAAATCCTCTTTCTTTCCAGCTTGCACTAATACTGTACATGCCTCTAAATTACCCCTAATAGCTGCCCAATGGAGAGGAGTGCAACCTGAAATAATAAAGAAGGAACCATGAGCTTTAAAACTGTTGTTATTCTAAAAAAAAGAAACTTCTGCATTATATTTAAACTAGAAGGCATGATTTTTTTCTTAAGTGAAGCTCTTTAAGCCCTTCAAACATTACCTTCCTTATCTTGGCGTCCCCGATACGCATCCAAAAACAAGAGAAGTCGTATACTATCAGCAAAACCTTTGTATGCGGCCCTAAAAGAACATAAAGAATCAATGTGGAAAGAATTATAATTCCTAAAAGAATTTGTCAGAAAATACATCAAAATACATCTTTAGCGCAACACTGGTTGATTTGGGTTAGGAAATAGTAGTGCGTAAAATGGGGCATAAAACCAAACGGTAAGTAAGATAGCATGATAATTGCACAATACCAAGAAAAAACCCACCGTTATAAGCACCATATACGCATAAATATGGACCATACAACTCTACAATTTTCTCAGTTTGAAGCATTGAAAAAAACTACTACCAGTGTAAGGGGCTCCTCCCATCATTGTCAGGAACATCAGGGTCCGCATTCCATTTTGAAACAATATGATAGAGGAAAGCCGTCTGACCATATTGAGCCGCAACATGGGTTGTCTGCAATCAAGTCCATATAGTTACATACAATCAGTATGCTAGAAGGCAACTTTCATTTGATGTACTGACTATCAAACTTAATTTTGAACAATTTTTTTAATAGAAATAGAAAGCCTAAAAAAATTTCCTAGAAAGCCAAGATTCAAGAAAGAACATTAGCACCACCTGTTCATGGTTTGGAAATAAGTTTCTGGATAGAAATTAGTATCATGTGACTCAATGAACTATGAAACACAAACATCCTAACCACCTATCATAGCACTCAACGATGAAGTATAACCTATATTTTCTCATACCACCAATCTACTATTGACACAGTAAAAAGAAAATTGTCAATAGCAGGATCAGACACCTGGAGGGAAAAAAAATAACCATAAAAATGTTGCAGAACACAATTCTTCTAATATCCATGTCTATTTAATTTCTCACATAATTTGCAGGCATTTTCAAGAACAAACTCAAATTTCTGTCCATGAATTAACACTGAGACCATTCTAAATCTTTATGTTGCACAAAAATATTATCATATTTCTTCCTAGTGCCTATAAATTCATGAACAGGGACACTAAAGAACTTAACAATCATTTCATTGCTGGAAAGGAAATAAACACGACCTGATAGCCATACATATCAGCAGCATTGACCATAGCTCCCTCTTGGAGTAAAACCTCAGCAACCTGGATGGCTCCACGGACAGCACTCCAATGTAAGGCCGTTTGTGCAGTGTGATCCGCTGCATTTACATCACCTCCATGCTGGAAATGATGCAATACCAAATTTACTAAACAACTAATATAAACGACAAGACAAATTTTAAATCTTGTGCCTCCGTTCTGTACGTACAGACATCATTTAAAGGCCTCTTGCAATTGCCTCACCCGTCCAAATATTTTTGTTTTGGAGGGGAGATACAGATTAAGACAAACTCAAGTTCACACCAACCACCAACCCAGATAGAAAATCAAAACCCAAAGCCTTCCATTCTTTCATTTCTATGGCTTGTTTTCTCAACAACTGAAATTCAATACTTCCCAGAAACTCGATCTGGAAACTACCATTCATTAACTCACTTGAATAGAACAAAGGCAGTGAAAGAGCAAGCTAATCCTCGATTACACAAAGCCCATCGGATAATTAATAAGAATACAAATTGTCAAAATCCCAATGACATCGATTGAAAAAAAAGGAATCCCATGGGGTGAATGCAGGAAGGAAATCAAATTTTCCAAACGACCCAGAAACAAAAACACGCAGATTGAAAAGACGAACCTCAATAATATAACGAGCAGCGGCAGTGCGATTATTAAGAGCAGCCCACTGAAGAGCATAGTAGCCAAGGCCATCGGGTTCGGAAACGGAGCAACCCTCGCACTCGACCAATCTCTGAAGCTTCTCCAAATCGCCATATGCCGCAGCCGTGTAGACATCGTTACGCAAGTTGTCTTCGGCATCGCCATTGGCAGTGGAAGCGGAAGCAGAAGCAGTCTGGGAGGGCTCTTGATCCCGCGATTGAACCTCGTCGACGACCTCAATTTCGGAAGACATGGTTTTAGAAATTACAAACTGTGTTTGTTTAGGGATGAATCCGAATCCGATGGTTCTAGGGTTTGCGAGATCGGAGGGATTTTGAACGAATTGAAGATTGCAGAATGGAAATTGAAGAAATGGGGATTTAGGGTTTTGCCCGGAATGCCAAAGGGGACGACTGGTCGTCGCCGTCCGTCAGCGTTGACTGTGACAAGGGAGGAGGGAGAGAGAGCAAATCCAAGCCGTCTATGCTTTGCTTTGATTTATCAGAAATGAAAGGATAATATTTTTTTTTCTTTTTCCTTAAACAAAAAAGAGATAATAATTAAATATCTATTTATTTCTTCTTCTTTTTATTCATTATTAGCTAGTGGTATTGCTGAGTTAATTAGTTTTTCCAAAAATAAAAATATAATTGTTTTTTTATTCATGTAATTATTTTAGTAAATATTAACCTCCATATTTTTTAGGGTTATAAGTCAAAAACGAATATTCAAATCTTTATAACCGATATTTGTTGTACTTAAAAAAAAAAAAAAAATAATAAAAAAAAAATAAAATAAAAAAAAAACAAAAAAAAAAAAATTACAAGTTTAATTCTGAATGTTTTAGAACTTGTCTAAGTCTTTCAAATCTCATTTTTGTGTCTAATAGATTTCTAAACAAAGCATAGCGACGTATTAGGCGCATTTTATAAACTAAATTAGTAATTTAACATTTTCTCTTTCATCCTACGTTACAAAAAAAAAATAGATGAAGATACGAATATTTAACACCAAACGTTAAATTACGAGTTCAGTCCATGAACTTTTAAGTTTGTGTCTATTTTGTCTCTAAACTTTAAAAAGTAACTAATAGGTCTCTTGACTCTCAATTTTGTGTCTAATCTTAACTTTAAAAATGAGTAATAGGTCTCTGAATTTTCAATTTTAGGTCTAATAAGTCAGCTTTTTGAAAATTAAATGATCTATTGATATAAAATTTAATTTGATGTCTAATGAGACTCTAAAATTTCAATTTTGTATTTAATAGATTTGTGTGAATTTTAAAAAATATTGAATAGGCGAAGGGTTTATTACACACAAGTGGGGGATTGAACCTAGGATTTCATGGTCACTAAGCGATACATCATGTCGTTGAGCTATGCTCTTGTTGACCATAATTCAACTAATTAAGACATATATTCTCAACTAAGAGATTAAATGATTGAATTATCATGTTATCTTTTATTTAGCTCAATAATATAGGAGCCAGCATTTAAATATCTAAGGTCCCATTTGATAACTATTTTATTTTTAATTTTTGTAAATTAAGTCTATAAACAATACATTCATATATGAATTCCTATAGTGACTTTCATTTTTGCTAAGAAAACATTACAACTCTTAGTCAAATTTAAAAAAAAAAACAAGTTTTTGAAAACTTGTTTTTTTTCTTCTAAATTTGGACTTAAATTTTCGAAACACATGAAAAGATGGATAACACGACAAAGAAATTCATAGGAGAATATGTTGTTTATAGGCTTAATTTTCAAAAACCAAAAATCAAATCAACAACGCTCGTTTTTTTTTTCCTTTAGACTTGATAATTGATAATATTTATATCTTCCAAAAACTAAATCAAACAAATTGCAGTTGCTAAACTACAAAATATTCTTTTAACATATAGATTCAGCTAAACATGTCTAAGCAACTTAAAGAAATAGACCCACCAAAATAGTCTTACGTAATCACCAAAAAGACACATACAAACAATACTAGTAGCCATAAAGATCTTAAAAAAAAATACAAACTTTGGTATCAATGGTAACCTCGATACCGAATTTTAGCATCAGATGGTAAATTTAATAGTTGGAGAGGAACGAATTGTGACCTGCAATACAAGAGAAATAATAAATAGCTAGTACTGGTGTGGTACTGACCACAAAGACTCCACGATTGAGAGCGATGAATATAGAAAGTATCTTTAGAAACTGTAAAGTATTTTTAACTTACCATTTTCTCTTTATCTTCTTTTTCTTTTATATAAATCATGTAATCGTTTCTTTACCGTTTTATCGTTGAACGAGTATTAATGACGATAATAACTCTCGAGCGTTTCAAGGATTGTGTAACTGCTTGGGAGTGAGCGATTTACTTGAGGGGTCAGCCACGTGCTTTGTCGAGCCAACCCCAAAGGGGTCAGCGTTCATTCCTTCGACCCGATCCCTCTCCTCTATGAGGTCGACCCTGAATTAGTCGCCTCAGACCGACCTGACCAGTTCTCCTTGGATGGATCCCTTAGTAGGGATCGACCATCCTTCATGAGGCTGAGCCGGTTGGTCGATCCTTCTATGTTGGATTAGTTATTTCTCTTAGTTCTGCTTGAATATGGATTGAACCTTGATCTTTGGTAGGCATTTATCTTTATAATTTGGGTTTTTATTTGTTATTTTTTATTTTTTTGTTGGGAGATTTTAGAAGATGGTTAATGGAGAGAATTTAGAAGACCAACATCATTTACTACTCAATTTCAATTATATAGAATATTAATCATTGCCAACAAGAGCATAACTCAAGACATGATATATAGTAGTCTAGTGACCATGAGTTCTTAGGTTCAATACTTCAACTCCAACATGTTGTAAAAAAAAAAAAATATCATTGACATCATTTATAACATTATTCACAAAATCAATTTTTTACGCATTAGTTGCTATTTTAATTTACATGAATGATGTCAAAGCGAGCATAGCTCAGCTGACATATGTATGACTTTGTGACCAATAGGTCTGTGGTTCGATTCCCCCCACCCCAATGTACTCAAAAAAAAAAAAAAAAAAAATGATGTTATAAATAATGTCATGTATGTCTATCTTTCAATATTTATACATGTTGATGTGTCAATTTTCATTCATCAATTAATCGGAAAAATGTCCAAAAGTATGTATTGGAACAATTTCAAAGTTCAATGGTGAAAACGAAACTTTTCAAAATTTAGAAGCGTGATTAAAACCTACCCAAAATTAACGACTATTTTGTATAATTTAACAAAAAAAAAAATATGTACAAAAGTTAAGGCTCCATTTGATAACCATTTGATTTTTTAAAATTAAGCCTACAAACACTCCTCTCATCTTATAACTTTTTTTTTTTTGGTTGTATTTCACTGTTTTAAAAAATTAAACTAATTTTGAAAACTATAAATAAAAAAAAAAAAGTAGCTTTCAAAAAATTAATTTTGTTCCAGAAATTTCAATTTAATTTAATGAAGGTGGGAGGGACTGAGGGAGAATAAAAAAATAAGAGGAAAACGAGGAAAACAAAAAGTCGGCATTGGGCCGACCACAGCCAGTAAAGAAAGCATTTTACTAAGATTTAACTGAAAATTTGAGCGAGGAACAAAAAAAATTCACAAAATCCAAACCTTGGATATAATGGTTGAGTTTGAAACGAGATTAACCATTAATGTATTTTTTCATAAATTATAAAATAATAATAAAAAAAAATGTCCTGCCATGAGTAATTAACAGAAAAATTGATAGAGATACCAAAACGAGCGTAACCAAACTCAAATCTAGACCAAATTTTTTTTTTCCTTTTACTTATTTATTTTGAGTACAAATATAGAGTTGAATAACTCTGATTCCATGGAAGGTAGTACATGTCAATTATCGTTGAGTTATGTTCACTTCAACATCTTATGATTACGTTTAAATGATGTACATTGCACATTTCATTTTTTGAAAAGAATTTATATGCAATTTGAATTTCGATAAAGTGAGAGTTCATCGTCTTATTCGCAATTTTTGTGCGAGTCTTGATTGCATGTTTGAACATTCAACTATTTGAATAGGTTTGAGTAGAAAACTAGTTCTCCTTCATAAAGATAACATTTTATTTTCTTTTAAATCGACTTGAGTTTTAAAATCTAATAGTTAATGAATTGTTTGGAGTATCAAGGAGTGAATTAGAATAATTTGTGGTTATAATAATTTGTGAATAGTAAATATTATTGAAATCAATATAATTACTTTATTTATTTTGGACTTAAATAATTACTTTAGTTATAATAAATCTAGTGCACTCAATTTCAAGTTGGTGTCACAAACACCCAATAAAAGTTCTCCTTAGATGAGAGAATTTTTATCTACAGTTCCCTAAGTTGGTGTCACAAACACTCAATAAAATTTCACCCTACATTTATTGAACAAAAAAAAAAAAAATCTTTTTTTTTCCAAGAAAAAAAAGAGACCAAAACATATTGATATAACATACACTTTTTTTAAAAAAAATTTAGGGAACAATTTATAAAATATATAGTTGTTTTAAATTAAGCCCTCACCTCGTCTTTTGAAAAAAAGATGTGCATCTAGGCCAACACACAAAAGACGATCTGTGTCAACGCCAACACACATCGTCTTTTGAGCGCATTCAAAAATTGATGATATATTTTTACTCATATATACAAAATTACGAAAATTGTATGGTTGGAAAGCTAACCCATAGAACTTTAATTTGATACCTGATTTCACTATTTTTGGAGTTATATATCGAAAGATAAAGATCGTCGAAGTTGGACTATGATTCTGCCCAACTTCAATGATCTTTATCCTTCTTTATACAACTTAAAAAATAGTGAAACCATGTATCAAATTGAAGTTTTCCGTGTTAGCTTTCTAGCCATATTTTTTTCGATTTTTTTTTGCATATATGAATAAAAAGATATTGATCTTTGAACGTACATTATTCAAATGATGATGTACTGAAATACACGGGGATACATAGTCTTTTCAAAAGACGAAGTTGCTTAGCGTGGTTGCACATCCTTTTTTCAAAAGACGATGTGTACTCACACATGTAGCAATTAAAACGATTATATTTTTAAAAATAGTTTTCAATTAGCAATATTTTTATAAAAATAAATTCGAAACAATGATATTATTGAAAAAAAATGCCAAACATATAGATATAACATACTTTTTTCTAAAAGTAAAAAATCCTTCTAGTCTAATGAGAACTTACTGTTTTTATTTTTAACAAAATTAATTGTGCAAATTTGCTTTTGGTAAATGGTTTTTAATATTTTAAGAAATCATCAATCTAGGCTTTCATCTTATAAAATTCACAAATTTACCTTTTAAGGGTATTAAAAAGTTTCAATTAAGTCATTACAGAAGTTCAAATTTATTAAAAAAAAAAACGAATAAATTTAGACATGTGAATATGCCACTTAAGTGCAATCTGAATTTTCACTTCGACCTATTCATTAAAACAATTAATTTATTCTAAGTAACATGTGAAATGGTATGCTCCCACATCCATATATGTCACCAAAACAATAATTCTATGACACACCAACTTTACATAAAAAAAAAAAAAAAATTATTTAATGAAAAGACTTAATTGAGAATTTCTAAAATTATAAATTATGAACCGAATTGAAAATAACCTACAAAATAATAGTCCCACATTATTATTATTATTATTTTTAATGCAAAAATAGTGTTTATAGGATTAATTAAAAAAAAAAAAAAAAAAAAAAAACTAAATAGTTATTAAATGGGCTTATTTTTTTTCTTCTAATAAGTCCCAAAACATTTAATCTTATATTTAATAAATTATTAAAGTTTCAATTTTAAGTTTTATCTAGTATGTCAATGACCTTTTCTGTGGTTTAAAATTCATGAACACAAATTGAATGTTTAATATCTTATTAGACACAAAATTAATTTTATGTCTCATTTATTTTAAAAAATGTTAAATATGTTAGAGATTAATTAGACACAAAATTGAAACTTGAGTGATTTATTTGATATTTTTAAAGATTTATTAGACCCCTACATAAAAATTGAGAAATCTTGACGGATGACCCTAAATTTTAAGCAGGATTGACTCGAATTTTAAAATTTAGTTAAATTGACCATTTGCTGACATCATCAACTATTTTTTTTAATATTATTTTGCTCGCTCTCGTTCTTGTGCATGCTCCACTTTTGAACTTAAATTTTCTATCCTCATATGAGTGTGAGCGAGAACGAGAAAAATAGCCAGCGAAAGCTATTGAAAAAATGGTTGATGATGTCAGCAAAATGTTAATTTGGTTAATTTTTAAAATTCGAGTTAATCCTTCAAAACACTGAACATTTAAGGTCATCTGTACAAATATCTCAACGGCAATATTTAAAAAAATAAAAACACAAAAACAAAATATAAGTTGAATTCCAGTGGGTCGGGTCAAAACCCAGATGCACATCCAATACAAAAGATCCGAGTCCGAAATTTTGAATCTAAAAAGAAACCCTAAAAAAAAATGAAGCAAACAAAAAATTCTCTCTCTGTACTATTTATTTATTTATTTATTATTTTTCTGTTTCAGATGCAAACGAAAACAAAGCCCTAATCGGACCAAACCCTACTAGGGTTTACTCTAACCGGACCACTAAACCCATTCGGATTTTTCTTCATCTTCTTCTTCTTCTTCTTCCACCTCCCGCTCTCTCTCTCTCTCTTTCTGCAACTACCCTTTTTCTTTCTCTTCAATTTGAGCTTCTTTTTCTCGGCTATGGAGTTGGAGCGTGTCGGCTACTGCGTTGACGACAGCTCTCTGCGGCTTCTTCGCTCTGTTTTGGAAGCTCTGACGGTGGAAACTCTTTTCACTGCTGCTAACTCTCTTGTTTGGCTTTTAACCACGGTGAGCCCTTTCTTTCGCCTTGTTCTTTGATGGGTTTTGTTTGTTGTGGATTTTACTTGTTTACAGCTCTCATTTTTGCTTGTTGGAGCTTCAATTTTGTGGCTCTCTGCATTTTTTAGTTGATTTGTGTTGTTTCTTATGCCTTTTTTACTTTCTGGTGCTTGCTTGTTTGTTTTCTTTGCCCACTCGTTAGTTATAATTGCTACAGACGTGAAGTTTTAGCTGGAAATGTTGAACATTGATTTGTGTGTGGAGAGAAGTGTTTGTTCTTCTGGTCTCTAGGGGGTTCATTTCGATGGGGAGGCCGATTCTTCTTTGCACGTTTTGTTTCAACTTCTTTTTCGAATTGTTGTGACAATGAAGAAGTTTTCTTTCTCAGGCTTTTATATTCCTTGTGAAAATCTTTTTGATTTTGTACCATCTTTGTTGAATTGGGTAAATCCCGCTTATTTGGGGATATGGTACGTTACAAATGAGAATTTGTAGCTTTTGGAGGTTATATTTATTTGGTTAATTTTGATGGCTCGAGTACATAATTTTGCCTTTACTGTTGTGTGTGGATTGGCCAATGTTGCATCTGGTTCTTTTAGACTTTGGATGTACTTTATTTATCTTTCAAAAGTCCATTTATACTATCTGCCTTTTGCTTGTCAAGTTTTAGCTATCTTTGATGCTTGGTGGTTTTTGTTGTAAGTTCATTTTGCTCTATGTTAGAATTTATTGTCTGCCTTTCTAATTGCTTGTGGGAAATTTCCTTTTTTATTCTTACAATCAATGGAAGTTAAATACAGTTATGTCGATTCCGATCTTCCTTTCGTGGCATATTGTTCAATCGACCCGTTACGGGGAGGGTGGACCAGTGAATTCCACACAATTTCCATATGTGTTTCCTTAGATCTTGTCTTAAAAGACTTTTCCTTCTAGGTTATTGGAGAATTTGATTACGTTACGATATTCTGATTGTACTCTTCGATGAGCCATATTTGGAAATTTGTTATTATATCGGATGCCTGCCTTTAACTGATTTTTGAAATCTGTCATAGTATCATTCAGTGTGCAGTTTCCAAATCTTGTTGAAGTTACAGCTTTACGTTAATTGAATGTGTTGAACAAGATCTTAAAATTTGAATTCACCTTCCAACATAATTAAGTTTTTTTTCAGGCAGGAGCTCTGTTAAAAGATGTCAATGCTCCACCAGGATTGGCTGCAATTGGGGAAAAGTAATAAAAGTTCCATTTCATTTGTATTGTTTTACTTTTACTTTTCTATTATTAGTTGGTTCTGAGATTACTGATTTATACTTTTCCAGGTTTCCTTTCGAAGAACTTCACGCAAAGAATAATCCCGACCAGGAAAATGTAGATGGCAGTGAATCAGAGGATGATAAAGATGGAGATGAAGTTGATGATGATGATGCAAATGACCAGGATGGTGAGGAAGATGTAGAAGAGTTCTCAGCCGAAGAAGGGGATGACGGTGATCTAGAGGATGAACCGGAAGCAAGTGGCAATGGAAAGCCTGGAGGTGATGAGGAAGATGATGGAGAAGATGACGACGATGACGATGCAAATGACCCAGATGAAGATGATGATGATGACGACGATGAAGATTTCTCAGCTGAAGAAGTGGATGAGGGTGATCAGGAGGATGTTGTCCCTGTAGCAAGTGGTAATGGAGTAATTGAAGTCGGCGAGGAGGATGAAGATGACGACGACGACGATGATGATGACGACGGAGATGAGGATGACGACGACGACGAAGACGAGGATGAGGACGAAGACGACGATGAGGAAACACTCGAACCACCAGCTAAGAGAAGGAAGTGAGAAATGGTGAATTGGTTCTTTTTTTTCTACTGTTGTCAGTTGCCTTCCCCATTGTGTCTGAAGTTTGAAGTAACTAGTGAGGGGAAATTTAGCTAGTCAGCCTTTGCATTTAGGGGTAGGAAGATTGTTGACCTTATTCTTAATGAACTTCCTATATTTATGTTGTGGTTCCACATTATATATCACAATTTATTTTGCTAAAAACAGTTTGTATTTTTACAATTTGATTTTTGTACCAGTAAAAATGTTCAATTTACAATAACCGATTGAATTTGTTTAAATGACTAAATAAAAAATAAAAAAATGTTGAATATTGATTAGATGGACCAATTTTTTTATAAATTTAAAAATACTTAAAATTGAAGAATCCTTTGTCAAGAGTACTTTTTCATATTTGATTTACTGTAAGAATCCCTATTTGGTCAACTTCTACTTTTGTTTTCTTTCTAGAATTTTCAAGGTACAATTTAAAACTTTCCATGCCTGATTTAATATATATTTTTTTTTATAGTCGAGATTACGTAGTGGATAAGACATCAATTATCATCAAGGTTCAAAGTTCGATCTCAAATCAGACTTGAGTGTAAATAACTACAAGATTCTTAAGTGTTTCAAAAAAAAAACTACAAGATTCTTAACATTAAAATGGTTATGTAAATCATAATTCCAATTTTATAAACCTGTAGTAGTTAATAATTAACATATTGATTTTTTTCACAAAAAAATCCAATCTTACAACTGTAGTTAGTTAATATCTAAATTAATTATCGATAACTAATAAGTTGTTAAAAAAATGTTATGTTTATATTTATCTATTCTTTTTAATAAAAAAAATGCTATAAAAAATAAAATATATAGCTAACCTTTTTATTTTTTGGAGTTTCAAATTTTGGTCTTGATACTGTCAGGAATGTAACAATCAAAGCCTTAACATTAAAATGTGGAAGCAAATTTAATTAGGATGGATTGATCACACGCAGAGAGAAATTTTGGAAATTAGATATCAAATTCTCTTATAGGATTTTTTAACTAAATCAATCCATTTCATCCACAGGCAATGCAGAAAAGCTTCTTTGAAAGATGCTGCATATCAATATATGGTGTTTCCCAATGTGCAATACTCATGGATAGTTAAATAGCAGAATGTATTTTCGGATACTTGATGAAGAAAAAAATGGCGCCTTTTGGGTTCTCGGTCTCCATTTTGCTTCATTGCCAAGATCTCTCAGCCCTCGGCCTAGCCACACGAACGATATCCTAAGCAAACAACAACAGGAAGTGTAGTTTTTAGAGAAGCTATTGACGAGTTTGAGATCCTTAAGAATGAGAAATTATCATAACTTGTACAGAAATCAAAAACTGAAAAGTAATGAACATATCTTATCCACCAGAAACATCTTAAAATGTAGCCAACGGCGGAAAATAATGTCGGTAAATGCTTAAATTTCTAAAATAGCAAAAGTTTTATGCATCAGAAGAAGCAACCATCCCTTATAATAGGAAAAACGAGGCTGGAATCTTTCATACACTAAAGCTAGAGGAAGAAAATAAAGATTAAAGGAGTAAATATGGAGATGTAGCCTAAGAAGCAGTAAGATATTCGAACATCGAAGATATCAAATTACTCTTCCCTTTTTCAGGCAAGGTAAACTGAATTCAAAAGGAAATGGAAAATATATCAAAAACTAAGAATTACATCGATGAGATAACAGGAGTAGTAGAACAAGTTAGTCACCATCTCATCATACAGATACTGAATCATAACAATCAGTAAATGGAAGACTACTGTTATCACAGTGAAACTTACAAATATATACTTCATATTTTATCTCAAGATAATAGATATGTTACTTTTTCTCCTTGTTCCACTTTCATTTTATATATTTTTGGGGCTGTATTATTTTGATTGTTTTTCTCTTTAATAAAGGCAAGTAGTTTATCACCTTCTTGTTGTTTCCTTGTTTTCTTTTTTTATTTCATGCCCAGAAAGATAGTTGTACTTTATTTTAGGATCACTAATTAAGGCTTCCTCCTAAGGTAGCTATAACTATAAGTCTTTCATCCTCTAGTTGGGAGTAAAACTTAATAGGCATTATTCTTTCACTCCATGGTTCTTTTATAGGTACTATATGAATATTACTAATGGGACGAAGTGGGGAGATGTGATTTTTTCAGATAAAAGCCTCGGTGTGACTTGTTCCATGTTGGCACTTCCCAACCTCCACAAATGGAGAAATTTTTCGATGAGGCCGCCACAATGTGGCTGACACTTGTGCACCGTTGGATGTATGAGAGAGAAATTGCAAAAGTATTTCAATTTTGTATCCAATGGTTATTAGGGGCAGACAGATTACAAGATCTACATCGGACGGTTATTAAGAGGCGGCCACATTGAATAATGTTTTCCACAAACGAGAAAATGAAACGAGAGGAATACGACATACTGGCAAAGGAAGAACTGAGAACCAATGTGATGTTTATCTAAACACCTTCTGATATTTAAGTCGTACCAGAGCAAGTGCCAAACATTACAATATTACATTCAGTGCTTAATTCTTCCATTGCCGGTATTTCCTTGTCTTTTAATATTCTCGTTTGTAGAGGTCAGGCAATTCAGACATGGTGCAAATTAGCTCGAGAACCTTTCATCCAAAGATTAACAGCTTGCAAAAAAATGACCAACCAAAATGTATCACACTGAACAATATCTTAACAGATAAGAACTATACTTTTAGCTCTTTGGATTGACATTATTTGATCAAGGATTCTTGTTATTGATTCCTGAACTATCTTCCAACAAGACGATAGGATAAAAATGCACCCCTGTTCCTAATTCAAACAGTAAGGCATAATTACTTGAGTTTTTCTTTTCCCTGCAAAATCTGGTTATGTTTCTACCAAATGCCATTACTTGAACAATTACCTAACAATCTAATGGTAAACTTCCAAACCAAATGAAGAGAATGGGAAACACAAATTCAGACAAAAGAACAGAAAAGTACCCTTCCCATGAAAACCAGCAACAATTTTACTTACTATGGCAGCTTCCCAGATCGAAAAATCGCAAACTTAGAAGCTTCGGAGTACGAATACGCAATTGCATTCTCCTTCAATAGGTCCTCAAGCAATTTCTTCGCTGCTTCTGGATCAGTGTTTTCGCACTCAATCTCATACACAGTCCCAAACTCAAAACTAGTCTCATCCACTTCCAATTTCAATCCATTCCATTCAAACACACCCCTCACATTTCCAAATCCTCCCAACCCAACAAATCCAGACGGCCCAAATTCATCTTTAACCCTCCCCAAAATCCTAGACTCAAGTTCTTTCAATCTCTGCGGATCCTCCACGCAGGCTCGTCCAACAGACGGCTCCAAATCCTCTTCATCTTCCTCAACTCGACTAATGCCGTCGACCAGAACCGCTTTGGCTTTCAGACAGATCACACAAGACGCATCGCCATCGTAGAATCGTATCCGGAGAACCGCACGGCGAGCCGAGAGCTCACCGGACGAGCCGTCGAAGAAGAAATTCTCTTGGCGATGGGTTTTGACATGGAAAGGGGAAAGAAGAGTTGAAAGCTGACAGTGAGAAACGACATCAGGAAGGCGAAGCTTCACCTCCACCTCCATTGCGAATGTTTCAAGAGGAGATACCGAGCCGCTGGGCTTTGGAGGCCGGATCTTTGTTGCGGTTGAGGTTATGGAGGAGGGAGGTGGCGGCGGTGGAGGCGTCGGTGGTGGTGGTGGTGGAGACGGCGGCGCGTTTGCGAGCTTGTTCGAGTTCTTCCTTGTCCTCGATTTTAACCTCGATCTTGCTGGGTTGTCTTCTCAGCATTTCGCCACTGCTCGCTTTGCAGAGGAGCCACGCAGATTTCACTTCACTTCACTCTCCTTTCAATTTCGTTTTTTTTTTTTTTTTTTTTTTTTTTTTTTTTTTTTTTAAACCAAGTTTAGGTTAAATTAACATTAAATTTTGTCATTATTAGTTTAAATAAGGTTTCAATTTTTAATAGATTTATTTACTTTTATTGTTATTAGTATTTGATTTTTTCAAGAGCGGGTTTCATAAATAGCCATCCTACCTAAAATAATGACAAATATAGCAAAATTTAAAATATTTTGTAAATATGGCAAAAAAAAAATTAGTGACTACTATTTGTGCCCGTTACAAAATTTGGGTGAGGCTATTCTCGTCGGTTCTCCTATCACCCTAAACATTTGGGTGATTCGTGACTCTCGGAGTTCTCCTATGTGTGTCCGTTACAAAATCTTTCGTTGGAAGTGGCCCATTAAGGCTTTAGAAGGCGAGGCTATTCTCGTCGGTTTGAGATCGGTCAGCCGCTGCGAGTCGTCTTAGTTTTGTCACCTTTTCGTTGAGTCAGATTCGACGGAGGTTGTTGGAGCTTTGATGAGTCTGGGGCTTGACCTTATGGAGACCGAGAATATTCTTGATGAGATTTCGTACGAAGTCTCAAAGGTTGGTGGTGTATCTTTTAATTATTGTAATAGAGCTTGCAATCTTGTTGCTCACTATTTAGCGCGGGTTGTGCTTGATAACTCTTTTGTTGAACCTTGTTTCTTCTTCATCTGTAGAAGGAGAAAAAAATTTCTTTTGGCGTTCAGAGTTCCCGAACTGGGTTACCTCTACTATCCATGAGGCTAGTTGTTATCTGGATGTTGGTTTCTAATGAATTTGGGTCTTTTCAAAAAAAAAAAAAAAAAAAACAGTGACTACTATCCGTGATAGTCACTGATAAAATTTTATAAAAAAACTGGTGTGATAGACTACTATCAGTATTAGCAATATAAATTGTCATATTTGTAATTTTTTTAAAAAATGGCTATATTTTTAATTATTTTACTCTAAATTGACATATGGTACCATTTTTCTTTTTTTAAAGTTAATAAATTTGTTTTAAATTCGATTCTTCAACTCGCATTATATCTTTTTAAAAAGAAATAAAAAAAAAAGACTTATATTTCAAATGAGAGTGACACTAAAATTTCATAGAGTTTTTGTTTTTTTTTACAACGTTGGAGTACGTCATGCCGTTGAGCTATGCTTTCGTTGGCCATAATTTTTTTGTTTTGATTCTTATTCCAGGACGGACAATCTTTTATATATTCTATCTTTGGTATATGCTACCAAATTTCACAAAAATGTTCTAATTTTTTTTAAAATGATTAATCTTACTGGAGCCTAGCCTTTTGTCAAATATTTGAATTGCAAAATTCCTAGCAATAGAAATATCATTCCTATAAATTAGTCAACCAGACTATAAAAATAATAATAATAATAATAATTATAACAATATGCATAATATGCTGACAGATTTGCTATGTATATAACTCTATCATTGGAAGATAACATAATTTTCTAAACTATAAAAAATTAAAACATATAACAAATATATCTCATTTACTTGAAGATAACATCATTTTCTAAAGTATACAAATTTAAAACATATAACAAATATTACCCCATCTACTTTAACTTTAACTTACGTACAAATATTACCCCATCATATGTGTAACATAATTGTTTGTAATATTATCGCATTTGTTTAACCGGACATTGGTGGCTAAATATACATGACAAAACTAGCATGATTCAGCTGACATATGCATGTGTTGACGACCAAGAGATTTGTAGTTTCGATGACACAAATTCTAAAAGTGAAATACTTTTCAAATTTTTTTTTTTTTTGGCCTCTTTAGGAACCTGACTCTCGTACATATGGCGAGACATCTTATGGGGGAGGGAAGTTGGTTGTCAAAGGTGAAAGATGTAGAGTGGTTGAAAGTCGATCCATTAATGTGCATTATGATCCATGGGACTCAAGAGAATCCACTTTCAAGCTTCTCTCCCCACTTCGACCTTTGATTAACATTGTTGTTAGTAGTCTAATGGAGGAAGGGCAATGAGATGTGACAAAATTATTCGAGTTGTTCATACCTGAGGATGTAGAGGTGATTAAAACCGTTTTCCTTTGTCAACCACAATGCCATGATCACTTCTTTTGGCATTATGATAAAAGAGGATTTTACACAAACCCGAGACATAAAAGAAGCATTTTATGTGGTGGGAGTGTTTAAATGCTCTTCCCATGTGCAATAATCTCTCATATCGAGGTGTCCTGAAAAAAATGGATTGCTCGTACTGTCGATATACTCCATAAACTGATGTTTATGACCTTTGGCAATGCAAGGGATGTAGGTTTATTTGGAAAAGTTTGCCTCCTAATTATTTGTTAGTTGATTTAAATTATTCTGACGTTGCCTCTTTGTTTTACAGGGCCATTCAAGATTTGGATCTCGTCCAACTCCGTCTCTCTATGCTTATTGCTTCAGTAGTGTGGCAACGACCAAACAAGTTTGTTCTCGAAGAAATGAGTGCCATGGAGACATATCTGGTGACTTGGCATTGGACATGGTGAAGGAAATGGACGTGCACACGATTGGATTAGAAGCGAGGCCTGCCCCAAAGACTCTTGTGCCTATTTATCAGTCCGGTTAGAGTCGACGTTCTGCAGCTCCAATCGCCCCCTCTGTGGCCATCTACCGTTCGAACCCTCCCCATTTGGATGACTATAAGCTTAATTTTGATGCGGCCGTGCTCGATTTTGCAGTAAGATTAGGTGCAATCGTCAAGAAATCCTCAAGTGAAACATATGTTGATTACTGGAACTTTTCACTCCTCGAAGGTTTATATGGAAGTAGCCGAGGAAATTGCATTGTATGGTGGCATCTCTAGGGAAATTGAAATCGATCTTCAACCTCTTGGAGTGGAAATGGATTCCTATAAAAAAAAATATAAGAACGAAATCCAAAATTTTATTGATGTTATCATCGAATGAAGACAATGAAGTGAAATGGTTCAACACTTCTTAATCTAGATTGAAAACCACCAATCATGAGTGTTGGCGAGTGCCCTCACGAACATTCAAACTCTTTAATCTTCTCAATTTGTTTCTTTGTTCCCTACTCAAATAAAAAAAAAACTATAAAGTTAAATAACAATTTATTTTTTTCAAATATAAGATTATATAATTTTAAAAATGTCAACATAAGCATAACTTAACTGGTTAAGACATTATACCCTCTCGACTTAAAGTTAGAGATTAGAATTTATCACCTCTACACATCGTTGAACTAAAAGAAATGTAAAAATATTATTTGAATATGTAGTGTGTAAGAGGCATTTGAGTATTCAATATTAAGTGAGTTTAATAGTCTCAATATCTTTCATGACCACTAGGTCAACTTTATATGATTTTATTGTTAAAATTTGAGTATTGAATTTTAAAGAATGACATAGTCTATTTCAAATAAGTATATGCCAAATACTTACTCGGTTAGTCCTTGTATTAGAATTATCGATTTTTGATATAAAAAAAAATCATTCAAAAAAAAGACACCATGTAAATATTTTTCTAAAATTAAATTTATAGAGATAAGACGAATGAAGACATTTTTTTTAAAATAACGATAAGAATTAATTTCCTACCACTTTTATTAGTTGCTATTTAGGGAAGAACAAACTTATCATTTACAAATATGGAAAAGAAAAAAAAGTTTATCGACAAATTTTTTCTTCATTCAACCCTATTTTTCTATGAACGTTGGTGATAGACCTAATGGCCATGAATGACCTTTGAACTAAGAATTAATTTCCTACCACTTTTATTAGTTGTTGTTTAGGGAAGGACAAACTTATCATTTACAAATCTGGAAAAGAAAAAAAAAGTTTATAGACAAAAATTTTCTTCATCCAACCTTAATTTTTTAAAAATCGTCACACGTCCAAATCATAGTATTTGAACATTTTTATTTTTTACAAATTCATGACGTCTTAATCAAATGATACAACTTTATGTCTATTGAGTTATGCTCGGTTTCACAGTATTAGAACACTTCGGAAACTCCTATGCATAATTGGGTGATTGTAACAAAAACCTCTTACAAAAAAAAGAAGAAGATAGTTTGTGTGATTTTTGGTATTAAATTTGAACTTTATTTATTTATCTTTTTCCACTTGCAAACAAAAACACAAAGCCCTAATCGGACCAAACCCTAGGGTTTACCCTAACTGGACTAAACCCAACTTTTCTCCCAAATCTCAGAAAACCCATTCACCTTTCTTCATCTCTCTCTCTCTCTCTCTGCACTTCACTGCCAGGCCCATCTCTCTCTCTCTCTCTCTCTCTCTGCGAGTGCGAGCTTCCTTCTTCTTCTCCTTTCTTCTTTCTCTCTGTCCTTTTCTTGCTATTGGCCATTTCTCTTCACTTTTGAGCTCGTTTTTGCGGCAATGGAGTTGGACGGCGTGACCTTCGTGGAAAGAACCATGTGGGTTCGCTCTGTTTTGGAAGCTATGGCGGTGGAGACTGTCTTTACCACTGCAAACTCCCTTGCTTGCCTTCTGGCGGCGGTAAACCCTCACTTTTACCTTACTCTTTGATGGGTTCATTTCGTCATGGATTCTACTGAGTCTTCTTACTTCTTGAAGCTTAAATTTCTTTGCTTTTTGCGTTTTCTTTGACTTTCCCTTTTCTTATCGTGTTCCTTTTTTGGTGTTTCTTGAAGCTTATGAACTTTTTCTTTTGTTATCGTTTGTTTTCTTTTTTGGTTAAGTACTTCCTTGTGAAACAAATCGATTTGTCTCTGTCATTACTCCTTATTGAGTGCTACATACGTGAAATTTTAGCTGAAAATGTTGAGCATTTACCTGTGTTTGAAGTTAGTGTTTGCTGTAGTGATAAATGTTGATGGTAAGGCAATTTTTTTGCCTCGTTTTGTTGACTTATTCTTCTCATTGTGACCAAGAACAAGCCGTCTTTATCAAGATTTAGCCGTTTTGTACTTAGATTATACTTGATATTTCATGTGCAAATAAATCCTTTTGCTTTTCTGCCCCACCTTTGGTGAGTTGTGTAAATCCTGCTTCTTTGGAGATGGTGTGTTAGAAATGAGAAATTGTATGCCCGTTTGATAACCATTTGGTTTTTTGTTTTTTAAAATTAAGCTTATAAACACTGTTTAGGTTTCTTTGTTTTGTTATTTGTTTTCAAAATCCTGGCTAAGTTTTGACGACTATAAAAATGTAGTTTTTACAAACTTGTTTTTGTTTTTGAAATTTGGCTATGAATTCTAATCTTTCTTTAAAAAATATGAAAACTATTGGTAAGAAATGGTGAGAAAACAAGCATGGTTTTCAAAAACCAAATAGTTATCAAATAACCGTAGTTTTTGGAAATTATATTTATTTGGTCAATGTTGATGAGTTGGGTACAGAATGACTTTGCTGCTGTGTAGATCGGCCAATTTTGCCTCTGGGATTTGCTTAAATGATGTTTAATCTTATTCATTTCATGTGGTTTTTGTTTATCAAGTTTTAGCTATCCTTTGCACTTGGTGGTTCTTGTTGTTAGTTCAATTTCACTGGGTTAGAATTTATTGTCTTGTCAATCTATGATTTATTGTGGGTAGTTTCCGTTTTGGAACTGGAATCAAGGATAATTACAATTCAGTTATTTTGGTACTCTTTTAGCTCTTTAACTTCTTTCTGTCCTAACATCTCAGTAAGGGCCCCTGTTTGGAATGACTTTTTAAGTCTCTAGCAACCAAATGTTGTAGGGTCAGGCGGTTGTCCTAACATCTCAGTAGGGCCCCTGTTTGGAATGACTTTCTAAGTCTCTGACAACCAAATGTTGTAGGGTCAGACGGTTATCCCGTGAGATTAGTCGAGGTGCGCGTAAGTAGGGCCAGACACACGGATATCAAAAAAAAAAAAATGAAAAGAAAGTCATTCCAAACAGGTTCCAAATCGATTTGTTAGAGGAAGGGACTGCTAAATATCACTTGGTTCCCATATATGTTTCTTTTCCTAAATTTCAAGTTATATATGTTGTCATTGTCATGTTGTCCTAAAATTTTGGAGAACGAAAGCATATTGATTTGACGGCTTGACGAGCCATATCTGTGAGTTTTCTTCATTTTCTGATTAGACGTTTTAGACAACCCATATCTGGAAGTCTAATTTTTCTATCTGATGCTTGCCTCAAATGTTATTTGAAATTTATCATTTAGTATGCAGTTGCTTAATCTTGTTTGGGACAATTCTGATTTCCGACAATAAGTGACAGTTTTAGATTAATTGAATGCACTGAACATAGTCTTGAGACTTCAATTCATCTTCCAACATAATTAAGTTTTCTTCAGGTTGGAGCTCTGTTAAATGATGCCAATGCTACCCCAGGATTGGCTGCAATTGAGGAAAGGTAATAAAATTTCATGTCATTTATGTGTTTTCACTTTAAGACTTTCAGGTTGGTTCTGAGATTACTAGCCTTTTCTCCTCTCCTAGGTTCCCTTTCTCCGAACTTCACAAAAAGACAAGCCCTGATCAGGAAAACAAAGATGGCAGCGAAACAGAAGACGATGACGATGATGATGATGATGATGCAAATGATCAGGATGACGACGACGATGATGAAGATTTCTCTGGAGGTGAAGATGGTGAGGACGGTGATCCAGAGGATGATCCCGAAACAAATGGCGATGGAAGAGCTGCAGGTGATGAGGAAGATGATGACGACGAGGATGAGAATGGAGACGACGATGAGGATGATGACGACGAGGATGAAGATGATGACGATGAAGATGACGAGGAGGAAACACCTCAGCCACCAGCCAAGAAGAGGAAGTGAGAATGTTGATTTGGCCCTCCACATTGTCGAGTTTCGAGTAGTGAGGGAAGTTTAGCTAGTGTTAAGCCTTTGCTTTTTAGGGGTAGGAACATCTTCGGCCTTGTTGGTGGTAATGAACTTCTCATCTTATGTTTATGATGTTGTGGATCCATATTATATACAACATTTTCTTTTGCTAAATTAGTTTGTACTCTTATGTTGTCAGAACTCAGAAGCAGAGATTTCTTGGCTTCAAACAAAATCCATTTTGGTAATTAGATGGCAAAATTGTGATTTGTTGAGACTAGGTTTAACTTTAAACAGGTTGGTTAGTTAAAATTGATGCCGAATCAAACTAATGTATTTTCAAAAAATAGATAATTGATTTCTAAATTGTTTGTCAGCTTTAACAAGAAAAACAGTGAAGGGAAAATTACCAAAATCTTCCTTGAGCTATGAATTGTTACGCATCACACTTTTAATTTGATTGATGAATCGAGCCCTTAAATATTGTAAAATGTATATAACTCTTGAACTAAAATGATTGTTATAGTTATAGTCTTTAATGTGTGTGCTATTTTGTGGGGGTTGTGGGGTGAAAGAAACAAATAGGATTTTTAGAGGGGTTGAGACGAACCCGCTGGGTTGTCTGGTCCCTTAGCAGATTTCATGTTTTTGTGTGGACGGCGGTGACGGGTTTATTTTGTAATTATTCTTTGAACGTTATTCTCTTAGATTGGAGTTTTTTTTTTTTTTTTTTTTTTTTTTTTAGCGGGGTTCCTTCCTTGATCGGGGCTATTGTTTTTTGTATGTCTTTATATTCTTTCATTTATCCTTAAAAAGTTTGGTACCTTTTTAAAAAAAAAAAGTTATAGTCATTTCTTTAACTCTGTATACTTTTGAAACTATAATACTAATCCATTAAAAAGATAATTGATTTTTATACGATGTTCAACTATCATCTCAAGTTAAGAGAACAAAAAATTGTTGTAATTTACAATTTTTAGATGTTTAATTGCAACTATTGTTTAAGTCTAGAAAACAGTTCAAATGCAAGTAGTGGTAACGAGCCCTATAATTTAAGGGTGATTTTGTAATTTTAAGAAACTTAATGGATGACAATCTTTAGATGTCTTCTCTCTAGAGACAACATTGTCACTTTTAATGCTGAAATTATTAAGAATGAGAATAGAGATACGATGTATTTTGTTGTAGTTATTTTTTTTTTTTGTCTTTAGGTTAGGTCGCGCTTCCACTGTCGCTTCGCAGGTCAGGTTGACTTCTCCATCGAGTTGCTCAAGCAGGTTTCTTGCCCCTTGGTCGCTTGTGGAAAAGCTTCATCGTTTCTTTTTCTAAAACCTAACACTTCATTCTTTCATTCTTTTTCTTTTCCATATCTACTTATCACAAGTTTGTCCTTGCCTACTCGCGTGTGAATCACACAGGTGAAACCCAATTAAACGGTAATTTAACAATAACTAATAGAAGAAGCTGATTGCAATACTTAACGAATTACAAAAATGTGATATTTATGAGTATGATCGTAACAAACTCGATAATAATAACCGGTGTTTTGTACCAATTAATTTCTGCCAAAGTGGAACAAACCCTCTACGTTAATGATGGACAAGTGTCCCACTTTTTATTTTATTTTATTTGAGTTCACAAATCCCACATTATTATCTTGAGTTTGAGATGCAAAAAGGAATATGCTTTTTAGGATGCCAATGGGGACAAGTGGATATGAGTATAAAAAAAGAAAAGAAAAAAGAATAAAAAAAATTAAAAAAATCCACAAATCAACATCTCGATACTTTCTCTTCATTACAATCTCTACTTGTAAAACGAAGTTCCTAGTAAAACATCTTTCTACAAATTACACTTTTTGTCTATGAAATTTCAAAATCTAACACTTTTTAGTTCTTAAGATTTAAAAAATGATTCTAAAGGGTACTTGAAAGACTAATTGACAAAAAATGAGGTGAGGTGAATTCGTCTCTCGACTTTGAAACCACCATTCATTTCACCGTCATTGAATGAAGGAACATCATATTTGGAAGGAAGGAAGGAAAAGTTCGATCCTTGTATTTGGAGACCATGTTAAGGGCGGGGCAGCAACATCGAGCTTTGTTAGAGGAGAGAGGAGAAAACGAAAAAAGAGAGAGAATAAGCCAACTATTCTAAAAATATAGTCAACTCAATAATACACTATCAATAACTGGCCACATCATTTTTTTTTGTTGGTCAACTAACGGTCCAAGAACCATTTCTCAAACTTCAAGGATCAAATAAATACAAACTCAAATCTCAAGGACAAAACATATATTTTGCTAATCTTGAGCATAAGCAAATTATTTTCGATGACCAAAGAGATAGAAAGTTGACAAAATTGGGTTGCCAAAAATTTCTATTAATCTATTATCATGTTAAATTATAAATTTAGTCATAAAACTAAGAAAATAAGTTTAAATGGCCAAAAAAATTGACATCTTTTTTAAAAAGGCAAAAATAAATAAATTGAAAAATGACCAAAACTATAATCAAATTCTACCTTATTTGTAAGGTTTATGGTTTAATATTTATTTATTTAAGGTTTGGAGGAGTATTTTAGTCCACAACATTGTTTTAGATTCTAGTATTTGACCATTTTTCAAATAAAAAACATGTTTGACCTTTTGTCAAAACTATCAATTAAAAATGATTATTTGTTTAGTTGTCACTAAATTTTGTCATCGTTTTAAGGTGGTAAGAAACCGAACTTTCATTAAGAATAATAGACGGACATACAAAAAATAAGCCCAACAAAAGGGAGACCCATAACTACAAGAGACTCAAATTCAACAAAATCAAACCAATACCATAATTACAAAAAGACCTAGTGACCGATTCCCACAAAGAGACATTAAACCTAACCACCTCCCAAACTTCCGTCGCAAGACCACCCTACCTATCTAAAAATCTTATTGTTTCCCTCAATCCAAACTCCCCACAAAATTGCAAAAAACTAGCTTGACACAAAAAAATGCTCTTCTAAGACAAACCCAAGAACACCTTCTCAATCATCCCATAACAATCACCCTACCACACTAAACTGTAACCAAAAGAATTCAGCCACCGAGTTCAAATATACTGAATAAACAACTCCACAAGAGGTGATGCAGATCCTCCATCTGACGCCTATAAAAGATGCACCAATGTGGAGACAACACCAAAGAAGATTTTCTTTGAACATAGTTCATAGTGTTAACTCTCCCATGTAAAATATGCCACACAATTTTTTTACCTTCCTAGGGATTTAACCTTCCACATAGAGGAAAAAATAGAATTGGTTTGGAGCAGGGAGGAAACTGACAATAACTAGAAAAAAAGAATTGAAAAGCTTCTAGAGTGATCCAGGTTCCAAACTTTTAAGTCCCTTCCTCCACCGAGATCTCGGACCATAGAAAGAAAATCCACAGCTTCAAGTAACATCATTACTTAATGTTGGATTCACACACTAATTGGACTTGGCGATGATTTAACATGGCATAGCAATAAGTGGCACGAGAGAGCAAACTCGCTTGCTTGCTTGTCCTACTGATTTCTTTGGCCTACTCAGTTCTTATTTTATCTTGGTCTATAAGCTTTTAACCACATCATGCCACATATGATTATGTTAAACTTTGTAGTTAATCCTAATGAAAGTAACACATGTTACTTATTTTTCGTGCCAAATCAGGTACTGTGATCATGTCAATCCAAATTTTTTTTTTTTTTTTTTTTTGCCTATAGTCACAAGACTTAGGGGGCGGCCCCCTGTTTTGGAATCAGAACCCTGGGAATCAGAATCCTGGGGGGTTTGTCAGGGCGGGTTCTGAACCTGGGAATCAAAAGACTGTGTTTGGGGTGCAGGGTTGGGAAGCCTCGGAATCAGAAACCAGTGTTTGGAGTGCAGTGTTCTGAACCCCGGGTTGAACAGTTTCCTTTTCTTTTTTTCTTTTCCTTTTACTATTTTGTTTCTCTTTTTTACCCTTATTTTCTAGAGGTTGTCTTGTGAATTATAAAATCCGGCCTTATATAACATGAGCAAACTTCTTTTGAGACTTAAAAAATGAAGCATTTAATTTATGTTATAGTCTAAGAATAAGAAAATAAATTGAACAATTTTACTACTTTGTACTTATAAAAAAAATTAAGAAAAACAAAAAAAGAAAATAAAAGAAAATAAAGTTTTTTTTTTACAACATTAAAATAAAAGTTACATTACTATTGATGAAAAAAGTTTTATAGAATAAGATGGAAAAAAGATATATTTTAACAAAAACATAAAAAAAAACATTTAACAAAACCAACAAAAACAAAAAAAACAAGAAAGAAAAAAAAGGAAAAAAAAAATACATCATTGATGGAAATTTTGTACATTTCAATTAAAAAAATTCATAATTATTAAAAAAAAAAAAAAATTACAAACACAACATTAGTTTATAGAATACGGTTGAAAAAATACATAAAATAAACAAATAGTAGAGAGAAAAAACAATTAAAAAAAACCTTAGTTCGGATATAACTTGCATTCCAATAATTCACTGCTATTAATGAAAATTTTATAATAATATTAAAATATATTCATATTTGAAAGTAGTAAAAAAACTTAACAAAGAATATCATTTTTCATAATAGAAAAAGATATATTTTAACTTTAAAATATATATATATATATAAAAGAAAAAAGAATAGACATATAGCTAAAATTGATGATAGAATTGATAAAGAGATAAAATAGAAAATTGTTGTGTCAAATTGATGGAGAGAGAGATAGAATTGTTGATATCAAATTCAAAATTGATGAAGAGAGATAAATAAAATTGGAGAAGTAAGAAGGGATGAAAATTCAAAACCATGGATTTGAGTTTTAAACCCATGGTTTTCAAACTCATCCCTCCAAACATGGATTTGGCTTTTGAAGCCAAACCCACCCAAACACAAGACAGGAGGCCAACACCCCCCTTAAAGTTTCCTTTCAGTTTCACCTCTCGTAATTAGTTTAAGTGTTTAATTTTGTTTTCAAGTATTTTCTAAGCTAAACATTCCTCCTCAGTTTTCATGTTTATAGGCCAAAACTATTATCTTTAGTCATCAATCCTTCTCCGTTTACGCTTACGCGCGCACCTTGACTAACCTCATGGGACAACCACTTGACCCTACTACATTTGGTTGCCAAGAAAACTCGCAGGATATTAAATCCTAGGTAGTGGTCACTGTGGTTTGAACTTTGAACTCATTCCCTCTAAACCTATTATTATTTTCAAGGTCCTTAATGACCACTAGGCCAACCCATGATGGTTTTATTGTTGTTATTGTCTACAAACTTTCAAATGCTTCCCTCTACTTGCAAAAAATCACTTTGCCAAGATGTAATCCAAAACCACTTTTTTTCTAAGATTTGATAATGAGATCAGAAGACTTCCCCATGTGACTCAAGATTACTTTGGATTTGCAAATTTTCCCAACTTAGCCATAGCTAAGTTGAGCAACAAGCAAGTATTATGCGATTGTGACATCACAACTTAATTAGGGTGGATTGGTCCCATGTAGAAACAGATTTTAGGCAGATCTAAAGAAAGAGGTTCAATGAAATAACTATAGGTGATGATGAAATCCAAAAGATCCACTGTCAATTAATGTCATTGATTCGATTTGATTCTATATAATCACAGTATTTTAACTCAGTTCATACACAAACCAAGGCAGAGAAGCTTCTAAATATCAGACTACCAACAATGGTAAATGCAGTCATAGTCATGTAATAATGAAATAGCAGAAGGGAGTTTTCAGAGACTTAATGAAGAAAATCAGTAGCCATCTTATCATATAAAAGACATCACTAAACCACCCTGGGATGTCTCTTGCAAAGAAGAATTTGTAGAGCATGGACAATTAGACATCCAACCCCTAATCGCAACGACCCAAGCTTACGAGCGAGGAATTTAAGATCCCCACCCGTTCATCAGTAAAGAAATGAAGTCTAGTCATGAGAAAAGAAACTTATGATTGAAAATGAGTATTTTAGAACAATGGAATACAAATGAGTATTTTAATTTTAACTTTTTTTTTAAGGAAATAGTGACCATTTCATTGATAAAAAGAAAGTATACAAAACAGCTCCCAATCGAGCTAAGTTACAAAAAAACAACTCCATCGATTGTGAAAGGTATTGAGATCGTAATTAAAAAATGGAGGAAAGATAGCTTGCTCCAAGATAAAGCTATTAAAATAGAGGAATCAATAAAGGAACCAATAATTCTAGATCACGAAAGATTCGAATATTGCGCTCATTCCATATGTTCCAAAAGAAAGCTTGTATCATGCATAACAAAAAGGTTTATTTTTCATTCTTGAAAGGATGACCCATAAACAAGAGATAAAGGAGGGATAGGATATCACCGGGTCGCGGAGAAGCCCATCTGAAAATGAATGTGTTTATTTTTTTTAAACGAATACAAATGAATGTTACACTTGCACAATAACACAAAATGTTTCACATGAACAAGATCTTAAGAACTAGTTTCTTAGGCTCGTCCTATTCGGTTTTTTATTTTTGAAAATTAAGCCTATAAACACTACTTTCACTTATAGTTCATTTGTTTTGTTATCTACCTTTGGAATTTGACAGAGAATTCTAATGTTTCCTTAATAAATATAAAAATCATGGTTAACAAATGGTTATCAAACAGGGGTCTTAGCTCTTTCTTTTGACATTATTTGATCCGAGAATTTGTTTGGTATTGATTCTGGTTTCATCCTCCAACAACAAGTCGATAGGTTAAGAATTTAGTTTCATCTTCAAACTGGGAATTTTTGTTAGTATTATTCTTTTCCATGCAAAATCTGGTTATGATTCTATCTAGTGCCATATTACTTGAACAAGTACAGAACAATCTGTTAATAAAACTCAAAACCAAAGGCTTTCAATTCATCCAGTATATTCTCCATGAATTCTCATGTTCATCAGAAAAGAAATCACAAAATAACAGAAAGGTATGCTTCCTACAATTTACAATACCAGCAAAAAGTTCACTTACTCTTTAGAATGACAGCTTCTTAGATCGAAAAATCGCAGAATTTGCGATAGATTCTTGAGAGACGGCTCCAATTCCTCGAGTCCTCGACAAACGCTGTCGATCCGAACCGCTCTGGAGCACCGCCGTTACAGAATCGGACTAATCCCCTGTCGTTCCCAAACTAAGATTTCAAGAGGAAATTCCGAGTCGCTGAGCTTTGGAGGGTGGATCTTTGTTGCGATTGAGGTTATGGAGAAGAGAGGAGGCGGCGGAGGTCGTATCAGTGGCGGCCGCAGTGACGGCGGCGCGTTTTCGAAGTTGTTCGAGTTCTTCCTTGTCGTCGATTTTGACATCGATCTTGGTGGGTTGTCTTCTCAGCATTTTTGCCGGTGCTCAATTTGCAGCCGCCGGAGAAATCTGGGCAACTTTGAACAAAATCAAAATTTTACTCAATTTGCACTCTAAACTTTTAATTTAATTTATTTATTATTATTATTATTATTTTTTGTTTTTCATCTAATCAATTTCTGCTAATTTTACAAAAAGTAATGTAAAAATATCCCTAATATCACTCATTTTAGTGAAATCTAAGTTTTGAGCAAAATTAAATTTCATCCATCCACAAATTAATTGTTGACATTTAATAATTCATCGAAGGCGTATGTAAATAATTTTTTTAACAATCGTTTGAACAAAAACTTATCATATGAGCCAAAGCGAGCATAGCTCAGCTGGCATATGTATGAGTTGACGACCACGAGGTCTGTGGTTCGAATCCCCCCACCCCCAATGTACTCAAAAAAATAAAAAAAAAATAAAAAAAAAAAAAAAAAAAAAAAACTTATCATATGATGAAAATTGACATAATTTGTTTGTGTTAGTTTGTCATTATTAGATAGTGATTTGAATATTTAACCTTTAGAAGTATATTGATGCTGACAATGATGAAATCTTAATCACTAAGTTATAATAAGTGTGTGAGATTAAAAATAAAAAAAAGTGTGTAAGATTAAAATTTAATAACTAGCAATAAATATCAGGTTGTTGTCAAACCGAACATAGTTCAATGGGCATAAAGTTGTGCCCTGAACTAAGAAGTCATGTGTTAATCTCCGCTTAATTCAAATATCTTTGCAAAAAAAGAAAAAAAAAATCAAGATGTTGTGCTTGGTTTGAATAAAAAAATACATATAATTTTTAACTAAAAAATTAAGGAGAAATTAGAATCGCCTATCAAATAAGTGGAATTGAGGCCAAAACATATCTCAGTGGTAATGCACATGTACTTTTTCTTGAGGACGGATGTTCAAATCTTCATATTTTTAGTGGTAATGCACATGTACTTTTTCTTGAGGTCGGATCTTCAAATCTTCATACTTTTTGTTGTACTAAAACAAATGGAATTGAGAGATAATTGAGTTGATTTTTGTTTTTCATTCTTTTTGTCATATTTGACAATTAAGCTTTTTAACTCTTTAAGACATTTTTTTAGAAGATTGATTTTGACGTTTTTTTTAGTACAACAAATAGAGTATTTGAACTTCCTAACCTGTGAGTGATGGATTAGGTGAGTGGTGATTCAAATCTCTAAACACATGTCGAGCTATGCTCACGTTGGTGTTAATTTAAGTGTTTATTTGAACTTCAATCATTTTATGTAGTAGTTTATTAGGCTTGCACGTAACAAATTTTACCTTAAAATGAAGATGTTTGAAAAGTGGATGCTCAAAAGATTGAATCAAAGTTTATTTCATATTACTTTCCTACTTGAAAAGTGCAATATATCTTTTTTTAGAGCTAACTAAGTGGGGAAAGCTCTCAATTCGCTTGCTCGTGGATGTTGTTCTTACTAGAGATATTATGTTATCTATATTGCTTTTGCTTTTGCTATCACTATTATTATCTCCACTAAACTTCAAATTTTGGGCCATACGAAAATGACAATCGATTAAGATGGTTGAAAATCGTTTTCGTGAACAATACTTCCATGTGAAACACTTTTTTTTTTCTAAATAGTTTCACGGAAAAAAAATACACTTGCAATTGCAATGAGTTAAAAGATTACCCTCATAGTACTAAGACAAAAGATTTCGTATAGGGCAAAATACACTTTTTAGTGGCCTTGCTGGCACGATCTACTGAGATTCAACCTTTCGTCGTTCGGATTCGTAAAAAAAGAAGATGATTGTATTGTTATACATTTATGGCTCTAAGAGGTAGTTTGAGTTTGCCAACAAGAGCATAGCTCAACGACATGATGTATCTTCACCTAGTGGTCATGAGGTCCTAGGTTCAATCCTCCCAACATGTTGTCAAAAAAAAAAAAAAAAATAGAGTTATGTCTTATTTCAAAAAAAAAAAAATTATTTTATTTTTTACTAAATATAAAATTTTGAGTTGGATCAGGTAATTGTTTTAACTTCTCCCTCCCTAACAAAAGCCAAATCGAGCATAGTTCGATTGACATAAAGTTGTGTTCTTGACTAAAAGGTCATAGGTTCAATCCTAACATTAATTAAAATATTTTTGAAAAAAAAAAAACTAAGACAAAAGTTTCATAAAAAAAAATGAAAGCAAAATTATAAAAAAATATTGCAAAATAATAATAATAATAAAGAATATCTCAAATGTAGGAAATATGAAAAAACATATATATATTTTCTTTTTTTTTTGAAAATATGCTAAGGTGGGATGAGAATTGAACCTAGAACCTAATGATAGATGGTCAGTTCCTATGCTTTTGTTTACGACATATAATATTTTATTGACATAAACCAACCCAAATGGCTAATAATAATAATAATTCACAAAGGAGACATTTTGGACAAAGACATTAATGCCACTCCTTCATTATAAATGTCATGCTGGTCCTATCCCCCTAATAAATAAGGTATATGGTACATACTATAACATTTATTGAATTATTAAATTAGTATACATACCTAAATAATTTTGAAAAAAAAAAAGTTCATAATACGAATCTCTCACATTAATGTATACTCTTTGTTATCGGACCTTAATTATGGTGATGATACCTCTATTTCTGTAGAGTCAGTCAAGTGTTGAATTCTGTCTTTTTGTCCTTATTACATCAAATGTCTGAAAAATGCAACATATTCATGGTAATTTGACCGTCTTAACAAAAGATCTGATCACTTGGATGCTGAACATGATAGACGAGCTGGATGGATGCACCCTTAGCCGAATGGGCGGCCAAAACAACGATCAACCCAATCACACGAATTTGTTTCACGACGTTATCTGATCTTCAACCATTAACTATTGGGGTCTTCCCTGCTGAGACCTTATAAGTTCAACTCTAGTACTGCAGTCCTTTATTCCTATGTGGGGTTAAAAGCAATTGTCAGAAACTCCTCGGAAACATTCGATGTTGACTACTAAATCTTTCTACACCAGGAAGGTTTTAGTGGAATAGGATGACCTATCCAAAACAATTGAAGTAAGGCTCCAACTTCTCTGGGCATAAACGGACTCATACTGCTAATGGGTAAAGATTGATATATAAATGAAATTCAGGCTTTTGCTAATATAATCATCTCCAAGCATCGCAGTGGATTTGTTCAAGGCTTCCTCCTCACTAACTGGAAGGAAAACTTAGTAGCGAACGATTTGACGCGTTATGCACGAATAGCCAAACATGCCACAATCTGGATAAAAAACCACCCGCCCTGAGTGTCGATTGTTGTCCTTAAGAGACCTTCAATCTTTTTAATGTCTTGGTTTTGTTTCTTTTTGTTTGTACTAACAAAAAAAAATGATAATGTATACTCTATTTCATTTAGCAATAAAAGATATACTTATACGTGTCTCTATTTCATTTAGGATAAAAGATATACTCATAATCATATGTGATATTCATTCAATTTACCACGGATGATTTATGTATTTTATTATTATTATTATTATTATTATTATTATTATTAACAATTCATTCGTGCAATCTTCTTAAAACTGTGTCTTAAGACTTCATATTTTAGATACAAACTTTATGCCCTTATCTTATAAGAGTTAAGTGTCTTAAGACATCAACTTTTAGTAACGAACCATATATTATTATCTTATGAGGACTAACATTTTTTTTAGTTCAACTAATATAGGAGGTATGAATTCAAATCTATAACCTCTTGATTTAGGATATATGTCTTATCTAGGTGAATTACGCTCATGTTGAAAGCGAGTTACTAAAGTTACGTTCAAATAGATCAAGGGCCAAGTTACCAAACCAAACCGACGTGACATTGTACTATCGAGAGGTAAGCCTTTGAATGATGATTATTCATGACTTGTGGAGTATGTTTCAAGAGTGGAGTAGCTTTAGGAAATTTTGGAAAGTTTAGATAGGGGATCAAATTAGGTGTGGCTAAATGGCTACCAACCAGCTTGACCCATCTTCATCCAATGGAGTTAGGTCACCCAACCCTATCTTTTGATCATCACCATAAAATTAGTTGGGTAGGAGAGAGATAAATTATATATGAATTATTCAAAGGAAATTGTAATATATATCAATTTAGAATAACATAATTAAAAATATAACATGTTTTTAAAAAAATTGCGAATATGACAATTTCTATCGCTTATATCTTATGGCTGATAGAAGTCTATCGTTGATCACCTCAGTTTTTTATAGATTTTTGCCAGTGGTAATAGTCTATCAATCATAATAGTCTATCAGTGATATGATAAAGTCTATTAGTGATAGAAATAGATTTTTTTGCCATATTTGCAAAATATTTTAAAGTTTGCTAAATTTGTAATTAGTTTGGGTCTGATTGTTATTTGTGCAACCAGCCCTCTCTCTATATATATTTTTGAAATTGAATGTGCCATTGATCACAAACTTAGGTATTGAGATTTGATTTTTTTTTATTTTTTTTTTTTGTGATGAATTAAAATAACAATTTACTTCTCAATAAACTACTATTTTTATGGTCAAAAGGGTGTCCCCAAATGGATTTCAAAGTACAATATTTTAATCAAAGATTAGGGCTCAATGCAATTTTTAAATTTGTAGTTACCCAAATAACAATAATTTTATATTCTATATTATAATGCTCCAAACTCTTGATCTAGGGACAGTAATGAACCTTGATCATTCCATTAAAAAAAAAAATAATAATAATTTGCTTAGTTCACCTAAAAAGGGAAAAAAGAACATTTTTTCTTTTTTTTTTTAAATTAGAGTAGTTGTCCAAGTTGGTCCCTTTGGACCTTTGGTCATAATTTATTCAAAGATCACATGTTAGGTTACCTTTTTCAATTATTGTGCAAATTTTCTTCTCAAAAAGCCTTCTTTCTACCCTCTAATTTGAATTTTGAATTGTAACCTTTCAAGTGATTAACTTTTCCTTTTTGGGTGTTGATGCATGGCTCAAAATATCTCTTCTAGGTTACAATCTTATCCACAATTTAATAAAATATCTTCGTTCTTTAAGTTAAAATCAAATTCTACCCCTAACCCTAAAAATTAGGGTCCAAGAACATGGAACGTCGTCACAATATGACTGCCTCTTAATAACGAGGATATAAATTCATAAATCTGCATGACTCCTAGCTCTAATAACAACTAGATATAAAATCAAAGGAGCTGTTTGGCCCCCCAAGTTGGGTAGGATGGGGTGGGCTTAAATAGCCCACCCCATGTTTGGAGCCCCAACTATATAAGTTGGGGCTGGGGTTATTATAACCCCCGGTTTGCTACAGTAACACGGTAGCAGTTCTACAGTTTTTTTTTTTTTTTTTACTCAATTTACCGATTTTTTCTCTCTCTTTGTCTTCCTCATCTCACGATTTTTTATCTTCCATTTCATCCCAAATTTCTCTCTTCACCGAACTTGTCGATCGTTTGTGATTTCCTAAATAATATTTATTTTTAAAATTTTTAAAAAATTAATATGTAATATACATTTAACTATATAAATACAACAAAAAGTTGTAGAAAAAAAAATAAACTAACATAAATACATATTTCAAACTTCATGTTAAAGAAAATTGGATTTTAAACAGATTAAACAACTCTGCACCTCAAACACAGACTTACTAAACTCAGACTATATAACTCTGCACTCCAAACACTGCACCCCAAACACAGACTATTATAACCCACAGATTATTATAACCTACCAACTATAATAACCCACCCTGCGCCCCAAACGCCCCCAAAGTGTTTTTGCAATTTCTCTCTTACATCCAACGGGTGTAAAACTGCCCGTCAGAATGTGGCGGCTTCTCCGAATAATTTTTCGTCCCGAATTTCTTTATCAATTTGAGTATGATGGTTTTGGTTTTTTTTTTTTTTATATATATAAACAAAAGAAATTGATGAGCTCCATTCTCTCCGTAGGTTTTAAGTTTTAAAAAATGTCTCTTTTGATGCTTTTGTTTTGTACAAAAGTAAAGTTTCAGTCTCTCAATTGTCCTTTTCATAAAGTCAGAATTTGTATCATGACAATGTCTTTTTCTCTCTTAAAATTTGAGGTTATTGTGAAGGGAAGAAAAGGATAAAATGGGATTTAAGACAATTAACTTTTTCAACAAATGAAAAATATACAAGTCTCTAAAAAATATCCAAATCCCACAAAATAAATCAAGGAAAAAAAAAAAAAACTCCATGTTCAAACCTAACTAAAAGGCATCCGAACACGATCAAAAGAATCAATCTCGATAAAAAAAATAGTCTTGTTCCATAAAGACCTACACTAGAAACCCAACTAATAAAGAATATTAATTTCACCCTTCATTCCTTTTTGAGTTCAATAAGGGGCGATGATCGAATAATCGATCTTTAAAATGATAATTGATGTTTAATCCACCAAACTATGTTCGGATTGACAATTTCATCCTTCATTTAAATTTACATATCCTTCATTTAAATTTACAGTTCGATCTCGTTCAAAGTTAAAACGGACTCAATGGTTTTAAGTACAAACATAGAAAAATGTATTCTTCCATTAAAGTTACTATAGGGGATTAGTTCAAAATCTTGAAAGTTGAAACTAGAATAGTGAAAAAGAGAATTAATTGAAATGGCAACCCTGAAGACTTAAAAGTTAGCTTGTAAAAATCACCCACCAATTACCAAATGCCCATTTCCTAAGCATTCTCCCTAAGATCGTGAGATCTCTGCAACGTGACTGTCTCGATTGGAGGATGTACATCTTAAAATTTGTATTTACATAATAACTATAGAATACAAAATCGAAGTACTTTTGTAATTTTTATATCATACATTTAACGGTGTAAAACTGTCAGCCACGTTGTAGTGGTCTCTTCAAATAATTTCTTAAAAAGAGTATATTCAATGAAACCTCCACAATGTAGTTCTCTTTAAAACCGGTGTAATGTAGATCTTAAAACGAGTCAGTCCCTAATAATCATAGAATACAAAATCGAAATGCTTTTGTAATTTCTCTCTCGTATAATTAATGATGCAATCTGTCAACCACATTGTGACGGTCTACTCCGATAATTTAAGAGGGTCCACTTGCAACCAACTTCAAATTCCAATTCGAATCAAAAACCCCATTCCCCACCACCACCACCTCCCCCAGAAGAAGGAAAAACAAAATTCACAGAAGGGTTTCCTTTTCTGCCATTTCTTTAATGCAGATCCGACATCGAAATTGTTAATTGGTCCATTCATTTCCACCATTTTTAACCTACATTTCTTCTTCATTTCTTACTTTCCAAGACTTGTAGTATTTCTACAACACTATACACTGTTTTTTTCATCACTGTAGATTCTAATTCTTCCTTTTCTTACACTCTGTCTTCTTCCCTTTATTAATGGCCAGCAGCTCTCTCAAGTTTCATGGCTTCTTCTGTCGTTATTAGATCTTCTTTCCACATTTGAGCGAGTTTTTGGAAATGGGTTTTCGTTTTTCGCTTCTGGGGTTTTGCTTTTGCGTCTGTTTTTTCTCTTCCTGTTCTGGTTCTGGAGATGGGTTTGTGAGAGGGAGGGTTTTGATCGATGGCACATCCGCCATTGGAGGTATTGATGAAGATTTTGTTTGTGCTACGCTCGATTGGTGGCCTCCGGAGAAATGCGATTATGGAACTTGTAGTTGGGGCCGAGCTTCTTTGCTGAATCTGGTAATTTTTCTCTTTAGCTCTTGGAAACATTTCTAATGATTTTCAAGCTCATTTATGGCGATTTACTTCTGTTATGATGAAAGGATGATGTGTTTTTGACAGTACTGGTAAATTTTGGCATCTGGGTTTCATTGTTTGATCTTCTTCTTCTTCAAGTTTTCTTTATGGGTTTTGTGTATTTATTTTAACTAAAATTGGGGTTGGAGAATTTGAACCTCCGACTTGAAAAAAAATTAGTACATGTTAATTACGGTTGGGTTATATTCTCTTTAACGGATTTTGTGTAGTACTTTTTTTTCTTTTGACTATAGCAAATAGGATAGAGTAATTTGAACTTTCGACCTCAACTGAGTGAATACATGTTAATTGTCGAGTTAATTGTCGAGTTATGCTCTGTTCGATGGATTTGTTGTATTTATTGCTTAAGAAAAGTGAGAATCCTTTGATGGTTTTGCACACGTCTCATTCTTCAATTATGCATTTCCGTTATTAATTGGGATTTTGAATTTTGGACGTATGTTTACAATTATTTATTGTCTTTTCTTCTGGGTTCTATTGACTAAATAATAATCATTCTTCTAAGGTCTTGACTATTAAATATGCTTTCTAATAATCTACCTAGTGCTACACCTAAAATATTTAAATTGTTCTTATTCTTTTTCAATTGCAGGACCTGAGCAACAATATTCTATTAAATGCAGTCAAAGGTTTGAATTCTTTTAGCTCCTAGACTGTTTCGCTCACTCTTGTAATAGGTCTAGATTTATAATGCTTGGGACTAACCTGTCTAAGTTTGAGTAATGTGTGTTTAGATCGTGCAATAGAATGATGTATGAAAGTCAGCTTGAACACAACTCAACTGATTAAGATATGCTCTCGACTAAAAAGTTAGAGATTTAAATCTTCCACCCCACATATTGTAAAGATTTATGAAAGTCCGATACCAAATATAGGTTTTACTTTTTTTTTTAGAAGAGAAATAAATTCATTGATGAATGAAAAATGGGAGCAAAAGCTCGAGCACCTAATGGTGAGTTATGTCCAATTACAGTAATAAGAAACATGGGTTTTACTTTTTAACTCAAGTTATACAAACTTGAACCTATGACTATGTGACAAACATTCCTCAAGTCTTCTCTCTCTATATTTTTTAGTACATCGAGTGGAAGTATGGAGATTTAAACTTCCGATCTCAAGGGAGGGAGTACATGTCAATTACTGTTATTACTGTTGAGCTATGTCATGACAAGTCATCACTATATGTTTAAATGTAAAAATTAAAACTAACACCTTTCCCTGAATGGTGCAGAATTTAAACCCCTCAAGCTTAGATTGGGTGGTAGTTTGCAAGATAAGCTCATATATGATACTGAAGATCACCAGCAGTCGTGCATTTCTTTTTCAAGAGATACCTCAGAGTTATTTGGTTTCAGTCAAGGTTGCTTACCCGCTAACAGATGGGATCAACTAAATGACTTCTTCAAGAAAGGAGGGTAATGAAAATCTGATCCCATTTTGCTCTCGTAAAGTTAGATTTCTCAAAAGTTGAATGCTCAGGTTGTGTAATTTTATTCAGAGCTAATATTATCTTCGGGTTAAACGCTCTCAACGGACGACAAATTGCATCAGATGGGTCTGCTGTAGGAGCTTGGAATTACACGAACGCTGAATCTTTCATCCGTTATACTGTAAAAAAGAACTACACAATCCATGGTTGGGAGCTTGGTAAGAACTGCTACTTGTTTTCTTGACGCTTGATATTGTAATCCTATTATGGTTCAACGAAACAATGAAAACCCGATTTAACTAAACAGAAACAGAGATCTGTATGTCCTCATCAATGATTTGATTGTTTTTGGAGAGTTGTTGTTCTTGTTAGTTCATCCCAAATGACTCTCTCATATTTGACAAAACATAAGGATTCCTCTGTTCTAATGTATGATTGATTTTCATTTTCTTATGCTCAGGGAATGAATTGAGTGGGAATGGAGTTGGAACAAGAATTACAGCAGATCAGTATGCTTCTGATACAATTGCTCTTCAGAAAATGGTCCAAAGTATCTACCGGGGCGTCGAACCTAAGCCGTTAATCATAGCACCAGGAGGATTCTTTGATGAAAATTGGTTCAAAGAATTCTTTGACAAAACAACTCAATCACTAGATGTTGTCACACACCATATATACAATCTAGGACCAGGTATCAAATCTTCCATTGGTCAAGTAAGACTTTTATGAAATTTCGAAAAGTGGGTTGACAGTGACATGGAGCTTTTTCTTGTCAACAGGAGTTGATGAGCATCTCGTCGAAAGAATTCTTGACCCGTCTTATCTCGATGGCATGGTCGATACGTTTTACAAGCTCCATGAGATCCTTAAAAACTCTCCAACTTCAGCTAAAGCATGGGTTGGGGAAGCAGGAGGGGCGTACAACAGTGGCCATAATCTGGTTACAAATGCATTCGTCTTTAGTTTCTGGTAATCAAGACTCTGAAAAACCTTCATATTTAAGATCTTCGATTCTTCATTGTAAATAGCACTCTTTTATGTGCGTGTACATTATTCATTCAGGTACTTGGACCAGCTCGGTATGGCAGCTGCTTTCGATACGAAAACATACTGCAGGCAGACATTGATTGGTGGAAACTATGGTTTACTGAACACGACAACCTTTGAACCAAATCCAGACTATTACAGGTGAAAGATTATAGGGGAACTTCTCTATTGAAAGTTGCTTCTACCAGAACCAATATTTCTGACCTTAAGCACTTCATTCCTTCCCCATTGCTAGTAGACAATTACCCTAACAATTAGCTTGCTTGTTTCTTTCTTCATTTCAGTGCACTCTTATGGCATCGCTTGATGGGAAGAAATGTTCTGTCCACGAGCTTCAATGGGACGAAGAAAATACGAGCCTATGCACATTGTTCTAAACAATCTGTAAGTAGAACTGCATACCATGATAACCTTGCTATGAACATTTGGTTTTTCTCCCTATTGCTTGTTTTTGTCTATAAAATAAAGAAATGCCACCAGTTTCTCAACTCTGATTTAACTCTTAATCTTACAGAAAGGAATCACATTACTATTGCTCAACCTAGATAGTAACACCACAGTTCATGCCGAGATTGCATTCAACAGAACCAGTCGGTTGCACCATAAACACAGATCCTATAACCATAAACCAAAGGTTGTTCGGATACCTCGACCTCATAGTTTTGGAGGCGAAACCTTCAGAGAGGAATATCATATAACAGCCAAGGATGGGAACCTGCATAGTCAAACTGTGCAGCTAAATGGAAAGATTTTGTCTGTAGATTCATCAGGAAACATACCTTCATTGGAACCTCAGCATGTAAATTCATCTGAACCAATAATGGTGGCCCCCTTTTCAATTGTATTTATTCACATACCAAATATTGTTCTACCTGCTTGCAGATAGAATAGATGGGAATGTATGGAACTGAAAATCAGTTCCAGATTGGTGATTTTCTAATAAGAGAAAACAATGGTAATATTTGAGAAAGAAACAATTTCATTGATGAATGAAAAAAGGGAGCATAAGCTCGATCACCTAATGGTAGGTTACAAAAAAACTGTCCAATTAGCAATCAAATAAGAAAGACTATAATTGAAGAAATGACATGTACATTTACTCCAATATAAAGCATTGAAAATAATTAAATCCAGCAACTTGTCAAATGTAGAAGAGGAGTCCTCGAAGATTCAAGCATGCAATTAGGCATAACCAAAGACCAATTTAATGCTTTAAGAAGCATGACCCAATACTTAAAAGCATAAGAGCAATGAAGAAGGAGATAAGTTGGATATTAAGAATTGGAGAATTGCACATTATGCAACATGAAGGAGAGAGGTGCATATAAGCCATGCGTCACTGTAATCTATCGGCTGTGTTCACTGCCCCAAGACTAAGCTCCATAGGAAAACTTTAATCCTCTTTGGATAACGGTAAGACCATGGAACTTTATAAAGGTCATTCCTCCGAGAATTATAAATGGTCATCATACTTTTAATAAGAGACTTGACAGAAAAGGAATTAGATGCTTCCAAAGGCCAAATCTATGAATCATTGCAATTCGTTACTAATGTTAAAACAATTGTAATATTTGGTTCCTTTTACTCGAGGCGAACAAATGTAGAGTAAGAGTCTCTTTGAATCGACAACATTTACCAACGGAAAATCATTCCGTTGGTAGCATGATAATCAGAAGATACAAATTTTACAGAACATTTGCGACTTTTGCAGGACTACTCTGACTAAGAACGTGGGAAAACAAAATCTCTACATGGTCAATAATATGCTTCTTTGTGGGGAATATACATGTATTCACTATAGATATACAACTGGAGAACCTGAATAGAAATGTAGTCAATGGCTCGTATTGGAGTTTTCCTCAGGAAATTCATTCTTTGAAAAGGTTCTAGGTTTACTGCTGGCGAAGACCAACCAAACGATTGTCCCGGTCAAGTAGAAGAAGATCGACGGGGCAAACAATGAGATCTACACATAACAAACGGGAAATTTTGAAGATGCACAAAGAAGTCAGAGTATATGAATGAAATATATCAAGTGGTAAAGAAAAACAAGGAAGTTGCCAACTTACACTCCAAGAATGAGTTGAATCAAGAAGAAAGCCCGTGAGAGCAACTCCTATAATCCCAGGTATTGCTCCGACTGTGTTCGTAATGCCCTGAGGAGAATGTTTAAGGTGAGACTAGCTAAGATCGGGATATTAAAACGAATTGGGATATTATATAGCTTACATACCAAAAGGATACTTGCATATTCAGGTGACATATCTTGATGAGTACAGTAAAGTCCTGCAAAAAACAGATAAACTATCTTGATCCAATAACTTCAAAAAAGATTTCGAGAACGAAAGTATCGGTATGGAAGTGTTACCAGATAATGCAAAACTAGAGAGGGCTAAGCCAGTGGTTAGAATTCCTACTACTTCCCAAGGTGGCAATCCTAAATCAACAGAGGACAAAGTCATGCAAACTGCTGGGGAGACAAAGGCAATTGTTTGGCAAATCTTTCTTACCTACATGAACAATATCAATAAGAGGAATACAGAAGGGGGATCAAACAAATTATGAATGGAATGGAATGCTTCTTGAAAAGAAACTGTTGGAGTTCGTCTCTGCATACCGTCGTGGTATCAACGCCATTGGAAATCAAGTTATCGGCCAACTGTGATGCAATGCTTGTCACGAAAATTGAAGCTAATGGCGGGAGGATGGAGACCTGAATTGAATGATTTTTAGGAGTTGTAAGAAAGATAAATCTTCACACAACACATTTGGAAATTGGAATCAGGTAATAAATGTTGAAACAAATACGGAAGAAATAAATAGTAATGCGTGAATCGAAGGTTGCTATGTTGTCAAATTCATCACTATTGTTTTTATACTTTTGGTTTGGTTGATCCGTCATTTTCGGGAGAGAATATATCTCTCTCTAATTTGCCCACTATAAATTGTCTTTCCCTCTCTTTAAATTAATCATTATCTCTCTTATCTCTCTCTAATTTGCCCACTATTACTTTTGGTTTGGAGGATTCAAACCTCTGACCTCTTGGTCGAGAGTACATGTTTTACGCCAGTTGAGCTATGTTCATATTGACATCTCTCTAAAACTTCTCCATCTAATATATCTTTTCTTTCCCTCTCTAAAAACCTTATTTCTAAGAAATCTCTTTTAATTTTGTTTTGTTAGTCTAGAAGTTATCTCAAAATGATTTATCTAATAAATTTCTATGTATCTAAAAAAGTTCTCTCTTAAAAAGTATAGATAAATAGAAAATGGAATTAGGCAAGTGAGTTTAAAACAGTTATTAAGTAAAGTATTGTATAATTGATGTGTTGGGTAGACATAGACGTGTGTATATATATATATATATATATATATATATAGAGAGAGAGAGAGAGAGGGGTACCCAAGCTGCTTCAGTCAAATTAAGGTTCAACTCCTCGCTGCATGGGAATGGACATAGGATAATGTAAGGAGAAAAAGTTACGAATTATAAATCATACATGCATATATATATAGCCAACCCGAGCATTGAGTTCAACTGATTAAAACATATATGATATGATCGACTATAAAAGAAGTACGGGGTGTACCTGAAATAAGTAGGAAGCCAAGAGAGACAAGTGTAGTGACCCCAACTCCCACAGAAATGAGTATATATCATTGCCCATACTGGTGGGTACTCCATAAACTCCCTCCACGGTACTTCCTATTCAAAATAATAAAATCAAATTAATTTTTAAGAAGATGTGGGATGACTGGGAGAAATTATTATTCAGTTAAATTAAATATAAAATAATAATGATTAAATTGGGTTTGAATTAGAAAACACATAGATACCTTAAGTGCAGCAGGTAGTTGTTGGAGTTTGAAGGGTGTTGTTGATTTCTTCGTCGGGTACCCGGACCCGGATTCGGATGCTACAGAAAAAGGAAGAGAAATTAATTAATTAATTAATGCTCGTTAATCATTCAAACCCCCCGTTTTCTTTTAATTAAACACTCTGTCTGTATTAATTAAAAAAAAAATCAATTTGTCTGAAGTCTGACCTGCAATGGAAATAAAGGGTATTGATGATGGCTGTCCATCCAGAAACTGGAATCCTGCAAACCTTCAACAACAAAACCTTTAACCATTACTGCATCCAATTCAATTCCATTTTGACAACAGTAATTTTGAAAAAATCTAAAATAGCTTTAGAGTGATTTTTTGTGAAGTGATTGATCAAGAATCACTTCAGAAAAATAAACATTAATGTGTAGAACCAAACATTTAAACAATTAACCTTTTTTTTTAATTAAATCACTCTTGCTAAAAATCACTTGTTAAAAAATTACCCTAGCTGAAATTTCTTCTTCCATCGACTCTATGTGTCACAAAGCCCAACCAAATTGTGTTTCAAAACAATTCAAACAGAACTGAAAATGAAAATATTAAATTGGAAAAAAATTAAATAAAATATTTGTTTGGCATAATTTTTTTTTAATTTTTAATTAAAAAATCATCCTCAAATAGGCAATTCTACAATTAGTTTTGACTTTTGATTAAAACCAATTTTTGATTTAAGGAATAGTTTTGAATAAAACCAATTTTCAATATAAACGGCACTTGTTCTATTACCATCCCAAAGATTGATGGTTCGATCCCTAGACCCGCAATTGTTGAACTCCACAAAGAAAACTAATTTTCAAAAAATAACTAGTTCGTTTCCACTTGCATATATAGAAAACTAAACATCATTAATCAGTTAAAAAAAACCTTAATAGCCTAGACTAGACAAGAACCCATAAACCCCAGAAAACATACTTCTCTGTTACTTGCACAAAAAATTACAAGTTATTCCTAATAACTTGATGTATGAATATTATCTCAAAAAAAAAAAATCTTGATGTATGAATAACAAAAAAGGAAAATAACTGGTGAATCAACTTACCAGGCTATCCCTAATATGCCAAAAATGTAGAACACAGATTCCCAACCAAAATTTTGGATTAGAGGAGGAGCCAAAAGAAGTCTGCAAAAAAAAAAAAAAGTCCAAGAGATTATTTCATCAACCATATTCCAGAATTACATATGCTGCAAACAGGGACGGAATGAAGAAGGAAGGATTGTCCCCCTCTCGGTTCATCTTACAGTTAATATTTTCACTTTTACTCGAAAAAGGGCGAACCAAACGCATGTTGTTAGATCCCTACTTAACTTTTGTATCTGAAGTATCTGAAAACAGAAGATGGAATGCAAATTCTATCCCAAACACACCCTTAATGGAATAAGTCTAAGTTTTTCTTTAGTCAAATGTAACAATGTTCTTTTTGATCCATATCTCACATCCAACTCCTTCATGAACACACTTGTTGCAAACTTCTCACTTATATAACTGAAGCTTCCTCAACAATGATGATTACTTATGAACATACATAGAACATACCCGGAAACGCTTCCTACACTCAGCCCACCGAAAACAAATGCAACTGCCCGTGAGCGTTCCTGCAGAGGAATCGTCCTGCATGCAACAATCAAAATGCTGAATCAGTCCCCAATATATAGTTTTTGTCATCGTAGTCCTAAACAACATGAGTGCAAAAGGATCTGACAATTGGAAAACCAAGAAGCCGAAATCTTCCCAAGTACAAATGATGAGACAAGTAAAAGTTTTTTTTTTTTTTTTTCTGGGCTAAGAAACCGAGCTTTCATTGAGAAAATTGAAAAAATTACCGGGCATACAAAAGAAAAGCTCGCAAAAGGAGTACCAACACAAGCTACAAGAATGGACTCCAAGCCAAAGGAATAGGACCAAGATGGTAATTACAAAAAGTCCGATGAACGGACGCCCATGAAGATGCATTATACCTAGCAACCTCCAAAACCTCCTCCCAAGTTCTCTCAGCCCCTCTAAAATTCTATTATTCCTCTTCAACCAAATACGCCACAGAATAGCAAAAAAACAAGCATGCCGCAGGATCCTACCCTTATCCTGAAAGGGAGAGTTCAGGAGAAGAGAACCTCCCCGATCATAGATCTACCGTCTCTACTACGAGCCAAAAGAAGCCCAAACAAATTCAAGCACTAAGCACTAGTGGCTCCATGGAGTGTAAGCAAACTGGTAACCCACAATAAAAGTAACTCCCTCATCCTAAAACTAGACTAGGTAAAGCTAGGAGAGAAGATACACATGCTGAGCAGCAGAGACAATGGCCACAGACTAGGAAGCACGGACACTCCATTATAGGTGGAGTGTCCATTTTGGACACGTGTCGGACACTCCAAAATCGGGGTTATGTTATTTAATTATTCATTTTAGGGCGGACACTTCTGGGCTCTTTTTTTCTTAAATTTGTGACTGTCCATTAAAAGTCCAATAGCCCAATAGTTTTTTCCTTTTTTGAATAAATATAGCCCAATAGTTAGCCAAGTCTTTTAAATTAAAATTACAAACAAAAAAACACTAAGTTTTTATTCTTTGCTCTCTGTGACTCTCTCCCCCTTGATTTCACGTCATCCCCATTTCCTTTCTTTCAATTTGTATGATTATGCATGATTAATTTATTTTGAAGTATTACTATGACAATATATACACATATATTATCTAAAAATAATATATAAATTATGACATGTCCCCAACGTATCCGTATCCTACATTTTTTAAAATTGACGCATCGCCGTGTCCGTGTCGGTGCTTCTTAGTTTACAGATAACTGCATTTATGTCCCTAAGATACATACACGATAAACACTTTGGGGCTTTCGTTTTGAGGATTAAACTAAAAGAAATGGAGTTCGTGAAGAGAATTTGGGCCATCCATAAAATGAAATTTATGAAAATGGCCAAGAAACATGATACTACTAGCTAATTTTTATAAAGTATTCTTCTAGCTAATTTTTTTAATTTAAGTAAGGTAGTAGCTAGAAGAATACTTTATAAATACTACAAACGTTTAGAATAATCCAAGAAAAATGTGAAGAAAATACATCTAACTAAAATGTCCATCAACAATTATGTAAGTTAAAAACCTGCCTGGCAATAAGGTCAGTTGCAGCAGATGGTGAAACACCTTCTCCCATGCCAACCTACATGCAGTGAAGAAGAGTAATTACAAAGTTCATACCTCATCAAATTTACAAAATCGAGCATGGGGATGATTTTCAACCAAACAGACTAAGGGCTTGTTTGGAATGACTTTCCAAGTGCTTAAAAATACTTCTTTTTTTCACTCAAAAACACATTTTTAAGCACTTAAAAAGTCATTCCAAATAGGCCCAAAGCAAGAAAATCCACTAGTTACAACCTTCAAGGCCATGGCCGACAGGCTGAGGATAAAACAGAGAGATGAACCATAGGAAGTGGTTTTACTTTTACAGGGATTTGCACTCACCAAAATTCTGGATAATATTAATCCAGGCATATATCCAGCAAGAACTGGAACGAGCGCGGTGGCTAGCGACCAAGTTAGTACTCCGATCGTCAAAACTTTTCTGCTTAAAAAAGATAACCAATAAGTATGACTCTTTCCATCAGCTTATTGTATGATCTACTGAAATTGTAAAGAGTGCACATAGCATTCCAATTGAGAAGGCTACTAATGATGAAAAACTGTAAATGGTATTGGAGCTGCTGCTTTTCTAAAAACAGTCTGATTTAGATTTTCTATTGACATTTACTAGCAGTACATCATATAACAGAGATGCCACTCAAGTTAACCCGGGAGTAACAACTACACTACATCAAGAGGCTTTCGACAAACACCACCCCGAATTTTAGGATTCAAGATAAACATTAAGGACCTATTTGATAACGTTTTTTGTTTTTCAAATTATGCTTATTACTATGGTTTTTCTTCGTTTTCAAATGTACTTTCAAAATTGTTTCTGAAACCATCCATAATCAAAATTAAAAAAGAGAACAACTTTAAAATGGAATAATTAGCCATTATTAATTTCCAAAAATAGTTCTAAAGATAAAATCATCATCAAAAGAGTTAAGAAACAAGACATCTCGAACAAAAGCTTCAAAATTCTCGCTCAGAATCTATTTATAGGCAAAAAAATCTAAATCATTGTGACCCAACTTGAAACAATTGTATTAACTTTCAATTCAGCCAATGAATTCAATGATCATGTAATCACAAATAAATAAAGGGTTAACTAAAGAAACAATAAACCTGCTAACATTGATATTTAAAAACTGACCTCCCTCCAAATATCTTGGCAAGCCACCCACCAGGCAACTGGCTCAAAGCATAACCCCAAAAGAAAGATGACTGAACCAATCCAGCCACAGAAGAATTCCACCCAAACTGATGCGACATTGGAATTATAGCAATGCTTAAATTCACCTGCCAACAATCACAATAATAAACCCAACTAAAAATCCCGCAAAAATGTTAAATCACTCATCAACTCAAAAGCTTAAGCGGACGATTTTTTTTGTTTTTAATTATATCACTACTTTGGAGTTCAGGTGTTCTAATACCAGGATAAATCACTTATCAACCCAAAAGAGCTTAAATGGTTCTGCTAAATTTAATTATATCACTACTTCAACACCTTCATTTGTTGGCTTGAAAGTCTTTTAGAAGGAACAACAAGTGAAAATCAATATTAATTAGGGAGTAAATGACATCACGGGAGTTCACGACCTCATGGTCTAATGCCATGTTAAATCAATATATAAATAATGGCGAAAATTGAAACCCATCAACATTTGATTCAATCAAATCCAAAACTCACAAAAAACAGAGGAACAAACCTTATCCATATTGCAAATAACGAAGGCAAGCGCCGTAGTGCCAATCAACTTATACCTCTCAGGAACATTCTTCCACGGCGGCCAATTCGAATCAAACCCCACTTCATCAATCCCATTTCCAGAGCTCGAATCATTTCCAGATTTCGAAACAGACCCAATTCGCTCCGCTTCATCGACTCGAAGCCCAGAAAGAACAGGAGGAATATCTTCGTTGCCCTTGACATTTTCTTTCTCCTTGATGCTGCAGCAAACTCGGAGGCTCAATCGAAGGAGATGGGGGTGAGAAATTAAGCGAGTGGATGAAACTGAGTGGAAAATTGAACTGTGGGGGTAAGTGGGGTGAGGGAGAAAGGGGTTATTATGGGGTCGAATCGAGAATTTCGCCATTGGGGTTGTGAGATTTGGGGAGAAAAATGAAGGGTGAAGGGAAGTTTCTTTGTTGTTGGGTTCCTTTTTTTTAGCGGGAAGAAGGAGAAGGGAAGACGTGGGTTGAAGATGCGGCCATGGTGGGAGTTTTGAGAAGGCTGGCTCGGCCACGGAAGTCTGCAGATTGTGAGGCTGCCATGCACTTAGAATCACTACAAACAAGAATGAATTTTTTTATTCAATTGTAAGTTTCAAATATAATTAAATCTTTCTATTATGATTTTTTTTTTTTAATCAAACTTTTGAGTTCTTAGTCATATTTACCAAAAATTTCTCCAACCATAATCCATCATCAATTAATACTTCAATCGTAATTACTTAAAAGACCTAATTCAAACAATTTGATTTATCTGAAGTATTTATTTGTATAATATTTTGTAAGTTTACCATGATACCATCTTTGTTTAGAATCATGTGCAAATGGATGATAAAGAAAGGATATAATTTTAATGAAAGAATTTGGAGTGGGATCCACGATTTAATTATGTTTACAAATAATAAATGTGATCCCACTTCAAAATTACAATCAATTGTATTAGGCGTTCTATATTTATCATAAATGTCAAATATTGAAATCTATTCCATATTGTTGAAATAAAAAAAATTATGGTATTAATAATTTTAAAATTTATTTCATTTTAGTCTATAAACTTTTAAATATTTGTTTTAGTTTCTCTTTTGCTTTTAACAAATAGATGGTGTAGAAAATTATTGTTGAGTTATGTTCACTGATGTAGGTTATATTATATGAGTTTGAACCAAAAAAAACATGTTAAAGTAAGTATTGACTATTGAGTGAATGAATATTGAGTTGCAAAGTATAAACAGAACAAAATAAACATTTTAAAATTTCAGCAAACAAAATGAATTTAAGCCAAATCTTAATTATTCAATTTTTTTTGGAAGAAAAAACTTAATTATATTTATGATTAATTTTGTCAACATGAGCATAATTAAACCGATATAATTGTAAAATTTACTGACTAAAAGATCGCAGATTCAATTCCTCCCACCCACATGTTGTTAAAAAAAATTATGTTTAGTTTTAGTAATTAATATTGGTGATTTTTTTGTTAGGTAATAGCACAAAATTATTTCCACCTTTCACTCGGTCCGGACCGAAATAAAATTAAAAAAAAAAATGGTTGAGGAGAGAAACAGACTCGAAAAGGGTGGAGGAAGGAGAAGGGAGATTAAAAAAAATGGTTGAAGGGAGGGCAACGGAGAATAAGATTGTCGAAGGAGAAGAAGAAGAAGGAAAAAGAACGCTAAAAAAACTTTTGTTAATTCCGGTCTCGATCCTGGCCGAACTCGCCACCAGAATAGTCCAAAAAAAAAGTTTTTCAAGAAATGTAGCTATTTATGAAAGGTGAAAACATTTTAGCACTACCTCGAATAATTAACCTAAAAAATATATATATCAATTACTGCTGAGTTATGTTCATGTTAGCTTTAGAATCATAGACTAAATATAGATTTACATTCTTTATCATAACATTATTATACATTGATTTTTTATGATTGTGTTACATACTTTCTTTAGATATTGAGATAACTGTTTCAATGAAACAGACAAATGTCTCTTATTATACTTGTACCATTATGTAGATTTCAATGGAGATTTAAAATCTAAAATACTTCAAATCAACCATATTTAATTAAATTGGGTTGTCAAGAAACTTATTTATCTTTCCTTTTTATAATTGTCAATAAAGGAAGTTGTTGTGTAGAACTATATCAATTCTCATCAAATTTTAACATCATTTCTAACTTAAATCAATGAACCAAATCATCTAATAACCCCTCAAATTAGCATTAATGACAGAAACATGAACAGTTAAAAGAATGAAAATTTCCAATTAATCCAATATATCCATAAACTGCAAACGTTATCATCATTGACGAATCACGTCTAAATCAACTCAACTCGCACATACTTCACCTTTTTTTACCTGTGACACTCTCCTGACCTTATAACATTAAAGCAAAAAAGTTTAAACCGAACTCAAACACGATCTACAACTTACTTTCCATTCAATTTCCCGATCACCGGGAACGATCAAAAGGTTAAAGGAGTTCAAGTCAATAATGGAGATCCAAAGAAGGGTGAACTTCAATTGTCAACAGTCCATTGGTAATTTACAGCCAAAATGTGGGGCAGAGGAAAGATTGCAAAAAAGCTTGGGCAAAGATTTCTCACAGACAATAAGGAGAAAGTAAAGAAAGAACCTCTTCTTGCCTAGAGTCTGGATTATACAAATTATAATATAAATTATTTGATACAACATGGATTTCTACTTTACTAAGGACCATAAGGAGGAAGAAAGAACCAAAAATCTCCCAATTCAAAACCAGAAGATGTTCTTACAATGAATCACAAACAAGTCCTCCATTTCTAATCCAGAATTTATTCCTACTGTGATTTCTAACTCATCTTGTTTCATCTAGGTTGACACATTGTATCCTATCAAAGACTGATCTAGTTTTCTTAAAAGTTCCTAGACTGCACCTAAATTACTCACCGTTCTCCCTGCAGCCGCTTTATATCAATTCATACCCGTCGTCGAATTTCCGGTGCGTCCTTGGAAACAATATTTTTGTTTGCAAGTTGACCAGACTGAGGATGAGGATGAGGATGAGAATGTAGCAGTGCTGCCATGGAGATGTAGGGACAGTTTGCTTACCCACCAATCATGACATGGTTGATTCGGGTAGGCGTTATTGGTTTTAAGCAAGCGAACACGACCAGCAAACCTACAAGTAAAGAAATATATTGGTTGACAGATACTTCTAAGAACTCCAGAAAAGTCACCCAAATACAATTGCAATAACTAGATTTTCTATTTCAAGGTTGTAAATGAGTGCATGATATGAATTTAATATCAGAGAAAATTAAGCAGACTGCATTCTTATGACTAGACTGCATTCAATAACAGAAAGTCAAGTGAAAATGTGGAAAATGATGGTTCCTTATGAAGCATGGGAAAGAAGATCATTGAACCAAGGAAGATGTTTCATCAAGATATATCATGTGCACCCACCAACCCCAATAATAGAAATGAAATGGAAAGTGAAAAATGAAACTTGGATTCAGAACCAAACAGAAAAAAAAATAAGAGCTTGAAAAAACACATTGGCATAAAGAACAATGAGAACAAGCACAGATAATGAAGCTGTGGATAAAAAACAAAGTAAATTTATGTACTACTTACAAGTAACAAGTGAATGTGAAAGTTGATTCCTAATTAAGATCACGAGAATCAGACAAGGATAAAAGAGCAGCAACGTTCTGATATGTCTTTATCGTGGAATCTTCCTGTGCGTCTATGATGTCACTTGTATTCTCGAAAAGTTGCTTCCGAAGAACACCATGCAAACGCCCGAAGAGCTGCTTCTTCAATGCTTCAAAAGCCAGGTCCAACCTCTCGAGTTGCTCCATGGCATTTGCGTTGTACATAAACAGACCATAGTAAAGATCAAAGCTATCTCCAGCAGTATTTGACACCAAGTCCAACAAGGTTTTATAACCTCTGGTGTTAATTGGTGTAGAGCTCAAACTCAACTTTTCTAAAACCCTCCCCATTGTATGGGTAATGAACTGTGACCCTGCTGCATGCCGATCGTGATCATAGCATGACATTTCCACCATTCGACACCCTTCACTCGAAAATATATCAAGAAAGCAATCGCAACGGTATGCTCTTGATTCCTCGTTTCCTACTCGGACCTTATCATAAACAAAGGAAAGATCGTTCCACCCATTCTTACCACTCTCTGGCCCAAACATGGGATGGGTGCAGAGGATGTCAAAATCCGGGGGTAAAATTTGAAGAAACAGATTTCTTGGAAATTCTTTCACTGAAAGTACATCGACAAACAAAGTATTTCTTTTCAATCTCTGAAAAGGTAATGACCTGAGAACTTTCTCTGTTGAAAGAATGGAAGTGCAAAGAAGAACTACTTCTGGGTGTTCTTCACATAGATCATCTGCATTGGAAAAGTAAGAAACACCCAACTCTTCAGCCACATCTGAGTAGTCCGTCCTCGAGTAGCCTAACACAGTGTGACCCTGTTTTACCATTGTTTTGGCAAGAAATTGACCGAAGTTACCAAATCCAACAACAGCAATTTTGAGCTTTGAATTTTCCTCAAGTTTTGCAGCTTTGAAGTCAAAAGTTGGAAAGAAGTCCTGAAACCTGAAAGAAATATAGAGAGATTTTATTCCTCTGAAGCATGACTTATAAGGAACAGCACAGAAGTTTCTCTATTCTCATCTCTTTACGAACAAATCACAATCCAAACCAATCAAAATACAAATATCACATAATATTCAGGAAATCAATGAGGATAGAAGCAATCAGCACCTTCAAACTATTTAACTGACCTGAACATCTTGTAAAAAAGAAAATGATTTCTACATCTGGTAAAAAAGAAAATGATTTCTAACTCTCCTGCTCACCATTGATCCCTTTCTTCCCAGTAAAACTCAACGTTTCCACACCACTTTTTTTCTGGGTAAGAAACTGATCTTTCATCAAGAAAAATGAAAGAAAAAACAAGAGCAACCAAAGAAGCCCCAGAAAACTACAAAAATGGACTTCAATCCAACAAAATCAAAAGACCATAATTACAAAACGGTTCACTAACAGACGCCCACAAGGAGGCATTCAACCTAACTACCTCCCATACCTCGTTACAAGACCGCTCCACCCCTCTAAACATTCTATTTTTCTGTCAATCCAAACCCTCTACAAAATAGCAAAACTAAAAAAAAAAAAAAACTTGCGTGTCACAAAACTTTGCGGTTCACCCGAAAACGTTTCCACACCATTAGAACATAAGTCAAAACGCAAAAAGAAGAAGACCCAAAAACCTTAATATGAAAATTGCACACCAAATAAAGCACAAACATACAACACCAAACTCATCAAAAGTTTAAAACATCATTAAAATAAAAGGCTCTGGGACCTTGCCTGGTAGCCTCTGAATAAGTTATCAATGCAAGAGAAGAAGACCCATCTTGAGGAGGAATATTTTCAGGCAAGGTTCGCAATTTCTCTGCACTTCCAAACAATTGCTTCCTCACCACATCATGCAACCGCCCAAAAAGCTGTTGTTTCAAAGCTTCAAAAGCCAAATCCAACCTCTCCATCATCTCTAAAGCATTCTTATTATACATAAACAAACCATAATACAAATCAAAGCTATCTCCAGAAGTATTCTTCACCAAATCCAACAAAGTTTCATACCCTTTAGTATTAATCGGAGTAGACTCCAACATCAACATATCCAAAACTCTCCCAACAGTATGCGTAATGAATTGCGATCCAGCCGCATATCTATCATGATCCGCACAGCTCATCTCCACCATTTTACAACCTTCTCTCTCAAAAATACTCAAGAATTTATCACAGCGCGAAACCCTAGATTCCTCCGACCCAATTCTAACCTTCTCGTAAACGAAGAAAAGCTCATTCCACCCTTTCGCGCCGCTTTCAGGTCCAAACATCGGGTGAGAACAAATTACATCAAAATCCCCAGGCAGTAATTCCAACATTAAGGTTTTGGGGAATTCCTTCACCGAAAGCACATCCACAACCAACGTATTCCTCTTCAATCTCTGCAATGGCAACGATCTGAGAGCACTCTCCGCGGAAATTATCGACGTGCAGAGCAAAATCACTTCTGGGTGTTCTTCAGCAAGGTCATCCGGGTCAGAGAAAAACGAAACCCCGAGCTTACGAGCCGCATCGGAGTAGTCTGATCGGGAATGAGCCAACACAGTATGACCTTGACGAACAATGGTTTTAGCGAGAAATTGACCGAAGTTACCAAACCCAATAATGGCGATTTTGAGCTTCTGGGAGTTGTGAAAACGAGAAGCGATTCTTGATTCGTAGTCGTAAGGCTGAGCGGCATCAATGGCGCGAACTCGAAGGAGGGGTTTGGGGGAAGACTGAGAACAGGGGAGCATCGGAAGGGGTTTGTGATTGTAAAGACGGTGGAGAGAGAAAGAAGGTAAAGAAGGCACGGCCGGAGAGAGGTGGCGAAGAGGAGAAGGTGATAGCATTGGTGGCGAAATTGCTCCGGTCCGCCGCCGTGAGAGGCTGTTGAGAAATGGAAGTCTGCAGCTAAGAACGGGGTTTACAGGATTTATAGAAGACGTGCCGCCGCGAAATATCAGATTTCTTTTGTGGCTCGTTTTTTTGTTTCTGAAAATTTTGTATGTAGGCAATTTAATTTTATAGACCCAAACCAAAATTATTGTAGATTTTAGACTCCAACGTTTTAAACTCAATTAATTAATTATTATTATTATATATATATATATTTTGTGTAGATTTAGACTTCAACGTTTTAAATTCAATATTTTAGACATGATGGGTCGTTTGGTTGGCGTCTTTGAGGGTGGGCATCAGTATGAGAATGACTTTCTGATGGTCATTCCCACCTTTGGTTGGCGTCTTTACATTTATGCCCGGGCATAGCTGTAGCCCAGACATCAAAAGTATGGCTTTCTGATGCCCTCCCTTTTAGGCGACTTTCTCCGAAAGCCATGATGATGCCTTGTAGAGGTATGTCTTCTTCTTCCCATTTTTTTTTAAATCTTCTTCTTCATTCTTTTTTTTAACAACGTTTCTTCTACCCAAGTTTTTTTTTTTTTTTAAATCAATTCCAAACTCTAATTTCAAGTTTGTGTATTTTTTTCTTCTTCTTTTTTTGGTTAAATTCATTCCAATCTAGAGCTCTATGTAATTATTATTATTATTATTTTTTTTTGTTAAATCGATTTCAGTAGCTTCTTGATTTAAGATATGTGATAGTTATGCGATCGCATAGGTTGGTGTGCGATAGTTATGCTCGCACAACAACCTATGAGATCGCATAACTACCTATGTGATCGCATAACTATCGCACAACTACTTATGCGATCGCATAACTACTATCGCACAACAACTTATGCGATCGCATAGGTTGCCAAGTATCGCACACCAACCTATGTTTAGTAATCGAAGATAGATTATATTTGATTTTTGAATCATATAACTTTTATCATTAGTTCTTCAATTTTATTATTGTATTAATTAATTAATTAGAATTAAAAATTTGTATAATTTTAAATACCTTTTGTTGAACATAATTATTAAGATTTATTGTTAAATAAAATAAACAACAATTAATTATTTAAAATTTATTTACAAATCTGATAACATTCTCAGCACCAAACATAAACATCATTTATTCCCACGAAAATCTGATGACATTCTCATGCAGCACCAAACACAGACATCATTGATTTCCAGACATCTTATTCCCAGACATCTCATTCTCAGGCATCTGCAAATCCTCAAACCAAAGTGTTAAAATACGCTCAAGACACGAAGTTACAATTTTGTCCTCAGGTCATTAAATTGAATACACTTACAAAAAAAATTCATCTTCACGGCTTATCTTTCACTCACCTTTTAGTTTTAAAGTTTTTTCATCTTCATTCCCCACGTTTTTTCACCTCAAAACATTCATCCAATAAAAATTCATCTTCATTATTTTTACATTTCGGGTTTATTCTCTCATTCTTCACATTCTTCACATTCTTCAGGTTCATTATTCTATTTGAACTACCTAAGAGTTTTTTCAAGTCGATTATTCTCACGTTATTCTTTTAAAGGTATGTACCCAATTATTTTTGCAAATGAAATCACCTGATCATAATTCACTAACACTGAATACACAAATACCTGAAATTTAGAAATATCGACCGATAATTGTTTATTTACCAATCGGTATTTGTGTATTTACCGATCTGGTAATTTGGCCGATCATGGTTTTTTTTTTCCACTTTCTTAAGTACTTTTATGTGTGCAGAAGATGCCTCGAATTTGGGTATGTTTTGGTGGTGTGTGACACTGAAATTACGTAAAAGGATTTTTTAGGTCGGGTTTATAGCCTAAGTAGTATAAATTCAGATCTATACGACCTTGTAATTAGATGTATACTCCAATTGAAGTACAGAGCACCGACTTTTGTTATTAGGAATGACGATGACCTTCGCACTTTATTGACTTAGGGTGAAGTCTTTGTATATTCCATGTATAAATCCACTCTGTCAAAATTTACCCAAACACCTCTGATGCAAATTCTCATTCCATATATGGTCCCAAATAATCCATATTCATCCACTTCCAAGCAAGAAATCTCAATGACATCAACTTAATGTTCCCCTATAACATAGGGCAAATACCATTGACATCCACATCCACATTCATTCCATATAATTTAGTTCAAGATATACCAGCACAGCATCACAGTATTACCCTCGCAGACCTTCACACTTTATTATTTTCAATTTTAAATTCTCACAATTGATTTAATAGAACACGAGAATATGAATATATATATAATATGCATTAAATTTTACGTGCAACGCACGTGCTTTTGACTAATATCCATAAAAATGTCGATGTTGGAGGTATATTTCGTTAGAATTTTTTTTTAATTAATAAATAAACATTTTGTGCTTTTAAACGAATTAAAATACGCATTTTGCAAAGGAAAATTGGGTGTTTTCTTCTTCACTTAATCCAACCGAATATCAAGCGGAATTGCCTAAATCCTCCAAGAATCTCCAAGAAGTGAGAGCTTTCCCTCGATCCCTCTGAGTGTTTCTCCACCCGTGAGTGTGGTTTCTTCGCCTCGTTGCCGTTGTTCCTCCAAGCTTTGCTGCTGCCTTTGTCACTGTTTCATCACTCTTTACCTTTCTTACCCTACAAACTCTTAATTGGTCCTATTTTGGAAGTTCTTACAGAATAAGTTTACCATTTCATCAAAGAATACCCAAGATCACAGCTCCAAAACTCTTTCTTGGTCTCATTCATAAAGATTTTTACAGAATAATTTTGTCATTTCAATCAAAGATTTCCCAAGAACACAGCTGCTGCCGAAGTATTCTGGTTTCTTTCTTTGTTAAGTTCCTACCTGCAAGCTTCTTCCTCTCCTTGGCCATCTCTTGCCTAATCAAGACTGTATCTTCTTGTTTTGCCTGTATGGAAGAAGAAGATTTGATATTAGCATGGAACAAGATGACATTATCAAAAGAAGAAGATCAAACTATTATCTCCATTAAACCTTTTTCCAGTGACCCTTCCCTTATTAATCTCCATCTCCACTTAATTGGCAAGCTTCTTTGCCAAAGATTTATTACTAGTGATACAATCCAACAATCTTTTAGGAAAATTTGGAATCAAGCAAATCTTATTGTTCATAATCTTTCAAAAAACCTTTTTGTTTTTATTTTTGCTAACCTTTCTGATCTCAACCGCAGCCTTCTTTCAGGACCTTGGATCTTTGACAAGAGTTTACTTGTTTTAGTTGAACCCAACCCATTGGTTAAGCCTTCTGAAATGAGTTTTACTAATGTTCCCATGTGGGTTCACTTTTTTGATCTACCTATTATATGCAGAACACGTACAATGGCCATGGAATTGGGGAATGCAATTGGATCATTTATTACTGTTGAAGATGATGATAGGGGTCGTTGTTGGGGTATTAGCCTAAGAGTTCGGGTTGATGTTGATATCAGCAAGCCCCTGAGAAGGGGTATTAAACTAACCATAGATGATCCCCAGACCAACTCTTGGATTCTAATTCGCTATGAACGACTTCCAGATTTTTGCTACTTTTGTGGTCTAATTGGACATTTGGTTAATAATTGTGAAACTATCTTTGCTGATTCAATCCTAAAAAATCCCAAAACCTACCCATTTGGTCCTAACCTTCGCTACCAACCCCCTTTATCAAGAGCATCTGCAAAACAGGTTAACACTTTTCGCCCTATTACTTTACAAAACAAGAATACCCTTGTCCCTTCTCCACCAAACTCTTCTCCTCCTGACATTCCCCCTGTTCCTGTCTCACCTATAGATCAAACCCCCTCCCCTTTAAGTCTTGAAAAGAACCATAATATTCCCCCCCCTTCTCCCCCTATCTCAGATCTTCTCACCAACCCCCTCCCCACTCCCCCCCCTCCCCCCCCTTTCCTCTTTTCAAGCCAACCCTCCCCTTCTAGTAATAAAAAAAAAGGAAAAAAGAAGGCATTATTAGTTCATCCTCTTCTTGATATTAACACACCCTATTTAGAGAACAAAAGGAAAAGCCTTCAAGATCCTATTGTCACTATTACAAAAAAAGCTAAAAGCTTGTCATCTGGCTCCTCATCCATCATTGATTTTACTTTGGCAGAGGTTGATGAACAACCTCGCCCCCTCTCATGAAAGTTTTTTGCTGGAATGTCCAAGGAATGAGCAATCCTAGGACATTCAGAGCTGTTAAAGATGCTCTTAGTTCGAACAAGCCCCACATTGTTTTCCTCTCGGAAACTAGATGTGATTCCACTATTATGAATAAACTTATGATCGCTTGTGGTTTTAATGGTCTTTTTGTTGTTTCTAATGAAGGTTCAGGTGGTGGACTTTGTCTTCTTTGGACAAGTGATGTTGCTGTTTCTATTCGTTCATCCTCTAAATCTCACATTGATTCATCCATCTTATGGAAAACTAAGCTTTGGCGCTTCACAGGGTTTTATGGCCAGCCAAAAGCTCACAGACGTGCCACCTCTTGGGATCTTTTAAGGAGATTACATAATGATGATGACTCGGCATGGCTAATTGGGGGTGATTTCAATGAGATTCTTTCTAATTCAGAAAAGAAAGGGGGTGCCCATCGTGACCCTAATCTTCTTGCCTCTTTCAGAAGTGTCTTAGATGACTGTCACGTTAAAGACTTGGGGTTTAAGGGGGTTAAGTTTACTTGGACCAACCGTTGGAGATCTCGTTCCCCTACTTTTATTAGGCTTGATCGGTTTTTGGCTAACCCAGCCTTCGAAGATCTTTTTTATTCTTTAACTAATAACCATTTGGGTTGGTCAGAGTCTGACCATAGGCCAATCGAACTCTCATCCTCCGATATGCCTCCTATTGTTGTCAACCCTAGGTTTCATCGTTCCTTTAAATTTGAAGAATTTTGGACCCTTCATGATGATTGTCGTTCAATCATCTCTAAAGCTACCCAGCTCCACCAGCAATCTTTGTACAAAGAGGATCTATGTTCTTTCCTTTATAATGTTTCTATGGACCTAAAATCTTGGGGCTACTCTCTGACTAGTTCTCTCAAACCCAAGATTGCTTCTTGTAAAAGAGCTTTGCAATCAGCCTATGATATCTACCCCCATCCTGATTTTAACAAAATCCTAGCCATTGAAAACGATCTTAACCACCTCCTTTGTGAAGAGGAAGTCTATTGGAAGCAAAGATCTAGGGAGGAATGGCTCAAATGGGGAGACCGTAACACGAAATGGTTTCACAAGAAAGCTTCTATTCGGAAAAAAAAGAGTTTGATTGAAGGAATCTATGATTCTTCGAAAATTTGGCATGAAGACCCCAAAGGTATTGATTCTGCTTTCATTAATCATTTTACTAACTTGTTTACTTCTTCTAGGCCTTGTTCAGTTGATATAGATGCAATCTTAGACAAGATTCAACCTACTGTTACGAAAGATATGAATGATAGACTGGATGCTCCCTTCTCTAAAGAAGAAATTGTTACATCCTTAAATCAGATGTTCCCTACAAAAGCTCCTGGCCCTGATGGGTTCCCTGCTATCTTTTACCAAAAGTATTGGCCTATTATAGGTAATTTCATCACTGATCAGTGCCTTGCTATTCTTAACACCAATGCCCCCATTGAACCCTTAAATCATACCAACATTGCACTAATTCCTAAAATTAAAAATCCTTCAATGGTGTCTGATTTTAGACCTATTAGTCTTTGCAATGTTTCTTATAAACTCATTTCAAAAACTTTGGCCAATAGATTGAAACCTTTTCTTAACTCAATCATCTCTCCCTTCCAATCTGCTTTTATCTCTTCAAGAGCTATCTCCGACAATATCATCCTTGCTCATGAATGCATTAATCACATAAAGAAAAATAAATCTTGTTCAAAGGGCTCTGCTGCTCTCAAGCTAGATATGTCTAAAGCTTTTGATAGAGTGGAATGGGTTTTTTTAAAAAATATTATGTGTAAACTTGGCTTCAGTAAGAACTGGATTGCTTTAATCATGAATTGTTTAACTTCTGTCTCTTTTTCTATTATTATTAATGGTCATCCTAAGGGCCACTTTACTCCCACCCGGGGATTAAGGCAGGGTGACCCTCTCTCGCCCTATCTTTTTCTTCTATGTTCAGAGGGTCTTTCCCAATCCCTCCTTCAGGCTCAAACCTCTAATCTTCTCTCAGGTATCAGTATTGCAAGGTCTGCCTCTCCAATCTCCCACCTTTTATTTGCTGATGATAGCCTTTTCTTTTTTAATGCTAACATTGCCAATTGCTTTACTCTAAAAAATATTCTTAATAGCTATGAAAGGGCTTCAGGCCAATGTATTAATTTTAACAAGTCAGCATTATACATTTCTCATAAAATTTGTTCTTCTTTTCAGAGCTATCTTCAAAGTATTTTTGGTGTTCGTTTAGTCAAGGATCTTGGGAACTATCTTGGTGTTCCCTCATGTTTCTCCTCAAAGAAAGGGGCTGATCTAAGTTATGTGGCTGAGAAGGTCTGGAAATGTGTCTCAAGTTGGAAAGCTAATTTTTTCTCAATTGGTGGCAAAGAGGTCCTAATTAAAAGTATAGCCCAAGCTATTCCTACGTATGTTATGAGCTGCTTCCGACTCCCAAAGAGGGTTTGTTTGGATATTACTAGGGCCATTTCTCGCTTCTGGTGGGGATCTAACAACAACTCTAAAAGAATTCATTGGAGCAAATGGGATCGTCTCTGCAAACCAACAGATCAAGGGGGACTCAACTTTAAAGATATAGAGCTTTTTAATCAGTCCCTCTTAGCTAAGCAGGCTTGGAAACTTCTAACTAACCCTTCATGCCTCACTGCCCAGACTTTAAAAGCTAAATATCACCCTAGCACTGACTTTCTAAATGCCTCATTAGGTACCTCTCCTTCATACTTTTGGAGAAGTGTTATCTGGGGAAGGGACCTCCTTAAAAAAGGCATCCGTTTAAAAGTGGGGAATGGCCTTGACATCTCTGCTTTTGAGGACAAATGGATCCCTAGAGAATCTCTTTTTACCCCTATTCCCAATCATACAAATTCAGCTAATATCACTGTGGGCTCTTTAATTTTGAACAATAGAAGTTGGAATGTTCCTCTGATATCAAAATTGTTTCATAAGGATGAAGTTCCTTTTATTTGTGCTATCCCACTTAGCCGAATTGTTAGAAAGGATAGCTGGTTGTGGCATTATTCAAAGGATGGGATCTACAGTGTCAAAAGTGGCTATAAATTAGCTCTCACCTTAAACAATATTGATGGCCCCTCTGTTCCTAGTCACTCCAATAAATTTTGGAAAGCATTATGGGGTCTAAAAATTCATAATAAGATCAAGATCTTTATGTGGAAAGCTCTTAAAGGTTACCTTCCTACTAAGGCGGTCTTAAACTCGAAAGGGATTGATTGTAATACCTGTTGTTCTCTTTGCTCAAAATCTGTTGAATCAATCACCCATGCTCTCCTGTTCTGTACAAGAGCAAAGGCTGTGTGGGCTCGCCTCCTCCCATCTCTCCTTTTCAAGCACTATGATCACCTTCCTCTATCTGATCATTGGATGCTTTGGACCTCCTTCACCTGCAAAAAAGTTTTAAGATTAGCTTGTGTTACTTGCTGGGCCCTTTGGAATGACAGGAATTTGATTGTTCATGGGAAAAAAGTTCTCAACATTGAGGAAAAAATTCTGTGGATCACGAATTACCTTGACGAGTCCTCAAATAATGCTAAAAGCATTATCTCGCCCACAACAAATTTTTCTCAGATTGACGCTCCTCTTCGATGGACTCCTCCGCCGATTGGATTTTTGAAAATGAATGTTGATGCTTCATGGTCATCCATCACTACTCCAGCAGGCATCGGAATTGCAATTCGGGATTCTGATGGGGCAGTTCGACATGCATATGTGTTGAAAGGAAATTACTTTCAAAAGCCCCTCCATGCGGAATTGGGAGCTCTCAGTTTTGGGCTTTCCATCGCTTGCTCCTTGGGATTACATAGCTTGATTGTTGAATCCGACTGCGCTTCGGCGGTTGAAGCTCTCACATCCACCTCTCTTTATATCAACGAGGTAAGCTGCTGGACTGAGGATTGTCGAAGCATCCTCAACACCCACCAGAGATTCTCAATCTCCCTGATCAATCGCCATGGAAATCGCCTCTCAGATGCCCTAGCGAAGTTCCCCTCTCTCGTTTCAATTTTTTGGGATTGTAATTTACCCGAGTGGATTTTAGCTTTAGCCTGTAAAGACGTTTGTGCCCTTGTGGCTTCTCCATTGGTTTAATTGAATATCCTTTCAAAAAAAAAAAAACGAATTAAAATACGCTTGTTAGAATATTATATTCACATCGTCTCATATCGATGTCGAACATATTTTTTTTTTTTTTTTTGAATACATTGGGGGTGGGGGGATTCGAACCACAGACCTCTTGGTCATGAACACATACATATGCCAGCTGAGCCATGCTCGCTTTGGCTAAAATAATGTACAAAGTCAGACTTGAACTCAGGACCAATGACAACTAAAGTCATCCAAGTTCCGCTCTACCAAACAAACTTCTTAGAAATGTCACGAAAATTCAATACCATGTGTACAACACAAATACAAGGGTTTATTTAGGTTGGAAGTGTGATTTTTGAAATGTATTAAAAAAAATGGGTTGTTTTAAAACAAATTAGTGTTTTTTTTTGTCTTTGGTAAGGATGCGCAGATTGCGATGTATCGCCTAGTGGCCATGAGATCCTAGATTCAATCCCCCACCCCAACATGTCAAAAAAAAAAAAAAATGCGCAGGTTGAACTGATTGAAGAACGAACCCCGACCATAACATATTTCTTATTTTCTTCCATAACTTTCGTATTTTGCGATTCCTAATTTGCCCTCCCTTTCATCCAATATTCCTCCCTACATTGTTGGCTTTGGATATTTGGATGTGAAATTTTTGTTGTGGGAATTAAAATAGAAGATCTCTAGCATTAATCTGAACCCTTTGCATAATCGCAAACTTATCCACCTCTAAAATTGAAAATTGTACTCCTTCATGGTTCTAACAAACCTCAACGTCTGAAATTTGCAGTATTCTTCTTCTTCCTTATTGAAACTGCCTGAGATTCTGCTGGAATTACAAATCCATCTTCAGTCATCTCTAAAAAAACAACTCCTAAAGAGTTTGATTTCTTCAGCGAGAGGAGACCTGCAATTTGTTCTTGGATGAACAAGCTCCCTCTCAGCAATGGTATTGCCCCGATTAGTGAAACTAAAATCAACACGTCTCGAAAAAATCAGTATAATTAAAAAACGTTTGAAAAAAAAAAATTGGGCATTCCCAATTTAACGCACATGGAAATGGATTTTTTATTTTTTTTTTAAACATTGCGCCAATTAAGAAACGTATGAAAAAAAAATTGAAAGTGGGGCAGTTCTTGTGGGATGCGCGGGTTCAACCTGCACATCCTCACAAAAGACAAAAAAAAAAATACTTATTTTTTCTAATTAGTTTTAAAACAACCATTTTTTTTCTAATACATTTCAGAAACCACCCTTCCAACCTAAATAACCCCAAATACAAGGATGTAGATTGAACATCTGACCTCATGGGAGTAGTACATGTCAAACTAACGATGAGATAGGCTCATTTTGACATACATTTATCTAATCTAACCCCTATAGTTAGACTATGTTGGGTTTGCATTTATCTAGTATAATCTAGGTTAAATTACAATTTAGTCTATATAAACTTTGAGGGAATGAAGTGAATGAAGTTCACAATTATCATCTTTCCATCTCATCTACCACAATTTTAGGAAATGAAGTTCACAATTATCATCTCAATTATACCCCTGGTATATACGCTTATTTACGGACAACCGACATAGCTAATTTTAATTTTTTTTTATATTTATTTTAATTTCTAACAATCAGATTTATTCCTCCATTTTTTAAGAAAAAATTTCTAACAAGATCCATGAATTTTGAAGAAAAGAAAAAATCTAACGACTTAGATTTGAAAATAAAAAAAATCTATCTCACTAGCAACCCTCCTAGATTCATGCATTTTGAAAAGAGGGGTTAATTATTTTTTTTCCAAAATTGAAATGATCACAATGTACAGAGACGAGAGAGACTAAGATCCTTACTCACTTCGAAATCATTTTGGGAGTCGAAATTTTTAGCCAAATTCAAACGTTCAACGATGTAATAGGTTGACGTAGATAATTTTTTTTAAGGTAGAGAGTTTCAAAGGTGAGAATCGATGACTGTTTCAAATCGATTTGGAAGAGGGAAGATTTGCAAATCTCCTAATTCAATGTTGCAGGTAAAGATACAATTGATTGAACGTTTTCCCGGGTAAACTCAACATGCATACCAATTTTAATGTTTTTTTAATATCATTTGTTCAATGTTCACGGATTAATGGTTTATGGTGTACATACACGCATATACTTCATAAGATATACTTACATGTACATTGTTATAGATGTAACTACAAATATATACTAAGTTATCGAGGACCCTCCATTTTATAATTTTCTTACAACCGTTTATGAACATTTTAAATTTTTTAGTATCATTTGTTCAATGCTCACGGATTAATGGTTTATGGTGTATATACACGCATATACTTCATATGATATACTTACATGTACATTGTTATAGATATAACTACGAATATATACCCACACTAGAAGTTATCGAGGACCCTCATTTTTATAATTTTCTTACAACCGTCTATGAACATTTTAAATTTTTTAGTATCATTTGTTCAATGCTCACAGAGTAATGGTTTATGGTGTATATACACGCATATACTTCATATGATATACTTACATGTACGTTGTTATAGATGTAACTACGAATATATACTCACACTAGAAGTTATCGAGGGTGTCATTTTTATAATTTTCTTACAACCGTCTATGAACATTTTAGTTTTTATAAACATCAACATGCTGAAAATTTAATTGCTTATATAATTTTCTTACGGGCTATGTTATACTTACATGTTCGTTCACCAATTAATGGTTTGTATATATACACATATACTTCATATGATATACTTATGTGTACATGTAACTTCGAATATATACACATTAGAAATTATCGAGAGGATCGTTATTAAAAAAATTGTCACAACCGTCTCTGAAAAATTTTAGTTTAAAAATTAATTTGAATTAATATTCCAGATTAGATTTTATTGAATTTTGTTTACATGTTTCGATTTAATTGGTGGTTGTTATTTTTGGTTTGACCATATCTTAATTTTTTTTTTATTTTTACATGATTCTCTTAAAATAAATCTTTATTTTTCGATTCTTTTTTGAATAAATCCTTATTTTCTCCTTCATTTTCTCTCGGAATAAATCTTCCTATCTTCCTTTTTTTTTGTGGAGGTTGAGTTCAATGTTTTAACATTCACTTTTTTTTTGTTTTTCATTTAATTCTGTGTGATTAAATCTTTAACTTTTTTTTTGGTAGGTAGTTCAACAGTTAATTGACTGAAGGGTAGTTTCGTCCAACTACATTCTAAAGAAGTTTCTAATTATAGGAGTTAGCTATTTTTCAACACAATAATTAGTTTAGCTATTTTTCATCTTGCATAGTCTCGTGAAGTTTCAGCTATTCTTGTAGTTGCCCAAAAATCAAATTTTAAAAAAGTCATAGAATTAAGGTTAAAATATTATTTCATCTAGTTTGAGTTGAGGGTTTTCGATTCATTTTAGTTTCTATATTTTCAAATATTTAATTTTAGTCTATTTATTTTCAATAAAGCCTAAAATTGGTTCATACTCTTAATTTGAAGTTAAATTATTTTTTTTTTTTTAAAAAAAGAAAAAATTAGATTTTCATTAACCAATTTTTGAAAATATATTTATATTGTGTCTAAGAAAAGAAAATGTTTTTTTTTTCTTGATAACTTTGGTTTTTTTTTCCTTCCAACTCAAATTTAGCTACTCCTCTTTAGATCTCAATCTGAGTGATTTTTTTTAGACTTAAATAAGGGTAGTAGATTCGAACTTCTAATCTTTTGATTGAGAATATTTGTCTTCACCCATTGAGAGATTGACTAAATATATTTACTTTTTTTGTAAAAAAAATAATAATACTTGTTTTGCCACGGTCACTCATAAAATTAAGAGAAATGGTAACAGATGTCAATTTAAAATAAAATAATTAAAAATATAGCATGTTTTTAAAAAATTTGCGGATATGGCAATTTCTATCGCTGATCACCTCAACTTTTTATAGATTTTGGTCAGTGATAATAGTCCATCAGCGATAGTAGTCTATCACTGATAGAAGTCTATCAGTGATATGATAAAGTCTATCCGTGATAGCAACGGATTTTTTTGTCATATTTGCAAAACATTTTAAAGTTTGTTAAATTTGCAATTAGTTTGGACATGATTGTTATTTGTGCAACCAACTCTAAAATTAATTTAAAAGATGTCACATCGTAATTATGCTAAATTTACTAACGTAAAGTTAACACTAAAGACAAAAAAAAAAATGAACATTAATGAATACTTAGATAAAAATGCAATATTTTGAAACTTAAGGACCAAATATAAACTAAAATTCAAAGGTAAAAGTGTTACATTTTTAGAACCTAAGGATGAAATGAAAATTAAACTCAAAACTTAACTTTTCTTAATAAAAATTTAACAAAAAGAAATGAAATGGCCGCATTATAAATGCTAATCTCTTATTGAATTTCATATTTAAATTTTCAATTCAATCAAAATCGAAAACTATGATAGATAAAAATATTTATAAATCGGAATTTTATTTTTTTTTATTTTTTTTTTTTAAAAGTAGTAGGGGGATTCGAACCACAGACCTCTTGGTCATCAAGTCATACATATGTCAGTTGAGCTATGCTCACTTTGCCATCGGAAATTTGTCTTATATCAAAACAGTTGAAATATAAAATTAATTAGGAGACATAAATGAATGGAATGAGCTATCATCTTGGTCCACAATGTGACTTTCTCATAGTTACTAACATGCTCAAATTTGGCAAACTTAAACATCCTTCTTTATTAGCCCTACATAATATCAATTATTTGTAGCTTTTGCACTTATGCCCTCCTATTTTGTTGTATTTTTTTTTCATCCTCTAAATCCACACATTATTATTATAATCAATTCATATGCTATTAATTTAGGTTACTATCATTATAAAAAGACTATTATAAATAGATATGTCAATTTGTCTAATAAGATATGATATAAGATGTGACAATATTTTTTTTTTATAGATTTATGTTATAATATAAAGAGAAATTGTAACCGATGTCAATTTAAAGTAAAATAATTAAAAATATAGCATTTTTTTAAAAAACAATTTACGAATATGGCAATTTCTATCTCTGATAGTAGTTTTTTTTATAGAATTTTGTCCGTGATAATAGTCTATTAGTGATAGAAGTCTATTAGTAATAGTCATAAAAACTATCAGTGATAGCCAATGATTTTTTGTCATATTTGTAAAAGATTTTAAACTTTGCTAAATTTACAATTTTTTTTGAGTCGGATGACCGCAACCAGCCTAATATAAATGTCCTATATAATATAAAAAAAATATCTAAAAAAAAGTATTTTGTAAAAAAATTACTATTTTAAACTTTTGACCAATACTAAAATATACTTGTGTTAACAAATAAATTAATGATGTGTATAATATTTCCCTCTATCTACCACATGTCTGTAGTTGGTGTATAATAATTAAATAGATATACAATGATTGAAATGCAAAAATACTTATCCCCATGTTTTTTTTTTTTTTTTTTTTTTAATAAAAATAATTGGATTTATTAAAGTTTCGATTAATATTTTAAAATTTGATATAGTTTTTGTTTCTAAAAATAAATAAATTATAGTTCCTTGTTGGGAAAATTTTGTAGGTGGAAGGATAAAAATAATGAAATATAATATATTTTAAAACAAGTTTTTTTTTTAAAAAAATATATTTTAAAACAAGTTAAATCATAATTTAGCTAAAATATGATACTTAAAACTTTAATCATTGTACTTTAAAACAATCCATTATGAATGGTTTCAAACTTTTGAATTATACTCCAATGGACTTATTAATACAATTGAATTGATGGAACATTAACATAGCATGCTAAAACAAAAAATAATGTGCTCAATTATACAACAAAATATATATATATATATATATATATATATATATATATATATTTATTGAGTGTAATAAATTTAAAGTAATTTTTCTTCTAACTTAGAAATCAAACAAACACATTAAAATAATTTACATTTGTTAATATTATAGTTTTTAATTTTTATATAATTTAAAATTTTGAATTTAATTGTAACAATTTTTATAGTTTAGAGATGGTTTACGTGTCATTAACAAACTTATAAAGGTAAGGTTCATAACTCAACTACTAAGACATTATTTATTTATCCAACAAGTTAGGGGATTGCAGAATTTGACTGTAAAAGGTTTGCCAAAATTGATCTCAGATTGACAGCTGACGGGATTGTAGTTTTTTTAAATGATGTGAAATTCCTATTTTACTCCACCCTGAAAAAGACATCTCTCCTCTTCGTCCTCGGGCGCCTTTTCCTCATTTTCATCCTCTCTTTCCTTTCCTTTGCTCTTCTTTGTCTTCCTCGTGAGAAAGATTTTGTTGGCATTTCACCCGTCCAACCTTTGGACTCTACATACTTTGCCTCTTCCATTTAAAATAGTTAGACTCATTCTTTTCGCTGTCATTTTCGACCTGCATCTTACATTTCGTTTCCACTCGGTAAAGAAAACCAAATCTCAACATTTGTTTTTGTTAATCGGGAAGGAAAAAGTTACGAGACGATGTGTTGTACATTTTTTCAAGATTTTTTTTTATTCGTGTTATTTGTTTAGACGATAATGAGATTTGTTTATACGTCGTGGTTATAATTTTTTTTTTAATTATCTTATTTGTTTTGTTTACACGATCGTGTTATTTAAATAACACGTGTTGTAGATTTTTATTTATTTATTCATTTATTATCGTGGGATTGAATTACACGATTGTGATATTGAATTACACTATCGTAATATTGAATTAATAGATTTTTTTATTTTTTTTTAATCGTTATTTTTTTATGAACGAAGATTTGTTAGTATTAAATCATTTGTTGGTATTAAATAGAAATATTTGTTGGTGGAATGAAATCAGATTGAGAAATATTTGATTTAAATCTTAAATGTGTAAAAAATAGCAAGTCGTTTGTTTGGTCATATTTGTTGGAGGGAGAAAAATTCTTCATTCGTAAACTTTGAAGAGGAAGTAGTAACAGAGACACAAAGTAGAGAAGGATGAATAACAGAGGGGAGAGGAATGATTTTTTGAAGTCAGGGGTAAAAGAGAATTTTCACAACAATTTGAAAATTGAGGTCAATTTTGGCAAACCTTTTGGATTCCAGGTGAGATTTTACAATTTCCCAACAAGTTAGATATTCAAATTCTCACGTTCATTTTGTTGAACTAAATTAGGACGTAACAAACTTGTTAATATTTGAATATAGTCAAGTGGCTAAAACATTTATATCTTATCTTTAAATACAATATTCAAATATTTGTAACAATTTAGTCAATCTAAACACAACTCAGCTGGTTCTCGACCAATATATCAAAGGTTTGAATTCGTACTCCATAAGTTTGGAAGGTGATTGATCAAATAAAAAAAATATATGGTAACATTGAAGTTCAAATTTTGCAACATGTGAGAGTGAAGATTCGAACCTTTAACCTCTTGGTTGATGATATATGTCTTCATTAGTTGAGTTGTGGTTATGTTGACCATCTGTTACAATCACAAACGTAAATAAAGGGCCTTTTGTACGGATGACCAAAAAATTTGGGCCAAATGAAACATGACTTAAATTTTGAAAATAAAATTGTATAACTTTTTGTTAGCGTCAACAATCTCGTGAAAATATAATAGTGGACCCTCCTTGATTAGCGCTGTGAACAAGACCGCACTTCGCCAATCTCCTCCACGCTCTCAATCATGCTCGCACTCTCATTCTAAATCCCGCTCTCAAACTCTCAAATTGTACTAGTGAGCAAAAAGAAAACCCCTTGAATTAACCATAGAGGCGAGTACAGAGAAAATAGAGAAAGAAAGTGCAAAAAGGGCGAAAAGAGAAAGGAGATGAAGAAGGGAGGAAGAGACGAGAGAGGGAGAAAAAAGACAAGAGCGAGAAGGAAGAAAGAGAAAAGAGAAGGAGAAAAGGCGAGACCAGAAGGGAAGAAGGAGACGAGAGGGAAAAGAAAGGGAGATAATTTGTTTTGTTTTAATTCAAAGTAAGGTTGGTATAAAGATGTACTCTTGATCATAAAGTCTGAGGTTCGAATCAGCCAAAATATTATAATAACTCGTAATAATTTCATCCTTACCCGTCACCTCACAAGGGTTAACTGAAAAAAATAAAAATAAAAAAAAATACAATGGTTTAGTAAGGACCAAAAAGTATAATAATAAAGAAAAGATAGGAAGAAAAGAGAATATCCAAAACCCAAAGGGGCATAATACCAAATACGAAGAGTTAAAAGGGCGCCGGATTTAAATTATTGTTCACTAAGCTGAAGAAGATTCGAATCTTCCTCAACGAACATTCTCATTCTGCAAAAAAAAAATGCGAATCTGACGGCCATGAATTCTCATTTCCATATTTCAATGTCGCCACTCTCTGCCAACTCACACAACTCCATTTCCTTCACAAAACCCACAAATCAAAATCCCTTTTTCTCTCTCATTTCCCCCAATTTCCAGCGTTTAATTTCAGGGTCTTCCCCTCAATACCCTCTCCTCCATTCCTTTTCCTACTCCTCCGCCATCGACGGCGGCCGGAGCTAAGTGGGTCTCGTTTTGATTTTCCTGAAACTGTTTGTTTTTTTTTTGTTGATTTGGTTATGTCTGTCGCTACGCCGAGGTCTATTACAGAGAAGGTGTTTCAGAGGGTGGGAGGGCATTATGAATTCAATGGTACTCATCAAATCTGTGGGAATGATTTTAGAGAGGAGGATTATGATGACGATGGCACTTTGGAAATGGTTCAGATTGGAGCTGAGAGGACCAAGAATGTTCTTATTTTGATGAGTGATACAGGGGGTGGTCATAGAGCCTCTGCGGAGGCCATTCGTGATGCGTTTCAGATTGAATTTGGAGATGAGTATCAGGTCAGTTCAACGATTTTTCTCTTCTTTAGCTTTGAGTTTTTGTAATTTTTGTAATGTATTAGGTAACTTGAATCATTTTCTCTCTTGGGTTTTGAGTTTTTTCTTACTTACATCTTGATTCATGTTCGTTTGTTCTCTTTAGATTTGGGTTTTTTTTGGAAATTTTCTCGTGTATCATGTCACTTGAATGATTTTATCTTCTGGGTTTTGAGTTTTTTCTTACGTACATTTTGCTTCATGTTCGTTTGTTCTCTTCAGCTTTGTGTTATCGTTAGATTTGTTGATTATTTGCTGAAAAACTTGCTGAGGTTTGGCTTCTAATTTACCTCTTTGTTCTTTGATTCATGTTCGTTTGTTCTCTGTAGCTTTGGGTTTTTTCTGGAATTTTTCTCTTGTGTATCAGGTTACTTGAATGATTTTCTTTTCTGGGTTTTGAGTTTTTTCTGACTTACATTTTGCTTCATGTTCGTTTGTTCTCTTCATTTGTGTGTAACCGTGAGATTTGTTGATTATTCGCTGAAAATCTTGCTGAAGATGCTCAGTTTTGGCTTGTAATTTTACCTCTCTGTCTTATTTTTGACTATGTTTTACGTGGAAGTCTTGCAAACGTGCCATTTTATGTTTGTCCTTGGAAGGATCTTTGTGTATGCGTGAAGATCTTGGAATTTACACTACCTATTTTCTTGGTTACTCTGTTTAGTCAAGTTTTGACAATTGCTTATACTGTTGGTTGATCAATTAAAAAGACAAACGTGTTTTGTTTCTTCTCATTGGGATTATCTTCTATCTGTCAAAATTTGTTGTCTGAATCTTCTTGTAAGAGAATTCTTGCTTCACCTTGTGTACAAAGTCATCTATTGGAAGAGACGAATGCTAGCTCGTTCTCTCACTACTCTTTTTCTTTCTTCTTCTTCCAGATATTTGTAAAGGATGTTTGGAAAGAGTATACGGGTTGGCCTTTAAATGACATGGAGAGATCTTACAAGTTCATGGTAAAACATGTTCAGTTATGGAAGGTTGCATTTCATAGTACCTCTCCTCGGTGGATTCACTCACTTTATCTCGCTGCAATTGCCGCCTACTATGCAAAGTACATATAACATCCTCTTACGCAGTTTATAGTTTGGTTAATCTTTTCAGTATATTCTTAACTCAATACTCTCATCATGTTTGAATATTATTAGGAGACTTAAACTTGTGAGTTGTTAGTACAAAATGAGAAATAAAGAAATAACATTGCAAAACTTCGAAGAGAAGACAAACCACTCTAGAACCAAAAAAATTGAACGGTTAGGTATTCTTTTCAATATATTTTCATACACGTGATTTTCTTTCTAATGTGCAAGTGAGCCATGGTTTAGCTCATGATTGCATTTGTTTCGTTTTTAATCTTCATTTTAGATTGGTTCCTTATCTCGAACCTGTTTTCTAAATATTTTGTACACACTCAACAATAATCGAGTAATCGAGTAGAGGATGTAGAAAACTAACATTTAGTCTTATCAACTTGGTATGTTTGGAGACATCCTTCAAATGTCGGGCTCAAGTCCCCTTGTGGAAAATTTAAGAGTGTTAAATTCTGGTTGTCTTTCAAAACTAGCCTTGGAGTGGGTGGAGCCTCTCTAAAGATTAGTGGGGTAGACCATGAGATGCCAGGAGTAGAGGTTCTCAATACACCAGTTGTTAAAAAAAAAAAAAGTTGTTGGAGATCTCGACTTTGAAGAACCATTGATGTTACAAAGTTACTCAGAGTCTGTTTGAAAATCAGAGTCTGTTTGAAATGATTTTCTAAGTGCTTAAAAAAGTGGTTTAAAGTGTTAAAAAAAATATTTTTAAGTACTTAGAAAGTCATTCCAAACATTTCAAACAAACCCTTACATTGTTTGTCGAATGAGGTTGCTAAATTTGTAGTCCTTTTTCTTGGATGAAGGGAGGTGGAGGCTGGTCTAATGGAGTACAAGCCAGATATTATCATCAGTGTTCATCCACTGATGCAACACATTCCTTTATGGGTTCTGAAATGGCAAGGTCTTCAGAAGAAAGTGGTGTTTGTTACAGTCATAACAGACCTAAACACCTGCCATCCAACATGGTTAGTTTGCAAGTTACCATTTGATTCCCCATTTTCAACTATAATCTTTCAACTTCTTCTTATCTAACATTTGAACACTATAAATCCAGGTTTCATCCTGGTGTAAACAGATGCTACTGTGCATCAGAGGCAGTAGCCAAGAGAGCCTTGCTCGATGGCATCGAAGAGTCCCAAGTTCGTGTCTACGGCCTACCCATCAGGCCATCCTTCGCTCGGGCAGTACTCCAGAAGGTAGATCTTTACATTTTAATACAGCACAAACATGTAATTTTGTTTGATGGAGGTCTAATTACGCTCGCCGTGGTTGTTTGGTCCGATTATTTGCCTACATAGGATCAACTAAGAGAAGAACTCGAGATGGATCCAGAATTACCAGCAGTGCTTCTCATGGGAGGAGGTGAAGGGATGGGTCCTGTAAAGAAAACAGCAAAAGCTCTTGCAGAGTCCCTTTTTGATAAGGACAATGAGAAGCCTATTGGGCAACTTGTTATTATTTGTGGAAGAAACAAAGCTTTAGCCTCTTCTCTTGAAGCTTTAGAATGGAAGATCCCAGTTAAGGTCAGTTAAAGTCGTCCATGGAGTGCTTTTTTCCCTCAAAAACTTGCTGATTGGTAGTTTTTTCATTGGCCTTTGGGCATCTATTAAATCTCCTTTTCTTCCTCTTTTGCAGGTGAGAGGTTTTGAAAAACAGATGGAGAAATGGATGGGTGCTTGTGACTGTATAATAACAAAAGTATGTTTTGCTTCATTTCTTGATATGCTCTTATAAACCTTTTGTTTAGAATAAAATGTATTTGATACTTTGAGAAAAAACCAACCCAAGTAGATAATATGATTTGTCATCTTAATTTAGGTCGGAACATTATCTAAGTTTTCTGACGCCAAATGTTATAGAGTTAGATATCGTTTAGTGATATCAGGCGGTATCAAGATGCCTATAAACAAACCATGATGTCTATATATATAAGAAAACGAATCATATTGATTAATATACTTTAGAAGTGAAGATAAACAATTGGGATAATGGATCGTGTTGATTTTTTATCCACAGGCCGGTCCAGGAACAATTGCAGAAGCTTTGATTCGAGGGCTTCCGATTATTCTAAACGATTACATTCCCGGGCAAGTAAGTGACTAAACTCGACATTTGCATCAAGCTTTAGATCATAGTTTCCACAACAAACTCATTGCAACTCATTGCAAAACCTTTTCCTCTTAGGAAAAAGGAAATGTTCCATATGTGGTAGAGAATGGAGCTGGAGTGTTCACAAGAAGTCCCAAAGAAACAGCCAGAATGGTTGCAGAATGGTTCAGCACAAAAACAGAACAACTCCAAACAATGTCACAAAATGCTCTCAAACTAGCACAACCCGAAGCTGTCTTCGACATCGTTCGAGACATCCACGAGCTCGCCTGCCAGCGCGGTCCGATGGCGAACATCCCATACATGTTGACCTCGTCATTTACCGACCTAATTTAACTGGCGCGCCGCCATCGCCATGTACAGCTAGCCTCCTCCTTATATATTCTACCAATTTGTTTAAGGGATGCTTACTATGATTTCCAACTTGTAAAAAATGAAAGAAAGGTTATTGTAGGGTAATGTGAAATTTGTTCATGTTGTAATTTTGTTGGCATTTGCAGCTCTCTCTATCTCCTCTTTCTATTACTTTTGATTGTCTTATGTTATTGTGACAAATTTTGATGACCCAAGTCATGAGTTGCTTCAAAGTCAATATTGCAACCTCAATACTCAATGAATGTGACATCACATAAAAAAAAACAAAGCTTATAAGTTATTCTTATTATATAGTTTTTATATTTATTAGGAGATGATGATATTATGTTTTAATAATCAACTTGTCAAATCTAAAATAGGTGTAGTCCAATGGGGAAGAAGCAGATCTTGTGGAAATCTTTGGCATCTAATGTAAATTTATTTAGATTCCATGAGATATTTTCTCTGTCACATAGGACAATTATTATTTTTAAAATTCTGACCTCAATCTTAGTTAAAAAGATAACTCTAGTTAAAAGATATATATATGTCTAGAGATCTTTTGATTATATATATAAAAAATCATTTAAATTTTAAATCCAAATAAATCATTATATATGATTATTTAGTTTAATTTGTTGTATGAATGAATATATTATTAGGTTTAAATATAGCTTCTGTCTTTGAATTTTTCTTTTGGACTAAAAAAAAATAAATAAATTAAATTTCAATCATTTCATCAAATTTAATTTTTTGTTTTGAGAAATAAAAATATTATTCTAAGTTGAAAATATGGTGTAACATCTCCAAATAAAAAAAAAAAAATGTCAGCAACACATGTTGGATTCCTCCTACCCCACATGTAAAAAAAAAAAATTAATAAAAAATAAACGTAAAATTTAATGAAAGTTTAAGGACTAATATCACTATTTTGAAAGTTTTGAGATCTATGTGTGTATATATAATTGAAAGGTGATAACTATAATAAATAAAAGCAACGAAACCGAACATAGCTAATTGTGCCTTTGACTAAGAGGTCATAGGTTCATTGATTCCCGATATTAATTAAATACCTTTTAAAAAAACAAAAACAAAAACGGATAGTACATCATGAGAAAAAAAAAAAAAGAAGAAGAAAACAGATAGTTCCTTCCAAGCAAAGCAATTTATTGCAAATTGTTAATTTGCATATCGACCCTTTTCCCACTTATACTTGCTTGAAGAGTAGCTCTATATTCATAATATTTGAAAAAAGCCCTCAATGTTTGTCTTTCTTACAAAATAGTCCCTAACATTTAACATTATTCCCTTTTCACCCCTCCCACTTGCAGATATTGACAGAGTAAAATGGCAAGAAGAGAAGACGGTGACGGAAATACCAGAGACGAAAGCCCTTTCTCCGATCCCCGCCGTTAGCTTCAAGCGCTGCCTCTGAAATTTCCGGTAGCTATTCCGGCTCCGATCCGCTCATCGGAACAGAAACTCTCCGGTAAGTCTCATCGGATCATAATTTTTCATTCTGCTTACCGCAAAGTGAGAGTCGATCGAACTGCGAATTTCGAAATTTATTGGAAAATTCGATTCGGGGTTCGTTGGGTTGGATTGATGATTAAAGGATTAATTGCTAATACCTATTGGAGACTGGAATTGTTGCTTAGAAGAGATCGATTCGCTTACTCTCACATTTTTCCCTGCGATCTTTGCAGTTGGGAAGATTTCGGAGCTCGGATTGAAGTTTAAGACGTTGATTATCGAGAAAAATAATGGTGATGTTTCAAGTTTTTGAAAGCTTTAATGATTTTTCTCGCATGGGAAGGGTTAATAATAGTGAGAAGGATATTGAGAAGAACTTGTTTGTGTTTTTAATCTCTTTGATCAATTTGATGGATTAATTTTATCATATTTCAAATGGGTATATTTCTCTTTAAGGGTTAAATTAGAACTGAGCGGGTGATTTTCTTGTAGGTTCATCATTCTAGCTTTGTGGATGTGGAAGGAATAAGCAAAGCTTGTGGGTGCCCCTTACTTCCTTTGAAAAGTCATATAAAGGGTCCTGCTCCAGTTTCAGATCAAGGTTTAGCTCAACTTAAATTTGATTATTTTGTTTGTAGAACATCCCAATCTCCCTATACGTTTCGTACTGAAATTTATCTTGTTTGGAAATTCACAGATAAGACTGATATTGTAGATGAAGCAATTACATTCTTTCGTGCCAATGTCTTCTTTAGAAATTTTGACATTAAGAGTCCTGCTGATAAGCTTCTCATCTATTTGACATTTTACATCAATGTGGCCTTGAAGAGGCTTGAAGGTTGCAGAACTTTGGCTGTAGGAACCAAGGCAATAATTAACTTGGGTTTGGAGGATGTTCCTGTGCCTGGAGAGGCGGGTTTTCCCTTTCCTGGCCTCTTCCCTATTCCTCAATCTAATCAGGAAGCAGGTGATGCTCGTTTTTAGTTTCTGCTTAACTTCTCGTGTCACACCCTACCCCAGATGACCCTACTGAACCTAGGACGAGCTGTGACGACAATAAGTTCCATTGCAAACTTGGGGCCTTTTGTTGTCACAACCCGTCCTAAGTTCAGTAGGGTAATATAGGGTGGGGTGTGACAGCTCAATATTTGTATCGCTATTATTTGTCAACTAGAAATGCTTACATATAAAGATGCTCCACTTTCCAATGATCGACTTTTTCATTTGCAATTGGCTTTGGTTGTTGCATTCAGATTAGGCACTTTGTTCATTTTTCTGCATTTCACACAATTTATGTTAGTACTGCATTCTTTTCCAGATGAAGATGTTTTTCCAATTCAGTTGATGCGGCTCTTATGAGTTAGGCTGTGTTTGAGATTGATTTTGTAGGTGTTAAAAGTGATTATGAAGGAATTTTAACTATTTTTAGTGTTTGGTAAAACTGATATAGAGTAGTTTAAGAAAAATCACTTTTTCAATTAAATTGATTTGTAAAATCTAGTTAAACTTAGCTTTTGAGATTGACTTCCCAAAGAATATAATGCCTCTTCTAACCAACTCCTAAAAATTCTTATTTTATCCCTATTTTATCCTACTTTGACATGTTTAAGTTTGAAATTTACTAAACACTAATTTACTTTATATTACAACTGATTTTTCTAAAAGCACAGTTGCCATCAATTATATGCAGAGCCTTAATCTTGTGTGCAATAGCCTTCTATTTCTTGTCTTAAGATTGACAATTTCATAAGCTTCAAATATATCCACTTTTATATGCAGAGCTATTCAGGAATTATCTGAAGCAGATAAGAGAAGAAACAAGTGGGAGACTCTTGAGTGTTGCCTATAGAACCAATGGGACTCCAAATAAATGGTGGTTAGCATTTGCAAAGAGGAAGTTTATGAACATCATCATTCCTTGACCAAATTGCTTCCAAGACTGTTGATGTGAAAGTTATATAGGCTTCTATATAATGATGTGGTTTCTACTGGCACTTTAGGAGTTAGGTTGTAATGAACATAATCTGAATGTTATATCAGTTTATGCTAATGCATATCAAATTCATCAGAAGCTAGGTCATATTCTTTTTCTTTTAATAATGATCTTAAATGTAATGTGCTGTCATTTCACAAGTTTTGTATAGTTCATATCCATGTTTCTCATTGGTTTAAATACCCTGTTTCTTACTCTATTCTATAAATTAAGGTGATTTGTTTGTACCCTTCAAATTGATTTCATCTAATCCCATACTATGCCCTTAGCTGTAGTTTCTGATATCTTTTAGCTTTGTTTTTGTTCATCTCTACCTGCATAATCTGGAAACATCTATTTTCAATCGAAAAATGCTAAGTTTTGTCAAACCAAACGGACACAGGAATGAGAATGAGATTGACTCACGTGTTAAGGGATTCTCGCTCGCCCTGGAATGATCCCCCCACCCCACCCCACCCCTATATTATGGATCTGTGATTGATGTATTTAGTCATTTATTTTACAGTTGCACTTGTTAATCGTGTATATATATATATATATATATATTTTTTTTTTTTTTGGTTTCTTCTATTTGAAGGTTCACATGGTGTAGGGACCTTGAAGTTTGAAGCAGCTGGAGGTTAGGGAGAGAAGGAAGGCATATTCAAAGTTCATTCAGGTTTGCTTCTATTATGAGTATGTGTCTGTATTGTCTGATAAAGTCATTAAACATTTGATTTATTGTCGTCCACAGAAGCAGACAGCAAGTACAAAATCATGAACCATTGGACAGAATCATGGTCGATGCTTCCAACCCCTCTATGATGGGTCATTTTCTTTATTTATATATATATATATATATAGGGCCAGTTATTTAATTTCATTCTCGAGAATATTCCAATTTGGTCCAGCAAAATTTTTAAAAGTTAAAAAACATTCTGTCTCAAAAACTTTCCTGGCGGTAAAAATTTATTCCCAACTTTAGTTTGTAATGATTTAGTTTATGTACTTTCAATTTCGTCGTAAGAATTAGTTTCTAAACAACAAATGTGGGGTACAAGACTTCGAATACATGTCAATTATCATCCACACTTTGAAAAAAAAAAGTTTTAATCAAGGGATGGAAATTTGAATTTATAATTTTTTATGAAGTTTACAATTTACTAATATTTTAATTAATTGAGCTATGTTTTTAGTTTGTTTTTAAGTAAACTATTGAAAAAAAATATCTTGAGAGAAAAATGATATATATATATATATATATATTTTTGGGTGGTGTTTAGCAACTAATTATTTCAATAGGTATATCATATATGACTTTCTATTGACATTTATGCCAATTTAGATTATTTTCTTGGTGGGTTTTGTCAACTCTGACTATAATAAAAGTTGACCATTGGTATTTGGGATGATAGGACATAGAAGTTATGTTTATTCATGTAATATTTTGATATTTTAAGTAGTTAGTATTTGCATTTAAAAAAATGGAAACTTATACATCATTTTAAAAAATGAAACTTTATACATCAAATTAAGTTTAGAAAGTGAGAGAATGAATCTCCTAGAATTCCATCAATTTAATATTGTTCGAGTTGAAATGAAAATCTACTTAATTCTTACTTTTTCATTCTTAACGTACATAAGTTTTAAAATGAATGAATTAATACAAATACGAGGTGAGTTGACAAGATTCTGACTTAACAAGCTATGATAAAAAAGAAAAGAAAACGAGTTTCAACTACGAGAGCAAAGAGTTCTTCTCTTTAAGTTTAAGAATGCTGATTTTAACTATGATTGTCCCTTCGATCCTTACTGTCCAATCCGAGAACGAACAACTAATGCATTTCATTTATTGAACATAATTATATGGTCGATCCGTAACCCCTCGATATCGAAGGCGAAGAAGAGGGTTGTTAAAAAAAAAAAAAAAAAAAAAAAAAACACTCATCCTCATTGGCCACCATGCACTTTCACTCTCCCATTCTCCAATCTCAGCCGTTGATACCCCAAAACTATGAACTATGAAATCTAGGGCTTACACCATCTTCTTCTTCTTCTTCTTCTTCTTCTTCTCCAATCTCTTCCCCCATCGCTTTCACCTCCCCTCCCATGTCTTCCAATTTCCACCACCACCACCGCCACCATCCCAACCTCCCTTTCAACTCTCAGATCTTCCCCCCTTCTTGTCCCCATCTCGCCGACTTCCGTTCCCGTAATGGCTCCAAATCCTTCCGCCTTCTCCAGGACTGTCTTCGCGTCAAGCCCCCCGGCGGCCGTGCCGCCATCCGCCGAGACCCCAACGAGGTCCCCCGATGCGGTTCCTGCGGAGATTCTTCCCGTCCCAAGCTCTACGCCTGTGTGACCTGCGCCGCCGTCTCCTGCCACGCGCCTCCGTCTCATTCCCACGCCGCGGCACACGCCGAATCAATGCCGCCCGGTCATGAGATCGCCGTCGACGTCGATCGCGCTGAGCTTTTCTGCTGTGCTTGCAAGGACCAGGTTTACGACCGCGACTTTGACGCTGCGGTGGTGTTGGCGCAAACGACGGCGTCTACTCTCGGCGGGAATGCGGTGTCGTCCAGTGGAGTGTCATCGTCGCAGCCTCTTCTCCCGCCGGAGAATCTTAGGAAGCGGCGGAGGGTGGATTATCAGCCGTGGATACCGGATCTGAGGGAAAGGGTTTTAGTGGGTGCTAATTCGAGTCCGCTTGATTGTGCGAATTCCCATCTGGGTTCTGAATCTGAGTTGCCTTGGGGGTTGCGTGGATTGAACAACTTGGGGAATACTTGTTTTATGAATTCGGTTTTGCAAGCATTGCTGCATACTCCGCCGTTGAGGAATTTTTTCTTGAGTGATCGTCATAATCGGTATTTTTGTCAGAGAAATATCAATGTGGGCAATAAAAATTCGAGTGCTAATGATGGAAATGGCAGTAAAAACTCTCGCATCTGTTTAGCTTGTGATCTGGATGCAATGTTTTCTGCTGTCTTCTCCGGTGATCGGACCCCTTACAGCCCAGCAAAATTCTTATTCAGGTTTCTAATTTCTGATGGATATGAAAATACTGATTTTCTTTTTCGTAGAATGTTTGATTCTTCAATGTTGATCTTTGAAACTCAGAAGATTGCTGATGATGATCACTTGTTTCCTTCTGGGTTTCTGTTTTTTACTGATTAGTTTTTGTTACTTTCCTTGTAAAGATGGTTTTTTTTTTCCAACCCACTCAATCTATGTCTTATTACAGTTGGTGGCAACATGCTGCAAATCTCGCAAGTTATGAACAACAAGATGCACACGAATTTTTCATCTCTATTCTTGAAGGCATCCACGAAAAAGTGGACAAAGATCGGCGTAAACCTTACAGTCAAGGTAAATTCTTACTTGCTTTCCAATATTCTGTTTGCTTTCAGATCCTTTTCGCACAATGTACATGTGCTATTTTTACTTTTTCATTTTTTCCCCTTCTCTCTCCCCTTTTGTTCTTCTTTCATGTCTTCCTTTTTTGCACTGGTTGCTGTTTGGAAGTCAAAGAGCAGAATCATATTCAGGTTTAGTTTTGTTGCAAAATATGCTCTTTTCTTGGTAGGTAGGTAGGTAGTAGCATTCTTATGATGACTTGTTCTTGTCAACACCTAATTACATGAGGAATATTCTAAACATGACTGGTTGTATCATGGTCCAGCATTGGTCTCCTGTGCATGGGTTTTATGTATTCTTCATTGTCAGATTTCCTTCGGTGATTTAGGCACTTTTCAAACACATTTTTATTGCAGCTCCTCATGATGTTTAAGTGTGATATATACGTCTTTTTTAATGCTATCTAGAAGTGTGATTCTTTGTTACTGTGTTTTGAGCTCCATATTCTTGACTTTACTATTAATGAAATCCAACTGATTTTGGTGCTGCAACACTTGTTTTGAAAAGTAGGGGTCTATTTGGAATGACTTTCTAAGTGCTTAAAACAGTGTTTTTAAATGCAAAAAAAGTATTTTTAAGCACTTAGAGAAAGTCATCCTAAACATGCCCTACATCTAACCAAAGACTAATAATCTCCAGCACTTGAACCTTCTTGGCTTAGCTCGTTCTTCCATTTGACCATCTTTCCTTAATTGCTCCAGTTTAGAATTTAGATTTCCCAGGCATTCAGATCGACGAACTGAGGCTGAAAAAGTTACTAATCGTATAGGTTCTCCATGATAAGGCTGGTCAGTCACTCTGCATCGTTGAAATAGCTTGGTTCATCTCCAATTGACTACTAGCATAAGATGTCTGATTTGAGTGGGGGGAAAATCCTTAGCTGCTTAAGTGAGTATTTTAAATTTGGGTAAATTACATTTTTGGTCGCCAAGGTTTGAGTTTGGTAGCATTTGGGTCCCTAAGGTTTCATACTCAACATTTTTGGTCCCTGAGGTTTGCATTTGGGTCGTTTTTTGTCCTTTCGTCAATTTTCCCGTTAAAACTTAACGGAAAGCTGACGTGTCAACTATTTTTTATTAAAATTTATTTTTTAAAATTTTAAAATATTAAATTTTTTTTTTTTTTTTTTCTCTCTCCTCTTTCTCCTTCTCCTCTCTTCCTTGGGGCTCGACTTTTGGGCCAACCACAAAATCATTGAGGCTCGACTTTTAATTCGAGTGTCAATCGGTGGCGGCGACGACAGTGGCTAGAGGAAGAAGACGATGGAAGGTTGAGGGAGAAGGAGAAAGAAGATAGAAATAAAGATATATTTTTTAAAAATTTTAATAATTAAAAAAAATTAATTTTTTTTTAATAAAAAATAGTTGCCACGTCAGCTTTCCCTTAAGATTTAACTGAAAAATTGACGGAGGGACCAAAAACGCACAAAATGTAAACCTGACCAAAGATGTTGAGTTTGTAACTTTAGGGACCCAAATGCTACAAAATCCAAACCCGAGGGACCAAAAATGTAATTTACCCTTTAAATTTTCACTTGGAAAGCCCAGTCAACAGTCATTGGATAACCCCAAGGCATATAATGTGAATGAAATTTGCTGCATTGCATATATGAAAGACAATCAGCTTAGACTGATTTTTAACAAGCACCTCATTTTATGTGTATTAGTGTGTGTTTTTTCCCAAGCCAAGATAATTCATAGTGATGTGTATAAAGTTGGGAAGTAACCATAAAATTTAACTGCAGGATTTGAGTCTAGGAATCTTGCAATTGCTCTAGGAGTTGACAAGTGCTCAAAGATTTAGGGCTAATTTCCAAACTCAACCTGCTGGCTTGATGGTATTTTCTACTTCTCACTTGTAAGTCAACTTTTTCTCAACCAACTTGGTTATGAGTTACAAGTAGGATCATCCATCTCACATGTTTCTCATGCTAACTCCCTTTGTTTGAGTCCAAGGTGCATTGTTGAGCACATTAAAAGACAATTGTGAACCTATTCATGAGGAAAGGTCAGACCAGGTTTGTTAAGGAGTGGCCATTCCATAGTCAGTTGGTGAAAGATCTTGCTAACCTTTTAGTCATAGGGTGGTAATTAATGAATTGTCACCTTCTACCATCTCTCATCTTTCTTCATAAGGCTTAACCACTGGGTCCTGGAAAATCTCTTAACAAGTCTCCACTATTGTCAAAATTTCTAATTCTTAACAATTTTCCAATGTGAATTTTTATTGAAGATTCAAATAAATTTATGAGTTCTTTTAATCATGATTTCTTCAAAATGTCCTTGAGATCGATATTTACATTGGCATCCTCATACTAAGACACCGGCATTTCATTACTAGCTCAGAGATTGTTTTGTTGGACTTGTTTTTTATATGTCCTTCTATTATTTCATTTTTCTCAATGAAAGTTTGATTTTTTACCAAAAAAAAATTCCTAGCTCGGGATAATATAAAAGGTGATTGTGGTATATTATGATAAGGTTACTTGAAATAAAATTTTATGCCACTGTCTTCTAGATTTGGTTTTAGCACAGCATTTTACTATTATGTTCTCATTTGGATCGATGAGAATAATTCTGATTTTAGAATATCACTTCATTATAGTATTGAATAACTTATCCCCGTCTCTTTTCCAGTGCAGGCAATGGAGACTGTTGTGTTGCTCATAGGGTATTTTCTGGCATATTGCGATCTGATGTCATGTGTATGGCTTGCGGTTTCACATCGACGACCTATGATCCATGTGTAGACATCTCTTTGGATTTGGAACCAAATCTAGGGGGATCTGCAAAGATGGCAGCCACAAGGTCCAATCTTTCTTGCAATGGTGAGGCAGATTCCATGAACTCAAGCCTAAACCACAGTATATCTTCCCTGTCGGGTTGCTTGGACCAATTCACTAGACCTGAAAAACTCGGGTCTGACCAGAAATTCTTCTGCCAACAGTGTCAGGTGCGGCAGGAATCTCTCAAACAGATGTCCATAAGAAAGCTTCCATTAGTTTCTTGTTTCCACATTAAAAGATTTGAACATTCTTCGGTTAGGAAAATGTCAAGGAAGGTGGACCGTTATTTGCAGTTTCCATTTTCTTTAGACATGGCACCCTATCTCTCATCTTCAATCTTGAGAAGTCGATTTGGGAATAGGATTTTTCCTTTTGATGGAGATGAACAAGATGCTTGTAATGAGACGTCAACGGAGTTTGAGTTGTTTGCTGTCATCACTCACAAAGGAAAATTGGACGCTGGTCATTACGTGACCTACTTGCGGTTAAGTAATCAATGGTATAAATGCGATGATGCTTGGATTACCCAAGTCAATGAAAACATTGTCAGGGCTGCACAAGGGTACATGATGTTTTATGTGCAGAAGATGCTCTATTACAAAGCAAGTGAGAAACAGAGTGCTTCATAACATTTTGGTTAGATGGGAAACTTGATTATGGGATGAGATCCGTTGAAACTCAATCGATTTTATCAATAAGTTTGTTTTCCATGAAAGCCAGTAATCGATATTGTTTTCAGTGACAAGCTGAGCTCTGCGCCGCCTACACATTCTAGTTGAAGATACAGGCGTGCGTGCCCAAACTTTTTGGAGACGACAATTGTGAAAAATTTACCCATGAAGGCAGACTCAGATCCCCTTTTGAAGGCTCTGGTACTTTTTAAAACTCCTTTTCACTACCTATTCAAGTAATGTTGGTAGCTGGCTTTGGAGTTTCAGTACTTGGAGTTGTGGCTCTTCACATACCATGAAGAAGAAGAGGTATGAAAAATCTAATTTTATAACTCTCTCTCTAGATATCTAAGTGTTCCGGGTTCTTCGTCTCCCGGGCTTCTAATTTTGAAATTTATCCATCAATTTTTTTTGGTGGAGAACCACCTATTAATTCAAACATGAAACTGCAACATATGGGCTGCTCCTCCTTTTGGATTTGGTGCAGTAACAGTACAATGACGGGCTTCTTCTGCCCTTTTTATTACACGTGATTAAATACTGAATTTTAGTCTCTTTTGACTCTCTCTCTCTCTCTCTCTCTCTCTCTCTCTCTCTAACCTCTCCTAATTAATCTATTTCCTGACATGAATATATGAAAGTTCATGACTTTTTTAGTCTGATTCTGTTGAAATATGTTGCAAAAAAGTTTTCTAAAAGTCGTATTTAAAAGTCAAATTTTGCTGTTGCTGAAGAAAGTGTTTCTGAGCAGCAGCTTCTCTATAAACTTTTCGTATACATCCCAAATTCTTGTTAGCCTTAGCCACCCTTTAAATGACTTCTGAGCTTTGATGAATAACACTCTCAACTTTGGTGTCAGCCAATCTGAGAGGTTGGCAGCTATGAACCCTACAAAAACCTGAGAGAAAAAAGATAGAATATTATAACATTTGAAATCAAATTGTACGATCAAGATCGAAAAAATCTCGACCCTTTTTATATGATTTGAGAATGAAGATTTTTATATGATTTGAGAATGAAGATTTTTATATGATTTGAGAATGAAGATGCAATCCATGTTGCAAAAAAGAACAAAAGCTTTGTTTGAGAGATTGGATCAGAAACAGTGTTCTGAAGAATAGTACTTCAGTTTGTTCTTAAAAAACAGGTTTATCCATGAATATTGACATGCTCATAGCTCGAGATCGATGTAATTTTAGCTATGCAATGTGCTTGATCTGCACGACGATAATCGGTTTTTTACCTGAATCGATCCGAGAATGTAAAGCAGAGAATAATGGCGGCCATGGATGAGCATATCAGTCAACATGGCAAGTGGAATGGTTAGTGAAGAACCTAATGCAGCCACCAAAGGGCTTGTCCAAATGGCTCCCAATGCCCTATAAAATGCAATCAAAATTTATTCAATTTATTAAAGCTTTCACTTCTTGAAGATTGCTTCTCTCTCTAACATACCAGAAGTAATCAGCAACAAAATTTCCAAGGAAGCAATTTGCAACAATGATTTCCACCACTTTGGCTGTTTTAGGAAGTGCAAATTTGGGTTCAATGCCTAAAGCTACCAAAGGCCACACTGCAAAAAAAAGAAAAAGAAAAAAAGAAACATCACAAGGTGCATATGGTGATTGAAAGATGTTTTATTTGTTTGATTTTGATTCAATGGAATGTTTCGTTTGATTGGTGATCTGAAAACATAATTTTAGTCACGATTCATATTCATGATTCAAATGACTACTTTAGAATGGTTCGAAAACGAACTAAATGATCATATGGAAAAATCACTTCTAAAAGACGAAAAACGTCTTGTTGAATTAAGATTTACTTTCACAACGTGAAGTTCGCTTTGGCTGCTTACCTAGCCACCATAGACAAGAGGCAAACAATCCAACAAAGCCAAGGAACTTTTGAAGGTCCAACTTTTGTCCATTTTCCCCAGCATACTTCTTTAACAGCACTGCAAATTTGACCAAAATACAACACATTATAAGAATGGTGTGTTTAATTTATAGTGTATTGAAAAGTTTGATTTTTTTTTCAAGATAGAAAGAGCTTCAAATATTTCTAACCATAGTAGAAGCCATCTGCCATGGCTGAGAGCAAAGCAAATGCATCTCCAACTAAAGAATGCTTCTGATTTCTGACCCAAAAATAAAAGAGAGGAGGTTTGGTTAGTCAAATCATGTTCATGTTTGATGAGTTAAAATAATTCAACTACAAATGAGGACGTTTGGGGGCACCAGCTTAGAGTTGAGTGAACTTGGGTTACGTCTGGATTATAACACACGGTCAATCTTAATATTTACTATTCACGGTCTACTATAACCCACACAAACTATTATGACCACCGACTATTTTAATCTAATATTAATCATAATTGCTCGTTCAAGTTTAAGCTAAGTTAAAGAAATTAGAACTTTAAGGTTAAATTTGACCGATCCGACCGAACGAAAACGATAAAAATAATGAGAGGACAGAGTTATTACAATGTTGGTTCATCTTTTGCCCAAGTCTTGGCTGTTGTTGTCATTGCCACACCAGCCATGCAGATTATGACAGAGATCACATTGAGTCCATTAATGGACTTTTTGAAGCATGCATCAATCACAAGTGTGAACAGTCCTGAGGTTGAGAACAATATTGTGGTACTTGCTACACTTGTGTGGGCTAAGGCACAGCTTGTGAGATACTGTCATTAGAAAGAGATATTGAGAGTTTTATAACTAAAAAGAAACTTGTTTGGTAGAATAATTTTGCAACGGATTTACTTGTTTACGAGCAAGCGAAACTTAATTAGTGTGTTTGGCATGACTTTTGAAGAAAAGTGTTTCTAAGTGAAGTGTTTATTGTATAAACATCGGATGGTTGAGACATATATTAACGACAAAAATATTATAGGTTCCACTAATTACTCCCACATGAATCTGATGCGCATATATCATGACACCACCGTCGATGTCGTCGTGTTGATGATGCCCCTGCCGCTAGGGGTGTTCAAAAAACCCGCAACCCACGAAACCCAACCCAACTTTTCGGGTTGGGTTGGTTTTTTTTTTAATATGGGTTGGGTTGAGTTGCTATTTTGAAAAACCGAATTTTCGGGTCGGTTCGTGGGTTGAACCAAATTTGGCTCGGTTCAACTCGAACCAACCCGAATTCAATATATTAAAAAAAAAAAATTATATATATAATAAATTCAATATATTTTTTTTTTAAAAAAATCATTCGGTGATTTTGAAAGAAAAATCAAGATTAGGGAATTTCATTAATGATAATTTTGAAAGAAAAATAAGGATTAAGGAATTTCATTAAGGGTGATTTTGAAGTTAATTAAAAAAATCAATATTTATTAATTTAAAAAAAAAAAAAGGCCAACCCGCCAAACCCAACCCAACCCAACCCGAAAATTGAAGGATTGGGTTGGATTGGGTTGACATAAATGTTGGGTTGGGTTGGGTTGAGAATTCACCAACCCGAAATTTTCGGGTTGGGTTGTAAAACCCTCCAACCCAACCCAACCCAACCCAACCTATGTACACCCCTACCTGTTGCCCATCGTCAATGGAATGACGAGGAACGATCAATTCCTTGTCATTTCAACGGCGACGGCGGTGAGCTTCGCCGTAAGAGGGGTTTAAGGTCCATTAGCTCTGTAACTAAGGAATTAACTTACATGGACAAAATTGAATGATTTCTTAAACCTGTGGTAAGATTGCATGATTTTGAAATCTAGAGACGAGATTTGTTGGTCAAACCTCAAAGACCAAAATTATATTTTAACTAGAATATATTAGAAACAATACTTATTTATTATTATTATAAACAATCTTAAAAAAAAACATATTATTATAGATTATGAAAACAATTTTCAAAAGTAAAACAATAGGATAAAAGATGTTTTCTTAACTGTTTTAACTATTTATTTATAATATTTAGTTGCTTTCAAAGTACATAAAACAATTTAGATATAATGTAACTCAAATCAAAATAAACAAAATAAAATAAAAAATATTTGACTAACCTCTGATGCAAACCAAAGAGGGCCAATGCAAAGGGCTAATAGAGCAACTTCTTTTGTATTCAATTTTCTTTCTTCTTTTGGGATATCAACTTCACCACCTTCACATTTACAAACAGTTTCTTTTCCCTTTTCTCGGGGCTCGATATTGATGACACATTGATTGTTGTTCGTCGACGAGTGTTGTCGCTCGTTGTCGTCGTCGCATGTTTTGCTCAGCTCGATTTCCTCTTTGGAGATTTGAACCTCCATGGAATTAGATCCATTAGCAACTTCTTTGTTACTCTTTTGGTGAAAATGGCTTCTCAAATGCTTCTTTATTTGTTCTTTGATTAATGTAATTGGAAGGTAAAAAAGTAACATTGAGGTTCCAATGTATGCCATCACAAATGGATGTTTATAGTTATTGAAAACACTCTGCAAAAAAGAAAAAAAAAGGGTATATATATATATATTTAGAAAAGAAAAATAATAATACATTATCCAAAATTTAAATTTGATCGAAAGTATCTTTTTTCTGGGAACATGGTCAACCAGAAATTATTATGTTCGCGATTCGTCATCCACTGATGCAAAAAATGCTCCAGTTTTCCATTCTCATATGAGGCCGGAAAGTTTATTGGCAACAGGTCGGCACAAAGTGATTTATCATGCTCAAAGATGAGCCGATCGTTCGTTAGGGACGGTTTATAGATCATAAAATTACCACAAATGGAATGAGAAGTGGGTCCATGTAAATGATCGAGACCTTGCAAACAACAACGCTCCTTTCCCATATGGAGTTCGGAACCCAAGACAATCGTTGAGTGAACTGTATCTTCTTTGTGTTAGTTGACCTAAGCCGCACCATTACAGCTGAAGTGGGGCTCGGCCTCCGAACCGTACGTGAGACGAGTTTCTGCCTCATACAGCTCGGGCCCCAAACATATGGGGATGAGAATTTGATCGTGATTATTAATGCCTTAAAACTTTGAGCCTTACAAAAATATAGTAATTTAATATAATATTGTGCACGAGTTTTAAGGGTGTTAAGATTATTAATGCCTTAAATTAAGAATAATATATTTAAAAAGGTTAAAATTATTCATTCTAATTTAACCCAATAAGAGTTTTAAGTTTTTTATTTTTTCGACAAAGTTTTTACCATGCATTGCATGAGAGCTAATTAACACACGTACATTATTCATTCGTAACCTTCTAAGTGCGATTCCTACATTATAAAGTCATTACATTTGGTTAAATTAAGTGATCACTAATCTCAAAAGTACGTTAACCAAATTACGATAAAACGAATATAGCGTAAGACACGATGATTTTAGTTAAACTCCAAACATATATACATCAAATGCACCAAAATTATCAGCTTTGTGACCAAAAAATCACACCCAAAATCCAAATTAGAAGAGAGAAATTAAAGCAAAAGAGAGAGATGACCTGAGAGATCTCTGCAGAAGAGACATAAATGATGACAACAAAGAACACTGAAATCAAACCAAGCTTATATTTCAAAGCCATATTTCCAAAGAGAAATTTTTAGAGCAAAAAACAGAGAGATTGAATATAAGTTAAGTTCATATCTACAAGGTGATGAACCAATTTGTATTTATAACAGAAGTTGGCATTTCTTTTCAAATAATAAATAATAATAATAAGTTGCCAACTTGGTTTTTTTTTTTTTTTTTTTTTTTTTTTGCCAACTTGGTTTGGATGGACAACACATATATATTATGTAGTTATCATTTTTTTGTTCTAAAAAATATTATATTGTTTATTTACTTTTTGTCAGTCTTATTGTAAAGTCTTGATGGCCAGAAACCAATAAGGAGTCGGCTTCTCCACGGGAGAATTTCTAGTACATCGATGGTATGAAGTTTTTCTATATCACTGCTTTTAAATGAATAACAAGTGATAAAATAGTTGTTTAACTGTGACCCATTCTATTAAATATATTATTTTTTTAAATCGTTTTGCCATGATATGGAAAAACTTCATACCACCGATATACTAAAAATTCTCCCGCTTTTACACTCCACATACTATTCAAATTTAAGACTTGTAAAGTCTTGATGGCCAGAGACCAATGGCTTCTCCACTCCACATACTTTCCTATTCAAATTTATTTATTTATTTATTTTTCTTTTTAAATCTCCTTCCTATTTCTAATACTAGGATATTATCTATTCCTTTCATTCATATTTAACTTTAATTTTTAAGGAACTCACATTATATACAAAATACAACTGCATGGTAAGTGAAGATGATAAAGCCAAACCGAACATAGCTCAATTTACATAAAGTTGTGCCTTCGACAAAAAATTTAGAGGTTCATACCCCACCTCACATTAATTAAATATCTTTACAAAAAAAAATATAAAAATTAATAATATAACGGGTCACCTCAGCATGAGGTCAGAAGTTGGCTTTCTCGAGGACCCTGGGACCGATTCCTAGGGTTGGATTTGGGAACTTGTGAGATCCTCCTCCGATCAGTCCGGAGATCTCTGTATCATCACATTCAACGCCCCCCACCCAAAAAAAAAAAAAAATCAGGGCGAGGAAGGTCTGACACTCCTACCGCTGATTGTGGGTGGCGGTACGACGATCCCTACAATCTCATCTCCATGATAAGGAAGCGAATGAACCGACCGTCGACCGTCCCATTATTCCTCTTCTATATATACAAGTCCACATTCCCTTCAACTCTACGAAATTTTATTCGTTATTTTTCAATAATGGTTGGAACACAATTCATAACCCTCACACTTTGCTTTAACTTAAAACTCTCTGTATGACTTAAGAATCAGAGTACCCAACCCCACACCGGTACAAGTGTCATCTTTCCTTGCAAGTCGGCCTCAAACTACACAACTTATTTGACCATCCAAAGCCCACCTCCGAAGAGTCTAGATTTCTGCATCAACACATTATATTGTAATACAAAATTTATGTTCTACTCTTTATTCGTGTAAATATATTAGCATATCTAATTATTTGTGTTCAAGCTATAATATTAAATTTCTGTCGACATGTGTTGATATTTCCATCGACACTTTTCTACATATTCATAGGTTCAACATCGACATGAGGGTTGAATCGACATTTCCATCATACCGTACAAACATGGTATTAAATTTCCGTCGACATGTCGACATTTTCATTAACATTTCCACATATCTATAGGTTCGACATCGACACATGAAGGGTGAATCGACATTTCCATCATACAGTACAAAATCAATGAAATATTAAAAAAGCAACAACAAAATGTAACTTAACCGGAATAATATTATAATAAATGTATTTTAACTCATTTAAAAAGGTAAAATGTTTATTTATTATTTTAAATCTTTTTTTTATAAATATTTTTAAAAATCTTTCAAAAATATCCATCGCATTTTATCGATATTTCCATCGACATTTTCATAAAATTGAAACCTCAATATTTCCGTCGATATCGACATTGAAATCTTTGTGTACAAAATCAATGACATATTAAAAAAAACAACAACAAAATGTAACCGAACGTAGTAACGTGAATATAATATTATAATAAGTGTATTTTGACTCGTATAAAATATTTTTTTATTAATTTTAATATTTTTTTAAAAATCTTCTAAAAATACTTATCGACATCGACATTTTATCGATATTTCCATCGATATTTTTGCAAAATTGAGACCTATATATTTTCGTCGACATTGACATTTAAATCTTTCACTTTCTCAATAGACACTACTTTTAGAACGGCTCGAAAACGAACTAAATGATTACACGAAAAAAACCATTTTTAAAAAAACCAGTTGCTCAAAAACATGTCACACACTGAATTAGGATTCACTTACTGAATTAGGAATTAGAAGTTTGCTTACCTAGCCACACACATAGACCAGATAAAACAAATAATCCAACAAAGACAATGAACTTTTGAAGGTCCAACTTTTGTCCATTTTCCCAGTAGCATACTTATGTAACAGCACTGCAAATTTGACAAAAACACAACACACACATTATAAGAATGGTGTTTTAATTTATACTGTGTTTGAAAAGTTTGCCTTTTGTTTTTTTTTTAAAGTTTAAGATAGAAATAGTTTCAAATATTTCTAACCAATAGTAAAAACCATCTGTCATGGCTGAGAGCAAAGCAAATGCTTCTGATTTTTGATCCCAACATAAAAAAAAAAAGGTTTGGTTAGTCAAACGATGTTGTTTCATGTGTTTAACCACAAAAATGTCCAAATTCAACCTGCTACAAACATTAGGACCCACTTTGTTAGGGTTTTTTGTTGTTGTTGGAGACAAAATAACAAGCGTCCCAAAACTATTTGTGGGGTTTAGGTTAATTAGGCACATATATATACACATGTTAGAGAACTGAACTTGACTTTGTCAAATTTTGTAGCTGATTTTTTTTTTCTTTTTTTTTTGAAGAATTATCACAGCCCCTTTGTGCATGGTGGCAGTAAGCAATTGTTTTAGACTGAAAATGTTTGTTCTTTAGAGTTTCTCCTTCTTATCTATAGTACTTAAAAGCAAATAGTTTTAATTAGACTATTCGAAAAAGATTTATAAGGCGAGTTTGATAGACTTTTTGCAATCTCTATTTTATTGCATTAGAGAGCGCTCCGCCTAAGATAGCAGAGAGTGGGGGTTTGATTCTGCCCTCGGACAAATTTTCAAAAAAATTATCAAACAACCACTTGGTGCAACGAGCGAGTGAGCGCATCCCTAGATAACCTAGAGTGGAGGTTGATTGATCTTGCACCTGTGCACACACCCACGCACATAGCAGAAATGATTTAAAAACCCACGCACATGGCAGAAATGATTTAAAACCTGCACCTGTGCAAAAAACCACCCACATGGCAGAAATGATTTAAAACCTGCACCTGTGCAAAAAACCACGGGCATGAATTTAAATGCATTATTATCGCCCAAATTTAGTTTAAATCCCCCACCCCAACATGTTGTCAAAAAAAAAATAGTAGTTTAATATATACCTTTATCGAACAACCACTTGGTGCTGTGGGTGAGCGCTCCACCTAAAGATAGCAGAGAGTGGGGGTTTGATTCTGCCCTCGGGCAGATTTTCAAAAAAATTATCAAACAACCACTTGGTGCAACGGGTGAGTGAGCGCATCACCTAGATAGCCTAGAGTGGGGTTGATTGATCATGCACACGCACTCCCATGAATTTAAATGCATTATTACCGCCCAATTTTGTTCAAGTCCACCTCTATACACATTTTAGATAATTTGCCAAACCGAGCATAGCTCAATTGACACATAAGGTAAATTGGACTACTTTTGGTGTTGTTCCTTTTATTTTTTTTTTATTTTTTTTTATGAGAGTGAGATATATAATCTAGTTTATTCCGCATTTATTTATATCTCGTGTTTTTTTCTCCCAACACCCACTTTAGTGGCCCAGTTTGTAACAATTTAGTAAAAGTAACAATTTTTAGCTCTTAAAGTTTAGTTTGTAACAATTTAATCTCATTACTTTAAAATATGTAACGATTTCATCAATGCCGTGAAAACTCTTGTATGTTCAATTACATTTTTTCAAGTGTCTTTTTGTTCAATTACATTTTTTCAAGTGTTTTTATACAAAAGTTGGTTGGTTTTTTCTACACTAAAAATGTTTCTACTAATGTCAAATTACTATAAAGGATGAATGATATTTGAGAGGGATAGTGTGAGAATATTTTGATCATTTTCATATATTATAAAAAAATTTGAGATGATTATTCTCAATTAAACACTAAAACTTTATTCTTCTAAAATTTTATATTAAGTGTTTTACTCAAAATAACTTATTTCTAAATCTCACTTTTTTTAAAAGTCTTTTTGAGTAGTTGTGCATTTTTGCTAAAATATTTTTTTTCCCAAAATTAAACTCTTAAAAGTCAATTCAAACACACCCTTAATTTAATTAAGTTTCTTACTTATTAGAAAAGGGTTGTCAATATGTATGTTGGGGGTATAATAATTGATTCTTTAATCTTCTTGATCATTTGCAATTATAAGGAGTTGTTTCATTTTTAGTAGGTCCAAAGTGACTTTTATTATTCCCTTGTCTTGGGGATTGCAAATGACACCATCCATTTAGAATGTCATTTTAAATTTTGTACATGGATGCTTACTTTCATTTTATAGATAATTTATTGTTCTCTAATTGGATTATTTGTATTGACAATGTTGTTTTGCATTTTGTTGGTAATTACTTAGAAATTTAAGGATCCGTCAGAAATTAATTCTTAAGTAGGGTACGGTGGTTATCAAGATTTTCTTTAAAAATATTTTAATAGTACTCTTCATGACCACTAAGTCAATCATCGATAGTTGTTCAACAATTTATTATTTGACTTTTATTATATGTAACAAGAGGTATAACATTATACACATATTAGAAAAGTTATAAAAGATGTGGTAGGAACATTCATCAAATGCTATAAATGTTTTATAAATGCTATAAATTGAAGAAAAAAATTATCTCAAGAAAAAAAATTGAAGAAAAAAAATCCATTTAAAGGCTTATTATAGCTTCATTTAAATACTATAAAAATATCTATTATTTGACCAACAATAACCTTTTATGTTTGCTATAGAAAGTTTTTTTTATATATATATTTATAGAACACTATCATACATTTTGTAAAGAATAAATTATTGCTATTGAAAGACTTTTATTATAGCATTTTCATTACCTTTATAGACGCAGAGTTTGGGTTATCACGAATTTGCATAAAACGCTATTAAAGACATATAGTAATTTTTTTTTAAAGCTAACATAAATTTTTTCTCTCAATGTGATGTGTTGACATTTTTGTTTAAATGTTATTTGAAAGTAAAATAAATATTTTGCTAATATATAGCTTTTTATATCGTTATTCTAAGAATTTGAGAATAAAAATCGTCGTTGTTGTCGTAGCTGTTTGGAGGAAAGAAGAAGATGGAAAGATGAAGAAGAAGAGAAGATTGTTTTAATAAAAAATAGGTGACACATTAACTTTGTTAGGTTACTAAAATAAAAATCTAAGAATATTACTAAAAGCCAATCTTAGAGGTAAAATTGTGACTCAAATTGGAGGGATTAAAAATATTAACCAAATTACCTATTGGTCCCTGAGATTTGAGTTTAGTAACATTCAGATTCCTAAGCTTTCAAACCCGACATTTTAATCCTTGAGGTTTTAGTTTAGTAACATTTTGGTTTCTCTGTCCAAAATTTTGTTACGGTAGCTAACGGAAGCGGGCGTGACTTTTTTTATTAATAAATTATTATTATTTTTTTACTTTTTAGATATTAAATATATTTTAAATAAAATATTATTTTTTACTTTTTTTTTTACTTATTTATTTTCTTGTTCCCTTATTCTTCTCCTTCCCTAACGTTTCTCCCTCCCTTCACCTTCCATCATTCTCTACCAATCATTCTCCTTCCCTAAAATATTACTCGTTGTCGCTGTAGGAATTAAAATATCCGATTTGAAAGCTTAGGAACACGAATGTTACTAAATCCAAACCTCAAGTACCAATAGAATAATTTGTCCAAAAATATTTTACTCTTATGTTTGATGTTACGACACAAATAAATAAATAAACCTAATACTCCCTATATCTAATTTATCATATATACAATAAAATATTGTATTAGAAAAAAATCCAATAATGTAGTTCTCAAGAAAAAAAAATCCAATAACATCTTACAGATAATGGAACATGGACTAAAAACTTTAATGAAATTTATTAAGGATTAGAATGTATGATTAATGGGTTTAGGAGCACACTAAGAATCATTATTTTCAATATATGATGTTAAAGAAAAAAAATCAATATATGAATTTCAATTTTCAACTAACAACCAAATTTTCCAAACATCCTTAACAAAACCAAGTAAGCCAATAAATAATATATTTTTAACATACTATTTAATTTAAATAACAAGAAAAATAATAGTTATGAAATTTATATTCGACTGGTTGGACAAACAGCAATCAGGCCAAAAATAATTACAAATTTAGCAAAGTTTAAAACTTTTTGCAAATATGTCAAAAAATCGACTATCACTGATAGACTTCTATAAAAAAGAATTTTAATTGCCTTCATGCAGGATTGAACTACAGACCTTCAGTTTACAAGACTGACGCTCTACCACTGAGCTATAAAGGCACTTGTTCAATTGTATTAGCCTACTTAGTCAAATAATTACTTCTTAGATATCACTTTAGATACAGATAAAAAAAGAAAACAAAATGAGAGTTATTTTATTTCAATGAAAAAATCTTACAGTTATAATTTTATTTTTCAAAATTTAGAGGATACTTTTGTGGACAAAAAGAAGAAAATCCTTTCCAAATTTTATTTGGTTCTTCCATTATTGACCACGGTAAATATTAAATAAAAAATTATTACAATATCATTAAATTTAAAAAAAAAAAAAAAATTAGTTACATAAACCGCAATCAGATCCAAAATAATTACAATTTTAACAAAGTTTAAAACATTTTACAAATATGGCAAAAAATCAATGACTATCACCGATAGACTCTATCGTTGATATATGACTATCACTGATAGACTTCTATCACTGATAAAATTCTATAGAAAAACTGAGTCTATCAGCGATAAACCATACTATCAGTAATAGAAATTTTCATATCCGCAATTTTTTTAAAAAAACTACTATATTTTTAATTATTTTACTCTAAATTGACAATATGTTATAATTTTTTTTTAAAAAAAAAATAAATAAAAAATAAAAATAATAATAATAATAATAGTAGAAGAAGAAGAATTTTGACCAAAGAGTTTGAAAAAATTATCGACACTTTGCTGATCATCCATAAATATCCAATGGCTGTTAGAAATTTGGTTTCAATTTTTCCTCACATATATATGATTTCTGATTTTTTTTTTTTTTTTTTTTTTTTGATAAGAAATATATTTTACCCTTTTATTCATGTTTGATGTTACATATAAAAAGGTAAACACAATACTCACTATATCTAATTTATCATATATACAATAAAATGTTGTATTAATTTTTTTTTCCTAAATCTATCATTATAATTATGATATATATGCAAGTTTACGAAGAAAAAAAAACCAACTTTGCACTCAAAATCACGTCAAAAATAACAATTCAAGAAAACAAGTCTTAAAAAACTTACAAGGTGTGAAATACACTTAGATAGTTCAAAGTAGAGTTGATTGATCTTAAACCTAAAAGTAAGAGATCAAAATAGAATAATTTTGAAAAATCATGGATGAAAAAAAGATTTAAACCAAAATTAAAATATATGAAAAAAAGCCATCAAAAAAGAAAATGACTAAAATTCATTTTTATAATATTCAAAAGTATATATTTTATAAAAAAAATATGATTCTAGAAGGATATAGAGAGATATATAAGAAATACTAAGGTTGGGCTTCATCTTTTTGACTCACAACTTAATAATGTCAAGTCAAGAAGATTAGATGTTACTTTCAAGAAAATGAGAAAATTTTACTTTGATATCTCTATTAATCACCACATTTTTAATGAGCTTCAAAATTTTATTTTATTTTTAAAGAACGATAATAATTTATTTGTTTTATTATCGAGCTTTAGATTATTTTGAGTAATTATGGAGGCAAAAATAGACTCCCTAAAGAAATATAGAAAAACTAATGTTATTTTAGTGATATATATATAAAAAAAAGAGAAAAAATGTTATTTTTGTTTGTTGCCATGACCTATCTCAAGAATAAAAAATAAAAGGTTGTTCATTTGAAGTTAAATTCAATTCCTTCCATTAGAAATTTAAGATGTTTATGATCAAACCAAATTGGTTACAAATTCAATTCATTCACTTAAAAAAAAAAACGTTGTCGGCGCTGCCCATTTTTTTTTTGGGGTGGTTTTACTAATTTATTAGGCAGAGGAAAAAACCATTGACACCTAAATGAGGACAACAAAATGAAGGCTAAAGTTAGGAGCAAAAGACTATATATATATATATATATATTTGAAATCTCATATAAAACTTTTCGTCACTTTTTTCATACTTTCAACTTTAAAAATAAGTTTCGAGATCTTCGGGAAAAAATCGTAATCATCTAAACTTTTTGATATGTGAATTTTGTAATATAACCCTTTTGGAAAGGAATTTTCGCGATCTTCCGCGGAGCACTATAAACATATGAACGGTTGAAAAAGTGGTGTGAATTCTGTGATATCATATAACTCCTTTGTAAAGAAATTTTTGAGACCTTCCGCAGAGGACTATATACATCTGAAATTTCAGTTAAAAATTTTCTTCACTTTTTTCATACCTTCAACTTTGAAAATAAATTTCGAGATCCTCGGAAAAGAATCGAAATCATCCAAAATTTCTATGAAAAAGTGGTGTGAATTTTGTGATATAACCACTCTCGGAATGAATTTCTGCGACCTTCTGCGGAGCGCTATAAATATCTGAAATGTCGGTTAAAAAAATTCGTTACTTTTTTCATACCTGAACCTTTGAAAATAAGTTTCGAGATCCTCAGAAAAAAAATCGTAATCATCCAAAATTTCTATGAAAAAGTGGTGTGAATTTTGTGATAATAACCTATTTGGGAAGAAATTTATGCCACCTTTCGCGGAGCAATCTGAAAATGTCAGTTAAAACTTTTTGTCATTTTTTTCATACCTCCAACTTTGAAATTAAGTTTTGAGTTCCTCAGAAAAGAAATTTCTATGAAAAAATTGTGTGAATTTTGTGATATAACCCATTTACGAAGAAATTTTCGCGACTTTCTGCGAGCATTATAAAGATCTAAAATGTCAGTTAAAACTTTTCATCACTTTTTTCATACCTCCAACTAGGGATGGCAACGGGGCGGGGCGGGGTCGGGGATGCACTCCCCATCCCCGTCCCCGCGGGGATTTTTCATCCCCATCCCCGCCCCGTTCCCCGTTTTGAGAAGTCGGGGTCGGGGTCGGGGAATCCCCGTTCGGGGATCGGGTCCCCGCGGGGAAAAAATCCCCGTCTTTTTGTTTGTTTTTTTTAAAAAAAAAAAAAAAAATTAAATAAAATTATTATATTATGAAATTAATTTAAAAAATAAAATAAAATATATATATATATAAACTGACAGTATAACTTAATTTTTTTAAAAAATAATATATATAAAATATTACTATATTATATAAATATAATATATATTATATATATTTTTTAAAAAAAAATTAATAAAAAACTATTCGGAGCGGGTTCGGGGCCGGGGACGGGGCGGGGATGGGGATCCCCATCCCCGCCCCGTCCCCGACCGGGGACCCGAATAAAATCCCCGGTTTGACCCCGTACCCGGTCAAACCGGGGATTCCCCGACCCGATTGGGCCGGGGACCCGCGGGGACCCGACCCCGCGGGGAATTTTGCCATCCCTACCTCCAACTTTGAAAATAAGTTTCGAGATCCTCAGAAAAGAATCGTAATCATCCAAAATTTCTATGAAAAAGTGGTGTGAATTTTGTGGTATAACCTCTTTTGGAATTGCCTCTTCAAGAACCATTGAAACCTTCATGGGATAAAAAGCTCCACAAGTAAGCATGGATTCACCTGAGGAGTTTCTGACAATTGCACCTAACCCCACATTAGAGTCCAACATTCCAACATCAGAGTTAAGCTTATAGCTAAGATCCTAAAGGGGGGATTCCAAGAAAATCTAGCAGTGAATTTATCGTCATAGTGCAAGTTGTTGGGATTAGCTGCTATTTGTGTTAGCATATCATTTGAGAGTGCTTTCGTCCAGCTCTTCTAGCATGTCTAACGCCCATGTGACCGAATCTTTTGTCTTGGTGCTAGTTCCGCCATGAACAAATTGGTTTGCCACACGACTAAGGCAATAAAAACAAAGAGGTAGAGTTGGACCAGACCCAACACTTGAAAGTCCGTGTAAAACAAAGAGGAGACATTCAAATAATTAAGAGTAGATAACAAAGTATTGGGAGACCAATTTTTACAAACTTACCTATTTCCCTTGCATTGTCAAATAGCAAGAACATCCGTTTCTAAACCCGCTCACGGAAAGAACACCTTAGTCTTCCAAAACCTCCATAATTGATAGATTATTAATAACTCAATTAGTTATTAAACATGCTCTCCACATGAAAAATATTAGCTTTTGGGGTTGAAGGGGACCATCAGGCCCCAAAGATTTTTTCACAAAGTCGTTGAAGTTTGACTTGTTGATGAGTAAGTCTTTGCGTCACTTATGTTACCTGTGCAAGTTTGTAACCAATTTTTAACAATGTACTTGCCCGGTTTGTCATAGTGCCAAAAAAAAAGTGATCATGATGTTGTGGTTGGCAAAGGTGGATGATGTAATCACCTCGACATCTTCAGGTAAGAAAAAATCACAATATTTTGTTGTATCCCACTGTCCGTCTACCATCAAGCTACTGACAATACTATTCGTCAAAGGTCGATTCCCGTATAATCTATTGATCTTAATACACATCAATTCCATCGTCGTCAAGTGTGCGAGAGACGATTCTCCAATGATGCTATGACAAAGCAAGAATTAAGAAAATACTTTGCTTTTAGGGTTTTTTCCACAAGTTAATCTTTATGGTACATGGTAGGCCATGTGTGCTTTGGAGGAGGGATTGGTTTAATTTCATGAAAAAATAAATTCTTTGTCATCAAGTTAGATATGGATTCCTTGGATGCCTTATATCACATACACCTCTCTCCTTCCACCACGTGTAAATCTCTTACCCTTGGCCACAAATCTATCAGGTACAGCCAGAACCATCTCAATCACATACACTCGTAGTATCTTATCCGTTCGATTAAAAACAACTTTGACTTTGCCACGTGTCGGTTTTACAGTCTCACACTATCATGATCCTTACCGTAGGTTAGCATTTACCCCGTTGTTCTTTCTCTCTTGTGCAGCCTGCGGTTTTCATTTCCAGTTTCCAAAAATTTGTGTTTTCTGTCTTATCCCTTTTCTCTCGCAATTTTGCCCGCTCTTTTGTCATCGGAATCTCAATCGGCCGGACGTTTGTTGGTTGTTTCCGATGGGAAGCTCTGTAATTGCAGGGATGTGAGCTTAATCTTGGTTTAATTTTCGGCTTGGTTCTTGGAGAAATGAAGCTGATGCTATCTCTTCTTCGTCGAGGATTTGTTTGATTCAATTCGCGTTGTTTTCAGTGGATGTTTCTTTTTTTGAGGTGGGTATTTATCTATTTCTTTCACTATTTAGCTGAATTTGTTTTTTGTTCTTGTTTTCATGCATTCAATGGAAAACATCTTGTGGGTTGTGTGTATTTAGTCTAGTTGAACTGGATTTAGGAAATGATTTATTGTGTTTTGTGAGTTTGGAAGCGCGAATAGAGGGTGGGGAAAGATAAAAGAATGAGGATTTGTGGTCATGGTTAGAGAAATGCATGTATTTGGTAAAATGTAGAGTTGTCTCCGTTGAGTTTTTAGTGCCCCTTGGTGTCGTCTTGCCTCATGATGTCTTGGATTATTAGGTTAGATCTTGTTTGAGAGATTAGAAGATTTTTGGGATTGAAGTTGATGGTGGATGTAAAGGAAGAATGCTCGTCTATTGGAGGGAAGTGGACATAATATGTAATTGGTCTCTTTGGATTGGATCTTCTTTATGTGTTTAGTAGATCTTGTAAACTCTCTCGTAATTGTATCATTTCTTAGCTGTGGTAGGAGAAATGTTTTGATGATTTCAGTGGGAATTTGGATGAAATGGAAAAGGGTGGATGTAGTTTTGAATTTGATTGGAGGAAGTATGGAGGTTCCGGACTTTTGCAAAGGACTTCACATTAGTTCAAGGTGGATAGACTTTTGAAGTGGGTTGAAGGAAACCTGGATGTTTCAGGCCTCTGTGAAGAATAAATAGGTTCTAAGCCACACGACCTTATTGATTTAAAGTCCTTGTGGAGGTGGTTCGAGGAGTGAATGGGATCTTTATTATTGGGAATGAGGTTAGACAAGAATCTTTATATGTGTTTTATACTTTTATTTGCTGTAGAGGACTTTTGTTGGGACTACATGGTAGTCATTTTTACTGGGGATGACCTATATTACCGGGGAAAGGTGCAAAGTGGAAAATAGTCCACGGAACTCTAGCTATGATGATTTTTTCATCTTCTGAGGACATGGTCTCCAATTTTCTGGTAGAGGAAGGGGAAAGTGTTGAAAAAGTTTTGGGAGATATTGAATTTGAGGACCTTGGTAGACATCCTTACAGGTTGTATAGGACACAACCATCAGATTATCTACCTTAGTCGCCCTTCGTCGATAAATTTAAGAAAAGAAATAGAGAAAAAAAAGACCTTGGAGGTTATAAAAAATCACTCAAGCTTGTAAGAATCTAAAAGGTATCATAATTACAAAGAGGGGAGCTAAAGAGCTCCATTAGAAACCAATATCCTAATCTCTTCCCATAACGTATCAACCAAGCTCTCCTGCCTTCCACCGAGTTTTAGCAAAGAATAGTAGCCTTATTGCTAGGATAAGGCGACATGACACAAAAGTTGCTCTGTATTGTGTAATTTGTGAGAACTTGAAGTAGGAGAATTGAATCATTATTCAAGTTTGGCCTAGGTAAACGTCCTTCCAATTTCCAATTCATTCTCAATGTTGTATGGCAATGGGGTCTTGCCCTTGTCTGACATCAGCAAGTGCCTTACAAAGTTGGACCTGCTCAAGGGAACCAAGCCATTTTATGCAAATAAATTTATAATATTTTCCTCCCATTTGGTGTACTTAGGGGGTGTGATCAATTGATAAATCACATGAACCATGGTATTTTCAGCGTTTTTGTTCATACCCTTTTAATATTTTGCAGGCGGAATGAAAGGTGTTAGAGACTGGCTATTTTCTCAATTAGTATCCAAGTCAGTGGTTTCATCAAGACCATTACTGGGGAGTGACAGTTTCTTTGGTGAGGAAAATAGAGAACACATGGATGAAGAGCCAGATGATGAAGGTGCATTTCTGTATACATGATGAATTTTTTCTTTGTTTTAAGTTCAAAATTTTCTGCTTCTGCTGATGGCACGGATTTTAAGAAAAAATATAGCTTGTTTGGTTTACTTATTCAATAGGACATCTCTTTTAAGGATGCTGGCACATTAAAATTGTCATTGTCGCTCTAAACTCTGTAGGGTTATATATTAGACTGTAGTGAAGAATTGGTGTTCTACGTGCCTTTGTTTTTTGTAGTTTATTGTGTTAGAATAAGAATTTGATTTTTTGTTTCCTTGTCAACCAAATGTAGTAAGGTCAGGTGGTTGTCTCGTGAGATTAGTCGAGGTGCGCAAGCTGGCTCGGACACTCACGGATATAAAAAAAATAAAGCTTTGATTCCCTGGGAACTTCTTGGAATTTTAACTCCTTTACAAAGGTGGTTTTTTCATATTTTTTTTTCCAGCTGGTTTATACACCCCAAAAGGGTAGTCTTGATGGTTGGGCATGGGATGTTCGGTGGTCCTCTAAGTCTTGGATTCCAAGCCTTTAGATAGAAAACTTTGAAATTTTTGTTGTCACTAGGCGCTAGCCTTGGATTGAATACTTTACTGAAGTATATCTAGGTTGGGCCTAGGAGATCAGTAGGTTGGGCCTTAAGCATAATGTAAGTTGTGAGGTCCTCTAATCCACTGGTTATAAAAAAAAATACATCAGCTGGTTTATCCTTACAAATAATAGATTGGATTGAATACTTTACTGAAGTACGTTATCTTATCCCTCTTGGTGAAGAAATTCAAGAATATTTGGTCTTATGCTATCAAGGGTTTGGGAATGTGGATTGAAATAAAACTTAGAGCTTTTGAAAATAAGGTGAAAGGTTTTAAAGGGTGTTTGATTTAGATAAATTGTTGCCCTTTTCATGCACTATTTTCCCTGGATTTTGTAACTCAATGCTGCTTGTATTTTTGCTAATTGGGATTCCTTTCTATAGTCCCCTTGGCTTGTTGGGTGGATTGCTAATTCCCGACCCCCACCTCTTTTGTATTCTTTGTTGGTTATCAATACGTTACGCTATTACAAAAATAAAGTATTTATCTTCCTTGAGAAAGTATTTATAATTCTTCTTTATCAATAGTTTTCTTCGCATGAATTTTTTTTCTTCCTGCCTGATTTGGTTGTTGTTTGTATTTCATTAACTTGTTAGTTGATTAACTCTTTATGTCATTTGAAGATTCAAGCAACATGCATCTTTATGTTCATCATTTGTAAGGATTGAAGAAATATATATCTTTTGTTATCTCTTATCCTTGTACCCCAGCAGCCTTTGGAGTCTAAGTTTTTTGGTGGTATATTGGCTTATTTGTGGCTAGATGTTGGGAAAACTACTGAGCATTGTGAATTTTTTTAATGGCCAAGGTTATGCTGGCTTCCTAAACATTAATGTTCTTCTCTGTCAACCAATTTGTCCCAATGACTAGTCACACTCACAGGGTAGAAATATAATGTTAATGCTGCTACTTGGTCTCTGATCAGAGAAAATGGTTTTACAGAAGACTTCTTTTTTACTGTTAAAGCTGCTTAGTATCTATTGCTTGAGCTACATTCTTCGTAAACTTGTTTTATAAACCTTTTCTGTTTGTTTTCAAACTTCGCAAATTCTATAATAACATCATATTATCTTCTGTAGTTGCACAAGCAACCACTATTGTAGCACCCACTGCCCCTCATACATCAGACTCTGGTGGGAATTTGGAGAATCAAGATAATTTGTCCCTGGAACAACAGGTTAGTGGAGATTCGTCTCAATCTCAGCATAGCTCTGATGGGTCAAAGATGGATGTGTTGACAAAGATTGAGGACCTCCAAGTTCAGTTCTTTCGACTTCTACAGAGAATTGGGCAGACACAGAACAATTTGCTAGTGGAAAAGGTTCTGTATCGAATACATCTAGCAACTTTGATACAGGTAGGGGAATCAGATCTCAAAAGAGTAAACCTTGAAAGGAGCAAAGCCAGAGCGAAAGCAGCTGAACAAGAAGCAGCTGGGATACCAGAATCAAACTTCACATTTAGAATACTTGTACTGGGAAAAACAGGAGTTGGTAAGAGTGCTACGATAAATTCCCTCTTTGATCAAGCAAAAACTGCAACTGATGCATTTCAACCTGCAACTAATCGTATTCAGGAGATTGTGGGAACAATTAATGGGATTAAGGTATCTATCATTGATACCCCTGGTCTTTCACAATCTTCCTCAGGTAATATGAAGAGAAATAAGAAAATTATGTTTTCTGTGAAGAGATATTTAAGGAAATCCCCACCAGATATTGTTTTGTACTTTGAGCGCCTCGACCTCATAAATAAGAATCATGCTGATTACCTTTTGATGAAGCTAATAAATGAGGTCTTTGGTTCTGCAATTTGGTTCAACACCATCCTAGTCTTGACTCATTGTTCCTCAGCTCTTCCGGAAGGACCTGATGGATATCCTGTCTCCTTTGAATCGTTTGTGGCCCATTGCTCAGAGCTTTTGCAGCAAAATATACATCAGGCATTGTCTGACACAAGACTTGAAAATCCCGTCCTTTTGGTTGAGAACCATCCTCAGTGTAAGAAAAATATTATGGGGGAAAAAGTTCTTCCAAATGGACAGGCTTGGAGATCACATTTCTTGTTGTTGTGCATTTGTACTAAAGTTTTGGGCAACATTAATACCCTATTGAAATTTCAAAATTGCATTGAGCTAGGGCCATTGGCTAATACCCGCCTGCCTTCACTTCCCCACTTACTCTCATCTATTTTACGGCACCGAGGTATGTCAAGTCCATCGGGTGTGGACTATGACATTGAGGCTATTCTAGTTGGTGACAATGAAGAAGATGAGTATGATGATCTACCTTCCATTCGCATTCTGACAAAATCCCAATTCGAGAAATTGTCAAACTCACAGAAAAAGGAGTACCTCGACGAGCTGGAATACAGGGAAACTCTATATTTAAAGAAACAGTTAAGAGAAGAGTACCAAAGACGGAAGGAGACCAAGCTTTTAAAAGATAAAGATTTGGTGCACAATGATAATAATGGTGATTTGCAGGCATTGCCGGAAGCGGCGGAGGCTGTTCTGCTTCCAGATATGGCTGTTCCACCCAGTTTTGACTCGGATTGTCCTGTTAACAGATATCGCTGCATTGCGGTAGATGATCAATGGATTGTCAGACCTGTTCTTGACCCACAAGGATGGGATCACGATGTAGGCTTTGACGGGATAAATTTAGAAACAACCATGGAGATGAACAAAAATGTTTTTACCTCGGTCACTGGACAGGTGAGCAAGGATAAGAATGTATTCAACATCCAATCTGAGTGTGCTGCTTCTTACATAGATTCAAGGAGATCTTCTTATACTTTAGGTCTAGATGTTCAATCTGCTGGTACAGATAGGATGTACACTGTTCATAGCAATGCTAAGCTGGGTAGCATTAAGCACAACCTTCCTGGAATTGGAGTTTCTCTGACATCTTTCAAGAGAAATTGCTATTATGGGGCCAAGCTTGAAGATACCATATCTATAGGTAAGAGAGTGAAGTTTGTAGTCAATGGTGGTCGTATCGAAGGCGTGGGACAAATGGCACATGGTGGGAGCATAGAAGCCACTTTAAGGGGTAGAGACTACCCTGTGAGGAATGACCATCTCAGTCTAACAATGACAGTCCTCTCTTTCGACAAGGAAACGATCCTGGGTGGGAACGTAGAGTCTGAGTTTCGGCTTAGCCGAAGCATGAGAGTGTCAGTTAATGCCAACTTAAATACACGTAAAATGGGTCAGATCTGCATAAAAGCAAGTAGCTGTGAGCATTTGCAGATTGCTTTGGTTTCTGTTTTTACAATCTTCAGAGCCCTTATGCGTAGAAAGGAAATTGAAAAATTGTAGTTTCCGATGATTAATTTTCCTTGTGTCTGTACTCCATTGCTTTCCCGGAGAAGTATATTGCTGATTGCTAGCAGAGATGGGTGATTTTGCCAAACAGTTAGGAATTTTATTGCTGATGTTGGCCAAGAGGTTTGTATACTTGGGGGGAAATTGAGTTGATAATTGTACAGCGATAGATAAGGCTAGTTTTTGTTTCTTAAACTTCCAGAATAAATTCCATACAAAACTTTTGTATTTATTGAACTCCTTCGGATTTTGGCCTCACATAAGCATAGTTACGCGGTAATTGACATATGTCGATATGAGCATAGCTCAACTAGCATAAAGCATGTGTTCTTAACTAAGATGTTCGAATTCATCAATTTTCCACCCACATTGTTGAACTAGAAAAAACGATAATTGACATATACTCCTTCCCAGGTCAAATTCCTATACCTCTATATTTGATGTATTAAAAAAGGTTACGAATTTTGGTAATCTTCTAGCTTTATTGAACCCTGATTTTTGGTTTTGATTTTTTAGTTCAACGAAATGTAATGTTTTAACTTTTAACCAATTGAGTTGTGCTCATCGAAAAGCTTGGTTGAAGATATAATGTTTTAACAAATTGAATAATGCTTTATGGCCATGAATATTTGATACAAAAGTGCACTGACTCGACTATTTGATTCAAAAGCACTGGCTCGAAAGTCGTCATGAACTGAAAGTCCCTCGGTAACATTCAAACTTGGATTCATAAAGAATGAGTCAAACTAAACCAAATACAAGTACACACAAAAACATTTCAGACTTTGTAGCCAAAAAGGCTTTCTTTTAGGTTCTAGCCTCTTCGAAATACCATAGATACCAATATGCCAAAAAAAAATAAAGGAATTCAAAGCATTGGCCATTTCTTTCATCTGCTTCTCTTCATAACTGAGTGGTCTACATAGCGCCACGATGTATGGAACAATTATTTACAATCTTCAAGTGTTTCTCTCACAGATAAAAGATGTGAGACTCATTATTCAACTGATCTGCTCAAGACTCGAGAAGTAGGTATCATACATTCCCAAGTTACTGGTTTACAATTCTGGGAATTGCTTAGGAATCACGGTAGATTGGTTGCGGCATCCATTTGAGCTGTAAATTTAACCGCCCTGACTTGGCTCCATCGAGTTCAAACGATTCCTTGTATTCCCCTTCTAATATTACTCTTGTAAGTGTCAAAATGCATCTCCCCATATAATCCTGATTGATCCGAGAAATCAATGTTAGCGAAGGGGAAGTTACGACAAGTTTGAGTCAGTAATTGTTGTAATGGTTAGATACATCAGCGTAGAGATCACTATAAGATGAAGTAGATGTCGCACATTTTATATTTCAAACATTGTTGACAAGCCATCACTCTATAAAACAAGTTAAAAAATCAAGAGATACTAAAAGCTTCTCATATGTTCTGTCAAGCCAGCTATAACTATATTTAAGCTCCAAACGAGACGGAAAAAAATAGCCAAATATGATAGAGTGATGCCTCACCTTTCCAAAAGTGTCGTGATCCCAAACTTCGACGATTAGCATATCATGTAATCCATCTTCAACAACAAAGTCAAAAGTCTGATTCCATATGGGATTTAAGCTCTCATTCACAACCTGAAAAATGAAACTAAGGATTAATGAAGAAGAGGCAATTTCAAATTAAGGATCACACAGGGATACTTCTAAACCCATATGTATAAAGGATCTTAATTTCGGGCATCGGAGTCTTACCCTTGTTTTGTTCTTCATTTCTGATTTTTTCATGGTGAGTACAACATATGGGTCAGACTTTCCTACCATGTCTGTTGCAGGCAAGTCTTCTGCAGATATTACTGTGACACAAAGTACTCCTCTAATAATAACCTCTTTCCTCTTCTGTGCGACAGCTTGTTCTTTTTCAGTAGCCTCCGTTCCATTTGCCCGATTTTTTAGTACACTCTCCAAGGAAGTCATTGAAAAATCAGAAGAAAATGGATTTGTAAAGCCATTTTCCGTACCGAAAGGACAGTATAGAAGCTCCAAGTGCACCTAATACAGACATTCAACAGAAAATCACAAACGGAATGCACATATCATATAGAGAAACAGGAAGTCTTCTTAGCAGAATCATGGGAGTGCTTTAAATCGCTTTGAACTACTCTAGAGTGTATTAGAATTACGTGGGAAAATGATATGTCGAAAAATCTTAATGGAAGTACGAGCATCATGAATGTTGAAGGTGGATAGTGCACGAAAGCTTTTAGGGCACGTTTGGGAGTGATTTTGAAATGTTTAGAATCACTTTTGTCATATTCAAAATCACTCTGAAACATGCATTTAATCATTTAAAATCAATTTAATGTTTGATTTTCACTTTTAAACGCAATTTTCATACAATCAAAATTGATTTTGAATGATTAAAGATATATTTCGAAGTGCTTTTGAACATGACAACAGTGATTTTAACCATTTCAAAATCACTCCCAAACTTGCCCTTAGTATAACAAGGATGAGTGTGAACTCGATAAAAAAAGACAACAGAAACTGCTCATACAAATAAATGATATTGACACCAATATGCAAAATGTTCATTTAACGAGTAATTTTAATTGTTTCCCACCTACAGCTGCAGGTTCGGGTTTTATGGCTTTCTATATTTGAAACCGAGCAGATTGTTGGTTTTATTAATTTATTTCTCGTGTTGAGGGTGAGAGAGATTTAAGGTGTCCTTACCTGTCCCCTGTTTTTATTATCTCTGTGAACCTCCAGATCTTTAACCAGCTTCAACCACACATCCTTCACTTTACCAGGTTGAAGTTCGCTTAACCGTATCTGTGCACATCCTATAAACTCAGAAGCCTGAAGTCCTTCATCATCATAAACTTTCACGACCAAGTGTTGTGTAGATTCATCTTCAACAACGAACTCGAAGTGCTCATTCCATACTGGATTCAAGTCATTGTTCTAAAAAAGAAACAATTGGAATTTATATCATATCCAAAAGAAAAGAGAGTATGAAGCAAACGAAGAGAAAAATAACTCACAATTATTTTGCTGGTCTTCATTCGGTCACGTAGTGGTCGTATGTACAATACAGCATAGGGATCTGATTTTCCAATCATGTCCTTATTTGTTAACTCTTTTGCCTGGACAAGTTTCACCTCCAATATCCCAACAGGCTTCAATTCCAGGTCACTGAAACAATAAAAGTTTACCATCAAGTTCAAAAATGCAAGTCCACTGCAGTGAGCAAAGGCCACAAGACAACCTCATGGCTAGTTTGTTCATTTCCCATGGTCATACCTGTAATCTCCAGGCAATATAGGGATAACTTTCCTAACAGGCCATGTAATAGAATCTTCAACAGCATCTCGAATTGTTCCCTGTGTTAACATATAAGCCATGTTAGATCTAGCTCCAAATGAAATTTGAAACTTGATTCTCCGTGGACAATCCGTAAGAGCATAACATTCACGAGGGAAAATATAACGGTGAATATAATGATAAATAATGATCACACCTCAAGTGCACTGTAAAGCCCAGGTATTGCTGATATGTCCCCACCAATAACTTTAAGTGTAAAGTCCAGCTTTTTCTGTTAAGAAATAGTTAATATTTCATCGTGCTTGTTAATAAAGAATTTTCCCTTGAGTATGAGTAGAAATTTATGGGATACCTTTTGCCGCAAAGAAAAACAAACAGCACCAAAGCATGGAAATTCGTCAACCAGAGGCTTGAATATCAACCTGAAAACGCCTGTGAATCCAAGGTTTTTTACCTGAATAAAGTAGAGAAATATCAAATGTAACTATATTATTTCAAGGAACGAAATAAGTGGTTTCACGTATATCCTTCTCCAGTTTAAAAGGCAAACCAGGAAGTATAAATTGAATTCCTACACATGAGCCCCTTCATTCCTCAATTTCTACAGAGCTCCTTGTATCATGATAGGCCAAAGAATGATTATATAAATTGTTCAGCCACTAAGCTCATGCTTTTACTTGGAAATAATACTAATTAGGGGAAAATATATATATATATATATATATATTTTGATATCCGTGAGTGTCCGGGTCAGCTTACGCGCACCTCGACTAATCTCACGAAACAACTGCCTGACCCTACAACATTTGCTTGCCAAAGAAACCCGTAGGAAATTAATTCTCAAGTAGGTGGCCACCAAGGATTGAACTCATTCTCTCTAAGAGGACTGGCTTTAATAGTCCCAAGGCCCTTCATGACCACTAGGCCAATCCTTAATGGTTTTGGGGGAAAATATTCAAAAGAGTGAAGTTTTTCCTGAGTTTCTCGATGCGTCTATCACATTACTTTATTTTTTTTTTAAAAGATCTATCACATTACTTTATTAATCTCCACCTCAAGCTTCCAACTTTTGTGAGTTGCACGACAGTGAGCTTTACGGTGAGGATCTTGTCTATGTGGAGTACGTACTTGAAATATGAATTTAAGAAGATTATCTACTTCTTTAAGCTTTAATTTTTTACAAAACATATTGGAAAGAAGAGTTCATTCATCACTTGCTTCATTGCTTGGTCAACCAAAAAGAAGCTCTCAAGTTCAATTTGTTACGTAAGGTATACAGAAACACGATCTGATATGATTAACTGTGACATGCTTTCAAATTTCAGAATGGGAATTGAGAATTGTAAGCAATTTTTCGTGGAGACAAAGGGTGAGGGTACAAGTCACTTTGAGAACAATGGAAGTTTAAATCTATCAGTTCAGGTCCTTAAAGAGTAATAACTAATAAAAAGGAAAATTGGCTCAAAATACCTGCACTGGTAGTGCAACGCCTAGTCTAGTCTTGATATCAAGTATTATACTTTGATTACCATCCCACTGCATTTCCAACTCCATGGTGATACCATCAGTTCCCCCATCTTCAATTATAGAAATTCCTGCCAAGTAGAATAGAACAGATAGAACTTCAGATAAACTATAGAACAGAATGTTCATAAACTTCATTCCTGATAACATTTATTGGAGGGAAAGATGGAAAAAGAAACACCCATTAATTTCAGACAACATGCTAACTTTTGTTTCTAATAATCAAGGTAATTATGTTTATGCCCACCCCACTAATTTCTGTGGAAGGATTTGTCAACCTAAGACAGTTTCGAGAGAAAACAAGGGTTTTAAGTTGGTAAGTTTCTAAACATCCCTAGTCTTATCACTGGGCACCCCTTGGGGTGACAATATGCTAAACTTCACGTACACAGATATAAGAGCTAAGAAACGTGAACATTTTAGCTTGGCTAATGTGTCCATGTCCAACACGTGTCTGACACTTGGACATCCGGACACTTTTTAGACATGCATCGCATGATTTTTTTTTTTTTTTTTTGATAAGGTACCAAACTTTCATTGAAAAAAAAATGAAAGAATACAAGGGCATCCAAAAAAAGAAGAGCCCGAATGACCGCCCCTTAAAGAAAAGGGGTCCAGTCAAGTAATAAAGGACCTATAGAGTAATTACAAAAAAGTAGCGTCACCGACACCCACAAATCAACTTGAAATCTAACAAGGGACCAAATAGCATTAGGATCCCTTTCCGAACCTCTAAAGGTTCTGTTATTTCTTTCCCCCCATAAACCCCATAAAACCGCACAGATCCCAGCCTGCCACAAAAACTTTCCTTTCTCCCGAAAAGGCGGATGGAGAAGGAACTCCTCGATCATCTCTCTAAGGCGGATGTATCGCATGATTGTTAGCCCAACAAATTTGTGTTAAAGACCATTGTACAAAGTAAGTAAGGACCAAACGTTTGATAGACATGTATAGGTCACTTTTTTAAACATAATAAATACACAAATAGTAATGTAGAACAAAAATAATAGATCTTGAGAGTGAAATACATCAAACTCATATTTTAAGCATATAAATGCATAAACTTATCGACTTTAAATTCTCTTCTTGTATAAAAACTATATATTGTTTTAATAAACATGTCATTGTCATATCCATGTCCTAGATTTTTAAAAAATGACTGTGTCATCGTGTCCGTGTCATATCGTATCAATATCTCATGTCCATATCCCTGCTTCTTAGTATAATAGTGCAACATTTGAAGTAGAAACATAAAATTGCCAAGATCATTTTGAAATGATTTAGCTCCAACTGATACTATTCGATCAATACTGGACAATAGCTTAAATACCAATCCCCATCCACCCAAACTTCGCTGTTTAACTGAAATGAAAGTGTATTACAATATAGAAAGCAACCCAATGAAATGAAAATTATGCAAAACAAGAGAAATCCAAGTTTACAAACTAAAAAATCATCAACCCCCCATCCCCAACTTGAACAAACCTGTGAACTGAGGAGCCACAGTGCCAAGGGTGAATCTGGAAAACTTGAGTGATGACAGTATCATAGGCCTGTATTGTTCAAGAACAGGCTCTACCGAAGCCTTTATCAGATCAGAAGCTGCCTATTACACAAAATCAACAACACAAACACATCAAGAACAGACAATTACAAGTAAAACCCAAAAAAATCAAACAAACAATCTACCTCATTAACATACGGCCAAATCTTGGTAAGATGCTGATTCAACCAAGTCAACTGCAAAAATGGGAAAACAAAACCAATGTCAATCCACCACGAACAGGAAAACTCATTAACTTCATCCATAAGTGAAACAAACACAAGAGAGAAAAGTGAGAAGAAAACTCAACTTTTGCCTCTGGGAAAAGACAACCCAAGAGGGATAATACTGAGGGGGCAAGATCTTTCTCGAATCTTCCACTGTCATTCTAGCAAAAGCAGCGATTGTAGTAGCAAGATCAGCCCGTCGCTTCGACCGGGCATTCTCGGACTTCACAAAACCAACGACGAGGCCTAACCCCACGAACAAACCGAGCACAAGACCAAACACAAACGCCATTAGAGCTACTTTTTGCGAGCTTCAGTGGATTTGGGAACAAAAAAAATAATGGGGTCTAAGAGGAATCGGGGAAAAAGAAGACAAAGAAGCAAAAACCCAAAAAAGTAAACATCAAATACAGTTGGAAAGGGAGAAATTGAGAGAGAATTGAAGAACTGGGAAGATTAGTGTGAGGGGGAAGGAATAAGTTCTAAGATTTTGGTTGGCACTGCTGTAATTAGCGTGTGGTCGATGAAATCAAGCTGAAATTGGACGGATTAATCGCTATTTAGTGTACATTTTTCTTTCTTCCGAGTGTCGCTATTCCAGTAGCCGTGTTGCCGACACGAAAACGTCGGAATTGGATCTTTCTTTCTCTCTCATGGGCAAATCAGTGTGATAAATGGTTGGTTTTGCTTTTTATCAACAAGAACACAAATAAAAGCAATGAATTTCAAAAGGGTACGAAAGAAATGGAAATAAAAATGTATACTTTTTGAGATAGGTGGGGAAGAAAAATGGGATCTTGCTAAATAAATGCTAATGATTTGGTGGTGAATAGTTAATCAAACGATTAAACAAAAACGTATAAGCTTGAGTTTATATTTTCTACAATAGTTAATCAAGTATTTAAGAAAATTTAAAGTGAATATGAGATTATATTTTCATATTTTTGTAGAGAAATGAATTTGTTTGGAATGATTTTCGTGGTCAATAAGAGTTTTCAAAATAATAAAGTGCTTAGAGTGAATGAATTTAAATCATGATAGTCAACTACTTGAGATTTATTATCTTACGAGTATTCTTATCAATGTAGTAGGATCATATGGTTGTCTCGTGAGATTAGTCATGGTGCGCGCAAGCTGACCCAGATACGAAATATTATGACGGGAGAAGAAGATGATACAAGGATTGTAAATAGGAATCTGATCTAATCTGATCTCCTCATTCTTTTTTTGTAGTAGAGAAAATGAAAACTTCGTATGGAGCTTTCATCCTGTTGTTGTCGACGAGGGGTCATTTTGCAATTTTTTTTTGCCCTTTAATTAATTTTGTTGTAGTTGGAGTTGTGTAAATCTCTAGAGCCTTTCATCAAAAAAAAAAAAAAATCTCTAGAGCCAATGTAATGTTGTTTACACTTGGAATGGAATTAAGGTTCGTAATTCATACAAACAATAACATCTTTTTTTTTTTCTCGGTTCCTCCTTCAATTATTAATTTTGAGAAATTTCGGTGCGAATTAGTTTGCTAGAAAAAGAAAAGGGGAAACATGAATACAAAAAAAAAAATTAACATTTAGAAAGTTGTTACATCTTCAAGATAGGCGGATCCTCATGACGATGGCGTCAGCAAACTTCAAGCGCCACTACTATCGTCATAAGGAGCGGCCGACCCCTCGAGCGGCTACGACCCCCAAAAGATGTGTTCAGCACAGTCGCCCATTACGTCATAACTCCCACGCAAGAATGACTTAGCGTCATAACTCCCACGCAAGAATGACTTAGCGACTGATGTGACACACCTGCCATACCGAATGCGGCAAAGGTACAACATCCGCCGACATTCTGGCTAAGATCGAGGAAATAATGATTCCATGCCATAAATGAGCATGGTCAGCGTCTTCAGGACCATATCGTCGTACCAAAGATCCCAGAGGCTCATGATGAAGGAAAAGCGGGTCGACCCGACCCACAACACCTCAGCTATAAAACATATCGAAGTAGATATGCTCAAGGTACGAAAAATAACACTCTCTTACTCTGACACTCCTACTTACGTCCAAATCTTCTCTGACTTAAGCATCGGAGCGTCGTGGGCCTACCCTACACCGGTGCAAGTTGATCTTCGTTAGGCTTCCGACGACCCCAGTAAAATTCGCCTGCGAAAGTCTCAAGGAGGAAGGAAGTCCAAAATTCTCATCAACAAAGTGATTTCAAACATACTATTATGACTTTTGAATGTCTTAATTTATTTGTCCATAGAACCTTTTTTTTTATATATATATTTACTAAACTAATATTGTAGAAGGTACGAATTTCAATGGTTGAATACTATGAATGGTTGGAGTCAAAGAGATTTTAATGATCAAGTTAATGAATGAATGAGGATGTGCAAAAGCAACGTGGAAGTTAGCATTGAATATTTATGGTTGTGATGTTGGAGCTAGCCACAATTGAGGGATACACATGTGATCGTATGATGTGAGTGAAAAAGTTGTCTACAATTCCTCAAACATAAAACTATGTACATTGCAAATATGGTCATAATCAACTTAATTATGGATGGCCCAAGATGGTAAAATCCTATGAAGCTTCAAATGATTACTTGTGTAGCACTCAATCATTACTACGAGGAAGCAAGAACAAGTTTTGATCATGTGATCTCGTGGTCTTGCAGTGTCCCCGAAAATTTGGTGCGATTCCAGGTCCAGTCTTTATCGGCTACGGATCTATACCAAGTCCGTTACGTCATAATTCATTTGAGCTATCCCTGAACTCCAAGCAGGGGATAACCTGCCCATGAAAATGAGAGAATTATCGCATTGTCCTGACTAGAAGAAAAACACCATTTGTCAAACAAGGTTGAGATTTAGAACTCTCGTCCTTGCAATACTCTCCATCTTGAGTTAGGCATGCAAGTAAATTTTAGCTCATACACATACTTTTTTTATAGTTGTTTTTTCATTTCGCTCAATATAACATTTACACTATTTTAGAATCTAGAATTATTCTAATAGACTTTTTAAAAACAAAATTTATAGGCTAAAATAGATTATTATATGATAAACTCATATTTAGAGATATCAACTTTCTAAATCAAGATGAGGCCTTATAAAAAAAATCCTTGATTTTGAAAAACTATCTATAGGTAAAAGGTAAATATTGTCATATTTGTCGATCTGAACATAACTCAACTGGTCAAGACGTATATCTTCGATCAAGAACATAACTCAACTGGTCAAGACGTATATCTTCGATCAAGAGGTCAGAGATTTGAATCCTTCACTTCTTAAATATTGTTTAACTCTTAAAAAAAACATTTGAAATTGGAGGTGCTAAGACATTGAGTTATCATTTTTATATTTCCATTTAGGTGTTTAGAGGTAGAATATTGATTAAAAGTCTACTTAAAGGAAATGTTTGGGAAGCATCATGCAACCCAAGCAAAACTCTCACTTGAAGATAAGAGGTTATGACCAAAATTACCTTTTAGGTATTCTGTTTGACTTGTGACTTGACACATACAAGCACTATGTTAATGGCTAAATTTTAAAAGTTTGAATGGATAATTTATTTTTGGTGAAAAAACTATTTAGACCCTAAATTACAAGTTATAACAATTTTAACCATCAAAACTTTTAATTTCATCAAATTAAACTTTAAATTTGCATAAGTTTGCATTGTAGACCATGAACTTTTAATTTCATCAAATTGAACCTCAAACTTGCAGAAATGTTGCAATGTAGACCCTAGATTAATTTTTCGATTGAATCGATTAAAAGCACGTGATCATCTACATGAGTCTCTAACAAATCGACTATAATTTCCTCAAATAAATCTTCTGAACTGTCAGTTGTTCGATCGTCTCCTTCATCGGGAATCACTTCTTCGACGCTTACGTTTTATCCGAGCTTCTTCATTTACTCAACAAAAATCATCATAAAAAACCTTGAAATCACTCACGTCCTCAAATTATAAAAATTGGAATACAAAATGGGAGAAGAGATTCGAAGGAATAACATAAGCTTTCCGTTAATGAGATTTTTTGGGATTGATTCTTTTAAGTAGAGGAGTTCTTCTTTGAAGCTCGAACGAGGAGAATGTTGAGATTTGGAGAAAATGAAATTTTCTCCGGTGTAACGGCAAGAATAGAGTGTGAGGTCGAGATTGCAAGCTTGATGAATGAAAGGAAAAAATTATTTGAGCAACTGAGTGGTTTCACATGTTTTGATGATTTTTGTTGGGTAAATGAAGGGCTCGATTCAAATAAAGCGTAAGCGTCGAAGAAGTGGTTCCCGATGAAAGAGACGATCGAGAAACCGACGGTTCGGAAGATTTGTTCGAGGGAATTGGAGTCGATTTTTCGGAGACCCATGTGGTGATCTCGTGCTTTTAACTGATTCAAACGAAAAGTTAACATAGGATCTGTATTGCAACACTTATGCAAGGCTACTAAGTTTAGAGTTTAAATTAATTTTTCACTTTATTTAATTATTGTGGGGGTGCATGTTGAATCTTCGATTTTTAGGATGGTAATTGATATATTGTCTACTAAATTATGCTTCAAAAGGATGAATGTAACTTTCTTTATAGTGATTGTGTCTTAATTATGAATAAATGACCTCCTAAAGTAAATATGCAAATTAGATCATAAATTATGTTTATTAGTTGATTTCTTTAGCATTTATTACTTCATCATAAATTAAATCTCTAATAAAGAGATCAAATACATTATGATTGTGAATTAATTCGGAGATTTAAGAGTTAAAATGAAAATTTTCAAAATCGAATATAATTGAAATATTCTTCAAAATTTAAAGATATTTTATATAATGTAACCTAATTTAAAAGTACATATACCATGATTTAAATAATATCAAACTCAAATCATAAATCATACCTAGCAAGAATTACTCAATGTAGCCATCCGTCACTTTTTTATGTTTTTATATACATGATTAAACTATAATTTTTGTTTAATTTTTATCTCTAACATTTAACGGTAAAAAATTGGCAGCTTTTCAAATAAATTCAAACATTCGATATTCAATAATTTTTAATTCATAATAATGTTTTTTTTAAAAAAAATAATACATAATCTATTTTTCTAATGAAAAAACGAGTAATTTTTATCATTCATCTCTTCCTTATCATTGATTTGTAAAAAGAAAGATGGTACACTCGAATTAAATTATTAAAAATTTAAAAGAGGAAAAAATATAAAAAATTAAGAAATAATATCGGTAACTAAATAAAATAAAATAAAAATAGAAACACATTTTTTTTAGGGCTGGTTGCACAAATAACAATCAGACCCAAACTAATTGCAAATTTAGCAAACTTTAAAATGTTTTGCAAATATGGCAAAAAAACCCGTTTCTATCACTGATAGACTTTATTATATCAGTGATAGACTTCTATCAGTGATAGACTATTATCTCTGATAGACTATTATCACTGACAAAAATATATAAAAAGCTGAGGTGATCAGCCATAGACTTCTATCAGTCATAAGATATCAGCGATAAAAATTGCTATATCCGCAAAATATTTAAAAACATGCTATATTTGCAAACAATAAGTCTTAAATTGTCATTTACTACAATTTCTCCTTTTTTTAAGTTTTTTTTTTTCTAAAAAATTTAAAAATAAAAACGGAATTAATTATCCAACTCATAGTTCTAATAAAATAATAATAATAATAATAATAATAATAAAAAGTCAAGGTTCTCTATGAATTAGATTTGTTTATGAATTTGAAGAAGAAAAAAAAGTCCAAATTCATCGTTAAAATAAGCCTATAGATTTTAATTATGTCAACAAAGTCTTCTTTAATAGTCTTCTTTATTTCTATAAAATTTCAGAATGTTGTGAATAAGAAGTATAAGATAATATTAAATTAAAAAATGTATTGTATGAAGTTTGTTAAATAAATAACCTCATATATATATATATATATATAAGAATACAAACTTAATTATATATTAATAAATATATTTAAATCATATATAAATTTATGAAAATTTTAGAATCAATGAAATTTACTATTTTAGACAATTACTTCTAAAAACACAATTTACTAATAATTTAATTTTAAAAAAACTAACAAAAAAAAAATATGTATCAATAATTTTTTTAAAAAATATTGGTTGAATTTATTTATCATCCTTAATTAATTATCATGAAAAAAAGATAGGATAATTAATTATGATGAAAAAAGATAGGATAATTATTCTATGACTCGACATTTTTGCAGCTTTTGGTCCTTTTGGTGGGGAAATGTAATAATACAAATGCTTTTTATATGGCATTATTTTCCAAAATAGGGTGTCCATTAAATCAAATGTGGACAAAATTTATCAAATAATTCAATTATAGCCCATAATTATTTATGAGAAGGTCAGGACAAATGTCAATTTAGAGTATTTTTTTTTTTTTTTTTAATATGACAATTTCTATTCCTGATAGTATGATTTATTGTCGATAGAAATCTATTGCGGATGGTAGTCTATCACCTCAGTTTTTTTATAGAATTTTAGTCCATTAGTGATAGTAATATATCAACGATAGTAGTCTATTAGTGATAGTAATATATCAACGATAGTTTCTATTAGTGATAGCCACTGATTTTTTTTTTGCCATATTTATAAAATGTTTTAAATTTTATTAAATTTACAATTATTTTAGGCTCAATTGTTGTTTGTGCAACCTACCCTAAAAATAATGCATTCTATCCCTTTTACATATCTCAAATTTTTCAAAAAAAAAAAAAAAAAAAAAAAAATTATTTTTTAAAATTATTTTTTTCCATAGTTCAACTAAAACATATATTATCGATTAAATATTCATCTTCATATGTTGTTGAATTAAAAAAAAAAATACTCTATTATCACATCTAATTCTTCTAATAATAAGACCGAATTTAGTCACAATTTATTAAAAATGTTGTCTACAACAAATGGTCAAAACTTGTAAATAGTTAAATCAGTAAAAAAAAAAAAATAGTCGGAATAAAACAGCCATCAATCCATTTGTGATTATTTTAAATCTCTCATATGTCTACTTTGTAAATCATTTTAAAAAAAATAAAATTATGAGATAGTACCCATCTTATTCAATGAAAATTTATCTTTATAACTACACCATCACATTATATCTAAATAGATTTAGGGTGATTGTGTGTATGACACTGATTGGGGTAAGAATCCGAAGTCGATCTGCGCAAGAAAGAAAGAGTAATTTGCATCGGTTTGGGGCTGGCCCTACTGGACTCCGATGTCGAGAAAACTCTAAGCGTAGATAAGAGTGTAATTTGTGTTGGATAAGAATCACATACCTAATGAAGATCCTCATGGAGGTATTTATAGGCAGTGTGCTGTGGTCGGTGGACGATCATAGTCGATCCGTACTGATCGTCACCATGAGAGTCTTGGATTCCTCGATTCAGGTGAGGAGGTGTGGACGGTCTGTGGCCAGTCCATACCCTTTCTCATGTTGAAGATTGTTGATTCCCTTGATCGATGACGGATCAGGGACGTTGTTGTACAGTTGTCGTGTCGAGTGAGACTAGAACGTCCCATCGAACATTCCTCACCTTGATCGAGTGGCGGCGTGACAACAACGGTTCTCCAGGTGATCTAGAGGCTCGTATCCCGAAAGGACCTAGGGATCGACCCCAGGTTGTTGGGATGTCCCTTGATGACATTAGGGCCTCGACCTCTCGATGAGGTGAGTTGTGACGTCTGGTGTTGACCTCGTGCTGAGGTAGCCCGTAACGACTCTATAATTGGTCGTGACATAAAGTATGTGTTAACAATCAATAGGTATGTAGTTCGAATTTTCCCACCTCCATATTGTACTAAAAAAAACTCTATAATTGATCTTCAACCATCAAGCTAAGCCTTCGAAAAATGGAAATTTATATCTATAATTAGCATTTTTATCATTATATATATTGTATGTGGACTAATTTAGAGTAATGGATAAAATACATAATTGGTTAGTAAATAACACATAATAGATTTTGCAATAGGTGAAGCCTTTAATTAAAAGGGAAAATCAACAAGTATTCAATTTGAGAACTAGATCTACTATTATGTAGATGTGTATATATTAACAATGGTTAGTTAGATATCTTTAAGGCTTATTTAATAGCATTTCAATTATTTTTATTTGACCTATAAATGTGTTGGTAACGCTTGTTAACATATGAGCTTAAATAATGCTATGTATATTTTAAATTTCACCTTTTGACCCATTGTCAAGTTCTATATATTGAAATTATTAAAAATCTAGGACTTTGTAGGTAGGATATTAAATGGTTTTTTTTTTTAAGAGTATTTACTATTTATATTATATTACCAACATTTTATAGCACATTTTTTAAATTTTATTTTAATAATATTTTAATATAAAAAAATGTTAACATGCGAATATAAATCATAATATCTGTCAACATATCTGTCAACGTGAGCATTAATTAATGCACATAAAATATGTACTTTAAATTTAAATGTTAGAGGTTTGAATTCTTTGTTTTTACAATTCATGACCTCCTAATCAAAGGTACAATCTTATGTCAATTGAGCTATGCTCGGTTTGAATCTCTTTATTTATGTAGGTAAAAAAAAATCAAATACCAAATTGATGGGTCATTACAAGACTAATGTCTAACAAACTTCAACTCAAAGCGAAAAGACAGATATTATGAATTATCAAATGGTCCTTTTTTTGCTTCTTTTTTCTTGTCGTGTTTGGATTTCATATAACAACTATAATTGTCTTGAAGGTGAAGATTTTTTTTTTTTTTTTTTTTTTTAAGTACACTTTTCCAAACAAAATTGTGAGATTAAAATAATTGAGCGACTTAATTATATTTTAGAGTTATTTTGTTGATGTAAACAATGAAAAATCTAGGGTCTAGTTTGACAATTTATATAAGAGAAAAATGAAATACATTAGTATTACATTTGTCAATGCTATTTTTATGTGACGTTGAGTAAATGAAGAATTTAGAAAATATATAATCCATTCTTTAAAATATATATATATATATATATATATATATATAGACTAAAATCAATTTACCGAGAGTTCGGTAGTGATATGAGAAGGCGTCAATTATTACCGAGAGTTCAATAGTGGATTTTCTCCAAAGGTGCATGAGAGTTCCGGTGTTCGATAATGACACCGAGAGTTTGGTGGTTACGTGAGTGGCAACGATTATTACTAAGAGTTCAGTGGCGGGCCTTCCCTTAGAAGTGCAGTTCAGCGGAGAGTTCCGACATTCGACTATGATACCGAGAGTTCGATAGTAACGTGAAGGGTGACGACTATTACTGAGAGTTCAATAATGGGTCTTTCCTTAGAAGTGCAGTTGGACGGAGGGTTTCGACGTTCGACTATAACACCGAGAGTTCGGCGGTGACGTGAGGGGCGACGACCATACATTACCGAGAGTTCGATGGGGGGTCTTCCCTGAGAAGTGTTGTTCGACAGAGAGTTCTGGCGTTCAGCAGTGATCGAGATATCGATGGGGATAGTCTCACCTTATTTTTAAGTTGGACATTTGTAAACCTCATGCTCCAACTTGAGGGAGAGTATTGAGATATTATCTAACATATCATATTCGAAAGATATTTACACGATTGTATTAGAAAAATATCTTTCTATATTTATTATTATTCACTATCTATTTTAGGAATTAAGTTGACCTAAGAGTTATATATATATATATATAGATCATATTGGAAAATATAATAAAAGAAAAATAAAGAGAGAATTTGTGGAGAATTTGACATTTAAATTAGTCTAAAATATGTTTTACTAAAATAAAATTTGCCAATTGATTTTGAGATGAAACCGTCATGATATCAAATATGGTATCAGAGCCCAACGAAACTCAAACGGGTATTCGGTCTAAAAATGAGATTCGACCCAAGAATGATAAACCTAGAGAAGCACCATCTTAAGGGACATGTTGCATGAATTGCTATCAGGGGCGGATCTCTGAAGGGACTAGGGGGGCCACGGCCCCCCAAAATTTTTTGATTTTCTTATACTCGTAGGCAAAAATAATGCCTTAAATATATATTGTTGTTCTTAAATACATTTTGGCCCCTCAAATTAATAAAATCTCATTCTTGTGCAATGGTCATTATGCATGCTTTATGTTTTGTTGTGCCTGAGTTCGAAACTCAACCATTACAATAATTTATTTGTTTTACATTTCCTTCTATATATGTATATTTTTTTAAAAAAACATGGTTCTCTTTTAATATTTTGTTTATATAGATTTAAAAATATATAAATGTTTTTCTTAAAAATAATTAAAACCTATTATTTTACTTTAAAAAAATCTATTAACTCTTAGTATTAGTTATTAACATTTTCAAAAATAATTTAGACTATATTAACCTCCCTTTTATAAATTTTTGTAAACAAATTTATGTTACATTGTGTTTTTTTTTTAATAATTTTTTTTACAAATGTCTAATAAATCTTTGAACTTTTAATTTTGTGTTTGATAGACGACGAACTTCAAAAAGAGTTTAATATATTTTTTAACTTTCAATTTTGTATTTAATTGGTCCTCAAATTTTAAAGTTTAAGTCTAATATATTCTTGTATTTATTTGACATTTTTTAAAATCTAGGAATTCATTAGAAACAAAATTGAAAGTATAGGGATGCATTAAAGACTTTTTAGAGTTGGGACTCGATTATTTTTTTATTATTATTATTTTTTTAATAATATAGAGATGAACAAAATTATATGATGGTATTAAGTTTATTTAAACTTAGTCCGTAAGTCTTTGATACACTCACATATGTTTATCACTAATAATTTTTTTTTAATGTAACTTGAGAGTGTGAATTCGAACCTTTTGATTTTTGGCGATCTTTTTTTAATATTTATATACTCTAATTTTTTGGCCCCCCAAACATCAATGTCTGGATCCGCCCTTGATTGCTATATCTTTTATTCATACTTTTATCTAATCAACATATGTTTATGCGAACAAATGTTTGAAAAAAAAAAAAAAAAAAAAACATTTTTTTTTTAAAAGTATTTTAATTGATGTAAGGATTGAAGTCATGACATATACCAATTCTAATTATTTTTTTATTAACTAATTGTGGAAGAATTATGTAAAAGACTAAAATATTTATCATGCAATATTCAAAGATTAAAATAGAATATTCTGAGTTGCATGACTAAAATAAAGCAAGAAAATTCAAATTTTAGATTTAAATTAAAATAAGATTAAAATAGAATATTCTGAGTTGCATGACTAAAATAAAGCAAGAAAATTCAAATTTTAGATTTAAATTAAAATAAATGTATGGAACTTTGGTAACAAAAATCATATTTAATATGATTAATAAGTTATACAAAATGTCATTCAATTTGAAACTTTTGAAGTTAATTTCAACTATGCTACTACTATTTTAAAGTTTATTTTAACTCTTAAACTTAAATATTATAAAATATCCTTAAACTTTGAAGTTCTCTTGACATATTATTTTAAAGTTTCATTTTAATAACCTTTAAACTTTAAAATTGATTAAATTTGTCTAAAAAGAGTCATAGTGATAAAAATTTAAGGTGGTAATAATTATAAAAGTGACATCATTTTGAAGGAAGCAAATTTTAGAGTTAATTAAGGTAACATTTTAAAATCAAAATGGGGGAAGTTGGTTGGAGTATTAGGGTAATTTTGCCCCATTGACAGGTGAATAAACGAAAGCGGGATCAAGATAAAGCCTCGTGAAAGAGAAAGTTACATGAATAAAAAATGTTTAAGATATTTAAGGGGGCGGGGTCGATGGAAGCTAGGAAAACGACAAAGAAAAATGTCTAATTGTAAGGTATTTATCGAACAATAGTGATATCTAGGTTCACCCGAAATTTAGTCTACTAATTATAAGAGGAATGCATAAATTCTAAGTATTTGATTCTTCCTTTAAAACTTTGCTTTCAATCTTTTTCCCATCACTTCATAGTCTAAAAACAACAATGTTTTGCCTTTAAGTTCTTACAACTCATTACCAACCACACGTCTAAAAACAAAAACACTTTGCCTTTTAGAGTGCTTTCTACGAAATCACCACATAAGCTCATTGACATTTTATATAATTTAACTTGAATATGCTATAAGAGTTTAAACTAAGGAAAAAAGCTTATCATATATTTTTGGAAACATAAAATAAAAATAAAAATTGTTGTGGCCATTCCCAATTTATTAAAGATAGTTATTGCCAACAATAACGCTCAAATTATATATATATAAAAAAAAAAAAATTGAAACCACACGTCACCATTTTTTAGATATTTTCTTCTCCTTTTTAGAGAATTTATTTGGAAAATGATGAAAAACATCTCTAAATTGTGAGGAAGAGGAAAGTGGTAAGACAAAGGTTAGGTGGGAAACACCAATGGGTGCCCATAAAAAGCAAGATTTTCCAAAGCGGAGATAAAAACACTCCTATGGAGCTTTGGAGGGAACAAATGGGTGTGACGGAATTAAGACAACTTTTTCCAACTAATTTTCGGATGAATTTTTAGAACGTGATGTGTTGGAACTTTAGGGGGCTAAATAAAAGAAATAAACAGAAGTCTATTCTAAACCTCTGTCGAATAAATAAAGTTGGGATAGTTATTTTGTTAGAAACTAAGTTGTGTGAAGCCAAAATAAGGGAGATGATGACTCTTAGTTTTTGTGGGTGGGATTTCTTTTCCAATTTTGTTATTGAAGGAAGAATTTTGTTACTTTGGCAAAAGGGTGTGGTTCATGTTTCTCCTCTAGATGTCTTAGATTAATTTGTGCATTGTAAGATTAAAGTGGTGGGGTTGCCTCAGGCGTTCTGTTATACAGTAGTTTATGGACATAATCATATTGGGGAAATGCCTATTCTTTGGCAGAGGCTCGCTCAGTTGCAGTTCCCTGTTGACCCGTGGCTCCTCATGGGAGACTTTAACACAGTGTTTGACTATGAAGATCGAATTGGTGGTCGGGAAATCTCGTCTTCTAAGATGGTTGATGCTTAGTAATGGTTGTCTTTGGGGCTTGCTGACGAACTTCAGTCTAGTGGTTCTTTTTTCACTTGGCCTAATAAACAGGATGCTCTTCTTCAGATTTTTTCTAAATTGGATAGGGTTTTCAAGAATGAGGCATGGCTGAATTCTTTCCCCAATACTGGGTAACTATTCAGTGGGAAACTGTTTCAGATCATTGTTATTGTTTAGTCAAAAGCTTGAAGGTGAGTAATATAGGCATGAAACCTTTTCGTTTCTTTAATAATTGAGTTTCTCATACTGATTTCAAGAAAGATAGTGTTGGATAGTTGAAATTTACCAAGTGCTAGGAGAAACTTAAATATTGTGGTAAAAAAACTTCTAAGATTGAAGCATATTTTGAAACGTTTCAACCAGAATGAGATTGGTGACATAAAGCAAGGCTATGAGGATGCCAAAGCAAGATTTCAGCAAGCTCATATGTGTCTTCAATCTAATCCTTCGGAGAGCTCTTTTCAGTATGAGGAAATGCAATCAAGAGAGAGTTTCTTGTTTCAGTTTGATATGTATGAAAAGTTCTTGAGGTAGAAAATTAAGATCACTTGGCTCCAATTTGGTGATGAGAACTCAACCTACTTCCATGCTTCTTTAAAACAAAGGAAGGAAGTGAACCATATTGCGTCTTTTGTTACTGATCAGGGAATTGTTGTGGATGATTATACCTTAGTGGTGAAACATTTTGTTGACAATTTCAAAAGTTTCACGAGGAGTGGTAGTTCGTCACCCATTACGGTTAATTCTAGTGTCTTTTCTCTTAGTAATGTTTTTTTATCTTGACGAACAGTTTATGATAATTAAACTTTTTTACCAGTGTTGATGTTAAAAAAGAGTTGTTTGCTATTTGCTGAGTGAAGAGCCCCGGGCTTGATGACTATGGTTCGAGCTTTTTCAAGGAGATGTGGGGTGACATAAGAGTTGAAATGGCTGCGACGGTGCTGGAATTTTTTGGAAAAGGGTCTATTCCTGATAGTCTCAACTTGATAGCTATCTCTTTAATTCCCAAGGTAGATGATCTGCTTAGAGCAGTGGATTATAGGCTCATTGCTTGTTGCAATACTTTGTACAAATGTATCTCCAAAATGTTATGTTCTAGATTGGCGGTGGTTCTTCCTTATCTAGTGCATAATAATCAAGGAGTTTTCATTAAGGGTCGTTCGATGGCGCATAATATTCTTATTTTTCAGGATCTTACAACAGAAAGAATGCTTCAGCTAGAAGTGTGATGAAGGTGGACCTTAGTAAGGCCTATGATACTATTGACTCATATTTCCTAGAAAGACTTCTGAAACATTTTTCTTTTCTTCAAAGTTTGTCAATTGGGCGATGCTCTATTTGAGAGGTACTTCCTATACACTCATGATGAATGGATGCGTTCAAAGTCATTTCAAAGGAGTGAAAGGTCTTAGGCAAGGAGACCCGATCTCCCCTTTGCTTTTTGTGCTGATTTTGGAATACTTAACTCGCGTTCTCATCTAGGCCTCGAAGTCCAAGGGCTTCTGTTTGCACTCTTTGTGTAAAAACTTGAGCTTGGTAAGTTTATCTAGTCTTGCGATTTTTTTGCAAAGGGCATGCACTGAGTGCTAAGGTTGTCCACCACGTTTTATCTAACTTTTGCAAAGCTTCGGGTTTGTCTGCTAACAAGCAAAAATATCAAATATTTTTTGGGGGAACTAGTTAGAGCACTAAACGTAGCGTTATGAGTATTGTGAGTTTTGAGGAAATGACTTTTCCTTTGAAATACCCGGGGGTTCGTTTACGACCCACAAGATGGAGGAAAACAAATTGCAGGTCTATCATCACCAAAGTTAAACTTCGTTTGCATAACTGGGCGAGTAGACACATTTCTTTTGATGGTAGGCTCAACTTATCCATTCTGTAAAAGAGATAGACAAACCTTGCAAGGACTTCCTTTGAGGTGCTCATGATAATAGGAGCAAGCTCCACCTCGCTTCTTGGGACAAAGTGAGTTTCCCGAAACGTTATAGAGGAGTTAGTTTCTGTGAGGGGTCTAACTGGAACAAGGCCATGATTAGTAAGTACATTTGGGACATTACTGTTAAACCTGATGCTATTTGGAGTAAGTGGGTTCACATTATTTATTTGAAAGGGCAAAACTTTCGGTTATACACGACTAGAGGGGATCCTAACTGGTATTGGAAGAAGCTCCTCAAGCTTAGAGTGACCATCTTTAAAACCATGTTGCAGGCTGTTGAGACTAATGAAAGATTTATGGTTAGAAAATTTTATAAATCTCTTCTTGGAGTTGAGAAGGTTGATTATGCTCGAGTTGTGTGGTGTATACTCTCGCTTCCTAAGCATAGATTCATCATTTAGCAGATGGTGAACTCTCAATTATTGACAAGAGATAAACTTCAAAGGTTGCAACTCTCCATTACTTCCCCGTATTGCCCGGTATATACTGATTTTTTAGAGAGTCATGGCCATTTATTATTTGTCTGCCCTTTCTCTGTTGCATTACTACGTTTGGTTCATGGGTGACTAAGTTTCACAACCCGACCCTTGATTTTTTCTGATTGGAAGCATTAGATTGGGCAACTGGAGTCTGATTTACAACATCAAGTGTTGTATGTTGTTATTGTTGCGGTTGTCTATTTCATTTGGTGCAACTTATACTTGTGTGTTTTTTAGAAAAGCTCTTATAATGTTAAGTTTGTTAATGATTTAATTAAGCAGACCATTAAGGATAAATTTGGTTGTCTTGGTAGAAGAAAGTTGACTACTAAAGATAAGGTTCTTGCTAATGTTGTAGCCAATTGGTAAGGTTATGGCTTGATTTCTCTGTTACGAGCTTTCATAAACTTTGGTTGTAATTGTGTTGTTTGATTTAATGAGAAACTCTATCTAAAAAAAAAAAAAAAAAAAAAAAAAAAAAAAAAAAAAAAAAAAAAAAAAAAAACTCTAAATTGCTCAATATCCTTTTCAAAAAAGAAAAAAAAAAATAAATAAAGTAGTTACTTGAATTAGGTACGCGTTTGTCCAATAAAAAGTTGGGATTGTAAATGTTATATGTATCTACACATTTTTTGTAAAGTAAAAAAAGTTGAAAAAATTGTTTACTATGGATAATAAACTATGGTCGTGCCTAAAGACATATCGGTTGAAGTAAATTCTTCTTTTTTATCAATCAAAACCCCTTTCCAAATTGTACGAGCTTCTTCCAAAGTATACGGCTTTCTGGATGTAGATGATGATATCTATACATATGGATCTTATATATATAGTCCTACAATTTTGGTCTAAGAACCGTCATTTTGGTCATTTTTTTATGAGTACCTTTTTCCTTTTCTTTTTTCGATGTTGGGGTTTTGAGGTTCACTGACCTATAACCCCAAAGCTTTAGGAGTAACATCCTTAAGAAAAACACTTTAAAACTCGATTCCTAAACCGTAAATTTCTAAAACCCTAAAAGAGTTCTTTTAAAGCACGTGGTTGAAAACCATGAATTAGCTACATGATTGGTCTAATAAAAATTAGGAAATTTTAATGTTATATGAATATACATTTTTTTTATGAATTAAATTTTTTTGTTTACTATAGTCCTCAAATTTTGGTCTAAAAACGGTCATTTTAGTAATTATTTTATGAGTACATTTTTCATTTTCTTTTTTCACTGTTGGGTTTTGGAGGTTCATTAACCTACATCCCCAAAGCTTTAGGACCAAAATCCTTAAGAAAACCACATTAAAACACGATTTCTAAATCGTAAATTAACAAAAGCCTAAAAGAGTTATTTTCAAGCACGTTGTTGAAAACCGTGAATTAGATACATGCTTGGTCCAATAAAAAGTGGGGAATGTTAATTTTATATGAATATACACTTTATTTCTTAATAAAAAAAAAAAATGAAAGAATTGTTTACTATAGTCCTCCAATTTTGGTCTAAAAATAGTCATTTTGGTCATTTTTTTATGAGTACATTTTTCATTATTTTTTTTCAATGTTGGATTTTGGAGATTCATTAACTTACCGCCTCAAATGTTTAGGACCTAAATTCCTAAGAAAAACGTCTTAAAACTCTATTCATAAACCGTAAATTTCCTAAAGCCTAAAGGAGATGTTTTCAAGCACGTGGTTAAAATCCTTGAATTAGTTACACGCTTGGTCCAATAAAAAGTGGGTAATGTGAATGTACTATGTATCTACACATTTTTTGTGAGTTAAAAAAATTGAAAAAATCGTATACAGTCCTCCAATTTTAGTCTAAAAACGGTCATTTTAGTCATTTTTTTACGAGTAAATTTTTCATTTTCTTTTTTCAATGTTGGGTTTTGGAGGTTCGTTATCCTACATACCCAAAACTTTATGACCAAAATACATAAGAAAAACAGTTTAAAACTCGATCCCTAAATCATAAATTTTCAAAAGTCTAAAGAAGTTCTTTTCAAGCACGATGTTGAAAATTGTGAATTAGCTACATACTTGGTCAAATAAAAATGGGGAATGTTAATGTTATATGAATATAAACTTTTTTTGCGAATTAAAAAAAAAAATTGAAAAAATCATTTAATATAGTCTTCCAATTTTGGTCTAAAAACGGTCATTTTAGTCATTTTTTTAGGGGTACATTTTTCATTTTCTTTTTTCAATGTTTGGTTTTGGAGGTTCATTAACCTACATCCCCAAAGCTTTAAGACCAAAATCCTTAAGAAAAACACCTTAAAATTCGATCCCTAAATGGTAAATTTTAAAAAACTAAAAGAGTTTTTTTTCAAGCACGTTGTTGAAAATCGTGAATTAGCTATATGATTAGTCCTATAAAAAGTGTGAAATGTTAATGTTATATGAATTTACACTTTATTTCTGAATTTAAAAAAAATGAAAAAAATCGTGTACTATAGTCTTCCAATTTTGGTCTAAAAACAGTCATTTTGGTCATTTTCTTATGCGTACATTTATCATTTTCTTTGTTCAATGTTGGATTTGGGAGGTTTATTAACTTACAGCCTCAAAGGTTTAGGACCTAAATTTTAAAGAAAAATACCTTAAAACTCAATTCATAATCTATAAATTTCATAAAGCCTAAATGAATTATTTTCAAGCACCTGGTTGAATTCCTTGAATTAGGTACACGCTTGGTCTAATAAAAAGTGGAGAATGCAAATGTTATATGTATCTACACATTTTTTGTGAGCTAAAAATCATTTATTATGGTTCTCCAATTTTGGTCTAAAAATAGTCATTTTGGTAATTTTTATGGGTACATTTTTCATTTTCTTTTTTCAATGTTCGGTTTTGGAGGTTCATTAACTTACAACCTCAAAGCTTAAGGACCAAAATTTCTAAGAAACACACTTTAAAACTCGATCCCTAAACCGTAAATTCCTAAGAAAAACACCTTAAAACTCTTTGTCTAAACCGTAAATTTCCTAAAGCCTAAAAGAGTTATTTTCAAGCACGTGGTTGAAATCCTTGAATTAGCTACATACTTGATCCAAATAAAAAGTGGGGAATGTGAATGTTATATGTATCTACACATTTTTTTGTGAATTAAAAAAATTGAAAAAATCGTTTACTATAGTCCTCCAATTTTTTTTCTAAAAATGATAATTTTAGTCATTTTTTTATGAGTACATTTTCATTTTCTTTTTTCAATGTTGGGTTTTGGAGGTTCATCAATCTACATTCCTAAGAAAAATACCTTAAAACTCGATCCCTAAATCGTAAATTTTCAAAAACCTAAAAGAGTTTTTTTCAAGCACGTTGTTGAAACCGTGACATGCTTGGTCCAAAAAAAAAATTAACTCTTTCTCTATATTTGTTTTAAAAAAATTAACTCTCTCTCAAGATTTTCTCCCTTCCCTCCTTCTTCCGTAATCATCGATCTTGTGTCCTTGTTTATCGAAGATGATCAAAATTAAAAAAAACAAAAACTTATCGAAGATGATCAAAATTAAAAATAACAAAAACCCAATAAATATTTGGTGTAAAAGATCGACCTAAAAAATCATCTTGTGTCCTTGTTTATGGAAGATGATCAAAATTAAAAATGACAAAAACCCAATAAATATTTCGCGTAAAAGATCGACCTAAAAAATCAGAAAGAATAAAGTAGAAAAAAAAAAAAAAATTGAGACAAACTTTCCCTATCAATTTTAATCCATTATTGGTAGACAAATTCCACCTACCAATAAATGCAAAAAATGTGTTTTCAATTACACTGCTAGTGTAAATAAAAACTGCTGGGCCATTCCCCATTTATTAAAGATATAGTTATTGCCAAACATAAGTCTCAAATTATATATATAAATAAATTGAAACCACATGTAACATTTTTTTAGATATTTTCTTCTGCTTTTTAAGAATTTATTTAAAACATCATCTAATTCCCTGAACAGATCATCTGAATTGTCGATTGCTCGATCGTTTCTTTCATCGAAAACCACTTCTTCGACTTCTTCGGCGCTTTCGAATCGAGCCTCTTCATTTATTCAACAAAAATCATCATAAAAAATCTTGGATAAATGAGTGCTTTAAAGATTTTGATGAACGAGTGGTTCTGCAGATTTTGATGATGATTTTTGTTGGGCAAATAAAGAGGATTGATTTAGATAAAACGCAAGCGAATAGGTTCTCGATAAAGGAGACGATTGAGCAACCGACGGTTCAAATAATTTATTTGAGAGAATTTGACTCGATTTGCCGAAGACCCATGTGGATGATCACATGCTTTTAAGAGATTCAAACGAAAGTTAACCTAGAGTCTACATTGCAACACTCCTACAAATTTGAGGTCAATTTGATGAAATTAAAAGTACAATATTAAAAATTTTACCGCGGACCAGGTTTAGGATCTAAATTATTATTTTTCAAAAGCTTAATAATCCTAAAAACTTTTTATTTAAGCCAAAACAGTTACTTGTAAATGCTAAATACTCAATTTTGTCATAATCACTTCTCTCCTTTATTCCCTCCAAAAAAGAAGAATACTCAAAGAAGCTGCATATAATATATATATATATATATATATTCAGAAACGTTTCAGAAACGTTTTACATTTTTGGAACTTCTCAAGTTTGTTTCTGTCATCCCTGCTGTTTCTCTCTCGAAATTACAAAAGAAAGAAGGGGGATTTTTGTTCATAGCTTAGAAAATTGTCAGTTTTCGTCCTTCCTCCATGGAAATGAAAAGGAAAAGAGCGATGGGGAAAGGATGAATTACATTAATTCAATCAAATAGATACCATAAAGGCTTCATCCAATCGACCAATTGAAAACCCATTTCATTTAAAATCACAATTCAATTCTGTGTCGGAAGAAGAAAACAAGACGTTTCTGCAGGAAATAGAGGGAAGTAAAAGGATGTCGATGGCACCCGCTGATTCCTCCAATGGCGATGAGGAATCCATTATCACTCCCTTACTTGCTCCTCAGAAATCACTTGTCAATTGTTCCTCACAGGTCGCCATTGTTGGAGCTAATGTTTGCCCCATTGAGAGCCTTGATTATGAGTGAGTTGAGTTATTTGTTTGTGTTTTCTTCTTTTCCCCTCTTTTGGGTTTTGAATTCTGTTTAATGGGTTTGTTTCTGCAAATCCCATTTCTGGGTTTGGTTGGTTTTCTTTTGATTATTTTCCTTTTGGGGTTTTTGACTCTGGTTTTGATGTGGGGTTTGTGAAAAGTTCATGATTTCTTGTTTTTTTTACAGGATTTTTGATAACGAGTTCTTCATGCAAGATTGGAGGACTCGTGAAGATTTTCAGATATTTCAATACTTGGTTATGAAGTGGCTTTCATGCTTCTTGATCGGTTTGATTATGGGTCTTGTTGGTTTTTTCAACAATCTGGCTGTGGAGAATATTGCAGGGAAGAAGTTTGTGGTCACTTCGAATATGATGCTTGAGGGCAGGTACTGGCTTCACTTTTATTCTTCTGTGCTTCTGTTGATTGACATCTTTGCAATCTTTTCTGTTTGTTTTTGTGGAATTTGGCTAAAGTAGGAATATGATTGATGTTACTAGGAACAGAGAGTTTTGGTTTTTGAGTAGTAATTTTATGTGAATTTAGCCAACAGACATGCATGATCTAAGTTTTGAAAGAAAAACTGTGTTAAAGGGAAGCTAAACTATTTTCCAAGATATTGATGGAAGTCTGAAAGTTCTTTCAGGTATGGGATGGCTTTTCTTGTTTTCTCTGTTTCCAATTTAGTTCTCACCATATTCGCATCTGTCATTACGGCATTGATCTGCCCCCAAGCAGCTGGCTCAGGTATACCAGAAGTAAAGGCTTATCTGAATGGCGTGGATGCCCCTGGAATATTATCGCCCCAAACACTGTTAGTGAAGGTTAAACAGTTCCTTGTACATTTTTCCTTGAGTTTCAGAAATCTGTTACCTGGTTCCTTCAGTGCTTGTACTTTTAAGTTGTAGAAGTTCTCCTTTGTTCTGAAGCATTGATAGTGATGTGGAATGCCCCTTTTGCTCTTCATTTCCATCAATTACCATTACATGTTTGGTTGAAATGAATTTTTGATTTTGTTGCGATTTTTAGAAAATTGTCTATTTTTTTGCTCTTAGAGAATCTGTTGATCAATACATGTAGTTCTGAAGTTACTCTCAACGCCCCTTTAACAAAGAGCCGATAAATTTAGGGTGGTTTCTCTTTTGCAAACTCTTCTAGTACGACCGTCAAAGAGAGGCAGAATGGTTGCTTTTTTCAATACTGATGAGTGGTGGACTATTAGGAGCTAGTTTAATCGTCTTGCCACTTGTTTGGCCAAGGATTAAGGAATATGATTTTTCAAAGTCTTTGATACACCAATATTGTGTAGGTTACTTGTATCAATTATGCTGCCTCTCAATTTCATTGCCTACTATAGTTAGAACTGGATGCCTGGTCTGAGGACATTTTTTGTGACTGACTTTGGAATGTTCAAGCCTTAAAAAAGCGTCAAACTTGAGAAATAGTTGGAATTTTGAGGGCTTTAAATGCCCTAGTTTGGCCTGCTGTGACTGATCCTTCGTCTTGAAGCTGGAGTTTCATGAAATATTGGTTTGATTGCAGATTATTGGCAGCATTTCTATTGTGTCATCATCTATGATCGTTGGAAAAGCTGGACCTATGGTACATACAGGGGCATGTGTTGCATCCTTGGTAGGTCAGGGGGGTTTCAAAATATTTGGTTTAACATGGAGATGGCTATACCATCTCGAGAATGATCGAGATAGGCGGGATCTTGTAACATGTGGAGCCGCTGCTGGAATAGCTGCTGCATTTCGTGCTCCTGTTGGTGGTGTGCTGTTTGCTTTTGAAGAGATGGCATCTTGGTATGTATAATGGCTGGGTATTTTCCTTGATCCTTTTTCCATGCTCCCTCAATGGAATCACATCTTTTCAGTTATTTTTTGTTGTATGTTATTTATGTTCATGGTCTCCTTCTAGTTCTAATGTCAAAAGGCTTGTTCTACCTTGGAATAACTCTTCAATTTCACATTTGCTCTGACCATGTTAAAGTTTGATTGTACTGTTAAGGACACAACCCTCCAAGATCTTGGAAGTTCTTAGGTTCAAGTCCCAAGTAGAAAATTTTATTATTTGAAATCCTTATTGTCTTTGGAGCTCGCTTTTTGGTGAGTTTAGCCACACTCGAGATTAGTGAGGGTGGCCTAAGAGGATAAGCAAGAAGTGGGTTTCCGATACCTCGTTTTCAAAAAATGAAACAAAAAAAACATAACCCTTTTAGATTTGAAATTTGATCATTGGATCTTCATAATTTTCAATCTCTTAATCCAAACATGATGTATAACTTTCTTCTGAACATCCACCAAATATGGAAGAAGTCATAGCCATGGGCTGCATAAATTGTTCTTATTTAAGTCTGTTATCACATCATTATCTACTTCTTTATAGTGATTTGAACTGGATAATTCTGAATCTTAGACGCTGTGAATCCTGTGTTAGCATATTTGAATGAGGGTTGATTTTGATTGTTGTCACAGGTGGAGAAGTGCCCTTTTGTGGCGATCGTTTTTCACAACTGCTATAGTTGCTGTGGTATTACGCTCACTGATTGACATTTGTTTAAATGGATTATGTGGATTATTTGGTAAAGGGGGACTTATAATATTTGATACCTACTCAGACTTTCCTACATACCACCTCGAGGATCTACCTCCTGTGCTTGTCCTTGCTTTTATTGGAGGCATACTTGGAAGCTTATATAATTTTCTTTTGAACAAAGTTCTTCGCGTTTACAATCTCATACACGAGTGAGTTCCCTTTTTCTTGTTTACAAATGCTAAAAAAAATTTCAAGTTTCAATAAGGTGGAAATGATGTAGTTCAAAAGCTCCAGTCTTATTGTGAACCTTTTTTTTCTCTCCAGGAAAGGCATTGTTTACAAAATTTTACTGGCTTGCTCTGTCTCAATTTTCACATCCTGTCTTCTTTTTGGATTACCATGGTTCGCACCATGCCAACCTTGCCCATCAGGTGCTCGAGAAATTTGTCCTACGATAGGCCGATCTGGTAACTTCAAGAAGTTTCAGTGTGCTCCTGGTCACTACAATGATCTTGCAAGTCTCATATTTAACACCAATGATGATGCCATAAAAAATCTCTTTAGCAAGGACACAGACTCTGAGTTCCATTTCTCATCAATGCTCACATTTTTCATTACCTGTTTTTCCTTGAGCATTCTCAGTTATGGGACGGTTGCTCCTGTCGGCCTGTTTGTCCCTGTTATTGTGACTGGAGCTTCTTATGGTCGTTTTGTCGGAATGGTTGTCGGTCCATACACAAACCTCAGCCACGGCTTCTTTGCCATATTGGGTGCCGCTTCATTTCTCGGGGGTTCAATGCGGACAACAGTTTCTCTCTGTGTTATTATGCTTGAATTGACCAATAATTTGTTGTTGCTGCCTTTAGTAATGCTGGTTCTCCTTATTTCCAAGACTGTAGCTGATGCTTTCAACAGTAATATATATAACTTGATCATGAAAGCGAAAGGCTTTCCTTATCTAGAAGGCCATGTTGAGCCATACATGAGGCAGCTGACTGTTGCCGATGTGTTAACGAGTCCGCTTCAAGTATTGCATGGCATTGAGAAGGTTCGTAATGTAGTAGACATTCTCAAATGGACAAGTCATCATGGATTTCCTGTCGTTAACGAGCCTCCTTTCTCTGAATTTCCTGTTTTATATGGCCTAATTCTCAGAGCCCATCTTATTGTGTTGCTAAAGAAGAAAGCTTTCTTGCCCGTTCCAACACTAGGATCAGAAAGAAAGGATGCCTTTAAGCTATTCTCAACTGATGATTTTGCAAAGATGGGTTTGGGCGACGTTGATAGAATTGAAGGTGTACAATTGACCGACGAAGAGATGGAGATGTTCATTGATCTACATCCATTCGCTAATACTTCACCTTGTACCGTCTTGGAAACGATGTCATTAGCAAAGGCTCTTGAAATTTTTCGAGAAACTGGTTTAAGACACATGCTGGTGATACCCAAGGTCCCTGGGGTGAGTGACTTTCTCGTATCTTTTCTGATCCGACAACGAGGCTCCTTATTTCCTTACACCTAAGAAAGAAAATGAAGTAGAATTGGATGTCGTTGACATTACCATCGATACGAAATTGCTCCTATTGATATTCAACATGCTGTTAGGACTATAGAGTACCGACCACAATGACGTTTAGCTCTAGTCCCCCGATCTCCAACTTGAAGTTTTTTAGATATGCTAAGAGAATGACAACTTCTTCATTCACTTTTCTGAAAGTTTTGATTTTTTTATTCAAATGAACTTTATATCAATACTAACTTGTCCTCCTTATTGCAGAGATCGCCCGTGGTTGGTGTATTGACTCGGCACGACTTCATGCCAGATTACATTCTGAGTTTGCATCCATTGCTAGAGAAGAGCAGATGGAAAAGGTTAAGAATCAAATTTCACCTGAAGAAAAAGTTCTTCTAGTGCAACAACATATAGAAAAGGAAAGTGAATAAAAATCTCCAATATTTATATTTTGGATTTTGGGATGTTTACCTTCTAATTGAGGAAGGTTTAGTATTGAGCATGTGATAAATAACTCTTCTTTTTCATCTCTCTTATGGCAAATATTTGCACATATAGCTGCTTCAGATGGTTCAATTTTACCAATATTTACTGAGAAAGATGATGATGTGACAGAGTTGTGGCATGGAATTAAAATGGAAGTCCCTATTTTAACTTTAGTCTTTATGGGAATTCATTCGGGAGAATTGTACGATTGACCCCCTATTTTAAGCGGATTGTCAAAATGACTCGGATTTGAAAAAAAAGGCAAACTGACCTTCTGCTGACATCATCAGTTTTTTTTTTTAATATTATTTTCTAGCTCTAGCTGCGGGCGCGGGCTGATCTCGCTCTAGCTCGGGCGCGGGTTGGTCTCGCTCTAGCTCTAGCTTCATTTAAGATCTGAAAATTTCAAGATTTTGAAGTTTTTTTCAGATTCGAGACCAGCCCGCGCCCGAGCTAGAGCGAGATCAGCCCGCGCCCGCATCTAGAGCTAGAAAATAATATTAAAAAAAAATTGATGATGTCAGCAGAAGGTCAGTTTGACTTATTTTTCAGATTCGGGTCAGTTTGACAAATGGGTTAAAATAGAAAATTGATGATGTCAGCAGAAGGTCAGTTTGACTTATTTTTCAGATCCGGGTCAGTTTGACAAATGGGTTAAAATAGGGGGTCAGTCGTACAATTCTCCCAATTCATTTCCAATATGTCAATTGGTCATTTACCAGATAAATGACATGGTCATAGGTTGGTCTAATGTAATATGTCAATTGGTCATTTACTAGATAAATGAAGTTCCTATGCATCTCAAGTGATTTGGTCATAGGTTGGTCTAATGTAATATGTCAATTGGTCATTTACTAGATAAATGAAGTTCCTATGCATCTCAAGTGATTTGGCGGCGACATAATTCGAACCTCTGCAGGTTTGAATTTTCAGAATCTAGATTATGCTTCCTTGTGGGCGTCTATCTGTTGATGTGGGCGTCTATCCGTTGAGTTTTTGTAATTATAAGTTTGATGTTATTCTTTTTATGCCCTTATACATTCTTTCATATTTTTCAATGAAAAATCGATTATTCATTCTATATCTAATGTTTAATGACAAAATTTACTCACCTTGCAGTGAAAAATGAGTTCTTTCTCATATGTAACTAGATCTAATACTAAATCTATCATTAAGCAAAATCTTATTTCTTGCCTCAACATCAATTATTGGATGAATTTATTTGTAAGAAAATATCTATGAAAAACTAGGCTTATATATATTAATGAAGAAAAGAAATCAGAATTTTCATAAGAATGGTACAATTTCCAAAGATAATACATTTAAAAAGCACGTAATCTCTCTCTTTAGAAATTTGTGGATCTCTATACATTGCTTGAAGTTCAATTAAAGATGGGGGCAGCAACATCAAGATGTTTGTGATCCAAGATCCTAACTTTCAAATTTCAACTTTGCAAAAAAATAAAAAATAAATCAAATCAAATTTCAATTCCACATGAAATATTGTACTTGAAAAAAAAAACCCATTTTTCATTTTTTTTTTTGGTTATATAAAAGAGGTTGAAAAAATTAGTATCTTTTAATCAATGCTTCAAATTTCTTTATTAATCAATTAAGTTTCTCTAAGATGAAATTCATCTCATTTTAATGTTTTTCACTTGATTTTCTTTCGAGTTTATTATATGCTTGATAAACATATAAATTATATCTAAATAGTCCCTAAATTTTTAGAATTTCGAGTGGTGACAATTCTTACTTATTTTCAACTATCAAATGTTCTTAAACTAAATTAGTCGAGTCCTTTGCCAATAAGTTTTGATAATTATTAAACAAAAATCTAAACTTCTTTTGAAATATAATAGTACATGACCTAGTGCATATAACTTTCAAATACTTACCTATATATGGATTCATTGGCACTTCAAGTCAGTATCTCGAGCAAACCAAAATCGAAACAGATAAAAGTTTAAGCTATTAGGACGAATCTCTATAATGATATAATATTGCTTATTTTCAGCCGAAACATGAATAACTTTATTTTAAAATTGCACCTAAAAGACTTTAACGCGAGACTATGTTCGTATCTCCAACTCAATCATCTCACATAAACAAAATGTATGGCTAAAAAATGATAGATTTGTAAAATAATTTAAATAATAAATTTGTAAATCTAAGAACTTAAAGAAATCTTATTTAAGGTACCGGTGTCTACAAGCATCACTTTTTCCAAGCAATGTTTCCACCATATCATTCAACAAAATCCATTAATTAATCACTCATTTGAATTAAACTACATCGATTTTGGAGGAAGTAAGAAATTCAAACCTTTTTCCACTGCCAATCTCTTCAGTTGAAAAGGAAAAAGCTTAGAGAAAGAAAGCTTGAAGAGTTCAGCCATGGCAGCAAGCTTCAGCTGCCATCTCCCTTGCTTGTTACTTCCAGCAAGCCTTCTTTTTTTTCTTCTGGTTCGCTCAATTCCGCCATTGTTGGACCTGTCACAAGCAACTGAAGCTATTCCACTAGCTTCTTCTTTCTTTCCCATAATCTCCATGAGAGATGGCATCAAGCCCATGAAAGCTATATTTATCAAAGTAAGCATTAAAAAAAAAAAGGTCCACCCTTTTTAGTGTTTTTAGCTTTTGTCAAATTTTCTTTAGTGTTTTTTGGTTTTCACTTTGGAGTTTATGGAGCAGAAGAAGAAGACGAGCTTAACGATGATTGAAGCAAGTTTGGCGGAAGCTCGAGCATCGATCCGAAATGCAGTTCTGTGGAAAAACTTCACATCAGAGAAGAAAGAAACTTACATTCCCAGAGGCTCCATTTACAGAAATGCTTATGCTTTTCATCAGTTGAGTTTTCCAACTGAAAAAAGTACAAACATAATAGCTTCTGAGTTATTTGATTTCTTTATTACTAATAATTGATATTTGGCTAGAACTTCAAACATCTTCTAGAGGAAGAAACAAACAAATCATTACTGAACTATCTTATTTGAAAAAACAATATGCTTACAGTATATCCAAAATGTTATGCAGAAGCCACATAGAGATGGTCAAGAGGTTCAAGGTGTGGAGTTACAGAGAAGGTGAACAGCCTCTTGTCCATGCCGGTCCATTGAATAGCATATACGCCATTGAAGGCCAATTCATAGATGAGTTAGATTGCAGCAAGAGCCCCTTTAGAGCCAGCCATCCTGATCAAGCTCATGTATTTCTTCTTCCTATGAGCATCACCAACATCATTCATTTCATTTATAGGCCAATCACCTCTCCGGCCGACTACAGCCGTGATCGGATGCACCGTGTGACGACTGATTACATTCGAGTCGTTGCCAACAGGTATCCATACTGGAACCGAAGCAATGGTGCTGATCATTTTATGGTTTCATGCCATGATTGGGTAAGATTCTAGTTACAAGTCTTTGTTTCAAAAATTGTCCACTTCTTTTTCTAATGCTGCCTCCTTCTGATGGTGATTTTCAAGGCACCAGAAATCTCAGATGCCAACCCCCAACTGTTCAAAAACTTCATCAGGGTAGTATGCAATGCAAACATCACAGAAGGCTTTCGTCCCAACATAGACATTCCACTCCCAGAAATCAACATTCATCCTGGAACTTTAGGGCCACTGGACTTAGGCCAGCCACCAGAACGCCGCCCAATTCTAGCTTTCTTCGCCGGAGGGGCTCATGGATACATCAGGAAGATCTTGATCCAGCATTGGAAGGGAAAGGACAAAGAAGTTCAAGTTCATGAGTACCTTTCTAAGACCCAAAATTACACCAAATTGATTGGAGAAAGCAGGTTTTGTCTCTGCCCTAGTGGCTATGAAGTGGCCAGCCCGAGGGTGGTGGAAGCCATCTATGGTGGTTGTGTTCCGGTGATCATTTCTGATAATTATTCATTACCATTCAGTGATGTTCTAGATTGGAGTCGGTTTTCAGTGGAGATACCTGTTCAACGAATACCAGAAATAAAAACAATCTTGAAGGCTATTTCAGCAGATAAGTATTTGAAGATGTACAAAGGAGTGATCAAAGTAAAGAGGCATTTCAAGATAAATAGGCCTGCCAAGCCATTTGATGTAATGCATATGCTGCTTCATTCACTGTGGCTTAGGAGGCTTAACTTTGGCCTTCCTCATTGAAAAGTGCTCTGGATAGTGAGTTAAGGATGTGTGAATGAGGGCTTCATCTCGCTTTCGGATGTCTTGTGACTTCAGCTAGTTAAATGTCACCAAAACGCTCTTTATAGAAAATCAGGAAAGGTGATTAGGCAATTCGAAAACCCATCTGCCAGAGTCAGAATTAGAGAGGACTCTGTACCTTGTTAAAAATCAGTTAGCATTCTTTCGAGTTCCTTGTCAAAATTTTCATCGGCATGATGTTCTAGTAACTGTTGATTTTCCTCAACTGTTACAAGCTGTTGTTCGAGTCCAGTTTGTTCATAAAAAAGTCCTTTTTGAACATTCCAGTTGTCGCCAATATTTTCAACTGTATCTCCAATCAATCTCTCATCTTCTGATATGTGCTTTATATCCTTGACGTTCACTATCTCACTTGCTTCTTTAGAAATAAATTAGGTGCGAAGACACAGAAGGCAGAGAAACAAATGGGTAAAATTTAGTCAGAAAACAGTATCTACATCAAATATCATAACAGAGAATAGAGAGACTAAATATGATTGCTCACAAATGGCTAACAAAGACAACAGGTTGGGATGAAAGAAGTTACCATATAATGCAAGTTTCTTGGCCTCTGAATAATCTGTTGACATCTTTTTTAATACATTCAAACCAACTTCCATTCCCTGTATTATCAAGAATAAGAAAAAATCAAAGGAAGGTTAGATAAATAGTTGATAATAACATGGAACTCTTTTCATGTACAAAGTTTCAAGAGTTCATAATGCAAGTTAAACAGGTATTAAAATATACTGGATCAGAAACAAAGCGGGTAAGCTTTTGTACTTTTCACTTACCAAGTCCATATGGATATAATTTTCAATCGGGGAATCAGCAAACAACCTAGACATCAAAAATAAAAATTAAGGATGCTATAAAGATATCATGTTCATGACAAATACAACATATATCTAGAATAAAAAGAGCAACCGTTTGTTTCTCCACAACATACTTATTATAGGCGACTTGGATGCGAGCATTTTGCAATTCTGTTAATTGATTCGCTGTTTCCAAACCAGAGCTCTCATTCATGTCCACAGATCCAAAGAGGAACATGTTCTTTTCTAACATTTTTTTCACCACAGCAGATACCGCTTTTACATTCTTTTCTTTTGCATCAACAACAAGTTCCTTCAGTTTCTTCAACTCTCCTATAAAAGTGGAAGCGTAGTAAAATAACCAAAGAAGAAAAAGTAAAGATGATATCAAGAGATGTCCACCCAAACAAAGAACTAGGCAAGCTTACAATCTATAGATAATTATTAAAGAAATCAAATGATTTACATTAAAAACTTAGAAAAATCATACCGATAGACAGGTAGATTTTGTAAAGGGGTTTAAACGGTTGTGTCTCATAAAGGCAGTAAAGGCAATAAAGGCCACCTAGTCTCTGTGACAAAGACGCAGTACTGACCATGTGACCTGTAAAAGGAAGTATTAAAATCCTTCTTAATTTCACAAACTAGAAGCTTGCACCCTGAGAAAAATAATAAATTGAAGTAAAGAGCTTTGTTCATCATAATGCATAAGATAGCCAATTGCCAACAAATTAATGTATAAATGACCAAGTTTATTAAGCAAGAGCCTACCAATTGACTGGGCATACACTGATTGCATAAGGAACGCCAAGTTGGAAGAAGGAGCAGCCTCAAATATGTAAGTGAATTTTCTTCCAGTCCATACCTTCTTCATATCCGCAAAAGATGTAAATCCACCCTGTAAACCACCAAACTTCACCAGGGGTTATAAATTAAAAAACTAACATCTTTTCAATATGGCCAAACCGAGCATAGCTCAATTGGCATAAAGATGTGCCCTCGACCATGAGGTCAGAGGTTCAAATCCCCCCACCCCCAATGTTGAACTCAAAAAAAAAAAAAAAAAAAAAAAAAATCTTTTCAATATGTAAGTTAGCACAAACAGGATAACTTCAAAGTAGTTAAGACTTAAGAGCTACCTCAGCATATTCATTGATCAGCTCGTCAACATCAAGCCTGAATGGAGAAAGATCCATTGCATCCACAATTTTCTGAGTATTTTGAGAGTTAGAAAAAACATCACGTCAATGCATAGTAGAAAAAATGGGTGCAGCAATGGAAAGTCCTTCCATAGGCAAACTATGTCATCAGAAAAAGATAAATTCCAACTTTCTTCTTAATTCCAGAAATGGTTTTTCAGAACAGATCAAAATTAATTAGAAGACTACAAATCAAAATTTCAAATAACATTCATTAACACAACAATCCTCACTGCCATGTGAAGCAATATAAGTGCCAAGGGGATGTGACAGATAGAGGTGGTATCACTAGCTTGCTCATGTAAAAAGTTTTGCAGATTTGCAAAGCAAGTTCGCAAATTACGCTTTTTTTTTTTTTCATATTTGTGATTGTTTGAGTCAGCTTGCAAAGCACATCAACTAATTTAGCAAACAATTGTTTAACTCTACAACTCTTGGTTTTTAAGAATTAGTAAATCCCAAGTAGATCGACTATCATAGAGGATTTTGATAGACTAACCTAAAAGGTTAGGCTTAAATGGTATTTGACCTAGTTAATCAAAATCAAGTTTCCAAACATTTTTTTTTTCTATTTGTCTCTCGTTCCTTGTTCCTTGTTCCTCTCGCTTTCTCCTCCCCACCTCCCTCTGACATGTTTAGCCGCCACCCCGTCTCCCTATCTTCTTCCTCCGGCGATGGCTGCACCCTCCCCTGTCTTCTTCCTCTGGCGACGGCCACCCCCTCTTACGAATCCTTTGAAACTAACAGACCACCATCATTGAAACTCCCGAAGGTTTAAAAGTTTTATGCCCTAGTTTTCTTCTTGATTTCGCTTCGCACTCTATTGAACTGTTTCCACTGGTCTCAAAGGTATTTTGTTTGATACCGATGATCGGAATTTGCTTGAAACACCACAATTAAGCAAAATGTTAGAAAACCTTCTTTTGAAAAACCGAGTCAAATATCATTTCAGCACAATTTTTTAGTTCATCCATACAAAAATCCCACTATCATAGTTAGAAACTATTCCCTTTAAACCCTCTCTCTTACTATTCCCTTTCGACCCTTTCTCTTATTTTGCAAAATACACATGAAAACCCTAATGGTGGAATGGTGGAATGTTAAGAAGGGCAATAAACAGCGTCGGATTTTGGCATCTCAAAATACAAAAACAAATTACTATGAGCATCCAAGCATTTTCCTAACAGTAATCTATCTCAGAAGACGAAGAGATTGAAACTAAAAGAAAGGCAAAGGAGTGATACAATACAGAAGAAGAAGGCGGTGAGACAACCGCGGGTCAGTCACCGGCTGCCTGCTGTGAAGAGAAACAGAGAGAGACGGTGGAGGCCGGTGCGCCAGATAGAGAAAGCAGAGTTCTCAGCGACCTTTTGCATATTCAACGACGGAAATATACAGGTCTCAATTTGATTTAAAGGTCGATCAAAATATCGATAAAATTTCTATTTCGATATATATTTTTTAAAAGTTTTTAAAAATATATATTTTTTTTTTAATATTTAAATTAAGAAATAAATATTTTCTATTTTTAAATGAGTTAAAATATATTTATTATAATAATATATTCAGGTTGGTTATATTTTGGACTGTTTTTTAATAATATTGTAGTTTTTCAAACTTTTTATAAAAATAATGTAGATTTGAAACTATTTTTAAAAATATCTATATTTTAAAAGGAGGTCCTCTTCTGAAAAGACGATCTTGTTCCGCATGGATGGAGGTCGTCTTTTCAAAAGACACCTTCATCGACATTTACGTTTATTTTATTAAAAAATTGATATCTTTTTAACCAGATATTCAAAATTTTCAAAAAATGTATGGTTGGAAAGCTAACATAGAGAGCTTCAATTTGATATCTGGTTTCATTAGAGTTGTGTATCAAAAGATAAAAATCATCGAAGTTGGACTATAGTTCTGCAAATTTCAGAACTGGAGATTTTGAGGAGTGCATTCAAAAATTGATATATTTTTTCCCAAATATTCAAAAATTTTGAAAAAGGTACGGTTGAAAAGCTAACACAACTTCAAGTTGATATCTAGTTTCACTATTGGTAGAGTTGTGTATTAAAAGATACAGATCGTCGAAGTTTAGCTACAATTTTAAAGTTTTCAGTCATATCTTCAGTTCTGGGTTTAGTGAAATTTTCATAACTTTGACCATATATAAAAAATAGTGAAAACAATATTTTGTTAACAACATTTTCACCCATTGGTTTTTTTTTTGTTTTGTTATCTACCTTTTACCAGTGTTTTCAAAACTCAATTAAAAAATTTATTTTTTTCTTGACATTCAACTAAGAATTCAAATGCTAGCGGAAGAAAGATGACAACAATGGTAAGAAAACACGTGAAATTTTCAAAAATAAAAATAAAATGGTTATCAAATAGGATAGCTTCGCTGTTTGGTTTTAATTTTGTCTAAACTTTACAACTTTGAATTCTTGCAAAGTCATTTCCACTAAACTAATTGATATGGACCAAATGACCTGATCAAACTTAAAGCATATCAAGGGAGAATAAGTTGGAGAAAAGCTTTACAAGTGTCGCCAATGAACGAGAAGACTTCAAAAACCTAGAAATGAAGACACCTCATAGAAATCATAGAAATGAAGGAGTTCAATCATGGGCAATGAGAGGCTCACACAAATTATATTTTTATCTTTTATTGATGATCCGATTGAGGGATGACGAGATTAATGATGTCATTTTCGATCTACACTTTTGATTCTACAACTACAACTTATGAACGTTTGAAGTTATTTTATGTTTTCCAATTTTATCACTCTAGGTCATGTTCGAGTAGGAGCATTTATGTCTTTCTATATAACCCTATGAATTTAGAGTTTTATCAATCTCTTTTATTTAAATTTATCAAGATCCTCTAGAGAAGTATTAGTTGAATCTTTTCTCATTTTAGAATAGAGTTTCCATTTTTCCTTGGCTATATAAACTCAATGAATGCTGTTGGCTTAAGAAGTTTAATGATGAATTATACATTTGAAAGTTTTTTCTAAATTCTATTTGCCGTTGGACATGACTTTGCAAGCCTTACTTTAGGTCGCATGTTTTAAAATATTCAAGCTTTTGATGGGTCACCAAACTTGTGGTGTGTTTCAACCTTGAGTAGAAACGAGTTGGTTGAATGGGAAATTTCGGTCACCAATTATAAATTGACATATGTCCCAAATTAAAATTGAAGATAAAAATTGACAATTCCCAAAGAATGACATAGCCGATCAAATTGGATCATATTGTGAGAGGTCCAAAACTATTTAAATGGCAATTTGGCCCAACATTAACAAAACCCAAGTCTAAATGGCTAGACTCAAAATCCATCAAAGCTCAAACTCATTATATGCCCATGGAAAACTCTATAAATAGAGAACTTTCCTTCAAGTTCAAAAATTTCACTCCCAAGAGCCTCGAAGAGAATTCAAAAGCAAATAAGACTCCTGAAAAGTTTTGAAGACTGAATCGTGAAGCCCTTAAGACAAATTCAACATCGAAAACAAGTTGCGAAGCCCTTAAAGCAAATCTACTTTGAGAGCGAAAGGATCACATTTTAGAGATTGTAACACACACATACAAATTAATCCAAATAAAGTTCATTACACGTACTAAATTTCATTTGTTAAAATCTCGTGTGGACAAAGTTTCCTTATCTCTTGGTCTTTGACCATAAGATACAACCGCTCAAACTTTCACTTTGGGTTAATCTGAGTTGATGCAAAGGTGTCAAGATTTGTGTTTAGTAGGTCCACATAACTAAAAGACCACACCAAGGTCCTTGCTGTTTTCACTCACTAACCAAATAAAGCTCTTTAATTCGAGCGTGCATTTCAATTACAAACAAATCATCATCTTTTTAGAATCAACCAAGGTTTAGATATTTTAGGTCATTGATCTCATAACTGATCTATTGATTAAAGAAATAATACAACACCAAAATCAACCAAATGAAAAAGTAAACGAATTGAAAATCAAGATTAACCACAAAAAATGACTAAGGACATGTTTGAGAGTGATTTTGAAATGTTTAAAAACATTTTTGTCATGTTCAAAATCACTCAAAATCATGTCTTTAACCATTGGAAATCAATTTAATGTTTGTTTGTATCCTTTTAAAAGCGATTTTCATACCGTCAAAGTTGATTTCAAATGCTTTAAAACATGTTTTAGAGTAACTTTGAACCTCACAAAAATAAATTTAAACATTTCAAAATCACTCACAAACATATCCTAAAATAATCCAAATCAATTAAACATATCAAATCATATAGACGAATATTTATAAAAATAGAAAAAAAATAAAAAAATCGAAAAATATTCCCTGGAAGAAAAGGTGGCTTCATTCATAGTAGAGAAAAAAGAAAAAAAAAACAGACAACTTGGAAAGCAAAGGAAAGAAAGGGTATGCAAATGAAGCCCCATCCTATAAAGAGAAGGCCAGCATTTGGCCTTGCACTAAGGAGACACTGTCCTAGGGTTTTGCCTATAATTCTACTCACTTTTTTTTCTTCACTCTCTTTCCTTTATAGTCAATAGAAACAAAATAATATTCCATATCAAATTATCAAATTATATATATATAGTTCAAATGTTTAACTATATCATTCAAACATATCTAATTATTGTCAAACCAAACATAGCTCAATTGGCATAGATTGTGCTCTTGACTCAGAGGTTCTGGGTTCAATCCTCGCATATATTAAATCCCAAGTCATTACCTTTACCTCAGTATTTTTTTTCCCACTCCCTTCCCGCAATTTAAAGAGTCAACCACGTTGTGATAGTCTCATTGAATAATTTGTTGAGAGGGTTAAGGAGAGAAAGAGGGTGTGCGAGAAAGGGAGTGAACACACCGCGCACGTGTGTGAAATAGAACGTGTGTGAGAGAGAGATTCACTTGAAACTAATTATAAAAACGAAACTTGATGTTCTGCATATCCATGCAGAAATATGCAATTCTCTACAACTTCTTCCCTTTTGTCTTTTTTTCTTTTTTCTTTTCACAAATCACAACAACCTGAAGCAATTGCATCAAAATTTGGCAGCTGACAAGCAAGTAAAGCAGTAGTCAGCACAATATTAACTTACTGTGTTTCTGTGTAACAGAAGAGACGCTCAAGGCACAAGAGGCAGCCAGCCCTATCTTGATCTCATTTCCCACGGAGCTTGCAATACGCATATAAGCAAGATCCCATAAAGCCAAGTGACTGCCCAAAAACATTAAGCTAAAAAAAACCAAAAGAAAAATTTGACAAGTTAACAACAAAGAAAAACAAAACAAAAATACATCAAAGTAGCTAATTCAAGGTAAAGAGATTGGCTTACGAAATCATAGGGAAGTCCGCCGAACAAAAACCAACCGAGCCCAATGATGAAAACATCCTATTATAAAGCTTTCAAAAGTCAGAAAAACGAGCACAGACTCATCTGCATGTGCAATCTTCAAACAATCATATTGATGTCATGTAAACAGCGTAGTCTCAAAATCTGGCTTAGGCAAAAAGGGAAGAAGCTTTGTCTAGTTGTCCTCACATAACAACTAATTCAAAAAGGGAAATAGTTTTAGTTTGGTAAAGCCACAATAGCATCTTCAGAAACAGTTTAACTCTCTGACAACCGTCTGATCCTATTACATTTTGTTGTAAAAAAAATTCGTAAAATATTAAATCTCACGTAAGTGACCATAACGTAAAGTCTCTAAATTTGGCTTAGGCAAAAAGCGAAGAAGCATTTGTCTAGATGCCCTCACATACCATATTTTTTTTTATGAGAAACAATTCATTGATGTATGAAATTATAAAATATATATATATATATATATATATATATATATGGGTGGGGAAAGAGATGCCCTCACATAACAATTTGACTTCCTAAGTGTTTAATTTTTTTAAAAAAAGTCATTTTAAAAAATTGTGGTGTTTGGCAACCACCCAAAATGATTTCTCAAAGAATTTGTTTTGGAAATAAATCATTTTGGGTGAAACCCTTGATATTCTACGAAGAGATTCACATGAAAATTTTGAAAACAAAATAGATTCATGTTCCATATACAATAAGGATTAGGAACTAAGCATTGCTTACCTTCAAATTACCGCAGACTGTTTGTGTCAGTGCTGAATTGAGAGTTGTATTCAAAAATACAAAGTAGTTGATCAAGAAAGCCATTATACAGGACAGAAGCATCACAGACTGCAAGGCATGAATAAAGGTAAGAAATTAAGAACTAAAACAAGCATGAATTGCTTCGCTCATTAAAGCTACAAGCAAGTAATTATTGAGCCAAGAAGTTTAGAAATACCAAAACCGTCCAAATCAGATCCTGATCGTTCAGAAAATATTAAACATTGCAACTTTATTAAGAGTGCATTAATAGTGGAAAGAGAAAGCAGACATGTATTAAAAAATATTACATAAAAAATGTAAGAACAAACAGATTAAATAAATTTTGAGAAAAATTGGAACAGACAAAAACTGCTTACAGTAGCATGTTCTTACATAAATTGGTTGAAGTAATCTCTTTAATTAATCAGAAATTCAGAATGCAAGTTACTCAGTTGGCAGAGGAAAGAAGATGACCAACCATGTTTCATCCTAGGCTGTTACCTCCAAAAATCTCATCATGCTTCATCCATTTTTTCATTCTAAGCACTTAGAGTTCTCTATAATCCTAGGTAGATATATGAATTTTTGTTCAAGTAGCCAACGCATGACTAACTGAGCAACACAATGCGAACAGATACCTGGAAGCCAAAGGTTAATAGGTAACGAAAATTTAATGTTGTTTCAATGTCTCCTCTAATTGATATCCAGAATAGCAAAAGAGGCCCACATATTACCCCTACAAATAAAAAAAAAAACATTTGTATATTCAGTTCCGACAAGATGAATCCAAAAGCTTCAGAGCATTGAGAGAATTATTCAAAAATAAATAAATAGAAATCCTCTAACCATTGCACCACATGAGGCCAAAGGAATTAAGTCCACTAGATTTCCCTGGAAGTACTAAGAAGTGTTATACAAAATGTGTCACAACTTCAACATTAAATAAATGACAAGAAAGAAGTTGATCGTTATTACCGATACGAGCAATAGAAGCAAGATATATTGCGGTACATATATTTGCAAAGAAGACCACACCATAGGAGTAGGTGTCAAATGACAAATCCCTGGCTCCAGCCACAACTGCACCAATTATAATCATCCCCACACTGATGAATCCTTGGATTTATCAAGTAGGAAACGAATTAGCATTGCATACGCACATGTAAAACTTATGACTGTGAAAGCTTGAGTTTACTGCCATGGTACTATCTTATTTATTTACTACTGTTACTAAAGCAACTAAAATATTTTTAAAAAAGAAAGAATGAAATCGATTTTTTCTCTCTCACTTTTAGAGTATAAAAACAGCCCTCATATAATGGTAAGACCTCTGTACCTCAAAATGTGTCACTGTCATATCATGTCAGATAAAAACAACTAACAGGTAGGACTGAGGAAAAATAGAGCATACCGAAGGCACTCGGCAATAAAAAATCGTATTGAGTATGACGTAAAATATTTTGTAGACTGAAATAAAACAATGGTTAAGACCTCTACAACAAAATCAAGATATTGCCTAAAAAATATGAAAGTCTAAAAGAAAAGAAAATAGAGCACGATATCGATTAGGAAATGAAGAACTTATAATTAAAAAGAGTCCAATACAATTATAATGGTAAATCTCTTAGGAAAGAGATGCGGATTGCGGATATTCACCAAATTCACAGAAAAAAAGAGATCTATACACCATGATTGCCTACCTGCCAACAACAAAAGGTGAATGAGTCTGCCCTGTCAAGAAGTACTCGGCAATCATTGTAAATGCCACAGTAGTCCTCCTCAATGTTGTATACATGGGAAGATTGATCCCACGAACAGATTCCATAGTGACAAGCTTTATCAGGGAAAACAATGTTAGCAAATTTTACACGAGATTACAATTTTGCTTGGAATAAATAAAATGGAAAATAGTATAATAACTAAGATACATACCATGTAAAGCAAATATGATATGGCAAGGGGAAGTGTTTGAACCAAAGTCTTATAAGGTACAAGGATTGACCTTCCAGCACTGATGCTTTGAGATTCAGCCACTGTGAAAGAGATAATCTTCCAGCGACGCAATGCATAAAGAAGTGTGCATGAACATATAATCTGAACAAAGAAAATTAATCAATTAACTAGATGTATGAGAAAAGAAAACCAGATAATACTTGCAACAGGTAGTTTTTTTTATATAAAAGGTTGAGGTACAAGAAGTACATATATAAACCTTTCCAAAAAGGAAGTTTCCATCATCAAAATACAAATATTTTATCAATCAAGTACACGATAATTGCACCAAACTAGCATCTAAATTACTTCGAAGATGGGAATATAGTCTATTCCATTAGAACAATTCAACAGATATTCTACCTGGAAAAGAGTGATGACATTGGCACATGGAAAGTTGTAAGAAGAAAGAGCTGCTTTGTTGAACATAAGCAACAGAACTGCAGGATGGATGACAACACAATATCACAGTAATTAAATGCAAACAAGTTTATCTCTTATAAAACTACTTTCAAAAATCAATAATTGGAGAAACCAGAAATTTTAAGAAGCACTAAAACCAGTGTTCAAGTCTTCAAGGCTCTTAGTACAAGCATCCCTCAATTTCTAACAAGTAAAATAAAAAATAATTACTCAAGAACCTAGTGATAATAATTATTAGTCCATGGAAAGAAAGCATACAATGATTATTTTATCTATATTTAACAATAGGTACTATTACTCCAACACCACAACTAACTATAAGGATAGTGCCCAAAACAATTCTTATTCCTCAGTTGCAGACCGAAGTCAAAAAGTGATGAAAACTGCATTATAGTCAACAATATCAAATAGAACTTCCTATATTTTCTCTTAATTGTAATTACTAGAAATAATATGATCATTTAAGCCATCAATCCATTAGCTAGTTTAGATTTCACATGACTATAAACAGAGAATGATAGGACTTTGAAGATTAAGGGGTTGCTCAATATCTAACCCACCCATTTCAATTTTCATGTTTTTGAAAACAAGAGTTTCTGTTTCCTATTAAAAAAAAAAAGAAAACAAGAGATAGTATGGATGAGCTGAATTTGCGTTTGGCTAGCTTGTATTCAAAAATGATTTTCAAAAGCAACAATTCTATTAAGTCAATTCTTGGAAACATCCTTTCAATGTTTTCCACGTTTCCAAATCCAAATACTTCATAATTCTTAAAACACAGTGAAATTTTATGAAATTAGAAGGTAAACTGTGTCTTTTGGATATTTCTGAGAAATGAATTACAGTCATCTGTAATCAGACTTCTAATCTCCTGTTATGACAGAATTCGACAAGCAAAGAAAATAGCGATAATCAACAAAGAGTTTACGTGGTTCACTAACGTTGTGTTAGCTACGTCCACGGACAAAATGGAGAGAAATTTATATTACAGATTACCGATTAGGGGACAAAAGGTTTATATATGGCACTCTTCTAATGACCTAATACATAATGGGTTAAGGCAAAGATAAGGCTCAATACAGATACATAATAGAAAAGTCCAAAAGAGATTTAGCGAGACCCTCGTACTAAGTCATGTGTAATGGGTCATAATAGATTCAAGACATTACAACATCTCCAGCAACATATAACAACTACCCACATAAAAAATGTAGGCATATGTTATAAACTTATGCTCAATGAATAATTTCTCGCTACAGTATTATATAAAACAAAAACTAATTTAATCATGATGTGTAAAAAAGAGTGAAAGGAACTTGCCTTTTTTCTGGAAACTTTCAACCTTTTTAAGCGTGGAGTAGGCAGCCTCCACCACTATTCAAGCTTGTCATTTCACTTACATTAGCTTGTCATTCGTATTCCACTAAAAATTCCTTTCATCTTCCAAGACCCACCACTTGCTTGCTCGCTCTCTGTCTATCGTCCCATCATATGCATATAGTGAGCCTATAAGTACTTTATACACAACTTTATTCTCTATACCTTTATAGGCACTTGAAAAGTCTTTTAGCACTAAAAGTCGTCAAACTAAATGAAGATAATCTCAAATAATTTGGTCTCTCTCTCTCACAGTAAGTCTCATAGTCCTCTTCCCAATTTCCAGTATAATCGTTCATGATTCAGAACTTTACCAGTGAGAAGATAGTATAACATAACTCTGGGTATTAATTTTTTTTGTTTTGTTTGTTCATGAGTGAGTGTCCAGACCAGTTTGTGTGTAGCTCGACTATTGGCACAACTGTTGACCCTACTACATTTAGTAAAGAAAACTCATAGAATATTAAATCTTAACTGGCTATTGAGACAACCTTTGGACCCTACCACATTTAGTTTCAAAGAAAATTCACATGTGGTCACTATGGCTTGAACTCATTCCTTCTAAGACCTTTCAACCTAGGTGGTTACTCTGGGTGTTACTCTCTCAATCTGAAACAAAGATTCGTCCAAATATTCTTCAAAAATCAAACAAACAATCTAAGAAACTGAACTACACATTGTCATCCACACTCACATCTGTCCCAAGAGTATGGGAGGCCTTGTACTTTCTCAATACACTGATTAAAAGAGACGCTGATTTCTTTCTTTCTTTCTTTCTTCTTCCGGAGCATGCAAAGAGCGAAAAAAGAAACAAACAAGTAGCAGTAGCAGTACAAAGAAGAACAGAACAAAAACCCAAAGCGGAATTTCGAATAATGCAGAAGCAATGATAAAATTATTTCGACTATACAAAAGAATAAAAGCAGAAATCCTATGAAAACTAAAACGGAGGAAAACAACGAAAAACTAGCTGATCGAGACGAATTACCAGCAGAAGCCATGTAAGAAATGGCGGCAAAAGCTCCTCTCTTAGTCATGGCGGATCCTTTCCGGTCATCATCATCAACGTCATCACGATCTCCTCCGCCGCCGTCCTTCTGCAGCAGTGGCAGCGGCGTCTCAGTTCTCTCGAACGCCATAGCTTCAAGCTTTTTCAAATGGCGTCTTCTTTAAAAGCAATTTTATTTTTAAACGGAGGAGTCAGAAAACGCGCCAGTAGAGTACACGTGGCGAGGTTTATAGGAGTGGGGCCCTCTCTAACTCGTCCCCGATTCCGATATGATTCGTTTTCCTCGGCGCTTTCTCTATTTTATTTATTTTCCTTCCATTTTTGCTCTGATTTTAGTTAAATTAAATGGCTCATTCATATAGCAATCGGGCCCAAAATATTTACAATTATAATCATTCGACTCAAAATATTTACAATTATAGCAATATGTAAAATATTTTGTAAACATAAAAAAAAAAACCGTCTGATTGATATAAAAAATTAAAAAATTTAAACTCACATAAGAGTCTCGCATATATGCGATAACTAGCAAACAACCTATGAGATAGTTGTGTGATCGCATAGGTTGCTATGTGATAGTTATTCGATCGCATAGGTTACTATGTGATTCTGGTTCAGCTATGGCATATGTTACTATGCGATTCTAGTTCATCTTCCGAACCTCATGTTTTTCTCGATATAAACTCATTTTAGCTAATTAACTACTCGTTTTTATACGTTTTTTCGTGTTCTTTCCAACCATGTTTATAAACTAAGCAAAACTTTAAAGGATCTTGTCTATAATACCCCAAAATAAAAAATATTTAAGTTTAAACTTTGGAAGAGGGAAGAGAAGAAAATACAAAAAATGGGAGAGGAGAAAGAAAAGTAATTTTTATCATCCTCCTTGGTGTTTTTTTCGATTTTCTGTTCAAAGATGGCTAAATTCTTCTGCGATTTCTGCTTCCTACTTCTCGGCAACTGTGGCGTTCATCTACATAGGGTCTGATTGCAAAGATAATAATTTGTGCAGAGGAGAAAAAGTAAATACGGTAAATAAAATTAATTAAATAAGGGTAATACAGGAAAAAAAACATTTTATAAATTTGCTATATTTGCAAAATATTTCAAAAGTTTTTTTTTTTTTTTTTTTTTGAGTACATTGGGGGTGGGGGATTCGAACCATAGACCTCTTGGTCGTCAAGACATACATATGCCAGCTGAGCTATGCTCGCTTTGGCATATGATGCTCTATATATCTACAAAATTGAAATCCTAAATTCACATCTACTACAATTTTCCTTAATTTTTCTAAATTAAAAATAATTAAGTAATGATTAAAAAAATAAAAGAAAAAGGAAATTAAAATATGAATGGTATTTATTTTCTTACCCATTTGGAAGTTTTTATAATGGTGAAATGAACTTGCAAGTCAACATTAGCATAATTAATCGTCATTAAAAACATATCTAGATCGAGAGGTTAGATGTTAGAATCTTAAACTTCTATATCTGCATTATGCTGTGTAAGGAATTATCAATTTTGTGTCGGATAGAATTTGATTTATTCTACATTTTTTCTTGCCAACATGAGTATAGCTCGTCTGCATAAAACCTATTAGACATGAAATTAAAATTTTAGTCTCATTGGACATATAATTCATTGTTATATCTAATAGATCAAACAATTTTTAAAATTTTTGAATATATATGTTGGACATAATATACAAATAACTAAGTTTGAATCAATAACATATACAAATAAGTATAGTACCACATTTTATTGGGGGAATTAGGAGTAGTAAGCCAACAAACAATCAAAATGTTGAACATGTGAAGGAAAGAATATTTGATTGATCAGAAGCAATTTACCATCCTGCAGCAGACAGTAGCTAAATCAATCTCATTCCAATCTAAAAATGGTCTCTTAATTGGTGGTAACAGAGACCAATCTCTCTCTTCAACCTCAGGAAATAAGAGTACAGAAGCTATGTTAATGGTGACTTGGAGATTCTAAAGGATATATATGAATGATTCCACAGCCTAAAAATACACAAAAGACACCAAGGCCTAGGCTCTAATATTCCATTTTTACAAGTGCATTAGAAACTTCTGTAAATCCACATTCGATCCAGTCCCGTGTACATATAATTGCTTCGACAGTAGCTGGTCGCAATGAACTCCGATACTGATCCATCTCCTTAATCTCCATATCGAATATGGATTCAGGGGGAAGCGTACAAACCGGTATCGATAAAATATCACGAGCCATTGTTGAAAGTGTTGGATACTTCATCTTGTTTTGCTTCCACCAGCCTAATAAGTCGAAGTCCTGCACACGGGGCAGCAGAGACTCCGCCAGATACTGATCGAGTTCGGATTTCATTTGTTGGCTTGAAGTCTCCATAATGAAGACATCAAAATCTGTGAGTCCATTGTCTGACAGAAGACTTCCACTCTGGGGTCCGTCTGACTTCATGTTGCTTCCTCCATTTCCTTCGTCGGCATAAGTTGGTGTTAGAGGCAACGGAAGTGTGACGTATTCGTGAAAGAGTTCACGGATCCCGTCATCAACAATCTTAATGTAAGCAGGAGCATCTTCGCCATAAAGTTTATTGAAACTAAACTCTACAAGTTTCATCTTGAACCGAGGATCCATAACTACAGCTGCAGCCAAAATCAGGCCACAGTCCTTCCAATATTTGTCGATCTTTTCTTGCATCATTTGAGAGAGGCTGCAAGTGAACGGGTCTTCACTGGTGAGTGCACGGGCTAGCTCCAAGTGAATCCTCCATACTTCGTGAAAAAATGTAATCACGGTCGGGTTGTTTATGGTGCTGAGAATACTTGCAGCATCAAAGAGAACTTTCAAACATATGCAAAGAGTCTCAACTCGCATCCAATCATCCCTTGTTGGAACTTCTTTGTAATCAGGATCGGAATTATCCAGGCATGAAAACACTTCCTTCAACTCTAATGCAGCAATCAGCATTAGATATGTCGTGTTCCATTGCGTTAGGTCGTCCAGACACAGGCTTCTCTCTGTTGGGACCTGTAGTTGTTCTTTGAGATCAAGAAACTTTGCCTCATTGGACTCGGACAACTTTACATTCTTTACACAATCCCGGATTTTCTTAACGATATTCAATTCCGCAGTTAACACATCTTTTGCAATGCTGCTTAGCGTACGTGCTATGCAATTACTAACCAAAAATTGGCCATTCAGGATAAGGGAGTTTTTGATTGCAAGCAGGGGCCTCAAATTTCCCCGTGCAGACTCAGTGGCAGGGTGATTAAAGGTGAGAGAAAATAGTTTACCTTCCAAATTCCAATCAGAAAGGCATTCTGAAACTGCATGACCAAGGGCTGTATCAGAATCAGGATATGGTTCCATGACCACACTGAGAATCCGCCTGTGCAGCTTCCAATCACTATCGACAAAATGACCTGTTATTACAGCATAAGCGACGGTTTTACTCGACGTCCACATGTCCAGTGAAAGACAAATGCGTCCTGGAATACCCTCAATGAATTTGATGACATTTTGCTTTTCTGATAGGTATGTTCCAATGCAGTCCCCTTGGAAACGGTTGAAATCCATCACATTAAATCTTGGTTGAATATTCTGTACAAAAGATACAAATCCAGGATTTTCAACCATGTGGGGTCGGTAATCATGCATTATAACCATCCGAGTGAATTCATGGCAACAACGATCCTGATCAAACATGATGTAAGATGAGTTGGGGCTTCTATAACGTCTTTTTGGCGGATCACTTCCTTTGGCAGCCGGGGTGGATGGCGTTAAATGACTTTTGTCCTGATTGCGTAGAAGTGCAGCACATATCCCCTTAGCAATATGTCGCTTTAGGTGGCTGGTACCGGCTACTTTTGAGCCCGTACTGTACGCAAAACTCTGCTTGCATTGCTTGCAATACGCCCTTCTACATCCAGCACTTACAGTTTCTATAGTGAAATGCTCCCAGACTATGGACTTCTTTTTCCTCCTTTTACTAGGCTGCGTTTCTGTGTTGGTCAGTGCACCATATTCTTCAGAGTTTGGTGTCTTTTCCACATAGGGAGTTAACATCATTTCATGAGGTGTATCCATTACAACTCCGGGAAAAGAATTCCTGCTACAGAGTACCATCTAAATTTAGACATAATAAAGGATATGGCAATACAGCCTATAAAGTTAAAGCGTAGATGACAGGAAAGCATAAATACCGGGAGATCAACAAACAGCCAGAAAAGCAGAGGAAACAAAGGACGGAAGCTTTTTAGTTTAAAATTTATACAAACAAGATATTACATAGCCTGCCTTATAGTCAAATGCAGGATGTTACAAAGTACTCGGTTAACAGTCTTTTATCGGCCTTATGGTCACTTGCAATTAAAAATAATATGGCAAGATATGGCATTACAGACAAGAAATTCATATAAGAAAATTACAAGAACAGCGAAGCAAACCTCTGGATGAATCTAGGATAACAGTACTAGAATGCGATACAGTTGGCTTGTGCATATATGAACAACATGCTATTCGTTATGATTTACGAATGAAAAGAAAATGAAAATAATGTAGGTTTTCTATCACATAATACACAAAGAAATGGGTTAGAGAACCAACTTGAATTATTTTTCATTTAATTACAATACAATGTATATGAACTCAGCGATTTTCCACAGATATTCATATCACACCTAAAGTAAAAATCATACATCTACCAACATAATGAAGGTACAAACAACAATAATCAATGTCAACTAGAAAGCCAACACACAAAGCAAAATAAAAAACCATCTCACAGGTTTCAAGCAAAGGAACCAGAGAAAAACAATCTCCAATAAGGCAAAGTGAAACAAATTTCTCAAGTTGATGTCTAAGCAAAATAAAGAACTTGTACGGCAGGCAGCATAAAAGCTTTTAAATCAACATTAGAATATCATCCAATTCAAGCAGGTCATCATCAAAACAGACTAAAAAGGTTCATCAAGGTTGGTTTGGATTGGACTTCGAATAAGTCTCCTTTCCAAATTTTCCTCCTTTATCTTTTTCGTCCCAAACCCCATTACGAAAAGTCTGTACAGTTGCACTAAGAAATTGATATCCATCCATCAACATTGCCTCCACTAAATTTAGGAGCCAAAAGATAACAGTCCTACCGATAAAGGCAGGCTTCATGTTTTGTTTTCCTTTAAGTACTAACAAATCAGGGTATGGAGATTTAAACCTCCAACTCAAGGGAGGTAGTAGACGTCAATTACCACTGAGCTATGTCAATTTTTAAAATGGCAGTCTTTGATCTTTTTTAGTACAATAAATATGGAGCGTGGAGATTTGAATATCCAACCTCAAACGAGAAGTTGATGTCAATTACCATTGAGTTATGCTTATTTGGCGGGTATTTGTTATTATAATGAAAGCAGCCATTTTTATCAATTCTTGAAAGAAACTTGGTTCACAATGGGCCGTACAAGTGGATGCGGGCCCATTGAAGATGACGTGTCAATTTTAGCAAGAAAAAAGCCTAACCGGCTACTTTATATAGCGCTAATAAGAAAATGATCCATTTTTCACAATTTCAAATCAAGGGCCACTCAAAATTCCACCAGCCTACGTGGCGTCCCAGACAGGTCAAAAATAGTTTTTTTTTTTTTTTTTTTTTAATTTCGAGAATTTCTTCCCCGGGCTAAAGGGTAATTCAAATTAAGATCTAGGGTTTGGTTCAATCAAGCTTTGGGCTTCAAAGAATTTCCAGCAAACAGCCCAGATCAAAGGAAAATCCATAGAATCGAAAGAAGAAGAAAAAAAAATAGAAAATGATCCAGATCATTCCCAAACAGACAATCGGCCAAACCATCCACAATTCGAACAGCAAGTGAAACCATTACGAAACAACAAACAAAACCCAAAATCAACGCCGAAACACAAAATGTTCAGAAACAATATCAATAACATCAATACAGTTTTCTTAACAGAAGAGAAGGCATAGAGAACGAAGAAAACAAGGGAAAACAACCCACAATTCATCCCGACCCTCAGGGAGAAATAAACTTACCCGAAATTCAGATGGAGAAAAGGAAGAGGAAGAGCTCTTCAATGAGCGTCGGAAGCCCGGCGACGGAGCTTCAGGGCGGGCCGGCGATGGATTCAGATCTAGGGTTTTACTGGAGAGAGAGAGAGAGAGGGAGAGAGAGAGAGAGAGAGAGAGAGAGATTGGGCTTTGAGCTAAGTGGACCGAGAGAGAAGGGATAAGGAATTGGGGGAATGAGAAAAAATCGAAATCAAGACGATAGCCTTTTGGGGGCGTATTGGACTCTTTCTTTAGGGTCCAAGTCCAATATAATTTGTTTTTTCCTTTTTTTAATAATTTTTAAAAAATGATTTTTTTTTTCTAAATATAAATTTTAATCCCTAATATTTAAGTGTTTAGTTTAGTGGTCAATTTGAATGATTCAATTTTCAATCCTTCTATTGTACTACAAAAAATAAAAAATAATATATATTTAATTTAATCTCTATTGTTTAAATTTTTTTTTGACATAATTCTTTATGTATTAATATTTTTCAATATAGATATATATATATATATATATATATATATATATTTTTTTTTTTTGTAACGATAATATATCAGTAAAGTAAAAGAGAACCTCGTAACGCAAGGTCAAAGCACATAAAACCAACAAAGAAATCGGAATAAACTTAAGCAAAAAGTTCTCAAAGGAAAACATTGCCGAAAGTTGGAGGCGCCAAAACCCTCCACCACAAAAAACATCTATAAATTATATGGACTATCCTAGGGAGATTTACTTTAGTTTTTCTCGTGAGTGAAAAATTTATTAATGATAAATTTATCCGGCATATAGTGAATTGACGAAAAATTATAGAATAAAAAATGTCACCTAAAAAAAAAATTGCAACCAAATTCATTGAAATTTGAAGGAAGAGGTAGAAGTTTTCTCATTTTTCCTTCTCTAAATTCTATTAGTTCAATAAGTCTTATATCACCCTTAATCAATTTTAACATTTTGTAAAAGATTAAAAAAAAAAAAAAAGAAATCTTGATATACAACACAAATATGAACGAATTCATTTATCATGAAAAGCAACTCTTGATATAGGGCCATATAATTATAAAAACAAACTCTATGAAGTGATATGATTAAACCAATTTAAGTTGTTTAAATGGCTTAGTTATCCTTAATTTTAAAATGTAGGTTTTTTTTTTTTTTTTTTTTTTTTTTTTTTTTTTTGACAACAAGGAATATGAAATTTTGAATACAAAAGATCACATGTGAGTAAACCACGATCTATACGAAAAGGCTTTGGTTGATGTCAATAGTAGGTCACAATTATATAAATTATGATTAAGAGTGGTCATGATTTATTAGTATGAATCATAATTAATGTTAAAACTATTATTGGCGCAAGATTTTGGACCGTGATCCGTCGTCGGACCATGATCGCCGTGGTCAATCGGTACCTGCAGAAGGAAGAAAAGGGTAAACTTGTACCGGTGTGAGGCTAGACCCACGGGGCTCCGATGCGTAAATCAGAGAGATCTGAACATAAATAGGAGTGGTAGTGTGTAGAGTTACGCATCTGTTACGTACCCCATCCTTGAATATGAGGGATATTTATAGGTGGTGAAAAAGGAGTGTTCCCTGGACGGTTCTGTCTGCCCGTCATCATGTAGATCCTCGAACCGGGGTGAGGACGTATGGACCGACCGGAGTCGAACGTGTACCTTGTCATGATGAGGGTAACCGTCGTCTCCCGATTTTCGAAGGGATTGGGGGCGCTGCTGTACCACCGTCCCGTCAGGTGAGTCAGGGTGCCTTGTCGATCACTTCTCACGCTGATCGAGAGGCAGTCTAACAACAACAGATCCTCGGGTGAGCTGTTAAGCCCAGACTCTCGAAGTTCTGGGGTCGGCCCCAGGTTGTTGACTCGTCCGACGTTGGTGTCGTGACCTCGACTTCCTGGGGAAGCGGGTCGTGACGTCAGCGGCTGACCTCAGCCTAAGGATAGCTCGTAATAACTATAGTAAGATTCAAATTTCTCATCTCACATATTGTTGAACTAAAAAAGATATTAAACTATAGTCTATATATAGCCTTGACCACAATGGATTAGATCAAGACCGCGTTTCTTATAAGACTTAGTATTAAAAAATTGTTATATTAGTGCGAGATTCTTTAAACGTTGCACCCAAGGTTAAATTAAGATAAATTTTCCTTTAACATTTTTTATATAACAAATAAAATGAAGTTGAGAGAAATGAAATAACCACTCCTTTGTGTAGAGATGACATTGTCTCCATACTCATATATTTATAATCTCTATCTTTTCAACTTGCTTAATATATATATATATAGAAAGACAATTTTTAGAACAAAAAATAACCAACAGAAAACAAAGTTTTTTGATCAATTATTTTTCTAAAAACATTATTTTTTTCTTGTTTTATCTCCCTCTATTTTTCGAAATACTTAATTTTTATATAGTCGTTCATCTCATATAGACATGTAGGACACACAATAACCTCAACATTTGAAACCACACAATAATAACATTTTTTAAGAAAACAAATTTATAATTAAATAACTCTCATTACATTAACATTTTTGTTTGAAACTAGAAAAATATCGAAGAATTTATCTAACATACAATAGCCTATCACACTTTTAAATTTTTAGTGATAATTTAACATAGTATCAAAGTAGTATGTAACACATCGCTTATTAAATCTTATTAAATCTGAGACTAATTATTTTTTCAAAATTGTGTATTAAAAAACATATAAAATATAATATACTTATTTATTTTATTATCAATGTGGAAGCTTTTGAGTTGGAATGTAATTTTTCTTCTATAGTTGTGTTCAAACAACAACTTTGAGTTGTCTTTTTTTTTAATTGGACATCATGAATCTCAATTTCTTCACTTTTTTTTTTCATTGGACATTGTGAATCTCAATCCCATTGAAGAAAATAAAAAATTAGAAGAAGAAAAAACTTGTAAAGATAATATAATAAAACATGGGAGACTAAACATATACCTTAACTTTATCAATTTGGACAAAAATTTGAGCTGGCTTTATTTCATTGGACATCATGAATCTCGATCCAGTTGAAAGCAATATAGATTGGACAAACTTTTTAAGGTAATAAAATATGGGAAGATTTGATGAGGAATTGAATTATGAACCCGACAGAACAAACAAGAAAGGGGAAAAAAGAGAAGGAAAAAAAAAATGTAGGGTTTGAGAGACAAAATTGTGGGTTAAATCAAAAGAGAGACAAACAACTATTTATGAATCATGTCGGGCATGATGAGAAGTGGTAAGAAAATGTCACTGAGATATTGACAAATGAGTACACATGCATTTTCATGCATATGTTCCCGACATTCACGAACTTTTTCGGATTAAATATCTGCTAGGGATAAGAAACTCAAACATATCTTTATAATGATATGATATTGTCCACTTTAGACATGCATCACTCTCATGACTTTGCTTCTGATTTCACTCTAAAAAGATCTCGTACCATTGATTGTCCCTTTCCTATATCATGGATCATTTCATTTACTAATTAGCACTCCTAACAATCAATGAACTTTCTTCGGATAGAATCGTATTACACTTGAGCATATTACCTTTAATGCTCAACCACGATCTTCAAATAGTCATCCTTTCGAATAACACTTCAGCTAGCAAAGCTCAACCACGAATTCACTGTGACTAATTATGACTATGTCATTGGAGGCGCACCACTATCTTTTGTTCGACACTCGAAGATTCTACATACATGACTAAGTCGGAGGTATGGCTACCGACATTCACAAACGCGACTTCACATATCTCCACATTGGTATGATATTGTTCATTTTGGACATAAGCTCTCATGACTTTATTTTTTGATTCCACCTAAAATGCCACAATACCCTTGAAGATAATTATTCTTCCTTATATATATATATAAGGAAGAATAATTATTTTTAAGGGTATTGTACCATGAATCATTCTTTTTCCTAAACTAATGTAAGACTTTGTTAGCACTCCTAACAACATCAAAATTTTAAATTGATAGATGATGCAAAATATGTAGTCACATACTTCTTAAAAGTCGAAATAATATCATAATTAAGTAAGATGTATTATTTCGATGTCTAACTTGTACGATCTTGAATGTGGAAAAAGTTTCTAATGACATTTTCTTTAATATAATCTTCTAACTTTTTTTTCTCTTTCATTTTTAAACACGTTTTTTTTAAAGGAATTATGGAACACATTTTAACCTTTATTATTATTATAATATATATTTAAATAATTAAGTGGCTAAAATACAACTCTCAAATTTGAAGGATTAAATTAAAAATAAAGTGTTGGGACAAAACTATATTATTTAACCATAAAATATTGTTAAAAAGACTTTTCTTTTTTTTTTTTTTTTTTTTTTTTTTTTTTTTTTTTTTTTTTTTTAAGTACAAATTGACGGAAAAAAAAAAAAAAAAACCCGATTTTCATGCCTTTCAAATTAACATAGTTCGTATTATTTGTTTTAGTTCATTTTATTCTAAGTTTCTAATTATGTTATAATTTTTCTTTGTTTTTTTAATATAACAAAAGTGGAGTGTGATGATTTAAATTTTCGATCTTAAAGAAAGAAGAGTACAGTGACTCTCATCTAATAATCGACAAAAAATGACTCTCATCTAATAATCGAACAATTTTTGTGTGCACACATATTAGTAACGTTATTTCCTTCCCTTCGACTAAAAAAATGATAATTTAAGAAGAATTATAGAAAATTTTAAAATTTGTTTAAATTAATAAAGAATTAAAGGGCTCCATTTCGTAAATCAATTAACATAAATGTTTGTGATTAATATTTGTATTCATATGTATATATTTTTTCCCAACATTTAAAAAAACATAAAAAAAAAAAAAAACTACACCTCTCCAATATTGATATGTTGTAATTTTCAAATTACAAAAATATCATCTTGATTTAGGGGAGTTTGTTTCGATAAAATTGGTGGTCATGAGCTTGAGATGTCCAAGTCCATGTTTGGTTTGAAATTTTAGAATTTATGCTCGGACATACCTTTAGCCTAGACATCATTTAAACGATTTTTGAAAGTCTGTGATTAACGACTTTTCTCTGAAAAACACGGTGAAACACTTGTCATGTATGTCATCTTTGTTTCCATTTTTTTTTTTTTTAATCCTCTTCTTTCTTTTTTTCACAATGTTAAATCTTCTTCTTCTTAAGTTTTTTTTTTTTTAAATTCATTCCAAACTCTGAATTTAGGTTTGTGTATTTTTCTCTGAATTTAGGTTTGTGTATTTTTTTTTGTTTTTTTTTTTTGTTAAATTCATTTCAATCTCTGAGAGATCGGTGTATTTTTTTTTTTTGTTAAATCGATTTCAATAGCAACCTATGTCCTAACTATGCGATCGCATAACTATGCAATAGCTAGCAACCTATGTGATCACATAGGTTGCTATGTGATAGCTAACATGTTGACATAATTTAAGTGTTCATTTTCGGTATGTTTAGTAATCACTTTGATATTGATAAATTATAATTCATTTTTAAACTAAATAACATTCATCATTATTTCTTCAATTTTATTATTCTACTAATGAATTAGAATTAAAAATTTATATAAATTTATTAAATACATTTATTTGAGGAGAATTATTAAGATTGATTGCTAAATAAAACCAATGACCATAAATTATATAATTATTAATGAATGAATATTAAATTAAAATCTAATTGTTTACAATTATTTTTAATAATTTGATTTAATAAAATGAATTAAGGAACAATTAATTATTTATAATTTATTTGCAAATCTGATCACATTCACATGCAACACCAAATACAAACATCATTTGATAACATTCTCATGCACAACAGATACAGTTATAATTGATTTCCAGACATCTTATTCTCAGACATCTTTTTATTCCTAGACATCTGTAAATCCTCAAACCAAACTGTGGTTAAAAATGACAAATTGTATATAAAATTTGTTGATTATTTAATAAATATTCTCCACTCAACTTGGAGATGGCCTGGCTGTCATGTTCCCTTGTGCAACCTTCAATTATCACCATCCCCTCCCATGGCCCCTACTCTAATTTATACTTTCTTTTTGGATTTTGGGGTTATTATTATTATTATTATTATTATTATTATTATTATTAGTATTATTATTTTAATTTTTTTCCCCCAAATTCATTTTCTTGTTAAAAAGAAATTGCCCATATAAAGAAATTCTTATATAAATTATCACATCATTGAGATAGGACATCATAGTAAATTTAATAATAACAAAATGATATAATGTGACACATTCATAATATATATATTATATGAGCTGTATTTCTTTTTTAATATTAAATATCTACTCCATCATTTTCTTGTTTTATGAATCTAACCAGTCCTAAAGAATTAAAAACACACCCAACTCAATTACTAACAGTAAAAAAAAAAAAAGTAGGGTTGGAAATTTGATTTAATAATTTTCATAATATAAAGAACAAAGAGAGAAATTTGATTGCAAAAATGTTACATGTTTAGTCATTATTCTAACAATTTCTCAATCAATTTTTATTTTCACAAAGAAAAACATATATTTACAATGAATACATATATTTACAATGAATTGTCTTAGATCATGTTTAATTAAATGGCCACTAATTATGTCAATCTTTCGTTAATTTTTCATTAAATTTTTTTAACCGACTCACAAGGTTAATTCATGATAAAGAGACACTATATATGTTAACGGTTACGGGCTACTTCAGCCCCACATCACATGCTGACGTCATACCAACTCCTCAAGGAATGGGGCCACCGCACCAAAGCCCGGACGAACCTATCGCCAGAAGTCGACTCCGGAACTTCGGTAGATGAAGCTTGCTACAAGCCGACGAGGGCAGACTGTCGTCATACCGCCCCTCGATTAGCATGAGATGTGACCGATAAGACAGCCTGCCACGACTGATAAAGAGGCGACACAAGCCGCGCCCCCAATTCTCTTGAGAATCGGAGAACGACGTTGCCGTCATCATGACAAAACGCGTGGGCCCAACTCCGGTTGGTCCGCGCCCCTTCACCCCGGTCCAAGCGCTCATCTGAAGGCCAGGGGACCGGGTCGCTCAGGGAACCTTCTCTCACCTCTGGCTATAAATACCCTTCTTGTTCAAAAGGAAGGGGAGGACCAGAAAAGAAACGGGTAAACTTTACCCTAAACTCTTTTTATCTCTATTACTCCTACTTATGCTCAGATCTCTCTGACTTGCATAGGAGGCCCGTGGGCCTAGCCCACCGGTGCAAGATGATGGTTTCTCTCCTCCTGGCACCCCCTTCCATCGCCGACCACCGCTGGCGGCGGAGCTCGCGGAGGAATTCGAAGGTCCAAAATTCTGCATCAACATTAACTAATTACGAATTCAATGAATCTTTCATTTTTTTTTAACAAATGTGGAGTACGGGAATTTGAATCTCCAATATCTCAAAAGAAGAAATATATGTCAATTACGGTTGAGATATGATTATGTTGTTCTAATTTTCATTTTTTTAAATTAAAAATCCATCAAATTAACTTTTTGAAAATTATGTTTTAAGTTTTTATTATTTTAGACTGCAAAGCATACAAAAATGGTTATTATGTAGGCATGCATGACTTAGGAAAGGTTGAAATATGGTTTTAGTTTATACTTTTACATATACCCTTTACTTTTTAGAATATTATTTTAAGGCTCTAAACTTTTAACTTTTTCTATTTTTGTTTTAACTTTTAGAAGCTCAATTTTATGCCTCAAATTCTACTAAATTCTATATTTAGTTCTTGGCTACCTATAAAAAAAAATCACAATCTATATTTAAAACATGGACAATGATTAATGTTAGGTTACACTTTTTTTTGCATATTATTTTTTAATATAACTTGAGGTGGAGAGATTCGAATCTCGAACCTACTAGAGGTTCGAGAACACATCTTTATGTTAATTGAGCAATGCTCGATTTAAACGTCTTATTTTATATCGAGTTTTTTTTCTTCATATATGAAATAAGAAAGAAAGAAAATATTATATATATATATATATATATATGTATTATTATTATTATTGATAGTGAAAATGTGTGTAGGTTTACTATTGAAGGCAGAGGGTTGAGTTAGAGGCAATAGTTGAGAAAATGAAAGAGGGGACAGATCTATCAAAAATAGCCCCAACTGCACCATTGCCGTCTGATCCCAACCGCACGTACATTTATGACTTTTTTCTTCATTTTCTCACATTTTTTTTCTTTCAAAAGCAAACTTTTTTTTTTTCTTTCTTTCTTTTTCCTTTTGTTGTTAATATTACATTACAAGTTGATAAGGATTCGAACTTATAATCTTTAGCGGTTTCGTTTACCTATAATCGCAAAACACCATCCATTTTCTATAATAATATATGGGTAAAAATACTAATTTTATTCTTCTACTCCAGAGGTTTTTGGTCCACCTGACTTCACGTGATCAACGAATAATTCGGGATATAAATACTTGCAAAAAAAAAAGTAGTAGGGGTGTAATGTTTGTCACACGCTCTAATGCTTAAAAGTTAGATTAGAAGATTTTTGTATGTAACAAGAATGTAGGGTTTTATGAGCTTGGATTGAACTTACTACCCTTAGGAGATTAAAAATAGTGTAGTTATATCAGGTTGACTTTGGTCGGTTTTTACATGGCGCATATCGGGTTGAACCGTAGGAGATTAGAATAGTGTAGTTAATCATCAAGGGTTGACCTAGTGGTCATGAAGGACCTTGAGACTATTACAGTTCAATCTTTGGTGGTCACCTACTTAGGAATTAATTTCTTACGGTTTCCTTGACAACCAAATGTTGTAGGGTCAGACGGTCTGTGAAATTAGTTGAGGTGCGCGTAAGCTGACCCGAACATTTATGTGTATAAAAAAAAATACATTGCGCATATGGGAGCTGAATCGATCGGACCGAAGCCAGTTTGGTTTGGTTGGCCCTGGGCCGGTAAAACCAGACCTAGATTGGGCTCTAGGCCATATATTGGGCCCGACCCGCGTGTTGGACCTCCGTTTGGCTCTCTTGGACGACTGTGTTGTTGTCTTCGTATCTTCGGGTCTAATTTTACCAATAACAGTACTATCAATAAACCTTAAAATTAGTCTCACCGTTAGAGGTTAACTTTTGCTAAAATAATTTATTCCCTTCGAGTATTTTCTCTAAAACTTTGGCAAAGTCGTATAAAAAAATTCAAACTAACGTGGATGAAGATTAATTTTAAAATTTATTGATAGTATATGAACTAAACTTTACGAAAACACACAGACTAAAATAGAATAAGTCTTAAACAACAAAAACTATATTTTATCATAGTATTTAAAAATTGTGACCAAATTACAAAGTAAGCATTGAAATTGGGATGTGGGATATTTCAAAAAGGCAACTCCTCCTTTTACAAAGCTTCTTCACTAATTTCTCTCTCAGTTCCATTATTCTAATTGGGATTGGTGAACCAAAAAAAATTAAAAAAAAAAAAAAAAAAACTTCAAACCCTTGAAATTTTGCTATAAGTACTAACCCTTGAGCTCATTTTCCCATCACTTTCCCTCTCATTTTCTCTCATTTTCTCTTCTGCCAAACAGGTTTTGCTCTCAAAAACATGATTCAATTTGGTCCTCTTTGTATTCTTCCACGGCTTTCTTGAACTGCATTTCATTTTCTTCAAAATATTGCTAAAACTTTCTCTTTTTCTCTTCTTTCACTCAATTTCAATGGCTGCAGTTCAATAAAGCTGTGGGAAGATACAATAAAAGGATCACCAAACAAAACTTCTTCAACCTATGAATTGCATCAATCCCTTTTAGGTATACTTCCTTTCTTCTTTTTTCCTTTTGGGTATGTTTTTTTTTTTAATTAAAACCTTTCTTTCGATAAAGATTCATCTTTTAATCATCTTTCAAAACCCACATCAATGAATGTCCCTTTCTTTCGATAAAGATTCATCTTTTAATCATCTTTCAAAACCCACATCAATGAATATCAAGTGAGCATAGTTTAGCGGTAATTGACCTGTACTGTTCCACTCCATTTCTGTTAATTAACCCTAGCTAGTAAATGCAATGAAAATTATTATTTTTTTTATTTATAGGATCTTATTGTATATACTTGAAAACCAAAGAGAAACACACCCACAAATAGCTGTCAAGTTGGGTTTTTTTTTTTTTATTATTATTATTTTTGTGTTTGTGTAGATATTCCATATAGAAGACTATAGTTAAATAGTTTCCTTTTGCTTTTAAAAAATCTTGTGAAAAAAAAAAAAAAAAACATAAATTACACTAGAATATTCTTGTCCCTCTATCTCCATTTGTATGTAATTCTTTTTTCCTTTTAAAAATCAGCTTTGTTGGTTGTTTTTGCTGCTTCCCCATGTGTAGGGTTCCTTTACAATTGCAGGCTACAAACAAACAAACAGAAGAAGGAACAAGAAAAGAAGAAAGTTTCCCATTGATGAATTGGAAAAAGTATGGCTTTTGATTATTTTTTTTTTTATAAGATCTAGAGTTGATATTATCTGTATTTGTACTATATATTTCTTTCTATATAAATGTAGCTCTCTATAAAGTAGCAACAAGTCACACTCCAATTTAATTTACTGTTTTTTTTTTCTCATACATAAAAGAAAGAACAAAAAAAAGAAAGAAAAAAAAAAGTAGGTTTCTATAATTAAATTTGTATCCAAAGATGTTAGAGTTGGCATTGATTTGACCTTCACTTTGTTCGACTTTTATGTCAACCGAACAATATAATTTTCTCTTTTGAGACCTATGACTTTTTGGTCGAGTGTATATGTTTTTTAACCAGTTGAATTATGTTCAGATTGGTCCTATCATTATAATTTATAGCTTTTGTTTATAGCTTTTTTTGTATTTTTTTAATACAACAATTACACGAGGAGAGATAGATCCAACCCATCAACCATATTCATACTTTTTCTTTGTTAAGATCTTCATTTCAAGCAAGTTATTTGAGATATGTCTAATAATCCCATCTTACTTTTTCTTTATTTGTTTCCTAATTAATTATAAAGTATATATTTCTTTATTTAACTCATTTTGAAATTTTAGTTAAATTTTAACAAAAGGATGTTTAAAAATATTTTTTGAGTTTTTAAAAGGTAAATTACAAAATGATGTGGACAATGATAATTACCTAGACTAGCATAATATAGCTATAATAGTTTATATAAATTAAGCGAAAATCAATTTATACTCCTAAATTTTGAAAATTTTAGGGTTGTATCGTCAAAATTCTAAAACTAATAATTGCATCAATTAAGACCTAAATTTTCATATGTGTATCAATTTAGAACTTCAATTATATTTCATTTCGTTTTTCAAACAAATTTTATGAAAATTTAGAATTTTAATTCATATAATTCTTAGTTTAAGTCTTTAGTTTTTTTTAGTACATTGGGATGGGAGGAATCGAACCACAGACCTTTTGGTCGTCAACACATACATATGTCAGTTGAGTCATGCTCGCTTTATGAAGGGTTTAAATTGATTTTTTTCCTCTTAATATTAATTAACACATATGTACTATATATATATATATATAAAAATAATGTAGTATTTAATTAACATTATTTTAATGTATATAACATGCATAAGTCAAATAAACTCATGTTGTAGTGCTGTAAGTTTCATGGAATAATTTCTCATATTTTAGGGTTTTACCATTTTGCATATACATGTGTGTTAGAAGAGAATTTAGTGGGAAAGTTTTGATATAGTTTTTTTTTTTTGGAATTAAATAGAAAAAGTTCTCATGTATATATTCTTGTGAATTTTTATGATAGATTTGATATTAGTTTAAAAATAAATATTTTAATGGCTTTGAATATTTAATCTGCTAGATAACTATATTTTCTTTTTATTTACAAGTGTCACACATGTATCACCCAAGTAAATTCTCCATATATATGTTTGTGTCAAATCAACTCTTTCTTTATCCTACTTTTCACGACTGTCCATTCAAAAGAGGACAAATTATTGAGTGATGCCGCCACAATGTAATTGTCTCATTAAAATCATACGTCATATGTATATTTTTAAATTTGTCTGCTCTTAATAAACGACCCTGCTGGATACAACATCCAAGTAGTATTGTAATTTCTCTCTTAATTCAACATTGCAATAACGTGGCGACCTCTTCGAATAATTTCTCCCAAAAAAGTCAAATTGATGAGCTAAAATTTGGACAACCTCTCAAACTCTACTAAAATGAGCAAAAAGAAAGAAGAAACAAAATGAATGTTAATTGTTTTGTGCCACAAATGTTATATAGTTTTCCTTAGATAATCTGGATTGTTCAAACAAATTTAGATTTTTTATAACTCAACTGATATGAAGTATCGACTAGTGACTAATAGATTCTAGTTTCAATCATCCAATCCCACATGTTGTGAAAAGTGAATGGATGAATCGAGCGAAGGAAATAAATATACAAATAAATTGTTTTTGGAAGAAGATTTGGATGAATATCTTTGTAGGGTTGCAGAGAAGATCAGTTTGGGGTAAGAACACAATTATTATCTTCTTCTTTTTTTTACATTTAGTACCAACAAGAGTTTGCCAACAAATTTCCAAACATTGAGATCAGATTTATGAATGAAGACACAGAGGGTATTACACATGTATTTGTATGTGTGTGACAAAAGGGCAGAGATAGTTCTCTTATGTTAAAAATTCAAAGTACTAATAGTGACTTGACTATGCAATTGTTGCAGCCCAACACATGGGTGACAAGTACTAGAGACCAAGGGATATTTTTTCACTGCAAAATGAGAGACCCTAGCTTTTCAACTTGCACCACTTTGTCTCTTCATTCATTTTATTTAGTTTAATTCACTTTCTAAGAGACGGGAATGTAAATAGAAAACATCGCTTGGGAAAGTCTCACGGCCTGGTGGTCGAAGCACATCTTGCACCTTCTATGATCCATTCAACCTGCCTTCAAGATGAGAGATAGACCTTTCTTTAGCAAGAGGATATTGCACGGAAAGCTCTTTGTTGACCTTTCAGGAGACATGTTGTAATGTGAAGTGACAAGATAATAGATATTGAGTCGATGATCATCCGACGTTCAATTCGCCGTAAGACCTTGTTCGTTTCTACTTGACTAAATTCTTCCCAGTATAGAATGAGTCAAAAATCCTGCAACAAGTCTCGATCTAGTACATGGACAACTCTTCTGCTATCAATGAAACTGAAAGAAAGACAAAACCTCAGTACGTTTTGTATATACAAAACGTACTGAGGTTTTGTCTTTCTTTCAGTTTCATTGATAGCAGAAGAGTTGTTCATGTACTACTTCGTTTGAGGTCGAAGGGTTTAAATCTACATATACCTAAATTGTGTGTCGTACTCAAAACAAAAGAAAATCATCCATTCTTGAGATGATAACAATTAACAGGTGCAACTTCATCAATTTCGTTATGTTCGGATTATTATATGTAATTTAGGTATAAACATATTGTAACACGTTTTCTCATCTATTTAATTAACTTTTTGTGAAAACGCCCTTGAATTATTTAAATATAATTTAGAAGTATATATGTTGCTCTTTGCTCAAAATTAAGGCATATATACAAATACAATACTATTGTAAGAAAAGATTTTTTCACATCAATTAGGAAAGAGTTGTGTATTATTGTTTATTACTTCGACAATTACTTTTTTTTTTCTTTTTGAAAAATTACTTCGACAATTACTTAAACTCATCTAAAGGTGTACAAGGGATTTTGCTCTTTTTTCTAATTATTTGATCTTTGTCTGCTTTAACAAGATAAAATGATATTAGTGATTTCACTTTTTTTTTAGTTGTTCAACAATACGAGGATGCAGATTTCAACATACTTTATAGAGAAGTGTTATCTCTCTAAGCTGTATAATATCCTAACCAATGTAACGCTCCGAATTTATAAGGGTACATGAATAAAACGAGACCACATCTGAATGAGAGAGGAATTATGAAGTCATGAAAACATGGTTAAAAAAGACTTACAAGAATTGATTGTACTACCTATACCAACAAGATGCACCTTCATTTTCAGTGGCTCATTCGTAGGAATAAAGTTAATTAAGCGTGTTTGGCTTGGAAAAAATTCTGGTTTGGTGACTTCCTGAAAAGATTTCGGTGTTGGTTTGTGGGGATAGTCTTCACTCTTAGAAGTCGTTTAAGACAGTCAAGACAAGTAGATAACGTGGTCAGGTCTCGAAGGCCATCCGAATTCTGAATCCTGAGTCTTGGACGTTACAAAGGAAAATGTTTAAATTTTCACGAGCATACTTTGAAGTAGAAATTAGAAAGAAAAAAAAATGTGAATTAATTAGTTACTTGGGTTTAATTAGAGATGATTGGTGTCAAAGCGAGCATAGTTCATCGATAATAATTGACATGTATTAATTATTTCTTTAAGGTCGGAGATTCAAATCACCGTACCTATATATATATGGATGGTTGATGGGAGGATAATTTTCAACCTTTCTTATTTTGTTTTTGAGTTGCTTGAATTAATTGCATATAAATATGAATAGAAAGGTCATATATATATATATATTTTTAATGATAAGTAGATCTTCTCCACTTCTTTATTTCAAACCATGGCTTCAATTTAATTGTTGTTTGTGAACTTTATTTGAAATAAAAGTTGTGCATCTTTGTATGAGAAAAAGTACACTAAACAAATTTCACATTAATTAAATTTTGAGTTCAATAAAGTCTCTTAGCCAAACACACACTTGGAAATGGAAGACTACTACATCCTTAGAGACATCAACTTTCTTTTACTTTTGTCAGAGCAAACATGGTTGAGCTGCGATATGTGTATTGACGACCAAGAAGTCTGTGGTTTGAATCTCCATCCCAATGTACTAATAAAAAATATAAAATATAAAAAATATAAAAAAAAAAAAATTTTGCTTTTAAGTGAATTTTCAAGTAAAACCCTAAATTATTTTTCCCCCTCTCTTTCTTCAATAAAATTGCATTGTGTACCAAAAAAAGACATAAGCTTTTTAAAAGAAAAAATAACTTTACCCATTAGAGAGGAAAAAAACATATGTATATTAAATTTTCTCTTATACATATGGTCTTGTTTTTGTGAGCTAAAGCCCCACATTCATTGCCCATCATCTTAGGTACTATACAATTATTTGAAAAGTAAGCCATTATTTTCCAAAAGTGTCTCTCTACCTACCACTTCAATTCAAAAGAAAAATGAAAGAGAGATAGAGAAAGAGAAAGAAATGAATTAAAAACCAAAAATAATTTAAAGAGCAAAAAAAAAAAAAAAAAAAAAAGTCCCAAAATGTCCAATAACTTTAATATATGAACCATATAGTTGTGAATTTTTACCCCTCTATTCAATTTTATTTAATATGTTCATCATGTCTTCAAACTAATATTCGGTGTACCTAACTCTTTATCACATTAAATTTTGTGTTACATTACCTTAAGGTCTACTATTCACTTTTCATTTAAGTTTTTATAGCACTTTTGTTCGTTTATTTTTACATAAAATAATTGGAAGTAAAAAAGAATTCAAATTTTTGACTTCATATGGAGAGAATTATTTAACTACATAGTGATGGAAAAATGTGACTTTTGCAAAGTAAGTCGAAAGGTTTTATTATTATTATTTTGTCTATATATATAGTTATAAATAGCAAACTTTTTTTTTTTTTTTTTTTAATAATAATTTTCACTCTACATGATCACTACGAATGGGCTAAATTTTGATAATATGTAGCTTATATAACATGATAATATGTAGCTTATATAACATGAGACACTTGAAAATTAATGAGGTATCAAGGTGAATAATTAAAAATTAAATAAGCAAAATAAAAATAATGGGATTTGATTCTGAGAGTTGAATCTTAATCGTTTTGTGTGTTTGGTAAAATTGATTAGGGATGAAATTCATTAAATCGCTTTTTAAAACACCTTTCTTTACAAAATTTGTTACCCAGTAGCTTTTAAAAATATTTTCGTAAAATCAGATGCCTATTTTTTAATAAATTTTCAATTTTATCTTCAAGAAATTATGATTAATTTTGTCAAACCGAAACATAGCTCAATTGGCATAAGATTATGCTCTTGACGAGGAGGTTATTGGTTCAATCTTCACATTAATTAAAATATTTTTGTAAACAAAAAATTTATGATTGGTTTTATATATCTAGTATATTTTTCTCACGCGACCAAATTTTATCTTCGAAATTTTCTGTTGGGAATACAAACAAAGTGCCCCACATCGATTAGATAAGGGGGAGTTCATGGGTATATAAGTGTGGACAACTATCTCCAATGATACGAGGCCTTTTGGGTGAAACTAAAATAAAGTAAAGTCAAGGGAGTTATGCCCAAAGTGGACAATATCATACTGTTACTCAGATATCTGAGTCGTTATCTCCTTATAATCTGGTATCAGAACTATGCTCCCGCCTAGTCTTGGTCGACAGAAAAATCTCGAGATAGGGGGAGAAGAAAAACAGAGGCGTTCATGGGTATATAAGTGTGAACAAAAGCAAAGTCACGAGGGTTATGCCCAAAATGGACAATATCATATTAATGTGGAGTCGTTGTCTCCTTATATTTTCAAATCGATTAGTGGTTTGCTTTGATTTTCATTAGTTACTTGATGCATGTTTAGCACAACTAAAATTGTTTCTTCATTCATTTGATTTTTTATTTATTATTTTTGGTTTTTAAAAATTATGTGTTGATTTCTCACAATTTATTTACAATAGTATTAGTCTTTTTAACGGGTATATGTGAGAGTAATAACTCGTATAGGTGATGTATAGGTGAGAGTAATATTTATAAACTTAATTTTCAAAAGTCAAATAGTTATAAAACAAAGCTTTAATACTCTTCCATCCCCCATCAAATTATGCGTACAATTCTTAAAAATAGAAAGCTCCCAATCTCTTGTTAAGGTGTTTCATTATTTCAAATAAGCAACAATAATCTAGAGAAGAAATATTTCAAAGATATTTAATTAATGCGGGGATCGAATTCATGATCTCTTAGTCAAAGGCACAAAATTATATAGTTGTGCCTTTATATCAATTGAGCTATGCTCGATTTGGCTTCTGTTAAGTTTGATAGAAATTTAATTAGCAAAAAATTATATACATAAAATCAGATGTTAAATATCTAACTCCCCTGCCTTCTGCTAAATTTTATAGAAAGTTAATTAGAATGTAAAATTTTACTACATTTATAAAAATTTGTAGTCACACCTCTACATATAAGGCCAACAAAACATAATTATTAGTTTAAAACCTAAAGATTACAATGATACAATGAACCTACAAAGTCTTCCAAACCTAAAAGGACAAGAAACAAAACACAAGATTAAAATATCCCATATAATTAAAAACAAACAAACCCATATTCATTTACTTTAAACTATTCAAACATACAACATTTTCCCATAAAAAAAAACACACATTTTCACAATTACATTAAAGATCTAAATTAAATCAAGCACACCAATATTGTACTATGAAAGACAAGGATCAATAATCTTAACTTAAAGATACAAAAAATAATCACAAATAAACCTAAATCCAACACAACAATTTTTTTTTTTTTTTGGGAAACGGTAACCAATGTCAATTTAGAGTAAAATAATTAAAAATATATATATATGTATTTTTTTTTTTTTGTTGCAGATATGACAATTTTATCACTGATAGTATAGCCTATCGCTGATAGAAGTTTATCGGTAATAGTAGCCTGTCACCTCAGTTTTTTATAGAATTTTGTCAAAGTAGTCTATCAGTGATAGTATTCTATCAGTAACAGTCATATATCAACGATACCAGTCTATTGATAGTTGTTTGTGCAACAAATCTTTTTTTTTTTTTTTGCCTCAATTACGTAAGTATAGTTGAATTAGTTAAAACATATATCATTTTTTTTTAAAAGAACCTCTTCATTAAATATCAACAACTCCAAACAACAACGAGATTCATGAAGAGCAGAGACAACCCAGTTCGAAAACTCCGCTAAAAGAAATTTTATCTTCTTTTCCTTCTACAGATGAAGAAAAACAAGACATAACAAACAAATTCTCAACGCAGCACGCGCTAAACAGTGAACATCTATATTATTACAAGAACTATTACAAAAATCAAAAGATATCCAATCAATCTTTGAAACTTCGACTGCAATACCTTCAAGGATATTCTTGATCTTCGAAAGGGTCAAAAGATACCCAACCAATCTTTGAAACTTCGACTTCAATACCTTCAAGGATATTCTTAATCTCCGAAAGGGTCAGAAGTTGAAACTTCAATCCTACATGTTTTTTAAGTTTTTTTTTTTTTTTTTCTAAATTAAGGGGTAATAAATAAATATATGGTGGTGGCCTTTCATTTTACATTCTCTGTGCAATACACAAAACTTGGAATTATTTACTTAAAGCGCACACAAACAGGACATAAATGCAGTATCAGAGACAATGACATGTTTTTTTTTTTAGTTTTGTGGCATTTAAGGCTTTGATTTGTACAAGAGAGAGGAAGAAGATGAAGTGAGTAATAAGACAGAGAGTGGTTAAAAAAATGATGTAAGAAAGTGACAAAATTTAACGTTTTTCACAGAAATGTAGGAGATGCAAATTTTAAGAAAAACAAAAAGGAAACCAAACAAATTGAAATTAATTAACATCATCATTCATGATAAAAAGGAAAGGTGGGGAATCTTCTCTCTCTCTAACCCACCATATTCTCATTCGATTTGGTTCGATTCGGTTCGACTCGATCCGATCTTAGCTATTCTCGAATTAAAGAAAAAACAATGAAAATCAACGTCGTCAAAAATATGTTTTTAGAGAATCGAATTAGATCAAACATGTATATGTATCGTTTTTAAATCGAATGAATCTACTTACCATTCAACATAGGATTCAAAATTTTGAGGCTTTATGAGTTCATAATTCTTCGATGAAAATGTATAAATCATCTCATCTCATAATTCAAATACTAATGGTAACTCCCGTTTGATAATCATTTGATTTTTTATTTTTGAAACATTAAATCTATACACACTACTATTTGTTTGTTTGTTTTATCTACTTTTTACTAGTATTTTCAAAATTCAAACTAAATTTTAGAAATGAAAAAAATAGTTTTTAAAAAATTATTTTTGTTTTTGAAATTTGGCTAAGAATTCTTAATATTTCTTTAAGCAAGATAAAAACGTAAAGAAATTATTAAACCGGCTTCTAAAAAATTCAGATCTTATAAAAACATAAAGTCTTGTATGTATAATCTTTTGATTTTTTAATTTTTAAAATTAAAAACTATTTCAACCTATGAGTTTCTTTGTTTTCATCGTAAAGTAATGGTGGAAAAAAAAAACGAAAAAAACAATAATTATGAGAATTTAAGTTTGTAAATCAATAATTATGAGAATTTTCCCATGAATTATAAGAGCATTATTATTATTATATATGAAAATTGTAAAGGAAAGAAAAAGAATGTACTGACCAAAGAAGTGAGAATGGGCATAGCGCTTTAGGTGAAGGTTGTTGTTGAAAAGAAGGCCTCAAAATGCCATCTTCTCCCACAGCTTTGTTGAACTTCCAAAGGAGAGATTTTTGCATATAGAAATTAAATCATGAAATGAAAAGAGAAATTAGAAAGTTCAAGAAAGCTGTGGAAAAGTATGGCTAAGACCTCAAAAACTTCCACTTCTCTCTGCTTCTTCAGATCTCTCTCTCTCTACAAAGAATGGGTAAAAAGGCCATATGGACCACTCTCTATACCAAATTACACAATTTATAGACAACAGGGTCTCAAATTCACATCTCTAAATCTAATCACATTTTGGTTATTAACATCTCCTAAATCATACCTTATTCTCGACTTTAAAAAAATAAATCACCGTGTTTTAGATTCGAAATTTAGTTGTCAACTTAAGCATTTAGCTGTTAAAACATTAATAATCTCGACGAAAAGGATGTGTCGCGGGGTGAGAAATTGAACCTCTGACCTCTTAGTCAATGACACAACTTTATGTCCATTGAGTTATGCTTGATTTGCTAAAATTTGGGCGGTAATAATGCATTTAAATTTCTGCACATGTGCGTGGTTGTTTTTGCACAGGTGCAGGATCAATCAACCCTCATTTTGGGTTATTCTAGGTGTATTACATGTTGCACCAAGTGGGTGTTATCCTATGTGTGTTATCTGTTGCACCAAGTGGTCATTGTTATCTAGGTGTTACCTGTTGCCCTAAGTGATTGTTTGATAAAAAAAATTAAGAATGTGTTAATAAAATTAAAGGTTTAAAACTCATAATAATAATAATAAAAAATAAATAAAAAAAAAAAAATTGCACAAACAATAATCGGGCCCAAAATAATTGTAAATTTAGTTAAATTTAAAACATTTTGCAAATACGACAAAAAATCAGTGGCTATCATTGATAGACTCTATCGTTCATATATGACTATCACTCATAGACTTCTATGAGTGATAGACTTCTATTACTGATAGACTATATTATCACTGACAAAATTCTATAAAAAATACTACTATCAACGATAGACCATACTATCATAAAAATTGTCATATCTACAATATTTTTTTTTAAAATGTGCTATATTTTTAATTATTTTACTTTAAATTGACATTGTTACAATTTTTTTAAAAAAACTATTAAATATTTTTTTAATGTTTAAAGACCAAGCAAATGCTTATAAAATTATTCATAGACTAATTAACATAAAATTAAAATTTTAAGTTTAAAAAATTTATTAGACACAATTTTAAAAATTCATAACACTAAACTAGTTTAATTTTTTAAAAATTATATATTTTTTTAAAATGTGGGTATGTATCAAAAATGTTTCTTAAAGTAGATTACAAAAACAAATAAAAACGTTATAAAAGGGATAGGAAACTTTTATTAAAAAAAAAAAAAAAAAAAAAAAAAAAAAAAAAAAAAAAATTGTCATTGTTTTTCTTTGGGAGTGAGGAGTGGGGTATGTATGTACATTAAATGAGACAAAGGTAAATAAAAATGATAACTCCTTTTTAACCTCTCATAACAAAGACAAGAAAATAGTAAGAAAAAAAAAAAGAAAGAAAAAGAAAAATGTCATCTCTTTTTGCCCACATGCTAACATGTGATCCTCAAATCTCATCTTTTATTTTAATGTCATTTTTGTGTATGCCAAATTATTCCATCTGGGTATCACAGATCCAAATCCTGTTCAATTTTTTTTGTATGTATATATATATGTTAGTATATAACCCTCCTTTTCATACTTGTAAAACAACATCCAACCACTTCCCAATTCGATATGAAATCATCCCAAATCATCTCCATATATCTTTTTCTTCCATTTTTGGACCCTTGATTTGATTTTCGGTATCTTGAATTATTGTAAAGTTGTTAATCATCGAGGGTTGACCTAATGGTCATGAAGAGTCTTGAGACTATTAATGTCTTCTTAGAGGGAATGAAATCAATTCTTGGTGGCCAACTACCTAAGAATTAGGGTTTAGAATTTTCTTGGCAACCAAATATTATTGGGTCAGACGGTCTGTCCTATGAGATTAGTCGAGATGTGCGTAAACTGGTTCAGACACTCGGTAATATAAAAAAAAAATGTTGAAAACAACGAACTCAAACATCTTCAATATTGTCCACATTGGGCATAACCCTCATGGCTTTGCTTTTTGGTTTCACCCACAAGGTCTCATATCATTGAAGATAGTTGTCCGTTTGTACTCCCCTCAAACAAAGTACCACACTTCTTATTTTGTTCTCAACAATTCTCCCCTCGAATAGTACCACCTCGCCTCACGCGCATCTATATCTTTGTTTGGCACCTGAGGATTTTCCAAGCATGGCTAAGTCAGAGGCATGACTCTGATACCACTTGTTAAGTACAACGAGTACCAGACATCTTCACAATAGTATGACATTGTCCACTTTGAGCATAACCCTTATGACTTTGTTTTTGGCTTCATGTCCAAAAGGCTTCATATCATATTGGAGATAGTTTTCCCCCTTATATACCCATGATATTTTCTTTACCTAGCCAATGTGACATATTGTTTGTGCGGAAATATTCTGCCCTCCTATATGCAAATATACTGCTCCATCCCCTCGAAGGAGTTGTTTGTTGATAGATTACAAACCCTTAATGATTGGATCCGACTTTAAAACACCTTACCTAATATAGAGCTATGAAGAACAAGCAATAAAGAACTATAAGGTCTCAAAGATGGACACTTGGTTATCATGTGATCGTTGAATCTATGATAACGGCTTATGCGAAGTCGTAGGATCAAAAGTCACCTATAAATTAAAGAAAGTGTTTTGCTCATAGGTTTTAGTAGGGTTGATATCGGTTCGGTTTTCATCGGTTTTAGGCCAAACCGAGAACCAAACTGAACCAATCGGTTTAACTAAAAGAGGAACCGAACCAATATCCAATAAAGGATAAAACCGTCGGTTCGGTTATTATGCGGCTCGATTCTCGATTTTTTTTATTATTATTATTTCTACTGTTTTTGTCCACCTCCTATATCAAAGACATTATTATGAAGAAGTGTTATGGAGGGCAGGTAAATTTCGCGAATCAGTGGCATTGGTTATATTCTATTTTAAATCAATATTGGGCATTTGTGGGGGAATTGTGACAATGGTGTATTTAGCATAATCAAATTCAACAAATCCAAATATATTAACAAATTTCCAAATATATAACCGTTATCAACAAATTTCCAAATATATTTACACATAGGTTTCAATCCAAAACTTTGAATTAGATCAAAATTTAAGAAAAAACAGAAATTTACGATTAGAATTAAACAATAGCATGAACCCACCATTTGAGATTTCTTTCATAACAATCTCATTTAGCAGGAAACCTCAATTTCTTCTTCATCATCAATGGCTTCTTCCATTCCTCCTCTTTCTCCATTGCTTCCCAAACTTCTAAAAGATAAGCCTTGAAATTTGTGGTCAAAATTCAATTCTGGAACAAGAGGGGAATATAACATAACAAAGAATGAGGAGATGAAAAAATCAAAAGACGAAGAATGGATATGGTGGCGAACGAAATAGAGGAGTCATGTGAGGGATATGGAGAATCGAGAATGAGATGCCAACAAAAATCGAACTCGAACGGGACTGGGAGAGGGAGAAGCCGCAAGGAGAATCTAGATGGGAGGAGGAGAAGAGACACGAAACGGCGCTGGCTGAATGAAAGGGAACGTGAGGGATTTAGGGTTTCGACAGGTGTATTTATAAACCTTGGTTCGGTTCGGTTTTTGGCTGAATTTTTTCAATGAAAACCGAATCGAACCGAATATTTTCGGTTTTCTTGAAATCCAAACCGATCTATTTAATAGTTTGCTAAAAAACCGAACCAATCCACTGGATCAGTTCAGTTTGGTTCTCTCGATTTTCGGTTATTTGTATCATCCCTTGATTTTAGTAAGTATGGAGTTTTTTCATACCACTGCCTTTGAATGGATGACACGTGGCGAAATGGTTGTTTGACTGGACCCACTCTATTAAATATATTATTATTTTAAATCATTTCGCCACGTGTCATTCATTCAAAGACAGTGGTATGGAAAAACTTCATACCACGGATGTACTAGAAATTCTCCCGATACAACCAATGTATTTTAATTAATGTGTGTGGGAGTAATGCAATGGGGAATCGCACAAAATTTAAACTTTTTATATTTCGAGTTTTTTTTATTTTTTTTATTTTTTTTATTTTTTTTTTTGCTGCAAATGTATTTAATTTATGCAGTTAAATACATAGTTCCAAACATAATTGAGCTATATCGAACATAATTTCAACTTTTTAATGTGGGGTGGTGGAATCGAACATTTGACCTCTTGGTCATTAGTTCATATATTTTATGTTAGTTGAGTTATACTTAGATTGATTATATTTCGAATTTAAAAATAGAAAAATTAGTGTTACAAGACAGTGCATTAAACCGAGCATAACTCAATTGACATAAGGTTGTGCCCTTAACCGGTCATAGATTTCCTCCCGCATTCATTAAAATACTCATTAAATAATGAAAGAAATGCACAAAAAGAAAGAAAAAAATTCAGTCTCTCTAAAAAAAAAAGTGGTTGTGACCCTTTTAACCCTAAAATCAAATTTATTGAATTTTCGTGAAATGAAGAAAGAGGTACAAATGTTTTGGACTTACATGTCTTAAATTGAGTTAGTAAAAACAAAAATTAGTCATATGGCAATGTATTAATATGTTTCCACATTTTTAGGTAAAAAATTAAAGACATTAATCAATGTACATCTCTTGTGTTGAGCTTCACATATATTAACTGCATAAAGTAAGACATAACAATTTTACAACTTATATTGATGATATAGTTTTTGTTTATCGAGTTGGTTTTTATTTTATGTACATATCCACATTTAAAAGTGAGACTCGAACCTTCTTGATTGAAGATAAATACTTTATGTCAATTTATACAAAAACACAAAAAAAAAAAACGCTAATTATATATTTTTATCCTTAATGTATATGTTAAATTTCAATTTGAATATAGTCTTTTCCAATTTTCTTATAAAGTTTTTTCAATTCTTTCATTCTTCCAAATATAGAGTTGTCTCTCCAAGTTTTCAAATAAGATTGTGTATTTCACATTAAAAAAAAATAATGTATTAAGTATTGAAAGATGATTTATCTTTTGAATAGATTTTTTTTCAACAAACAAGAATGTGAGAATATGTAATATCTTGACCAATTGAGCTTGCCCACTTTTAAATAGATCAATTGTTAGTAAAGGGACATTTTTAAAATAAGTCCATTTGTTTTAGTAGATCCATTGCATATATCACCTTAATTATAAAGAATGTCATAAGTTGCAAATAAAAATGATGCTAATAGAACCATCCTAGGCTGCCCTAATAGTCACTTAAACAAGTAAAAAAAAAAAAAATTAAATACTACTTTGGTTTCTGTATTTTCGGCTTTGGTTCATTTTAGTCTCTGTACTTTCAAAATGTTCATTTTTGTCCCTATAATTTTAACGTTGTTCATTTTGGTTCCTGTATTTTTAAAAATTGACAATTTTGGTCCTTTCATTTTCATTTGTATCTCATTTTTTCAATCATAATTTTAGCCTGACACTTTATTCATTAAATTTATTAAAATGTAACCATAATTTTGTATAGAGTGCTTCGCTATGTATAAAATTTATGTTATTTTTTTTATTTAAATTAGATTCGAGGTAAGTGTCTTTACTATTCGGAACGTTTGATCGATAGGTTATTGTATGTGTGTTGCTAGATCGATATATAGGTTGTTTATGCGTGCTTGTTATGCTTTTGATTGTTGAACGAAATCTTTATGTTTATATACGATTTGTGAGTTGAGAAGTTAATTGAATGTTTTAGTAAGATTTTTACAGAGTGAGAATGCATGACGAATGTTAAAGTTGATATATGTGAGGAGGTCGTTTCATGTTGCATCAAAGAATGAAAAAAAAAATGTTTATGGGACCCCATGCATATGTATATGATTCATGAATATAAAAATGTTGAGATGTTTTAAAAGAGACATTGGCGATATGGTCAATGGTTCAAACTTGGCGATATGACCAAAGAAGAAAGGTTTATATTTTCAAAAGTTGTGACACGTCATACACTGGACTTGTAAACCAGAAGTTTTACAGGTTGACTGTATGTCAACTAATCATCATGAGGGGTTTACATAACACGGAGATGAAACTGTTAGAGGGAGGATGAAAAAAGTGTCTACACTAAGCCGAAGAGAATTTGTAAAAAACAAAAATGATTTCTTGAGATGTAAAGTTAGGTCTCACAAGTTGAAGGATCATTTATTTGTGTTTGCATGTACTGACTCCGATAATGAGGTCATTTACTAGGAAAGTAATGGATCAAAATGAATATTTTTGAAAATACATTAATCAAAATGAACCAAGGTATTTAAATAACGCGGGATGGAGGTCGAACTAAACTCATGTTGAGAGAGAAAAAGTTGAAGATATGATTTGATGGGAAGAGAGAGAGTTTTTTTGTATTGTGGAAACATGATTTATTTGTCAAATTGATGGTGTTTTTGGCCAATATGGGAAAAGATAAGGTACATTAACATGGAATTGTACCTCCTTTCTTTTCCATCACAATTTCACATCATCAACGGTCATTAATCCTCCCTTCCGTGGGTCCCACTTTCTTTCAGTTGGAGGCGCCTAATCTTTGTCGGCTCACTTAAATATTAATAAATTAATTTTATCAGCTTGCCATCTGTACGGTTCAGTCAGACCGGACTGGACCGGATCATTCTCATTAATACTAATAATAATATTAATATTGTTCTTTTTTAGTACACAACAAATATGAGGAGTGAAGATTTGAATATTTGACCTCAAAAAAATGACTATTCATCAATTATCGCTAAACTATGTTCATTGTTTCGTTTGAAAACAAATATAAAAAAGATCAATTTTTTAAAAAAATAAATTATATTTGCTCATTATACATTAATTATTGGAATGAGATTCAGATTCAGATTTAAAATGCTTGAAAATAATAAAATAAATAAATTGAATGATGGGATCGACTAAAATGAGAGAATGAGAATGACATTTTTCACTATCCTTGAACAACGAACCTACCAAAATGAAACATTTGTATAATTTGAACCTATTTGATTCGGTGAAATCTTTTATTTTATTTATCTACTTTTCATAAAGTACCTTTCCAATTTTAACTTTTTTTTTTCTTCTAAGTACAATATGGGGTAGAAAATTCGAATTACAAACATTTTGATCTTCAACACATACTCTATATCAATTAAGTTATAATTATAGTTATACTCTGTTTTGGTCGAGTTTTAACTTTTTAAGATGTTGTTACTTTGCCCCAACAACCAAAAATCTATAATAATAATAATAATAATTACCATAATTTAAGCTAACATATTTATATTGAGATTATTTGAAGATATAATGATTTTCATATTGGCAAGAATAATGGGGAAAATTTTGGATTACATTCTTACAAGTAAGGTCCACCTCAAATATATTAATCATTTTGACATCGACATGTTTTTGTATCTTCTTCATAGAATTGTTTTTGGGACTAACATTTTATTATTCTTTCTATTTAATTTACTCTCTTCAATTTTAATTTTCTATTTTATTTAACCATTTTTTATTTTATCCTTAAAAGCTTATATACATAAAATTAATATTTTTTATTTATTTATTATGCAACGTAGAAAATTCAACTTTCCACATCTTAATCATTAATTTAGATTTATGTCAGTTGAACTAGATTTATAAATTACTCTTGACCATTTATAACTAACAATAAATAACATACTTCAAATTTTTATGTTCGGAATCACATTGATAAAGTAAAAACAAAAATGTTTTTCTTAATGTTATGGGTGATTTTAGACCTAAAGGACAAAAAAAAAAAAAAGGAAAAGGAATGGAAAATCCTTCTAAATTTTCATTTGAGAGGTTCATTTTGAAAAATGTCTAAAAAAAAATCTTTTCAAATATAGCCAAAATTGAAATCAAATTTTACCTTATTTGTAGGGTTTAAGGATTATGATTTAGGGTTTTAGGGTTTTAAGGTTTAGAGTTTTGAGTTTTAAGGAATATTTTAGTCCACGACATAGTTTTAAATTCTAGAATTTGACAATTTTTCAAATAAAAACATATTTGGACTTTTTTCAAAAACTGTCAATTAAAAATGGACATTCCTCTTGTTATAAGAGACGGAGTCAATGTGAAATGGGTCCAATGACAGTTAGGTTTGAAAATGAAAAGAAATTCGAGCCCAAAAGATTTAGGACCAAAGTGGGCCCTGAAGAGGAAAGGAAAAGTCAAATTCCTCACCTCGGACTCGGCCTTGTTGAGGCTGAGGTGACCTCTATACCACGGGGGCATGCACTCTTCATGCCCACGACCAATGACCCCTTTGGTTCAGTCCAAATCTAAGAGGGAAACGAAAATTCTTAGGTCAATCCACATATATAAAACTTCATGATAATATATTCTAAGTAATTTTTTCTTAATACTCTTAACTCTACACTCTATCATCTCTAAAATAACTTCAGTATTAGAGTCTGTGCAAACACTATATCAGTGTGCAATTTTTTTTTTGTTTTTTCGGTCATTTTTTTCAAGAAAAATTTATCGAAGCACAAAGGTTAGGCAAAATTTCTCCCGATCATATTTATCGAAGCACATAAAGTATATATTTTTTAATAAATATAACGAAATTTTTAATAAATATATATATATATATATATATATATATATTTTTGTTGTGGATGGAATTTTTTCAATTTTATGTTTTCTTTCTATTTAAAAAAATAGAATTAATTTTAGAGAAAATTATTAAAAAAAAAAAAAAAAAAAACAGAGAGCATGTGCATTATTTGCAGGCACAGAAAGGCCAAAAACAGAAGGTGACAAATATTAGTGTCGCTTCTTTCACATCTCACAGTACTGCGCCAAAAATCCACCTCCATGGGCCACCTTCCCAGCCCACATTTCTGGGCCCATTTCCACAACACTCTCATTCTCTGGCCCACATTTATTTGGGCTGCTCTTTAAAATATATATATATTTATTTATTTTTATTGAAATAAATTTGTTCTATTAAATCACAAATGTAGTTCATGATGGTTGAAAGTTGTATTTGTTTTGTTTTTAAAAATAAATTCATTTAATTACTTCAACTTTCAATTCTGATTCTAATGATATGGAGACATTACCGTATTAATTAAATATTGATGTGACATGTTGATTAGACTAACAAGTGATGATTTGACGTAACATAAGTAAATAGACTAACTAGAATAAAAATAAGTGCGGGAAGAATTTTAATTTTAAATGTAGTAGTCATCTCACTCCATCGAATTTTGTTTAGTCCATTCTTTTGACCTTATTGTATTCTTCTAAGTTTTACAATTGCAAGGGCATAGATCAAATCATGGATTTGTGAAATGATAATAAATATCGTGTTCGTTAAACTAGGTTGGATTTGTGGAATTTAATTTTTTATTTTTAATTTTTTTATTTTTTTTAAATATTTTGTAATTTGTAAAGGGCAAAAAAGGAGGGACCATGCTAAGAGCATGTGATAAAAGTGTGAACGGAATAATTGGAGGTGTACGTTACAACGGTGACGGCGTTGCATCGTTGGACGGTTACTTAACTTAACAGCCTGTTCAAATTCTACCCTCCTCACCCGATTTTCCCCCCCTAATATTAATTATTATTTATTACTCCAATTCTTAGTTTTTCTTCTTCTTCTTTTTACTTGAATAAGTTAAATTATAAATTTATTCCTTTTATTTATTTATTTTTAATTAAGCGCCTAATAAATTTATGAAATTTAAACAGTCTAATAGATTTCTAAGGCTTTCTTTTCATAACTATTTTATTTTTAATTTTCTGTTTTTAAATTTATGTTTGACTTTTCACACGGGAGGACACTTGTTTATCACGAGAATGTCAAAAAAATTTACGTCCCGAGAAGAGGGTCATCCGTACAAATAGCTCGGAGATTGAACCTAGGATCTCTTGGTCACTAATCAATACATCATATCAGTTAAATGGATAGATAAATCGTGATATATATATATTTAAATTAAAGTTAAATTTATTTAAAAAAGAAAAAGAAATCAAAGTTAAATTAACAAGGGAGATATTTTCCCTAGAATCTTTTCTTTTTATTATTTTTAATTATAGGGTAAATAATAAATAAACTTTTTTTCTCCACCATTTAGAACATTTGATGGGTCAATAATTCATATTTTTTTTTTTATGTTTTTATTGACGATTTTGTAAAAGAATTATTCTGTAGGGAGAAAAAAAAAAGGTATTATCTTAGCTCTAATAATTGATTTTAATTGATTTTAATATAAAACTTCCAATTTTATCAAATTAACATTAACTTTCAATTTTATTAAATTAAATTCAAGTCAGTAATAGTATCATAGTGAAACAATTTAACCCATGTTTTCATTTTTATTATATTTATAATTATCAATTACTAATTTTATAACACTTTATTTTAGTTATATCGGTGGTCAAACATGATTTCAATAAAGTAATTTATTTCGTATAATTATTATTTCGTGTTCTATAGTTAAATACAATTTATCCGCTGGTTATTTCTCTCTCAAATATAAATTTGGATTTTTTTATTCTTTCTTTCTGATATTTTTAGTCCTATTTTTCATGGGTATTGTATGGACCTGGACTTTCTTTGGATTTGGACTTTGTTGGCTTTAGACGTAGACCTAACCTTTCGAGTTTGAACTTTAGGTCAAATTGTCATTTAATAAGTTTTTTTAGCTTATTTGATTTTGGACTCATTTGTTAGGACGCGGTTTGATAACCATTTCGCTTTTAGTTTTATGTTTTTGAAATTTAGACTTGTTTTCTCTTATTTTTTTTTAATTTTTTTAACTATGGGTTACACTTTTCTTAGAAAAATATTTGGACTCTTAGTCAAATTCTAAAAATAAAAATTACTTTTTGAAAGCTATATTTTTAGTTTTCAAAATCAATTTGTTTTTTGAAAACATTGGTAGAAATTAGATAACAAAACAATGAAAGTGATAGGTAGAACTATTGTTTATAGGGTTAATTTTTAAAAATCCAACTAAAAATCAAATTATTATCAAACGGGGCCTATATAACTCAATTTGACTGGATTAGATTTACTTGATGAAACGACTATAATGGAGACACGTGACATTATTTAAGAATTGTCATTTTTTTTTTAATTTATAATAACTCAAAATTTAATAATATATAATTAATTTGAACATGACGTGAGAATGTTACAATTTGTAATTGACGGAAATTTCTAGTTAAAAATGGGATCTTCCATCACCCCCAAACAATAATATTCATTTGTTTGTTTATGTGTAATATTTTAAATAAAGAGAATTACTATTAAAAAAAAAAAATTGAGAGAGAGAGAATTACAAGTGAAGCCCAAAATTGTCTTGTGTTTGTTGGATTAGGCCTTTTGATGTGAAAATAACAAAAACCAATGTTAGAAGCCCATAGACCCAACATACAACATTCATATTCATTTTTGTGGCCTATATTTCATACATATCCAAACTAAAAAAAAAATTAAAAATATAGGAAAAATTGATCCAATTAAAAAAAAAAATCCCATAGTTCAACAATAATTCAACAAATTAAAAATTGAGGGATGTAATTGTAACAAACCCCATCATTCAGAGTAGTTTGTGCAATATTTTCAAAAAAATATTGAAACATAATAATTAAAATATAATACTAAATATTATTTGGGTTGGTTGCATAAACAGCAATCTGACCCAAAATAATGGCAAATATAGCAAAATTTAAAATATTTTGCAACTATGTAAAAAAATAGTGATTATCACTTATAGACTGATATCGCTGATATATGACTATCAGTGATAGTCACTGACAACTATAAAAAAAACTGAAGTGACTATTCGCGATAGACTAGTATCAACGATAGAAATTGCCATATTTTTTAAAAAAAAATTAAAAATGATATATTTTTAATTATTTTACTCTAAATTGTCTAAATTGACCTCTGATACAATTTTTCTATTTATTTTACTACTAGTTATATAAATAAAATTTGTGTCGTAAGTCAAAATAAACGATGAAATTGATCCATGAATTAACAATTCACACTTTAAAGTCAACGTGAACATAGTTCAAATCACTTAAAAGGTGTTCCCTCAACTATTAAGTCACAACTTCGAATCTTTACTCATTAGAAAAGAAAACCATATTTGAAATATAAGTCACGTTTGTTTTTATATTTGAGAGATTCGATTGTTTTTTTCTTTTTTTATTCTTGACAGAGGTGTTCTTGAGTTAGGAATTCTTTCTTTTTCACTTTTGACCAAAAAAAAATTAAAAAAAAAAAAAACTTCATATGCAAGATTTCTCCAATTTCTTCCTTCCTCTAAGCTTACTATAATGAAATGTGTATCAAAACCAAGAACAAAAATTGATACTCAAACTTTCATGCCACCATCGAGCTTAAGCTTATATATTTTAGGTTTCGAAAATATCGTTCAACTTTCAAAAGTTTCAAATATATCCTTAAATTATGGAAAAATATCAAAAATACTCTTAAATTATAAAAGAAAAAAACGTTTAAAAAATGTCTTCAACATTAACAACATACAAAATTCTGATCTCATCTTTTATTTTAATGTCATTTTTGTGTATGCCAAATTATTCCATCTGGGTATCACAGATCCAAATCCTCTTCAATTTCTTTTGTAAAACAACATCCAACCACTTCCCAATTCGATATGAAATCATCCCAAATCATCTCCATATATCTTTTTCTTCCATTTTTGGACCCTTGATTTGATTTTCGGTATCTTGAATTATTGTAAAGTTGTTAATCATCGAAGGTTGACCTAATGGTCATGAAGGGTCTTGAGACTATTAATGTCATCTTAGAGGGAATGAAATTAATTCTTGGTGGCCAACTACCTAAGAATTAGGGTTTCGAATTTTCTTGGCAGCCAAATATTATAGGATCAGACGGTCTGTCCTATGAGATTAGTCGAGATGTGCGTAAACTGGTTCAGACACTCGGTAATATAAAAAAAAAAATGTTGAAAACAACGAACTCAAACATCTTCAATATTGTCCACATTGGGCATAACCCTCATGGCTTCCGTTTGTACTTCCCTCAAACAAAGTACCACATTTAAGCCTATTTTGTTCTCAACAATTCTCCTCTCGAATAGTACCACATCGCCTCACGCGCATCTATATCTTTATTTGGCACCTGAGGATTTTACAAGCATGGCTAAGTCAGGGGCATGATTCTGATACCACTTGTTAAGGACAACGAGTACCAGACATCTCCACAATAGTATGACATTGTCCACTTTAAGCATAACCCTTATGACTTTGTTGTTGGCTTCATGTCCAAAAGACTTCATATCATATTGGAGATAGTTTTCCCCCTTATATACCCATGATGTTTTCTTTACCTAGCCAATGTGACATATTGTTTGTGCGGAAATATTTTGCCCTCCTATATGAAAATATACTGCTTCATCCCCTCGAAGGAGATGTTTGTTGATAGATAACAAACCCTTAATGATTGGATCCGACTTTAAAACACCTTACCTAATATAGAGCTATGAAGAACATGCAATAAAGAACTATAAGGTCTCAAAGATGGACACTTGGTTTATCATGTGATCGTTGAATCTATGATAGCGGCTTATGCGAAGTCGTAGGATCAAAAGTCACCTATAAATTAAAGAAAGTGTTTTGCTCATAGGTTTTAGTAGGGTTGATATCGGTTCGGTTTTCATCGGTTTTAGGTCAAACCGAGAACCAAACCGAACCAATCGGTTTAACTAAAAGAGGAACCGAACCAATATCCAATAAAGCATAAAACCGTCGGTTCGGTTATTATGCGGCTCAATTCTCGATTTTTTTTTATTATTATTATTTCTACTGTTTTTGTCCACCTCCTATATCAAAGACATTATTATGAAGAAGTGTTATGGAGGGCACGTAAATTTCGCGAATCAGTGGCATTGGTTATATCCTATTTTAAATCGATATTGGGCATTTGTGGGGGGAATTGTGACAATGGTGTATTTAGCATAATCATAAATTCAACAAATCCATATCTATATCTCTATACTAAATATAACCGCTATCAACAAATTTCCAAATATATTTACACATGGGTTTCAATCCAAAACTTTGAATTAGATCAAAATTTAAGAAAAAACAGAAATTTACAATTAGAATTAAACAATAGCATGAGCCCACCATTTGAGATTTCTTTCATAACAATCTCATTAGCAGGAAACCTCAATTTATTCTTCATCATCAATGACTTTTTCCATTCCTCCTCTTTCTCCTTTGCTTCCCAAACTTCTAAAAGATAAGCCTTGAAATTTGTGGACAAATTTCAATTCTGGAACAAGAGGGGAATATAACATAACAAAGAATGAGGAGATGAAAAAATCAAAAGACGAAGAATAGATATGTTGGCGAACGAATAGAGGAGTCATGTGACTGCGAGGGATATGGAGAATCGAGAATGAGATGCCAACAAAAATCGAACGGGGCTGGGAGAGGGAGAAGCCGCAAGGAGAATCGAAATGGGAGGAGGAGAAGAGACACGAACGGCGCTGGCTGAATGAAAGGGAACGTGAGGGATTTAGGATTTCGGCAGGTGAGGGATTTATAAACCTTGGTTCGGTTCGGTTTTTGGCAGGTGAAAGGGAACGTGAGGGATTTATAAACCTTGGTTCGGTTCGGTTTTTGGCTGAATTTTTTCAATGAAAACCGAATCGAACCGAATATTTTCGGTTTTCTTGAAATCCAAACCGATCTATCTAATAGTTTGCTAAAAAACCGAACCAATGCACTGAATCGATTCAGTTTGGTTCTCTCGATTTTCGATTATTTGTATCATCCCTAGGTTTTAGTAATTTTGGACTTCTAAGGTTAGAGTTGAGAAATTTGAGTTTATGTAACCTATATTTAGATTCTACAGATTAAAGAGTCGGATACAACCAATGTATTTTAATTAATGTGTGTGGGAGTAATGCAATGGGGAATCGCACAAAATTTAAACTTTTAATATTTCGAGTTTTTTTTTTTTTTTTTTTTTTCAAATGTATTTAATTTATGCAGTTAAATACATATACTTCCAAACATAATTGAGCTATATCCCACGTAATTTCAACTTTTTAATGTGGGGTGGTGGAATCGAACATTTCACCTCTTGGTCATTAGTTCATATATTTTATGTTAGTTGAGTTATACTTAGATCGATTATATTTCAAATTTAAAAATCGAACATAATTCCAACTTTTTAATGTGGGGTGGTGGAATCGAACATTAGACAGTGCATTAAAACGAGCATAACTCAATTGGCATAAGGTTGTGCCCTTAACAAGTCATGAATTTCCTCCCGCATTCATTAAAATATTCATTAAATAATGAAAGAAATGCACAAAAAGAAAGAAAAAAATTCAGTCTCTCTAAAAAAAAAAAAAGTGATTGTGACCCTTTTAACCCTAAAATCAAATTTATTGAATTTTCGTGAAATGAAGAAAGAGGTACAAATGTTTTGGACTTACATGTCTTAAATTGAGTTAGTAAAAACAAAAATTAGACATATGGCAATGTATTAATATGTTTCCACATTTTTAGGTAAAAATTAAAGACATTAATCCATGTACATCTCTTGTGTTGAGCTTCACATATATTAACTGCATAAAGTAAGACATAACAATTTTACAACTTATATTGATGATATAGTTTTTGTTTATCGAGTTGGTTTTTATTTTATGTACATATCCACATTTAAAAGTGAGACTCGAACCTTCTTGATTGAAGATAAATACTTTATGTCAATTTATACAAAAACACAAAAAAAAAAAACGCTAATTATATATTTTTATCCTTAATGTATATGTTAAATTTCAATTTGAATATAGTCTTTTCCAATTTTCTTATAAAGTTTTTTCAATTCTTCATTCTTCCAAATATAGAGTTGTCTCTCCAAGTTTTCAAATAAGATTGTGTATTTCACATTAAAAAAAAAAAATAATGTATTAAGTATTGAAAGATGATTTATCTTTAATAGATTTTTTTTCAACAAAGAAGGATGTGAGAATATGTAATATCTTGACCAATTGAGCTTGCCCACTTTTAAATAGATCAATTGTTAGTAAAGCGACATTTTTAAAATTATAAGTCCATTTGTTTTAGTAGATCCATTGCATATATCACCTTAATTATTATAAAGAATGTCATAAGTTGCAAATAAAAATGATGCTAATAGAACAATCCTAGGCTGCCCTAATAGTCACTTAAACAAGTAAAAAAAAAAATATTAAATACTATTCGGAACGTTTGATCGATAGGTTACGTTATTGTATATGTGTGTTGCTAGATCGATATATAGGTTGTTTATGCGTGCTTGTTATGCTTTTGATTGTTGAACGAAATCTTTATGTTTATATACGATTTGTGAGTTGAGAAGTTAATTGAATGTTTTAGTAAGATTTTTACGGAGTGAGAATGCATGACGAATGTTAAAGTTGATATATGTGAGGAGGTCGTTTCATGTTGCATCAAAGAATGAAAAAAAAAAATGTTTATGGGACCCCATGCATATGTATATGATTCATGAATATAAAAATGTTGAGATGTTTTAAAAGAGACATTGGCGATATGGTCAATGGTTCAAACTTGGCGATATGACCAAAGAAGAAAGGTTTATGTTTTCAAAAGTTGTTTCATACACTGGACTTGTAAACAAGAAGTTTTTGAGGTTGACTGTATGTCAACTAATCATCATGAGGGGTTTACATAACACTGAGAAGTTAGACAGATGAAACTGTTAGAGGGAGGATGAAAAAAGTGTCTACACTAAACCGAAGAGAATTTGTAAAAAAACAAAAATGATTTCTTGATGTAAAGTTAGGTCTCACAAGTTGAAGGATCATTTATTTGTGTTTGCATGTACTGACTCCGATAATGAGGTCATTTACTAGGAAAGTAATGGATCAAAATGAATATTTTGAAAATACATTAATCAAAATGAACCAAGGTATTTAAATAACGCGGGATGGAGGTCGAACTAAACTCATGTTGAGAGAGAAAAAGTTGAAGATATGATTTGATGGGAAGAGAGAGAATTTTTTTGTATTGTGGAAACATGATTTATTTGTCAAATTGATGGTGTTTTGGCCAATATGGGAAAAGATAAGGTACATTAACATGGAATTGTACCTCCTTTCTTTTCCATCACAATTTCACATCATCAACGGTCATTAATCCTCCCTTCCCTGGGTCCCACTTTCTTTCAGTTGGAGGCGCCTAATCTTTGTCGGCTCACTTAAATATTCATAAATTAATTTTATCGGCTTGCCATCTGTACGGTTCAGTCAGACCGGACTGGACCGGATCATTCTCATTAATATCAATAATATTGTTCTTTCTGAGTACCCATGGAGTGAAGTTTTGAATATTTGACCTAAAAAAAAATGACTTTATCAATAGATAATTTTCTTAAAATAAATTATATTTACTCATTATATATTAATTATTGGGATGAGATTCAGATTCAGATTTAAAATGCTTGAAAATAATAAAATAAATAAATTGAATGATGGGATCGACTAAAATGAGAGAATGAGAATGACATTTTTCACTATCCTTGAACAACGAACCTACCAAAATGAAACATTTTTACAATTTGAACCTATTTGATGATTCGGTGAAATCTTTTATTTCATTTATCTACTTTTCATAAAGTACCTTTCCAGTTTTAACTTTTTTTTTTCTTCTAATTATAGTATGGGGTAGAAAATTCGAATCACAAACATTTTGATCGTCAACACATACTCTATATCAATTAAGTTATAGTTATACTCTGTTTTGGTCGAGATTTAACTTTTTAAGATGTTACTTTGCCCCCAACAACCAAAAATCTATAATAATAATAATAATAATAATAATAATAATAATAATAATAATAGTTACCATAATTTAAGCTAACATATTTATATTGAGATTATTTGAAGATATAATGATTTTCATATTGGCAAGAATAATAGGGAAAATTTTGGATTACATTCTTACAAGTAAGGTCCACCTCAAATATATTAATCATTTTGACATCGACATGTTTTTGTATCTTCTTCATAGAATTGTTTTTGGGACTAACATTTTATTATTCTTTCTATTTAATTTAACCATTTTTTATTCTATCTTTAAAAGCTTATATACATAAAATTAATATTTATTTATTTATTTATTATGCAACCTAGAAAATTCAACTTTCGACATCTTAATCATTAATTTAGATTTATGTCAGTTGAACTAGGTTTATGTTGGCAACTAAAATTACTCTTGACCATTTATAACTAACAATAAATAACATACTTCAAATTTTTATGTTCGGAATCACATTGATAAAGTAAAAAAAAAAATGTTTTTCTTAATGTTATGGGTGATTTTAGACCTAAAGGACAAAAAAGAAAAAGGAAAAGGGAATGGAAAATCCATTTTGAAAAATGTCTAAAAAAAATATTTTCAAATATAACGAAAATTGAAATCAAATTTTACGTTATTTGTAGGGTTTAAGGATTATGATTTAGGGTTTTAGGGTTTTAAGGTTTAGAGTTTTGAGTTTTAAGGAATATTTTAGTCCAGGACATAGTTTTAAATTATAGAATTTGACAATTTTTCAAATAAAAACATATTTGGATTTTTTTCAAAACTGTCAATTAAAAATGAACATTCTTCTTGTTATAAGAGATGGAGTCAATGTGAAATGGGTTCAACGACAGTTAGGCTTTAAAACGAAAAGAAACTCGAGCCTAAAAGATTTAGGACCAAAGTGGGCTCGAAGAGGAAAGAAAAAGTCAAATTCCTCACCTCGGACTCGGCCTTGCTGGGGCCGAGGTGACATCTATACCACGGGAGCATGCACTCTTCATGCCCATGACCAATGACGCCCTTGGTCAGCCTTTTTTTTCCTTCTTCAGTCCAAATCTAAGAGGGAAACAAAAATCCTTAGGTCAATCCACATATATAAAACTTCATGATAACATATTCTAAGTAATTTTTTCTTAATACTCTTAACTCTGGCTACACTCTATCATCTCTAAAATAACTTAAGTATTAGAGTATGTGTGGCAAACACTACATCAGTGTGCAATTTTTTTTTGTTTTTTCGGTCATCATTTTCAAGAAGCGAAATTTCTCTCCATCATATTTTGGCATCTAACACTTTAAGTATATATTTTTTAATAAATATACCGAAATTTTTAAAAAATAATTTTTGTATGTGGATGGAACTTTTTTCAATTTTATGTTTTCATTTTATATAAAAAAAAAAATGGAATTAATTTTAGAAAAAAATATTTAAAAAAGAAAAAGAAAACAGAGAGCATGTGCATTATTTGCAGGCACAGAAAGGCCAAAAACAGAAGGTGACAAATATTAGTGTCGCTTCTTTCACATCTCACAGTACTGCGCCAAAAATCCACCTCCATGGGCCACCTTCCCAGCCCACATTTCTGGGCCCATTTCCATTCTCTGGCCCACATTTATTTGGGCTGCTCTTTAAAAAAAAAATATATATATATATATATATATATATTTATTTTTATTGAAATAAATTTGTTCTATTAAATCAAATGTAGTGCATGATGGTTGAAAGTTGTGTTTATTTTGTTTTTAAAAATAAATTCATTTAATTACTTAACTTTCAATTCTGATTCTAATGATATGCAGACATTGTCGTGTTAATTAAATATTGACGTGACATGTTGATTAGATTAACAAGTGATGATTTGACGCAACATAAGTAAATAGACTAACTAGAACAAAAATAAGCACGGAAAAGATTTTGATTTTAAATGTAGTAGTCATCTCACCTCATCGAATTTTGTTTAGTCCATTCTTTCGATCTTATTGTATTCTTCTAAGTTTTACAATTGCAAGGGCATAGATCAAATCATGGATTTGTGAAATGATAATAAATATCGTGTTCGTTAAACTAGGTTGGATTTGTGGAATTTATTTATTTATTTTTTATTTTTTTTATTTCGTAATTTGTAAAGGGCAAAAAAGGAGGGACCATGCTAAGAGCATGTGATAAAAGTGTGAACGGAATAATTGGAGCTGTACGTTCCAACGGTGACGGCGTTGCATCGTTGGACGGTTACTTAACTTAACAGTCTGTTCAAATTCTACCCTCCTCACCCTATTTTTCCCCCCTAATATTAATTATTATTTATTACTCCAATTCTTAGTTTTTCTTCTTCTTTTTACTTGAATAAGTTAAATTATAAATTTATTCCTTTTATTTATTTATTTATTTTTAATTAAGCGCCTAATAAATTTATGAAATTTAAAACCACTCTAATAGATTTCTAAGGCTTCATTTTCATAACTATTTCGTTTTTAATTTTCTATTTTTAAATTTATGTTTGACTTTTCACGGAGAGGACACTTGTTTATCACGAGAATGTCAAAAAACATAAATTTTGAAGGGAATGTCAAAAAATTTTACGTCCCGAGAAGAGGGTCATCCGTACAAATAGCTCGGAGATTGAACCTAGGATCTCTTGGTCACTAGTCAATACATCATATCAGTTAAATGGATAGATAGATCATGATATATATATATATATATATATATATTTAAATTAAAGTTAAATTTATTTAAAAAAAAAAAAAAAAGAAATCAAAGTTAAATTAACAAGGGAGATATTTTCCCTAGAATATTTTCTTTTTATTATTTTTAATTATAAGGTAAATAATAAATAAACTTTAGAGGAATTTTTTTTCTCCACCATTTAGAACATTTGATGGGTCAATAATTCATATTTTTTTTATGTTTTTATTGACGATTTTGTAAAAGAATTATTCTGTACGGAGAAAAAAAAAAGGTATTATCTTATCGGCTCTAATAATTGATTTTAATCTAAAACTTTCAATTTTATCAAATTAAATTTAAGATTAACATATCATAGTGAAACAATTTAACCCATGTTTTCATTTTTATTATATTTATAATTATCAATTACTAATTTTATAACACTTTATTTTAGTTATATCGGTGGTCAAACATGATTTCAATAAAGTAATTTATTTCGTGTAAATGAATTATTTCGTGTTCTATAGTTAAATACAATTTATCCACTGGTTATTTCTCTCTCAAATATAAATTTAGATTTTTTTATTCTCTCCTTCTGAAATTTTTAGTCCTATTTTTCATGGGTATTGTATGGACCTGGACTTTATTTGGATTTAGGTTTTGTTGGCTTTAGACCTAACCTTTCGAGTTTGAACTTTAGGTCAAATTGACCTGGACTTTATTTGGATTTAGGTTTTGTTGGCTTTAGACCTAACCTTTCGAGTTTGAACTTTAGGTCAAATTGACCTGGACTTTATTTGGATTTAGGTTTTGTTGGCTTTAGACCTAACCTTTCGAGTTTGAACTTTAGGTCAAATTGTCATTTAATAAGCTTTTTTAGCTTATTTGATTTTGGACTCAATTGTTAGGACGCCGTTTGATAACCATTTCGCTTTTAGTTTTATGTTTTTGAAATTTAGACTTGTTTTCTCTTAATTTTTTTAATTTTTTTAATTATGAGTTACAATTTTCTTAGAAAAATATTTGGACTCTGAGTCAAATTCTAAAAACAAAAATTACTTTTTGAAAGCTATTTTTTTAGTTTTCAAAATCGATTTATTTTTTGAAAACATTCGTAGAAACTAGATAACAAAACAATGAAAGTTATAGGTAAAACTATTATTTATTGGTTTAATTTTTAAAAATAAAAAATAAAAAAATCAAATTATTATCAAACGGGCCTATATAACTCAATTTGACCGGATTAGATTTACTTGATGAAACGACTATAATAGAGACACGTGACATTATTTAAGAATTGTCATTTTTTTTTTTTAATTTATAATAACTCAAAATTTAATAATATATAATTAATTTAAACATGACGTGACAATGTTACAATTTGTAATTGACAGAAATTTCTGGTTAAAAATGGGATCTTCCATCACCCCAAACAATAATATTCATTTGTTTGTTTATGTGTAATATTTTTTTTTTTTTGAAAAGGTTATGTGTAATATTTTAAATAAAGAGAATTACTATTAAAAAAAAATTAAAAAACAATTGAGAGAGATAGAATTAGGCCTTTTGATGTGAAAATAACAAAAACCAATGTTAGAAGCCCATAAACCCAACATACAACATTCATATTCATTTTTGTGGCCTATATTTCATACATATCCAAACTAAAAAAAGATTTAAAAATATAGGAACAATTGATCCAATTAAAAAAATAATCCCATAGTTCTTGAATAATTCAACAAATTAAAAAATTGAGGGATGTAATTGTAACAAACCTCATAATTCAGGAGTAGTTTGTGCAATATTTTCAAAAAAATATTGAAACATAAGAATTAAAATATAATACTAAATATTATTTGGGTTGGTTGCATAAACAGCTGGCCCAAAATAATGGCAAATATAGCAAAATTTAAAATATTTTACAAATATGACAAAAAAAAATGAGTGATTATCACTTATAGACTGCTATCGCTGATATATGACTATGAGTGATAGTCACTGACAAAATTCTATATAAAAAACTGAAGTGATAGATTACTATCCGCGATAGACTAGTATCAACGATAGAAATTGTCATATTTAAAAATAAAATAAAAATTAAAAATGCTATATATTTAATTATTTTACTCTAAATTGTCTAAATTGACCTCTGATACAATTTTTCTATTTATTTTGCTGCTAGTTATATAAATAAAATTTGTGTTGTAAGTCAAAATAAACGATGAAATTGATCCATGAATTAACAATTCACACTTTAAAGTCAACGTGAACATAGTTCAACTCACTTAAAATATGTTCCCTCAACTAAAACTTCGACTCTTTACTCCATTAGAAAAGAAAACCTTATTTGAAATATAAGTCATGTTTGTTTTTATATTTGAGAGATTCGATTGACTGTTTTTTTCTTTTTTTATTCTTGACAGAGGTGTTCTTGAGTTAGGAATTCTTTCTTTTTCACTTTTGACCAAAAAAAAAAAAAAAAAAAAACTTCATATGCAAGATTTCTCCAATTTCTTCCTTCCTCTAAGCTTACTATAATGAAATGTGTATCAAAACCAAGAACAAAAATTGATACTCAAACTTTCATGCCACCATCGAGCTTTAAGCTTATATATTTTAACTTTCAAAAGTTTCAAATATATCCTTAAACTATGGAATAATATCAAAAATACTCTTAAATTATAAAAGAAAAAAACGTTTAAAAAATGTCTTCAACATTAACAACATACAAAATTCTGATGTGGATGGTTAAGTTCTAACTTGTACTTGTGTAACATGGAAAAAATGATAATGTAGACGTAACTGTTAAAAATTTCATGAAAACGTAGACATCTGACTTATTCTTTACCAATTTTGTTCTATTAAATAAGATTTTGTGTGTTGTTAATTGTGAAGACATTTTTTAAACTTTTTAGTATTTTTTTAAACTTGTTTCATAGTTTAAGGGTGTTTTTGAAACTTTTGAAAGTTCAGGGGTATTTTTTAAATATTTTTCGTAGTTCAAGAGTATTTTTTAAACGAAACCCATAGTTCGGGGTATTTTTGATAATTTAGCCGTAAATTTAATTTTAGTATTCACATTCATAACCTTTCATATATTCTTTTCAGTTTTGATCCTTAAGGGGCCGTTTGGCCCACGGAGTTGGGAGGAGTGGAGTTGTGGGGAGTAAACTTACTCCCCGTTTGGCCCAAGGAGTTGTTTAACTCGGACAAAAAATATCAACTCCCCAGACTTTTACAGTAATTACTATACAACTCCCCAGACTTCTACAGTAATTACTATTCAACTCTTCTTCATTTTCCTCTCTTTCTCTCTCTTCCTTTTACAATATTTTTTAATTATTTAAAAAAAACATAATTTAAACCAAAGGTGTAAAATGACTAAAAATGCAATTCAACTTATTTTTTATTTTAAATATAAATTAAGTTGTTGAATTAAAATTAAAATTGGTACTTAAACAAAATTTAAAATGTAATATTCAAGAAGAAATAAAATATAGCTTATTTGGATTCACTTAGATTAATGGATTAAAATCTTTTAAATTCACATGTAATAGTTAATCGACTATTGTACGACTATTTGTTTTATTTCAAAACGATTCAAATAAAATGAATAATTAATGTGAGTGATATTGAAAAAAGAAGGTGAAGTATGGTAGTCAAAGTTATTTTGGTTATCTTCGAATAAATTTGTAAATGATACATAAAATAAAAACCACAAAAATCGTATTCTTAAAATTTATTGGAAGAAATTCTTGATAATAAAAATATGAAAAAATTATAGAAAATAGGTTCTAGGTGTAGTGCATATGAAATTACGAGTGGGTGGAAGCGAGGAAGAACGTGTTTGACACATAGATATGTTTATGTGTTGTTTTTTCTTTAGAGAAATTTGTAAAATATACTTACACTACAAAACAAAACAAAAATATCTCACTTTTAAAATTCATAAAATTAAAAAAAATCAAAGATTGAGTCTTTAAAAAATGATAATAAATATATATTATTGATAATCAAGGTGAGAGAGATTAAAAAATTAATGTGAGGTATTGTGTTCAAAATTATTTTTTGTTATCTCCAAAAAAATTTGAAAAGTAGATAAAATAAAAATAAAAAATTGCATTGTTAGAATTTATTAAGAAAAGTCCTTAATAAAGAAAATTAGAAAGTTTGTAGAAAAAAAAATTGTGTTGAAAAAACTAGTAAAATAAACTCAGATTTCAAAACTTGAGGTTCAACACTGTAAAAAAAATATGGAAAATTATAGAAAAAAAATTGTACAAAAAAAAAAGCTAAAATAAACCATCATTGTTGAGATACTGATTTACTTTTACGGGTAGAGTGAATTTAGATGGAAGGCGGAGAAAGATGTGTTTGACACATGAATAGACTATGGGTAGACAATCTTATAATTCATAAAATTAAAGATGAGTCCTACTTAAAATAATAAAAAAAAAAAAAAAAAAAAAAAATATATATATATATATATATATATATATATATATATTGTGCTATTTTTGTTGTCTTAAATTGGTCATAGATAAAATAAAAATAAAATATTTCATTTTTAGAATTTATTAGAATTGAAAGAAGTTCTTAATAAGAAAATTTTGAAAGTTTGTGGAAAAAAAATTGTGCACAAGAAAACAGTTAAACTAAACTCAGACTTCACAACTCCAGACTAAACAACTCTCTGCTCCAAACACACCACAGACTTCAGAACTCCAGACTAAACAACTCCCTGCCCCAAACAGACATACCTCAGAACTCCCCAGACTAAACAACTCCCCAGACTAAACAACTCCGGACAAAACAACTCCAACTCCCCCCAACTCCTTTGGCCAAACGCTCCCTAATAAATTGAGATAATTTAGGGTTTGTTGCATAAATAATCATTAGGCTCAAAATAATAGCAAATATAGCAAAATATAAAATATTTTGCAAATATGGTAAGAAACTAGTGATAGTCACTTATGGATAAAATTGTTATCACTTAGCCATCGACAAAATTATATAAAAACGAGGTATATTCGCAGCTATCACTGATAGTCATTGATTTGCTATCAGTGACTATCATAGAAGAGTATCAATGTATAGTGATAAAAATTGTCATATTTGCAATTTTTTTAAAAAAATGTTATATTTTTAATTATTTTACTCTAAATTGGCAATGCAATTTTCATTATTGTATTAAATATGAATATTATTTTATATATTTTGAAAAAATAAAAATAAATAATAAAGCATTTTTTTGCAACGGTAGTTTAATAAATGCGGGGATTGAACCCATGCCAATTGAGCTATGCTCGATTTGGCAACTAAATAAAGCATTTGAAAATACAATGTTAAAAGTTAAAACATAATAAATATGACAATAAACTTACAATAATGTTATAATTGTCCAATTTCTCTTTATTAAAATTGTGAGTCATAAAAAAGGAAAAAAAAGCCAAGAACAAGATGCTTGAAATAAAAGAGAGAAATGTTTCACCACCACAAAAAAGTAAAGCTAGCTTGAATCTTTAATTCTATGTGCAACATTTTTTTTTTTTAAATTGTATGGTTTTGAAATGTTGTCCCAAAAATTAATAAAAAAAAAATTAATTAACTAGTCAAAATGTCAACTTGAGCATCAGGTTATAACATTATCATCGACCAAATGTTAAAAGAGTGTTTCTCGAACCAACTTTCCCTTTTTTTCAAATAAAAAATTCTTAAATCGAATCTCTCAAACTGAATCGATTATAAGCAGTGTTAATTCAACTCAACTTTTTTGGTCAAAAGAGTCGATTACCTAACATAAAATTCATCGAATTAATAAGTACTAACAAAACTCAATCGTTTCTTATTTTTATAGAATCAATATATACAAACGGTTGAAACCGATGAAATTGACTCGATTTATTTAAGATGTTCATATTTTTCTTATAATAATTGATAAAGTAAATAAAAGAGGGTGGAGTGAAGTGGGGGTACTAATTGTTGAGTGTAACATAAGAAATGATTTTGTTCCTTCATGTGTTTGCACCAACTATATTAAGCTGTCACATATCATATTAATATATAATAACACCAACTCTACCCCTCATCTCACCATTGAGTTCATGGAAGAACCATACACTCAACCACCACTTGCTTCCAAATGGCACTCATATATTCATTTCAACTTCATATATACATTTATTAGTTGCAACATTAATTTTCAGTTAGCCTTCCTTTTCAACATATATTGTAAGGAGAATGAAAGGACATTAAATATGGTTGATAATTATACATAAATAATGTTATACCGAAATTTAGTATCGACGGTAAATTTGATATGGTTGGTGGAACGAGCATCACCTTGTAATATTAGAAAGAAAAGAGGGTAAGTTAGGACCGATGGGAGCTATCCACACGAGCTTTGACACTCAAATTAACTCAAGAGAGAGAATCGGAGAGAGAAAGAGAGATATGGAAAGTTAATGGTAGAATATAATAATATTTTCTTTAGACAAGATTTGCTTATCCCTTTTGGACTAAGGATCTCTTCCTTATATAGGTATCCTTAAGATCGTTTTAAGGTCATTTAAGGTCATCATGAGAGGTATTGATGACGCACATAACTCTTGAGGGGGTACGAAGGAGATGCAACTCCCGAGAGGAAAGTCGTTTTCTCCGATCGACGAGGCTGAGTCGACCCCACGAGGGGGGTCGACCCTTACGATGGCCCGGGTCGAGCTCTTCAAGGGGCTCGACCCTTTTGGTGATGCTGAGCCGATCTACGTGGTCGACTCTCGTCGGAGCCGAACCGAATCGTGTCGGCTATTTGAGGTAGGTCGGGTCAAACTCTTTGAGGTGGCGACTTTCGTTGCGTTTATTGAGTCAACCCGAGTAGTCAGCTCCTCTCTTTGCCTGCGCCAAGCCGACTCGAAGGTCAGCTCCTCCTCCTCTTACGCCGACTCTAAGAGTTGGTGTTATTCCTTACTTGTTCGAACTTCTTTGTAGGTCAGACTTTATTCGAGAATAGACTTTTGTGTTAAGAATTTGAGATTCTATCCGTAATAAATACATAAAAGATTTAGTAAATAAATAATAACAATTTTGTTTCAAAAAATATGTAAATGCACTTTCGGTCTCTCTCTATTTCCATTTCAATCCATTTATCGACTATTTAAAGACATTTCTTTTATCTATCTAAGAAAGAGAACAAATTAGAGTAAAAGAAACTAGTTTAGTTGACTATATAATTTTCCTTTGATAACATATCATCCAACTACCTAGCTAATGACCTTCTTTCTCTAAATCAAAACTAAATACAAATATATATATTTAATTAAAGGGTTTAAATTTTATTTGAATCTTTGTAGTTTTATTTTCTTTTCCAGATAATAATACATTAACTAGTCGAGTTATGTTTAAGTTAGCCTTTACATTTTCATATTTTATATTTAAATCTCATTTCAGTTCAACGACTTTTAAAATAATTCTATTATGGTCATATAACCGGAATTAAATAATCATTTTACTCTCTACCAACTTTAAAAAAAACAATCATTTGTCATTGTTATTATTTTGCCACCATATTCATCCATCAAATAGTCACTTTATTTTTGGAGGCGGCCATAATGTGGCCGATAGTTTTACACCATAGGATGCACGAGAGAGAAGCTACAAAAAAAAAATACTTTAAATTTGTATCTAGTGGTTATTAAGGTCATGTAGATTTTCGAATCCACAATAATTATTAAGAGACAACCACATTGTAGCAGCCTCATTAAATGGTTTTTTGTTCTTCCATGTTCAAAATCGACTCATTAGTTTACACACCAAAGTTAAGATTCAAATTTTTGATCTCTTGTCAAGGTGAGCCTAACTCAATAGTAATACCGTTTTTTCAGAGACTAGCCCGCTTTCCATTACTCGACGAAGGTTTCCTATTGTTCGGTTTTTTCTGGAATGTGGGATCGTTTTAGATTGTACCTGAGCAGCCCACTCCCAACCTTCACTCAGTCGTCGGGCTGCATCTGAATTACAGTGGCTTCAATCTGAGTCTGGGTCCCGGGCTGACTGCATCGAGGAAGGATAGAAGCAATGGATCAACCGTAATTGATATGTATTTTTTTCTCTTCTAGTCGAAGGTTGGATATCCCACCCTATAATTAGATTCCTTACTCGAATATCTTAACCATCGAGTTATGCTCGGGATGGGGGAGGAATCATTTTCATATTCAAAGACTTTTGGCAAAGGCAATGCAAGCACGCACACGCAATGACACACAAGTGTGAGGCCATTATTTGAACAAATTCAGCTACAAAATTAGAGCTTTCTTTTTTTTTAAAAAAAAGGAAAATTAATATCCACCACGCGGTTTTGTGAGATCGAAAAAAGCAGAATTTGATATTCAAAACCGCGTTTTTCCATTAAATTCTTCCTTTCTTTAAAACCCATCTCTTCAAATCTCTCCTTCTCTGCAACTTCCTCTCCAATTCGAATTCCAACAATGGATCCCTTAATGAATTTCCTGTTATTGACAGTTTTATTCGTTGCTGGTTTGTTAAATTTCCTCTTCTATTTCCCCAACAAGAGAATCACCGCCTGGTTCCAATCTATAAAACCCTCTCCTCCACCTTCCCAAATTTCCCATTTCAAATCCGCCGCCGCGATCGCCGTCGTGCCCCGACCATCGGACGCAGAGAAGAAGAAGGCAGAGCTGAGGAAGGTGTTCGGGACATTCGACAAGAACAACGACGGGTTCATAACGAAGGCGGAGCTGATGGAATCGCTGAGGAACATCAGAATGTTGATTACAGAGAAAGATGCAGAGGAAATGCTGAAAGGGGTGGATGAAAATGGAGATGGGTTGATTGATTTTGAGGAGTTTTGTGTTTTGGAAGAGAGATTTGAAGTGGGTTATGAAGAGAAAAGAAAAGGGGTTGATGAAAATGGAAGTGGAGAAGATGAACTGAGAGAAGCTTTTGGGATCTTTGATAAGGATAAAGATGGGTTGATTACTGTGGAGGAATTGAGTTTGGTGTTGTCTTCTTTGGGGTTGAATGAAGGGATCAAAGTTGAGAATTGTGAAGAGATGATTAAGAAAGTGGATTTGGATGGTGATGGTATGGTCAATTTTGATGAGTTTAAGAGGATGATGGCAAATGGAGGAGCTCTGGTTTTAACACAATCTTAAATTTGGGATATCTCCGACCTCAACGATCAATTACCGTTTAGCTATGCTCGTGTTCGCAGATCATAGGATAGGTAGGAACCCAACAAGAACAAGAACAAGGTTGTGTTTTGTTTTCTTTTGTGGAATTAGTTTTGTGAAACTGATTGTATAATTTTCTCTCTTTTCTTTGATCTAACAGACTATTTTTACTATTTATACAGTAAATTCTTGTACATATGAAATTGAAAGGAAACATTTCGTTGAAATTGTTCCTTTGAAAATTTTTCGAAAAGTTAATCATAAGTTCTTCTCTCCATCGAAACAATAGGGCCGTTATGCTCATTACTAAACTTGTTGAAGACATGAAATATAACCAAGATATATCTTTTTTATAGAAGTTGAATCAGAAGAAGAATTAGGCAAAAAAAAAAAATTAGAATACATTCTGAGAAAATAAAATTTTCATCGAAGAGAATAATGTACATGCCAGATCATGATGGATTTTTTTTTTTTTTTTTTTCAGAAATTTGTTGAGGATGTATGTGTTGGAAATATAGATATTTTGGCTGGAAATTTCATTTATAAAAAGAGGGAAAGAGAGACTCATTAATTGTAAAGAGAGAGTTGACCTTTTTTCTTTCTAATATTACATTGGGAGAGGTGCAAATTAAAAGCTACTTTGTTTCTATATAAACTACTATGATTTCAAGTTAAAGGCGGAATTGGATGGGTGGTTCGTGACTCTAACGGATTTTTTATTGGCGTCGAGTTCAAGACCATCTTGAAGAAGTGGTTTGTCAAGCTCCGGGAAACAGAAACAATTAAAGAGGGGTTGAAGCAAATACTCTCTTTGAATCTTTTCCTTTTCCCTCCTATTTTTGTTGAATCCGACGCAGAGGGGGTTATTAAAATACTTAACAATCGGAAATTAGCAATCTTGCTGATGAAATTGGAGATTTGGTCGAGCGTTTAGGAGTTGTCTTCTTCTCCAAATGTCCCCGGGTGAGCAATAGGGCGACGCATAGGCTAGCAAGGGAGGTCGTGGAGCCTTTTCCCTCCTCTGTGCAGAACTCTGTTTCATCCAAGGAAAGTGAGTTTTGTTTTTGGCCTTCTGCCTTACCTATGTGGGTTAGGAATATTATTAAGGAGGATTTAATGGTGTAACCCTTGGATGGTTTAATGAATTGAAGTTTCAAAAAAAAAAAATGTGAATTAAAGAATTGGAATATTTGATTGATTAAAATATATGTCTTAATTATTTGAGTCTTTGGCATATGTATGATTTGATGACCAAGAGGTCTGTGGTTCGAATCCCCCCACCCCCAATGTACTAAAAAAAAAAAAAAATTATTTGAGTCTTGAACTTCTATCTATGCTATGTATAAAGTTATCTCGTAAACTTATTATATATATATATATATGAAGCATGCCAGAAACAACTTTTTAAGAACTATTTGAATGCATTTCAAAAAAAAAAAAAAAACCTATTTGAATGCCAAAAATTTAAAAAAATGTGTTTGTATTAGTCTTTTAGGGAATAAATGTCTTTTTTGTATTTTTCTTATTATAATATTATTTAAAGTTGGTTTATGCTTCAACTATGAGGTTGGGATGTCTATATCTATATTCTTTCTTTTTTGATTTTTTAGTACAACAAATGAAGATGTGAAGATTTGAACGGTAAGGGGAGAGCCGGTGAAATTAGTCTAAGGTGCATGTAAGCTGGTCTGGATACTCACAAAGAAAAAGAAGAAGAAAAAAAAACTTTCAAAGAGGGATAACATGTCAATTGCTCTTGAACTATGCTCACTTTGATATCTCACTCTTTGACATTGTGAGGGAGTAGATTTAATTAGGGAAATAATTTTCCAAATGTTATAGATTGATTTTTATTTTTTTAACAAATGTTGATTGATTTCAAATTTATAATTAATGTCATTATATAATATGACTATTTCAATAGGATGACTTAATTTTTTTTTTTTTTTTTGAGTACATTGAGGGTGGAGGATTCGAACCACAGATCTCTTGATCAAGACACACATATATCAGCTAAGCCATGTTAGCTTGTGAATGATTATACTTTTAGTAATATATTATTTATATATAGTCATTGCAAATGCATATTCTAATATTCGTTTTAGTTTTTTTCTATAACCATAGTTGAATATTAATTAAGTCATTCTATTGTCAAAGTGAGCATAGTTCAACTGACACATGTATGTCTTGACGACCAAAAGGTTTGTAGTTCGAATTGGTCTGTAGTTCGAATTTTCCGTACTTAAAAAAATAAAAAAATAAGTCATCCTATTGAAATATGTACATTTTTATTATGGATTTGTCAGCTAGCAGAGAAAATTCTTTTAAAGCAAGTAGTAGTTGACTAATATTTTTTAAAAATAATAATAATAATAAATAAACAACAGAAAACTAAAGACTTTCATTTTTCTTTTCTTTTATTGTTTTGGAGAAAAAGTTCAAGACTAATTCAAATTTCATTTTCTTGAATTTGTCATCCACAATATCATAGGAATTTCAATATCAAAATTCTGTTTTATTTTGTCTTTTCATATATTATATAACATTTCCATCATAATATCATAATTATTATTTCAGTATTGTGGGGATTTAAAAGTTATTTGATTCAAATTTGGTATAGTTGCTACTTACTTTATAGCCGCTCAACTCCGCATTAATTAAAATATTTAAAAAAAAAAAAAAATTATTTGAAATTTGAAGCCAAATCGTTTCATATTATATAACCTTCACATGTCAAGTCAAGAGTTGGTGTACCAACCTATAGAAAGAACAAAGAAGAATCTATTCTTAGAAAATTAATTAAACAGCTAATATAAAAATTCTCTCATTTTCTCTCTCTATCTCTAATTAAAAAATATTTTTGATACAAATTATTCCATTAAGGATGCATTTTTAGAAAAATGAGTTGTAATATGAAAGTAAATACGAAAAATATGATAGAATAGGGATAAAATAAAAATATTAAAGAATTAGTTAGAAGAACTCAATCTCCAAAGTTCCATTAACTAGATTTTGCAAACCAAGAGTAATTGAAAAAATGATTTGCTTTAAATTAATTACCCAAATACTAAAAACGATTAAAATTCTCTCATAATCACTTTTAACTCCGCAAAATCAATCCCAAACGCACCTAAGTTCGATACTAAACCAAAATCAAAGAAAATTGAGCTGATATAATCTTGACCAGACCACTTTTCTATATCAAGAGAGGATTCTTTCTTCAATTCAATTGAGGCTTTGCAACTTTCTAAACCATAACGAAACTCGAACTCGAAATAAATTTATATCAACTTTGCTAGTTAAGTAATCGATGGTAAGTTATTTACCTTGCAATTTCAAAGCACCGCTGTTCGAAATCTATCTTCGTCAAGTTCGCGGTGCTGTGAAGCTTTTTCCAGAAGAGAATTTTCTTTTTCAAACAAGAATCACAAGGTTGCTGTATACAGTTAAAAGGCAAAATCCCATTGATGAAGCATGGTATAAACTATAAAGATCACTGTAGTGCTTTTATGAAAATCACTCATCAGATCCTGGGCATAATTGAGCATATTTGGTAGAACAGAAATGAACTAGATGCATTAGGAGGTGGGGTGAGCATATTTCAAACAAGAATCGCGCATCGGAAAAGTAGATAATTTAGACAAGCATACGAAAGAAAGAAGTAGAACTTTTCATTCATCTTTTCGGAGTGTTATTCTCTATATTCCAATCAGCTTCGAACTATAATCAGGTAATGAAAAGACATAAAAAATATCTATGAGAATCAAATTTGGTCCAAAAACAGGACAGAAATAACAAAATGAAAGGGAAGGGGAATTAGTCCATGTACTGACGGATGGAAAAGTAGATGCCTCGACTCTTTTATACCTTCTAGATAAAAAAAAGAGGAACCCACAAACATGTTACTGATTGAAGTTCAGGTTGATCATCTTACTATTTTCATAGGACAGAAGTCTTGTGAGGATCGAGTTTACCGCAGTTTCAATGAAGCGATTCCTGATTAGAAAACGTCAGGGTGGAAACGCCCTGGAATGGAGCTGCTTTGTTGAGCTTGCTTGAGATGCACTGTTAGTGCATAGTTGTTCACCTAGTAAGCCATTCAAAGATGCAAAAGATATCAGACTACAACAAGTGTGCATAATATCATGATTTTTTATTTATTTTTAAATATCCGTGAGTGTTCGGGCCAGCTTGCGCGCACCTAAACTAATCTCATGGAACCAACCGCTTGATATCCGAGTGTCGTAGGATATCATAAATAGTTATGTTGGTGATATTAAGGATATATAGGTGTCTTTTAGGAACTCAGGAAGCAAAATCAAACAGAATTTATGGAACCAACCTCTAGGGTTTTCAACTGCTCCTGATATTGAGAGACTAATTCCTTAAGATGTTGCAACTCCTGGTTCCTGCCTTCATATTCTTTCTGACGTTCGTGCTGAATAGAGACAGCTCGTTTGAGAATAGTGTTTTCCTGAATAAGTGCTTCCACTTGTTCCCTAAGCATCTTGTTTTCCTAAAATTGGATAAATGAAATCAGAACCGCGTTAAAGCCCCCAAAAATTGTAGTGGCAGAATATTGGTGACACAAACAAGTAGCAGAAAATGTAAACGTTCCAAAACCTGATGAAAATTATTTCCTGCCTCTGCATTTGCACGGGCACAGATGGATTTTTCCAGAACCTCAAGAACTCTTGAAGCACGGCTTCGTGCATCATCCATGTTCAAGGCGCTTGTCATTTCACTCACAAAGAGTTCCACCCATTCTGCCCCATTTGTGGGAAGATTCTCAGAAGCTGTTGCATCCTCAGCAATTGCAGCTTCTCCTTGCGTTTCTGCTTCATTTTATATAAAAAGATAAAATTCACCAGATGTAACTAACAACTCGATCTAAGAGCACCAGAAGCCTAAAGATGAAAGTGGCAAGTATAATTCAAACTGTGATCATTTTTTTTCTTTCTAAGGAAACAATTCAAACCGTTGTTATTAATAATCTGTTTAAAATGTATCGGAGAATCCAATTTGAGGAGCAGAAGATATCTGCAACCGCTTATACAGATTTTTTTTGGATTATTTAGGTTATAGACTAAATTGAAGGTGCCTTGTAGCCTACAAAATATGCAGCCGAGCAAACGGTTAAGTTAAAAAAGTATGATCGTGCATGGAGTGAATATGCAAGTATCTCTAAAAAAAACCAATTCTAGAAAGCACAAATAGGAAAAGAAAACATTTCTGCTCGTTAAACAAGGAATTAAAAGATCAACAAAGGGGTATATTACAGTGTACTCCTCACCATGAGAGTAAGTAGACAAGGAGTTCACTCTTTGCCAAATTCCGAGAGGGAGGGAAGGAAGAAAAGGTCATTACAAAGGGGGAGTAGGCGAACACAAGGGGTGCATTCCATACCAAATGGAAGTAACAAAAAAGTCTCCAATCTACTGAACTTAGAAACAATGGGACATTACATGTAGAAAAGGCTCAAAATAAATATATCCTAAAATTGATTGGCAGCAAACTAACTTCCATCAGCAAAAAATCAAAGAAAATTTTGCATGAATAATGTTGGAACCGTCCTTATTCTAATTTCAAGAATCTGCCTCTGCCAAGGAGGAGCTTAAGCAGAAACCTTCAATTTATGACAACATCAGAACTGAGAACAAGGTTGATACTTGATCCTAGGCACTATGTGATGCCAATCCAACCTGACTTAATTAAGTGAACAGACTTCCTCATAAGTCAATGTCCTAAGTTGCCCAAACTTTTAGTGTCATGGATATTCAGGTAAGAAAATAAAAGATCACTCATTTCGCACGGCCATTCTCTACTAGTTAGCTATAAATTTGGATGGAACTACAACTGGTAAAACCCAGGTCAAGTTGATTTAGAGGTATACAAATGATATCAAAAGCCATTACAGAGCATTGAGAATATAGTTATCAAGTCCACAACGCAGTTCAATAGATATCAAATACAAACCTTGGGATTGAGGTTGAACATTTGCTTCCAAAGCTACATCGGAGGTGTTTGAAGCACTTCCCAAGTTTCTGTCATTATACCCTAAATGAAGCTGATTCAAACTTCTAATGGCTAAATCTAGATCATCACCACATTCTTCAAGTGCTCTCTCTAGAAGCTAGAACATCAATTTCAAAGCAATCAGTACATATTCAAATATGCATTCCCTTGAATTAAAAACTTCTTTCATCAGAAATGTCTTCAAAAGACAACCAACAACAACACCTGTAGTTCATATTTCAATGATTGATAAACATCTACACATTCCATATATTATTTACCTTAATCTTTCTAAACTCAAAACATGAAGTTCGCGAAATTCCTAAAGTACAATTCCTCATAATAAAAACAGACCTGCTTATCCATATCAGGAAAAATTGCGGTAAGATAATCGACTAAATGAGCCGATTGTGAGGAGGACGTCGGAGGGAACGGAAAAGCAGATTGATTGGATGACCTGGGAGGCGAAAACCGCACAGGGGAAGAAGACGAACAGCGAATTCTCTTAGAGACGGGAGGCGTAGGTAGGTCTTCAAATAAGGATCTCTTCCCGCACACTATGGCAGACATGTTTCAGCGCCGCTGCTCAGCTTCCTCTACTCTCTAAGCGCTCGATCCGCAGCACACAAACCTTCCGTCGTCCAATTCATGCAGCAAATCCACCGGATCCAAACCAAAACATCTTCAACAACAATTCCAATTCAACCAACCAACCAAAATCAAAATCGAAACAGAAGAAACGCAGAGAAAACGATCGGATTAGGTTAAACCCCTATCGATTTGATTCATCAACCATCAACAAAATAAATTCCTAAGGATTTCAGATGGATTCTTCATTCTTAGCATCTGAAGAAGCTCTGAGACTTTGGGTAATCTTCGTTCATGGCTACGAAGAGTGCGATCGTCGTCTGCAGATTCTCACCGATGAGATTAAAAGAAAAAACAATTCAAAAGACGACACGTCGTACGAAGAACATGAAGAAAGTTTTGAAAAAATCTCCAGTGATTGACACGTGTTCGTTGTTTATTGGTTTTTACATTGTGGATATTGCTTATATAATTCATATTTTATTCTCTGTCGAGATTCAAAGGAAATTAATATTAATTAATAATAAGTAAATTCCATATATATATATATTATTATTTTTTTTAAGATTAAAAAGCCTTTTTTATTTGGGCCTTGAGGGATGAGAGAAATGGGCTGGAATGGTTTAGGCCCAACTCCAGTTTTTCTTTGGGGAATTGATAAGATGGTAGGAGATAAGAGTGGATATCTTTTAATTCCAATAATACTAGGGGTATATATGGATATTAACGGTCAACAAATACCTTCTTAGATTCATGCATTTTGAAAATTGATTTTTTTCCAAAGTTGAAACGTGGAGACGAAGGTCCATGCTCGCACCGAAAATACAATGTAGAAAGTTTTGAAAGTCGAAGTTCCAAGTCCAATCTGAGTGTTCAACGATGTAGTAGGGTTAGGTATAATATTTTATTTAAGGTGAGTTTCACACTTGAGGATCAATGAGAGCTTCAAATCGATTAGGAAGATGAAAAATTTACAAATCTCTTAATTCAAATGTTACAAGTAATGATACAATTGAACATTTTCTTCGGTAAACTCAACATGCAAACCAATTTCAATTTTTTTTAATGGTATTTCCCAAACGCTCATAGATTAACGGCGTACTTGTTTATATTTCAAAAAAAAAAAAAAAAAAAAAAAAACTCATCGTCTCAAGACTCAAATCATAAAGGCATTATTTACGTCAACTTATCAATTGAAAAGTGAAGTTATTTGATTGAACCGAGTATAATTTGCGATCTTATAAGTCAATCTGAATCTCTACTAATTTTTTTTTTTTTTTGACAACATGTTGGGTGGGGGATTGAACCTAGTACTTCATGGTCACTAGGCGATACATCATGCCAATGTGATTGAGTTATGCTCGGCTGCATCTCTCTACTCATTGCTATCACCACCTCACTGATAATTTTGTTAATTTTTTTTTTTTGAAAGATTTGTTGATAATTTTATTTAATCTTATATTGATTTGAATAGTGTTTATTAAAGTATAAAAATACTTTAATCATCCATCCGAATATAGTTCAAACTAGTTATTACATTCTTCAAAGTTTAAGGATGAATCTCCCCCTTTAATTGTTTAGCTAAAAAAAAGTAAAATTATATTAGTTAGTGAAAAATATCAAATTGTTTTGGGGTTTCAAGGAACATGTGGAATGTATTCAAAATTTTCATTCAATTGGTTTGGGGAACTATAGATAGCCCACTCAATTGCTTATTGCTTTGGGAGTAAGGTGGTGGAAGGCATACTCAACAAGCAACTTCACATCAATCAAAATGCATTCTTTTAGGACCATTGTCCCATACACCAATGACACCCTAATATAATTTACATTGTCTCGACTATGATGATGTTGCACCAATGGTCCAATATTTAGGGCATTGTCATGGGCAAGAGAAAGAATTCGACTCGATTTTAACTACAATCGGTGTTAAAATGGCTTAATTGTTACGAGAAATATTGAAAACTTGAATCATTTTTTCTAAAAAAAAAAAGTTGGATGATTTCCAAAAAAAAATAAAATAGCCTAGACTAACTAGTCAAATCAAATTGAATGACAAACATATTTTGTTCGAAATGACTTAATGTGTTCGCACGCGCACGCACACACCAACTTGATGAGTTAAGTTCTTTGACTTAATGAGTTCGCACTTACGCGCACGCACACACCATGAGTTAAGTTCTTTTTTAGTTCAACAATTATGAGATCAAAGCATGAGTTTTGAAATAGTAATTGGTTGGGTTATTGCCAGAAATAACCCTCTTGAGTTTCGATCTATCAACTCTAGCACTGTTTTAAGGAAATATCATTTTTGGCATTTCAGGGTGCCAATCCTGGCCAGGATCGAGTCCAGGATTCATGTTTTTTATTTTTCTTCTTCTTCTTAGTGCCACTCTTTAAAATTGCCTCTCTCAATCCCACGATCTCCGCCATAAGCACCGTCATTTCCCTTTCTCTCTCTCCCAACCCTAAAACCCTTATTTAACATTCTCTATTTCCTGTGCCACTCTTGACCGTACAATTTCGAAGGCTGAATTTCAAAGCATCCAAATCTATTTCTATAGAAAAATTGGAAAGAGAACGAAGGAAAGTGACAAAAATATATCCGTGAAGTTATCCCAATGAAGAAGATGAGATTTTTTTTTATATATATATTGTTTCTCGGTCCGAATCCTAGGTAGAATTGACACCCGGAGATGTCAAAAATGATATTTATATACTAAACTTTAATTCAACCTAAATGGAATGTAATAAAATGTGTATAACTCTCTAAGAAGTAGAAGTATTAGGCATTGTATTCAATTGTATGTAACTAAAAGAGAGAGAAAGAGTGGAGTTCCCATCCATCTCTCATCCCCATCAAAAAAAGGAAAAAAAGTGGTGGCCAAAAAAGTTCTTTTTGTACACAAACTGTGATGATGGTGATGATGATGCCTTCAATCACTAACAACAAAAGTGAAAAAGAAAACACCAAATTCTCCAATCTCTCTCTCTTTCTTTCTTTCATTCCTCTTGTCTAAATTCCCCCTTCACTTTGCTGCTCTGCAACTTCAATATCAATGGAGGAAAATGATAAGTGTGGCTGTTGGGCAGTCCTTAAACGCACCGTTTCAGATGTCTCCAAATCCTCCCCTTCTTCCAAACACTCACTTCCTCGTGTTACCTTACTCTACGATTCAGGTACTTTTCCTCTGTTTTTATTGAATGTTAAGGTCCGTTTGATAACCATTTGGTTAAGAGTTGCGGTAACAAAAATAAAAGTAAGAGTAGGAATTCATATAGAATGTATTATTTACAGACTTAATTTACGAGAATCAAAAACTAAAAACGAAATGGTTATCAAAAACGGATTAAGAAAATGGGTTTTTCAAGATTGTTTTTGGATTTTCTTTGTTGGGTTTTTTTGTTTTTGTTTTAATTAATGCTCTGTAATTGTGACAGAAAACAAAAAACAGAGTACGATATGTTTTTATTTTTGGATTCTGTTAAAAAATGGAAAATCTGAGTTGTTCTGAAAATTCTCTGTGTTTCTGAGAATTCTGAGCTTAAAGCTGCAAAAGTTTGGAACTTCATGATTCTCTCTCTAGATTCTCAGCTAAGGCTGCAACATTTTCAAAGTTTATAAACCTATGGTTGGATACACAAAATTTACTTAGGATTTTTTTTTTAGGATTTTTTTTTTTTTTTTTTTTTTTTAAGCAACATATTAAGTTGTGTTTTGACAGTCATAGGTTCAATCTCCGCATTAATTAAAATAGGGTTGAAAAAAAAAGTATTGACTTTTTAAATCAGTTTTTGAATCTTAATTTTTTTAATTGTAAACTGACTTATATAGATAGATTCCAACATTTTTGTTATGCAAGATTGCAAGTATTAAACTAACCATAGAGATCTATTAGGGACCAAAAAAAAAAAAAAAAAAAAAAAAAAAATATTATTTTGTTCCAAAGAGTTTTATCTTTCCTTTAATTTATGTATTTTCAAATTTTATCAATTTAATTTCTTTGTTCTTTGAAAAAATGATTTTGTAGGTTCTTTTATTTTTTTTAATCTCATTTTGAATACTACATTCAATAAATTTATTAAATATAACTCATTGCATGTAAAAGATTTTGCTAGGTATATAATTTGGGTTATAATGTTACAAACAAGGACCAAATACAATAATAAAAACAAACTTTCTTTTTGAAAGTATAAAGATTAAAATAAACCAAATTTGAAATTAAGTTAAATTACAAGTTTAGTTCTTAGATTTTGAAGCAGTGTTTATTTGTTACTTTTTAAAGGTGTTTAATATGACCCTAAGCTTTCAATTTGATGTCTAATAGATTTTTGATTGAATTCGATTAAAAAAAAAATGAAGATTTAAATTTTATGTTTAATAAAATCCTAAAATTTTAATTTTGTTTCTAGTAAAATTCGAAAGTTCAGATACTAAATTTGTAATTTAAGCTTGAAAATACAAGAATCAAAATTAACGTTTTAAAAATATATAAATCAAACTTGAAGTTTAATTATATATTATAAACTCTAAAATATCTAGAAGTTAAGATATTTATACGGATGACCGCTTAAATTTACGGTATTTCAAAAAATTGACCTGAATTTAAAAAAAATAGCAAAATTGATTTATGCTAGCATCATCACCAATTGGGTGATTCTGATTCCGGCGTTGCATTTGCAGGTACAGAGACGCGGTACTTAAACGCAAGCGACCGAGATTTTTGTGCTCCGGCCGAAGCTCGGCTATCCTTCGATAATGCTCCGCCGCCGCCGCCGTGCGAGAACAAAACTAAACGGCAGTTACTGAAATTTTCATTTCAGGAACTAAGATCGGCGACCGGAAATTTCCGACCGGATAGCATACTCGGAGAAGGAGGATTTGGATTCGTGTTCAAAGGATGGATTGAAGAGAATGGGACGGCGCCGGCCAAACCTGGATCGGGAATCACAGTCGCCGTCAAAAGCTTGAAGCCCGATGGTCTTCAAGGCCACAGAGAATGGGAGGTTCGTATTTTAATTTTTATGTTTTCTTCCAAACTTTAATCTTTCGATTCTATCATAAATTAGGTTAAATTAATCCCCACAACTTTGTCAATTTGGTCTTTCAACCCTTAAAAAAAAATCCCAACTTTGCCGTTTGTTTCAAAAATACATTTATCCTTAAAAGTTGCAATATTACCCTTCATATTTCTAAACATTTCAAAAATACTATCGAAGTTGAAATCCATTATAATTTTGGACGGAAAATGGACGTGGCGATGACCCCTAACGGTAACTAGGACACTTGCCTGAATTAAGTGTGAAAGAACGACATTCAAACCGGTCGAATTGTTGATTTTTCGTCCAACATTCTAATTTCTATTGGATTTTCTACACCGAAGACAGTTTTAAAACATTTATGAGAGGACAAGGGTAATATTGCAACTTTCGAAAGAAATGATAAAGTTCAAGAGTACTTTTTACAATTTAGCATATTTTTTTTTTGACAATGCCTGAGGGTGAGGATTACCGAACTTTCAATTTGTGTCTAGTAGATATTTTAATTGATCAAGATTCAAGAACTTATGTCTAATGGAACTTTAATAAACTTTCATTTTCGTGTCTAGTGGATTCGAAAGTTCTATAGAATAAAGGTTGGAGAGTGCTTATTAGACACTTTTAAATTTTAGGGACTAAATAGATACAATTTGAAAATTAATAGACTAAACTTGTAATTAAACCAATAAATTGTATAGAATATAATGAAGTATGTATTTTAATCATACATTCCTGAGCTTTTATATAGATTGTCAAAAAGGGAAATGAAATAAAAAATAAATAAACTTTCGTTCTTTTATGGTGAATTGTGGTTATTCCTAGTATCTTTTAAGGAGATATTTGTACGGATCATCCTAAAATTTCAGCACTTCGAAGGACTGATCCAAATTTTAAAAACAAAGTCAATTGACCTTCTGTTGACATCATCAATCATTTTTTTAATATCATTTTTCTCGTTCTCACTATTTTTCTCTCTCACCCATTTCTCTTGTTCGTGCTCTACTTTAGAACTGTAATTTTCTACTTTTCCCGGAGCGCGAGCGAGAATTGAGCAAACTAATATTAACAAAATGATTGATGATGTCAGCAAAAGGTCAATTGATCTTATTTTTAAAATTCAGATCATTTTGACGAACGGGTGAAAAATCCGAGTCATACGTACAAATATTTTTCTTTTAAGCACTAGCCCTAATTTAAATTAAACATTTGCCACCGACTTTTTTTTTTTTTTTTTTTTTTTTTTTCAAATCCAAAACATACAAAAGGGATTTTTGTAGATAATTTAAAAGTTAAAGTGTTAAAATCAAACAATTTGAAATGATAGGGACATAAAGAGGCATTATATTGTATAATGTAACTTTAATTTTTATTACTTTAATAGCATTTTATTGGAAGATCAAGAAAGGAGGATTTGGTGGCAGAGAATTGGAAACGACTGATTACTTGGGAAATTAACTAAACTAATTAATATTGTAACTTAACTCATGATTTTCTAAGGACTAAATCATAAAAATAAATTCCTAACTTTATCATTTGTTTAAAAAATACTTCTATTATTTTAAAAATTGTAATATTACTCTTGACATTTTGTAAACATTTCAAAACTCTTTTTTGTAAAAATCCGTTAGAATGTTGGATCAAAAATCAATGTGGTGGAACACTGTTCTTTCATATTTAATTCCCATAGAGATGTCTATGGGGGCGGAGCCAGGTAATGCCTTCCCGGCCCCTATCCTCGTCCCTTCGAAATTTTCGTTTAATTTTGCGAGGACGGCCATATATTTCTCGCGAGTATTATTTTTAAAAAAATATTCTTAACCAATATTTTTTTTTGAAGTTATGTTATTTGTTCAGTTAATTAATATACGGCCAACAAGAGCATAACTCAACGGCATGATGTATCGCCTAGTGATCATGAGGTCTTAGGTTCAATCTCTCACTCCAAATACTGTCAAAAAAAATAAATAATAATATACGGGTGGGGCGGGTATGCTATTACCCGTCCCCGCCCCGTTTAGCTAACGGGGCAAAAAAAATCGTCTCCGCTCCCTGCCCCAATTAATATACGGGTGGGGCGGGTATGCTATTACCCGTCCCTGTCCCATTCTCCGTGTAATAGGGGATTATCCGCCCCGTTCGTGGCGGATCTCCACGGGATCGGATCGGGCGGACTAAATGAACATCTCTAAATTCAAGTAAGCGTCTAAGTCACTACCCCGCTATCCAAGTCATCGTCACGTCGACTTTCCGTTCAACATTCTAACAGAGATTTCTACTCCAATATTAGTTTTGAAACGTTTATGAACGGTGAAGTGTAATATTACAACTTTTGAAAGAATAGGGATATTTTTGAATATGTAGATGGGATTGGCATTGTAAAATCAATAAGTGAAATCTCCATTATAATGCATTTGCAGGCTGAAGTTAGCTTTCTTGGACAGCTTCACCATCCCAATCTTGTTAAACTTATTGGATACTGTATTGAAGATGATCAAAGGCTTCTTGTTTATGAATTTATGACACGTGGCAGTCTTGAAAACCATCTTTTCAGAAGTAAGTGGTTTTTTTTTTTTTTTTTTTTTTTCCACTTTTAAGCTTGAAATGATGACATTTCAAGATGTTGTGTGGACATTTTTATTGCCCAATATTTTTCTTCTTTACAAACAAACTTTTATCTTCAACTCATTTTCTTTTTTCCTGTTCATTCCTCTTTAGATGCTTTGTGAGAAGATTGTGGAATTTAACTACCTTTTCAAACTTTGTCACCATTATTATGTTTTTTTTTCTTCCTCTTTCTCCTTTTGTGATTAGAGGAGTAAGGAAACAAAGAGAAACCGAGATACGTATAAAAATTATTCAATGAGACCGTCGTATGTGACTGCCTCTTAATAACCATTAGATGTGTATTAAAAAATTTGCGTGCCCCTACTAACCATTGATGCAAATTCGAGATACATTTTTTTAGTTTCTCTGTCATACATCCAACGTTGCAAAATTATCATTGTAATGGTCTCCTCGAATCATTTATGAGACACGAGAGGGTAAGTTGAGTTGTGCAGTGATGAAGTGCAATTATAGGAGTAATTGTTTGGTTTTGCATTTGTTGCTGCCTTTTAGTTGTTAGTTAGTATTTAATAATTGCTTACTCATGTTTTGTTTGGGTTGCCTTCAAAATAAGTACTTTGATTAAAATCTCTTTGATATTTAGTTCCACGCTCTAAAAGTTCTTTAAACACTCTACAAATACATACACTTTTTGAGTGTTTTTACTTTTTCCAAAAGCACTTGAGTGGAAAAGTGCTTTTAGTCATGCCAAAAGAACTCCAAAACGCCTTAATCTATTACATTCTTATGTGACCTGTTTGAAATGATTGTTCAAGTGCTTAAAAATGGTTTTGAAGTGTAAAACGGACGTTTTTAAGCATTTGAAAAGTCATTCCAAACAGACATGCTAGACTGTATCGAGTAAAATGAAGTGATGATATATATTATATGTTTGTTGAAAGCAAAATTTCTGATAGTGTTGAAATCTTTTGAAGGGACTATACCTCTTCCATGGTCAAACAGGATTAAAATTGCACTTGCTGCAGCCAAAGGCTTGGCCTTCCTCCACAATGGTCCTGAACCTGTCATATATAGAGATTTCAAGACATCGAACATATTGCTCGACACAGTATGCGATTTATCGATATTATGTACTGGTAAATCGAGTCGTTCTTTCGAATAATCGTATAATATATCTTCGGATGAACACTTGCAGGATTATAATGCAAAGCTTTCGGATTTTGGTTTGGCAAAGGCTGGGCCTCAAGGAGACAAAACACATGTTTCCACTAGAGTAGTTGGAACTTATGGCTATGCTGCACCAGAATATCTAATGACGGGTGAGAAAATCTCATTAGAAATCGACTTACAAAGAACGTTTTAATATCAATTAAGAGTCTGTTCGGAATGACTTTCTAAGTGCTTAAGTCATTCTAAGCGGTTAGAAAGTCATTCAAAAGGTTTAAGGAAAATCATCTCGCTTTTCAAAATTCTCATGCCGTTTGCCATGGAATGAATATTTGATATCAATTATGCATTTAGGGTGTGTTTGGGAGTGCTTCTACAACACGTGCTTTTAACAAAAGTACTTTAACTGTAAGCACTTTACTAAAAAAATGTTTGATAGTATATCATTGATTTGATATTTGGTTTTACACTAATAAAAATAAATCATCGGGTTGGTCTAGTGGTGAATAAAGTTCATGAGAATAATAAATAACTTAAATAGAATGAGTTCCAGCTATGATGACCACCTACCTAGGATTTAATATCCTACGAGTTTCCTTGATAACCAAATGTAGTAGGATCAGGCGTAGTGCGCGCATAAACACTTCTACTTTAAAATACTTTTGAGGGAGAAGTACTTATGTAAGATTGGTATTTAACAATCTGTATTTCTTTGGCTCCTGGCCATTTTCAGGCCATTTGACGTCGAAGAGCGATGTCTATAGCTTTGGCGTCGTCCTACTCGAGATTCTAACCGGGAGGAGATCGATGGATAAGAAACGTCCGAGTGGTGAGCAGAACCTAGTGTCATGGGCTAGGCCATATTTAGATGACAAAAGGAAGCTTTACCATATAATTGACCCTCGCTTGGAGCTTAACTACTCCATCCATGGGGTTCAGAAAGTCTCAAGATTAGCTTCTCACTGTATCGGTAGAGATCCAAAATCTCGTCCCACCATGGATGAAGTCGTCAAGATTCTCGTTCCGTTACAGGACCTTAACGACCTCGCCATCCTAACATATCATTCGCGCTTGTCTCAGCAAGGTCGACGAAAGAAGAAATCAGATGGACTGCACCAACTAACATACACAACTCAGTCAAGAAATGCTGTTAGAACCTCTCCTTTGAATGTCGGAATTGTTCATCGTCGTCGATGACGAGTAGGCCGAGCCAGAGAGCAACAGATGGAAGAGGAAAGAAAGGTACTTGAAAGCTTCTTCTTCTGACCATCAATTTGGAACATTTGAATTTCAGTGTATGGCTGTTTTGCTTTGTTATTTTCATAGATGCAATCTTAAGATCATTCATTTGCAGCCTCATGATACCTCATGAATGTCAGTTGCTCTGAGTTTGGAATTATATGGTCATTGTGTTATGTTTATATTCCTGGCTTGCATCTGCAATTTCTGATGTTTTTCTCATCTTCAATTGGATACCATTTTTTTTAACTATTTCAATTGTTAAACTTCGATATTGTTCTTACTAGAACTTGAAGAATTCATGTCCCGTTTGATAACCATTTGGTTTTTGATTTTTGAAACTGTGCATGTTTTCTCACTATTTCCTTACGGATGATTTTCATCTTCCTCAGGAAACATTTGAGCTCCTAGCCAAATTCCAAAAACTATTTTTTTTAGTTTTCAAAACTTGGCTTGGATTTTGAAGACTCTTAGAAAGTAGATAACAAAATAAAGAAACTCATAGGTAGAAGTATTAAACGGGGTCTCGGTTAAGGTCATTAATTTAGTATAAATCCTTTCTAATGAGTATGGAGATGGCGAGATCGAGGCAATTCAAAGTGTTATTTTATGTTTTAGGGAGAGCGAAAACAAAAAAGATAGAGAATTTTAAAGTTAACGATGCCTTCTATAATGATCGATGAAGTTACTAGGCAAAGTATGTCGGGTCGAGTCACCGAAACATGCGTCTATTTCATCGCGATATTATCAGATTGTTGTGAATTTTTATTTGTGCCAAAGAATACATTTGCTGGTTTTGTTTTAGAAGTTTATGAAGGGTGTTCCAATTCTGGACTTCTTCCAACAGGAGGTACAAAAACATAGGGGTAACTTCCAACTTTAGGGACAAAAATCACATCTTGTAAGGAAGTTATGCTAGGACTCAATGCATAGAGAGGCAATTATGAACTTTTTGCAAATTACTCTTAGTTTTTTTTTTTTGGATTCGAACCACAGACATCTTGAGTTTAGATATACATATGTCAGCTGAGCATAGCTATGCTCGTTTTGGCTAAACCAAACATATGTTGAAGCTGATAGAAGGGGAAAAACATATTTATGCAGCAAAATCTCCTTATTGTGATTAAAATTTAGCCACATGGGCTGGATCTATTTCTTTAATTTTGAATGGATTTGGTTGATCATAGAAATTAGCAAGATTTCCATTTCTTAAACAAATAAATTATCAGTTTCAATTTTTCATATTTTGATATATTAAGCGAATGTTCTAAATATTCACGGATATCAAAAAATATATTTTATTGTTGCCGTTTTTTAAGTGATAACTATTTTTTAACTTTGAACCCTTAACCTCTCCATCGAAGGCACAACTTTATATCAATTGAGCTAGGTTTGATTTAACATTTTTTTTACTTTTGTGGGTTATATTATAACTATTTGGAAGGAAGAATTTTATAATTTGTACAAATAAAACTTATAAAGATTGGAATGCTTGAATGCTTGAATCGGTTATTTGTTATTACTAATCATCAATTAGGCTCTCTACTCAATATTTTGTTTTGGGCCTTATTTTAGCTCATTCTATTTAGACTATTTAGACTATTAGAAGGGCGTTACCATATATAAACCCTATAATCAGTTTTACCCTAGCTAATTGGTAATCTCTATACTCTCTATAAAATTAATACAACTGATCTTTTTCTTCTGTTTGTGGACGTAGCTAACGCCCGATTAGTGAATCACGTAAATTTTTATGTTTTTCACTTTATTTTTTTATTGTTGATTTGTTTCTAGCCTAACATGAAATGTGGGGAGCTTAATGTGGCCTGGTTAGAGTTTGGCGGGGAGGATACATTTATCTGTTATTCCTTCCATAAAATTTATGTTAATTTTTTTTAAAATTATATTTTTATTGAAAATAGAAACACCAACATACATCAATTGTCAACCAGACCATAGCCGACATGATGTATATCATCTAGTGATCATGAAGTTTTAGATTCAATCTCTCATCCTAACATGTTGTCAAAAAAAAAATAATTAACATTTTAAAGTGAGAAATTATTGGAAATAGTCTCCACAATATATAATGGTCACTCGAATATATATTAGATGTGGGATTGACAAGTATTTTTACTTACCTTTGCAAAAAAAAAAAAAGTATTTTTCACCCTGCATCCATTGGGAAATTGACCATTATGTGGTGTTTCGTACATTAAATAATTCCTTTTAAAACGTTAAATAATGTTTTTTTTTCTTTTCCTTTTTCCCCTCCAAAAAGAAAATATGGGGATAGCAAAAAAAACAATTTTTTTTTTAAAGTATAAACGAAGAAAAACAAAGCAACAAATTTAAATAGTCGAGATATCTTGATGGGTCTCAATCCAAACTTCAGAGATGATTCTTTTGATTCTTTCCATAGTGTATGGTTGTTCATGCGTAACAATGTTTCACCTTCGAAACGCAAACATGAAACTCAATACGTTGTTTATTTCCATAGTTTATCAATAAAGATCTGAAGTTCATTTGCAAATTTGTCCTGGCTCGGAAGAAGATTCCAAGAGGTGAGAGAATCCACCTCAACCCAAAGGAGTGAGACCTACTTCAGAAGATTTGATGATTCCATCAAGAAGTGTCATCACTTGCAAGCTCCACAAATCCGACAAAAGTATGACATCTTTCCATAGCAAGCATGGTCCTTGTTGGGAGAATTTCTAGTACATAGGTGGTATGGAGTTTTTCCATACCACTGCCTTTACAAAAATGACACGTGGCAAAATGGGTTTAAAAAAATAATATATTTAATAGGGTGGGTCCCAGTTAAACAACCATTTTGCCACGTGTCATTTTTGTAAAGGCAGTGGTATGGAAAAACTCCATACCACCGATGTACTAGAAATTCTCTCGTCCTTGTTAATCACGTACAATTGCATGGAGTCCAACATTTCCCTCAATAACAACAACATCAAAGTTTAGTTTGAAGGGAGGTTTAGGGTTTAGGGTTAGGGGCACAACTAAGTTGTTCGATCAACTATAAAGATCACCGTTGCATTTCTTCTTTTCCATAAGGCTGAAAGGACCGCTACAAACACACATAAATGAGCAGTTTTAACCTCCTTTGTTTCCTGCAAAAAAGAGATTACATATCACAAAGGTAGGCGCCCAAGTTTTTCCATAGCTTTTTACTTTCCTTTGAGTCCTATAATGCAGGAATTTCATTCTCAACTCCATTTTTACAAGATGGACAAACTCAAAATGATCAATGAAATGGCCTATTGTTGGAGATTGTTGTGTAGGAAGAGCGTCATTACATGTCACATGCAAATCTTTAATGAGAAAACACATATTGGTGTGAAAGAGAGTATTTTAACACAAAAACGAAAGAGAAAATATTCAACCTAATAATCATTCGACATGATGTATAGCTCAACGGCATAGTTAAAGAACATAATGTATCGCCTAGTGACCATAAGTCCTATGTTCAATCCTCACCCCAACATATTGTCAAAAAAAAAAACCATTCGACACAAGTTCAAAAAACTAAAGTTTTTAAATTCTCTCTCATACTTATAACTTTATAAAATCGTCAAACACGTTGTTTCGACCTCTTAAATAATTTCTTGAGCGAGAGAAAACTGAGAGAGATTACTTTAACGTAAAAACCATGACATCTCTCTAACCCTAGAAAGAGAAAGAAATTGACATATAGTTGGAAGATGGAAAAAAAATCAAAGTGTAGTTATAAATTACATTTAAAAAAGACACCACAAAACAAAAATCAAAGCAAAACAAAGAATCAAAAGAATTAGTGATATTGGCGCGGCTCAATCAGAGATAGAATTTTAGAGCAAAACAAAACTCGAGCTTCAGATTGAACTGCACCAACATCGCTCTTTCTCTATGAAGTGTTACCTTTCATTTTTCTAATTTCTTATAAAAATTTATCAGTTTCTCTTCATTTATATAAATACTAAAAAAGAAAGTGGAAATGAATATCCATGTTTCAAAAAACAAAGTAGAGTTTGTTTTAATGTCAAGCTTTTGGTTCTCAAACTTGCAGGCTTTGGGACCCCTTTGCCTGCCTTCTCTAAAGCAAACCTCTCTCCCACTCCACTCTTCTTCTTTTGATTCCCTCACAATATTTTATTTTATGCAAATTTCCCCTTTTGATCTCTCTAACTTTAATTATTTCCCTTTTTTTCATATATATTTATTCTTCTAAAAGTATTTCAACTTTGTTCTTTTATGTTTTTGTCAAATTTAGGGTTTAGGGATAGGAAAATGGAGTAAGGGCGTTATAGTGTCGGGTCCTTACTCTATAAGTTTTTTTTTTTTTTTTTGACAATGTGAGGTTGGGCAGATCGAATCTTAGGACTTCTTAGTCAATAGTCCATACATCAGGTTAGTTGAACTATGCTCTGGTTGACTTTAAATTCTTTTTTTTACTCTCTACTTCAATTAGTTAAATTACAATTTTAGTCTCTCTATGATTTGGAGAAAGTTAGAATTTGGTCCTTATAGATTGATAAAATTTGTCTCTACCATTCGAAACTACATTGAGTATGCGGGCGTTAGAAACCACGGATGGTAAGAACTATTATTTAGAAGATTTATCAAACCACAAGAACCAAATTCCAACTTTTAAAATTATAATTAACTTTAACTTCTCCAAATCATACGGATCAAATTCGTAATTTAACCGCTTCAATATATATTAGGAATTGGGTTCTCGACATCAGAAAAGTATTGTTCGAGGATTATATTAGACTCCTCTCCCAAAAAAATTCTCATTCTTTGTTTGGCTAACTAATAAATTTAGTCATGTGTTAACTTTAACATTGTGTATTGTGTCATCTATTTCATTTTTTCGAACTTTCATAAACTTTTTATCTATATTTAAAGAGTTTTGAATTATACTTATATTTAAATTCGTGGTTTTTGTACTATAATTGAGGATATGAATTTGAACTTCTGATCTCAATAGAAAAAGTAAATATCAATTAGTTTTAAACTATGTTCATTTTGGCTATTAAATTGATGTCATTCACACCATAATTAAAATAGGTGAATGCAACATATACTCTGTCGTTGACTAAACTATAAAAAAAAGTGAAATTTCAATGTTTTTACCTCGAACTTGACAACGTGTTCAATTTGTATCATAAACTTTCAATTTCGTCAAATTGCACTTTACTTTTGGATAAGTGTTGCAAATTTTACTCTCTCATCAATCTTTATTTGATTTTTTTTTTTAATGAAAATATCCTCTATTAAAAGAATATATAATACATATGCAAGTTTAGTAAGAAATTAATGAAGTTTTATTGAAAAAACACACTAAAATCGATATTTTTTTTTTTTTTTTTTTTTTTTTTTTTTTTTTTTTTTTTAATTTGTGAATTTTGAAAGATTTTTTCCATCATAAATTTTGTGCATTAATCTAGCTTAATTCTCTATAAAACTTGATTCTAGTTCTGTACAAAACATGATTCTTGTTCAAATGAAGTAAATTTTGAGAAGTTTTTAGCTTTACTTTTTATTAAAACTAGTGGGTGCATTTAGGGGAAAATGTACCTAATAGAAAAATTACAATCTGAGAAACTCGGTTTTTTTCCGTAAAAAACACGCCTCAAATTGAAGATGACATTTTTTTTCCCCTCCTTATATTTACTTGGCCCACATGACATCTATTCTCCATTTTCTAGTAGTGATTCAATTGGATGATATTCAAAATTTAGGATGAAAATGTACTAAAGAAAACAAAAAATTAGAATAAAAATTGATACAACTTTTTTCTCAATAAAAAACAAAAAAAAAAAGCAAGAGCTTATTAGAGCTAAGGATGAAAAAATTCTCGTCGGGTCGGGTCTCCGGCCGGATCGAGTCAGGAAATATCTAATTTGACTGGGTATGAGGGTCAAATCGAGAACCCTAAGGGTCCGAAAAAGGTATCCCGCCTTGTCTCCAACCCCAAACTCGCTCCAAATAAATTTCTAATAATTTAAAAAGTATATATTATATTCATATTATTAATAACATATTATATATATATTTAATTTAATCATTAGTTTGCATGTATTTATCATATTTAATTTCATTAAATATTTACTTTTTGTTTATTAAATTTATAATATAATGTTAAATAATTTTACAAATTAATTGTTTAAATAAATAAAACAATAATAGTACTAAATTTAAGGTAAAAGTGTGTCTAATTTTTTAGAGAAATTGCAACAGATTTCAATTTAGAGTAAAATAATTAAAAATATAGCATTTTTTTAAAAAAATTGTAGATATGACAATTTATATCACTGATAGTATAATCTATTTATAGTCTATCACCTCAATTTTTTTTTTTTTTTTTTTTTTTAGAATTTTAGTCTATTAGTGATAGTCATATATCAACGGTAGCTTCTATCAGCGATAGCCACTGATTTTTTGTCATATTTGTAATTATTTTGGGTCTGATTGTGGTTTGTGCACCCAACCCTAATTTTTATATATTTATGGCTTTTTAATAAGATTTATTTTTTAATTATTTTTTTAAAAAAGTAAGAATTTTTTCCTTGAGATCTCCGAATGGGGAATTCTTGATTCCGACCTAAACTCTCTAAAATAGGAAATGGAGTGGAGACTGGGATGAAAAATTCTCACGGGATAAGGATATTGGGAGTACATCTCCGTCCCGTCCCGTTGTCATCCCTGCTTGGAGCGCATCATGTAATGTATTTTTAGTAGTTTATTGCGAAATGCTGACTTGTCAAATCATTAAAAAGGCACTCTATTTTTTTTTGGGAGAAAAAAATAATGATTTAAAGAGCTTATCTCTTTGGAACACTTTTCCTTCTGTTTATGCGACAAATAGAAATGAAATGGGGACAGAAATTGAACTTTAGAAATATAATAGTGCTGAATAAAAATGACATACATTATATTATATCCAATAATTTAGGTGTAAAATTAATCATATAATAGGCTTGGCTATTTGGTTTTAATTTTGTCACAACTTTGAAATTTTTGCAAAGTCCTTTTTCCACTAAATTAACAAAATAAAGTTTAATTCGCGCATGCTCTTCAATTATATTCTCTCAAACAAATCATAAATCACCTTTTTAGAATTTCCCTCAATTTTAAATATTTTGATTCCTACTCATAACTAAAGGTACAATTAAGAAAATTGATTTTTGAGTCTTCTTTTCCCCCTAAATTAAACTACAAGCATTTAACTGATTAAAGATTAAAGAAAAAATACAACATCTAAATAAATTGATGAAAACTTGAACAAATTGAAAATCAAAATTAACCACAAAAATGACGAACACAACCAAAGTCAATCAAAATTGAATCGACCTTTTAACTTTCAATTTTATATTTTATCAGACCAAATCGACCGAGATATACCATTATTTATGATTTTCCTTATTTTGGCTTGCTCCCTACTTATAATATAACAACATTGGAAAAAAAAAAAGAGTTAAATATCATAAGTTTAATCTTTGAGATTTTTGTCTATTTTGTCCGGAACTTTTTAAAGTGGAATAAATTTACAAATTTTTAATATTTTTAAACTTTTAATTTTGTGTTTAACAAATCCCTGTTAAATTTGAATTTTAAAACAATTAAGAGCTTGTTTGAAAAACCATTTCAATTTTTTATTTTTTATTTTTATGTTTTATGTTTTATGTTTTTTAAAAACAAAAATCGTATATGTTTTATAACTGATTTCGTTTTCTGTTTTTAAAAAATAAAAAACCACAACTATTTTTTATAACCGTTTTTTGTTTTCAATTTTTTAAACAAAAAGGAAAAAAAGAAAGAAATGTTTGATCATTTTATTTTTTACTTTGTATAAAATGAATATCAATATCAAACTATTTTTGTAATATTTTTTTTTTTTTTTTTTTACAACATGTGGGGAGGGAGATTCGAATTAGAGACCTCTTGTTCATAGTTCATACATTATGTTGGTTGACTATACTTATGCTGGCTATTTCATCTAATATATGTACATGCTAAAATTGACTCAATTTGTTTCAAACGTTGAACATCACATTGACCGACAAATGTTCTATATATTTTTTTTAAAGATATTTTCTTAAGTAACTAATTCAGAGTTCACGGGTAATGAAAATTTTTAAAGTCCAAAGGGTATAATGGAAAAAAAAAATCCCTTGAAGAAGATAGCTTCATAGTAAAGAGAAAAAAAAAACCCTAGGCAACAACTTGGGAAGCAAATGAAAGAAAAGGGTATGCAGATGAAGCCCCATGCTATAAAGAAGGTCAGCCTTTTTGGCCCTGCACTAAGGAGACATTATCCTAGGGTTTTGCTTATAATTCCTACTTACCTTTAAATTTTTATTTTTTTTTTCCACTCTCTTCCCTTTATAGTCAATGTTCCCCATCTCCTCATTTAACAAACAACATGATCTAGAGAAATACAAAACACCCTTTTCATAAAAAAAAAAAAAAAGTTAAAAAATAACTCTCTCTCATGATTTGTGGAGAGATAACACTTCACATGCCATGACCCGAACATATTCGCTCCCTCACGCCTTAAACCTAGTCCATTTTATCAATTCCTAAACACTTTTCTCTTCCATGCTCTCTTTTCGGTTCATTCAAGCGTGGAAGAACTGAAAAGAACGTAATTTGAAGTAGGGAGATTTGAACTGCTCGGATCTGAAAAGAGGGAGTACACATGTCAATTAACGCTGATATTACCTAATTTACTTTTATTAATCCATAGAAAGAAAGAACATTAAAAGAATTAATAGGATTCATGTTTACTAGGTGATGAATCAATGACATAATAGTATTGAAGACTTATTAAAGGGGTTGGGATAAAGAGAACACCCATGCATGTTCCACTCATGACTGAATAAGAGACATTGATAACCCCTTTTTCCAAACAAATAAAGTAACAAAACATGCTTTGTTCTTCCCATTTCCTTCTCAAATGGGAATATTTGACAAAATTCTCCACTCCACTACATTTTCTTCATCTTATTTTAATTGATTTTATGCAAAAATAAATATGCATATAATCAAATCTTGCTTCTATATATTATACAATCACAAATTTGCATTAATTAAAATAAGCCACCTTAATTACTTTTTTTTTATTCTACCAGCCAAACTTAAACAACTATCAAAGATAGTGATTAGTGCCTAGCTTATTCATTAAATTATGTTCGAATTGTTTTTTTTAAATAGACTAATAAAAAATAATTTTAACCAAGTAAAAATAATTATTCTTCTGCATCCAACACCTTAAACAAGCATTTGACCAAAATAGTATATCTAGAACGTTCTAACTAGAGAATCGAGAAATAGTACATCTAGAACGTTCTAGCGAGAGAATCGAGAAATAGTAGATCTAGAATGTTGTATAGATATACTATTGCAGTATAAATACATACATGGTATATTTAGTTGGAACGAAATGACAGGATTTTTAGTGATAAATCAAAGTTCATTCATCAGTTATGGGAGGAGATTATCATCAATGCTGCTTCATGGTGCTTCAAATCGAAGTTGTTTTGTAATTATGATACTTCTATTATAGCGCTTAATTGAGAGGTTTTCCTCTAGCCTCTCATTTGTACTCTTTTCTGTCTAATCAATGAAGTATTTTTTTAAAAAAAATGGTTCAGAGAAGAGAACTTCATTTGGCCAGTAAGTAACATATCTTAGGATTGACATAAGAAAGGAATGGGTAAGGGACAGTAACATTATTATAGTATAGTAATAATGTTAAAAAAATTGAAGGAAAAATGTTGGATAATTTTGAAGATGCTTTTTTGAAAAGTAATAGTGGTCATGTTTCAACTGAACAAGCCAAACAGAACCTAAAAGTCAGCTGATGTACCCAACTCTGTAGGATAAAAAACAAACACATGCCTTATCCTTTATAAACAAGCATACATTACAAAAGAAAAATGTGAAGATAATTTCATGTAAAGCACAAAGGAAGAGTTGTTGCTTTAGGAACTTGGAAGGATAGGGCAGATGGACAGTATTGTTGGCGAAAAACACGTGTCCAATAGTCATTTCCTTGAAAACCATGGGATGGGTGTGAGGTGTGAGAACAAATTATTCAATGAAACCGCCACAATGTGACTTACTCTTAATAACCGTCGATCCAAAAATATGTATGCTCCTAATAACCGTTAGATACAAAAGTGAAATACTTTTACAATTTTTCTCTCACATATCTAACAGTATAAAATTATCAACCACACATTGTGGTAGGCTCTTTAAATCATTATTCATCTGCATAAGAGATAAAGTTGTGTGGGAGAGTGCGAGAGAAGGTGTGTGTGAGAGAAATTATGTGGGAGGAAGATATAAATAGTGTGGGGAACTTTTCTACAATACTATTAATTTGTTGATACCAAAATTTATTATCAATGGTAAACTTGATTTGATTGGTGGAACGAGCTGAATCTTGCAACACCGAAAAAAGAGAGTGGGGTAAGCTAGGACCGGTGGGGGGATTTCTACACCGGTTTCGACGCTCAAGTTAGTCTCGGGGTGAGAAAAAGAGAGAGAGGGAGAGCTTGAGTTGAATATGGAAAATTGGAAGATGTATGAAATTTTGAATAAAATCAAATTACTTACCAAATGAGTCAACTCTTTTCTTTATATAGGAATCCATATATCGTCGTTTGGAGTCATTTAAGGCTTCGTAGTATGACGGTCTTTATGACTCTCATATATGGCCGCTTGTTAGGGGTCGATACAAATATAATCAATCCAAATGCTACCAGATTCAGACAATGTATATATATTTTATCTAAAATCTCAAACCAGGTTATGAATCTCAGACCAGGTTATGGTCCAAATCTAAAGCGGAAATAACAATTTGGAAAGCTTAAAAGAATGAGATAAATCAACCTAAAGCTTCTAAGCAATAAAAACGATATTAATCAAGACTAAGGGAAGAGAGAATGACACCAAATTTATACTGGTTTACCCAATGTGGCTGCTACCGATGCAGGTTTCACTAAATCGTCAGGGAGAAGATTACAAGAGTTTACAAAACGCTCAAGATGATTTCTCTCTCTTTTCTCTTAAGGAAAAGGCTAGATTCAGCTCACGAATCACTCTATAAGAACATGCACTCAAAACTCTTCAATGGAGTTGAAACAAATCACTCTATAAGAACATGCACTCAAAACTCTTTAATGGAGATGAAACACCCTTACAACAACCCACAATAGGAGTAGTAGCTCACCATTTTTCTTCTAATTTTTAGTTTTTCATAAAAAACCAAAATCAACTACTGCCAAGTTCTTCAGTTAGTTGCAGCCGCCTGGAACAAACCACCCTTATAACAATCTTAGGTTAATTGAAAGGGAAAGAAGTTTGGGCCTTCATTAAGTTGGGTCTGATTTTGTGATTTGGGCTCCACTTATTCCTAACATCGTTGAGCCGTCGAGCCGAGCTCCTCGACTCCTTCTCTTTGTCTTTAATTTCTCTCGGGTTCGTGTCGCCTCCTTTTCTTCCGACTTCTCCTCGTGGACTTGGCTTTACTCTTGAATGGGCCTTCGTCGTTAGGGCCTTGAGATTTACTCATACCACTATTTTTATTTATTGTCAGTAACTCATTCAACATTAGTTAGAAAAATGTGCAGATCAGTCTAATTGCATAACCTTTAGTCTTGAAGACTCATTTTAAGCCAATAACATCTTTCCTGGAGGTAAATCTTAATTAATCTTGTTACAGGAGTAATTTGTAATTTTCAATAATATAGTCCTTGGAGTTCTTCAATGTAACTCTTTGGAATATGTAAGGGGCCTAAAAATATATAAAGGTTATGTAACTTTCCTAAAGAATTATTTCCTAAGTCATTAATTATGAATCTCTAAAGTATTTTTGTGACATCTATAAATAGAGGTGTTCTCCACCCGTGATTAGTAAGTTCTAATTGAGCAAAGTGTCATATCACTCCATAGAAGAAGTTTCTCCATAATTTCTCTTCATTTTAGATTTTGTCTCATTTTCTTTCCATTGACTCCAAATTATGTGAGAGAAAGATATAAATAGCCCGAGGAACTTTTCTACAATCCTACATTTATTTATTGTCAGTAACCCACTCAACATTAGTTAGAAAAAGGTGTAGATTAGTCTAGTTGCATTAAAGAATTATTTCAAAAGAAGATTCATAGTATAAATATAGCGATGAAGGTACTCTCATAATACTATAAATTTTTTCGTATGAGCGAGAGAGAAAAAGAGTGAGAGAGAGGGAACGAGAGAAGGCATATGTTGACAAATTAACCATTTGATACAAAATCGAAATATTTTTGTAATTTCTCTCTTATACATTCAATAGCGGTGCAAAACTGATAGTCACATTTTGACAACCTCCCCAAATAATTTCTCGTGTGTGTATGAGAGCGGGAGAGAGAGACAGATTCACTTGAAACTAATTATATAGAAAATGAAAGTTGATATTCTACATATCCATGTAGAAATATGCAATAATTCTACAACTTCTTCCTCTTTAATTTCACAACAATATGAAGCGATTGCATCAAAATTGGCAGTTGAGGGCTTGTTTGGTAACGTTCCCGTTTCCTGTTTCTTGTTCCTGTTTCTCATTTTTTAAGAAACGGACTTGTTTGATAACTATTCCCGTTTCTTGTTTCTAAATTTTGAGAAACGTTTCTAAAAATAAGGCAAAATTTGAGAAACTTCAAAAAGGTGTTTCTCCCAGTTCCGTTTCTCTATATATTAATCTGTTCCCAAAATGATAATAAATTAGTGTTGGTTCATTGGCAAGAGAAGCACCCAAATAAACTCCTCACCTATGAGGTCCTAGCTTCAAATCCTCATTATAACACTTTTTTTTTTCTTTCTTAATTATGCAATGTTTTTTTTTTATATATTATTTTAATTTTAAATTTTGCTATTTTTTTTTTTTTTTTAGGATACATTACTAATTACTTTTTATTTTATTTAAATACATAAAAATATTTATTATATTTATTTATTAAATTTGTTAATTCTTTTTTTAAAATACATTAAAATATTTATTTACTAATTGTAAAAAAAAATTATTATTATTTTTTATGTTTTTTTAATAAGTATCCATTCACATCGATATTTTCATATTTTCATCGAGGACGACACTTTAAACTTTGCAAATTAGCATTTCAATATTTTTAAATCAGTTTAAATTTCCCACTATTAAATATTAGATTCACAAATAGTGATATTTTAGTTATATAAGATAAATTTATCTATAATATAATTGAAATGTCGATTCACCTCTCATGTCGATATTGAGCTCATTGACACGTAGAAATGTCTACACGTCAACGAAAATTTAAAACATGACCCATAACAAACAATGACGAATGACAACGACTTCGAGATTTTAGAGCAAGGAAGGCATCATCCTCGAGGTAGGGAAAAATGTTTAACTATCGAAATTTTTTCACTGCAAAATGTTATTGAACGTTGTTTTGGCGTGTTGGAGACTCGCTTCCCTATTCTTAAATAAACGTCTCCTTATCAACACACAAAAACATATACCAAATCAAATCAAATTGCAATTTATTTTTTATTTATTTATTTATTTATTTATTTATTTATTTTTTAATGCATGTTATATCTTTTTTATATTATGTATACTAAATTTTATTTAAACTATAAAAAATAAAAAATAAAACATAAAGAGAAAAAAGAAAAAAGAAACAATTAACAAAAAAAAATTATCAAACATGTCCATATTTTTTTTTTTTTTTCAAGAAACAAGAAACAAGAAACGTTATCAAACAAGTATGTGTTTCTGTTTCCTTTTTTTCAAGAAACAAGAAACAGGAGTAGTTATCAAACATGTTTCTGTTTCTGGTTCTAAAAAAACAGGGAACAAGAAACAGGGAACGAGAAACGGGAAACAGGGAACAAGAAACAGGAACGTTACCAAACGGGCCCTGAAGGACTCAATCTTGATCTTAATTATTTCCCATGGAGCTTGCAATAGGCATATAAGCAAGATCCAAGAAAGCCAAGTGACTGACCAAGAACATTAACCTAAAAAAAACCAAAGAAAAAAATTGACAAGTTAACAACAAAGAAAAACAAAACAAAACTACATTAAATTAGCTAATTCAAGGTAAATAGATTGGCTTACAAAATCATAGGGAAGTCCGCCGAACAGAAACCAGCCGATCCCAATGCTGAAAACATCCTATTTACAGAGCATTCAAAAGTCAAAAAAAAAAAAAAAAAACTTCAAACAATCATATTGATGGTATATATACGTAAACAAAATTTTAGGCAAAAGTGAAAAAGCATGCATTTGTCTAGATGTCCTCACATACCAACTATTTTTTTTTATCCGTAATTTGTCTTGACCCGTTTGCGTACTCGACTAATCTCTCGGGACGACAGGCTGACTGACCCTACTACATCTAATTGACAAGAAAACTTGATATTAAATACTAGATAGGACGACAAGCTGACTCACCCTACTACATCTAGTTGACAAAAAAACTTGATATTAAATACTAGATAGGTGGTCAGGGTTGATTTTAACTCATTCTTCTAAACCCTTTATTATTTTAAGGTTGTTATTGACTACTAGGCGCAAATTCATGATAGGTCACATACCAACTAATTCAAAAAGGATAATAACTTTAATTAGGACACATTTTAGAGTAATTTTAAAATGATTAAAATTATTTTTGTCACGTTGAAAATCACTCTAAAACACAATCACTTTTTGTTTTCTTATTGCTCTTTTTAAACATCAACACAACAACAACTTGTTCTTTTTCTTCCCAACTTCAACTTCTTTTCCTTTGCCTCCCAACAGTAGATCTCTGCATCAAAGCCTCTCTACCCAAACCCAAAAGCCTCTATTTCGAACTATCTCACAACTTACAATTGATAAATATTGCTATTAGTCCGCGTTGTGTCTCTGGATAATGTTCTTCCTCCAGGAAGCTACACACTATAAGAATATAGAGATTTAAACCTTCGACCTCAAGAAAAGAGGTAGGTGTCAAACAACTGAGCTATGCTCATGTTGATACCTCTTCTCTTTTCTGGAAGCAACCGGTTGTGCTTTTACCATACAAAAGGAGTGAAATGGATTTTAAATACAAAGGAGATCATGACCTTTCATGCGTGAAAGGAACGATAGAGTTTTTATTTTTATTTTCAATGAGTGTCAGGACCAGTTTGCCCGCACACCTCGACTCATTTCACAGACAACAACATTCTACTACAGTTGGCGTACGTAGGTGACGACCATGACTTGAATCCATTCTCTTTAAGTCTTTTATTATTTTCATGGCCTTTAATGACTACCAACATATTGAGGAAAGAGTTCAAATCTTAAATATCCAAAACTAAACATTAAAAACTAAATGGTTATCAAACGGGACCTAATAGATTCATGTTCCATATAACATAAGAAGATGCAGGAACTAATTAAGCATTGCTCACCTTCAAATTACCGCAAACTGTTTGTGTTAAGGCTGAATTGAGAGTTGTATTCAGAAATACAAAGTAGTTGATCAAGAAAGCCATTATACAGGACAGAAGCATCACAGACTGCAAGCATGAGAAAAAGAAGATTGTCAGCCATCTCATGTTTGGTTTAAGGTTTGACTAGATGATCACGGATAACAAATGCGTGGGAATAAAATAACTCAGTCTACGTTTGACCTAATTATTTAAGTCCAACGTAAATAAAGTAACTACACTCGATCACTTCAATAATATTCCACAGACTATATTACAATCACCGACTATTTTAACTCATGCAGCGTCCCAAATAACTCGTTAAAGTTTCTATAATCTCTTTAGCGTTGAGCAAAACACAAAATAAGGAACAAATACCTGGAAGCCAAAGGAAAATAGGTAAGGAAAATTTAATGTTGTTTCAATGTCTCCCTTGATTAATATCCAGAATAGCAAAAAAGGCCCACATATCACCCCTACAAATATAAGAAAAACATCTCTATTATAGTCAAATTCACAATTTGGACTTGGAGAGAATTATTCAAAAATAAATAATTAGAAATCCTCTTACCATTGCACCACATGAGGCCAAAGGTATTCAAACCACTGGATTTTCCTGGAAATAATACTCGGGAAATGTCATATAAAACTTGTCACAACTTTCACGTTAGATCATGTTTGAGAGTGATTTGAAATTGTTAGAATCACTTTAATAATTTTAAAAATGTAAAATCAAACATTAAAACAATTTTGAATGATTAAATACATATTTTGAAGTGATTTAGATCATGTTTGAGAGTGATTTGAAATTGTTAGAATCACTTTAATAATTTTAAAAATGTAAAATCAAACATTAAAACGATTTTGAATGATTAAATACATATTTTGAAGTGATTTTGTTTTAACCATTTTAAAATCACTCTCAGACATACCGTAAATGAGAAGGAAGAAGTTAATGATTATTACCGATACGAGCGATAGAAGCGAGAAATATAGCGGTACATATATTTGCAAGGAATACAACAGCATATGAGTAGGTGTCAAATGACAAATCTCTAGCTCCAGCCACAACTGCACCAAGTATAATCATCCCCACACTGATGAATCCTTGGATTTATCAAGTAGGAAACGAATTAGCATATGTAAAATTTAGGAATGCGAAGGAAATTAAGCAAAAACTATGTAAACAGTTAATCCGAACTTAACTCAGTGGATAAATCCCTAATAATTACCATCTCAAAGATCGACCTTATAATTGTTGCACTAAAAAAAGAAAGTCTAAGACGCTCAACAATAAATAATTGTATTGAGTGTATGAACGACGTGTAAAATGTTGGGAAAAAAATTATTTTTTACGCGTACAAACTTGTCATATCACGTTGTATCGATTTTTACCATGAAATGAATTTTCAATTTCATCAAATTGCACCGTAAACTTAGATAACAATTTGTACATGTATTTTTAATTAATTATTAAATATATGTACGGTACAAAATTAAAAACATTTTAAAAGATAATGACTTTAGAGTTAAAAAAAATAATTGTTAATTTTTGTGAGTTATTAAACGGTTCATTTATGCATAAATCAAACTTAAATTTGTGCAAAACTTTATATTATTGAAATCAGTGAGTTTACGTAGACTGCTTTGACATTGCATTTTGTTAAATTAGAGGGTGGATTAGTGAAAATTAAATTAATGATAGAAATTTGTAACATTCAATTAAGTTTATGGTCTAATTTGATGAAATTGCAAGACGTTGCGTTACCAGCCAACGACAGAAGGTGAATGAGTCCGCCCTGTCAAGAAGTACTCGGCAATCATTGTAAATGCTATAGTAGTCCTTCTCAATGTTGTATACATGGGAACATTGATCCCACGAACAGATTCCATAGTGATAAGCTTCATTCAGGGAAAACATTGTTAGCAGATTTTACACAGATTACAATTTTATGTTCGGAATAAATCGTTAAATCACGACTGAATCCAAAAGTTTAAGGATATGGTTGGGAGTGACTTTGAAATAGTTAAATAACGAAAGATGTCTTTAATAATTCAAATTCAATTGTCAAAGTGAGCATAGCTCATGGTAATTGACATGTACTTTTTCTTTCGAGATTGAAGATTCAAATCTCTCTCGTACCTTTAAATTTGTTGTACCAAAATAAAAATCAATTTCAATTTTGGTTGTGTGAAAATCATGTTTAAAAGTGTAAAATTAAACATTAATTTAATTTTGAAGGATTAAAAACATGTTTCTTGCCAAAGTGAGCATGATTCACTCCGTTGACATATGTATGTGTTGACGACCAAGAAGTTTGTGGTTCGAATCCTCCACTCAAAAAAAAAAAAAACGTTTCTTCAAAATCACTCTCAAACATGCACTAAGTTGTAGAAAGTCAAACAAGTGAAAATTAATATTAATTGAAGAGAAAAATGACATTACATAGGTTAAAAAACGGTTCAAAAACATGATTGTCTCGCCAACAAGATCATAGCTCAACGACATGATGTATCGACTAGTGACCATGAGGTTCTAGGTTCAATCCTGCCCCAACATGATGACTTTATTAATACCATATTAAATTAACATTCAACTCGAAAAAAAAAAAATTAGTACAACAAATGAAAGAATGAGTGATTTTTGAAATCTTTGATCTCGGGGAAGTAATTCATGTCAATTATCGATAAATTAAAATGGAAAATTGTATACTTTAAGATACATACCATGTAAAGCAAATATGATAGGGCAAGTGGAAGTGTTTGAACCAAAGTCTTATAAGGTACAAGGATTGACATTCCAGCTTCAGATTCTCCCACTGTGAAAGAGATAATCTTCCAGCGCCGTAATGCATAGAGAAGTATGCATGAACACATAATCTGAAACAAACAAATAGTAGGCTTCAACGATTTATTTGGTAACGTTATTGTTTCTTGTTTTCTGTTTTTTTAGAAACAGAACGTTTGTTAACCATTTTTGTAAAAACCGTTTTCAAAATTGTGTAGAAATATTAAAAACAATAGGACGAAGTTTCTTATTTCTTGTTTTTTGTTTTTTTTTGTCCAAATTAAAATTTAATTTTCTATTTTCATATATAGTTTTTTTACATGTTCAATCTAAATTACTTAGAAAGGGAATATAGTCATCATCAAGAACAATTCAATAGATCTTTTACCTGGAAAAGAGTGATGACATTAGCACATGGAAATTTGTAAGAAGAAAGAGCTGCTTTGTTGAACATTAGTAACAAAACTGCAAGATGGATGGCAACACAATATCATAGTAATTAAATGTGATAACAAATAAAACTACATTCACAAGTCAATAGGCTACACTCTTAGTATACAACATCCCTCAATTTCTAAAAAAAGTATAATTTGTTAAAATATTATTTTAGTTCATGTACTTTCAGATGTCTAAATTTAGTCTTGATATTTCTGTACTTATATATGTCTAAATGATATGACAGAATCGAACAAAGAGAATCGATACAAAGTTTACGGAGTTATTAACGTTGTGTTAGCTACATCCATGAGCAGAAAAAAGAGAGAGTTTGTATTACGAATATGAAAGATTACAAAAATACAAATTAAGAGTATGACGGAAGTCATTAGAAGATTTATATATGACACTTCTAATGACCTAATACATACAAATACAGAATAGTAAAACTTAAATCAAATTTTTGTTCGGAGGCGTTGCCCTCATACCCAACTCTCATACTAAATCAGTTGTAGAGGGTCATAACATATTCGAGACATTCCAACATTTTAAATTTAGTCTCTATTCTTAATTTATTGTTAATTTTTTTATAATAAAAAAAAAGAAATATCAACCATCCTCCTATCACTTTTAAAAACATATATTTACATGGTTTCTTTTTTAATGAGAATTAATTACTATTATTATTTTCAGACTTATTGAAAGTTTAAAGGACAAAATTTAGACAAAGACTAATATCGAATAAGCATTAAAATATAGAGACCAAAATAATATTTTAACCGATAAAGATATAATTACTCAAACAACCTAGTGAATAATATTATTACAAGGATAGTGCCCAAAATCAAATAGAACTTCCTATGTTTTTGTTTACTTTTAATTGTAATTACTAGAAATAATATTATCAATTAAACCATCAATTCATTAGCTAAGTTTGGACTTCAAGTCACATGGATAACAGAGAATGATAGGAAGACTTTCTCTGTCTCTAGACCTTTATAGGCATTTGAAAAGGTTCTTAGCACTAAAAATTTGTCAAACTAAATGAAATAATCTCAAATAATTTGTTCTCTCGGTGTTTTGAAAAGCTCACTAAGGCACAAACTCAAACTTGAGGCGGGTCATGATCACGTCGGGTGAGCTAACTCCAAAAATTCGTCCTTATATTCCATGTATGTTATATATTATAAGTGAAGTCCCTTCATTTTTCGAGATCCTCAACATTCTTTGGATTCACCATCTTGAGTCGGATCCCATTTTTGGACCGGATACTATATTAGACATTATGAGGTTTCATCCTAAAACCAATTGGTTATAGGAAGAGTAGCTCATGTATGTTATATTGTAAGTGAGATCCCTTCATTTTTTCTTGTGGAATCCTCAAGAGTCCTCAGTTCAGACTATAAGTTGCAATTCGCTTGCATGAAGTCAGAATCACTAGTAATAATCATTCATCGTGAATTTGTTTCGAGCCTTGTACACCGTCCGACGTCACACTATGGGAGTTGACTATGCTCGAAGTCGTTACCTTATTGCACCCACACAGAGAGGATGTCGAAGGCATGACTAATGACTGGAGTGAAGTCATAACAAAGTAGCGAAGGTGTGGCTTCCTTGGAGAGCCAAGTGACTTTCACACCAAAAAAGAAACGAGCTACGCCGGACTTTCTATTTATTATAATTTTTAAAAAGAAATGCAAAAATATTTTTATCATCGAAATAAAAGCTCTATTTTCTTAAATGTGCCTATAAATTTCTAACTACCGAACAAATAGAACTATGAAGGAAAGTGAAAGAAACGAACCAGCCGAAGCCATATAAGAAATGGCTGCATAAGCTCCTCTCTTAGTCATGGTGGATCCTTTCCGCTCATCGTCTCTTCCGTCGTCCTTCTGCAGCACTGGCAGCAGCGTTGTCTCAATTCTCTCAGACGCCATAGCTTCAAGCTTTTTTTTCTTCTTACTCTTCAGTACTGAAATAACATCTTTAAAAGCGTTAAAACAGATGAAAGACAGAGAGGAAAGTTGATGCTTTATAGGATGCATGCATTTTATTTATTTTCCTTCCATATTTGCTCTGATTTTGGTCAATTGGTCTTCACTATGTTTTGTTTTTTCATATTTGACCCATTCATAAATAAATTTATGATTTCAATCTCATTTATTCTGTTTTGGTTCTTCTAATTTTAAAAATTTACATTTTTGTCCTTAAATTTTTAAGTTTATTTCATTTTAGCTCTTGAACTTTAAAAACGTTTATTTTAATATTTAAATTTTTAAAATATTTTTCTTTTAACAACATGTTGGAGTGAGATTGAACCTAGGATCACTAAGCGGTACATATTATGTTGTTGTTCGCCAATTTTCAAAATAATTATATATATATATATATATATATATATTTTTTTTTAACTAAAATAGTATTTTCAAAATAACTATTTTAGTCTTTATATTTATTTTGATTTTAACAAAGTAATGACAGTTTCATGATTTCAAGTCCTATATAAATTAGAGACAGTGTTGAACAAGTGTATATTAGATGTAAAAATAATTTAGTAAGGATTTCAATGATTTTATTTTTTTTAAAATTCATAGACTAAAATGATATATGTTGAAAATTTAGGGATCAAAATGAAAAAACGTATTTTTTGAAGGAAAATTGTAACCGATGTTAATTTAGAGTAAAATAATTAAAAATATAACACTTTTTTAAATTTTTTGCAAATATGACAATTTCTATCACTATAGTATGATAGATGTTTATCAACTCAGTTTTTTATAGAATTTTGTCAGTGACTATCACTGATAGTCATATATCAGCGATAACAGTTTATTAGATAGTCACTAATTTTTTTTTTTTTTTTTTTTTTTACTATATTTGTAAAATGTTTTAAATTTTACTATTTTTGCTTTTGGGCCTGATTGTTGTTTATGCAACTAACCTCAAAGTTGAAAACTAAAATATGATTTAAGACTAAATTAAAATAATTGAGTAATGATTAAAAATAAATTAAAATATAAAGGGCTGGTTGCACAAATAGCAATCAGACCCAAACTAATTGCAAATTTAGAACACTTTAAAATGTTTTGCAAATCTAACAAAAAAAAAAAAAAAAATCTGTTTCTATCACTGATAGACTTTATCATATTGATAGACTTCTATCAGTGGTAGACTATTATCACTGATAGACTATTATCCCTGACAAAAATCTATAAAAAGTTGAGGTGATCAGCGATAGACTTCTATCAGCCATAAGATATCAGCGATAGAAATTGTCATATCCACAAATATTTTAAAAACATGTTATATTTTTAATTATCTTATTATAAATTGCATCGGTTACAATTTCCCAAATATAAATGATATTTATTTGCTTAAAAAAAAATACCCATTTGTAGGATTTTATCTCTAATTACTTTATGAATGTGGATGGTCTGAAATATTAATTATTTTATTAAAAAGAGAATTTGAATGGTCAACTTAATCCAAAACTATTAATTGGCAAGTACTTCTATCATTTTTTTTTGGATTGATTGGAAATGACATAAACAATCAGCTTTTTTTTTTTTAATTTTTTAATTTTATATATATATATATATTTTCTTTTTTAGGGTTCAATAAACAAACACAACACAAACTTATAAATACGGAAGATCAACCGACAAAGTTTCGAAAAGACTTAGGTGGACTTCCTCTCCACTCCGCCGACATCGCCTCCGCACTAGAACGACGAGTCAAACATGAGCGGCTCAATTTTGAGACCTATAAATGTGATCAAAAGATAAAGTTGCATACCGTATGCAACATGCCGAAGAATTTGGATGACAAAAAGACCTCCTTTTCGAAAGATCCTCCTCTTTATCCTTGATGAATTTAATCAACTGCAAACAGTCAGACTTCAACTGGATGTAATCACGACAACTCAAGAGAATAGACTCAATTTTCACACAAATAGTTTGACTTTCAAGCACGATCTGTCATTCTTCTTTGGACGAGCGGCAACCAACTAAAATGATCATACCGGTTGAATCTCGAATGACCCAAACAATTACACATCTCGTTTAGTAGAAACATCCGAAGACGCATCATAATTTAGCTTTTAAATATGTTTCAATTATTTTGTAAACGTAATTACAAATTTAACCTATCAAAATTGGACAATTATTTATGTGATTTTTTTTTTATTATTATTATTTTTACTTCAACAAATATGGATGAAAATTCAACCACCAACTCCATAAATATATTACGTACCAATCATCCCGGTGAGATTAGTCATGCTATACTAAAAAAACTCAATAACCTAACACAACTCAACATATTATTATTATTATTTTTATTTATTTATTTTTTTTTATTTTTTTTTGGGAAAAGACAACATTCCAACCCTTTGAAACGTAGTGCTCTAAAAATAAATAACTCAAATATTCATTAATTATTATTACGAAAATATGTCTTATTCAATATTTATAATAATTGTAATAATAATTCATCATTTATATTATAACATTATTACACTTTAGTTCACCAACTCCAAATAAAAAATAGTTTAACTATTATATTATTTGGGTTAAGAAAATAAATATTATCATTATTAGTTTCTTTAAGGTTGTGAACATAAAACATAAAAATTAAAAATTAAAATAATTATTAAACGATATGAATTTAGGAGGGTTTAAAAGACCAAATTGAAATACTAAAAAATTAAAATAGTTATTAAACGAAACCTTATGAATTTAGAACGAAACCTTATGAATTTAGGGGTGTTTAGAACACTAAGTTGGAATACTAAAAATTAAAGGACAAATTACTCTAATGGTCCCTCAGGTTTAAGTTTGATAGTACTTAAGTCGCTAAGGTTTCAAATCCAACAATTATATCTCTAAAATTTGAATTTAGTTCGTTTTTTTGTCCCTCCGTCAAAATTTTTAAAATAATTTTAATATTTTAAAAAATATTTTTAATTAAAAATAGGTGTCACGTCATCATTCTATTAGGACTTAACCAAAAATTTGACGAAACGACAAAATTAAAAAACGAACTAAATTCAAACCTCAATGGTATAATTGTTGGATTTGAAACTTTAGGGACCAGAGTGCTACCAAACTCAAACTTAAGGAACTATTAAGGTAATTTGTCCAAAATTAAAATAGTTATTAAATGAAACTTTATAAATTTAGACGTGTTTAAAGCACTAAGTTAGAATTGAGTGAAGTGAATTATTATAACTAGTATATGGGTCGAGAGAATTTCGAGTACATCCGTGGTATGGAGTTTTTCCATACCACTGCCTTTCAAGAAATGACACGTGGCAAAATGGGTGTTTAAGTGAGACCCACCCTATTAAATATATTATTTTTTAAAACTATTTTGCCACGTGTCATTTCTTGAAAGAGAGTGGTATGGAAAAACCCCATACCACGGCTCAGCCTCATCAGTGGGTCAGATCGGATCCACCTGCCTCAAAGAGTCAATGAAATAATTATAATAAGTTCAATAATATTTATATTCACAACTATTATCACGGATAATAACTTATTCTTCGTAGATGACACATGTTGAAAGGACAAGTCATAGAAAGAAAAAAACAAATAATAATAATAATACAAGAAGATTACACGCTCTAAAGATCGAATACTACCCTACGACGCCTTAGCCTCTAAGGAAGTGAGAGAAATAAAAAGAAAAAAAAAAGAAAATAGAAAATAGAGAGAAGAAAAAAAAAGAAAAAGAAAACCAAGAACGAAGAAAGGCAAAGAACAACCGCCCTCTGGAAGTCGATGCAAAAGCAAGTGATTCTACGACGGCGATGCTAGAAACCGACCTTCATGATTTGTCCGACGATGCCGATTACGCAGCAGCCTCACAGCAGCAAGTACGTCGGAGCAATTTATTGACGTTTGTCAATTTCACGGTTCAATTTCCCAACCTACCATTTCTATCGATTGTGTCGAGAATGATTTTGTTTTTGTTTTTTTTTCTTCCGAATTTTAGGGTTCTGCAAGCATGATGCGCACCGATAGCAGTCGAGGAAGCTCGTCAAGCGAACCAGAAGGTGCTGAGGTTGTTTATTCTAAAGAAAATGTGACAATTCACCCTACGCAGTTTGCGTCTGAGAGGATTAGTGGAAGATTGAGGTTGATCAAGCAAGGATCGACTCTGTTCATTGTAAGCATGATTTGTTTTGTTTTGTTTTGTGTATTTTGAATGAGAAATCTGAATTTTGATTTTCATGCATTACTTTGTGTTTAATTGTAGACATGGATTCCTTACAAAGGACAGAACTCAAATGCGAAATTATCGGAGAGAGGTAGATAGTTGGCTTTTGGAATTGTAATCGAAATAAATGATGCATTCTCTTCTCGCTATGAATTTATTGATTGTATGCTTAATGTAGATAGAAATCTTTACACCATCAAAGCCGTGCCATTCACCGAAGTGAGGTCTATCCGGCGTCATACTCCAGCATTTGGATGGCAGTACATTATTGTGGTATTGTCATCAGGTAAAATGTACTCAATGGTCTCTAATCTGTAAGGTCTTTCTCTAGGTTTTTACCTAAAAAAAAATTGTTTATGCTGCAGTGTTGAATGTTGTTTCAGTAAATGAATAATGCTGCTACTCGTATATGTTATAATTAATTGTTAATTACATCTCATCTTTTGTGTCCCAATTCTGTTGTCATGGTATAATTCTATCTGCTCATGGTTGGAATGATCTGCAGGACTTGCATTTCCACCTCTTTATTTTTACAATGGAGGAGTTCGGGAGTTTCTTGCTACTGTAAAGCAACATGTTTTTCTTGTGAGGTTTGTTTTTGCCTTTGGGGTAATTCTTATTGTGTGTAATTTATATAAGTTTAACATCTACGAATCAAGTTGAATGTTCTCTTACTCTTTCGAGTAAGGCGGTGCTTGAAAATAGCAGTCTTTTCTCTTATGACCCTTCAAAGTCGCACTCGTTGAAACTTGAGAGTAGGGACCTTATATGTTGGTGTTAGGAGGAAAGTTTGATGTTTTGCTTTGTATTTTCCTTTATGAAAGTACGAAAATTTACAATAAACATTTTCAAAGGCTCAACCACAAACGACAATCCTTACCATTAGAATTAGAATAAAGAATGTCTTAGTTGTTGTAATTAAGACACATGTCTATTGTTAAATGTGACTTGTATCCAACAAATATCAAATTGTATGCATGTTTGATACACATGTCAAACATGGACACGCTACTCAAACTAAAGTGTCCATACTGAATAGGGTGAAACTATCTAGAAAGAAAAGTTTGGACTGCAGCTTTGGAAGAAATGTTAATATTGGTGATGTTGTGATGGCATTTAGAGGAAAGGCTCACTTATATATCTTATGGATTTTTTTGCTCTAAACTCTGTGGTTCAGTTGAAAAAGAGAGCAAAGGTGTTGGGGGAACATGGTAAATACTATCTTGTGGAGAATTTGGTTGGAAAACAATGTTGGACTCTAGATATTTATTGGGACTCAATTCAGTTTTAACTTACACCTGGAGTGTGATAAATGCCAAGTAATAAGATTTTTTTTCCTTCCTTTCCTTTTGTAATATCCTTCGGTGTAGGCCGGGGGAGGAAGAGGATACCTTTCTTCCCAACTTGAGAAAAAATTATAGCTTATGAAGATACTAATGATGACAATGTTTTCCAGATGAAGTTCTACTTTTGTGATGGTTCGGATCATATTACTTGACTTCATCTTGCTTGTTATTATGTGTGCCCCTTTGCTTTTATCATGTAAATTGTCTATCAAGTTTTGCCTCTTATCAAACAAAAACAATAAATTTACTTAATGAAGTTTTACCTTTGGGATGGTTTGGATTTTTTTTTTTTAACAAGAAACAAGACTTTTCATTGATATAATGAAAAAAGACTAAGGATTAGAGGGATACAAACTCCACAAAGGAGTGAAAATAAAGCAGTAAATGAAAACAAAGTTGACATGAAAGTAGATCTTCGTCTGAGAAAACATTGTTATCATTATGCTCCTTTGCTTTTTCCTTTTTGCTGGTTGGAGTATTAATTTTTTTCTTAAAAATTTAATTTAGTTTTAAATCTCCTCCACTTTTTGTTTTCATTTTGAGCTTCTTTATGATTAAATTAAAATTTTACTTTTATTCGGATCCTATTTTCCAAGTTTTCTAATTTTTAGCGCATATGCAGGTCTGAAGAAGATGCAAATACTTTCCTTGTGAATGATTTTCAGAATCCCCTTCAGGTACCCCTTACCTAACTCATCTATTGACAACTTCCATGTTTGTTTCTCTGTTTATTCATATCCTTTTCATTCAAAGTTTATTTGGGTCCTATCTTGTGGTTTTCTTCAGATTTTCAACGTTTTTTATTGGCATTTTCTTTCTTTGTATTATTGGTTTACTACAAGCCGAATCATCCAAGAATACTAATCCACTTTGCTCTCATCTGTAGAGAACTTTATCTTCTTTGGAGATGCCAAGGTCTGGTTCGATAGCCAGTGGACCAGTTTCATCCATTTCGGTTGATGCGTCTCCATCAAATGCAGACAGGGCTGGTGAAGATTCTCATGATGAAAGATCCAGAATTTCTCGGTACGGTGGGAAGCAAAGACAAAAGGTTCATGATTCAGCACGTGACCTCCCAATTCAAATTCTGGAAAAATTTTCTCTTGTCACCAAATTTGCAAGAGATACAACTTCACAACTATTCCGTGAAAATCATAATAATGGATTTAGCGCTGCAGAGATGAGAATCCAAAATCAATCTCCTCTTGATGAACCTCAGAGACCATCCAATGGTTTAGAAAAAGTTCCTGATGAAAGTCCTGTTGTCCAAGACCCTATTCAGGTGAGGAGATTTTGTTTCGACTGAAATTTCATTTAAACTGTTTTCTCTTTTTCCATGAATTGCTTTCAGAATGCTAAGAAGTAATGAATGACCTGAGGGCTATTTATTGCTTAGGGATCTTGCTCATAAATTGCATCAGTCTATTTCCTTATCCTTATCCAAGCCATCCGCTGGGCCAAATATCCCTTTAGCTTATTTGGAATTTCAGAGTTTCAAATAAAGTTAAAGTTTTCCTTTAGTCTCTTCTTTATTGAAGCCTTGACATGTCGCAAAAGCTTTAGAAGAAGTTTCCAAATTGGACACTTTCTCCTTCAATGTGTTGTTTTTGTATGAGGGATGAGGAATCTCTAGATCACCATTTCCTTCAGTGCATGGTAGAATGTGAAGGATGAGGTTCCTTTTATCAGCATTCAGCTTATCGATTTGCTTTCCAAGGTGGGTGAATGAGTGGCTTGTGGAAATTCTTTTGGGCATGAGATCCAAAGGAAAATCTAAGACCCTTTAAAATCATTTGGTTAGAGCTGCTCTTCTTTGGCAAACTTGGAAAAATAACAGAATTTTTGATAATATGAAAAATACTGAGGAGTCTTGCTTATAGACTATAGTGTACAACATGTGGCTTCTTGTGGATTCATGCCTTTTAAATCACGAATACAAGTTTTCTTTCTAGAATAACAATATTTTTTAAGTTTTCTGATCTTAGATGTTGTAAGGTCAAGTTTGTCTTGTGGATTTGGTTAAGTTACTCTAGAGTCCTAGACACCAGTAATTGTAAGAGAATGGTGTTGCTGCTGCAATCTCCTTGTTTTTATTCTAGTGTGACTTCTGTACCTCATAAAATAGTTAAGATAGGTAACGTACTCTAAACATCCACAATTATGAGCTAATGTTCTTGCTTTTAAGTTTTATTTGGTTATTTATCTTCTAGTGCGACTTCAGGACTTCATAAAATATTTTGGTTAAAATACCATTTTGGCCCCTATACTTTGGGACTTGTTATGTCTATTCTATTTTAGTTCCTGTACTTTCAAATTTCCAAATTTAGTCCCATAAAAATTATTTATTATTATTATTTTCTCAAGTTTGATAAAAATTTCTCCAAAACTAAAAATAAAGATAATTTTAAGATTTATTGAAAGTACAAGAACTAAAATTGGACATTTGAAAGTACAAAGTGTAAGGCGGCCTAAATCTCAGGAACCAAATTGGAATTTTAACCAAATATTTTCTTATCTTATGCATCTTGAATCATGAACTTTTTGTGTGTTTGGCAGTTTGATAAAATGACCCTAGTGTGGGGAAAGCCACGACAACCACCTCTGGGGTCTGAAGAGGTAATTACATTTTTCTTTCTTTCTTTCTTTGTTGAAGATGAGATAGTAATACAATTACCGTTTTGTTTCATTTTGTTGTCTTGTTAATATCACTGGTCCTAAATTCTCTGAAGATGAGATAATACTACAATTATCAACATGACGGTAATTGCATTACAATTATCATTATATCTGTGCATCATAATAAATAATAATAACGCCTACTTATTGGGATGTTTTTGTTTCTCAATGAAAGCTTGGTTTCTCCTAAAAAAAATAGTGATGATAATGCCTACCATTCTAGATTTAATAGGCTTAGCTTGAACCTTGAGGTGGAGATTAGTTTGAAATTTAACAGGCATGCAATTTGGAACAATATTAAAAAAGATTGGGACAAAGAAAAAGGGGGATTGAAGGAAGGAGTTGTCTGCATGGTTTTTCTTATAACCGGAGATTGAATTTCCTTTTTATTTAATTGCATATTTTTCATTTTAATTGTTTCATTTTCTTCTTGAACGTAGTCTAGACTGAATTGCATCCATGTAATTACAACAGGATATATGTTTAGGGGTTTGTGGGGCGAGAGGAACAATAGAATCTTTCGAGGGCTAGAGATATCACTCTGTGATGTTTGGTTCCTTGTTAGGTTCTATGTTTCCCTTTAGGCGTCGGTGACGACAACGTTTTTATAATTATTCGTTAGATTTGATTCTGCTTGATTGAAGCCTCTTTCTTTAGTGGGGTTCCTTTTGTGGGCTTGTTTTTTTTTGGATGTCCTTGTATTCTTTATTTTGTTCTCAATGAAAGTTCGGTTTACTTAAATAAAAAAAACAACAGGGTAAATGTTTGATCATTCATGGTTTTTGAATTTCAGTGGGCCACTTTCTTGGATGCTGAGGGACGAGTTCTGGATTCAAAATCCTTGAGAAAGAGAATCTTTTACGGGGGAGTAGAGCATAATATACGAAAAGAGGTATGTCTTCTATAAAGATAGAGAAGTTCTGTAAATAATGAGTCATGAGTGTATTCTTAATAAATATTCAGTATATCCTATGTATACTTTTTCTTCTAATTACAGTTATAGGAATTGGTTTGGTCTATGGTCAACTGTTTGAAAGATTTCATAGTCCTCGGTAGATTTTTTTTATTTCTATTCTTTTGTCAGTTTGTTCAGCCTATTTGGGCTCAGTGGCTGAATTCTTTTGGTTACTGTCTGGTGTGGCAATCATGGCATGATTGAGGAGGTGCTTCAATTTTTTGTGGCAAACTAGTTTTTTTGCTATTTTGTGGGGGGATTGGATTGAAGGGAACATTAGGATTTTTAGAGAGGTGGAGAGGTCTTTCGACGAAATTTGGGAGGTGGCTAGGTTTAATGTCTCTTTGTGGGCGTTGGTCACTAGACTTTTTTGTAAATATGGTCTTGGTTTGACTTTGTTGGATTGAAGTCCCTTCTTGTAGTTTTGGATTTCCTTTTGTTGGGCTTGTTTTTTTGTACGCCTGTCTATTATTTCATTATTCTCAACGAAAGTTTCGCTTCTTACCAGATTTTTAAATGAAGTTTTGTTTCTTGTCAATAATATAAATAAAATATAGGTATGGGCTTTCTTGTTGGGATACCACGCTTATGATTCCACGTATGCTGAGAGGGAATATCTTCAATCCATAAAAAAATCCGAGTATTTGACAATAAAGAACCAGTGGCAGGTTTATCACAAACCCTCTCCTACATTTTTTTTCTTTTCTTTTTGTTCTCTTTTGAAGCTAAAAGGCTACATGAAAATTGGTAACTGTATTCTGCATTGATATTTGATAGTTTTTTTAACGATCACATCAGCACAGTTTTGAATTTTCTTATTGATGTTCTGGTATATATTTGGCTCCATGTTGACTTTATATTTAGATGGCGCTCTCAGAGATTATTAAATTAGCTTTTTATACCAAAACATAATTTCCATCAAGTTGAATGAAAGATTGTTTGGCCATAATTTTCCACAGCATTCTCTGTAGGTTCTCTTGACAAATTCATTCTAGGTGTAGGTTTGTAAATAAAGGAAGTTTAAAGAACACTTTTAGTCCCGAAACTTTCCTGCTTTCAATTTTGTAACAATTTAGTCCCCGAACTTTAAAATTTGTAACGGTTTAGTCTTTATCGGAAAAAATATTGTTAGGGTTTAATGAGATTTCTTGCATATGTAGATCGATAAACTAATTAGGGACCAAGTGTGTTTATAAGTAGTTACACGATAAAATTGACACTTTTAGTTTTGATGGAATTTTTAGCGGTAGGATTTGATTATTACAAATTTTAAAGTACATGGACTAAATTGTTACATATTGACGTACAAGGACTAAATCGTTACAAATTAAAGTTCAGGGACCAGAAGTATTTTTTACGGTAAAGAAATTATCCTTCCTCCCTTGACCCTCTCAAAGTGAAGCTTATCTCTGTACTATTTTTTTTTTCCTGCAGAGTATTTCTCCAGAGCAGGCAAAAAGATTTACAAAATTTAAAGAGAGGAAAGGCCTTATTGAGAAAGATGTGGTAGGTGTATCAAAATGATATACATTGTTTTTTTTTTTTTTTTTTTTTTTTTTTCTTTTTATATCCGTGAGTGGTCAGGTCAGCTTACACGCACCTCGACTAATCTCACGGGACAAATCGTCAAACCCTACAACATTTTTTTTCTTCTTAATTGCTTATTAAATAAAATTGTAATTTTTTTCCATTTCTAAATAGTATTTTTTAATCTTTTTCAAGGTGAGGACGGATCGATCAATTGCTTTCTTTGATGGGGATGAAAACCCTAATGTGAAGCTTCTTCATGATATCTTATTGACCTACTCATTTTATAACTTCGATCTTGGATATTGTCAGGTATTAAAATTGCTTTGGCCAATTTTTTTTTTTTTTTGGAGTAGTTTGTATCATTGTCCATGTCCAAAGCTTTTGGTAAATCAAATAGCTGTGGATTAAAATCCATTGGTTCAACTACTTTTAACTCTTGCTGATTTTACTGTGATAATTTACAGGGTATGAGTGATTTTCTCTCACCAATATTGTTCGTAATGGGTGATGAGTCCGAGTCATTTTGGTGTTTTGTTGCTCTAATGGAACGCCTTGGACCAAATTTTAATCGTGACCAGACTGGAATGCATTGTCAACTTTTTGCAATTTCCAAGGTTCCCACCCCCTTCTTGTACTTCATTGCAAAATGCATTCATGCTATCTATATATATATATATAATGGTTAGGTAAAGTATTGTGCAATGAAGTTGCTTGATTTTCATCAAAGTAAATAAATTTTTTAAAATTATTGTTTATGTTGCAACGATATTGCTTATAAGATGTGATTTTCTTTCCTAATTTATTCTTCTTTTATGTCTTTGGCAGCTGGTAGAATTGTTAGACACCCCATTGCATAACTACTTCAGCCAGCATGATTGCTTGAATTATTTCTTTTGCTTCCGCTGGGTTCTCATACAGTTCAAAAGGTCAGACTCAAATTACCAGTTTTTACATTTTCTTTTCCTGATTTTACCCCGAAAACTTGGGCATATTATTTCCTCTGGATCAGATTCCTTTTAAATCGTTGTGTACAATTTTTTTCTCCATTATCCTTTTATTTATTGATTGATTGCTATTAATTTCTATCCAAATTATGAATATTTTTTTCTTTCCATCTTGGGGAGGGCTAAAAGCCATAAATTTTAATGGTAGGAAGATGGGGAGGTATTTGTTAGCAACGCTGCCCCTTTTGATCGAATTAAACTGGCTATCAGGGTTATCAATGTACCTTTTCTTGTCAACCATCATGGATGACTGACTTAGTGGTCAATAAGGACCTTGAAAATAATAATGGGTTTAGAGAGAATGAGTTCGAACCATGGTAGCCACCCACTTAGGATTTAATATCTTACGAGTTTTCTTGACAACCAAATATAGTAGGTCAGGCAGTTGTCTCGTAACGCATGTCGTTAGAATTTACGTGGCTATAGGGCAAGAGAGTAGTTGTGATTGCATAGTTTGGTTAGAAGATTGTCCTTCTAGTACTTAGAAAACCAAGTTAGACAATAACATTTTAGTACAAAAACTTCTTCCCTATTTTCTTTTTTTTGAAAATATTTGCCCGACACTTATAATAAGAGATTGATCTCCAGACCCCAGACCCCTAAACAGTTAAAGAACTTCAAAATATCCATGGGTCGGCAACATTCTATAGACAATTCATAGAATGGAAACGGTTGGGGCTTAATTCGTACTTTATTGAACTACCAATGAACATCAGCATCTTAAACACATTCAATTTATCGAATCTAACTGAATATCAGGCTCCTGATGAGGCTATTGAAATCGTGAGTGGTTTAATTTATTCATTATTTTTTTTTTTTTTTGAGTGTCGGACCTGCTTATGCACACCTCGTTAATCTCACGGGACAGGCCACCCTACAACATTTATGCATAATGCATGTTTTTGCAACTATATCCTTTTACATACTCGCCATAGGGTTTACTTATTTACCATGGAGTTACTACATTGTTAGTTATTTGAGAATTAACATTTAGAATTGGTAATCTACTTAGCTGGCTTCCCTCCTATAGAAGGACCAAGACACCACTTTGTATCATAAGCTAATTTCATACATCTAAAACTTCTCTGAGTTCTATCCTGTGCTGATGTTGCAGTATCACTTTAATCGTTATATATCTCATTTTATGCCAAAAACACTTCTTTTCATAGTGAATTAGTTTCTCATGTGTTCTTTCTCTTAATTATCTTGTTGATTTGTTCTTCATTCATGTACAGAGAATTTGAATACGAAAAGGTTATGCATCTATGGGAGGTCCTGTGGACTCATCATCTGTCTGAGCACCTGCATCTGTACATCTGTGTTGCGATTTTGAAGCGCTATCGTAACAAGATAATGGGGGAGCAGATGGACTTCGACACGCTGTTGAAGTTTATCAACGAGTTGAGTGGTCACATTGACCTTGACGCCGCCATCAGGGATGCAGAGGCTTTATGTGTGTGCGCTGGAGAGAATGGTGCGGCTAACATACCTCCTGGAACCCCGCCCTCCTTGCCACTGGATGATGGTTCATATTACATTCAACAAGATGAAGTCTTGTAGAGATATTGAATCACATATTTGTTAAATAGCTTAATTTTGTAGAACAGTGTGAATTTTTAAATTTTTCATGGTATCAATCTATCGTATTATATGAATTTCCGCGATATCTTATGGCCATTTAGGCTTTCGTAATAAACGTTTCACCTAAACTTAGTCGTATTATTCTCTCCAACATTGTAATGTAGAGGGAAATTCAATTCAAGTTCACACATTAGTTAGTGAACTATTGCCAGCCCAAACCATTGATCAATATTTCTCTCTCTCTCCTCTTTCTCTGTTCCATTCTTGTGCTGCTCATGGCAAAACCAGAAGCTAAAGAATTAGAAGGGACCTCAGAACCCTTCAATTGTAAGGTAAGGTCATAGCTAATTTAAAGTTTTTTTTTATTTGGGTTTATTCTTTGGTTTGGTAATCTTTCTTATTTTCTGCTAAAATTTTGCAGACATGTGTGTTGAGAGTCTCCATTCACTGTGAAGGTTGCAAGAGGAAAGTCATAAAGATTCTGCATAATATTAATGGTATAATTATAATAAGCTCAATTACTGTTATAAACCAAAAAAAATATTTACTGTTTTCTTCTTGCATTTTTTTTTTTTTTTAATTATCAAAGCCTAGATTATGTCTTCTGGTGTTGTTTATTTTTTTGTTTTCCTCATTCTGACTTTTCTTAATTTACTTAGATTTTGGTTAGTGGTTTTAAAAACAAAAGTAAATAAATAAATTATTTATGAGATAAGTGTTGGAAGTCTTTCCAACAATGGTCAATATTTTTTCTTCCTCTTTTTGTCCATCTGATTCAGTTTACTAAAACTAGAAAGATACGTTACCGTTTCATAACACAAGTCCCTATTAATGTGTGTGAAAAGTGAAAAAATCAATGGCGAAAATATCCATATCCATATCGGTAGTCCAATTTTACGGATATATCCATGGATATTTGGTGAAATATCGATATCCACGAAAAATTCTGTAAATCAATTTTTTTTTTAAAATTATTTAAATTAATAATTAAGTTCATTTTACTTTTAAATTAAGTTATAGATCTTGTTATTAGTATCTATATCCATATTGAGATTAATAAATGATATTTTTTATGTTTTATGGGTATTTATAAAAGATATTGGAGATATCCATTTATCCTTAATATTTATATCCAACCTTTCGATTTACGGATATATCGACATATCCACAGATATTTTCATTCTTGACATTTGATCATTTATTGTGTTTTTAATTTTTGTGAATCATCACAGCTTTCAGGTTGAAGTTCTTGAAAGATAAGTTACTTTTCAATTTCAAAGTACTTGATAGAAAGTTGGGGAATTTCCATTTCAGTCTACACTGCCTCTAACAAATTTGGCATCAAATTATTCTAAAAAGATCATTCCTTAACACAACCAACAACCAAAATTAATCCACTCATATACCAAAACAGGACTACTAAGAGCCTCGGAAATAAAGTTTTTCAATAATACATTTTCTTTTAAACATTATTTTTTATAAAAATGGTTTAGGATTAAAACACTCATTTGGTTACATTTTTCAAAAAAAATTTATAAACAATTTAGTTTGATTTCTCTATACTCAAAATACTTTCATGTCAAATTACTATGAACCACTATTAATAACATTATGAATTAATAAGTTCACTTTTGTATTTAAAACACTATGATTGTCCATCAACAACTTTGGCATTAATAACTCTTTTGGACATCCATTGAGTACATCTCCTGCGCTGTAAACGGGATGACAACAATTTTGGGCTATGGAGAGGCATAGTTCTAGCAATCCTCAGAGGACAAAAGATTGACGGTTATGTGCTTGGCACCAAAGTTTTCAACCAGCAGTCTTTGGAAACCAGTGGTGAAGAGGGGTTTGAGGAATGGGTAGCAACAGACCAAGCTCTGCTTGGATGGTTATTTGGCTCGATGTCGATCTCGGTAGCATCTGAGGTTGTGAATCTGCAAATTTCCAGAGAAGTATGGTTGGCTCTAGAGGAGCTTTATGGTGCGACGAGCAAGGCCAAAATAAATCAGCGACGATCAATTCTTCAGAATACAAGAAAAGGAACCATGAAGATGACTGATTATCTATCACGGATGAAACAAGCTTCTGAAAATATGAAGCTAGTGGGTGCATCCATTTCTTGATGCTGAATATCTACCAGTTGTGTGCCAAATCGAAGGTAAGATTTCTCCAACTTGACATGATGTCTACTCTTCCCTTCCCTTGTCACTTTTGAAGCAAAATTACTTCGTCTGAATATTGTAAATGCTAATGGAGATTTTGGGAATGTCAGTGCTAACTATGTCTATAACAAGCAAATGAATAATAATCAATCTCAGACAAATGGGAATTGCTCTCAAGGTAGAGGAAACAATGGCAACACGTTTGGAAATTCTCAAGGCCGGAGAGGCAGGGGAAGATGTGGAAACTCTAGAGGAAATAAAATCATTTGTCACTTATGTGGAAAATATGGACATGGAGCAGCTGATTGTTGGCATAGGGATAACGAAGACAACCCAAGAGGCAACAATAATCAAGGCAATACAGTTGCCTCGACCTTTATGGCAACTCCAGATAGCGGGGCGACAAATATTTAACTTTAGAATTAAGATTACCAGCATCGTTAGTGGTATGATTTGTCGCCTCTTGAGCTTGTCCAATGTGATCTTTGGGGACTTTCTCCTACAAACTCTACTGATGGATTTCGCTTTTATATTAGTTTTGTGGATAATTACACTCGTCTTACTTGTATATATCCCCTCAAAAACAAAAGTTGTGCTCTTTCTGCCTTTATTCATACAAAAGGCAAGTGGAGAATCTATTTGAAAACAAAATCAAAGTGTTGCAAAGTGATTGGGGAGGGGAATTTCACCCGTTTTCTTATGTTTTAAAGGATAACGAAATTGAGTTTCGACATTCTTGTTCTCATACTAGTCAGCAAAATGGGATAGTAGAACGAAAACACAGACACATTGTTGAAATATTATTATCAGCAGTCAACTTACCCACGTATGTCACCACCTCACCACTCACCCCGGGTGAACCTACATCACCATCTTCTGGTTTTTCAGGTCCTTCATCGACAACGCCTCAACATGTGGTTCGAGGTACAACTGCTGATGGTTGTGATCTCATCAATTTTCCTTCTCTGAACATCCGGTTGCTACCTCTGGTGCACCTACGACTGCTCTTGATTGTGTACAAGAGCTTTCCACGGATGCCACTGATCATACATCCACTGGACCTCGACCTCCGAGATTTTTTCTCTTCCAGCTTCACACCATGTGTGTACTCAGTCTAAAAGTGGTGTGGTTAAGCCGAATCCGAAGTATTCTTATCTTGCTTCAGCGGAAGGTGTTTCTCTACTTACCATCGAACCAAGATCAGTGTCTCAAGCTTTTACATCTGATCAATGGCGTGAGGCCATGACTGAGGAGATGAATGCTTTGTCCAAGAATAACACATGGTCATTGGTTCCCCCGTCTAATGAATACAATCTCATTGGTAATAAGTGGGTATTCAAGATCAAGGGTCATCATGATGGCAGTGTTCAGAAATATAAGGCTCCTTTAGTTGCTAAGGGATTCCATCAACATCCGCGTATTGATTTCCACGAGACTTTTAGTCCAGTAGTCAAGTCTTCTACTATCTGTGTAATTTTGGCTCTTCCAGTGTCAAAACAGTGGGATATTAGACAACTGGACATCAACAGTGTCTTTCTCAACGACCATCTTGAAGAAAACGTGTTTATGAAACAACCAGAGGGGTTTGTAGATTCTACTCGACTTGACTATGTTTGCAAGCTCAATCGCGCTTTGTATGGTTTAAAACAGGCTCCACAGGCGTGGTTTGATAGACTTCGTTCGACTCTTTCTCTGTGGGGTTTTCGAAATTCTCGAGCAGACAATTCTCTATTTTTTATCTCTACGTCTGTTGATATTATTATGTTACTGATTTATGTTGATGATATTCTTGTGACAGGCACAAGCATTGTTTTAATTAGCAAGTTTGTTGTTGCACTGAATAACACCTTTGCTTTGAAAGACATGGACGTTCTACACTATTATCTTGGTATTGAAGTTCATCGCACCGATACAGGGATGCATCTTACACATACTAAATATATCCCCGATCTCCTTGATCGTGTGGGTCTTGCTCACATAAAGCCTTCACCCACACCGACGGTTACTAGCAAACACTTGTCTCTTTATGATGGTGATCCAATGGAAAACCCAACTTTATATCGCAATATTTTGGGTGCACTTCAGTATCTCACTCACACTCGATCGAACATTGCCTTTATTGTGAATAAGCTCAGTGAGTTCCTTCAAAATCCAACCTCAACTCATTGGTAGGCTGTTAAGCGAGTGCTTCGGTATCTTAAGGGAACGTCTCATTATGGTTTGTTTTTTCAAAAATATGATAGTGTATCTATTGTTGCTTACACTGATGCAGATTGGGCGTGTATTATTGATGATCGCAAGTCGATTGTTGCGCATTGTATCTTTCTTGGTCCCTCACTTGTCTTTTGGGCCTTGAAGAAACAACATGTCGTTGCTCGCTCGAGCACTGAATCTGAAGTATCGGTCCCTTGCTCACACTGCAGCTGAGCTAACCTAGCTCCAAACCCTTTTGTCTGAGATTGACTTCAATTCCTCTAAGATACCCGTTGTGTGGTGTGATAATGTTAGTGCTCTTTCTTTTGTTGCTAATCATGTCTTCCATTCTCGCAGTAAACATGTGGAACTTGATATTCATTTTGTTCGAGATAAAGTTCTTGCTAAGCAACTCAATGTTCAATATGTGCCCTCACTCTAATGTTCAATATGTGCCCTCACTCTAACAGTGGTTGATGGTCTAACAAAGCCATTGTCGGGATATTAGAACATGATGTTCAACTGATATTTTTGAGTTAAATACCACATCTTCTAATGAATATAAATATAAAGTGTTTTAACCTAAGTCTTTGTTCTCCATTCTGTCGTTCTTTTTCCCTTTGTTTACTCGGATCTTTTTCTGTTTTTTACTACCGTAAGTAGTCGGCCGCAACAACAGTGTGCGGTACCGTGGGTGGTGGTCGTTGGTGGCGGCCATGACGTGAAAGGTAAATGTGTGGACAAATTTAGAAGTAGTGTTAAATTATTTTTTTATTTTTATATATTAAGAAAAATTGAGAGCGAGAATTCCAATTAAAGACGCAAAAATTATTTTTTCTAGATTTTAAGCATTTCACTCAAACTAGTTTATTTTTTAAACTCTTTTTTTAAATAAAAAAACATTTGGTGTGGTTGTCAAACACTACAAATTTCACTTAAACGTTCTTTTTTCAAAATTAAACACTTAAAAAAGACAATTCATACATACCCTAAGTTTGTGCTCTAAACTTTTCTTTTTCCTACTAGATTTTGAAAATTATTCAATGTAGGTCAGTACTATATTATAGTTGTTACTCTCTAAACCGTTAGATGTATGATAGAATTTGCCATAACTTTTAGCTTCTCTTCTATTTGCAATGATATAAATTAATCAGTCACGTAAATGATTTTAACGATATGAATTATATAGCTTGAACAATTTCTCAGTTTTGATCGTTAGTTTTATGTTAAAAAGATTATGTGCAATATTTTTAAACCGAGTTTAATGTTTAGTGATATAATGAGTGATTTAACCACTTTAATATTTCAAAACCTCTATTTTAGTCCATAAATATTAAAAAGCACTTATTTTGAATCTCGTGCATCATTATTTTGCCTTTAATTATTTAATAAATAGATGACATAATTTTAAATATATGCATTAACATATTCTAAGTCATTTAAATTAGTTGAGACTGTCAACATGAGCATAACTCAACTGGCATAATGTATAAACTATAAACTATGAGCAAGAGGTCTCAAGTTCGAATCCGACTAATATCAAGTTAACAATATTTAAGTGATGGGATAGTAGACAAATATATATATATATATATATATATATATATATATATTTTTTAGTGCACTAAATAGAAGTTTTATAGTAAATGTTTGACCGTTTTTTAATTTAAATTCAATTGTTTAAAAATTTGTAGATAAAATATGTATAGGAATTAACTTTTTTTCATTCAAAAGTTAACCATAAATTAACTAAGGCTATAGACTAATGGTTAACTAACCCTATAGACTAATGCTATAGACTAATAGTAAGGTTGATTGAAAGTTGATGGACAAAAATATAAAAATGGTGTTTTAACCACAAATAAATATGCAACACAAACCAAAAGAACCAACACTGATTTGATTAAATTGAACTGAAATAATTTTGTGAGTATTAAAGAGATGTATCATGTAAAAATATTTTTCTACCATAATATTTGTTTGATAGATTTCTTAATTTAATTATTTGTTAATTACAATAGAGAATGTAGATATGTTCTTGAAGATGTGACATCTCACACAAGTGTAGAAAATACTTCATCATTTTGGTAAGTTTCAATTATGTTGATTAAAAAATAATTATGTTTCAACTTTGAAATAATACGTTTCAACTTTGAAATTTGTTTCAAAAATTACATTTGCATTTGAAGAGTTTTTTCAACTAATAATGTGTGTAAAAATTGAAAGACATAAGTGATGTCATTTACAATATAATTCACGTAAATTGATGTCACAATTGATTATGTAAATGATTTTAACGATACTGTTTGGAATGAAATAAAGGATCATAACGATCTCAATCTTCTATATATAGTTGTAAATAATATCACATACACCGACTATTTTTTACACATTACTTGTCATGTTAATTTTCATCATTTATTATTTTAATAAAAAAAAATTGAAACAATTTCAATGTTTCAAGAGTATTTTTTTTTTTTCGTCAAACCGAACATAACTCAATTGACATAGGGTTGTGTCTTGTCTAAGAGGTCATGAGTTCAAACTTCGCATTAATTAAGTACTTTAAAAAAAAATAGAATAAATTGAAAAGTTCAAACTGTAGGTGCACGTAAAATTGAAACATACCCAAAGTTGAGGGGTATTTATTATAATTTAGCCTAAAATTAATTTAACAAACTCCTTTGCACTTTTTTATTAATTAAATTGTTCTCAAATCAAAATTTTCAAAAAAATAAATAAAATCTAACTCTTACTCATTAGTCCAAGAAAAAAATCACAACATAGTTATAAAAAAAAACACTTAGTTAGGAAGATTTATAATTTTATATAACATTAAAATGCATCCTAAACTTTAAATTTTCACAAAAAAAAAAAAAAAAAAAAAAAAAAAAAAAAAAAAAACATGCCTTAAGATTAATATTATTAATCATGAGAATCTTTGTCATGTTAGGAAAATTTGAGGGTGGATTATTAAATAGAATATCTTTCCATTTTGGTTAACGTTTGATTCTTTTATGATATGTTGCACTTATTTTATTACATGATTTAAATATAATTTTTTTTTTTTTTTTTTTTTAATTTATTAGTACTTTCTTCACTTCTGATACGTTCCTACTGTCTGAGAAAAAAAACTACGGTCAAAATATATAGCACTGTCAAAATAGAATTGTTTTTTATTAATATTGTTATTTTCGAAATTTATTATAAAAATATTACACTTTTCAAACTATTTATAAAAATATAGCAGTTTTAATTCGAAGTTGTCTTTTCAAAAGACGACCTCGACACCGAGGCAAAGGTCGCCTTTTCAAAAGACGGCCTACACATCTGAAGGTCGTCTTTTGAAAAGACGACCTCTAGATATTCAATCTGTCCCACCTGCCAACTGGTAAAGGAATTTATTCCTTTTAAATTTTCCAGGTGGTAGGTCGTCTTTTGCCTGCCCCAGAGAATCGACACGTGGCGAGGTCGTCTTTTGAAAAGACGACCTCCTTGTGCGGTATTTTCAAACAGTCGCGCCGCTTCACCTGCCAATCCGAAAAGTTAATTCCTTTTCTAATTTCACAGACCCAAGAAAAGTTAATTCCGCTTCACCTGCCAATCCGAAGTGTTATTTTTAGATAATGGATCAAATTCCAGGACCAATAGATACATCTGTATTACAAACTCAGCAGTCTCATCGTTCACAACTTGTTTGGGAGGATCGAACGCTAGGAGAGTTACATTGTAGACGTCGTGCGACTGTAGTTGAACGCACCATCCCACTTCATCCACTTATATTCCCTGCCCTTCGTTCTTCTGGATTTTATGGGGTGGCTACGTTGGGATTCATTTCACTAGATTGGCATTTCATCACCGCACTCGTGGAGAGATGGAGACCGGAAACACATACTTTTCATGTGCCTGGTGGAGAGTGTACTATCACTCTACAGGACGTATCAGTGTTACTTGGGTTACCAATTGATGGTCACCCTGTCACGGGATCGATGAATTACGATTGGATACAATTGTGTCAACAACTACTAGGAGTGACTCCAGGGAACAACAACATTAGAGGATGCAGATTGAGTCTACCATGGTTAGAATCTCAATTTCAACAACTGCCTGACGATGCTGATGAAGTAGCCATAGCAAGATATGCTAGAGCGTACATTTTACAGCTTCTTGGTGACTAATTGTTAAGTGACAAGTCAAACAACTTGGTTTACTTGATGTTCCTGCCACTATTAGAAGATTTCGAAGCTGAAGGACGATATTCCTGGGTGGAGCATGCCTAGCATGGATGTATAGACAGTTTTGCAATGCAACAACATTAGATGCTCTTGACATTGTTGGCCCATTACTTCTACTTCAAATTTGGGGTTGGGAAAGATTTCCAATGATGGCTCCTCAACGCCGCAACATACATGCCCATGAATTAGCTGGACGAGCTGGTGGTTCACGGTACGTATATTACTTTCAGATTTAATGTATTTCGTGTACTATAAATATAATTGATTTAACGATTAATTTTTAATGTAGGTGGAAAGATCAATTCAACGTGACTGACTCACATACACATGTTATTTCACAATACAAATATATGTTTGATCTCCTCCATCCGGACCAAGTACGTGCATACACAAATACAAATATTATAATATTGTTTATCTAATCTTCACTAATCTTCACTAATCTTTTATAATGTTGTGTTTTAGGTCATTTGGGAGCCATATAACAGCTTCATGGCCACATTACCCGATTACTGTAGAAATTGTCATGACATCTGGCGTACAATAAGCCCCCTCATATGTTTTTATATTGCTGAGTGACATCTGCCTAACAGAGTCATGAGACAGTTCGGCATGGTACAACTTGTCCCGGAACAATGTAATACGGAATTAGACCTGCATAGCATAGATCTTCGAAATCAAGAATGGCCGAGCAAGATTGCACCTTATGTAGCGCGCTGGAGTTTACGTAGAGAATGTGTTGCAGTCGGTAGTCCAGTGAACAATCCTCAATAAACTTCTCCTGAATATATGTTTTGGTATCATAACATTACTAGGCGCTACATCACTCGTAAAGAAGCCGCTTACGGTGAAGCGGTACGCATTTTGATTCAAACTTACATTGCTTCAGTTTCAAGTATTAATAAATTTTAAATATCATCTAACTTGTCTTATCATTGAAGAGGTCGTGCTTCAGTCGTATTCGTGATCTCTCACTAGATTTGGAGATCCTTAATTTATGCGACAAAGGTGAAACAAACATGGAGCAATTGCATTACATGTATAACACACATTTTGCACCTTCTCGTGCTCCTAGGCGTAGAGAACGTGCTCGACAACAGATAGAGGAGTTTGAAGATGTACATGCTGAGAGATTCACCACAACTCTGAAGACATGTCTTATACGACTCAAACGCAGGAAGTAGGTGCTTCTTCATCGCATGTTCACGAAGAAGAGGAACAAAAGAAACCGTTCGCCTTGTGACACACATTAAATATATAATGTACCTTATTCGTTTCCTATTATTAGATGCAAATTTGACATTTTATTTTTCCTAATTTGTTTACTATTAATATTGACTGTTTTTATTTCTTTATTAATATAGTAGTTTTTTCATTTACAATAACATTTTTTCAATTAAAATTTATAATGCACTTCATACTTTGTACTGTATTGGGTGAGTAACGGTTAAACAAATTATTTTATAAAAAAAAATAGTATATAATTTTAATTAATATAAATATTGTATAAAAAAATTAAAATCAATATAGAAATAACAATTACACATTATACTTTAAAATAATATATATAAAATCAAAGTAAAAAAGAAATAGCTTAAAAAAAAGATAATGGCCTAATACCAACAAAAATGAAAAAAAAAAACAAATTTTAGGTTTCAAGTGGACTCAAACACAAACTTTTCAAATGGGAGCAACTTCTTTACAACTTCATTAGCACTAGGTCATGGCATGGTTTTGTTAATTTTTACATAATTTTTACATAATTTTTACTCTAAAGGTCGTCTTTTCAAAAGACGACATCTGCTCTCGTGGAAGGAGGTAAAAGACGACCTCCTTCCACGAGAGCAGAGGTCGTCTTTTACCTCCTTCCACGAGAGCAGATGTCGTCTTTTGAAAAGACGACCTCCTTCCACGAGAGCAGAGGTCATCTTTTACCTCCTTCCACGAGAGCAGATGTCGTCTTTTGAAAAGAAGACCTCCTTCCACGAGAGCAGAGGTCTTCTTTTCAAATGACGACCTCCTTCCACGAAAGCAGAGGTCGTCTTTTGAAAAGACGACCTTTGCCTCGGTGTCGAGGTCGTCTTTTGAAAAGACGACCTCGAATTAAAACTGCTATATTTTTATAAATAGTTTGAAAAGTGTAATATTTTTATAATAAGTTTCGAAAATAACAATATTAATAAAAAAACAGCTGTCAAAATAGCACACGATAAATTAAAATTACCTTTTAAATTAAATTATTGGATGGTGATCTTTGCTCATGTATCGATGATGCAAGATAATACGTAAATTCAAGCTCTCTCTATTTTTTTTTCTTTGTAATAAAAACGCTTCTCAAATCTTAATTATTTTCTACTCAATAAAATTGTCGGGTGATGATGTTTTGCTTATGTATATTATGTATCTCATTAATTGTCAAACCGAGTATAACTCAATTGACATAAAGCTACGTCTTCGATCATGAAGTTTGAAGTTCAAATCTTCTCACCCCAATTGAATTAAAAAACTATTTTTATTTTTTGGCACACAAAATCTTATTTTTCAAACCTTCAACTCAAAAGCAATTTTCACACAAACACTAAAGGGGTTTTACAAAAAAAAAAAAAAAACAAATAAAATCTTTTTGACCTAGAACCATATCCTTGCATATTTAGTAAATTAATCATAAAAAGGGGGAGAGATGAAAAATCTTGAAAAAAGTTTGGATAGAAAATCCTATCCCATAATTAAAGATGAGTTTTGTACATAATCCCATAAAATAAATAGTTTTGTACATAAATGACTCAATTTTATCATCAATGTATTAAAAATTATCAATTAGAATTTTACCTACAAATTTATGTGAAATTTTGTTAACATAAAACTAAAATAAAATTATTGTTTTATATTAACATATTTGTGCAAATGGCCGGACATGCACATAAAAAAATAAAGGACAAAAATCAAATTATACCCGTAAACTTTGAAAGTTGTATCAATTAAAACCCTAAACTAACGATAGTATCAATTTAAACCCTAAACTTTCATAAGTATATCAATTTACACCTTCGGTTAGATTTTATTTAAAAAACAAAAAAAATTAACAAGTGGAGACTTGTAATTTTAACAATTTTTAAAATTACAAGTCTCCACAGGCGTAAAAATTAACATTTTTTTAATAGATAGTGTAAATTGATACACTTATAAAAGTTCAGTGTTTAAATTGATACAATTGAAAGTTTAGGGTTTTAATTGATACAACTCTCAAAGTTTAAGGGTATAAATTGATATTTACCTAAAAATAAATTATATTAAATAATAGGTTAAGTTTTGCATGAGACGAAATTGAGTTTATGTGTCAAGTAACATTAAAGCGATTGTCAAACCGAGCATAGTTCAATAGCATAAAATTGTGTCATTGATTAAGAAATTATGGTTCAATCCCCACATTAATTAAAATATATTTGCAAAACAAACCTTAGAATAGGTTTAAGTGTCTAAAATTGTCAATAAAATAATAATTTAAGAATTTATCTAACTCCATAATTTTTTTTATCAATTTTTTGTGAAAATTTTAAAGAGTATGAACAAAAGTAAGAACGGATTAAAAAAGGAAGATTAACTTATATATTCAGGTTAGTTTTAAATATAAAAAAAAGGTTTAAGATTATACAAAACTACCATAAATAAAAATCACATGTTTAAACTAAAATATAAAAATCCTATAAAAAAAAAAACTAAAATATAAAAAAATGCGTTGAAATTTAATATTATTATTCGTGAGAATCTTTGACATGTTAGGAAATTTTGTCAGTGAAATTTAATAATATAAAAGTCCATTTTGGTTTACTTTATATTCTTTTATGATATAAATCCATTGGTGTTGTTATTAAATAATATTATAAAAAAGTTTTTTTTTTTTAGTACTGATGTGTCTTTGTCTAGTAGTTGGTGTATTTAATAATTGTTTTTAAAAAAAAAATAAAGATTTAGAAATTGTCCACATCAAAATTTCTGCAAAAACAAAAATAAATAAATAAATAGGGTTTGAACTTTATTAATGAAATAGATGTTGAAGTTTTTCCAACAATGTCAAGCTTTGCTCCCTTTCTTTTGCCTTTATGATTTAGTGTACTCAAATAGGATATATAAATGTTGCACTTTTTTTTTTACTAACAAAATCTCTAAAATAAGAAGATAAATTTTTTTTAGAGACAATTATTTAGAACAAGATAACATTTTTTATTTAGAACAAGATTATGACTAGAATTTACAAATTAATCATCAAACACCATTTTAATATTTATATGAACAATATTAATGTTAAAAAAACAGTATTTAGATTAAATACTATTCTTTAGCTTTGAACAAACTTTTGGATTAATTCACATGTACTCATAGTAATAAGATAATAATTAATCTAGAAAATTACTTAAAAAAATGATAGTATTTAAGTTTGAGCATAATATGTAAAATTCTAAGAACATACAATAATAATATTCCAAGCATGCAATTTCTATATTGATTGGCTTGAATATTATAATCTTTAACCTACTCGATAATATTTTGAGAATTTAAAAATTAATTACTTATATTCACACACTAATTAAATATAGTTTATAATTTGAATAGAATCAAACTATAATACATTAAAAATCAATGGAATGAATTAATAAGTAATTTTTTTTTTTTTTTTTTTTGTTTAAAAAACAAAGGTAAATAAATAAATAAAGATGGTTCAACTAAATTATTTATGAGATAAGTGTGTTGACAGAGAAATTTCGGCCAATCAGCAGTTGCCACGTGTCTTCATCGCGGTCGGTGGATTAGATAGACTTGAGACTTGACCGAGCAAATTCGGTCACACCGCAATTGGGCTCGAAATCGAATCGGGCCAGAAAGCTATTTAAATGACAATTTGACCCAAAGCTCAAAAGTCCATTGAACCCAAAATGCCATTGGACCCGCCGCGCGAACGCATCTCCAAGTTCCGCCGCGCGAACGCGAACGCCTCTCCAAGTTCCGCCGCCGCGGGAACGCGTCTCCAAGTTCCGCCGCGCGAACGCGAACGCATCTCCAAGTTCTGCCGCTGCGCGAACGCATCTCCAAGTTTCGCCGCGCGAACGCGAACGCATCTCCAAGTTCCACCGCCGCGCGAACGCGTCGAACGCGAACGCATCTCCAAGTTCCGCCGCCGCGCGAACGCGTCTTCAAGTTCCGCCGCCGCGCGAACGCGAACGCGTCTCCAAGTTCCGCCGCCCCGCGAACGCGAACGCGTCTCCAAGTTCCGCGTTCCGCCGCCGCGCGAACGCGAACGCGTCTCCAAGTTCCGCCGCCGCGCGAACGCGAACGCATCTCCAAGTTCCGCCGAACGCGAACGCATCTCCAAGTTCCACCGCGCGAACGCGTCTCCAAGTTCCGTCGCGCGAACGCGAACGCGTCTCCAAGTTCCGCCGCCGCGCGAACGCGAACGCGTCTCCAAGTTCCGCGTTCCGCCGCCGCGCGAACGCGAACGCATCTCCAAGTTCCGCCGCGCGAACGCGTCTCCAAGTTCCGCCGCGCGAACGCGTCTCCAAGTTCCGCCGAACGCGAACGCGTCTCCAAGTTTCGCCGAACGCGAACGCGTCTCCAAGTTCCGCCGAACGCGAACGCGTCTCCAAGTTCCGCCGAACGCGAACGCGTCTCTAAGTTCCGCCGCGCGAACGCGAACGCATCTCCAGCGTTCCGCCGCGCGAACGCGAACGACGCATCTCCAAGTTCCGCCGAACGCGAACGACGCATCTCCAAGTTCCGCCGAACGCGAACGCATCTCCAAGTTCCGCGTTCCGCCGTCGCGCGAACGCGAATGCGTCTCCAAGTTCCGCCGCCGCGCGAACGCGAACGCATCTCCAAGTTCCAGCGCGCGAACGCGTACGCGTCTCCAAGTTCCGCCGCGCGAACACGAACGCGTCTCCAAGTTCCGTCGCGCGAACGCGAACGCATCTCCAAGTTTCACCGTCGCGCGAACGCGTCGAACGCGAACGCATCTCCAAGTTCCGCCGCCGCGCGAACGCGTCTCCAAGTTCCGCCGCCGCGCGAACGCGTCTCCAAGTTCCGCCGCGCGAACGCGAACGCGTCTCCAAGTTCCGCCGCCGCGCGAACGCGTCTCCAAGTTCCGCCGCCGCGCGAACGCGAACGCGTCTCCAAGTTCCGCGTTCCGCCGTCGCGCGAACGCGAACGCATCTCCAAGTTCCGCCGAACGCGAACGCATCTCCAAGTTCCGCCGCGCGAACGCGTCTCCAAGTTCCGCCGCGCGAACGCGTCTCCAAGTTCCGCGTTCCGCCGCCGCGCGAACGCGAACGCATCTCCAAGTTCCGCCGCGCGAACGCATCTCCAAGTTCCGCCGAACGCGAACGCATCTCCAAGTTCCGCCGAACGCGAACGCGTCTCCAAGTTCCGCCGAACGCGAAAGCGTCTCCAAGTTCCGCCGAACGCGAACGCGTCTCTAAGTTTCGCCGCCCGAACGCGAACGCATCTCCAGCGTTCCGCCGCGCGAACGCGAACGACGCATCTCCAAGTTCCGTCGAACGCGAACGCATCTCCAAGTTCCGCGTTCCGCCGTCGCGCGAACGCGAACGCGTCTCCAAGTTCCGCCGTCGCGCGAACGCGAACGCGTCTCCAAGTTCCGCCGCCGCGCGAACGCAAACGCATCTCCAAGTTCCGCGTTCCGCCGTCGCGCGAACACGAACGCGTCTCCAAGTTCCGCCGCGCGAACGCGAACGCATCTCCAAGTTCCCCCGAACGCGAACGCATCTCCAAGTTCCGCCGCGCGAACGCGTCTCCAAGTTCCGCCGCGCGAACGCGAACGCGTCTCCAAGTTCCGCCGCCGCGCGAACGCGAACGCGTCTCCAAGTTCCGCCGCCGCGCGAACGCGAACGCATCTCCAAGTTCCGCCGAACGCGAACGCATCTCCAAGTTCCGCCGCGCGAACGCGTCTCCAAGTTTCGCGTTCCGCCGCCGCGCGAACGCGAACGCATCTCCAAGTTCCGCCGCGCGAACGCATCTCCAAGTTCCGCCGAACGCGAACGCATCTCCAAGTTCCGCCGAACGCGAACGCGTCTCCAAGTTCCGCCGAACGCGAAAGCGTCTCCAAGTTCCGCCGAACGCGAACGCGTCTCTAAGTTCCGCCGCGCGAACGCGAACGACACATCTCCAAGTTCCGCCGAACGCGAACGACGCATCTCCAAGTTCCGCCGAACGCAAACGCATCTCCAAGTTCCGTTTGTTTAAGGAAACTAGAACCCAAGACCAAAGGTTGTACATATTCCACTTTGCCAAACAAGCTTTGTTGTTACCATTTGTCTTCAGATTGTAATACTTCAATCAACTTGAAATTTAGGCGGGTGTTAAGTTTCCTTCCATAATCATGAGCTTAAGTTCAAATTTTCGAATTTTATGTCAAAATTGATTGAAATCCTAAAATTATACCAAGTCAAATTTTCATCATTTCTACTCCGAGTTCAAGTTAAATTTCGACCAAAATCCAAAATTTTCCTCGAATTAAAATTTGGGCATATTCCTAATTTTATTTCCGAGCAAGATGTAGATTCATAAATTATCCAAATCCAAGTTTCAAATTGAAATTGGTGGTTTGGGTATACTCCAAATTTTATTCCACCTCGAAATTGGAGTAAAAAAAAAAAATTCAAAGTCAAACCCTTTTTCAAAATTCAATTGGGCAACTCCAAAACTCTATTCTACATCCAAAATGGAATTAAAGTAGAACACAAGAATCTACTAAAGTTCAAGTCAAGCTTCTGCCAAATAAGAAAGATCAAAATTGTAAACCCAATTCATATTTTTTGGTCAATTGGCATAGAAAGATGTATAAATCAAAATAATTGATTTATGAACCAAATTTGATATTTCGATAAAATTGATATGTCAGGGCGGAGTCGAAATTAGAGGTGTCCTACGTTTCGATTTCTCTATTTAACTTTTTCGAGACTCACCCACACATACTTGTGCATAACTCTCGAAAAAGGGGCATTTGTTGATAGAGAAATTTCGGCCAGTCAGCGGTCGCCACGTGTCTTCATCGCGGTCGGTGGATCAGATAGACTTGAGACTTGACCGAGCAAATTCGGTCACACCGCAATTGGGCTCGAAATCGAATCGGGCCAGAAAGCTATTTAAATGACAATTTGGCCCAAAGCTCAAAAGTCCATTGAACCCAAAATGCCATTGGACCCAAGCCCAATTGATCCAAGCCCAAGCCCATTGGATCCAGGCCCAAACCCACCAGGCCCATGAGAACTCTATAAATAGAAAGCTCATTCTTCATTTTCAAGGTTCAGAAAATTTCTTCTCCTAAGAGCTCAGAGAGAATTCACAAGACTCTCTGAATCCTGAAGACTGAACACCACTCCAAGTTCAAATATCTAAAGACTTCACCGCTACGCGAAGCTGCAGATTCAACATCGAGAACAAGCTGCGAAGCCCTCGATACAAATCCAACATCGAGAACAAGAAGCTGCGAAGCCCTCGATACAAATCCAACATCGAGAACAAGCTAAGAAGTCCTCGATCCAAATCCAACATCGAGAACAAGCTGCAAAGCCCTCGATCCAAATTCAACATCGAGAACAAGCTGCAAAGCCCTCGAAACAAATTCAACATCGAGAACAAGCTGCAAAGCCCTCGAAACAAATTCAACATTGAGAACAAGCTACAAAGCCCTCGAAACAAATCCAATATCGAGAACAAGCTGCGAAACCCTCAAGATACATTTACATTTGTGAGAGAAAGAATCAGAGGATCAAATATTAGAGATTGTAATCCACTACGCACTGATACATACAAATACATAAATACAAATTCAAATTCATTTACGCGTGTCGAATTTCCGTTCGTCGTTCGAATTCTCGTGTGAACAAAGTGTTAAGTTTTCCCAACAATGGTCAATATTTTTTCTTGCCCTCTTTGTCCATCTGATTCAGTTTACTAAAACTAGAAAGATACCCTACTGTTTCATAATATTTCTTAAGGCCCTATTAATGTGTGTGAAAATTATGACATTTTATCATTTATTGTGTTGTGAGGTTGAAGTTCTTGAAAGATAAGTTTTTGTGCCAAATTTAAACACATGAATCTTTTTTAAAATATTCCTTAAAAAGGCAAAAAAGAAAAAAAAATCATTTTGAAATAGTTGATAGAAAGTTATATAAATTATTTTAATTTCTTAAAGGGATTAAAAAGGTCTTTATCATTATGTTGTATTCAAATTGTGTACCTATATTTTGTGATGTTTAATTTCATATGATATAAATGTAGAAATTATTATTTGTTTTAGTACCACTAATACAAGTATACAACAATCACTCAATTAAATAAATTAAAGTTTCCAATACACGGGTTATTTAGGTAGGAGGGTTTGTTTTGCAAACTTATTAAAAGAATAGGTTTCTTTTCAAACTATTTCGAAAAATAGGTTAGTTTTTTTTTATCTTATTAGGAGTGCGCGGGTTCAACCCGTGCAACACCTCGATAAGCGTGCATTTTTTTTTTAATTTTTTTATTTTATTTTATGAAATGGTTTGAAAGAAAAAACATTTTTTTAACAAAAATTTATTCCTAACCAGCGTTTTTTTTTCTTTTCGAAATGCAAGTTTGAAAAAAAAACCAAATTTTTATTAATAATTTGTTCCTAATACGCGGATTGGACCTCTTCATGTGCGACCTCTACATTGAACTATTCGTGAATAATCACTATGGAGGAAGGTCAATCGTCAAATACGCGAGGTCGTGGTGATCGTGGACATTACATAGGACGTCATGCTCGTGATAGGGGTCATAAGGAATCTCTAGTCATGGTTAAGAGTTTAAAATTTTTTTGGTTAATTTTTAAAATACATTTTGAATTTTATTGAAATGATATTTGTGTTCATTTAATTTGTAATTATGAAATTATTTTATTAATTACTAATCTTTACTAATTCAAATAAATTAACGTAAACAAAATTAGTAGATTTTTTATAAAATAAAAATAATAATAATAATAATAATAATAAAAGCTTGAAAATTCATCTCACCCCATTTTTATGATAATTCAAAAAAAGGAAGAAAAAAAAGTGTTCACTTAATTGAGGCATTTTACTTAATTACCTTTCTTTATTTAGGGCAATCTTCCACTCTCAAATTTGTAACTTTACATTTCAATTTTTATTAAAAAAAGTTATTTGTATTTTTAGAATTATTTTATCTTATTCATTTTTTTATTTATTAAAATGATCTAAACGTATAGTATTATATTTTAAGACAACCACACCGCTCGATTGAAGCTACATTAAAAAAATAATTTAATTCGTCGATAACGTCTCATAGTGCGACAAAATCCGAGCGCAATAAAACGTTCACCATCTTTAACATCAGAACTATTGAAAAACATAAATGCAAGATTAGGAGATGATTTTGTTTGAAAAAACACATATTGCATTAAAAAAAAAAAAACCCCTCACCCCATTTTTATGATAATTCAAAAAAAGGAAGAAAAAAAAGTGTTCACTTAATTGAGGCATTTTACTTAATTACCTTTCTTTATTTAGGGCAATCTTCCACTCTCAAATTTGTAACTTTACATTTCAATTTTTATTAAAAAAAGTTATTTGTATTTTTAGAATTATTTTATCTTATTCATTTTTTTATTTATTAAAATGATCTAAACGTATAGTATTATATTTTAAGACAACCACACCGCTCGATTGAAGCTACATTAAAAAAATAATTTAATTCGTCGATAACGTCTCATAGTGCGACAAAATCCGAGCGCAATAAAACGTTCACCATCTTTAACATCAGAACTATTGAAAAGCATAAATGCAAGATTAGGAGATGATTTTGTTTGAAAAAACACATATTGCATTAAAAAAAAAAAAACCCGGTTAGGAATAAATTTTTAATAAAAAATTGTTTTTTCTTTCAAACCATTTCATCATTAAAAAAAAAAGGAAAATGCACGCTTATCCATCATGATCACGCAACTCTTATTTTAAGTTCTATATATTAGATGTATTTTTTTTTAATATGAAATATAATCTCCAAACAGATTTGTCCATTAGTAATAAGAATCACATTAGTGGGAATATAGGCCGATACGTCTCCAACTTGTATTTCAATGACGGATAAGGCGCCAACTTATTTTTCTCGGGATATCCTTGTCAAAGAGGATCTCTACAACTCTATGAAATATAAAACCCTAAACTCTATTTCAACTAAAACTTTTTTTTGGTATAACTTGGGTGGGAGGATTCGAACATCAAACTTCATGGTCGATGACATATTCTTAGGTAAATTAAACTACGTTCGATTTGTCAGAAAGTTAGAGATGAACAATGAAAAATGTTCACTCTCATCCGGGATAATCACGGTAGCTATTTATTCACTTTTTCTTTAAGGGATGTAGACGGGGTCTCCTCTTCCAACAACAACAACAACAACAAAAAAAAAAAAAAAAAAAATCTTTAAGGGATGTAGACGGGTCTCCTCTTCCAACAACAACAACAACAACAAAAAAAAAAAAAAAAAAAACTTATGATTTCATTTATTTTCTCTGTTTTTCAGTAGCTAATAACAATTATTAAAGCGCCAATTAAATAACATTATTCATAACTAAAAACACTATAATTTTTGTTAATTGAAATGGCCAACATACACATAAGTAGAAAATTAAGAATTTGAGAGTATGGATTTTGGCCTATAAATACGACCCTTACAGTCCCTGTTGAAGTGCGACCAAAGTCCCACATCGGTTAAAATTAGGGGAAGATCATGGTATATAAGGAGGGACAATATTCTCCATTGATATGAGACATTTTGGGTGACCAAAAGCAAAATCATGCGGGTTTCGGCCCAAAGTGGACAATATCATATCATTGTGGAAGTCCGGTTTTCCTTAACAAGTGGTATCAGAGCCATGCCCTTAATCATTTTTTCGAATAAAGGAATCTCCCAATAGTAATCGGAAAGGCGGTGGTGCTCTATTGGAAGGAGTTTGCCCTAGATAAAAGCGCTCTATCGGAAAGGCGGTGGTGCTCTATTGGAAGGAGTTTGCCCTAGATAAAAGCGCTCTATCGGAAAGGCGGTGGTGCTCCAGTGGAAGGAGTTTGCCCTAGATAAGAGCTAGACGGATTAAATATGACAATTTGAGGGGAGGTTCTCGGTGGTACTTTGTTCGAGGGGACAATATTCTTCATTGATATGAGGCCTTTTGGGTGACCAAAAGCAAAGCCATGCGGGTTTCGGCCCAAAGTGAACAATATCATATCATTGTGGAGGTCCGATTTTCCTTAACAAGTGGTATCAGAGCCATGCCCTTAATCATGATTTTCCTTAACAAGTGGTATCAGAGCCATGCCCTTAATCATGTTTGTAAAAATCCTCGGGTGTCGAATAAAGGAATCTCCCAATAGTAATCTGTGGTATGAGCTTTATCGGAAAGACGATGGTCCTCTATTGGAAGGAGTTTTGCCCTAGATAAAAGCGCTCTATCGGAAAGGCGGTGGTGCTCCAGTGGAAGGAGTTTGCCCTAGATGTTGAAGTGCGACCAAACTCCCACATCGGTTAAAATTAGGGGAAGATCATGGTATATAAGGAGGGACAATATTCTCCATTGATATCAGGCCTTTTGGTGACCAAAAGCAAAACCATGCGGGTTTCGGCCCAAAATGGACAATATCATATCATTGTGGAGGTTCGGTTTTCCTTAACACCCACACAGTATCATCTCTACTCTTCTTTCTGCTCAGTGACTTTGAGATTTATCTCTCATAACAAATTTCTTCTATCTCTAATTCACATATCATCATGACTAAACTTTTCTTGCTCTCCCTATTGAGTTCTATCTCTAATTCACATATCATCATGACTAAACTTTTCTTGCTCTCCCTATTGAGTTTGATATTATCAGCAACGAGTCAGCACTAGGGGTGTTCAAAAAACTCGCAATCCATGAAATCCAACCCAACTTTTCGGGTTGGGTTGAGTTTTTTTTTTAATATAAGTTGGATTGGGTTTCTATTTTGAAAAACCGAATTTTCGAGTCGCTTCGCGGGTTGAACCAAATTTGTACGAGTATTTTCAGATGGTTCAACAATGACCGCGGGCCATATGTAGTAAAATTGGTGCCAGATGTCAAGCTCCACCTCCAACCATGTTTACAATTCATGGTTTGTGGCCAAGCAATTACTCCAGATATATTATTGGTATCGAACTAGAACCATATGCGTCATATAAGGTAGTTCCTCATCTTCTTCAATATTTCATTTTGCTTTCTTTTATGTAATTATTTTAAATTTTGTCTAACCATCAATTCTTGAATAGCTTTAATTCTACCCACCTTCTTTAGAATAGTTCACCATCTTTAGAACAGTTTCTAGTATTTTTTATGTTAGTTTAAAAACTTTATTTTGTTTAGGTTGGTACACTATTACCGCAGCTAAAAACATACTGGCCAAATGTGTTATTCAACGATAACACATGGCTTTGGAAGCACGAATGGAAAGACCACGGTAAATGTTCAAATCCCCTTTTCAAGCAATTTCAATATTTTAAAACAGCCATAAACGTTGGTACAAACCCCAATTATGACCTTTTGACCATCTTGAATGGCGTCGGGATCGTCCCGACCCCCGACATAGTTCGCAAATACCGGAGATTGAAGATGTCATTGAGACGGCAGTAGGATATAGACAGCAATTGTCCTTATGAGTTTGTGCGGCTCCCTCGAACTACTTTGGTCCGTGCTGGGAACTCGCTTGTCTATGATGCCTTTAATGTCAAGTTGTTAATCTCTATTTCTTTTCTCATTGCCATTGTGATTTAAGAAGAGATTTTGATGAACAAGAATTTTAATATTTTAATATTTTCTAATGAAATGAGATTGTGTGTTTTCCAAGAGTATTATTATTTCAAACCAATCAGATGTGATCCTTTGTTATACTTATATCTAAGTGAATACTTTTTTTTTATTACATTGGGGGTGGGGGGATTCGAACCACAGACCTCGTGGTCGTCAACTGATACATATGCCAGCTGAGCTATGCTCGCTTTGGCTATCTAACTGAATACTAATAGGTCTTAATAAATTATAATTTTCTATTAAATGAACATAACCTACAAACCGGGTGAGTGAACCCGATCCCAAATAATTAATCATTAACTGCACACATTTAGGAAGACGGTCAAACTAAACATAGGTAAATAGAAATAAAAATGTGCTTGAACCGTGAGGTTAGAGGTTCGAATCCCCTCATCTAAGATTATTAAGACTGAAAGAACTATGTTTGTGAAAGATTGGAAAGCAAAATTGATCAAATCAACATTGTCATTTAAATTCGTAGCTCCCATAACGATTAATTATGACATTAAACTTGTGGAAATTCCTTAATTAACTAAACTTCTTCAACAATGTCTATTTTATGCCAAGGAAACGAATGAAATTTTGCAAGTTCTTACCATATAAGAGGAAGCCTTAGCAAGATGTTGGGTTTTCTAAATCATTTTTTTTTTTTTTTTTTTTTGCTCAAAATTGATTTATAACTTAATTATAAAGCTAAAAAACATGATTTTTTTTTTAATTGGCAGGCAACCAATGATTAGAGAATTTTAAAAACAAACCTACTTATATACCCCCACTAATTAATTAATATATAATAGGGTTGAACTTTTTCCAACAATGTCAAGATTTGTTCTCTTTTTTTTTGCCTTTATGATTCAGTGTAGATACTATTTTGGATAAAAGAAAAATTTGGGCAGAACTACGGTATAGGCCAAGGGAGTTCGAGACCCATCAACTTTAAACTATATGTTATTATAGTTAACAAATTCACAATATTTAACAAAAATGTAGTCTGATAATACCAAAATTTTGTATCCACGGTAAACTTGATTTGAGTGGTGAAATGAGTGTTAGAAATGTGAAGCCCCAAAACAACTATCTAAACCCATTTAAAAGCCCAAATGAACTTCATTAAGCAAGATTGGCTAAATAAATGGTTATAATGGTAGAAAAAAGAAAGTGTTTGGGAGTGGAAATTTTCTAATAAAAAGAAAATTGAAGTGGCATTCATTTAATCAACAAACAAGAGAAAAAAAAGGGTGCAAGGAGTCCAACCAGAACAGAAGAGAAACATGGCAGTATTTTAAGTAAGAGAATAAAGGAAAATTTTCTGTAGTTGGATTTTTGGCGGTATTTTCTTTCGTGGTTGATCTCAAGATATTGAGTTGTGATACTTGGAAGTCAATAGTCATTGTTGGGCTATTGAGGGTAGTTTATAGCGCTGAGTTGAAACTTCTTGTAATCTCCATTATAGTTGAACTTGCAGTTGCAGAAGACGGGACGTAGTCCCGAGATCGGGGCGAACCAGTATAAATTATCGGTGTCGTTCTCTCTTTCCCTCATCTTTATTATTGTATTTTGTGACCGATTACTTTTTGGTTCTAACCTGTGAAGTGGGAACGTGAGATATAATCTTGTTGTTATTCTGCATTATTTATATATCTCGTGTATTTTTCTCAACAATGAGCTCGATCTTGCAACACCTGAAATGTAATAGGGTAAGCTAGGGCTGGTGGGGGACTTCTCACACTGACTCTGACACTCAAGTTAGTCCTTAAATGAGTGAAAAAGATAGAGAAAACTAGAGTTGAATATGAAAAAGTAGAAGTTTGCATGAAATTTGAATAATCAAATTCACTTACCAAATGAGTCATGAGTCTTTTTCTTATATATGAGTCCATATATGGCCGTTTAGAGTTATTAAAGAAACGATTACGATAGTCTTTATAACTCTCCTAACTTCGACCGTTAACAAAGGTCGTGTAATTTGGGTTTTTACTTTAAGCCCATTTTGTATTAGGTGATTAGAAGTGTGTCATATTGTTCATTTGTAATTTTATTAGAAGTGTGTCATATTGTTCATTTGTAATTCTCTCCTACTTCGTAATAATACTGTTCCCCCTGCCTGTGGACGTAGCTAACACGACGTTAGTGAACCACGTAAATTTGTGTTGTTCAGACGTAGCTAACATGACGTTGTTCCCCAAACCACGTAAATCTGATTCTTATCTGATTCTTTGTTATTTGTATTCTTCTACGCTTTATTAGTACTGTTCTCCCGAACCACGTAAATCTGATTCTTTGTCTCCCGAACCACGTAAATCTGATTTTCAGATTCTTTGTTATCTGTATTCTTCTACGCTTTAAACCTTCTGCTCGTGGACGTAGCTAACACATACAGCTTTGGTTGAGCTTTCCGGGTTGCTCTGATACTACTACTTATTAAGGACAACGAAACCCAGACATCTCCACAATGATATGATATTGTCCACTTTGGGCCTAAACGCTTTGCTTTTGGTTTCACCCAAAATGTCTCATATCAATTGGAGATAATTGTCACCCATTATATACCCATGATCTTTCCCTTTTCTAGTCAATGTGGGATATTGTTTGTATCCTAACATGGACACCTCTGGTTTCTGGGTCTTGTGTAATTTTTTTAATTTGAGTGTAAATTTCTGAACTTGAGATGCATGATGTTTTGGTTGCATATTATGTGATTAAGACAACTTAAGATGTGTTTTAGGTACTTCTTATTTGAAATTGTTGTAAAACATGAGAATGTATGCCTATTTGAGCCAAATTAAAAAAAAAAAATATCGTTTGACTCCCTTATACATATGTTAGCTCACAAAATTAGCTATCTTTAGGACCTATTTTATGTTTAGAGACTTACACGGTTAATTTCACGTCTATATTTGATTATTTTATAGATATCGAGAGCAAATCAGAGTTTACATGAAGTCCCTAAGTGGAGAGAATGAGGGAAAAAGGCCTAACATCTCGAAGGAATAGGGTCGAGATGCTCAAATTAAATTAAAAAAATGCAAAAACAGCTCAAAATCCGACTGTACAAAAGCGAGCTGGCCTCTATGGTCATTACCACTTAATTTTTCTTTCTTTTCTTTTGTTCTCCTTGTATCGGGTACAAAAAAAAATAAAAAAATAATAACTAGTTAATTATATTTATCAATTCAAAATTACAATTGAGTTATGCTGCCAAAATTATGCTTTTAGTAATGGCTGCGAATTAATTCTAGAATAAAAAAGAAATCAAACATTTATGTTTTTAGAAGAAAGTTTAAATTAAATTTGGTCAAAATTATTTAAGAAAATACGTATAATTGGATAGTCTACGCTAGTCTTGGCCGCACCCAATACCTACCTTCTTTTATTTATTTATTTTTTTAATAAAACCCTCTCTCTTACTTAACGACGAAGAGATGATTAGGGTTTAATGTTTAATATTAAATCGGAAGGAAGGTCTTAACCAGATCTCTAATGGCGACGGTCGGAAATCTCCCTGAAGAAATGATGATCAAAATTCTATCGAGGCTTCCGCCGGATTCTCTGTCCCGATCCAAGTCCGTTTGCAATTACTGGTACGCTCTAATCAACTCTCTTCAACACAAAAACGTTCTTCTACTGCGTAATGTGAGGATGGACTTTAGAAAAATTGAATGTATATTCTCCATCCTCAATTTTCCCCTCGACCTCGATCGACCTGTGTCCGTTCTCGATTTCGATTTTCCATTCGGTGACGATTTTAACTCTTTAGGTATCCACGGCCATTCTCACGGCTTAGTCTGTCTCTCCGATAGTACGGACATTTACCTCTGTAATCCGACGATTAGAGAGTTTCGAAAACTCCCGCCGTCGATTCTTCTACTCACTGAACGTTCCAGGCAGCCTGACGGCTTCAATTCGTTCACGGACGCCATCGGATTCGGTTACGATGCGAAATCTAGAGATTTCAAAGTGGTTAGAGTTGTCGATTTTGTTCAAGGGGCTGGATATTTACATTCTAAGAGAGTGGAAATTTATGAGTTGAGCAAAGATAGATGGAGAGAAATTGAATCTTCTGTTTGTGGCCATGTATTTTGGACTCCTTCTTTTGAGATGTATCACGAAGGAACATATTATTGGTGGGCGAATGCTAAAGGAGATGTTGAAATTATACAGTCGTTCGACATGAGCGAAGAGGTTTTTGGCCAAATTTCTGTACCGGAGAGTTTTGAGGAGCCGTGTCTGAAGCTTAGAAGTATGGGAGTTTTGAAGGGATCCATTGTTCTGTTTCATTATACACCTGAAGGGAATGAAAAAACCTTCGACATTTGGGAGATGGAGAAGAATGAATTGGGTGTTGTTTCGTGGTCAAAGCTATTGACAATTAGTCCCATTTCTGGAATTGAAATTGATAATCCATTGTTGTTTGTGAGCTCGGATGAACTTTTAATGGAGGCCAACCAAGGACAGTTGATTTTGTACAATATTAAAACAAAACAAATCAAAACTCAACCGATCAAAGAGCTTCCAATTAAAGTGCATCAATACATTCGAGATCATGGAGACATGGAAGCTACTTCTTTTGTTGAGAATTGGCTGTCGATTGAAAGGAGGTAATAATATTATCAACTATGAATTCTAGTATGTTCAACTATTCTCTTTTTCCTTAGAGTTTGCTGTTTGTGAAAGGAAAAAATAATATTACCAAGTTATGGATTTTAGTATTTTCAGGTAATTTAAGGTTTGGTTATGTTTAGATTTATCAAATCGTGCGAATCCCTGTCATTTGCCCCTTTTATGCTTGTGGTGACATTATTGTATGGGAGAGCTAGATCACTGGGAAGAGAAGAAGAGATAATGTTCTCTTTCTGTCACATCATATGCTTTACCCCTCATTCTCAGGTGACTATAGCTCCACTGTGCGACCACCAACTGATTTGAAGCAAGCAGACCGACACATGACAGCAGCACGCAATCTCCTTTTCGGCGGCAGGCGCCTGCCGAAAACACATGGTGGCAGCACCTCATATGCCCCTTACCACTCCTAATTCTCGACCAAGAGGAGGAGAGCGCGAAGAAGAGAGGATGTTCTCTTTCTTTCATATCATAAGCCCCTTGCTACTCGTTCGCAGGTGACTATAGCTCCACCACCGGCGACCACCAACAGATTTGAAGCGAGTAGACTGGCACATGACAGCAGCATGCAATCTCCTCTTTGGTGGCCGCTCCTCGTCGGCAACAGACACAATCTTTGAAGGTGAAATTCGGTACATCCGTACAAAAAATCCATGTTTTGAAGTGATGCTTTTTACACAATCTTTTACTTTTAGGTTTGCTAGGATGGACGACAATCTCATGTTTAGTTAATCATACACATGCATTAGTTTTTGACTTTAGTGAAATACTATCCTATGCTACATTTAAGTTTGTCTTTTGTTTCTTGATTTGTTGAAAGAATGTTATGTGGTAGGATTTAAATGCTAGTTCATGTATATAATTAACATAATTAATTGAGGCATGTTTGTTTAGTGATCTGAAAATATTCAATAAAAACATAGTTGTATTTCATGTTGATCTCAATTTAATTAATTATTCAAAATGTGATTGATAAGATTTTAAATTTTAACCGATTGGATCACATAATTCAGATTGCTTACCATATACGGTATTGGAAACTAAATAGTGGGGATTGCAATAGAATGAACTGAGATAACATGTAGGCAAGCAGTTCATAGCTTCAAGTTATTTTTTTACTTATTAAACTTCACTCATTTCATATTTTTCCTATTTTCATCATTTGGGTATTCGCTTACAGGACTTGGTACAACCCGTTTGATAACGTTTTCGTTTTCTATTTTTGTTTATCTTTATTTAAGAAACAAATTTGTTTGGATCCGTTTGATAACATTCCTGTTTTCTATTTTCGTTTCTCATTTTTTAAGAAACAGACTTGTTTGATAACACCGTCTCTTGTTTCTAAATTTTGAGAAATGTTTTCATAAAAATGGCAAAATTTGATCAACTACGAAAAGATTTTTCTTCGTTCCGTTCCTTTTTATATTATTTCGTTTTTAGTACCTTGAACTAATTAGAATTTTGCAAATATAAATTTTGCTCACTAAAACATGTCTTTAGTCTCACTTTAATATTTTGAAATAAGTGAAATTTCCACCACTTCAAACCTATTTTTTATGAACAAGTTTTAAAGATCATTCTAAGTTTTTAACTTCTAAGGTTCTAAAAACTATACTTGGTCAATTTTAGGAGGTTGGGAGAGTATTTTTGGCATCTTATTGCTATAATTTCTTACTTTGCATCAATTATTGTCTAGTTATTGTTTTCCCTTTTCTTGGTTGTTGATCATTTTCCATAACTTCTTTGGATTTTTTATATCTTAATTTGTTGTGTCTTGAACATTAGGGTTTTGATTCTTAAGGAAGGGCTCGTTTGATAACGTTCTTGTTTTCTGTTTTTTGTTCTTATTTCTCATTTTTTAATAAACAGACTTGTTTGATAACTGTTCTCGTTTCTTGTTCCTAAATTTTGAGAAACATTTCTAAAAAATGGGCAAATTTTGAGAAACTACAAAATGTTGTTTGTCCTAGTTCCGTTTCTTTTATAACACATTTCTGTTCTTACAAATTTAAAAGAATTGATGTTGCTTTGATGGTCAAATGGAATGTCCATGTTAGCTTTCCCATTCTTATGCCTGAGTTTGAAACATTGTGAGTCAAATATTGGACAACATTTGAAGGATAAATACAATTTTTTTTCGTTGTTTTTAATTTTACATTGAAACTTATTTGTATTAGATTATGTAAATTTTGGATAATTATTTTTTTAGATTATGTAAACTAAATTTTATTTAAACTATAAAAATGAAGAAAAAAAATAAAAAATAAACAACAAACAAGAAATAGTTATCAAAACAACATGTGTTATGTGTTAAATGTTTTTTTTTCTTCAAAAAACAAGAAATAAAAAACATTATCAAACAAGTTTCTGTTTCTATTTCTTTTTTTCAAGAAACAAGAAACAAAAGTAGTTATTAAATATGTTTTTGTTTCTAGTTCTCACAATACATGGAACAGGAAACGAGAAACAAGAAATGAGAACGTTATCATTTTCTTATTTTGTTTGTTCTACTTCTTTCTTAGCTTGAGTTTCTACACTCAACATCAATCTTGTTTTTTGTTTTGTTCAAGGGCTCTTCAAGTACTTAATATTTTAAACTCTTGGCTACTTATTTTTTATTTTGAGTTACATATTTGTAAAGGAATGCTACATTGCTTTGAGCGTAAACACGATTGACCATTAAACTTTTGAGTAAAAACGTGCGAGGGGGTGATTGTGAGGTCCGTTTTTTTTTCACTTGTTTTCTTTTACCGCAATGAAATCTTCAAAGTTTCATGGAACATCTGATCTTGAAGTCTACTTCTAGTGGGAGCATGAAGTTGCTCACATTTTCCATAACAATAATCTCACGAGAAAAATGTAATCATATATCTGACACATATTTTAAGAGTTATACCAAGAAGGCCGAGTGAAAACATGACTAGAATTGAAAGAGCTCACACAAAAATGATTTATAAAAAAAAAAAACCGACCTTGTGACGATTTGTGAGAATTTTAAATAATTAATTGTGGTTAGTTAATTTATGTTTACTCACTCAAATTATTAAAATCATTTTAAGCCATTAGATTTTAATTTATAATTTTTTTTTTTTTTTTTTTTTTTTGTGTGTTGGGAGGCAAAATCAAAATAACAATAAAATAATAGATCTTAATTATTTTATCAACGTTTCAAATAGATTTTTTCATCTTTTAAATATGATTTAAATAACTATTTAATTATATTTAAATTTAATACCAAATTACGCTTTTGAGTAATTGCTGTCTATTAATTCTGTTTTAAGCCATTAGGGTTTAATGCTTAATCTTTTCTCTGTATTAAATCGGAAGGAAGGAAGGAAGGAAGGTCTTAAGCAGATCTCTAATGGCGACGGTTGGAAATCTCCCTGAAGAAATGATGATCGAAATTCTATCGAGGCTTCCGCCGGATTCTCTGTCCCGATCCAAGTCCGTTTGCAACTACTGGTACGCTCTAATCAACTCTCTTCAACACAAAAACGTTCTTCTACTGCGTACTGTGAGGATGCACTTTGGAAAAAATGAATATATATTCTCCATCCTCAAATTTCCCCTCGACCTCGATCGACCTGTGTCCGTTCTCGATTTCGATTTTCCATTCGATGACGATTTTAAATATTTAGAAATCCACGGCCATTCTCACGGCTTAGTCTGTCTTTCCGATCGTACGGACATTTTTCTCTGTAATCCGACGATTAGAGAGTTTCGTAAACTCCCGCCGTCGATTCTTCTACTCACCGAACGTCCCTGTGAGCCCTACGGTCGCGACTCGACCTCCCGCGACATCGGATTCGGGTACAATGTGAAATCTAGGGATTTCAAAGTGATTAGGGCTGTGGATTTTACGTATGGGTGTGGACATTTTAGTCATCAGAGACTGGAAATTTATGATTTGAGCAATGATAGATGGAGAGAATTTGAAACCCCTGTTTGTAGCCAAGCATGTTGGACTCCTTCTTTTGAGATGTATCACGAAGGAACATATTATTGGTGGGCGAATGCTGAAGGAGATGTTGAAATTATACAGTCGTTCGACATGAGCGAAGAGATTTTTGGCCAAATTTCCGTACCGGAGAGTTTCGAGGAGTCGTGTGAGAAGCTTAGAAGTATGGGGGTTTTGAATGGATCCATTGTTCTGTTTCATTATACACCGGAAGGGAATGAAAAAACCTTCGACATTTGGGAGATGGAGAAGAATGAATTGGGTGTTGTTTCGTGGTCAAAGCTATTGACAATTATTAGTCCTGTTTCTGGAATTGAAATTGATGATCCATTGTTGTTTGTGAGCTCGGATGAACTTTTAATGGAGGCCAACCAAGGACAGTTGATTTTGTACAATATTAAAACTCAACAAATCAAAACTCAACCGATCAAAGAGCTTCCAATTAAAGTGCATCAATACATTCGAGATCATGGAGACATGGAAGCTACTTCTTTTGTTGAGAATTGGCTGTCGATTGAAAGGAGGTAATAATATTATCAACAATGAATTTTAGTATTTTCAACTCTTCTTTTTTACTTGGAGTTTGCTGTTTGTGAAAGGAAAAAATAATATTACCAAGTTATGGATTTTAGTATTTTCAAGTAATTTAAGTTTGGTTATGTTTAGATTTATCAAATCGTGTGAATCCCTTGTCATTTGCCCCTTGTATGCTTGTGGTGACATTATTGTATGGGAGAGCTAGATCTTATTAAGTGTCATAAAATAAGGTCTCTTGACATAAAATAATTGTCATTAATTGAATACAGAAAAAAACTGTCACGAAACCATGAATGATGACAGTTTTCGGTTTGTGTCATCAATAGAGTAAAGAAGGTCGGAGATATAACAACTGAAAATAATTGTCATCTAAAGTCTCGATGACAGTTTTTATTTGTCATCATAGCCCCGATTTCTAGTAGTGAACTTGAATCTCAATTTAACTAATTATTAAAAATGTGATTGATAAGATTTTTAATTTACTAAGCAACTAATTGATGGAGCGCAGCAGAAGCGAGTCAAATCAATTGACACTCTAATTTCGTCACATGTTCAAAATCTTTGAAATAAAATAAGAATACAAACTTCTTGTAGTTCGAAATTTTTCTATTCCGATGCTCGAATCTCCTCACGAACCTTTCAAAACTTCTCTCGAACTCTTCGAGAACCACCTCTGGTAGTTTCGCTATCCTCGGGCCGAGCAACGGAGTGGTGTGACTCTTTTACAAGAGAAAAACTTTGAAAGATGAAGATGAGAAGGTGAATGTGATGATGGTTTTGTGAGAAATATCTAACACTTAGATTTCTAATTTCTCAAGTAACATAAACTCTTCATCAACCTTCATCCATATATTAAAACTACATTTGATTTCATAGGTCAACAAATCCTTTGCTTAGCATGACACCTCAAATTGGATGGATTAGTCTTCAACCAAGTGTTCCACAATTATGGATGAATTAGTCTTCAACCAAGTGTTCCACAATTAATGAGTTTATGCATGTGGTTGGTAATTCACAATCCACTTCACAACTTGGATAAACCCGCTCGGATAAATTCACTCAACTTGGATAATCCAATTTTGTTATTTTAAAATCAATTCATAATTAATTTTAATAAACAAAATAAATTTAAATTAATTAAACTTTTTAATTAATTAATATTATTATTATTATGTAATTCAATATCAAATATTAATTAAATAATAAGATTATTTCCGATTTCTTAAACCGAATCATCACACATGAATCCATATTTATGTTTTAAACCGAATTTTTCCAAAAACGAATTTGAATAAATTTAAATTCTTTTTCTCTCATATTGTTACACGACTTAATCCGAGCTAGCTAGAAGAATTTAAAAGACTTACAGATCATGAGCTCCAACGATACGAGATTAACCAACCAAACTCTTTAGCCAAGCTAACCAACATTCGTAGATATATTTATGTTCTCTTGATATAACCATCATCAGTAAGTCGATCCTTGACATGTCGTTCCTAATTACAGCTGGGTCAAAATAACTGTTTTACCCCCGTAATTACATATTGTTCCTTAAGTCCCACGGATCCTCTAATAAACTATACAGTTGGGTCAAAATAACAGTTTTACCCTGTAATTACATATTGTTCCTTAAGTCCCACGGATCCTCTAATGAACTATTGGTTTGTGGTCCAACCACCAAACCGATTGGTATGTGATCTCATCACTATACCAAGCTAAGAATGGTCGGAATTATGAGAGTCATAAGGACTATCATAATTAACCGATTCATTAAATGACTCTAAACGACCATATATAGGTTCCTATATAAAAAAAAATATTATGAGTCATGGTAAGAGAGTTTTTATTATTCAAATTACATACAAACTTCCTACTTTCCATATTCAACTTTAATCTCTCTCCTATCATCATTCATGGACTAACTTGAGCGTCGAAGTCGGTGTGCAAAACCCCCCACCGATCCTAACTTACTCTTATACGTTTCAGGTATGGCAAGATCCAGCACGTTCCACCAATCAAATCAAGTTTATCATTGATACCACCGTAAAAATCAACTTTTGCACAAAATTAAGTTCAATGCATAAATTAACTATTGAATAATTTTTCCAAAATTAAAAAAAATCAATAAAATCCTAACTTTATCGTCATTTTTCTTTGAAATCTTATAAGTTTTGTTACTATAGTACATATGCTTTATAATTCATTGAACTCATGTGAGATTTTTTTTAATAATATTTCGAGCAAAAACTTATCCGTGGATTGGAATTAAAACAATTTTTAAAGTTTAAGGTTAAGATTGCAACACGTATCTAAGTTTGAGGTGTAATTTGATTAAATTGAAAGGTTAGGGTCAAAAGCGATATAACATGACAAGTTTAAAGGTCAAATTTGATTTTCCCCCTTATTTTTACTTCTTCAAATACGCATGATCTATTATCATATTTCAAATTCAAAATCTCAAAATTAACTTAACACAACACGGACATATGTATGCAAGGATTACTATAAACTAAAACTACAAAATTTTAGCACTCGTTACACTTTGAGAGGTGGTTTTGTTTTTTTTTTTTTTTTGAAACAAACCAGCTTCATTATGATTACATGGTTAATAAGCCAAGGAGGGAAAATGTTTATCGGCAAGGAGGAAACTCCTGAAAAAGCCCTCTTCGCCAGCTCGTGAGCAGGGGCATTCCGATTTTGAGGGGTGAAGGAGAACTCGATCATCTCAAACCGGGCAGCCAAAGATCTAATATCGTCGATCCAAGTACAAACTTCGCTCAAGATCGGAGTCTCCCCATTTAACATTTGGACTACCGCAAGGCAATCAGATACAATCCGAACCAGGGAGACCTCCATCCGCAATGCTAACTTTAGGCCTTTAATAATCCCAAGAGCCTCAGCACATAAGGGAGAATAAGCGTTCAGCTTATGGGCTTGGAACGCCGCTAAGATTTCGCAATTGGAGTCACGCATAAGGACTCCAAATTTCGAGAGGTTGTTTTGTTAAAGAGTATGTTTAAGATGCCTGAAAATATGATATGCTTGAAAATAAAAGGTATGAGAATCAAAGATAACTGGATTTGAGATATTATCAAATTTTAGTAGAAATAAATGACATTTAAATGATATCGTATTTGCATATAAATAAATGATTGTTTTTTGTTTGGTTTATATAATTACTTATAACAAGTTTATGCAATTATAAAATGATAAAATTAATAAAAATTAGCTATAAAAAAATAAAATTAATCAAAATTAAATTACATAATTTTAAAAAAAATAATTGTTGTTAGTTAATTTATGTTCACTAACTCAAATTATTAAAATCATTTTAAGCCATTAGATTTTAATTTATAATATTTTTTTTTGGGAGTAAAATTAAAATTAAAATAAAAAATCATAATTTTTTATCACGGGTCAAAGAGATTTTTTTTTGAAAAAAATCATCTTTTAAATATGGTTCAAATAAGTATTTAATTATATTTAAATTTAATTCCTACGCTTTTGAGTAATGGCTAGCTATTAATTCTAGTATAACAAACGAAAAAAGAAATCAAGCATTTATGTTTTTAGAAGAAAGTTTAAATTAAATTAGGTCAAAATTATTTAAGAAAATATGTATAATTGGATAGTCTACGCTAGTCTTGGCCGCACCCAATACCTACCTTCTTTTATTTATTTATTTTTTTAATAAAACCCTCTCTCTTACTTAACGACGAAGAGATGATTAGGGTTTAATGTTTAATATTAAATCGGAAGGAAGGTCTTAAGCAGATCTCTAATGGCGACGGTCGGAATTCTCCCTGAAGAAATGATGATCGAAATTCTATCGAGACTTCCGCCGGATTCTCTGTCCCGATCCAAGTCTGTTTGCAATTACTGGTACGCTCTAATCAACTCTCTTCAACACAAAAACGTTCTTCTACTGCGTAATGTGAGGATGACCTTTGGAAAAAATGAATATATATTCTCCATCCTCAAATTTCCCCTCGCACTCGATCGACCTGTGTCCGTTCTCGATTTCGATTTTCCATTCGGTGACGATTTTAACTCTTTAGGTATCCACGGCCATTCTCACGGCTTAGTCTGTCTCTCCGATAGTACGGACATTTACCTCTGTAATCCGACGATTAGAGAGTTTCGAAAACTCCCGCCGTCGATTCTTCTACTCACTGAACGTTCCAGGCAGCCTGACGGCTTCAATTCGTTCACGGACGCCATCGGATTCGGTTACGATGCGAAATCTAAAGATTTCAAAGTGGTTAGGGTTGTCGATTTTGTTCAAGGGGCTGGATATTTACATTCTAAGAGAGTGGAAATTTATGAGTTGAGCAAAGATAGATGGAGAGAAATTGAATCTTCTGTTTGTGGCCATGTATTTTGGACTCCTTCTTTTGAGATGTATCACGAAGGAACATATTATTGGTGGGCGAATGCTAAAGGAGATGTTGAAATTATACAGTGGTTCGACATGAGCGAAGAGGTTTTTGGCCAAATTTCTGTACCGGAAAGTTTCGAGGAGTCGTGTGAGAAGCTTAGAAGTATGGGGGTTTTGAATGGATCCATTGTTCTGTTTCATTATACACCGGAAGGGAATGAAAAAACCTTCGACATTTGGGAGATGGAGAAGAATGAATTGGGTGTTGTTTCGTGGTCAAAGCTATTGACAATTATTAGTCCTGTTTCTGGAATTGAAATTGATGATCCATTGTTGTTTGTGAGCTCGGATGAACTTTTAATGGAGGCCAACCAAGGACAGTTGATTTTGTACAATATTAAAACAAAACAAATCAAAACTCAACCGATCAAAGAGCTTCCAATTAAAGTGCATCAATACATTCGAGATCATGGAGACATGGAAGCTACTTCTTTTGTTGAGAATTTGCTGTCGATTGAAAGGAGGTAATAATATTATCAACTGTGAATTTTAGTATTTTCAACTCTTCTGTTTTCCTTAGAGTTTGCTGTTTGCGAAAGGAATAATATAATTCAAGTATTTTTCAAGTAATTTAAGTTTGGTGAAGTTTAGATTTATCAAATTCTGCTTGCTCCTAGATTTTGATAATAATGATGGATGTCCCTTCTGGTTGCCTCATATATGGTGAAATCATTGCGCCTAAGTTTAAATAGAAAGGGAGAGAGAGTTAGATCACGAGGAGGAGAGGAGGAAAACGCGTGGAAGAGAAGGATATAAAGAATGGATTGTGTACTTATTTTCATCTTTTTCTTTCTCCCCTCTTCCTCTCACGTTGTCTGACCCTACAAATCGTTTTCCGATTGCAGCTACACTGCTCGTACCCGCAAACATATTTGAAGCAAGCAGTGGGCAATCTTCTCTGTCTCTTCAGCGGCAGCACACACACCTTGAGTCGACAATCTCCTCTTCGGCAGCAGTGCACACGCCTTGGTGGCGACACCTTGTCGACGACCGGCACAAGGAATAACGGCTACAACTTTCTCAAGGTTTTCTTTTCCCTCCATTTTGTGGTAAGAGTGTGATCCTGTGTGCGGACTTTTCTGTCTCTTCGGCGGCAGCACACATACCTTGAGTCGACAATCTCCTCTTCGGCAGCAGTGCACACGCCTTGGTGGCGACACCTTGTCGACGACCGGCACAAGGAATAACGGCTACAACTTTCTCAAGGTTCTCTTTTCCCTCCATTTTGTGGTAAGAGTGTGATCCTGTGTGCGGACTTTTCTGTCTCTTCGGCGGCAGCACACATACCTTGAGTCGACAATCTCCTCTTCGGCAGCAGTGCACACGCCTTGGTGGCGACACCTTGTCGACGACCGGCACAAGGAATAACGGCTACAACTTTCTCAAGGTTCTCTTTTCCCTCCATTTTGTGGTAAGAGTGTGATCCTGTGTGCGGACTTTTCTGTCTCTTCGGCGGCAGCACACATACCTTGAGTCGACAATCTCCTCTTCGACGGCAGTGCACACGCCTTGGTGGCGACACCTTGTCGACGACCGGCACAAGGAATAACGGCGACAACTTTCTCAAGATTCTCTTTTCCCTCCATTTTGTGGTAAGAGTGTGATCCTGTGTGTGGCCTTTTTTCTCGATCTATTTTACGGCTAAATCGTGAGCGCGAGGGTGAGAAAAGTTGCTATTAAAATATTCTCTTCTCTTTTTCCTGACTGGGATCAATAAATCTTGATAGTAATGGCGAGGAGGCAAGAACCAAAAGAATAGAAGAGGCAAGAACCAAAAGAATAGAAGAGGCAACAATCTTGACACACCCATGGCGAGGAAGAACCAAAAGCAAAGCTATAGGTTAAATTTTCAAATTTACTCGTGCATTTCAATTATTTTTTTTTTCTGATTTACAAGTTATGGAATATAAAAGTTAATAATTACATGTATGATGTATGAACATTAAAAATAGACTACACATTTTTTTAAAATGAATTAACAAGTATGTTTTTAATATCTTTTAGGTTAGCAATTAGTAAGGAATAGGACAGTTAAACATTACATTTTAAGCATGTTGCACCACTTGAGGAGGAAACAAACTCATGTTTAGCATGTAATTTGTTGCTAGGTTGAATCCATCTACGGAAATTCTTCCAAGTGTCCATTTTGAAAAAAGTTGAAAAAATTTGTCTAAAACTGAAATCAATTTTTATCATATTTGCAGAGTTTAGGATTTATATTTATATTTAGGGTTTAGTGTCAGTGTTTAGGGTTTTGAGGGGTATTTTTTAATCAAATCATCTTTTGCCTCACCTCAAATTATGGACTATTGATATACATTATACCTTTTATAGACTCTAATTTGTTTCTAAGTTCAATCCATGCAGATAAATTCTTATAAATGTCCTGGATTCATTTTGAAGAAAAAAAAAAATTCTAAAACTTGTTCAACTGAAAAATTAGCAAAACAAATCAAATTTTACCATATTTCCAGGTTTAGGGTTTGGAGGGATATTTTAGTCTTGGGTCTCATTTTAGATTATAATATTTGACAATTTTTCAAATAAAAAACATGTTTTGACTTTTTTTCAAAACTGCAAATTAAAAATGGATATTCCTATTGCTATCCATTGAATCAAATCATCTTTTGCCCGGCTTCAAACTATTGAATAAATGAATTCACTATAATGGAAGAGTGGTTACTGAAAAATAGCTAACATCTATATTTATTATAATCCTAACTCTTTTGAGTCCGAATACTCAATGAGATTTAACTCTTTTGAGTCTAAATACCTTAGTGTGATTTAACTTAATAAAAAATCAAATCAACTAAAAAAAAAAAAAAAGATGATTTTATGAGAGATAAAATAGTTGGGAGGAAAAATCGTAACAATTAAAAAAATTGTTTGAATTATTTGAAATAATTTGAATTTTAATGGTTGTTTTTTTAAGAGTGAGAAATGACGTTCATGTTTCTGTTCGGGGTATATTGACGTACTTAAACCTATGATTACATGGTTCTAGCTTTAAAAAATGATTTAGAAATATTTTGCATTCATCCAACACCCATGTCAAATCAGTATTGATATCTCCAACAACGTTAAATAATCTAAATTAAAAAATAATCCACAATTGAATTCAATGGCACATTGAAAATGTATTTACCTTAAGCTTTGTTTCGTTTTTTTTTTCGTTTTTTTTTCACCATTCATTCTCATGTGTGTTTCCATCTGCATTATGTTCTTCATCCTCCCATATCACTTTGAACTTTGAAAATTCAGGCTTGAGGATAGATATGTGTTATTCGCTTAACAATTTTTTTTAAAAATGTTTTGTATTTAGATCATGAACTCTATCAATGCAACAAAAAAAAATTGAAAATGATATGACTTATAAGACCACGTTTCGCAATTTTAAATACAAATTTTGGATTCTAAAACTTGATTCCACTTTTTAGAGATTTTTGTAACGTCTTTGATCTATAAAATAACTAGATTTTGATTCCATTTCTTAGGTATTTTGGTAATGTCTTAGATTTAAATCACAATTTATCCCTTGACTTATTGTATTAATTGCATGTATATACTCTTACGTACATAAAATGAATATGGTTGATAGAGTGATTAACAATTTATCCCTTGACTTATGGTATTAATTGCATGTATATACTCTTACGTACATAGAATGAATATGATTGATAGAGTGATTAACAATTTATCCATTCACTTAATTATTGTATTAATTGCATGTATATACTCTACATAGAATGAATATGATTGATTGAGTGATTAACTATTGACTTAATTATTGTATTAATTGCATGTATATACTCTACATAGAATGAATATGATTGATTGAGTGATTAGCTATTGACTTAATTATTGTATTAATTGCATGTATATACTCTTTCGTACATAGAATTGAATATGATTGATAGCGTGATTAACAATTTATCCTTTGGCTTTATTGTATTAATTGCATGTATATACTCTTACGTACATAGAATGACTATGATTGATAGATTGATTAAGTGTGTTTGACTATTTGTATATATACATATAGACATAGGTTTGCTATATATTTATTGCATGTATCATATGTATGTAAGACACATGTTGCTATATATTTAGTACTATAGACTATTATCGATTGTTGTAGTTTACCACACGTATGTATCGTTACATACACATAGGTATTGACTTATTTGATGTGTTTAATTACATGCATACGAGGCACATTTTATTGTTCTCTTGATAATTAGTAATTTATATGTATATAATACTATATACTCCGTTAATAATCATAACATATTTTTGGTATTGAGAATCTTAGGTCCGTGTCGTCTTTTTATGTTTTCATATCTACAACTTCATCATTCATGATCAAACAACAATTGTGGTACATCCGATTTGAATAACCTGTTAGCATCCACACAAGATCCATGTCTTTAAGATAGCATTGTGATCAATGATTTCTTTTCATCGTTCCTAAGGAGGGATAATTGTTGTAGATGAGCAACCATGACTTTGTGGGTTTTTGACTTTTTATCGTCATTGTCATTTTCTTTTGAGTTTCTCTATGTTTTTTCTGGTAAAAATGACTAATGGAATTGAAAAAATTGTGATAACGAACCTGTGCTTCTCAGAAAGCAGCTAGTTGTTGTTGTGGAGAGTATTCAATTGGAGCTATGCGATTTTATGGTCACCGTCGACTAGGCAACATGAGTATTGAATTTTCTTTTCTTTTGATCAGTTTTTGATGCCTTTGTTTCTTCATTTTTGACTTGTATATCTATCCATGTTTTTCATAAATCTCGTTGTATGAACGATATAAATCGATTTGTTTAGACAAAAACAGAAAAATGAGTTGAAACAACTTTCTAAAAGCAAATTTAAGTTGTGTGGATATTTTTTGTTTGAGAAAAATGAGTTCTAGGAGGTTAGAATAAATATCATATTTATATATATATATATACAAATCAAATTTTGGGCTTGACGTAAATATTATATATATATATATATATATAATTGGAAGAAAAATATTCACTCTTCCCTCCTATAATTTAGATAGCTATGAAATCTAAATATGTAAATTTTTTAGTTATTTTTCGATTTTACTTTTTATATTTAGCTATTTATTACAATAAGAATTTATTAGGGTACAAAAAACCTGCAACCCGAAAAATCCAAACCAACCCAACCCGAATTTTTGGTTTGGGTTGGTTTTTTTTTATCGGGTTGGTTTTTTGCCAACTCGAATTTTCGGGTCGGTTCGCGAGTTGAACAAATTTTGGCTCGGTTCAATTAGGTCTTGCTCTTTCATCGTTTCACTCGTCTCAGCTAGGGGTGCAAGGAAATCCCGAAAAAACCGACATTAATTTTAGTTCAGTTCGGTTCGGTTGACGGTTTCAGTTTGAATATTAAGAAAACCGAATATATTCGGTCGGTTTTCGATTTTGATGCTTTAAAACCGAAGATAACCGAGCCGACCGATTACTATATATATATAATAAACCGAAGTGTAATCAATAAGTGTAAGTGGTCTAATGGCTTTAGAGACATCCTTACAACCAGGATGTCTTGAGTTCGAGCTTTATAATGTGCATATTTTTTGAACTATTTACTCCTACAAAGTAGAATGGGCCCATTACACATGCCCATCATCCAACCTCTTGCAGCCCACTAAACTTAACCCAACTCGGCCCATTGCTCTTTGAATTAACTAATCGGTGAACCGCCAGACCGAACCGATTAAACCGTCAATCGGATGGTTCGGTTCGGTTCACAACCTCCGACGGTTCGGTTTCGGTTTCACATTTCCTTCACTATTCTTATCGGTTCGGTTTCGGTTCAGCCCTCAAACCGAGCCGAATCGAACCGATTACACCCCTAGTCTCAGCTGCCCCTCTCTCGGACTCTCTCGCAGACCTCCTCCCCCTCCGTCTCCGCCTCCTTCACTTACCTCTCTCGTCTATAATCCATAAAACTAGTTCAAATTATCGATTAAATATTAAGTTGAATACAAACTATTATTAATTAATTTATGAACATGTTTTATGTTATAAATTTTATATAATTATTATTTTACAATATCATATACTTTACATTATATTATATTATGCATATTTAAATTTAATAAAAATGAATTTAATTTATAACATGAAATACTATATTTATTCAAGTTCATTTTAAATATAATTCTGCATTTTAAAATTACAATTTCAAAATCTGAATACTTTGAAGAAAAAAAATGTTGTTTTTCATAATTTTCACAATTTAGATCACAAAATTAAGATTGCTTACCAAACATGCCTTAGTTTAGTAAGCAAAGTTCACTTGCAATAGAATGAAGTGAGATAATATGTAGGCAAATAATTCATAGTTTCAAGTATAGCTCAATTGACCTAAGGTTGTGTCTTGACTAAGAGGTCATGAGTTGAATCTCTCCATTGATTAAAATACGACACAAAATCTTTAGGACAAAAAACCTTAAAATTACCTTAAAACTTGATCCCTAAACTGTAAAATTTCAAAACCTCAAATGAGTTTTTTTCCAGCACGTGATTTAAAACCTAGAATTAGGTACATATTTGATCTAATAAAAAGTGGGGAATGTGATTGTTATATGAATATACATTTTTTTGTGAATTAAAAAAATTGAAAAAATTGTTTACTATGGTCCTCCAATTTTGATCTAAAAACGATAATTTTTTTATGAGTACATTTTTCCTTTTATTTTTTCATTGTTGGGTTTTGGAGGTTCATTAACCTGCACCCCAAAGCTTTCAGATCAAAATCCTTAAGAAAAACACCTTAAAACTCGATACATAAATCTTGAATATCCAAAACCATGAAGGCGTTCTTTTCTAGCACGTGGTTTACAACCTTGAATTAGGTACATGTTTGGTCCAATAAAATGTGGAGAACTTGAATCTTATACGAATATACACTTTTATGTGAATTAATTAATTTTTTTTTTTACTATAATTCTCAAATTTTGGTCTAAAAACGGTCATTTTAGTCATTTTTTTTATGAGTACATTTTTTCTTTTTTCAATGTTGGGTTTTTAAGGATCATTACCGTACAAATACAAAAGTTTTAGGACCAAAATTCTTAAAGAAAAATACTTTAAAACTTGATTCCCAAACCGTTAATATCCAAAACCTTGGCATTCATTTCTAGAACGGGGTTTACAACCTTTAATTAGGTACATGCTTGGTCCAACAAAAAGTGGGTGAGTTGAATCTTATATGAATATACAATTTTTATGTGAATTAAAAAAAAAAAATTGTTTACTATAGTCCTTCAATTTTGGTCTAAAAACGGTCATTTTAGTCAATTTTTTTATCACCTTTTTCCTTTTCATTTTTAAATGTTGAGTTTTGAGGGATCATTACCCTACAACACAAAAGTTTTAGGACCAAAAGCATTAAAGAAAAACACCATAAAACTCTATCCATAAACTGTACATATCCAAAACCCTAAGGGGGCGCAGGGTGGGTTATTATAGTTGGTGGGTTATTATAGTCGGTGGGTTATAATAATCTGTGGGTTATAATAGTCTGTGTTTGGGGTGCAGAGTTGTATAGTCTGGGTTTAGTAAGTCTGTGTTTGGGGTGCAGAGTTGTATAGTGTGGGTTTAAAATACAGTTTTCTTTAACATGAAGTTTGAAATATGTGTTTATGTTAGTTTATTTTTTTTCTACAACTTTTTGTTGTATTTATATAGTTAAATGTATATTACATATTAATTTTTTAAAAATTAAAAAAATAAATATTATTTAGGAAATCACAAATAATCGACAACAAGCTCGGTGGAGAGAGAAATAATACAGTTTTCTTTAACATGGACTTTGAAATATGTGTTTATGTTAGTTTATTTTTTTTCTACAACATTTTGTTATATTTGTATAGTTAAATGTATATTACATATTAATTTTTTAAAAGTTAAAAAAATAAATATTATTTAGGAAATCACAAAGGTTCGGTGAAGAGAGAAATTTGGGATGAAATGGAAGATAAAAAATCGTGAGGTGAGGAAGACAAAAAGAGAGAAAAAATCGGTAAATTGAGTAAAAAAACAAAGAGAGAAGAAAACTCGAAAAAAAAATAAAGAGAGAAGAAAACCCGAAAAATTTAATGAAAATGAAAAAGAAAAAAAAAAAAAAAAAAAACTGTAGAACTCTTACAGTGTTACTGTAGAACTGCTACAGTAAACACTGTAGAACTGCTACAGTAAACACTGTAGCAACCGGGGTTATAATAACCCCCAGCCCCAACTTATATAGTTGGGGCTCCAACCATGGGGTGGGCTATTTAAGCCCACCCCACCCTACCCAACTCGGGCCAAACAACCCTTAAAGGTGTTCTTTCCTAGCACGTGGTTTAACCTTCAATTAGGTACATGTTTGATCCATTAAAAAGTAGGGAATGTGAATCTTATATGAATATACATTTTTTGTGACTTAAAAAAAATTTAAAAATTGTGTACTAGAGTCCTCCAAATTAGGTCTAAAAATAGTTATTTTTGTCATTTTTTTTACGTACATTTTTCCTTTCCTTTTTTCAATGTGGGGTTTTGGAGGTTCATTAACCTACAATCTCAAAGCTTTAGGATAAAAATCCTTAAGAAAAACATTTTAAAACTTGATCCCTAGAGCGTAAATTTTCAAAACCATGGAGGAGTTCTTTTCAAACACATGGTTGAAAATCTTGAATTACGTACCTGTTTGGTCCAATAAAAAATGGGAATGTGAATGTGCTATGAATATACATTTTTTAAATTAAAAAAAAACTGTTTTTTTTTTATTAATTATAGTCCAATTTTGGTCTAGAAAATGATGTTTTTTTTTATGGGTGCATTTTTTCTTTTCTTTTTTCTATATTGGGTTTGGAAGGTTTATTCACCTGCAGCCCCAAAGCTTTACAATAAAAATACTTTAAAATTCAATCCCTAAATCGTAAATATCCAAAACCCTAAAGGCATTCTTTTCTAGCACGTGTTTTACACTTTTGAATGTGAATGTTTTTTTCTAGCACGTGTTTTACACTTTTGAATGTGAATGTGCTATGAATATACATTTTTGGAATTAAAAAAAAATGTTTTTTTTTATTAATTATAGTCCAATTTTGGTCTAGAAAATGATGTTTTTTTTTATGGGTGCATTTTTTCTTTTCTTTTTTCTATATTGGGTTTGGAAGGTTTATTCACCTGCAGCCCCAAAGCTTTACAATAAAAATACTTTAAAATTCAATCCCTAAATCGTAAATATCCAAAACCCTAAAGGCATTCTTTTCTAGCACGTGTTTTACACTTTTGAATTAGCTACATGTTTGGTTCAATAAAAATTGAAGAATTTGAATCTTATATGAATATACAATTTTTATGTGAATGAAAAAAAAAATTGATAATTTCTTTATGAATACATTATTTCTTTTCTTTTTCAATGTTGGGTTTTGAACGATGATTAACCTACATCTTAAAAAAAAAATATTTTAAAACTCGATCCATAAATTGTAAATTTCAAAAACTTTAGAGGTGTTCTTTATAGGCACGTGGTTTTAAAACCTTGAATTGGGTACATGCTTGGTCCAATAAAAAGTACAGAATATGAATGTTATTATATATGTATATAATTTTGTTGTGAACTAAAAAAAAACGTAAAAAAATGTTTACAAATCTCCAAATTTGGTCTAAAAATAATTATTTTGGTCAAATTTTTATGAGTACATTTTTCCTTCTCCTTTTTCATTGTTCGGTTTTAATGGATCATTAACCTACGGACCCAAAGATTTAAGGATTCGAAAGATTTAGGACTAAAATCCTTAAGAAAAAAATCTTAAAACTCTCCCTAAAACCCTAAATTTCCAGAACCTGTAGTTCTTTTCAAGCACGTGGTTACAAACCAAAAATTAGGTCCAATAAAAAAAAATGGAAAATGTGAATGTTTATACACTTCTTTGTGAATTGAAAAAAAAAATTAAAAAAATTGTTTATTATGGTTCTCCATGTTCTAAAAACGGCCATTTATGTCATTTTTTTTATTAGTAAATTTTACCTTTTATTTTTTCAACGATGCATTTTTGGAGGTTGATTAAGCTATAACCCAAAAATTTAAGACCAAAATTCTTAAGAAAAAACACTTGAAAATTGTTTTTTCAACGTTGCATTTTTTTGAGGTTCATTAAGCTATACAACCCTAAAATTTAAGACCAAAATCCTTAAGAAAAAATACTTAAAAAACAGTAAATTTCCAAAACTCTAAGGAGCGTTTGGCCCAAGGAGTTGGAGAGTTAAAGTTGTTTTGTCTGAAAATGAAATATATATTTTTTTATTTTATCTCTCTTAACAAATTTCTTTAGAGACAACATCAGATTATTTTTTCACATTGCTTATCAAAAAATATATATATATATATTTTTTTTTTGTTAGAACTCATATTTAATTTTATTAACTATAAGATTGTCTACCTATAAGTATAGTTTACTCATGTGTCAAACACGTCTTCCTCCTCCCTCCTAAACTTGTCATATCTAAATCCACTCCACCTCATCCTCTCAACAAAAAATGATTTATTTTAGCTATGTTTTGTTTTTTTTTTATACATTTTTTTTCTATAATTTTTCATATTTTCATTGTTAAAGACTTTTTTCAGTAAATTTCAATAAATATTAAGAATGTGATTTTTTATTTTATTTTATGTATCCTTCACAAATTTCCCTAAAGATAACACAAATAATTTTGACCACAATACTTCACATTCTTTTTTCAATATCACTCACACTAATTATTCATTTTATTTGGATAGTTTTGTAAATAAAAGAAAGTCCTACAATATTGTGTTAAATATTACACGTGAATTTGAAAGATTTCAATCCATTAATTTAAACGGGTCCAAATAAGTTGATGTTTTGATTTATCTCATGGCAAGAATACTACATTTTGAATTTGGTTTAAGTACCATTTTTGATTGAAAAACCTAAATTATATTTAAAATAATAAAAAATGGGTTGAATTGCATTTTTAGTCATTTTACACATTTAGTTTAAATTGCGTTTTTTTTTAATGATTAAAAATATTGTGGGAGGGAGGGAAGGAAGAGAGTGAAATGTGTTGCCTCGAAAAATGGGACAAACTTGAATAATATTTACTGTAGAACCCTGGGGAGTTCAATAGTAATTATGGTAGAAGTCTGGGAAGTTGATATTTTTTATCCGAGTTCAACAAGTCCGTGGGCCAAACGGGGAGTTAATTTCTCCTCCCAACTCCTTGTCAAACAACTCCTTGGGCCAAACACGCCCTAAGGATTTCCAAAACCCTAATGGGGTGTTTGGGGCACCAACTTGGGGTTGGGTGGACTGAGTTATTATAACTTAATTTACGTTTGACCCACCGACTATTATAACCCACAGTCAATAAAATAATTGTAATGACGACAATAGTATTTACTATTCACAACTATTATAATTCATCGACTATTATAACCATGGACTATCCACTATAATAACTCATTGAACGCCTCAAACAACCCCTAAATGAGTTCTTTTTTCTAGCACGTGATTTTAAAACATTGAATTAAGTACATGTAAATTAGGTACTTGCTTGGTCCGATAAGAAGGGGGAATGTGAATCTTATATGAATATATACATTTTTTGACTTAATCTTTTTTTAAAAAATTGTTTACTACAGTACTTCACCAAATTTGGTCTAAAAACAATTTTTTAGTCATTTTTTTATAAGTATATTTTTCCTTTCTGAGGTTCATTAACCTACAACCCAAAATTTTAGGATCAAAATACTTGAGAAAAACACCTTACAACTCATCCCTAAATCGTAAATTTCAAAAACTCTAAAAGAGTTTTTTTCAAACACATGGTTGAAAATCTTGAATTAGGTACATGCTTTTGGTTCAATACAAAGTGAGAAAAATGAGTTTTTTTCAAACACATGTTGAAAATCTTGAATTAGGTACATGTTTGGTCCAATACAAAGTGAGAAATGTTCCTGCGTTTTCATCCATAATCCTAATGTAACCCCGCCCGTGAATCTTATTTTCATCTTCCTCCTTTTTCTTCTTTCTTTTAATAGCATTTTATATGACGATCCTATCCAAAAATGTTATTAAAAGGGATATTTGTAGTACTGTAATTACAAATATTTTGAATTACATTAATGGGGAATGTGAATTACATTACAAGTGGACAAGTGAATTAGGTACATGTTTGGTCCAATAAAAAGTGGGGAATGTGAATCTTATGAATACACTTTTTTTTTACTTAAAAAAAAATTGTATACTATAGTCCTCCAAATTAGGTCTAAAAACAGTCATTTTTGTCATTTTTTTATACGTATATTTTTTCTTTCCTTTTTTCAATGCGGAATTTTGGAGGTTCATTAACCTACCAGCCCAAAGCTTTGGGATCAAAATTCTTAAGAAAAATACCTTAAAACTCAATCCCTAAACTAACTGTAAATTTTAAAAATCCAGATCTTTTCAAACACATTGTTGAAAATCTTGAATTAGATACCTGTTTTGGTCCAATAAAAAGTGAGGAGCTATGAATATACACTAATTTTTAGAATAAAAAAAAATTGATTTTTTTTTAACTAGTCCTCCCATTTTGGTCTAAAAACAGTGACTTTTTTATGAGTACATTTTTTCTTTTCTTTTTTCTATATTGAGTTTTGAAGGTTGATTAACCGGCTGCCTCAAAGCTTTACAATAAAAATCCTTAAGAAAAATACTTTAAAACCCAATCCCTAAACAATAAATATCCAAAACCCTAAAACCGTTCTTTTCTAGCACATGGTTGGTCCAATAAAAAGTTCAAAAAAAAGTGAGAAATTTGAATCTTATATGAATATACAATTTTAATGTGAATGAAAAAAAATTTAATTTCTTTTTACTGTAATCCTTTAATTTTCGTCTAAAAATGGTCATTTTGATAATGTTTTTTATAAATACATTATTCCTTTTCTTTTTTCAATGTTGGGTTTTGAATGATGATTAACCTACATCCTTAAGAAAAACATCTTAAAACTCGATCCATAAATCATAAATATCAAAAACTTTAGAGGTGTTCTTTTCAGACACATGGTTTAAAACTCTGAATTGGGTACATGCTTGGCCCAATAAAAAGTGGAGAATATGAATGTTATATAAATATAACTTTTTTTTGTGAATTAAAAAAAAAACGTAAAAAGTTGTTTACTGTACTCCTCCAAATTTGGTCTAAAAATAATCATTTTGGTCAATTGTGTTCGAGTACATTTTTTCTCTTGGGTTTTGGAGGTTCATTAACCTACAGACCCAAAGATTTAGGACCAAAATCCTTAATAAAATACCTTAAATTTAGTTTTTTCAAGCACATGGTTACAAACAAAAAATTAGATCCAATAAAAAAATGGAAAATGAGAATGTTATATGAATATACATTGTTTTATGAATTAAAAAAAATTAAAAAACTGTTTACTATAGTCTCCAATTTTAGGTTCATTAAGCTACAACCCTAAAATTTAAGACCAAAATCCTTAAAAAAAAACACCTGAAAACTCGATCCCTAACTGTAAATTTCACTTGAAAAATCGATCCCTAACCCTAATGGAGTTTTTTTTTTTTTCTAGCATGTGGTTTAAAACCTTGAATTAGAAACATGTAAATTCGATACATGCTTGGTCCAATTTGGTCTAAAAACACTTCCTTTAGTCATTTTTTTATATGTACATTTTTCCTTTCAAGGTAGAGTTTTTGAGGTTCATTAACCTACAACCCCAACCCCAAAACTTTAGCATCGAAATCCTTGAGAAAAACATCTTAAAATTCGATCCCTAAATCGTAAATTTAAAAAACTCTAAAGGGATTTTTTTCAAACATATGGTTGAAAATCTTGAATTAGGTTCATGTTTGGTCCAATAAAAAGTGAGTAATGTTCATGTTTTTTCATCCATAATCCTAATGTAACCCCGGTCGTGAACTTTTTTTATTAGCATTTTATATGACGATCCTATCCAAAAATGTTATTAAAAGGGATATTTGTAGTAGTGTAATTACCAATATTTTGAATTACATTACAAGTGGACAAGTGAGCGGGTCCATACACATGCCTTGGGGCTAAAGCATTGTTCCAAAACATAAGCAGAAATTGATAGATCTTCAACAGAAGTAAAGATAAAGTAGCTCAAAAAACTAAATTAAAATTCATACCTGATAAATTGATTTCCTCCTTTCACAGACAGCAAACTCCCAACTAAAAAAGTAGCTTCGAAGCTGTCTGAATCCCCTCTGATTGGAAGCACTTTGATCTGTTGTGAGTTTTAATATTGTACAAAATCAATTGTCCTAATTCCCCGACCTCCATTAAAAGTTCATCCGAGCCCACAAACCACAATGGCTTTTCAGGGCAGATACAATAGAAGTAAGAACCCTAAACTTAACTTACTTGAAAATACGAAAATCAATAACTTGGTAATATCATTACCTCCTTTCAATCGACAGCAAATTCTCAACAAAAGAAGTAGCTTCCATGTCGAGATGATCTCGAAGGCGTTGATGCACTTTAATTGGAAGCTCTTTGATTGGTTGAGTTTTGATTTGTTTTGTTTTAATATTGTACAAAATCACTTCTCCTTTGTTGGTCTCCATTAGAAGTTCATCCGAGCTCACAAACAACAATGGATTATCAATTTCAATTCCAGAAACAGGACTAATAATTGTCAATAGCTTTGCCCACGAAACAACACCCAATTCATTCTTCTCCATCTCCCAAATGTCGAAGGTTTTTCCATTCCCTTCCCATCGATAATGAAACAGAACAATGGATCCATTCAAAAACCCCATACTTCTATGCTTCTCAGGCGACTCCTTGAAACTCTCCGGTACAGAAATTTGGCCAAAAACCTCTTCGCTCATGTCGAACGACTGTATAATTCCTTCAGCATTCGCCCACCAGTAACAGTAATATGTTCCTTCGTGATACATCTCAAAAGAAGGAGTCCAAAATACATGGCCACAAACAGAAGATTCAATTTCTCTCCATCTATCTTTGCTCAACTCATAAATTTCCACTCTCGTAGAATGTAAATATCCAGCCCCTTGAACAAAATCGACAACCCTAACAACTTTGAAATCTCTAGATTTCGCATCGTAACCGAATCCGATGGCGTCCGTGAGCGAATTGAAGCCGTCAGGCTGTCTGGAACGTTCAGTGAGTAGAAGAATCGACGGCGGGAGTTTTCGAAACTCTCTAATCGTCGGATTACAGAGGTAAATGTCCGTACTATCGGAGAGACAGACTAAGCCGTGGGAATGGCCGTGGATATCTAAAGAGTTAAAATCGTCATGGAATGGAAAATCGAAATCGAGAACGGACACAGGTCGATCGAGGTCGAGGGGAAAATTGAGGATGGAGAATATACTTTCAATTTTTCTAAAGTCCATCCTCACATTACGCAGTAGAAGAACGCTTTTGTGTTGAAGAGAGTTGATTAGAGCGTACCAGTAATTGCAAACGGACTTGGATCGGGACAGAGAATCCGGCGGAAGCCTCGATAGAATTTCGATCATCATTTCTTCAGGGAGATTTCCGACCGTCGCCATTAGAGATCTGCTCAAGACCTTCCTTCCTTCCGATTTATTACAGAGAAAAGATTATACATTAAACCCTAATCATCTCATCTCTTCGTCGTTAAGTAAAAGGGAGGGTTTTATTCAAAAAATAAATAAATAGAAGAAGGTAAGTATTGGGTGCGGCCAAGACTAGCGTAGACTATCCAATTATACGTATTTTCTTAAATAATTTCGACCTAATTTAATTTAAACTTTTTTTTCTAAAAACATAAATGTTTGACTTTTTTTTTATTCTAGAATTAATTGACAGCCATTACTAAAAGCGTAATTTTGAATTAAATTTAAATATAATTAAATAGTTATTTAAATCATATTTAAAGATTACATTTACAAGTATAATTGAAATCTGAACCATATACTATTATATACATGACTAACACATCTTATTTTTATCTTCATTTTAATGAAAATATTGTGAGAATGGTTGTTTTAAAATTTATAGATAAAAATGAAATATTGTGAAAAATCACACCAATTTGAAAAATCACATGCCTTGCTTTTTTAAACCCTCTACAAGTATAACAAATAAACCTTTGGAAATTGTTCAATGTGATCTATGGAAACTATCACTTATGGCTTCAACATCAGGTATATATATTACATTAGTTTTGTTGATTATTATTCAAGTTTTACTCATATGTTTCCTTTAAAACATAAAGTAGCGGCTTAACAAAGAATTAAATGCTTACAAAGTGACTGGGGAGGTGAATTTAGGTCCTTTATTTATTTTATTAAACAAAATGGTATAAAGTTCATGCATTTTTGTCCCCATACTAGCCAACAAAATGACATAATTGAAAGGAAACATAGACATATAGTAGAAATGGGATTAACTCTTCCTGCTCAAGCCTCTATGCCTTTAAGGTTTTGGTGGGATGCCTTTATATCTTCTTTTTACCTAATCAATAGACTACCTACTGTTGTCTTAGGTAATATATCATCATGGGAGAAACTATATAAACAAAAACCTTACTATTCCTTCTTGAAAGTGTTTGTATTTTCCCTGTTTAAGACCTTATCAAACACATCAATTTCAGTTTCATAGTACAAAATGTGTCTTCTTGGGTTATAATGATTGTCATAAGGGATATAAGTGTCTTAGTTTAAATGGTAGAATTTATATCTTTATTGTCTTTAATGAGCTTGAGTTTTCTTTTAAAATTGGTTTTCTTACCACTTCTTTAGCCAAGCAAAAGTCAAATGATACTATTGTGACATTATTGAATTTTCCTACCTACCAATCGGCTATTTTGAGAGAAGATGTCACAATTTCACCTCAAAATCATTCAAATTTCAATGAAGATTTATCTGATATATCACATGTGTTTCCATACAACAAACTCCTGAAGGCATACTCTCCTTGTCACTTGGACCAATACATACCGAACACATACAATCAGTTCATGAGCCAACATGAGCATAGCTCAACCGGCATAATGTATGAACTATGAGCAAGTGGTCTCAAGTTCGATTCCTCCTCCCCACATGTTAGTCAAAAAAAAAAAAAATATATTCCTTTTTCAAATTCTCCTTCTATTGCCTCTTTCTGCTCCTATAGCACAAACAACCTCTAACTTGAATATTAATCCCACTTTTCTACCTATTCCCCTATGCAAACTAGATCCAAAAGTGGAATTTTTAAACATTTAAAATTATGTTGCCACTAATTCTGCATTTCATGATTTAATTGAACATGAACTAGTCAATGTCACTGAAGCTCTCAGTCCTACACATTGGAAAGCTGCTATGCAATCAGAGATGAATGCTTTAGTAAAAAATCATACTTGGTCACTCACCTCTTATTCATTTACCTACAATCTAGTAGGATGTAAATGAGTGTCCAAAGTGAAAATAAATTTTGATGGAACAATACAGAAGTACAAAGCAAAATTAGTTGCAAAGGGGTTTCATCAACATCCAGGTATTGATTTCAAATAAACTTTTAGTCCAATAATTAAATCTTCCACAATCAGAGTTATTTTGACTTTAACAGTGACAAATGACTGGATTATAAAACAATTAGATATTAATTGTGCATGCAGTGCATACCAAAAGCAACATCAATTATATGGTGTGACAATGTAAATACCATGTCCTTATCTTCAAATCCAGTTTTTCATTCAAGAACAAAACATTTTGAATTAGATTTGCACTTTGTCAAAGACAAAGTTTTAGCTAAAACTCTTGATGTTCGATATGTTCCCTAAAGTGATCCCTTGGCTGATGGTCTAACAAAACTATTATCAGAACACAAGTTTCATAGTATGAGAGGATGAGGCAAACTCAATGTGCAAGTTGCACCCTTTCGTTTGAGGGAAGGTGTTAAAGAAATTGTTACAAGTAAAATATAATTATGTTGATTTATTATTGTTAATGGGTCAAGGTCAGTTATTGTTAGTTTTAGTCGACTAAATATGTTGGTTACAAGTGGTTGATGTACACCCGTGGTTGTTTATATATGTGGTAGGCAATGTACATAAATTTGAAAATGATTTAATCCATCAATAAAGTGTAAAAGAAAAGAAGTTTGCAAGTTATTTAATTATCAATTTAAAAATATTCTCACGGAAATGTTTATAGCATAGTGTTAATTTTACAAGATTTTTCTTTTCTTTTTTCATGAGGGTTAAATTGTTGTTTTTTTTTTTTTTTTGCAACGGTATTTTAATTAATGCGAGGATTGAATCATGACCTCTTAGTCACAAACACAACCTTATGTCAATTGAGCTATGTTGGATTTGACAATTCTTTTTTTTTCTTTGACAACAAGTTAAATCGTTGTTTAAACTTTAATGTATTATATTCATTAATGAAAATAAATCAAAGGTAAAATAAATGTGGGACAACTTATTTTTTTTTAATGTGATTTTTGTAATGATATAAATACTATATATACTTTTTTGGGTTGGTTGCAGAAACAATCTAAAATAACTGCAATTTTAGCAAAGTTTAAAATATTTTGTAAATATGGCAAAAAAATCAGTGGCTATCAACGATAGACTCTATCGTTGAAATATGTCTATTAGTGATAGACTATATGTCTATCAGTGATAGACTACTATAAAAAACTAAGTCTACCAGCGATAAACCATACTATTAGTGATATAAATTGCAATATCTGAAGAAGAAGAAGAAGAAAAAAAAAAAAAAAAAAAATGATCTTTAAATATGATTTAAAAAATTATTTAATTATATTTAAATTTAATTCAAAATTACATTTGTTTTTTTTTTTAAGGTGTGGATTGAATCTAGGACTTCATAGTCACTAGGCAATATGTTGATGCTAAATTACGCTTTTAGTAATGGCGGTCAATTAATTCTAGAATAAAAAAAAAGAAATCAAACATTTATGTTTTTAGAAAAAAGTTTAAATTAAATTAGGTCAAAATTATTTAAGAAAATATGTATAATTGGATAGTCTACGCTAGTCTTGGCCGCACCCAATACCTACCTTCTTTTATTTATTATTATTATTTTTTTTTTAATAAAACCCTCTCTCTTACTTAACGACGAAGAGATGATTAGGGTTTAATGTTTAATCTTTTCTCTGTAATAAATCGGAAGGAAGGAAGGTCTTAAGCAGATCTCTAATGGCGACGATCGGAAATCTCCCTGAAGAAATGATGATCGAAATTCTATCGAGGCTTCCGCCGGATTCTCTGTCCCGATCCAAGTCCGTTTGCAATTACTGGTACGCTCTAATCAACTCTCTTCAACACAAAAGCGTTCTTCTACTGCGTAATGTGAGGATGGGCTTTAGAAAAATTGAAAGTATATTCTCCATCCTCAATTTTCCCCTCGACCTCGATCGACCTGTGTCCGTTCTCGATTTCGATTTTCCATTCAATGACGATTTTAACTCTTTCGATATCCACGGCCATTCCCACGGCTTACTCTGTCTCTCCGATGGTACGGATATTTTCCTCTGTAATCCGACGATTAGAGAGTTCCGTAAACTCCCGCCGTCGATTCTTCTACTCAGTGAACTTAGGCAGACTGACGTCTACGATTCGTTCACGAACGCCATCGGATTTGGTTACGATCCGAAATCTGGAGATTTCAAAGTGGTTAGGGTTATGGATTTTTTCGGAAGTTGTGTATGTTTTTATCCTACGAGAGTGGAAATTTATGATTTGAGCAAAGATAGATGGAGAGAAATTGATTGTTCTGTTTCTGGCTATGTATATGGGACTCCTTCCTTTGAGATGTATCACGAAGGAACATATTACTGTTACTGGTGGGCGAATGGTGAAGGAGATGTTTCAATTATACAGTCGTTCGACATGAGCGAAGAGGTTTTTGGCCAAATTTCTGTACCAGAGAGTTTCGAGGAGTCGCCTGAGAAGCTTAGAAGTATGGGGTTTTTGAATGGATCCTTTGTTCTGTTTCATTATCCATGGGAAGGGAATGGAAAAACCTTCGACATTTGGGAGATGGAGAAGAATGAATTGGGTGTTGTTTCGTGGTCGAAGCTATTGACAATTATTAGTCCGGTTTCTGGAATTGAAATTGATAAGCCATTGTTGTTTGTGAGCTCGGATGAACTTCTAATGGAGACCAACAAAGGACAAGTGATTTTGTACAATATTAAAACAAAACAAATCAAAATTCAACCAATCAAAGAGCTTCCAATTAAAGTGCATCAACACCTTCGAGATTATCTCGACATCGAAGCTACTTCTTTTGTTGCGAATTTGATGTCGATTGAAAGGAGGTAATAATATTACCAAGTTATTGATTTTCGTATTTTCAAGTAATTTAAGTTTGCTGTCTGTGAAAGGAGGAAATCAATTTATCAGGTATGAATTTTAATTTAGTATTTTGAGCTACTTTATCTTTACTTCTGTTGAAGATCTATCAATTTCTGCTTATGTTTTGGAACAATGCTTTAGCCCCAAGGCATGTGTCTGGACCCGCTCACTTGTCCACTTGTAATGTTATTCAAAATATTGGTAATTACACTACTACAAATATCCATTTTAATAACATTTTTGGATAGGATCGTTATATAAAATGCTATTAAAAAAAGAAGAAAAAGGAGGAAGATGAAAATTAGATTCACGAGCGGGTTACATTAGGATTATGGATGAAAAAGTAGGAACATTTCTGACTTTGTATTGGACCAAGCATGTACCTAATTCAAGATTTTCAACCATGTGTTTGAAAAAAATTCCTTTAGAGTTTTTGAAAATTTTCAATTTAGGGCTCAGTTTTAAGGTGTTTTTCTCAATTATTTTGTTCCTAAAGTTTTGGGGTTGTAGGTTAATGCTTATAAAGAAATGACTAAAGAACTGTTTTTATACCAAATTTGGAGGACTGCAGTAAACAATTTTTTTAATTTTTTTTAAGTCACAAAAAATGTATATATTCATATAAGATTTACATTCCCCACTTCTTATCGGACCAAGCATGTACCTAATTTACATGTAACTAATTCAATGTGTTAAAACCACGTGCTAGAAAATAATTCGTTTAGAGGTTGTTTGGGGCGTTGAGTGAGTTATTATAGTGGGTTATTATAGTTGATGGTTTGTAATAGTTGTGAATAGTAAATACTATTGTCCTCATGACAATTATTTTATTGACTGTAAGTTATAATAGTCGGTGGGCCAAACGTAGACTGAGTTATAATAATCCAGTCCACCCAGCCCCAAGTTGGTGGCCCAAACACTCCATTAGGGTTTTGGAAACCCTTAGGGGGCGTTTGGCCCCTTGTCTTGTGTTGGGATGGGTTTGGCTTCAAAAGCCAAACCCATGTTTGGAGGAATGAGTTTGAAAACCATGGGTTTAGAACCCAAACCCATGATTTTGGGTTTTCATCCCTTCTTACTTCTCCAATTTTGTTTCTCTCTCTTCATTAATTTTCAATTTGACACCAACAATTTTTATTTTATGTCTTTATCAATTTTGTCATCAATTTTAGGTCTATTTTTTTTTTTTATATATATATATATATAAATATAATTTTTTTTTTTTTTAAAGTTAAAATATATCTTTTTCTATTATGAAAAATGATATTATTTGTTAAGTTTTTTTACTACTTTCAAATATGAATATATTTTAATATTATTACAAAATTTTCATTAATAGCAGTGAATTATTGGAATGTAAGTTATATCGGAACTAAGGTTTTTTGTAATTGTTTTTTCTCTCTACTATTTGTTTATTTTATGTATTTTTTCAATCGTATTCTATAAGCTAATGTTGTGTTTGTAATTTTTTCCTCTATTATAATAATATTTTTTTTAATTGAAATGTACAAAAATTCCATCAATGATGTATTTTTTTTTTTCGTTCTTTTATTTCTTGTTTTTTGTTTTTGTTGGTTTTGTTAAATATTTTTTTTTTTTATGTTTTTGTTAAAATATATCTTTTTCCATCTTATTCTATAAAAACTTTTTTCATCAATAGTAATGTAACTTTTATTTTTATGTTGTAAAAAGAAAAACTTTTTCTTCCTTTATTTTATTTTTTTGTTTTTCTTAATTTTTAAAAGTATTTTTTTTCATTCTATTTCATAAATTTGTTTTTTTTTTTTTTATGAGTACAAAGTATGAAAATTGCTCAATTTATTTTCTTATTCTTAGACTATAACATAAATTAAATACTTCATTTTTTAAGTCTCAAAAGAAGTTTGCTCATGTTATATGAGGCCGAATTTTATAATTCACAAGACAACCACTAGAAAATAAGGGTAAAAAAGAGAAACAAAATATTAAAAGGAAAAGAAAAAGAAAAAAAAAATGAAACTGTTCAACCCGGGGTTCAGAACACTGCACCCCAAACACTGGTTTCTGATTCCGAGGCTTCCTAACCCTACACCCCAAACACAGTCTTTTGATTTCCAGGGTTCAGAACCCGCCCTGACAAACTCCCAGGGTTCTGATTCCCAGGGTTCTGATTCCAAAACAGGGGTCAAACGCCCCCTTAGGGTTTTGGAAATTTACGGTTAGGGATAAGTTTTTAAGTGTTTTTTGTTAAGGATTTTGGTCTTAAATTTTAGGGTTGTAGCTTAATGATCATCAAAAAATGCAACATTGAAAAAATAATTTTCAGGTGTTTTTTCTTAAGAATTTTGGTCTTAAATTTTAGGGTTGTAGCTTAATGAACCTCCAAAAATGCAACGTTGAAAAAATAAAAGGGAAAATTTACTAATAAAAAAAATAACGTAAATGACCGTTTTTAGAACAAAATTGGAGGACTATAGTAAACAATTTTTTTAATTTTTTTTCAATTCACAAAGAAGTGTATTCATATAACATTCACATTTTTCATTTTTTTTATTGGACCTAATTTTTGGTTTGTAACCACGTACTTGAAAAGAACTACCTTAAGGTTTTGGAAACTTATGGTTTAGGGAGAGTTGTAAGATTTTTTTTCTTCAAGGATTTTGGTCCTAAATCTTTGGAATCCTTAAATCTTTGGGTCTGTAGGTTAATGATCCATCAAAACCGTACATTAAAAAGGGAGAAAGAAAAATGTACTCATACAAAATTGACCAAAATAATTATTTTTAGACCAAATTTGGAGATCTGTAAACAATTTTTTACGTTTTGTTGAGTTCACAACAAAATTATATTCATATAACATTCACATTCTCCGCTTTTTATTGGACCAAACATGTACCCAATTCAAGGTTTTAAACCACGTGACCAAGCATGTACCCAATTCAAGGTTTTAAACCACGTGCCTATAAAGAACACCTCTAACGGTTTTTAAATTTACGATTTATGGATCAAGTTTTAAGATGTTTTTTTTTAAGGATGTAGGTTAATCATAGTTCAAAACCCAACATTGAAAAAGAGAAAGAATAATATATTCATAAAAAAATTATCAATTTTTTTTTTTTTTCATTCACATAAGAATTGTATATTATATAAGATTCAAATTCTTCAATTTTTATTGAACCAAACAAAGGTGTCAATTTTTACTAATTCAAAGTTGTAAAACACGTGCTAGAAAAGAACGTCTTTATGGTTTTTGATATTTACTGTTTAGAGATTGGATTTTAAGGTATTTTTCTTAAGAATTTTTATTGTAAAGCTTTGGGGCTGCAAGTTAATAAACCTTTAAAAATCAATATAGAAAAAAGAAAAGAAAAAATAATGCACCCATAAAAAAAAAATCACCGTTTTCTAGACCAAAATAGAAGGACTATAATAAAAAAAAAATCATTTTTTTTAATTCACAACAAAGTGTATATTCATAGCACATTCACATTCTCCATTTTTTATTGGACCAAGCAGGTAATTCAAGATTTCCAACCATGTGTTTGAAAAGAACTCCTGGTTTTGAAAATTTACGGTTTAGGGATCAAGTTTTTAAGTATTTTTCTTTAGAATTTTGATCATAAAACTTTTGGGTTGTAGGTTAATGGACCTCCAAAACCCCACATTGAAAAAATGAAAGGAAAAATGTACGTAAAAAAATGACAAAAAATACTATTTTTAGACCTGGAGGACTCTATAGTAAACAATTTTTTTAATTTTTTTAATTTTTTTAAGCCACAAAAAATGTGTATATTCATATAATTTGGAGGACTTTATACTAAACAATTTTTTAATTTTTTTTAAAGCCACAAAAAATGTGTATATTCATATAAGATTTACATTCCCCACTTTTTAATGGACCAAACATGTACCTAATTCAAGGTTGTAAACCACGTGCTAGGAAAGAACACCTTTAGGGTTTTAGATATTTACCATTTATGGATAGGGTTTATGGTGTTTTTCTTTAAGGCTTTTGGTCCTAAAACTTTTGGATTGTAGGGTAATGCTCCTTCAAAACCCAACATTTAAAAATGAAAAGGTAAAAGGTGCTCATAAAAAAATGACCATTTTTAGATCAAAATTTATGGACTATAGTAAACAATTTTTTTTTTCACATAAAAATTGTATATTCATATAAGATTCAACTCACCCACTTTTTGTTGGACCAAGCATGTACCTAATTAAAGGTTGTAAACCACGTGCTAGAAATGAACGCCAAGGTTTTGGATATTAACCGTTTAGGAATCGAGTTTTAAGGTATTTTCCTTCAAGTCTTTTGGTCCTAAAACTTTTGTATTTGTAGGGTAATGATCCTTAAAAACCCAACATTGAAAAAAGAAAAGAAAAAATGTACTCATAAAAAAAATGACCGTTTTTAGACCAAAATTTGAAGATTATAGTAAACAATTTTTTTTTTTTAATTCACATAAAAGTGTATATTCGTATAAGATTCAAATTCTCCCCCATTTTATTGGACCAAACATGTACGTAATTCAAGGTTGTAAACCACGTGCTAGAAAAGAAGGCCTTCATGGTTTTGGAAGTTTTGGGGTGCAGGTTAATGAACTCCAAAACCCAACAATGAAAAAATAAAAGAAAAAATGTACTCATAAAAAAATTATTGTTTTTAGATCAAAATTGGAGGACCATAGTAAACAATTTTTTCATTTTTTTTTAATTCACAAAAAGATGTATATTCATATAACAATCACATTCCTCACTTTTTATTGGATCAAATATGTACCTAGAATTAGGTTTTAAATCACGTGCCTAAAAAGAACTCATTTGACGTTTTGAAAATTTACGGTTTAAAGATCAAGTTTTAAGGTAATTTTCTTAAGGTTTTTGGTCCTAAAGCTTTTGTGTCGTATTTTAATCAATGCAGAGATTCAACTCATAACCTCTTAGTTAAGACACAATCTTATGTCAATTGAGCTATACTTGAAACTATGAATTACTTGCCTACATGTTATCTCACTTCATTCTATTGCAAGTGAACTTTGCTTACTAAACTAAGACATGTTTGGTAAGCAATATTGATTATGTGATCTAAATTGTGAAAATTATGAAAAACAACATTTTTTTCTTCAAAGTATTCAGATTTTGAAATTGTAATTTTAAAATGCAGAATTATATTTAAAATGAACTCGAATAAATATAGTATTTCATGTTATAAACTAAATTCATTTTTATTAAATGTAAATATGCATAATATAATATAATGTAAAGTATATGATATTGTAAAATAATAATTTTAGAAAATTTATAACATAAAACATGTTCATAAATTAATTAATAATAGTTTGTATTCAACTTAATATTTAATTGATAACTTGAACTAGTTTTATGGATTATAGACGAGAAAGGTAGGTGAAGGAGAGGCGGAGACGGAGGGGGAGGAGGTCTGCGAGAGAGAGACGAGAGAGTCAGAGAGAGGGGCGGCTGAGACACGAGTGAAACGACGAAAGAGCAAGACCTAATTGAATAAAAATTATATAGATATATATTTAATATATGTAATTTGGTTCGGTTCAAGTTGAACTGAGCCAAAATTTGTTCAACTCGTGAACCGACCCGAAAATTCGGGTTGGCAAAAAACCAACCTGACCCAAACCAAAAATTCGGGTTGGGTTGGTTTGGATTTTTGGGTTGCGGGTTTTTTTGTACCCTAATAAATTCTTATTGTAATAAATAGCTAAATATAAAAAAGTCAAATCGAAAAATAACTAGAAAATTTACATATTTGGATTTCATAGCTATCTAAATTACAGGAGGGATGAGTGAATATTTTTCTTCCAATTATATATATATATATAAAAATATTTACTCCAAGCCCAAAATTTGATTTGATTTGATTTTTTTTAATTATTTTTTTTTTAAATCTCCCAACAACCAAAATATATTTCATCCTACCATTTCCAACTAACCTCCTCGAACTCATTTTTTTGAAACCAAAAATATCCACACAACTTAAATTTGCTTTTAGAGAGTTGTTTCAACTCATTTTTCTGATTTTGTCTTAAAAAAAATTGATTTATATCGTTCATACAACGAGATTCATGAAAAACATGGATATATATACAAGTCAAAAATGAAGAAGCAAAGGCATCAAGAACTTATAAAAAAGAAAAGAAAAATCAATACTCATGTTGCCTAGTCGACGGTGACCATAAAATCGCATAGTTCCATTGAATGTTGTTCACAACAACAACTAGCTCCTTTCTGAGAAGCACAGGTTCGTTATCACAATTTTTTCAATTCCATTAGTCATTTTTACAAGAAAAAACAAAGAGAAACTCAAAAGAAAATGACAATGACGATAAAAAGAAAAAAAACCCACAAAGCCATGGTTGCTCATCTACAACAATTATCCCTCCTTAGGAACGATGAAAAGAATTCATTGCCTTAGGAACGATGAAAAGAAATCATTGATCACAAGGCTATCTAAAGACATGGATCTTGTGTGGATGCTAACAGGTTATTCAAATCGGATGTACCACGATTGTGTTGTTTGATCATGAATGATGAAGTTGTAGATATGAAAACATAAAAATACGGCACGGACCTAAGATTCTCAATACCAAAAATATGTTATGATTATTAACGGAGTATATAGTATTATATACATGTAAATGACTAATTATCAAGAGAAACAATAAAATGTGCCTCATATGCATGTAATTAAACACATCAAATAAGTCAATACCTATGTGTATATAACGATACATACGTGTGGTAAACTACAACAATGATAATAGTCTATAGCAACATGTGCCTTACATACATATGATACATGCAATAAATATATAGCAAACCTATGTTTATATGTATATATACAAATAACCAAACACACTTTAATCACTCTATCAATCATATTCATTCTATGTACGTAAGAGTATATACATGCAATTAATACAATACAGCCAAAGGATAAATTGTTAATCACTCTATCAATCATATTCATTCTATGTACGTAAGAGTATATACATGCAATTAATACAATAATTAAGTCAATGGATAAATTGTTAATCACTCTATCAATCATATTCATTCTATGTACGTAAGATCATATTCACTGTATGTACGTAATATACATGCAATTAATACCATAAGTCAAGGGATATACATGCAATTAATACCAAGGGATAAATTGTGATTTAAATCTAAGACATTACCAAAAGCCCCAAGAAATGGAATCAAAATCTAGTTATTTTATAGATCAAAGACTTACAAAAATTTCTAAAAAGTGGAATCAAATTTTAGAATCCAAAATTTAAAATTTAAAATTGCGAAACGTGGATCCTATAAGCCATATCATTTTCAATTTTTTGTTGCATTGATAGAGTTCATGATCTAAATACAGAACATTTTAAAAAAAATTGTTAAGCGAATAACACACATATCTGTCCTCAAGCCCGGATTTTTTAAAGTTCAAAGTGGTATGGGAGGATGAAGAACATAATGCAGATGGAAACACACATGAGAATGAATGGTGAAAAAAAAAACGAAACAAAGCTTAAGGTAAATACATTTTCGATGTGACATTGAATGCAAATGTGAATTATTTTTTAATTTAGATTATTTGACGTTGTTGGGATATCACTATTGATTTGACATGGGTGTTGGGTGAATGCAAAATATTTCTAAATCATTTTTTAAAGCTAGAACCATGTAATCATAGGTTGAAGTACGTCACTATACCCCGAACAGAAACATGAGAACACCATTTCTCACTCTAAAATAACAACCATTATAATTCAAATTATTTCAAATAATTCAATTAATTTTTTAATTGTTACGATTTTATCTCTCATAAAATCATCTTTTTTGTATAGTTGATTAGATTTTTTATCAGGTTCAATCACATCGGGGTATTCAGACTCAAAAGAATTAAATTTCACCGAATATTCAAACTCAAAAGAGTTTAAGGATTATACTAAATATAAATGTTAGCTATTTTTCATGTTCCATTATAGTTATTCATCATGTTGCCCCTATGTTTTATTTATTTATTTGCCCCAAATAAGGGCTGGGCTTAGGAACCCTAACTAGCCCTCAGACCAACCCATGAAACAAACACCTCCTTAGTGAATTCATTTATTCAATAGTTTGAAGGGAGGAAAAGATGATTTGATTCAATGGATAACAATAGGAATGAATATCCATTTTTAATTTGCAGTTTTGAAAAAAAGTCCAAACATGTTTTTTATTTGAAAATTTGTCAAATATTATAATCTAAAATGAGACCCGAGATTAAAATATCCCTCCAAACCCTAAACACTAGACACTAAACCCTAAAAATATAAATTATAAATCCTAAACTCTGCAAATATGATAAAAATTGATTTCAGTTTTGGACAATTTTTTTTAACTTTTTTCAAAATGGACACTTAGAAGAATTTCGTAGATGGATTCAACCTAGCAACAAATTACATGCTAAACATGAGTTTGTTTCCTCCTCAAGTGGTGCAACATGCTTAAAATGTAATGTTTAACTCTCCTATTCCTTACTAATTGCTAACCTAAAAGATATTAAAAACATACTTGTTAATTCATTTTAAAAATATGTGTAGTCTATTTTTAATGTTCATACATCATACATGTAATTATTAACTTTTATATTCCATAACTTGTAAATCAGAAGAAAAAAAATAATTGAAATGCACGAGTAAATTTGAAAATTTAACCTATAGCTTTGCTTTTGGTTCTTCCTCGCCATGGGTGTGTCAAGATTGTTGCCTCTTCTATTCTTTTGGTTCTTGCCTCCTCGCGATTTTACTATCAAGATTTATTGATCCCAGTCAGAAAAAAGAGAATATTTTAATAACAACTTTTCTTACCCTCGCGATCACGATTTGGCCGTCCAATAAATTAAAGTGTAGGTTTGCAAGTTATGTATGAATTACAAAATATTCTCACATGCGGGGGCGGACCTTTGGAGGGACTAGGGGGGCCACGGCCCCCCGAAGTTTTTGATTTTCATATACACCAGGAAAAAATAATGCCTTAAATATATACTATTGTTATTAAATACATTTTGGCCCCCCAAATTAATAAACTCTTATTCTGCCTTAGTGGTCATTGTGCATGTTTATATTTTGTTGTGCCTGAATTCGAATACCAGCCTTAACATTAATTTATTTGTTTTACATTTCTTTCCATATATATATTTTTAAAAAAATAATTGTTCTCCCTTCTAATATTGGGAGTTATATTATTTTAGTGATTGTAATTTCAAATATCTAAATTTAGTAATCTTCATATTTTAAATAAATCTTTAAATTAACTCTTAATATTAGTTTATTTATTAACATTTTCAAAAGTAATTGAGACTATATTAACATCTTTTTTATAAATTTTGAAAACAAATTCACGTTATATTGTGTTTTTTCTTGAATATTTTTTTTTTAAATGTCTAATAAATCTTTGAACTTTCAATTTTGTGTTTAATAGACCCACGAACTTCAAAAAGAGTTCAATATATTTTTTAACTTTCAATTTTGTATCTAATTGGTCCTCAAATTTTCAATTTAAGTCTAATATATCCTTGTCTTTATTTGACATTTTTTAAAATCTAGGAATTCATTAAAAACAAAATTGGAAGTATAGGAATTGATTCAACACGTTTAAAGTTTAGAGACTCATTAAATATAGAGATGAGCAAAATTACATGATGGTACTTAAATTTATTTAAACTTAGTCCTAAGTCTTTCATACACTTAGATATGCTTATCACTGATAACTTTTTTTTAATGTCAACATAACTTGAGAGTGTGAATTCGAACCTCTGAATTTTTTACGATTTTTTTTAATATTTATATACTATAATTTTTTGGCCCCCCAAATATCAATGTCTGGATCCACCCCTGCTCACATGCGAAGGAAATGTGTGGTATAGCATGGTGTTTGATTTTACAAAGATCATTCTTTTCTTTTTTTCTTTTTTTCTTTTTTCAGGTGGGTTAAATGAAATCAAAGATAAAGTAAGTGTTGGATATTGGGAACTTTTTTAATGGTTTTTGTAATGATATAAAGATTATTGCTCTTTAAAAAAAAAAAAAAAACCAATACTTATTCCATTGAAATGTAAAACTAAATATGAGAATACATAAAACAAATGATCAAAGATAATTTTTTATATTTCATGAAGAAAAAAAGCATAGAAGTTTCACTACATATCATAAATTTAAGGTTAAATACCATCGAACTTTATAGTATGTCAATTTCAATTATGTTTCTAAATTTTTAATAATTTTCACAAAGACAAAAATAAGACGTGACGATAACCATATAAATAATAGTACATGTGACAAAAATTGTAGATTTTAATTACCCATAAGTTTTAGGATAAGTTTCATTTGTATCTTTATTATTGTTTTAATTTTTTATTTTAGTCAAAGCGAGCATGTCTCAACGGTCATATGTATGTGTTGACGACCAAGTTTGTGGTTCAAATCCCCCACTCCAATGTACTAAAAAAAAAAAAAAAAAAAAAAATTTTAACTCTTATCAAATAGGATGAGCTCCAAGGTAAGGCAAAATGAGATTCCCTTAACACATTATCAACATATTATATTATTATTATTTTGTTTTGAGCTAAAACAAAATATGTAAACTAGAGAGATTTAGTTGAAACTTCTAACAAATGCATGATCTAGTTTTGTTTTTCTATCTAAAACAAAAGGGAAAATACATTAACTTAAAAGAAGAATTGAACTTCACAAATCACTCCGAAAAAGAGTTTTCAAATGAATTAACTACACAACTTGACATTATTATTACTGATTAAGTAACACAATGAGTTATTAATGTGATCTTATTGTCCATATATATCAACTTACATAATGTATGAACGATTGACTCCAGATGTTTAAATCTTCACCCGCATGTTGTAAAAAACAATGTAATCTTGTTCTAAATAATTGTGTCTAAGAAATCTTATCTTCCTATTTCAGATATTTTGTTAGTGAAAAAAAATTATGTAAAGAAAAAAAAAAGGAAAAAAAAAAGTGCAACATTTATATGTCCTTTTTGAGTACACTAAATCATAAAGGCAAAAGAAAGGGAGCAAAGCTTGACATTGTTGGAAAAACTTCAACATCTATGTCATTAATAAAGTTCAAACCCTATTTATTTATTTTTGTTTTTGCAGAAATTTTGATGTGGACATTTTCTAAATCTTTATTTTTTTTAAAACAATTATTAAATACACCAACTACTAGACAAAGACGCATCAGAAGAAAGTACTAAAAAAAAAACTATTTATTGGATTATGTAAAAAAAAAAAAAAAATAATAATAATTATTATTATTTTAGAGAAATTGTAACCTATGTCAATTTAGAATAAGATAATTAAAACTATAGCATGTTTTTAAAAATTTTGCGGTTATGGCAATTTCTATCGCTGATATCTTATGGCTGATAGAAATTTATCGCTGATCACCTCAGTTTTTTTATAGATTTTTGTCAGTGATAATAGTCTATCACTGATAGAAGTCTATCAGGGGCCGTTTGGTTGGCGTCTTTGAGGGTGGGCATCAGGATGGGAATGGCTTTCTGATGGCCATTCCCACGTTTGGTTGGCGTCTTTGCATTTATGCCCGGGCATAGCTGTAGCCCAGGCATCAAAAGTATGGCTTTCTGATGCCCTCCATTTTAGGCGACTTTCTCCGAAGGCCATGGTGATGTCTTGTCCAGGTATGTCTTCTTCTTCCCATTTTTTTTTTAAAATCTTCTTCTTCATTCTTTTTTTTAACATCTTTTCTTCTACCCAACGTTTTTTTTTTAATTTTTTTTTTAATTTTTATAAATCAATTTCAAACTCTAATTTCAAGTTTGTGTATTTTTCTTCTTCTTTTTTTTGGTTAAATTCATTCCAATCTAGAGCTCTATGTAATTATTATTATTATTATTATTTTTTGTTAAATCGATTTCAGTAGCTTCTTGATTTAAGATGTGCGATAGCTATGCGATCGCATAGGTTGGTGTGTGATAGCTATGCGATCGCACAACAACCGATGAGATCGCATAACTGCCTATGTGATCGCATAACTATCGCACAACTACTTATGCGATCGCATAACTATCGCACAACAACCTATGTGATCGCATAGGTTGCCAAGTATCGCACACCACCCTATGTTTAGTAATCGATGATAGATTATATTTGATTTTTGAATTATATAACTTTTATCATTAGTTCTTCAATTTTATTATTGTATTAATTAATTAATTAGAATTAAAAATTTGTATAATTTTAAATACCTTTTGTTGAACATAATTATTAAGATTTATTGTTAAATAAAATAAACAACAATTAATTATTTAAAATTTATTTACAAATCTGATGACATTCTCAGACAACACCAAACATAAACATCATTTATTCCCACGAAAATCTGATGACATTCCCATGCAGCACCAAACACAGACATCATTGATTCCCAGACATCTTATTCTCAGACATCTCATTCCCAGGCATCTTCTATTCTCAGGCATCTGCAAATCCTCAAACCAAACGGCCCCTCAATGATATGATAAAGTCTATCAGTGATAGAAACGAGTTTTTTTTTGCCTTATTTACAAAACATTTTAAAGTTTGCTAAATTTACAATTAGTTTGAGCTTGATTGCTATTTGTGGAACCAACCTTTATTTTATGGGATTATGTACAAAACTCATCTTTAATTATGAAACTTTTTTCAAGATTTTTCTTCTCTCCCCATTTTTATGATTAATTTACTAAATATGGAAGGATATGGTTCTGGGTCAAAAAGATATTTTTTTGTTTTTTGTAAAACTCCTTTAGTGTCTGTGTGAAAATTGCTCTTGAGTTGAAGGTTTGAAAAATTAGATTTTGTGTGCCAAAAACTAAAAATAGTTTGTTAAAGTATAATAATTCATTTAGTTAATACAAAGGATAATTTACCTAATGCCTTGCAAGTTGCCCTTTAGTATATATAACAAATTAATGTTTTATTTTTTTTTTAGTTCAATTGAGATGTGGTGTGAAGATTCGTACTTCGGACTTCATGATCAAAGACACAGTCACACATATATCTTTATGTCAATTTAAGTTAGGCTTGGTTCGACAATTAATGAGATACATAATATACATAGGCAAAAGATCACCGCCCAACAATTTTATTGAGTAGTAGATAATTAAGATTCGAGAAGTGTTTTTACAAAGAAAAAAAATTAGAGAGAGCTTAGAATTTATTAGATACCTATTATCTTGCATCATCAATACATGAGCAAAGATCACCATGATTTAATTTAAAAGGTGTAATTTTAATTTACCCTGTGCTATTTTGACAGTAGTTTTTGTGCTATTTTGACAGTAGTTTTTTTTCTCAGACAGCAGGAACGTATCAGAAGTGAAGAAAGTACTCAAAAAAGAAAAAAAAATATTTAAATCATGTAATAAAATAACTGCAACATATCATAAAAGAATCAAAAGTTAACCAAAATGGAAAGATATTCTATTTAATAATCGACTATCAAATTTTCCTAACATGACAAATATTCTCATGATTAATAATATTAAATCTTAAGGCATGTTTGTTTTTTGTTTTTTTGTTTTTTTTTTTTTTTGAAAATTAAAAGTTTAGGATGCATTTTAATGTTATATAAAATTATAAATATTCCTAAGTGTGTTTTTTATAACTATGTTGTGATTTTTTTCTTGGATTAATTAGTAAGAGTTAGATTTTATAATTAATTTTTTGAAAATTTTGATTTGAGAACAATTTAATTAATATTGAGAACAATTTAATTAATAAAAAAGTGCAAGGTAGTTTGTTAAATTAATTTTAGGCTAAATTATAATAATTACCCTTCAACTTTGGAGTATGTTTTAATTTTACGCTCCTAAACTTTCAACTTTTTAATTTATTATTATTATTTTTTTAAAGACATTTAATGTGAGAATTGAACTCATCACCGACAAGACACAACTTTATGTCAATTGAGCTATGTTCGGTTTGACGAAAGAAAAAAAATACTCTTGAAATATTGAAATTGTTTCAAAATTATATATTTTTTTATTAAAATAATAAAACATGAAAATTAACATGACAAATAATGTGTAAAAAATAGTCTGCGTATGTGATATTATTTACAACTATATAGAAGATTAAGATCGTTATGATCATATTTATTTCATTTCAAAAGGTATCGTTAAAATCATTTACATAATTAATTGTCACCTCAATTTACGTGAACGACGTTGTAAATGACGTCATTTATGTCTTTCAATTTTTACCCACCGAAAAAACTCTTCAAATGCAAATGTAATTTTTGAAACAAATTTCAAAGTTAAAACGTATTATTTCAAAGTCTACATATATAGTTGGAACTTATTTTTTAATCAACATAATTGAAACTTACCAAAATGATGAAGTATTTTCTACACTTGTGAGATGCCACATCTTCAAGAACATATCTACATTCTCTCTATTGTAATTAACAAATAATTAAATTAAGAACTCTATCGAACAAATATTAAGGTAGAAAAATATTTTTACATGATACATCTCTTTAATACTCACAAAATGATTTCTGTTCAATTTAATCAAATCAGTGTTAGGTTCTTTTGGTTTGTGTTTTGTATATTTATTTGTGGTTAAAACATCATTTTTTTATATTTTTGTCGCTCATATTTTAAAGTCAAATTTAGTACATCAACTTTCAATCAACCTTACCATTAGTCTATAGCATTAATCTATAGCGTTGGTTAACCATTAGTCTATTGCCTTAGTTAATTTATTGTTAACTTTTGAATGAAAAAAAGACAAATCCTATACATATTTTATCTACAAATTTTTAAACAATAGAATTTAAATTAAAAAACGCTCAAACATACATTTACTATAAAACATATATTTAGTGCACTAAAAAAAACATTAATATATATATATATATATATATTTTTTTAATAAAACGTGCTTCATTAACAACCACCAACCTGACAACAACCCAACTTCATAGAAAGCAGAGGCAGACCAAAAGAAAATTCAAGCGCGACACACGTTAAACAGTGAGCAGCAAGATTACAAGCTCTACTACAAAAATCAAAAGACACACAACCAACCTTTGAGCCTTCCGCCAAGATACCCTCAAGGATATTCTTCGTCTCTGTAAGGTCAAGCCTCAGGCACTTCAAAGCTCCAACAACCTCCGTCGAGTCTGACTCAACGAAAAGATGAGAAAACTCCGACGACTCGCAGCGGCCGACCGATCTCAAACCGACGAGAATAGCCTCGCCTTCAGAAGCCTTAATAGGCCACTTCCGATAGAAGATTTTGTAACCGGCACAAATGGGAGATCCCCCGGAGTCACGAATCACCCAACCGATGGCACCCCTGTTCCTTTCCTCCCTCCGAGAGGCATCAGTGTTCAACTTCCAACAACCCAGAGGCGGCGACTCCCACTCGATTTGACTCACACGGCTCTCTGATCTTGCCTTAGACTAAGGCCCTCCAGTGTACTCTTGGAGCTCCTCCCAAAACATGTCGTATTCCTGTAATTCCAGATGCACCAAAAGGTAATTATAACTTTTGCCAAGTTAAACTTGCTCAGATTAGCATCCATCCAATCCCATAAGTCCCGAACCATCCAAAAATCCCTGCAAACAACAAAAAAGTTCCATAAGCCAGGCAAGATCTCAAGTCATACCTTTTTTGCGAACTTACAACTTTAGAGAACGTGGTAGACTGATTCAACATTTGCCCTGCAAAAAGAACAAACAACGTCAGTGTATATCCCTCATTTTTTAATATTAACTTTTGTGGGGATGACATCATTTATAAACTTCCACACACAGATTTTAGCCTTCGACAACCCACTACACTTCCAGAACCTAACCCAAAACGGATCCTTCCCCCCAAGATTCAACGTCTCTTCTCTTCTTTGCTCTTGAAGTCAGATAGCTAGGTGATAAGCGGTTTTAACTGAGAAGACACCTTTGTTGTCCCAACTCCAAACAAGCTCATCCTTTGAAGAGCTGCGACCCACGAAGAGGCTCATGATATCAGCTTTGTCGATAAAGGAGAAATTGTTCTCAATGACCTCCTCGTTCCACTTGCCAATCTCATTCAACAAGAAACTCACTCTTTTCTTCCCGAACTTCTCTCCCTACCCACCTTGGTAGCCTACATTCTCCACCCCCAACCACAGATCTTTATCTAAAATAATGTTTTAATGCATATATTTAAAATTATGTCATCTATTTATTAAATAATTAAAGGCAAAATAATGATGCACGAGATTCAAAATAAGTGCTTTTTAACATTTATGGACTAAAATGGAAGTTTTGAAATATTAAAGTTGTTAAATCACTCATTACATCACCAAACATTAAACTCGATTTAAAAATATTGCACATAATCTTTTTAACATAAAACTAACTCTATGATCTAAGAAATTATTCAAGCTAATTCATCGTTAAAATCATTTAAGTGGCTTATTAATTTATATCATTGCAGATAGAAGAGAAGCTCAAAGTTATGGAAAATTCTATCATATACATCTAACGGTTTAGACGGTTTAGATGGTAACAACTATAATATAGTACTGACCTACATTGAATAATTTTCAAAATCTAATAGAAAAAGAAAAGTTTAGAGTACAAACTTAGGGTATGTATGAATTGTCTTTTTTAAGTGTTTAATTTTGAAGAAAAAAAAAGTTTAAGCGAAATTTGTAGTGTTTGAAAACCACACCAAATTTTTTTTATTTAAAAAAAAAGTTTAAAAAATAAGATAGTTTGAGTGAAATGCTTAAAATCAAAATTTAGAAGAAAAAAAAATTGAGGGTTTAATTGGAATCCTTACTCTCAACTTTTGTAAATTCTAATTTTCAAACAAATCAAAACTATTTTGGAAAATTAATTTAAATTCATTTGAAATACTAATTTTAGAAATCAATAAAAAAAACGAAGTACTTCATTTAAAATAAAAAGAAAGGTAAAATAAGAAGTTATATTTTTTTGGAATTTGTAGATGAAAATAAAGATTAAAATAAATAATATAAAATAAACCATGAAAAGCAAAATAACCAAATCAGATCTTAAATGGATGAATGAGAAATTTATCTTAAATGGATGAATGAGAAATTTATAAATAAATTGAAAATTTTAAAATTAAAACACCTTCTTCATCGACACCTTCTTCATCTTTGCATCCCCCGTGCATTCTTCATCTTTGCATCCTCCGTGCATTCTTCATCTTTGCATCCTCCGTGCATTCTTCATCTTTGCATCATCCGTCTGTGCATTCTTCATCTTTGCATCATCCGTCTGTGCATTCTTCATCTTTGCATCCTCCGTGCATTCTTCATCTTTGCATCATCCGTCTGTGCATTCCACCTGTGCATTCTTCATCTTTGCATCCTCCGTGCATTCTTCATCTTTGCATCATCCGTCTGTGCATTCCACCTGTGCATTCTTCATCTTTGCATCCTCCGTCTGTGCAGGAGAGAGAAAATTGCATCCTCCGTCTGTGCAGGAGAGAGAAAATGCAGGAGTTTTTTATCGGGAACTCCCAATATTTTGTCTTGCTCTCCTAAAATCTCCTTCAAATTCCTTCCTCCTCAAAGCTTCAAATTCCTTCCTCCTCAAACCTCTACTTTTTTGCTCCAACTCTCATTTTTCACGTATCCTAACACCTCTATTTATATATAGTGTTGATGAGATTTTTATTGGGATTCTGAACCCCAAATTAAATTCTAAAAATTTAAACCTTTTGTAAATTTGTTTTGGAAAATCTGATCAATCTAATTTTAAAAATTCAATTTGAATTTATGACCAAATTCTTTAGAAATCACGGAAGATTTAATTTAAAAATCAATTTGAAATTATTTGACCAAAATTAAATTCTAAAATTAGACGTCTTTCAAAATTTATCTTTAAACTCTAAAATCGAAATTCTAAAGTTAAACATGTTTGGAAATTTATCTTGGAAAATCTAATAGAAAGAAATTAATTTGAAATATTTGTTTTTAAAATCAATTTGAATTTATCTCCAAAATCGAAATTTTAAAATTAAACGAAATTTATCTTGAAAAATCTAATTTGGAAGAAATCAATTTGAAAGATTAAATTTTAAAAAGAAATTCATTTAAAATATCTAATTTTAAAACCAATTTAGAATATAATTTTTGTATATTTTGAAAATCTAATTTTAAAACCCTAAATCCAAAACCCCAAATCTGAAACCCTAAATCGAAACTCGAAATCTGCTTAAATCTGAAACCCTGAATTGAAACCCCAAATCTCCTTAAAACTCAATATCTAAACTGTAAATTTCCAAAATCTCAAATGAGCTATTTTCAAGTACGTGGTTTTATAACCTTGTATTAGGTACATGTTTGGTTCAATAAAAGGAATCAGTTGAGAAGTCTACTAAAAAAGGGAGCAATGCACAACTTGCAAAGGAACCAATTGAGAAGTCTACTAAAAAAAAGAGTTCACACGAGAGTAATCTACTGAAGAGTTTATTCAGGTTGAGGCACCAAAAGATGTCGAGGAAGAACAAAAGAAGATTACTGAACCACCTCAAGGTGAACAGTCCACTAAGTCTTATGTGTATTTTGTTCCTAATTTTATTCCTTATCCTCAACGGTTTAAAAAGAAAAAACTTGAATCTCAATTTTCTAAATTTTTAGACATATTTAAAAAGATTCATATTAATCTTACATTTGCAGATGCTCTCGCTCAAATGCCACATTATGCAAAATTCATGAAGACATAATGTCAAACAAGAAGAAACTAGAGGCGTACGAGACAATCAACCTTAGTGAGAAATGTAGTTGCCTCAGAAATTAAGGGCCCGTTTGATAACGTTCCCGTTTCCTGTTTCTTGTTCCCGTTTCTCATTTTTTAAGAAACGGACTTGTTTGATAACTATTCCCGTTTCTTGTTTCTAAATTTTGAGAAACGTTTCTAAAAAAGAGGCAAAATTTGAGAAACTTGAAAAAGGTGTTTCTCCCTATTCTGTTTCTCTTTATATTAATCTGTTCTCAAAATGATGATAAATTAGTGTTGGCTCATTGGCAAGAGAAGCACCCAAATAAGTTTTTCACCTATGAGGTCTTGGCTTCAAATCCCAATTATAACCCTTTTTTTTTTTTCTTTTCTTTCTTAATTATGCAATGTTTTTTTTTTTATATATTATTTTAATTTTAAATTTTGCTATTGTTTTTTTAGGATACATTACTAATTACTAATATTAATAATAAATCTTTTATTTTATTTAAACACATTAAAATATTTATTAAATTTGTTATATCTTTTATTTAAATACATTAAAATATTTATTTATTAATTGTAAAAAAAAATTATTATTATTTTTTTTTATGTTTTTTTAATAAGTATCCATTGACATCGATATTTTCATATTTTCATATTTTCATCGACAACACTTTAAACTTTGTAAATTAGCATTTCAATATTTTTAAATTAGTTTAAATTTCCCACTATTAAATATTAGGTTCACAAATAGTGATATTTTAGTTATATAACATAAATTTATCTATAATATAATTGAAATGTCGATTCACCTCTCATGTCGATATTGAGCTCATTGACACGTAGAAATGTCTACACGTCAACGAAAATTTAAAACATGACCCATAACAAACAATGACGAATGACAACGACTTCGAGATTTTAGAGCAAGGAAGGCATTATCCTCGAGGTAGGGAAAAGTGTTTAACTATCGACATTTTTTTACTGCGAAATGTTATTGAACGTTGTTTTGGCGTGTTGGAGACTCACTTCCCTATTCTTAAATAAACGTCTCCTTACCCTGTCAACACACAAAAAACATATACAAAATCAAATCAAATTTGGATAACATTTGAAGTATAAATACAATTTTATGGTTGTTTTTAATTTTGCATCGAGACTTATCTGTATTTTATTATGTAAACTTTAGATTTTTTTCTTTTTTAATTTATTATTTTTTTTAATGCATGTTATATTTTTTTTATATTATGTATACTAAATTTTATTTAAACTATAAAAAAGAAAAAAAAAACATAAAGGGAAAAAAGAAACTATTAACAAAAAATAATTATCAAACATGACGATGTTTCTATTTTGTTTATTTTTTTTCTTCAAGAAACAAGAAACAAGAAACGTTATCAAACAAGTTTGTGTTTCTGTTTCTTTTTTTTTCAAGAAACAAGAAACAAGAGTAGTTATCAAACATGTTTATGTTTCTGGTTCTCAAAAAACAGGGAACAAGAATCAGGGAACGAGAAACGGGAAACAGGGAACAAGAAACAGGAACGTTATCAAACGGGCCCTAAAAGATCCAGGGAATTTTACTATCCCTTGTGTTATGGAAAATTATTCTTCTACTTATAAAGTTTTATGTGACTTAGGAGCTAGCATTAACTTGATGTATTTATCTGTATACAGGAAGCTAGGTTTGGAGGAGGTGCAACCTACCATCATATCTCTTCAGCTAGTTGATCGATCTATCACATATCCTAGAGGTATTGTAGGAGATGTATTGGTTAAGGTTGACAAGTTTATCTTTCATGTAGATTTTGTGGTGCTAGAGATGGAAGAGGATAGTGAAGTCCCAATAATTTTGGGAAGACTTTCTTAGCCACAGCTTTAATTAATGTACAATAAGGTAAATTATCTCTAAGAGTGAACGACAAAGAGATAACTTTCAATATATATAAATCTATGAAACTCCATGAAGAGAGAGTAATTGTTTTCGTGTTGACATTATTGATTCTATTTCTAAAGAGTTTAAGCAGTTTGTGGCCAATTTTGATATTTTAGATAAATTAAATTTAGACAATGAGAATGAGCAGGTGAAAGTGAAACACGTGAGCAAGCGACCACCATGATGCAATTAGATGAGCATCGTCTAGCCGAAGATCACGTTAAACAAAGCGCTTATTGGGAGGCAACCCGAGTTTAATTTTAAGTTTTAATTTTTTTTTCTTTCGTTTCATTCTTTTGTGGCGTGTTGTTGTCCTTATATTCCTTTGCTTATCATGTATGAGTCTCATCACCAAAGTTTTTCTCTTCATCTTAGAAGATAAAGGATTCACTTGAATTTCAGAGCAATTTCGAAATCTCCTATCTCTTTTTTTTTGTCCTTTGCATGCTATTGATTATACATTGAAGACAATGTATGTTTTAAGTTTCAGGTGAGATTATGCATGTTATGCATATTTTAAGAAAATTTAAAAAAATTTAGCATGATGCTTCATGTTTGAATCTTTGTTGCATCGCTTCGTGATTAAGACATTTCTAGTTTTGTCATACCTCCATCTTTGAAAATAAGTTATGAGATCCTGGGGAAAGAATTGTAATCATAAGAAAAAGCCAATGAAAAAGTTGTGTGAATTTTGTGATATAATCCCTTTGGGATGGAATTTTCAAGACCTTCAGCAGAGCACAATATACATTTGAAATGTCAATTAAAAGTTTTCGTCACATTTTTCAAACCTCCACCATTGGAGATAAATTTCGAGATGCACACGAAAAAATTGTAATCATCCAAAAAATTTATGAAAAAGTGGTTTGAATTTTGTGATATAATACATTGGGGAAGCAATTTCTAAGACCTTCCGCAGAGCTCTATAAAACTCTTAAATGTCTGTTAATTTTTTTTGTCACTTTTCTCATACCTCCACCTTTGATAAGTTATGAGATGAGGCAGGAAAGAATCATAATCATAAAACAAATTCTATGAAAAAATTGTGTGAATTTTATGATATAACCCTTTTGGGAAGAAATTTTTTGAACCTTCCACAAAACACTATATACATTTGAAACACGTGGTTTAAAACCTTGAAGTAGGTACATGCTTGATCCAATAAAGAGTGGGGAATGTGAATGTTATATAAATATACATTTTTTTGTGAATTAAAAAAAAATTAAAAAATCATTTACTATAGTCCTCAAATTTTGATATAAAAACGGTCATTTTGGTCATTTTTTATTAGTATTTTTTTTCTTCATTTTTCAATGTATTGTATTGGAGGTTCTTAACCTATAGCCTCAAAGATTTATGACCAAATTTCTTAAGAAAAACAACTTAAACTCGATCTTTAAACCGTAAATTCCTAAAACGCTAAGAGAGTTCTTATCAAGCACATAGTTGAAAACCGTGATTTAACTACATGTTTGGTCCAATAAAAAGTGGGGAATGTGGATGTCATATGAATATACACTTTGTTTGTGAATTAAAATAAAATTTAAAAATCGTTTACTTTATTCCTCCGGTTTTGATCTAAAAACGATCATTTTTTATTAGTACATTTTCCCCTTTCTCTTTTCAAGGTACGGTTTTAAAGGTTCATTAACCTACGGCCCCAAAGATTTATGATCAAAGTTCTTAAGAAAAACAACTTAAAACTCGATCCCTAAACCGTAAATTCTCAAAACTCTAAAGGAGTTCTTTTCAAGTCGGTGGTTGAAAACCGTGAATTTACTACATGCTTGGTTCAATAAAAAGTGGGGGAATCCCCAAATATTTATGACCAAATTCCTTAAGAAAAACAACTTAAAACTCAATCCCTAAACCGTAAATTCTCAAAACTCTAAAGGAGTTCTTTTAAAGTCGGTGGTTGAAAATCGTGAATTTGCTACCTGCTTGGTCCAATAAAAAGTTGGGAATGTGTGAATGTTATATGAATATACACTTTGTTTGTGAATTAAAATAAATTGAAAAAATTGTTTAATATAGAGTCCTCCAATTTTGGTCTAAAAATAGTCATTTTGATCATTTTTATAAGTACATTTTTCCTCTTATTTTTTCAATGTTGGGCTTTGATGGTTCATTATTAACCTATAGCCTCAAAGCTTTAGGACCAAAATCCTTAAGAAAAATACCGTAAAACTCGATCCCTAAATCGTAAATTTTCAAAACCCTTAAATGAGTTTTTTTACATGCACGTGATTGAAAAGCTTGAATTAGGTACATGTTTGGTCCAATAAAAAGGGGAATGTTAATATTATATGAATATACATTTTTTTTAATTAAAATAATTTAAAGTTTTGTTTAATATAGTTCGATCTAAGAACAGTCATTTTGGTCATTTTTCTTTTCTTTTTTCAATGTTGGGTTTTGGTGGTTCATTCATCTGCCGACCCAAAGCTTTAGGACACCAAAATCCTCAAGAAAAACACCTTAAAACTCGATCCCTAAACTGTAAATTTCCATAACTCTAAAGAAGTTATTTTCAAGCATGTTGTTGAAAACCTTAAATTATGTACATGCTTTGTCCAATAAAAATATGGAATGCGAATTTTATATGAATATACACTTTGTTTGTGAATTAAAAAAAATAAAAAAAATTGTTTACTGTCCACTAATTTTGGTCTAAAAACGGTAATTTTAGTCATTTTTTTATGAGTACATTTTTCCTTTTTTTTAATCTATTGTTTTTTAGGTTCATTAACCACAACCCCAAACCTTTAGGACAAAATCCATAAGAAAAACAACTTAAAACCCGATCTCTAAACCTTAAATGAGTTATTTTCAAGCTCATGGTTGAAAACTGTGAATTACGTACATGTTTGGTCAAATAAAAAATGGGGAATATGAATGTTATATGAATATACATTTTTTTGTGAATTATTTTTTTTTTTTGAAAAAATCGTTTACTTCGTCCTTCAATTTTGATCTAAAAACGGTCATTTTTGTCATTTTTTATTAGTACATTTTTCATTTTCTTTTTTCAATGTATGGTTTTGGAGGTTTATTAACCTACAACCCCAAAGTTTTAGGACCAAAATCCTTAATAAAAATACCTTAAAACTTAATCCTTAAACCGTAAATTCTCAAAACTGTAAAGGTTAGAGTTTTTTTCAAGCAGCTGGTTTAAAACCGTGAATTAACTACATGCTTGATCCAAAAAGAAGTGGGGAAGGTTAATGTTATATGAATATACACCTTTTTTTTACGAATTAAAATTAATTGAAAAAAATGTTACTATAGTCCTCTAATTTTGGTCTAGAAATTGTATTTTGGTCATTTTTTATGAGTACATTTTCTTTTTCATTTTTTCAATGTTGAGTTTTGGAGGTTCATTTAGCTACCGACACAAAGCTATAGGACCAAAATCCTTAAGAAAAACATCTTAAAGCTCGATCTCTAAACCATAAATTTCCAAAATCCTAGAGAAGTTTTTTTCAAGCATTTGGTTGAAAATCTTGAATTAGGTACATGCTTTGTGCAATAAAAAGCGGAGAATGTAAATGTTATATGAATGTACATTTCTTTTGTGAATTAAAAATAATTGAAAAAATTGTTTACTTTTTAGTCCTCCAATTTTAGTCCAGAAATGTCATTTTTTTGGTCATTTTTTTATGAGTACATATTTTCTTTTTTCTTTTTTCAATGTATGGTTTTGTAGGTTCATTAACTCATAGCCTCAAAGTTTTATGACCAAAATTCTTAATTAAAATAACTTAAAATTCGATCCCTAAACCGTAAATTTTTAAAACACTAAAGGAATTCTTTTCAAACACGTGGTCTAAAATCGTGAATTAGCTACATGTTTGGTCCAATAAAAAGTTGGGAATGTATTAATCAACTACGATCAGCTTGGGCTATATTAACGGGTAATCATAAATGTTACTCAAATAATTTATAATAATAACAAATATTTATAAGAAACAAAGTAGTCCATGGAAAAAAATGTAGAAATATCAAATGTTACGACACAACATGAGACCCTTCTCTTTATATGTTACATTTGGTTAATCGGTAGTCGTTTTATTTCTTTTAAAGGTAAAAAAAATTACCTAATTGTTTACTTTCAAATTAAAATTTCAAGATTCCACGTATTTCTTATTGTAATACATTACCAATAGGGAAATTGTAGTAAGTGTCAATTTTAGAGTAAAATAATTAAAAATATAGCATTTTAAAAAAAAAAATCATTGATATGACAATTTCTATCGCTGATAGTAGTCTATCACCTCCGTTTTTTATAAAATTTTGTCAGTGATAGTAGTTTATCACTGATAATCATATATCAACGATAGAGTCTATCTGTGATAGCCACTGATTTTTTGCCATATTTACTAAATTTACAATTATTTTAGACGTGATTGCTGTTTGTACAACCAACCCTTAAAAATATCGATGGAATGGATTAAGTAGTTTTTTGTTTCAAAAACAAAAGGAAATAAATGAATAAAGATGGTGAAACTAAATTATTTATGAGATAGGTGCTAAGCTTTTTCCAATAATGTCAAGATTTTCCCTCCCTCTCACTTTGTATGAATTATTTAGTTTACTAAAACTAGAAAAATATTGTTTTGGGTAAAAAAAATATTTGGTATAATATTTTATAAAATTTCTTAAGGCTACATCAATATGTTTAAAAATTAATCAAACCGAACCTAGCTCATTTTATATATATTAGGCTTGATTTACAAAAGGCATAAGAATTTTGTAACTAACTGAGGGGGCGTTTGGGGCGTAGGGTGAATTATTATAGTTGGTGGGTTATAATAACCTGTGGGTTATAATAGTCTGTGTTTGGGGTGCATAGTTGTATAGTCTGAGTTTAGTAAGTCTGTGTTTGGGGTGCAGAGTTGTTTAATGTATGTTTAAAATACAGTTTTCTTTAACATAAAGTTTGAAATATGTATTTATGTTAGTTTATTTTTTTCCTACAATTTTTGGTTGTATTTGTATAGTTAAATGTATATTACATATTAATTTTTTAAAAGTTAAAAAAATAAATATTATTTAGGAAATCACAAATAATCGTCAACAAGAGGCTTGGTGGAGAGAAAAATTTGAAATGAAAGGAAAGATAAAGAATCAGTAAATTAGGTGAAAAAATAGAAAAAAAATAAAGAGAAGAAAATTTTAATGAAAAAAAAAGCTACAGTGTTACTATAGGATTGCTACAATGAACACGGTAGCAAACCGGGGTTATAATAACCCCTAACCCCAACTTATATAGTTAAGTTTGGTTATTATAGTTAAGTTGTATCCCCAATTTATTATAGCCCACCCCACTTAGGGGTCCAAATAGCCCCTGACTAACTCCTTTATCGTCTACGTTATTGAGACAGGATCCATTCCATCCTCTCATTTCTTATTTTAAATTTTATTTATTGCTTTTATATTATTTTATTTGTTTGAATTTATTTGTTCTTTACTTACTATTTATTTAAATTGAAATAAAAACATTTTTTTCACTATAACTTTTATGACAATTTTGTTTTTATCAAAATATATAAATATCTAGACTAAATATAATATTATGATTTATATTATATAAAATTTAAATCAATTAACTCTAAACTTTGAGATTAAATATCAATAGCGGTAGTTTGGTTATTATACTTAAGTTGTAATAATTTACTATTAATTTACTAACATTGTTTTTTCATCTTTAAATCTAAAACTTATCAAACAATTAATTAACTTCATGCTACAACTTATTTTTTTCTAGAAGCACAAAATAATTATTTTAAAAGCTATAATGTAAACTATTTTCTAAAAAAAGAAAATATAAAATCTATTTAACAGCCTTTTCATTTCAAAATATAGATGGTAATTGGTATAATGTGCACAAAACTTTAAACTTTTAATATGAAAGTTAAATTAACTAATGATTTTACCATTAGAAAAAATTATCCTAATGGTCTTTCAGGTTTGAGTTTGGTAGCACTTGGGTCTCCAAGATTTTAAATCCAATAATTATATCCCTGAAGTTTGGATTTGGTTCGTTTTTTTGTCTCTCCGTCAAATTTTTTTAGTTAAGTACTAACAAAATGCTGATGTGACACATATTTTAATTAAAATTATTTAAAAAAAATTATCTAATTTTTTTTTTCTTTTGGCTTTTAAGTTCTAACATAATGCTGACGACCATGAAGAAGAAGATGGAGGAAGGAGAGAAAGAAAAAAAGATTTTTTTTAGTATTTTTAATTAAAAATAATTGACACGTCAGCATTCTGTTAGGCGGAAAATTTGACCGAGAGAAAAAAGGAACTGAACGATATAATTGTTGAATTTGAAACTTTGGGGACAATGCTACCAAACCTAAACTTGAGGGACTATTAGGGTAATTATCCCTTATTATTATGTTGTATTCAAGCTATATTTTTCTTTCTTTATTTCTTTTATGTAAATAGTCAAACTCTATAGTTTTTGGTATTTTGATGGTAATTTTATAATGTGTTTTGTTTAAGTTCGTAGATTCATATCACAACTAGGGATGGCAAAATTTTTCGCGGGGTCGGGTCCCTGCGGATCCCCGGTTTGACCGGGTACGGGGTCAAATCAGGGATTTTATTCGGGTCCCCGGTCGGGGACGGGGCGGGGAAGGGGATCTCCATCCCCGCCCCGTCTCCGACCCCGAACCCGCCCCGAATAATTTTTTATTAATTTTTTTAAAAAAATATGTATAATATATATTATAGTAATATTTTATATATTGTTTCTTAAAAAAAATTAAGTTACTAACCTACTGTCAGTTGATATATATATATATATATATATATATATATATATATATATATATATATATATATATATTATTTTATTTTTTTAATTAATTTCATAATATAATAATTTGCTTACTAAATTTATAATAAAAATGTTATATATATTTTTTTATAATTAGTTTTAAATAAATAAAACAATAATACTACTAATTTTAACCAAGAAATGATATACAATTTTAATATATTTATTTAATTTTATTTAATTTTTTTAAAAACAAAAATTAAAAAAACAAAAAGACGGGGATTTTTTCCCTGCGGGGACCCGATCCCCGAACGGGGATTCCCCGACCCCACCCTGACTTCTCAAAACGGGGAACGGGTCGCAGATGGGGATGAAAAATTCCCGCGGGGACGGGGGATGGGCAGTGCATCCCCGCTCCGTTGCCATCCCTAATCACAACTAGATACATATTCGTCGAACTTGCTACAGGGACCAACTTTGATTTTTGGCCACATGAATGGTGGTTGAAGATGTTCAAACCCCCTTACAACCATTTTCGATATTTCCAAAAAATTATGCACACAAACCTAGACCTCTTGGCCATCTTGAACGGCTTGGCTTGGCCCGACCCCAACATAATCCGCAAAGACACTAACATCGCAGGTGCCATTAAGATCAAAACAAGATATACCACCAACATAATCCGCAAATATCTAAACGATGATAGCTTTTTATTATTATTATATTTATATTTTTTTAAAGTCAACATTGTTGGGTTTTATGTCCTAAAACTCGTAGTTTGTAAACTGTTTGAATGTATATATTCTATTTCAATAAAGTTGTTATTGAATTTTAGTGAATTGTGTTTGTATTAACCTATACCAATAACTAACACCCATGGTGATAGTGTGAGTACTTGAACTTCATGTGTGACATGAATGTGGATCAAGTTCAAGTAAACAGCCAAAATGGTCTATAGTATAGGGATAAGGCTGGGTACCTTATCCTGGGGACACTATTGGACGTGGCTCACTTTGTATAGTACAAAACGATGTGATTCGAATCGTTTCATGTAGAGACATGTGAGTGAGGGCGTCCTGTGCAATGAGTTTGCACAAGACCGAACCAAGAAATAAAGTCGCTCTTTCTTTATAACACCGTTTACTGTAAAGACCGTTTTTATTCATATGATGACTTAGGTAACTCGATCTCAATCCTGAGCTCACTATGAACTTCTGTTTATTCAACCTTATCTTTTGACTTGTAAGGGTGAGAGTGGCCAGATCGCCGACTCAATAAGTCTACCATCTTGGGGATAAGATCGAATAAGTGGCTGGGACATAGTTGTGCAAGATGGAATTCACTCCTACCCGCTTTAAGGGTTAGTAGAGAGGTTGTTCCCTTAAGTGCTGACTCCAGGTCTTGAACAATGGGCCCATCCTCTCCTGATCAGGGAGGAATCTGATTTGATGGTTGGACCACAAATCAATTGTTCATTAGAGGTGTCAGTGGTACTTAAGGAACAAGATATAATACAAGGGTTAAACGGTATAAATGACCCGTTGTGATTACGAACGACCTGTGAAGGATCGACTTACTGATGATAGTTATATCAAGAGGACACAATATATCTACAGTGAGGAGAGTGCAGCCCTTGGACTTTAGTGGAGTCTCCGGGGGTTAACGAATGTTGGTTAGTTCGGTTGAAAGAGTTTTGACCGGATAATCTCGTATCGTTGGAGCTCATGATCTGTAGGTTCTTACGGTTCTCCTGGCTAGCTCGGATAAAGTCGTGAAACAATATAAAAGAAAAGAAAAGCATTTAAATCGTTCAAATTCGGGTTTGTGGAAGAATATGGACATATTTAAATATGATTTAAATATGAGATTGGTCTACAATATGAATTGGATTCATATGTGAAAAGTCGGTTTTCGGAAAACCAGGCTTAATCATATTATTTAATTAATATTTGATATTGAATTAAATAATATTAATTAATTAAAAAGTTTAATTAATTAAAATATATTAATTAAAAAGTTTAATTAATATATGGACATATTTAAATATAATTTAAATATGAATTTGGTCTTAAAACATGAATAGGATTCATGTGCAAAAACTCGATTTTCGAAAAACCGGGTTTAATTATATTATTTAATTAATATTTGATATTGAATTAAATAATATTAATTAATATATATATATTTTTTATTAATTAAAAAATTTAATTAATAAAATAATTATTATTATTTTTAATAATAATATATATATATATATATATATGTGTGTCTTACATGCAAGATGTAAGACACATGTATCATATATACAAGGTATATATGAAACGTCAGATCAAATAAAAAAAATAAAAAAAGTAAATAAATAAAAAATAATTACTCAGTGGACTTTTGGGTACTTATTTTTTAAATTGAAATTTGATTTCGATTTTGATAGATTTCCGTCTTTTTCCTTGGATAAAACTCTTTGTAAAGAAAAAATAGTTTTTTCTTCAGTGAGCTTCTTCCTTCTTTTCTCTTGTAAAAGGAGTCCCACTACTCCGTTTCTCGGCCCGAGGATAGCGGGACTACCGGGGGTGGTCCACGAAGATTTCGTGAGAAGGCTCGTTGAGCTCGTGAGGAGCTTCTGGCGGTGAAAATTGAAGAAATTCGAACGACAAGGGTATGTGTTCTAATTTCTCTTTTTCATTGTTTTTGCATGTATCCGTTTGTTTAAATTGATGAAATTAGAGTGTCTATGATCCAAATCGCTTCCGCTGCGTGCCATGCGCTCCGTCAATTGGTATTAATGTGAAGGATTCGAATCTTGACTTTTTGGAGATAGTTTTTTTATTATTATATTTATACAACATAGTTTTTTAGCGTCAAAATGAGCATAATTTGGTGATAATTGACAAACACTCCTTCTTTTGAAGTAAATATATATTGTCAATATATATATTTATTGGCCTCCAAACACGATTGTCTCGGTCCGCCCCTAGCCGTAGATGACTTAATGATTTTTTGTAGGGGGACTACTCGTTGTTAGTCTTCGTCCATTCCGCCCTCCTTAGGTTTCAAAGGTTGTCTGGTCTCTGTGCGAATTCAGCTAAGAGTTCTATGTTTTGTGTCGGGGTTTCCTCATCTGAAGCTTTAGGTTTATCTGGAGTGATGGGTTCTCTCTTGGCTCTTTTCATGTTCGTTATCTTGGCCTTCCTCTCGTTTCTGGTCGGCTTTCTTATGCGGATTGCAAGCCTCTCCTAGAGAAGATCATTGCGCGGGTTCAGAGCTGGTCTGCGCGTGCTCTATCTTACATTGGTCGTTTGTTGCTTATCCGGTCTGTCTTGCAAAGCTTTCAGGTTTATTGGGCGAGTGTGTTCGTTTTGCCTCTTCGTGTAGCAGACGAGGTTGATCGTATCCTTCGGGCTTTTCTTATGACAAGGAAGCTCTTCTGGTAAAGGCGGAGCAAAGGTAGCTTGGGGGGACGTTTGTGTTCCTAGGGATGAGGGTGGCTTAGGCATCCGTCATATTCGTTCTTGGAATGTGACAGCTTTTATGAAGCTCCTCTAGCTTCTTTTTTCGCGCTCGGGCTCGTTATGGGTGGCCTGGGTTGATGCTTATATCCTTCGGGGTCGCTCCTTGTTGTCTGTTCCGATGCTGGCCAGTTGGTCTTGGTGTACTCGGGCAATTTTCCATCTTCGATAGCAGTTTCGTCCTCTTGTCCGGGTCGCTATCGGGGATGGGCGGCGGGCCCATGTGTGGGCTGATTCATGGCTTCCTAGGGGTCCCATTAATCAGCATTTTGAGGAAGGTTTGGTTGACGTTGTTGGTAGTACGGCTAATGCCCTGGTGTCAGATTATCTCCTCCCGGATGGGTCTTGACAGTGGCCCTGCGTGACTTGGGAGATGGAGGATATGTTTCTCCTAGTTCAGGCTACTATCCCCAATTTTCTTCAGGTTGATCGAGTTATCTGGGACCCTGGTAGTTCCGATGTCGTCTCGATAGCTAGTGCTTGAGAGGTTTTGCGTCCTCTTCGTGATTGTGTTAGATGGGTCAGTCTGTTGTGGTTTGAAGGTAACATTCCCCGACATCCCTTCATTGCGTGGTTGACAATTCGTGATCGGTTATTTACTAGGGCCCACCTCCATGTTTGGGATCCCTTAATTCCGTCAGGGTGTGTGTTGTGTTCTGCTGCGTCAGAGACGCGTGATCAACTTTTCTTCGAGTGTCAGTTTAGTTCGCATGTGTGGACGGGGTCTTCTTCGTTGGGGTCACTCCTCTCCTCGTATTGTTATATGGTCCACTGAGTTAACTTGGATTTGTAGCATGGGTCGGGGTGATCGTCGTAGGCGTCATGTTTGGAGGCTTGCTTGGTGTGCGGCCATTTATCATATCTGGAGAGCGTTCCGGGTTCACGGGGGTAGGCTCCGTTCTCCCCAGTCTGTTCTTATAAGTGCCCAGGCTGATTTGTCTTATAGGTGTGCCTCGTGGCTAGCGACGTTGATGTCTCCTTTGTCTATTAGTGCTCCTCCGTGGGACTTGTTTCCTTGAGTCTGTTCTATTTCTTCGCTCTGTGTTTTTTAGTGCCTTGGCCTCGGGCTATGGGATCCCCTCGCTTGCTTTTTCGTAATATATATTACCTTTACCAAAAAAAAAAAAAAAAACTTTAATTTAATTTAATTAAGTGGTTTTACACACACTTGTATTATTACAATTTTGCTACCTTTCATGAAGTTGGAGATTAAAACATTCAATCTCCAATTTTATATTTGTGGTACTAAAACAAATAATTTCTGAATTGTTACATTTATATCATCTGAAATTAAACATCACAAAGATATACATACACAACTTGAATAAAATCTAACGATAAAAGATCTTTTTAACCTCTTTAAGAAATTAAAATAATTTATATAACTTTCTATCAACTACTTTGAAATTGAAAATTAAAGTATTTTTTTTTTAAGGAATATTTTAAAAAATATTGGTGTGTTTAGTTTTGGGACAAAAACTTATCTTTCAAGAACTTCAACCTCAAAGCTGTGATGATTCAGAAAAATTAAAAACACAATAAATGATCAAATGTCATAATTTTCACCCACATTAATAGGGCCTTGAGAAATGTTATGAAACGATAATGTATCTTTCTAGTTTTAGTAAACTGAATCAAATGGACAACGAGAGGAAGGAAAAATATTGACCAGTTCAAGGGCTCTAAAACTCTCTCTGGCAGAGGGCTTTTGTGAGCGTAAAGGGCAACCTCAAAGGTTTGCGTTCGGGGATCTCTTTGGGTGATCTGAAGGGAAGAAGGCTGAGCTTTTCTTCTTGGTCATGGATGAGAGACGAGTACTCAAGATGCTTGAAAAACTGAAACTGGCAGAAGGGGGAAGAGGGGCTGTGGTGGAGCTGGAGGACGACGACATAGACGAATTTGAGAAGAACGTTGAGAATAAGGCAGTTTGCAAGATCATGTCGGGAAGAACGATCATTCCAGAACACTTCAAGACGGTAATGCCTAAGATCTGGAACCTGGGGGATCGAGTCACAATAGACAAGGCCGGAAGAAATTTGTTCATGTGTAACTTTAAAAACAAAAAGGATAAAGGAAGAGTGCTGAAGGAGGGACCTTGGATCTTTGATAAGGCGCTGCTCGTGTTTGAAGAGCCAAGGGGGACAAGCAGACTTGCTTCTTTGGAGTTCAGGTACGCCTCTTTTTGGCTTCACTTCCATAGAATTCCTTTAGCTTGTTTTACTAGGAAAACGGCTATGGCATTGGGAAATTCTGTGGGGCTCTTCGAAAGGGTTGACCTTGAAGACGAAAGAAGTAAAGGAGGCACGTCCTTGAGAACAAGAGTAAAAATTGATATTTCTAAACCCCTTTGGAGGGCCACAAGGATTAAAATAGGTTCGATGGGAGAAGAGATTTGGTCCCCCATCTCCTACGAGAAACTCCCCGATTTTTGTTATGGATGTGGAATTTTGGGTCATGCCATCAAAGACTGTGAAGAGCATGAAGTAGATTCAAGTGAGGAGATGGATTTCGGTGGGTGGCTCCGAGAGCCGGCTTTAGGAAAAGGAAATCTAAAAGCCAAAAAATGGGAGAGTTCTCACGAGAAGGGAAGAGAGGGGGAAAGTGAAAGAGGAGGGAGCAAATCGGTGGGAGGCGAAGGCTTAGAAAAGTCGGAGATTGAAACTCGGGTTGGCGACGACGTTCAGACGAGAGAAAGGGAAGATCTCCCTCGGGTTGGTGACGACGGAAGCTCGGGAAAAGGGGGAAACATGGGATTGGCACCAGATTTGGAGCTCCGGAGAAGGGTCGGAGGAGGAGGCAATACCAGACCGATAAGGGCGGAGGAGCGTGGTGAAGTGAAAGCTGTCGTTTCAGGGAGTAAACGTGTGGAAGATGATAAGTCAGAGAGCCAGCAGATTTTTCAGGGGTCAGATTCAAAAAAATCTCTTTATTTGGAAAAAGGAAACTTAAACGTAGGAAAAGATTTTTTAGGGGTGGGTCCCATCCAAGCTAAAAGATTAGGAAAATTTACTGAATATTTAGATGATGGGCTTGGACTTTTGAATGGATGTTTAGATGATGGGCTTGGGCTTGGGTTGGGATCTGAAAAGCAAATGTTGGCTTATGAAGTTTCTAAAAATTCTGAAAATGCGCCAAGTGGTGATGGTTTGAAGTCTAAATCGGAAATTGATGTTTCTAAGGGCCAGTTAGGATTCAGCTGCAAAAAATGGAGAAAATTAGATAGATTTAATAAAGATAGCCAATTAGCTGAAGTAGAGATAGGCAGTTTGGCAGGTAAGAAACATGCCCTTGAAAGTGTGGAGGAGGTTCCTAATGCAAAAAGAGTTTGTGAAGATTACTTCGAAGAAATCGGAGGGATATCGGCCGGGCAGGAGCCCCGCCGGACGTCATGAAAATCCTCTGTTGGAATGTTCGGGGGTTGGGAAACCCTCGAACGGAAAGGGAGCTTCGCCATGAAGTGCGAAGCAAAAAACCGAAGTTAGTTTTCGTTTCGGAGTCGAAGTGTGATAATTTTAAAGCCGATAAGATTAGGAGAAATTTGGAGTTTGATTGTTGCTTTTGTGTCCCTAGCAAGGGGCGGAAGGGTGGTCTTCTGCTGTTGTGGAATTCATATACTAATGTTACGATCTCTTCTTTTTCTGAAGGACATATTGATACGCAGATCAAGGATTCCAAAGGGTGGTGGAGATTCACAGGTTTTTATGGTAATCCTGTGACAAAAAAGAGAAAGGAGTCGTGGAGGTTGCTGAATAGGCTTAGCAAAGTTTGCACTCTCCCGTGGGTGGTAGGGGAGATTTTAATGAGATCATGTTTAGCTCGGAAAAGGTAGGCGGGGCGATTAGAAGAGACAAGCAAATGGAAGAATTTAGAGAGGTGATCAGTGGGTGCAATCTGTTGGACCCGGGGTTCTCGGGGAATCAGTTTACCTGGTCAAAAAATAAGAGTAAGATTGATTGCACGAAGGAGAGATTAGACAGGTGTCTCTTAAACCCTTCGATGCTTAATTTGGTCCGCAAAGTCCAGGTTGAGCATCTCAGTTACCACAACTCGGATCATAGGCCCATTTTAATCGACCTCGTGGATAAAAGCAAAGAGAGAAAGTGGAGCAGAGGGGTAAAACCGGTTAAGTTTGAAGAGGTTTGGGTGAGAAAGGAGGAGTGTAAGGCCCTGACAAAAGAATTTTGGAGCCATGTTAAGGGGAGTAAGGTTAATTTGTTTGCTAGAAACGTTCAGAATTGTTTAGGAACCCTATCCAAGTGGAATAAAGAGAGGCTAAACGGTTCACTTCATGGAGCTATTAATCGGCTGGAAAAAGAGATCAAAGAGTTGTCAAGTCCTCAGTCAGATGAGGGTATCCTCTTACTGCTTGAGGCAGAAATGAAGCTGGATAGATTGTTGGAAGAAGAGGAGGGTTACTGGAAATTGAGGGCTAGAGAAGATTGGCTCAAAGGGGGCGACAAAAATACGCGGTGGTTTCACTCGAAAGCTTCGCAGAGAAGAAGAGTCAATGGTATTGAAAGGATCTTGGACGAAAAAGGGAATTGGGTGGATAATGATGAAGACATAGCGCGGGTGGCGACCAATTATTTCAAATCTCTTTTTCAGTACTCCCCCCCTTGCGCTGAAGCAGTTGGAAAAATCCTTGAAGGAGTGACTCCTAAGATTTCAGAGGAGCAGAATAGAGAGTTAGTCAAACCTTTTACCAGAGTTGAAATAGAAGAAGCGCTGAAGGGCATGAGCCCTTCTAAGGCCCCCGGCCCTGATGGTGCTCACGCGTTGTTCTTCCAGGGATTTTGGACCGATGTTGGGGAAGAAACAGTGGGAGTGTGCCTCAAAATTCTCAATGAGGGTGCCAACGCGGAGCCTATCAATAAGACTTTCATCACCCTGATTCCGAAAGTTCAGAAGGTTAAGCGTATGACTGATTTCCGACCCATTAGCCTTTGCAACGTTGTGTATAAAATTGTTGCGAAAGCTTTGGCGAACCGCATGAAGCTGACTCTTGACAATGTTATCTCCCCGACTCAGTCAGCCTTTGTGCCGGGAAGGCTTATTTCGGACAATGTTATCCTTGGGTTTGAGTGCATCCATGCTTTAAACTCCATTAGGAAAGGGAAAGAGGGTGCGCTGGCTTTGAAACTTGACATGAGCAAAGCCTATGACAGGGTTGACTGGAGCTTCATAAGAGGAATGATGGAAAGGTTGGGTTACGACGGAAGATGGGTCAACCAGATTATGAATTGTGTGGACTCGGTCAAGTTTGCGGTGGTGATCAATGGTGTGCCCTATGAGGAGTTCAAGCCGGGGAGAGGGCTTAGACAGGGAGACCCGCTCTCCCCGTACTTGTTTCTGCTTTGCGCTGAAGGACTCTCTGCGATACTTACAAAGGAAGAAGCGCTTTCAAATTTCAAAGGTTTTCGGATTAATAGATATTGCCCTGTTATTACTCACCTCTTTTTTGCAGATGATAGTTTGTTGTTTTGCAGGGCTTCTAGTCAAGATTGCAAGTTGGTGAAGGAGGTGTTGGATATCTACAAAAAGGCGTCGAGGCAGTTGATAAACCTGGATAAGTCCGCTTTTATGGTTAGCAAAAATGTGGGAGTCGGAGAGGTAGCAGAGTTCACAAAGATTTTAGGGGTTAGGAACACCGATGCCCTCGGGGATTATCTGGGGATGCCTTCCCAAAACGGTCGAAACAAGAAAAAGCTTTTTCACAAAGTCAAGGACAGAGTTTGGTCGGCTCTCCAAGGGTGGAAAGAAAAGCTCTTTTCTCAAGGTGGTAAGGAAGTTTTAATCAAAGTCGTTGCTCAGGCTATTCCAAACTACACTATGAGCTGTTTTCGCCTCCCCAAAGGAATCTGTGACGATATCAATAGATGTTGTGCGCGATTTTGGTGGGGTTCGTCGGATGGTAAGAATCGAGCTCACTGGAGAAGCTGGAGGAAGTTGTGCAGGAGCAAAGGTTCTGGAGGGTTGGGGTTCAGAGATTTGACCAGTTTTAATCAAGCAATGCTCGCAAAACATAGCTGGAGAATCTTAAGGAACCCGGAGAGTCTTCTCTCAAAAACCTTAAGAGGAAGGTATTTCAAAAATGGAGATTTTCTCGGTGCACCTGTGGGAGCTAACGCTTCCCTGACTTGGAAGAGTATCGTGTGGGGAAGAGACCTGTTTACTGAAGGCTACAGGTGGAAAGTTGGGGATGGAAAGAACATTCTTATCGAAAAAGACCCGTGGCTGGTGGGCAAGGGTTGTCGTCTTCCTAGGTGGGTGGGGATGGAAGTTCAGGGCAAGAGAGTGGGCGTTTTGATGAATGAGGTTGGCAAGTGGAACGAGGAGGTCATTGGAAACAACTTCTCCAACCTCGATAGAGATGATATCCTGAGTCTGCCTGTGGGGCGAAACAATTCTAAGGATGAGATTATATGGAGTTGGGACGACAAGGGTGTCTTCTCAGTCAAGAGTGCTTACCACCTTGCTATCTGGCTGCAGGATCAAAAGAGAGAGGGGCCGTCAGATCTCGGGGGGAAGGACCCGTGCTGGGTTAGGTTTTGGAAGTGTAGTGGGTTGCCGAGGGCAAAAATTTGTGTTTGGAAGTTGATAAATGATGCCATCCCTACGAAAGTTAACATTCAAAATAGAGGGATAAATACTAATGTTGTTTGCTCTTTTTGCAGGTTAAAAGCTGAGTCAGCCTACCACGTTCTCTGGAGTTGTAAGTTCGCTAAAAAGATTTGGTTGGAGATCCTTCCGTGCTTATGGAACCTTTTTGCTGTTTGCAGGGATTTTTGGTCGGTTCGTGACGTTTGGGATTGGATGAATGCTAATCTTAACAAGGATGACCTGGCTAAAGTGATTATTACCTTCTGGTGCATCTGGGTTTATAGGAATAATGTTGTCAGGGCGGACCTTCCTCTTCCCCTAGTCGATGTCCGGGTCGTCACGAGGTCTGTTAGCAAGTTTTGGGAGGAGCTCCAAGAGTTCGTTGGAGGCTTTGAGACTATGGCAAGATTAGAGAGCTGCGTGAGTCAGACCGAGTGGGAGGCGCCGCCGCCAGGCTGTTGGAAGCTGAACACTGATGCCTCTTGGAGGGAGGAAAGGAACAGAGGCGCCATCGGGTGGGTGATTCGTGACTCCCGAGGATCTCCCATCTGTGCTGGCTACAAAATCTTCCATTGGAAGTGGCCTATTAAGGCTTTTGAAGGCGAGGCTATTCTCGTCGGTTTGAGATCGGTCAGCCGCTGCGACATGTCAGAGTTCAGTCATCTTTTCGTTGAGTCGGACTCGATGGAGGTTGTTAGAGCTTTGAAGTGCCCGGGGCTTGACCTTACGGAGACCAAAAATATCTTAGAGGGTATCGAGGTTGAAGTTTCTAAGATTGGTTGTGTGTCTTTCGATTACTGTAATAGATCTTGTAATTTAACTGCTCATTGTTTAGCGCGTGCTGCGCTTGAGAACTCTTTTAGTATGTCTTGCTCTTCTTCTTCTGTGGAAGAAGAGGAGGTTTTCTTTTGGCATTCGGATTTCCCGAACTGGATTGCCTCTTCTCTATGTGAGGCTGGTTGTTGTTTGGAAGTTGGTTTTTAATGAAGCAGGTTCTTTTCAAAAAAAAAAAAAAAAAAAAATATTGACCAGTTCAACACCTATCTCATAAATAATTTAGTTCAACCATCTTTATTTATTTATTTACTTTTGTATTTTAAACAAAAAAAAAAAAAACTACTTAATTATATGTTTGTTTACTCGATATAAATTAGGCTTAAAAATATATATGGATCAAAATTTCATTTCAGTAGATATGTTTTTTTTTTTTTTTTTTTTTTTTAATATATTTAATTAATGTGGGTAGAAGATTGAATATCACGGTATAATTAGTTAGGAGCAACATTTATATATTCCTATCAGTTTTCTTACCGGTACAAGTAGGCTTTAAGAAATCTTACTAAAATTATATACCAAATATTTTTTGACCTAAAATAGTATCACTAAATCATAAAGGCAAAAGAAAGGGAGCAAAGTTTGACATTGTTGGAAAAACTTCAACATCTATCTCATTAATAAAGTTCAAACCCTATTTATTTATTTATTTTTGTTTTTGCAGAAATTTTGATGTGGACAATTTCTAAATCTTTATTTTTGTAAAAACAATTATTAAATACACCAACTACTAGAAAAAAAAACTTTTTTATAATATTATTTAATATTATATCATAAAAGAAGATTTTTTTATACTAATAATATACTTTAAATAACTTATTATACAATTAGATAGTTTTGAAAGTATTTACAAAACTAGGGTACCTAAATTGTGTCCATGGACACAATTTAGGAGTAACTCGTTTACTATGAATACTATTTAGAGACATCGTCTCCTACACAATTTAGATACCTTAGTTTTGTAAATATTTTGAAAACTACCCTATTTTTATAATAATTTATTTAAAATACATTATTAATATAAAAAATCCCATAAAAGAATATAAAGTTAACCAAAATGGACTTTTATATTATTAAATTCCACTAACAAAATCTCCTAACATGTCAAAGATTCTCACGATTAATAATATTAAATTCCAAGGCATTTTTTTTATATTTTATATTTTAGTTTTTTTTTTTATAGGATTTTTTATATTTTAGTTTTTTTTTAACAAATATTTTAGTTTAAACATGTGATTTTTATTTATGTTAGTTTTTTTTTTTTGCTATTCTAATGTTTATTTTGCAAATATATTTTAATTACTGTGGGGATTAGACCCTGATTTTTTAGTCAATGACACAACTTTATGCAATTGAACTATACTCGATTTGACTATCGCTTTAATGTTACTTGACACATAAACTTAATTTCGTCTCATGCAAAATTTAACCTATTATTTAATATAATTTATTGTTTTATGTGGCATATCCAGCCATTTGCATAAATATATTAATATAAAACAATAATTTAATAAAATATTAGTTTTATGTTAACAAAATTTCACATAAATTTGTAGGTAAAAATCTAATCGGTAATTTTTGATACATTGATGATAAAATTAAGTCAGTTATGTACAAAACTATTTATTTGATGGGATTATGTACAAAACTCATCTTTAATTATGAAACTTTTTTCAAGATTTTTCGATTAAACTTTTTTCAAGATTTTTCTTCTCTCCCCCTTTTTATGATTAATTTACTAAATATGGTTCTGGGTCAAAAAGATTTTTTTTTCGTAAAACCCCTCTAAAAGGTAATTTTAATTTAAAAGGTAATTTAATTGTTTGATAATTTTAATTTAAAAGGTCACCATCCAACAATTTAATTTAAAAGGTAATTTTAATTTACCCTGTGCTATTTTGACAGTGCTATTTTGACAGTAGTTTTTTTTCTCAGACAGCAGGAAGGTATCAGAAGTGAAGAAAGTACTTAAAAAAAAGAAAAAAAATAAATAAATTAATCAAATCTTGTAATAATAAGAATCAAAAGTTAACCAAAGATGTTCTATTTAATAATCAACTGTCAAATTTTCCTAACATGTCGAAGATTCTCATGATTAATAATATTAAATCTTAAGGCATGGTGCTTTTTTTAATCTTTATTTTTTGAAAATTAAAAGTTTAGGATGCTTTTTAATTATATTTTTTTTTTTTTTTTGATTTGTGATGCTTTTTAATTATAAGATGCATCTAAATGTTATATAAAACTATAAATATTGCTAAACGTTTTTTTTATAATTATATTGTGTTTTTTTTTCTTGGACTAATTAGTAAGAGTTAGATTTTATATTTAATTGTTTGAAATTTTGATTTGAGAACAATTTAATTAATAAAAAAGTGCAAGAGAGTTTGTTAAATTAATTTTAGGGTAATTTATATTAAATATCCCTCAATTTTGGGGTATGTTTCAATTCTATATTCCTAAACTTTGAAAAGTTTTATTTTTATCTTTGAAATTTTTAATTTGTTTAAACAAAATAACCTTGAATATTGAAATAGTTCCAAAATATATATTTTTCAATAAAATAAATGATGAAAATTAACATGACAAGTAATGTGTAAAAAATAGTAAGATAATGATGAAGTCAACAAAGGACAAGGTTAATCTATTAAAACCATAAATCATATTAAGGTGTGATTGATCATCGATTTAAAAGGACAAGGTTAATCTATAAAACCATTAAATCAGGCACGGGAATCGATTGAGTGTAGAGAAGGTGTTAGCACCCCAACAATACCCGTTTAAAAAACGGTAATCAGATTTTATTTTAAAATTATCTTATTTTGTTTGGTCTAAAGTTGAATTTTATTACTATCTCACTTTATTAATTAAAACATGATAAGATATTTGTGATTGTTTTTGAAAAGAAGTAATAAAAGTATAGCATATCTACTAAAATGAATTGTTTGATACATATTTTTAGTTAATTTATATCTTTTAACCAAATAAGTTGTATATTTTTTTTATCCAATAAACTATAATTATGAATATTTTTAAATGTTTAATAATACTATTAAAGAAAATAAAAATAAGCAAATATATATGGCTAAAATTTACAAATTAATAACCAAGAACTATTTTAATATTTATATAAACAATATTAATGTTAAAAAAAATAGTATTTAGATTAAATGCTACTCATCCAGCTTTGAACACTTTTGGATCAATTCACTTATAGTAATAAGATAATAATAATCAAGAAAAGAAAATTACATTTTAGGTTTGAGCATATTATGTCAAATTGGAACAACATACAATAATGTTTGTTCGAAGCCTGCACTTTTTTTTTTTTTTTTTTTTTTTTTTTTTTTTTTTTAATGTACCTAGCTAAGAGAGCAAAGATTGATTTACTAGAATATTAAAATCTCTTACCTATTCGAGAATATGTTTTAGAATTTAAAAATTATCTACTTATATTCATACAAATTAAATATAGTTTATAATATTAAAATTACCTAGTTATATTCACATACTAACTAAATATAGTTTATAATTTGAATAGAATAATCAAACTATAATACATTAAAATATCGAAAATGGATTAAGTAGCTTTTTGTTTCAAAAACAAAAGTAAAATAAATAAATAAAGATGCTCAAACTAAATTATTTATGAGATAGGTGTTAAAGCTTTTTCCAACAATGTCAAGATTTTTCTTCCCTCTCTTTGTATGTATGATTTAGTTTACTAAAACTAGAAAGTTGTTTTTTTTTTTTTTTTTTTGAAAAGAACTAGAAAGATGTTTTGGGTAAAAGATATTTGATATCACATTTCATAACATTTTTTTAAGGTCCCATCAATGTATGTATAAATTAGCTAAATTAGCCTAACACAACGGGAATAAAGATGTGCATTTTCTAAAATATATATATATATATATCAATTGTTTTTCTTATAAAAAAATATATATATAAATATCTAGACTAAACATAATATTGTAATTTATATTAGGGCTGGTTGCACAAATAGCAATCAGGCCCAAACTAATTGCAAATTTAGCAAACTTTAAAATGTTTTGCAAATATGGCAAAAAAACCCGTTTCTATCACTGATAGACTTTATTATATCACTGATAGACTTCTATCAGTGATAGACTATTATCTCTGATAGACTATTATCACTGACAAAAATCTATAAAAAGCTGATGATCAGCGATAGACTTCTATCAGTCATAAGATATCAGCGATAGAAATTGCTATATCCGCAAATTTTTTAAAAACATGCTATATTTGCAAACAATAAGTCTTAAATTGTCATTTACTACAATTTCCCTTTATATTATATGAAATTTAAATCAATTATCTTATAGAAACTTTGAAATTAAATATCAACATAACATTATGCATTGATTAATTATATTAAGTGTAGTTTGGTTATTATAATTAAGTTGCAATAATTTGCTATTAATCTACAAACATTTTAACCTGTTTTTCCATCCTAGATAGTTGATACTCGATAGAGAATTATATAAATTACTTTAATTTTTTAGAGGGATTAAAAGGATTTTAGTTTTTAAAAGTATAATGTGTGCACAAAAATTTAAACCTTTTATTAAAGTTAAATTAACTAATGTCTTTTATATGTTGTATTCAAGTTCATAGAAACAACAGTACAACATACTCATGATTTTTTTGTCAAATTGAGCATAACTTAATTGGTGTGCCCGTGTCTAAGAAATCATGAGTTCAATCCTTGCATTAATTAAAATACCGTTGCAAAAAAAAAACATACTCATAATTATTTTTCTTCTTCTACATAAGAGCCACCTAACCTTTCAAACTCACAATAAATATAATGATCAGCTTTGATTATCTCAACCACCACATTATAAATTAAATACCCATAATTGGTATATATATATACTCTTTTTCTAGGTCTCCCACCCCAAACTAACATTGCAACCAAAAACTCACTTCAACAAACTCGATAAGTTTCTCTCCCATTACAGCTATGACTAAACATCTCATACTCTCCATACTAATCAGTTTGATATTGTCGGATACCAGGACTCAATATGAGTACCTGCAAATGGTTCAACAATGGCCAGAGGCCATATGTAGCGGGGTTGGTGTAAAGTGCAACGTTGTACCTCCAAATATGTTCACTATTCATGGGTTGTGGCCAACCAATTACACTAATAACCCTCTTGTTTGTACACCAACACCATTTTTAACCCATGAGGTGCCTATCTTCTCCCTTACTTTTTTATTTCTTTATTTCTTTTATGTAATTAGTCAAACTCTAGAGTTTTTAAGTATTTTGTTGTTAATTTTATAATGTGTTTTTGTTTAGGTTAAAAGGATAAAAGAACTAGATACATATTGGACGGACTTAATATGGGGGAACAACTTTGGTTTTTGGAAACACGAATGGTTAAACCATGGCATATGTTCAACTCCCCCATTCACCCAATTTAGATATTTTCTAAAAACTTTGAACATGCGCAGAAAGCTAGACCTCTTGACCCTCTTGAACGAGGAGGGGGTTGCCCCAACCCCTAACATAATCCGCTTTAGATATAGTGACATCGCAGACGCCATTGAGCGCATAACAGAATATACACCCGCCCTCCGCTGCAACCACAATGCTAGAAATCCAAAATTAATGCAGTTGTCCGAAATCATTTTGTGTTACGATTATTATGGTATTACTCAAATTGATTGTCCTTCAACTGCCGGCGGCAATTGTCCTTCTACTGGCTCTCTCAACACCAACAGATTTGTGTCGCTCGCGGAGACTCCCTTGTCCATGAGGCCTCTCCTACCAAGTTTTTGATAGTATTTATTCATCTTTTTATAGCATTTGTGCTCTAAGAAGAGATTTTTTTCTCACTTAGGCTTCCAAGTTTGTAATATTTTTTTATTATTATTAAACTTAGGTTTGCTTACTTTAATTTTCTCATAGGTGTTCATCTCTATTTCAAATTAATGAAATTATGACATCATGTGTTATGCCTATATCTAAAAGCTAAATTTCACAGTTTTCACCTTTTTCTTTCCTTTCCAAATAAAAGTAGATAAAGCTGAAAGAATTATATAAACAATATTAATGTTAAAAAACAGTATTGAGATTTGAACACAATTTTGGATATCAATTCACTTATTGTCCTAAGATAACGATGAAGTAAAAAAGATTACATTAACAAAGTTATAGTAAAAAAGATTATACTTTTTTTAACGTACATAGACGAAAGATTGATTGACTAGAATATTAAAATATTTTACCCATTAATGATGTGTGTGAAAATGATGAGAGTGATCATTCATTGGAGTTTGAAATTAGGGTGTGTTCTTAATATTTGGTATTTTGGTATACATTCACTCTTCCGTTTAATCTCAACCTAAATCTCTCTCTTAGACCGATTAGACTAAGGAGTAGGCTTAATTAAGGTAGAAGTATGAGTCAAAGAAAATGTAGGCTTGCCTCTTAAACTCTGATCAAGGAGGCCAAAACCTGTATCTATTTTCAGATGTATGTCAAATTTAAGGAATAAAACCGCAGTAAAAAAATTCTATTTATCGACTATTAAGTTTGTTACAATCACGTGCTTCAACTCTTAATTTTATCAATCACCCATATAATTTAATTTGTTATGTGTCACAATCAACCCCTTAGCTCTTTTTAAATTACCGTTCAATTAAAGTTTCGCGACTTTCACATGTCTCGTAAAAATGGATCAACAAGAAAACATGAAAGATCGAATATGAAGTTGGTCCAATATCCTTAGACTAGCTCAAGATTCAAATAGTCCTTGAAGAAGTCTTATGATGGATCGAGTCCCAAATACACATAGTCGGCTCAAAGCACCAGGTTGAGGCGGACCCCGCCTTGTAAGGACATTCCAGCTCAAAATCCAAAGAAAATGGATAAAAGTGGACCAATTTGCTGCTCATTAGCTTTGAATACACTTTTGGATCAATTCACTTAGAGTAATAAGATAATATTAGTCAAGAAAATTACATTAAGAAAAATGATAGTATTTAGGTTTGAGCATATCATGCATGTCAATTTGGAACTAACATATGTTTATTCCAAGCATGCAATTTTTTTCTTTTTTTTAATGTACGTACTAGCAAAGATTGATTGACTAGAATATTAAAAAAAATTACCTACCCGACAAAATTGCAATTTTTTATCCAAGCATGCAATTGATTGACTATTTATATTCACACACTAACTAAATATAGTTTATAATTTGAATAGAATCAAACTATATAATACATTAAAAATATCGATAGAATGGATTAAGTAGCAAATATCGATAGAATGGATTAAGTAGCCTTTTGTTTCAAAAACAAAACTAAATAAATAAGTAAAGATATGGTTAAGATTTTCTCTCCCTTCTCTCCCTTGTATGATTTAGTTTACTAAAACTAAAAGATATTGTTTTGGGTAAAAAAATATTTGGTATAACGTTTTATAGCATTTCTTAAAGCTTCATCAATGTGTGTAAAAATTAGTCAAACTAAACATAGCTGACATAAATATGTGCATTTGATCAAAGGTTAAAGGTTCGAATCCTCCCTTTCCAAATTTTGAACTCAAAAGAAAATAAATCTACATGTAAAATTTAATTTTTAATTTTTCTTAATCATAGCTTTGAGGTTGGACTTTTTGGTAATAAGTTTTTTTGTATGCCAAAACTAAACACATGTTGGTAATAAGTTTTTTTTTAAACTATCAATAGTGTTGGGTAAAATTGATAATGAATTAATTTATATATAAAAAAAAAATATATCAATTAAGGTTAATTTGCAAAAGTCATAAATAGTAAGTTTTAAATTTAACTTTTCTAACAATAAAGTTAATTTTGTAACTAACTTCTTTATTCTCTTATATTCCATTATAGAAACTTTGATGGATCAATGGTAAATTGTCAAAACCTTCAACTCAAGCACGTGGTCTCTAATTTTTTTTTTTTTTTTTTTTTTTGATTACATTGTGGTGGAGGAATTCGAACCACAGATCTCGTGGTCGTCAACTGATACATATGCCAGCTGAGCTATGCTCGCTTGGCACGTGGTCTCTAATTTAGTACTCAAATAGAGTGATTTTTATTTATGTTAGTTTATATTTTAGTACTCAAATAAAATGAATACCACTAGATATAGAATTTCTTAATATTAAATTCCAAGGCATTTATTTATATTTTATATTTTAGTTTTTTTTTATAGGATTTTTATATTTTAGTTTAAACATGTGATGTTTATTTATGGTTAGTTTTGTATAATCTTAATTTTTTTTTTCTATATTTAAAACTAACCTAAATATATAAGTTAACCTTCCTTTTTTAATCCATTCTTACTTTTGTTCATACTCTTTAAAATTTTCACAATCTCTTGATAAAAAAAATTATTATTTTATTGACAATTTTAGACAATCAAATCTATTCTAATGTTTGTTTTGTAAATATATTTTAATTACTGTGGGGATTGGATCCTGACTTTTTAGTCAATGACACAATTTTTTATGCAATTGAACTATACTCGATTATCGCTTTAATGTTACTTGACACATAAACTCAATTTTGTCCCATGCAAAATTTAACCTATTATTTAATATAATTTATTGTTTTATGTGGCATGTCCGGCCATTTGCATAAATATATTAATATAAAACAATAATTGAATAAAATATTAGTTTTATGTTAACAAAATTTCACATAAATTTGTAGATAAAAATCTAATCGGTAATTTTTAATACATTGATGATAAAATTGAGTCAGTTATGTACAAAACTATTTATTTGATGGGATTATGTACAAAACTCATCTTTAATTATGAAATTTTTTTCAAGATTTTTCTTCTCTCCCCCTTTTTATGATTAATTATTTACTAAATATGGTTCTGAGTCAAAAAGATTTTTTTTTTTTTGTTTTTTTCGTAAAACCCCTCTAAAAGGAAATTTTAATTTAAAAGGTAATTTAATTGTTTGATAATTTTAATTTAAAAGGTCACCATCCAACAATTTAATTTAAAAGGTAATTTTAATTTACCCTGTGCTATTTTGACAGTGCTATTTTGACAGTAGTTTTTTTTTTCTCAGACAGCAGGAAGCTATCAGAAGTGAAGAAAGTACTCAAAAAAGAGAACAAAAATTAAATTAAATTAAATTTTGTAATAATATAAGTGCAACATATCTTCAAAGAATCAAAAGTTAACCAAAATGGAAAGATATTCTATTTAATAATCAACTGTCAGATTTTCCTAACATCTCGAAGATTTTCATGATTAATATTTTTTGAAAATTAAAAGTTTAGGATGCATTTTAATTATAAGATGCATTTAAATGTTATATAAAACTATAAATATTGCTAAACGTTTTTTTTATAACTATATTGTGTTTTTTTTTCTTGGACTAATTAGTAAGAGTTAGATTTTATATTTAATTGTTTGAAATTTTGATTTGAGAACAATTTAATTAATAAAAAAGTGCAAGAGAGTTTGTTAAATTAATTTTAGGGTAAATTATATTAAATATCCCTCAATTTTGGGGTATGTTTCAATTCTATATTCTTAATTTTTGAAAAGTTTTATTTTTATCTTTAAACTTTTTAATTTGTTTAAAATAAAATACCCTTGAACATTGAAATGGTTCCAAAATATATATTTTTCAATAAAATAAATGATGAAAATTAACATGACAAGTAATGTGTAAAAAATAGTCGGTGTAAGATAATGATGAAGTCAACAAAGGACAAGGTTAATCTATTAAAATCATAAATCATATTAAGGTGTGATTGATCCTCCGTTTAAAAGGACAAGGTTAAACTATAAAACCAAATATCAGGCACGAGAGTCGATTGAGTGTAGGAAATGTGTTAGCACCCTTACAATACCCGTTTAAAAAACGGTAACCACATTTTATTTTAAAATTATCTTATTATGTTTGGTTTAAAGTTGAATTTTATTACTATCTCACTTTATTAATTAAAACATGATAAGATATTTGTGATTGTTTTTGAAAAGAAGTAATAAAAGTATAGCATATCTACTAAAATGAATTGTTTGATACATATTTTTAGTTAATTTATATATTTTAACCAAATAAACTATAATTATAAATATTTTTAAATGTTTAATAATATTATTAAAGAAAATAAAAATAATATATATGGCTAAAATTTACATAATTACCAAACACCATTTTAATATTTATATAACAATATTAATGTATGAAGAAAAAAATAGTATTTAGATTAAATGCTAGTCATTAGCTAATTTCAACATACTTTAGAATCAATTCACTTATAGTAATAAGATAATAATTAGGCAAGAAAATTACATTAAGAAAATGATAGTATTTAAGTTTGAGCATATCATGTCAAATTGAAACAACATACAATAATGTTTTGTTCCAAACATATACATTTTTTTTTAATGTCGTACTAGCAATTGACTAGAATATTAGAATATCTTACCTACCCAACAATATATTTTAGAATTTAAAAATTACCTACTTATATTCACACACTAATTAAATATAGTTTATAATTTGAATAGAATCAAACTATATAATACATTTAAAATATCGATAAGGATTAAGTAGCTTTTTGTTTCAAAACCAAAAGTAAATAAATAAATAAAGATCGACATGATTTTCAAAAGTCATAAATAGTAACTTTTAAATTTAGCTTTTCAAATAATTTAGAATTTTGTAACTAATTTTCTTATCCTTCCATGCTCCACTTCTTGAGACAGATCCAATCCTCATTTTTTATTTTAAATTTTATTTGTTATTTTTATATTATTTTATTCGTCTAATTTATTTGTTCTTACTTACTTTTTATTTAAATTGAAATAACATTTTTTCCACTATATTTATGAGAATTAGTTTTCGTAAATAGTTTTATATTATTTTATTCGTCTGATTTTTCATCCATTTAAAACTTACCAAACAATAATTAACTTAATGCTACAAATAATTTTTCAAAAAACAGAAAGCAATTATTTAAGAAGCTAGTAAACTAAGCTTAAATTTTCAAAAAAATAAAAAAACAAAATATAAAATCTATTTAACAGCATTTTCCTTTCAAAATATAATTATAAAATAAAATTGTTTTTATATATTTGATAAAATTGTAAGGTTTTATTCTTCTTCTCTACCTAAACAACAGAGTACGGCAGTCATGAGTTTGGGTTCTTCTACCTAATTCAACAAAGTACAACACTCATGGCTTCTTTGCTTTTTTTTTTATTTGTCTTTCCTTAACCATTAGCCACCTAACCTTTCAAATTCAAACCAATTCAAACTCACATTATAAATTAAATACCACCCTCTCCAACTCCAAACATTGCAAGCTCTCACTTCAACAAACTCTCCAAGTTTCTCTACCTCCCATCAAAGCCATGGCTAAACCTCTCATTCTCTCCCTACTAATCAGCTTCATATTGTCGGAGACGACAACTCAATATGAGTACTTACAGATGGTTCAACAATGGCTACATATATGTAGCGGGATTGATGTGATATGTAGTGTTACACCTCTACCGGTGTTCACCATTCATGGGTTGTGGTTGTGGCCAACTAATTACTCCAATGCCCATTCTGATTGCCAACGAAACTCACTTACGTTGGGCAGGTTTCTCTCCATACTAGCTCTACTGATAGTGTCGGGGATGGCGGCTCAATATGAGTATTTTCAATTCGTTCAACAATGGTCACCGGTCATATGTAGCGGATTGAGGACTCTCCTGTTCATGTTCATGAAGCCTCCCTTACCAAGTTTTTTATAGTCTTTATTCCTCTTTTCATAGCCTTTGTGCTTTAAAAAGAGATTTGGTTGAACTTAGGCTTCCAAGATTGTAATATTTTCCTTATTAAACTTAAGTTACTTTTATTAATATGTGCTCCTATCATATACTGACCTTCCCAACACCAAATAGTTGGGACTCCATTGTCCATGGCTCTTTTAGCAAGTTTTTGTTAGTTTTTATTCCTCTTTTCATAGCTAGCCTTTGTGCTTTAATAAGAGATTTTGTGAACTTAGACTTCCAAGATTGTAATATTTTCTTATTATTGTTATTAAACTTATGTTTGCTTACTTTATCATATGTGTTCATCTCCTGGAGTTATTTTATTTCAAATTAATGAAATTATGACGTGTGTTATGCTATCTAAGAGTTAAATTTCAAGTTTTTCACCCTTTTTTTTTTTTTTTTTTTTTTTCCGACCGTCGCCATTAGAGATCTGGTTAAGAGCTTCCTTCCTTTCTTCCGATTTAATATTAAACATTAAACCCTAATCATCTTTTCGTCGTTAAGTAAGAGAGGGGGTTTTGTTAAAAAAAAAATAATAATAAATAAGGTAAGGTAAGGTATTGGGTGCGGCCAAGACTAGAGTAGACTATCCAATTATATCGTCGTTAAGTAAGAGAGGGGGTTTTGTTCAAAAAAATAAATAAATAATAAATAAGGTAAGGTAAGGTATTAGGTGCGGCCAAGACTAGAGTAGACTATCCAATTATATCTTAATAATTTTGACCTAATTTAATTTAAACTTTCTTCTCAAAACATAAATGTTTTTCCTTTTTTGTTTCTAGAATTAATAGTCAGCCATTACTTTAAAAGCATAATTTTGAATTAAATTTAAATATAATTAAATAGTTATTTAAACAATATTTAAAAGAAAAAAACAATTAAGAAAAAAAAATCATTGCCAAAGCGATCAGCTAACACATATAACGACCAAGAAGTATGTGGTTCGAATCTCCCATCCCAATGTCTCAAAAAAAATATATATATATAAATTTCTTTATATCATTACAAAAATCACATTAAAAAAAATCAATTTGTCCCACCCTTATTTTACCTTTGATTTATTTTCATTAATGGATATAATTTTTTTTTTGAGTACATTGGGGATGGGGGAATTCGAACCATAGATCTCTTGGTCAGACATATATATACCCGCTGAGCTATGCTCCCTTTGGCGTTGTAACACTTATTTTACCTTTGATTCATTTTCATTAATGAATATAATACATTAAACAACGATTTAACTCTCTTGAAAAAAGAAAAGAAAAATTTTGTGTTCAATGAAGATAGGGACAGAGACCACTTTGAAAAAAAAATAATAATAACATTAATTTAGTTTAATAATGGAGTTTCATCTTAAAATTAATTGGCCTCGGTCCTTTACAAGAGTATTAGACATCATGGGGTTCTATCTTAAAACCAATTGACAATAGCAGAAATAACTCAAGAATGTTATATTGTGAGTTAACTCCTTTCATCTTTCCAATATGTGGGATTCTCAACAATGAGACTTTTTTTTATATGTTATAATACAATAAGTAATTTCGTTAATCTAAAGTCGTTTTATTTCTAAAATAATTATTTATTTACTTTAAAATTAAAATTTCAAGACAACGTGCCTCGCACGTATTTCTTACAAGTAATACATTAAAAATATCGATGAAATGGATTAAGTAGTTTATTATTATTTTTTTTTTTTGGTTTAAAAAAAAAGTAAATTAATAAATAAAGATGGTCAAACTAAATTATTTATGAGATAGGTGCTAAGCTTTTTCCAACTCCTTTGTATGTATGACTTAGTTTTACTTAAAACTAGAAAGATATTGTTTTGGGTAAAAAAATATTTGTGGGTAAAAATAATTAGGCAAAAGTCATAAATAGTAACTTTTAAATTCAATGTGGTGAATTTTGTTGACTAACTCCCTTATGGCTTATCCTCTTGTTGAGACATAATCCACCATTTCATCCTCTTCTTTTATTTTAAATTTTATTTGATGCTTCTGTATTATTTTATTAGTTTGAATTTATTTGCTCTTACTTACTTTTTATTTAAATTGAAATAACATTTTTTCCACTATGATTTTTTATGACAATTATTTTTCTTCATAATATTCTAATTTATATTATATGAAATTTAAATGGTAGTTTGGTTATTATAGTTAAGTTGTAATAATTTATTATTAATTTACGAACATTTTAACTTATTTTTTTATCTTTAAATTAAATCTAAAAGCTTATCAAATAATAATTAAATAGAAAGTAATTATTTTAAAAGCTACCATAAACCTAAATCTTCTATTAAAAAAAAAGACAATATGAAATCTATTTAACAGCCTTTTCATTTCAAAATATATGTGGTATAATGTGCACAAAAATTTAAACCTTTAATATGAAAGTTAAGGGCCCGTTTGATAACGTTCCCGTTTCTTGTTCCCTGTTTCTTGTTCCCTGTTTCTTGATCCTTGTTTTTTTAGAACTAGAAACAGGAACATGTTTGATAACTACTCTTGTTTCTTGTTTCTTGAAAAAAAGAAACAAAAACAGAAACTTGTTTGATAACGTTTCTTGTTTCTTGTTTTTTGAAGAAAAAAAAATAAACAAAATAGATTGATAATTTTTTTTTTTTTTTTTTTTTAGTTTAAATATAATTTAGTATACATAATATAAAAAAATATAACCTGCATTGAAATATATATATATATATATATATATATATATATATATATATACAAAAACTATCCAAAGTTTACATAATCGAATACAAATAAGTCTCGATGCAAAATTAAAAACAACCATAAAATTGTATTTATGCTTCAAATGTTACCCAAATTTGATTTGGTATATGTTTTTGTGCGTTAACCAAAAAAATATCGATAAAATGTGATAGATATTTATGAAAAAAAAAATATATACTTAAATTAATAATAAATAGGATAAAAGACTTATTATTAATATTAGGTGCACATTACTATTAATATATTCTCAAACAAAACAAAAATAGCCAAACCGAGCATAGCTCAATTGGCATAGGATTGTGCCGGCGACCAAAAGGTCATGGGTTCAATCCCCGTATTAATTAAACTACTGTTGCAAAAAAAAACAAAACAAAAATAAAAAGTGGCAAAATTCAAAATTAAAATAATATATATAAAAATACTGCAAAATTAAGAGATTTTAAAGATAAAAAAAAAAATTCTAAGATTTGAACCTAAGACCTTGAGTGTAAGGGACTTAAGTAAGTACACATGTTGCCAACAAACCAACAACACCTTTTTGGCTTAAAATAAGGAACTAATGTTTATAAATGGGAACGGAACAGAAGAAACAACTTTTTGGTGTTTCTCAATTTTTGCCATTTTTTTAGAAACGTTTCTCAAAATTTAGAAACAAGAAACGGGAATAGTTATCAAACAATTCTGTTTCTTAAAAAATGAGAAACAGAAACAGGAAACAGGAAACGGGAACGTTATCAAACCGGCCCTAAATTAACTAATGTCTTTATTATTTATGTTATATATATATATATATATATATATATTTATTTTGGTAATGTATTAAATTTCATATGATATAAATGCAACAAATCAGAAAATATATTTTGTTGGTACAATAAATATGAGAAAGGAGATTGAATCTTTGAAACAATATCCTTTGGTTTATCTATATATATTGTTAGGTTAATTTATATACTATCTTTTTTTAATACATTTATATTGTTTATATAAATGGTCTAAATTATAATTAAATTTGATTCCTATGAGGCTGTTTGATAACACATTCAGTTCCTATTTTTTTTTATTATTATTTTTTTAAAAAATAGGTTTGTATGGGTAACTATAGTTGAGTTTTGGGTTTTTAAGTTTTGAAAACGTTTTCATTCCTTAACAAATTTTAAAAACAAAAACAAGTTTTTGATTTCAAAATTTCAGATTTTTTTTTCTCTAATTTTATTTAAATTGTCAACAAATTAGATATAATTATTAAAATTATCTCTAAATGTTTATATATTTATTGGAATTGAAATCAAATTGTCATTAATATATTTTGCAAGTAAAATTGTCATTAATATATATTCTTTTAAAAAAAAATATTATTAATATATTTTTTTTAGTATAAAAATATTATTAATATAATATATTATAATTTGATTTAATAAATTTTTTCTAGTATATTATATTTTAATAATATTGTGATGTCACACCAATATATCTATCCACCTTACGCGATTCTAATATTTTATTTTTCTGGCTTTAGAGATGATAAACGTCAAAAGATTGTCTAATATTAAACTATCGACAAAATAAATTATTTTTATTTTAGAAAAATTTAATTTTTACCCTAAATTTTTAATTTCATCAAATAATTGGATCTTAATTAAGTTTTAATAAATGTTGCAATTTTTACATTCTACTAAATTAACATTATTTAAAAAAATACAAAACAAATAGTAATCCAACCAATTTGAAATTTTGTGTTTTCAAAAACAAAAAAACAGTCATATATAATTTTTACTAAAATCTGAATGCATTAACAGACGGGCCTATATTTTAGATGATTTTGTGAGACTTAAAATTTAAAGAAAGTTATAGAGAAATGAGGTATTAACATATGAGTCAAACAATTTGAATTTGGTATTAATTACATGCAATAAGTGACTGAAAACAACCGTACAACATACTCATGGCATTTTTTTGCTTCTTCTACCTAAACAACAGTATAGTACAACACAAATGGCTTTTTTGCTTCTTTTTATTTGGCTTTTCATGAGCTAGCTAACCTTTCAAACTCACACTGATCAACTTTGGTTATCTCAACCACCCACATTATAAATTAAATACGACCCTCTCCAACTCCAAACATTGCAAGCTCACTTCAATAAACTCTCCAAGTTTCTCTAGCTCCCATCACAGCCATGGCTAAACCTCTCCTTCTCTCCATACTAATCAGCCTGATATTGTCGGGGACGACGGCTCAATATGAGTACTTACAGATGGTTCAACAATGGTATCGGCTATGTAGTGTTGCACCTCTACCTGTGTTCACTATTCATGGGTTGTGGCCAACCAATATTGTTGCCTGTGGACTCTCAAGTCGCTGCTGGAATTTCCTTGTCCACGAGGCCTCCTGGGATTGCCCTCCTAACACCATGTCGCTGGTGGGATTCCTTTGTCCACGAGGCCTCCTGGGATTGCTCCTAACACCAAGTGGCTGCTGTGATTGCCCTCCTAACACCAATGGGATTCCTTTGTCCACGAGGCCTCCTGGGATTGCTCCTAACACCAAGTGGCTGCTGTGATTGCCCTCCTAACACCAAGTCGCATGAGGCCTCTCCCTCCTAACACCAAGTCACATGAGGCCTCTTGGGATTTCCTTGTCCACGAGGCCTCCTGGGCTAAGGTTTTGATAGTTTTTATTCCTCTTTTCATTGCTTTGTGATTTAAGAAAGATTTTGTCGAACTTTAGCTTCCAAGATTGTAATATTTTCTTATTATTGTTATTAAACTTATGTTTGCTTGCTTTTATATTATGTGTATTATGACCATGTGTTATGCCTATATCTAAGAGCTAAATCTCACGTTTTTCACCTTTGTGTTTTCTTCTTTCCTTTCCAAATAAAAGTAAATAAAGCTGGAAGAATTATATAAACAATATTAATATAAAAAAAACAGTAATCAGATTTCAACACAATTGGATCAATTCACTTATTGTCCTAAGATAATGATTAAGTCAAAAAGATTACGTTAAGAAAATTATAGTGAAAAAAATTATACTTTTTTTTTAACGTACAAAAGATTGATTGGCTAGAATATTAAAATATTTTACCCTTTAATGATGTGGGTGAAAATGAGGAGAGCGATCATTCATTGTGGTTTGAGGTTAGGTTGAAACAGTATACGTATCTCCTATATGAGCAACCTAAGAAAAGGTAGGCTTCTGAGCAACCAAGGAGGCCAAAAACGGTCTATGAAGTTTGATACATCTTTGAAGTTTTAATTTAATCAATCATAATTTGTTAAGCGTGTCACAATCAACCCCATACTTTTTTTTAAATAATTGTTTAATTAAGTTTCACGACTTTCACATGTATTGTAAAAGTGGACCAAAAGTTGGTCCACACCCAGACTAGCCCAAGGTCCAAACTGGCCTTGGAGAAGTCTTTTGATGGACCAATCCCCAAATACACAGGGTCGGCCCAAGGCACCTAAGTCGAGGTCGACCCCACTTTGTAAGGACATTCTAGCCTAGAGCCCAATAAAGGCCCTGGAAAGAGCAGATCATGGGCCAAAAGCCCAAAGGCTATGATTAGTCCGACTAGAGGAATCCGAACAACCCCAAGTCATAATAATTGTACTCCACAACTTCAAAGAGAAAATAAGTTCATTAGGGTCCACTCACTAAAGGGTAAGGTTGCATTAGAGCTACAAAACTCTAATTCTAACTTGAGCATTAGAGCCACCGTGGCAGGCACTACACAAGTGTTCTATTTTTTTTTATTTTTTTTTTTTTCAGGTCATCTTGTCCCCTCAAGTCTACAAATTCTACCGTCACGTGACGGTCGTGAGAGTGTTCGTGCCACTAACTGGATCTTGAAATCAACTAGAGAGATGGAAAATATCAGTCGAATCTTAGATTAGGGACAACCCCGACGAGGATCGCCATCCGCGAAGAACTAAAGAAGTCACTTCCCCGATACCAGAAGAGCTCATGCAGCAGAAAGAGTCCCATTGGCCTCGGCAAGTCGAAGAACAATCCAAGGAGAATCTGAGAAAACTAAAGGATGAGATGAAAGGCATGGATCATAGTTTGGCTCGGGTATTAAAATACTCAATCGAAGTTTGGCTCAGGTTTTAAAACCCAAAGCAGTGTAACTTGCTCTGTATCTAAAATTACAAGCATCACCTGTCAACATAAAGGTGGAGAACAAGGAAGTATAGGATTTTGTGTTAAACTAAAAGCTAAAGCATTGCTTCAAAACATAAGCAGGAATTGATAGATCTTAAACATAAGATAAACTAGCACAAAATACTAAAATTCATAACGGATAAATTGATTTCCTCCTTTCACAGACAGCAAACTCTCAACGAAAAGAGTAGCTTCGAAGCTTTCTGGATCCCCTCTAATTGGAAGCTCTTTGATCCGTTGAGTTTTAACATTGTACAAAATCAATCGTCCTAATTCCCTAACCTCCATTAAAAGTTCATCCGAGCTCACAAACCCCAATGGCATCTCAATTTGAATTCCAGAAACAGGACCGATTGTCAATAGCTTCGACCACGAAACACGACCACATTCATTCTTACCCATTTCCCAAATGTCCATCTCCCAAATGTCGGAGGGTTCTTCATTGAATATACATGGATAACGAAACAGAACAATGGATCCATTCAAAAACCCCATACTTCTACACTTACGACACTCATCATCGAAACTCTCCGGCACTGAAATTCTGTCGAAAACCTCTTCACTCATGTCGAAGGATTGGATAAACTCATTCTCTCCTCCCTCAAGTGCCCACCAGTAAAATGTTCCTTCGTAATGTATGTCAAACGAAGGCATCCCATGTACCTCTCCACAAAAAGGGCTTTCAATTTCTCTCCATCTATCTTTGCTCAAATCGTAAATTTCTACTCTCGTAGGATAACAGTGTCCAGCTCCTTCCATGAATTCCACAACCCTAACCACTTTAAAATCCCTACATTTCGCATCGTACCCGAATCCGATTGCTGACGCCAACGAGTGATAACCATCTGGCTCACGGGGAGGTTCAGGGAGGAGGAGAATTGACGGCGGGAGTTTACAAAACTCTCTAGTCGTCGGATTAGAGAGGAAAATATCAGTACGATCGGTGAGACAGACTAAGCCGTGAGAGTGGCCGCTGATTTCTAAATACCGATAATCCTCCACGAATTGCAAATCGACATTTTGAACGGACACAGATCGATCCAGGGAGAAGGGAAATTTGAGGATGGACGATACAATGTCCGTTTGTACAGAGTTCTTCATCACAAAATGCTTGAGAAAAAGGTGTTTGTGTTGAAGAGAATTTAAGAAATGTGTTGTTACGAAATTAGGGTTGTTGATTAGAGCATACCAGGATTTGCAAACGGGCTTCAATCGGAGCAGATTCTCCGGCGAAAGCCTTGATAGAATCTCGATCAACACGTGGGGATTATCGAGAATCGCCATTAGAGAGGACGTCGAGATCTTCTTTGAAGTTTTTGATCGTAATAGAGAGAAATTAAACAGATGGTTTCAAACTGATGTGATTCATTCATCATCATTTTATACCCACTCATTAAATACAATATAAATAAATATTCATCAATTATTTTGATATAAAAAATATTATAAAAAATAATTATAAAGGTATATATACACAATTAAAAAAAACTTTCATTTAAAGAAATAGTGTTTATCAAATAAAAATATATAAAAGATAAACAAGATTCAAATATTAGGCATTCAACATAAATTTTCAAATTTAAAGTCGAGTCAATGCTTCACAAAAAAAACATGAAAGAAAACAACAATAATCATAAACCAAAATTTGTCTTGGATTTTATGTATTTGTATTTGATTTTGACTCATTTTGTATTAGGTCATTATGTGTCATATATAAACCTTCTAATTAATCAACGCAAAAAAATTGTGTTTTGGATAAAAAAAAATGAAAAAAGGTTCGAAAACTTTATGGGCACGCGACTTTGAACTCCACCATAGTCGTGCGTCTTGGCCGCGACTTTTCAACCGCGCCTATCCAAGGCAAGGCTCCAACGTTGCGCATTGTGCCTAGACTTTGGATTTCACTATAGTCGCGCGTCTTGGCCGCAACTTCTCAATCGCGCTTATCCAAGGCGAGGCTCCAATGTTGTGCATTGTGCCTAACCGCGCCTGACTACAACTTTTAAGACACTGGCCGCACGTTTTCGGTTGATCCAATCCGCTAGATTCAAATAATTTTTTTGGTCTAAATAAAATATATATATATATATATATATATATATATATATATATATATATATTTAAAAGCACATAGACACCCAAGGATGCCGAATCATTCACATTTCTCTACTTCGGCTAACGAACGTCGGAATTGGGATATCAAGAAAGAAGGTAGACCGTATAGGGTTCAACAAAGAAAATAAAGAAAACGTAAGCCTCCTTTTGTTATTATAACATTTTTTTTTTCTGATGTCAAAGACTAGAAGTTATACGCAAATTCGACAAACAAGTGAGAGAGGCGAGTTCGAACCTACGTCCAGAAACTTCAACAAATTTACAGTTTATCGCTTTAAAATGGACTATCCTTTTAAATGTCATTTATGAACCATCGATTTTGAAGAAAAAAAAAGTCAAAAAGTTTTTTATTGAAAAAATAGCCAAAAAAAAAAATCAAAATTTACCTTATTTTTAGGGCTTAGGATGCCGTGTTTAAAATTTGGAAGGGTATTTTAGTCTAGTACATCATTTTAAATTCTAACCCTTGGCCTTGTTCATGACCATTCTTCTAGTTATCTCAAATCATTCTTCTAGTTATCTCAAATCATTCTTCTAGTTATCTCAAATCTTATTCTACATCTACTCTCGTTGAAGAGTGAGGGCAACCAACTTCCTATAAAAACTCATTTACCACTTAAGTCTTGGGCTTAATTTATCACTCAATTTATGACTCAAGTTTTGGGCTTACCAAAAAGGTGAGTTGACTGACATTAGTCAACATTCGTCGACTTTTCAAAAAAAGGTAACAAGAAGAATGTCTAAAACTTCTGAAGCCAACATGAAAAATGTCTAAGATAAACTTATTTTTGGAATAATCCCTGCTAGAAAAAGGAGAATAGATGACATGTGGCCCAATGAAATATAAGGGGAAGGAAGAAAATAAGTGCCATCGCCCGTTGGGGCGCGTTTTTAGCCGAAAAAAGAATTTTTCAGATTTCCGAAATTTAATGACAGTTTTCTAATGTCGTCAATCGATGACAGTTTTAAAATGTCTTAAATGGTTTACATTTATTAACTATCATTAATTTGTTTATGTTTATGTTTTTTTACTCAAACGTTTTTTAACTATCATTAAAATACTTAATGACAGTAAGGACACACAATTGGACAAGCCTACCCTTCTACAATTTTTCATTATTTTGAAAATAAATAAAATCCGAAATGGGTGAAAAATGAAATTCCCGATATCTTGGATCCAACCGGGTTAAAAGATGTGAAATAAAAAAAAAATGTTAATAATAATAATAATAGTTACCAAATTTCCTTTATATATATATATATATTAGAAAATTCCAATCTAAGAAAAAATTGTCCTTTAAAAATTAACCAACATTACGTTAAATTAAATATATATATATATATATATAGAATTGACAGTAGATTATTGCATTTTTCTCCTTCTTCCATAACATGCAGTGTGCTTGTTATTCCTTCTTCCTTCTTTTTTGGCTATCCAAGGATAGTTTTAGTTGGACATCTCCTAATGTTGAACATGAGATGGAGTCTAGTGTATCCTCCCAGGTTGGTGATCGAGACTCATCTCGAACATCTCTTCGGCATAACACTACAATATTCCTAACACTCATCTCGAACATCTCGATCATCTAAGCAGTCATCTTGAGAGTCCAGATCAAGATGACTGCTTAGATGATCCTCCTCTTGGCGAGACGACTTTTCTATTTGAACATGGTTCGTTTTGGGGTCCGTCTATCTTTTCCATTGTTTCTTCAAAAAAAATTTGGCCTTTGTTTAATTAGTCCCGGCATAGATTGCCCCTAACATGGAGTCATCTTATAGGATGTTATCTCGAATGTTTTCCTTTGTCGAACAGAAACATTCACAAATCGTTACAAACTAAAGTTCATGGACTAAATTATTACAAAGTTATGTGTATATCAAGCTGCTAATGAGTTCTAACTAATGTTGCATTATCATTTTAATCATTATATATATATCTCATTTTATGCCAAAAGATTTTTTTTATAGTGAATATATATCTGTTAAATAGCTTACTGTAAAACCTATCCTAAAGAATTACAAGTTACATTAGAAATATTTATATCTAGAATATAAAGATCATGTTCAACTACCATAGCCAAAAGCGAGCGTGGCTCAGCTGGCATATGTATGTCTTAATGACCAAAAGGTCTGTGGTTTGAATCCCCCACCCCCAATGTACTCAAAAAAAAAAAAATGTTCAACTACCATACTGTAAAATTTTGTTGACTCCAAATTGTTGCTAGTAAATGTTGTTTTGGAAGTGCAGTTTTGATTGCTAGAATCAGGATTTTGACAATACAAGCCTACCTGGAACTTGGGGTTTCTCAAAATCTAAAGAATTACAAGTTACATGTTATCCAGTGATGCATCAACACTACTGCATCCAAGTGCTTCAAATAGAAAGAAGGGATCAAGACGATCAAAGTAAGGCTCGTCGTCAAAGTTAAACGTCGCGTTATTTCCAGGTACCATTGGAGAGTTTATATTATAATAAGAACTTGTTATGTCATCCATATTCCAAGGATGATCTGTAACTTCTCTGTTCTCTTCCTGGTTCCTTCTCTGTGTATCATGAGCCAAATTTGTCCCGTTGTCATTGCATATTGATGGTTGAGGATAACATGTCTGATTGATAACTTTCTTCTGCTTCTTATTATTCCCGTCGTCATCGTCGTCATCGTCATCGTCATCATTTTTCTTGCAGTTGTTTGAGTCATTAGCTTTTCTCTTATCTTGCAGGCCATTCTTGTTTAAATGGGTATTCCAGTAGTTCTTCACCTCGTTATCAGTTCGACCAGGAAGCCGACCAGCAATCAATGACCATCTGATGGAAGAAGTAACACAGTTGAAAATATCAAAACATTCAGTCAGTTTACTCTCTTTACTGTAAGTATTGATTAAGCTTTACAAATGTCACGATAGAATCGAATAACAAAGAATAAAAGCGCAAAAGAAAATCGACACAGAATTTACGTGGTTCACTAACGCCGTGTTAGCTCCGTCCACGGGCAGAAGAGAGAGAACAATTGTATTACGAATATGAGAGAATTACAACAATGACAGACTAGTCGGGACGGCTGAAGTCATTAGAAGGTTTATATATGACACCCTTCTAAAACCCCTTTATTGAACCCGTCGTAAAGGGTCATAACAGATTCAAGGCATTCCAACAAGAGATTAATGCAATACAAACTGACCTGTTGCCTAGAAGTTTGTGCATACGGATAATTAGATCCTCTTCCTCTTTGGACATGCCCCCACGTTTTATATTAGGCCTGAGGTAATTCTTCCATCTTAGCCTGCAGCTTTTCCCTCCTCGCATCAAACCTGAGAGTTCGAGCAGGAAAACAGAATCCAAAAGCTTAAGTTGATGAGTTACGGTAAATTTAGTTATATCAATACTCTAAGAAATAGGTGCCGATATAGAAATGAATGTGCACGGGTTTTATATCGATTGTTAGCGATAGTTTTGGATTAAAATATTTTACCTGTTTCTTGGGAGACAGTTGCCCAATTCCCTTCACCATGAGTTTCCACATAGTTTCTGAGGATCAAATCTTCTTCTGGTTTCCACAAATTTTTCTTGGGCTGTTGCATCCTCGTCTCTTTACTCTCCTCCATCACTCTTTTCTTTCTTTCAGATTGTAATTGTAATGATAACCACTATGATTGTTGATTGGATTCCTATATATGGCAGGAAGCACTGTCATATATTACTCGCAGAATGTTGCAATGTTGGGTCATGCGCTGGTGGATTGACGTGAGGGCCCTGCTTTGCTAAAAGCATATCTGCCTGCTTCTGCTTCTGCTTATGCTTCTCTATCAAGACAGGTATTTCTCAAAATTATTGAGCCCAGTTGCTAAAATAAGGCCCTTATTGGTGCGAGTCGTTTAATTTGAAACAACGGGTCAAAAGTATTTTTAAGCACTTGAAAAGTCATTCCAAACAGGTCTTGCCAGACTTGAACCTGTTTTTACTTTTTTGTCATTTTCGGAGTTCTTTAAGGTTAGATTCAATTTTTCGCTTCTAACCTTTTAGAAATATGGACAACGATCTTCTACATATCTCCTTGATATTGTCCACTTTGGACATATAAGCCATCGTGACTTGATTTTTTGTTTCACTCAAAATGTCTTACACTAATGGGAGATGTTGTCCTACTCATGATCTTTCTCTTTCTAGACTAATGTGGGACTTTGGTCGCACTCCCAATAACGTTTCACGGACTTGTATGTCATATCTAAATTCTAATTCTAATGTATTGAAGTTTGATATTGAGTTTGGCAACAAATGACCCTTTACACTTGTCGGGAACAAAGTAGGCTTAAGTGTAGTACTTTGTTTGAGGAGAGTATTGTTAGGAGTACAAACAATATCCTACCTTGTCTAGATGAGGGAAAGATCATGGATATAAGGGAGGATAATTATCTTCAATGGTATGAGGCATTTTGGGTGAAATCAAAAGCAAAAAGTCACGAGGGTTTAGTCTGTCTGGAGTTACGTTGTCCTCAAAGAACGACAATAAGGACAATAAGAATAAGTGAGGGGGAAAAGAAAAGAAAAAAAAAATCAATGAGGACAATGAAATTTGAAACACTTTCATTTTCATTTTTATCAAGCTTTCAAAGGAAAACAAAGCAGCTTTTGGTCAGGGAAGCCCTTGAGGTACAAGTTTGAAAAGAAAAAAATAATTGAAGTGTTGTGTTGTGTTTCATTGGGCATTGGTACAACGACAGAAGAGAGAGTGATATGATTTCTCACATAATTTTCTGCCATTTTTTCTACTCCTAAAGATTCCATATCCATTCAGCTACTGTCATTATTTTTTCCTTTTGCTTTTGCATTTGCCTGTCTGCCTGCCTTATCCATCAGGTACATGCACACTCCCTACACACTCTTGTTTCTGAATTTGAGGTGGGGGATATAATCAAAATCAACACTCACTCTTTGCTGGTTTCCAAAATATAGATTGATATCTTCGGGTTTGTTTTCGGGTGTTGTGTTATGACAGTATCGAACAACAAATAATAAAAGCGCGAGAATCAACACAGAGTTGTTTACGTGGTTCATTAACGTTCACTCACTCTTTTCTCTTGCCATTGTTGTTTCCATAATATTGATTAATAAGTTCGGGTTTATTTTCAGGTGTTGTGTTATGACAGTATCGAACAACAAATAATAAAAGTGTGAGTAGTTCATTAACGTTATGTTAGCTATTCACGGATAGAAGAGGAGATAGTAGTTTGTATTACGAATAGAAGAGATTATAAAATACAGATTATTAGAGGTCGTAGAAGAAGTTGGATCCTAACAAATTCAAAGCATTCCAACATATTGTTTGTTGTTTTTTAGTTTTTGAAGGGAGGGGAGAAAATGATTTTGATAATTGTTTTTTGTTTCACGTTTTTCGTTTTTTTTTTTTTTTTTACAACATGTTTGGATGGGGATTTAACCTAAGATCTCATAGTCACATGCCGTTGAGCTAAACTCTTGTTGGTGTTTCAGGTTTTCGTTATTTATGTTTAACAAGGTGTTTTTATGACCACTCTTATTTCTTGATCTCTTTGTAAAAAAAAATGAATATTACAAAATTTATGACATTTTTATTTTTTATATTTTAAAATATTGTATGTGTTGTGGTTTATGTGTCAAATAATAAAGTTATAGTTTCTAAAATAAAATTTTAAACTTTTAAGGTGGTGTGTGGGCGTATTTTTAAAATGTTATAGTTTTTAAAACTATTTATAAAAAATACTGCAGTTTTTTTTTTTTTCAAGTATTTAATTATTGTGGGGTGGGAGATTGAACTTCTTACATTTTATTCAATGAGACAACTTTATGTCAATTAATTTAAGCTTGATTTGACAAATATTATCGTTTTAAAGACATGGCCTTTTGAAGGGACGAGTGGCTTGGCAATTTTTTTATAAAAAAAACACTTTCTTTACAAAAAAAACAAACAAATTATGTTTGTCTTAGTGGATTCTTTGCGACTTAACATTTTTTTTGTTCAGCCTTAAGAAAACATCTTAAAACTCGATCATTAAACCATAAATTCTCAAAAATTTAAACGAGATCACCTCAAGCACCTGATTGAATAACTTTATTTTTGTACATACTTGGTCAAATGAAAAGTGAGGAATGTGAATGTTATATAAATATTCATTTTTTTTGTGAATTAAAAAAAACTTGAAAAAACTGTTAAACATAATCCTCCAATTTTGATCTAAAAGTACGGTCATTTTGGTCATTATTTTATGAGTTAATTTTTCCTTTTCTTTTTTAAATGTAAGGTTTTGGAGGTTCAATAATCTACCATCAAAAAGCTTTAAGACCAAAAGTCTTAAGAAAAACACCTTAAAACTTTAAAACTTGATTGTTAAACTATAAATTTCCAAAATCTTAAACGAGTAGTTCATTCCAAGCACGTAGTTGAATAACTTTAATTTGGTACATGCTTGATCAAATAAAAAGTGGGGTATAAGAACTATATATTAATACAAACTTTTTTTGTGAACTAAAAAAAAAAATGGAAAAATCGTTTCCAATAATAGTCCTCCAATTTTGATCTAAAACGGTCATTTTAGTCCTTTTTTATGAATACATTTTTCCTTTTTTTTTTTAATATATGGTTTGGGAGGTTTATTAAACACCTAAGACCTAAAAGCTTTAGGACCAAAAGCCTTAAGAAAAATTCCTTAAAATTCGATCTTAAACTGTAAACGAGTTCATTTCAAGCACGTGGTTGAATAACTTTATTTTGGTACCTACTTGGTCAAATAAAAAGTGGGAAATGTGAATGTTAGATGAATATTCACTTTTTTGTGAATTAAAAAAAATTGAAAAAATTGTTTACTATAGTCCTCCAATTTTGTCTAACAACAGTCAGTTTTCCCATTTTTTATGAGTACATTTTCTTTTTCTTTTTTCAATGTATTGTTTGAGAGTTCATTAACCTACCGCGCCCAAAGATTTAGGACCAAAAGCAATAATAAAAACACCTTAAAACTCGAATCCCTAAACCATAAACGAGTTCATTTCAAGCACGTGGCTGAATAACTTTATTTTCGTACATTCTTGGCCAATAAAAAGTGAGAAATGTGAAAGTTAGATGAATATAAACTTTTTTTGTGTATTAAAAAAAATTGAAAAAATCGTTTACTATAGTCCCCAGTTTTTGTCTACAAACTGTCATTTTGGTCATTTTTTATGAATACATTTTTTTTTTTTTTCAATGTATATGGTTTGGGAGGTTCATTAAACACCTGCGGGCTAAAAGCTTTAGGACCAAAAACCTTAAGAAAAACATCTTAAAACTTGAATCACTAAACCATAAACGAGTTCATTTCAAGCACGTAACTGAATAATTTTATTTTCGTACCTGCTTAGTCAAATAAAAAGTGAGAAATGTGAATGTTAGATGAATATAATTTTTTTTGTGAATTAAAAAAAAATGAAAAAATTGTTTACTATAGTCTTCCAATTTTGTCTAACAACCGTCAGTTTTGTCATTTTTTATGAGTACATTTTCCTTTTTCTTTTTTTCAATGTATTGTTTGGGAGGTTCATTAACCTACCCGCCCCAAAGATTTAGGACCAAAAGCCTTAAGAAAAACATCTTAAAACTTGAATCACTAAACCATAAACGAGTTCATTTCAAGCACATAACTAAATAACTTTATTTTCGTACCTGCTTAGTCAAATAAAAAGTGAGAAATGTGAATGTTAGATGAATATAAACTTTTTTTGTGAATTAAAAAAAATTGAAAAATTCGTTAACTTTAGTCCCCAGTTTTTTTTTTTTTTTTTTTTTTTTTTTGTCTAAAAACAGTTATTTTAGTCATTTTTTATGAGTACATTTTTCATTTTTTTTCAATGTATGGTTTGGGAGGTTCAAAAAACACCTACGGCCTAAAAGCTTTAGGACCAAAAGCCTTAAAAAAAATACATTAAAATTCGATCTTAAATTGTACACGAGTTCATTTCAACCACGTGGTTGAATAACTTTATTTTCGTACCTGCTTGGTCAAATAAAAAGTGGAAAATGTGAATGTTAGATGAATATTCACTTTTTTATGAATTAAAAAAATTTGAAAAAATTGTTTTCTAGTCCTCCAATTTTGTCTAACAAGGACCAGTTTTGCCATTTTTTATGAGTACATTTTTCTTTTATTTTTTCAATGTATTGTTTGGGAGGTTCATTAACCTACCGCCCCCAAAGATTTAGGATCAAAAGCCTTAAGAAAAACACCTTAAAACTTGAATCCCTAAACCATAAATGAGTTCATTTCAAGCATGTGGTTGAATAACTTTATTTTCGTACCTGCTAGGTCAAATAAAAACTGAGAAATGTGAATGTTAAATGAATATAAACTTTTTTTGTGAATTAAAAAAATTTAAAAAATCGTTTACTATATAGTCCCCAGTTTTTGTCTAAAACCAAATATTTTGGTTATTTTTTATGAGTATATTTTTCCTTTTTTTTTTCAATGTATGGTTTGGGAGATTCATTAAACACCTACGACCTAAAAGTTTTAGGACCAAAAGCCTTAAGAAAAACGCCTTAAAATTTGATCTTAAATTGTAAAAGAGTTCATTTCAACCACGTGGTTGAATCACTTTATTTTCGTACCTGGTTGGTCAAATAAAAAGTAGGAAATGTGCATGTTAGATGAATATTCACTTTTTTGTGAATTAAAAAAATTAGAAAAAATTGTTTACTAAGTCCTCCAATTTTGTCCGGTCAATTTTGCCAATTTTTATGAGTACATTTTTCTTGGGATATTTGGCCAGATGGCCTTAAATTAAGGCCCATTCGAGAGATTGACGCGCGATTTTAAAAATTAGTCGAAATGACCTTTTGCTGACATCATTCTCGCTGGGATTTCTCTTGCTTCACGTTCACGAGAAAAGTAAATTTTTAGTTATAAAATGGAGCGCGCAAAAGAACCAGAGCGGAGCGAGAGAAATCCCAGCGAGAGTGATGTCAGCAAAAGGTCATTTTATCTAATTTTTAAAAACGCTCGTCAATCTCTCGAATGGGCCTTAATTCAAGGGTATCTGGCCAAATATTCCATGTTTCTTTTCTTTTTTCAATGTATTGTTTGGGAGGTTTGTTAACCTACCGCCCCCAAAGATTTATGACCAAAAACCTTGAGAAAATTAAAACACCTCAAAACTCAAAACCCTAAACCATAAACGAGTTCATTTCAAGCACGTGGATGAATAATTTTATTTTTGTACATTCTTGGTCAAATAAAAAGAGAGAAATATGAATGTTAGATGAATATAAACTTTTTTTTTTAATTAAAAAAAAATTGAAAAAATCGTTTACTATAGTCCCCAGTTTTTGTCTGAAAACTGTCATTTTGGCCATTTTTTATGAGTACATTTTTTTTTTCAATGTATTGTTCGGGAGGTTCATTAAACACCTACGGCCTAAAATCTTTAGGACCAAAAGCCTTAAGAAAAATACCTTAAAATTCGATCTTACTGTAAACGAGTTTATTATTTCAAGCACGTGGTTGAATAACTTTATTTTCGTACCTGTTTGGTCAAGTAAAAAGTGGGAAATGTGGATGTTAGATGAATATTCATTTTTTTGTGAATTAAAAAAAATTGAAAAAATTGTTTACTATAGTCCTTCAATTTTGTCTATCAACGGTCAGTTTTGCCATTTTTTATGAGTACATTTTACTTTTCTTTTTTCAATGTATTTTTGGGAGGTTCATTAGCCTACCGCCCCAAAGATTTAAGACCAAAGGCCTTAAGAAAAACACCTTAAAACTCGAATCCCTAAACCATAAACGAGTTCATTTCAAGCACGTGGCTGAATAACTTTATTTTCGTACATTCTTGGTCAAATAAAAAGTAAGAAATGTGAATGTTAGATGAATATAAACTTTTTTTGTGAATTAAAAAAATTTGAAAATATCGTCCCCAGTTATTGTCTAAAAACGGTCATTTTTGTCATTTTTTATGAGTACATTTTTCTTTTTTTTTTTCAATGTATGGTTTGGGAGGTTCATTAAACACATACGGTCTAAAAGCTTTAGGACAAAAAGCCTTAAGAAAAACACCTTAAAATTCGAGCTTAAACTGTAAACGAGTTCATTTCAAGCACGTGGTTGAATAACTTTATTTTCGTACCTGCTTGGTGAAATAAAAAGTGGGAAATGTGAATATTAGATGAATATTCACTTTTTTGTGAATTAAAAAAAATTTGAAAAAATTGTTTACTATAGTACTCCCATTTTGTCTAACAACGGGCAGTTTTGCCATTTTTTATGAGTAGATTTTTCTTTTCTTTTTCAATGGATTGTTTTGGAGGTTCATTAACCTATTGCCGCCAAAGATTTATGACCAAAAGCCTTAAGAAAAACACCTTAAAACTCGAATCTCTAAACCATAAACGAGTCATTTCAAGCACGTGGCTTAATAACTTTATTTCAGTACATTCTTGGTCAAATAAAAAGTGAGAAATTGGAATGTTTTTTTTTTGCAACGGTAGTTTAATTAATGCGGGGATTGAACCCATGACCTTTTGGTCACCGGCACAACCCTATGCCAATTGAGCTATGCTCGATTTGGCGAAATTGGAATGTTATATGCATATAAACTTTTTTTGAGAATTAAAACAATTTGAAAAAATCGTTTACTATAGTCCTCAGTTTTTGTCTAAAAACGGTCATTTTGGAAAAAAAATTATGAGTACATTTTTCTTTTTTTTTTCAAGGTATGGTTTGGGAGGTTCATTAAACACCTACGGCGTAAAAGCATTAGGACCAAAAGCCTTAAGAAAAACACCTTAAAATTCGATCTTAAACTCTAAACGAGTTCATTTCAAGCACGTGGTTGAATAACTTTATTTTTGTACCTGCTTGGTGAAATAAAAAGTGGGAAATGTAAATATTAGAAGAATATTCACTTTTTTGTGAATTAAAAAAATTTGAAAAATTTGTTTACTATAGTACTCCCATTTTGTCTAACAACGGTCAATTTTGCCATTTTTTATGAGTACATTTTCCTTTTCTTTTTTCAATGGATTGTTTTGGAGGTTCATTAAACTACCGCCGCCAAAGATTTATGACCAAAAGCCTTAAGAAAAATACCTTAAAACTCGAATCCCTGAACCATAAACGAGTCATTTCAAGCACGTGGTTGAATAATTTTATTTTCGTACATTCTTGGTCAAATAAAAAGTGAGAAATTGGAATGTTAGATACATATAAACTTTTTTTGTGAATTAAAAAAATTTGAAAAAACCATTTACTATAGTCCCCAGTTTTCTTCTAAAAACAGTCATTTTTTATGAGTACATTTTTTCTTTTTTTTTTCAAGGTATGGTTTGGGAGGTTTATTAAACACCTACGACCTAAAAGCTTTAGGACCAAAATCCTTAAGTAAAACACCTTAAAATTCGATCTTAAACTGTAAACGAGTTCATATCAAGCACGTGGTTGAATAACTTTATTTTCGTACGTGCTTGGTCAAATAAAAAGTGGTAAATGTGCATGTTAGATGCATATTCATTTTTTTGTGAATTAAAAAAGTTTGAAAAAATTGTTTACTATAGTCCTCCAATTTTGTCTAACAACCGTCAGTTTTGCCATTTTTTATGAGTACATTTTCCTTTTCTTTTTTCAATGTATTGTTTGGCATGTTCATTAACCTACCGCCCCCAAAGATTTAGGACCAAAGGGCTCCAGAAAAATACCTTAATACTCGAATCCTTAAACAATAAACGAGATCATTTAATGCACATGGCTAAATAACTTTATTTTCGTACATGCTTTGTAAAATAAAAAGTGAGAAATGTGAATGTTAGATGAATATAAAAAAAAATTGTGAATTAAAAAAAATTGAAAAAATCTTTTACTATAGTCCCTAGTTTTTGTCTAAAAACGATTATTTTAGTCATTTTTTATGAGTACATTTTCCTTTTCTTATTTCAATGTATTGTTTGGGATGTTCATTAACTTACCGCCCCCAAAGATTTAGGACCAAAGGGCTTAAGAAAAACACCTTAATATTCGAATCCATAAACCATAAACGAGATCATTTAATGCACGTGGCAAAATAACTTTATTTTCGTACATGCTTTGTAAAATAAAAAGTGAGAAATGTGAATGTCAGATGAATATAAACTTTTTTTGTGAATTAAAAAAAATTGAAAAAATCGTTTACCATAGTCCCTAGTTTTTGTCTAAAAACCGTTATTTTGGTCATTTTTTATAAGTACATTTTTTCTTTTTTTTTCAATTTATGGTTTGGGAGATGCATGAAACACCTACGGCCTAAACGCTTTAGGACCAAAAGCCTTAAGAAAAATACTTTAAAATTCGATCTTAAACGGTAAACGAGTTTATTTCAAGCACGTGGTTGAATAACATTATTTTTGTACCTGCCTGGTCAAATAAAAAGTGGGAAATGTGAAAGTTAGATGAAAATTCAAATTTTTGTGAATTAAAAAAATTTGGAAAAATTGTTTACTATAGTCCTCCAATTTTGTCTAACAACCTCAGTTTTGCCATTTTTTATGAGTACATTTTCCTTTCCTTTTTTCAATGTATTGTTTGGGAGGTTCATTAACCTACCGCCCCAAAGATTTAGGACCAAAAGCCTCAAGAAAAATACCTTAAAACTAGAATCCCTAAACCATGAACGAGTTCATTTCAAGCACGTGACTGAATAACTTTATTTTCGTACATGCTTGGTCAAATAAAAAGTGAGAAATGTAAATGTTAGATGAATATAAACTTTTTTTGTGAATTAAAAAAATTTGAAAAAATAGTTTACTATAGTCCTCAGTTTTGGTCTAAAAACAGTCATTTTTGACATTTTTTATGAGTACATTTTTCGATTTTTTTTCAATGTATGGTTTGGGAGGTTCATTAAAGATCTTCGGCCTAAAAGCTTTAGGACCAAAAGCCTTAAGAAAAATACCTTAAAATTCGATCTTAAACTGTAAACGAGTTCATTTCAAACACGTGGTTGAATAACTTTATTTTCGTACCTGCTTGGTCAAATATGAAAGGTGGGAAATGTGGATGTTAGATGAATATTCAATTTTTTGTGAATTAAAAAAATTTGAAAAAATTGTCTAGTATAATCCTCCAATTTTGTCTAACAATGGTCAGTTTTGCAATTTTTTATGAGTATACTTTCCTTTTCTTTTTTCAATGTATTGTTTGGGAGGTTCATTAACCTACCCCCAAAGATTTAGGACAAAAAGCCTTAAGAAAAATACCTTAAAATTTGATTCCCTAAACCATAAACGAGTTCATTTCAAGCACATTGCTGAATAACTTTATTTCCGTACATGCTTGGTCAAATAAAAACTGAGAAATGTGAATGTTAGATGAACATAAACCTTTTTTGTGAATTAAAAAAAAATTGAAAAAAATCGTTTACTATAGTCTTCAGTTTTTGTCTAAAAATAGTTATTTTGATCATTTTCTTATGAGTACATATTTTCTTTTTTTTTCAATGTATGGTTTTGGAGGTTCATTAAACATCTACGACCTAAAAGTTTTAGGACCAAAAACCTTAAGAAAAACACCTTAAAATTCGATAAAGAGTTCATTTCAAGCACATGGTTGAATAACTTTATTTTCGTACTTGCTTGGTCAAATAAAAAGTGGGAAATGTGGATGTTGTATGAATATTCAATTTTTTGTGAATTAAAAAAATTTGAAAAAATTGTCTAGTATAGTCCTCCAATTTTGTCTAACAACGGTCAGTTTTGCCATTTTTTATGAGTATACTTTCCTTTTCTTTTTTCAATGTATTGTTTGGGAGGTTCATTAACCTATCGCCCCAAAGATTTAGGACAAAAAGCCTTAAGAAAAATACCTTAAAACTCGAATCCCTAAACCATAAACGAGTTAATTTCAAGCACGTGGTTGAATAACTTTATTTCCGTACATGCTTGGTCAAATAAAAACTGAGAAATGTGAATGTTTGATAAATAAATAAAAAATTGTGAATTAAAAAAAAATGAAAATATCGTCTACTATAGTCCTCAGTTTTGGTCTAAAAACGGTCATTTTGGACATTTTTTATGAATACATTTTTCCATTTTTTTTCAATGTATGGTTTGGGAGATTCATTAAAGATCTTCGACCTAAAAGCTTTATAGGACCAAAAACCTTAAGAAAAACACCTTAAAATTAGATCTTAAACTATAAACGAGTTCATTTCAAGCACGTGGTTGAATTACTTTATTTTCGTACCTGGTTGGTCAAATAAAAAGTGGGAAATGTGGATGTTAGATGAATATTCAATTTTTTGTGAATTAAAAAAATTCGAAAAAATTGTCTAGTATAGTCCTCCAATTTTGTCTAACAACGGTCAGTTTTGCCATTTTTTATGAGTACTTTCATTTTCTTTATTCAATGTATTGTTTGGGAGGTTCATTAACCTATCGCCCCAAAGATTTAGGACAAAAATCCTTAAGAAAAATACCTTATATAAAACTCGAAGCCCAACCATAAACGAGTTCATTTCAAGCACTTGGATGAATAACTTTATTTCCGTACATGCTTGGTCAAATAAAAACTTAGAAATGTGAATGTTAGATAAATATAAACTTTTTTTTGTGAATTAAAAAAATTTGAAAAAATCCTTTACCATAGTCCCTAGTTTTTGTCTAAAAACAGTTATTTTGGAAATTTAAACTTAGAAATGTGAATGTTAGATAAATATAAACTTTTTTTGTGAATTAAAAAAATTTGAAAAAATCCTTTACTATAGTCCCTAGTTTTTGTCTAAAAGCAGTTATTTTGGAATTTTTTTATGAGTACAGTTTTCCTTTTTTTTTCAATGTATGGTTTGGGAGTTTCATTAAACACCTGCGACCTAAAAGCTTTAGGATCAAAACTCGAATCCCTAAACCATAAACAAGTTTATTTCAAGAACGTAGCTAAATAACTTTATTTTCGTACATGCTTAGTCAAATAAAAAGTGAAAAATGTGAATGTTAGATGAATATAAATTTTTTTTGTGAATTAAAAAAAATTAAAAAAATTGTTTACTATAAGTTCTCCAATTTTGTCTAACAACTGTCAGTTTTGCCATTTTTTAGGAGTACATTTTCCTTTTCTTCGTTTGGGAGGTTCATTAACCTACCGCCCCAAAGATTTATGACCAAAAGCCTTAAGAAAAATACCTTAAAACTCGAATTCTTAAACCATAAACGAGTTCATTTCAAGCACGTAGCTGAATAACTTTATTTTCGTTCATTCTTGGTCAAATAAAAAGTGAGAAATGTGAATGTTAGATGAATATAAACTTTTTTTTGTGAATTAAAAAATTTTGAAAAAATCGTTTACTATAGTCCTCAGTTTTTGTCTAAAAAGGGTTATTTTGATCATTTTTTCTTTTTTTTCAATTTATGATTTTGGAGGTTCATTAAACATTACGGCCTAAAAGTTTTAGGTCCAAAAGCCTTAAGAAAAACACCTTAAAATTCGATAAAGAGTTCATTTCAAGCACATGGTTGAATAACTTTATTTTCGTACCTGCTTGGTCAAATAAAAAGTGGAAAATGTGAATGTTAGATGAATATTCACTTTTTTGTGAATTAAAAAAATTTGAAAAATTTGTTTACTATTGTCCTCCAATTTTGTCCATCAACAGTCAGTTTTGCCATTTTTTATGAGTACATTTTCTTTTTCTTTTTTCAATGTATTGTTTGAGAGGTTCATTAACCTACCACTCGAAAGATTTAGGACCAAAAACCTTAAGAAAACCACCTTAAAACTCGAATCCCTAAACCATAAACGAGTTCATTTCAAGCACGTGGCTGAATAACTTTATTTTCGCACATGTTTGGTCAAATAAAAAGTGAAAAATGTGAATGTTAGATGAATATAAACTTTTTTTGTGAATTAAAAAAAATTGAAAAAAATAGTTTACTATAATCCTCAGTTTTTGTCTAAAAACGGTCATTTTGGTAAATTTTTATGAGTACATTTTTCCTTTTTTTTTCAATGTATGGTTTGGGAGGTTCGTTAAACATCTCTAGCCTAAAAGCTTTAGGACCAAAAACCTTAAGAAAAACAACTTAAAATTCTATCTTAAACTGTAAACGAGTTCATTTCAAACACGTGGTTGAATAACTTTATTTTTGTACCTCCTTGGTCAAATAAAAAGTGGGAAATGTGAATGTTAGATGAATATTCACTTTTTTGTGAATTAAAAAAATTTGAAAACATTGTTTACTATAGTCCTCCAATTTTGTCTAACATGCCATTTTTTATGAGTACATTTTCCTTTTCTTTTTTCAATGTTTTGTTTGGGAGGTTCATTAAACTACCGCTCCAAAGATTTAGGACCAAAATTCTTAAGAAAAATACCTTAAAACTCGAATGTCTAAACCATAAACGAGTTCATTTCAAGCACGTGGTTTAATAACTTTATTTTCGTACATGCTTTGTCAAATAAAAAGTAAGAAATGTGAATGTTAGATGAATATAAACTTTTTTGTGAATTAAAAAAAATTAAAAAAATCGTTTACTATAGTCCCTAGTTTTTGTCTAAAAAGAGTTATTTGAAGCACGTGGTTGAATAACTTTAATTCCGTACATCCTTGGTCAAATAGAACTCATTAAGTCGTTCACCCGTTGCACCAACCACTGCACCGAGTGGTTGTTGGATACTTCCATAAATACATTTTAGAAGCAAAAAAAGCGTATGTAAATTATTATATATATAATTAACCTCACTTTTTTTCATTCACTCTTAGACACAATTTTCTTTATCTCTCTCCCTAATTCTTTTGACATGTTTTCTCTCTCACCCACTCATCCATACACATACATGTGTATAACTTTTTTTTTCTATATTTCTATAATTTTAAGAATAATAATAGTAATATATTCTAAAATTTAAAACTATTTAAAATATAAAAATGAAAACTATATCTGAATTTTATTGATGAAAAGTAAAGGAAAAAATATTTAATAATTAATTGATTTGGTACCTTTAATTAGGTTTGAGAAACCAACCTCTTTAAATAATAAAATGGAAAATGGAAATTTTGGTGGTCAGAAGATAATATGATCAAATATTGTTGCCATGAGGATAGTTCAACGGCATGGCATGAAGTACTGTCTAGTGACTATGAGGTCCTAGTTTCAATCTCTCACCCAACATGTCGTAAAAAAAAAAAAAAAAAAAAAAAAAAAAAAAAAAAAAAAAATTGATGAAATATTGTTGAATATAACTCTATTTTTCATTTTCTGCAATGAAAGATATAGGCTACCTATTCTTTCTTTTCCCACTATCTTTTGTCCCTCTGGCTTCTGCCCAACAGTACCCTAAATCAAAGAAATAGTGTTTGTTGGGATAGGATTCCTTCATGCCTGGGAGGGAACCCTTGTTTATGGCCATAATAATTTAATTTGCCAAAAAAAAAAAAAAAAAAACTTAAACTAATGATGGTATCAATTTAAACCCTAAACTTTCAGAAGTGTATCAATTTACACTTTCGGTTAGAATTTTATTTTAAAAACGTTAATTTAAACACGTGAAAACTTATAACTTTAGCCATTTAATCCCTAAAATTTCATAAGTGAATTAATTGTATGAAAAATTTAGGTGTTTAATTGATAAATTATAAGTCTCCACGCGTGTGAAAACTAACATTTTTCTAAAAGAGAGTGTAAATTGATACACTTATGAAAGTTCAGGGTTTAGATTGATACAATCAATTGCTTGGGGTTTAAATTGATACAACCTCCAAAGTTTAAGGGTATAAATTGATTTTTACCCTTAATTTTTTAAAATTAAGTCTATACACTTTCATCTCGGATTTAAATCCTTGTAGTGTTTCCACGCTTTGTTATTCATCTTGTATAAGTGTTTTTAAAATCCAAATTAAAGTTTTGAAAACTAAAAATAAAAAAAATAAAAAAAAAATTGAATTTTTTTTTTTATTATTATTCTTTTAGATTTGGCTATAAATTCTAATGTTTCCTTAAAAATATGAAAATATTTATAAAACAATAGTAAGAAAATAAATACAAATTTCAAAAACCAAATAGTTATCTAACGAGATAGATATAGGGCTTGTTTGCAACCATTTTGTTTTGGATTTTTTTTTTTAATTAAGCTTATAAACATTGTTTTCATTCATTTTTTTTAAGCGTGGTTCGTAACTATCCTGTTTTTAGTAATTTTATGTTTTAAAAAAAGTATGTCTACTTCCCCTCAATTTGTATGGTATGTTTTCACTCTTTTTTGTAAATACATGTGAATTTTTAGTCAAATTCTAAAAACAAAAATTATTTTAAAAAAACTTTTATTAAAATAGAAGACAAAACAAAAAAACACAGTGAAATAAGATTTATAAGCTAAAATTTCAAAAACATAAAATACAAAAGGAAAATTTTCAAAAATAACTAAGAATAAAAAACGGAATTGAAAAATAGCTAAGTTTCATATTTCACTATCACAATTTTAGGAAATGAAGTTCACAATTATCATCCCAATTATACCCTGGTATATACACTTATTTACGAACAACCGACATAACTAATTTTAATTTTTTTTTATATTTATTTTAATTTCTAACCATCAGATCCCTTCCTCTATTTTTGAAGAAAAAGTTTCTAACAACTAGATCCATGAATTTTAAAGAAAAGAAAAAATCTCAACAACTTAGATTTGAAAAGTTTTAACAAAAAAAAAATACAAATTAGATTACCCTCCTAGATTCATGCATTTTGAAAAGAGGGGTTCATTATTTTTTTTTTCCAAAGTTGAAACGAGGACAATGTACAGAAACGAGAGTGAAGAGAGACTAATATCCTTACTCACTTCAAAAATACGTAATTTTGGGAGTCGAAATTTTCAGCCCAATTCAAGCGTTCAACGATATAAAAGGTTGACGTAGATAGTTTTTTTTCAAGGCAGAGTTTCAAAGGTGAGAATCGATGGCTGTTTCAAATCGATTTGAAGGAGGGAAGATTTGCAAATCTACTAATTCAATGTTGCAGGTAATGATACAATTGATTGAACGTTTTCTCGGGTAAACTCAACATGCATATCAATTTTAATGTTTTTTAGTATCATTTGTTCAATGCTCACGAATTAATGGTTTAGGGTGTATATACACGCATATACTTCATATGATATACTTACATGTACATTGTTATAGATGTAACTACGAATATATACCCACACTAGAAGTTATCGAGGACCCTCATTTTTATAATTTTCTTACAACCGTCTAGAAACATTTTAAATTTTTTAGTATCATTTGTTTAATGCTCACAAAGTAATGGTTTATGGTGTATATACACGCATATACTTCATATGATATATTTACATGTACGTTGTTATAGATGTAACTACGAATATATACTCACACTAGAAGTTATCGAGGACCCTCATTTTTATAATTTTCTTACAACTGTCTATGAACATTTTAGTTTTTATAAACATCAATATGCTGAAAATTTAATTCCTTATATAATTTTCTTACGGGCTATGTTATACTTACATGTACGTTCACCAATTAATGGTTTGTATATATACACATATACTTCATATGATATACTTATATGTACATGTAACTTCGAATTATATACACATTAGAAATTATCGAGAGAATCATTATTATAATTTTTGTAACAACCGTGTCTGAAAATTTTAGTTTAAAAATTAATTTGAATTAATATTTCAGATTAGATTTTATTGAATTTTGTTTACATGTTTCGATTTAATTGGGGTTGTTATCCTTGGTTTGACCATATAACTTTTTTATTATTTTTTACACGATTCTCTCTTAAAATAAATCTTTATTTTTCTCCTGGATTCTTTTTTAATAAATCCTTATTTTCTCCTCCATTTTCTCTGCACGTTCATTTTTTTATTTTTTTTTCATTTAATTTTGTGATTAAATCTTTTTTTAGGTTTCGTCCAACTAAATTCTAAAGGAGTTTCTAATTATAGGAATTAGCTATTTTTCAACACAATAATTAGTTTAGCTAGCTATTTTTCACTCTCGTTGAGGAGACCCAAGGCCCTGTTTGAAAACATTGAGAAGACCTATTTTTTTTAGTTTACAAAATTGGCTTGATTTTTGAAAATATTGATAGAGAGTAGATAACAAAACAAAGAAATTTATAAGATAGAAGTAGTGTTGATAGGCTTAATTTTAAAAAACTAAATGATTATCAGACAGAGTTATTTTTATTTTTTTTATTTTTTTAAAATTTAGTTAAGGATGAAAATGTGAAAACATATCAAAGTAATTGTGAGATGATAATTATAATTTTCTAACAAATGGACTTTGAAATTTTGTTTTAAAATGTTTACTATTAAACCTCATGGGTTCCATCTTAAACCAATTAGTGATAAAATGAGTAACTTCATCTTTTCGATGTGGGATCCTCAATATTTACCATCTAAACAAGTACGAATGATAATAGATTATCTTTGTCTTGTTAGACACAAACTTTAGATTAAATGTGTAATTTAGTCGTAATTTTATTTTATGAACATCGAGCATAGCTCAACGGCATGATGTATTCTGAATTTGAAAAATAAGTCAAATTTACCTTCTGATATCATTATTTTTTTTTTTTAATATTATTTTCTAGCTTTAGTTGCGGGCGCGCGTTGATCTCGCTCTAGCTATGGACGCAGGCTGATCTTGCTCTAACTGCGGCCTGATCTCTCAGTTGTACATTTTTTCAAAAAAAAAAAATAGTGGTTTTGACATGAAATTTACTTTTCCTAGAATTGAACACCCAAAAAACAGGCAGCAACTTTTACCCCAAAATAAGAGCACAAATTCCAAAGGTTTAGAAATGAATGATTAGACAGATTTGGGGGTGTTAGGGCTGTGATTCCCTTTCACTTTTTTGTAAGTTGAGATTCCCTCTGTAAAAATTGCAATCATTCTGAAATCAAAGCTTCAGCTCAGCCCCACTTCTGATGCTTAAAGTGAGTGCATTTCTCTTCAACTTTATGTGACTCCTTTTGTTTTTGTTTGCTGCACTCTCATTTTTTGAACTATTTCAGGGAGAGCTTTCCCTCTTTATCTACATTCACTTAAACACTTTGATCTCTATGTATCATACTAACATAACTAGGGTTGTTTTTTTTTACATGATTTCTTGAGTATTTGCAAGTTTACATTTGAAGGGTTATTCTCAAATTTCTTGAGTATGTGCAAGCTTACATTTGAATGGTCATTCTCAAATATTTAAACCATTTAGTTGAGTTATAGTTGAGTTATGCATTAGTAGTTAAAAGAAATGTTTAACTTTGAAAAATGAAATTAAAGGTGCCAAATAACCATAAAAACCAATGTTGGCAGAAGAATCTTACTCCTCCTCTCAAGTTGGAATGTGTGTGGTCGGCGACGCTCCGACGCGGACCTGCAAAGAGGAAACATAGGTAAACTTGCACTGGTGAGAGACTCGGTCCAACACGCACTGATGCTTAAGTCAGTCAGAGAGTAGTGGGAAGACCGAGCAGTAGAGTTGAGAGTGGATTCTCTAAGAGTGGAGAATCTTCATTCCCTCGTAAAGAAAGTGATGCTTCCTTATCTTGTGGGTCAATGGCGCATGGAGTGCACGTGCTTGTTGAGGTCGGTCACCCTTCTCATGATGATGAGGGGACAGGCGTCGTCTCGTATTAGGGAATTACCATATTAGGAAACTAGTTAGAGTTTAGTTAGTTTCCTATACGTTTTAGGAGTTTAGGGTTGTATAAATACATCCTATTCTAATGAGAAAACCGAAGACAAAAACAAAGATTATCAAAGAAACACAAGTGTTTTGTCATGGTATCAGAGCTTAACAAAGTTTAAAGTGTTTCTTTGATAATCTTTGTTTTTGTCTTCGGTTTTCTCATTAGAATAGAATGTATTTATACAACCCTAAACTCCTAAAGCGTATAGGAAACTAACTAAATACTAACTAAACTCTAAACTAGTTTCCTAATATGGTAATTCCCTAGCTGAAAGCATGAAGCGGCATTGGTGGGTAGCCGAACATTCGTAGTGACGGCGTTCTCATGATTGACGAGGTGTAGGCGTGGATTCGACCTTTGTTGAGATATATATATTGAAGTTTGAAATATATTAGGGTTATATTTAGGTAGATGTAAGGAGAATAATCCTAGCTATAAATGTATTCCCTCTTATTGAGGATGAAATGAGAAAAGATAGAGATTGTATGTGAATTTGACATACTGGTTAGTTGCCTTCTCATGATTTTGGAGATTAGAGTGTGTTGTAAGCTTAATGTCAGGGGCTGATGTCATGCACATCTCTAGTTTTGATTAGTTACTCAATTCTAAAGAAGTATTATCTAAATTTAAAAAAAATAAAAAAAAAGATTTCAATAGTCATTCAAACTAAGAGTTTAGTGGATGAAACTAAAATTTTAAGAATTATATATATATATATATATATATAATTCTCTAATTTTATATTCTTCTCCTCCTCTTACATGGAAAAATCACCCAAAAAAAAAAAAAAAAAAAGTAGAAAGATAGAAAGAAAGAACCTTGTATGTATGAATGATGCATCAAGATGGACTTTTCAAAGTGTCATTTTCCATCACCATTTTTGTCTCTCTTTTTTCTTTCTTTCTTTTCTTTTAGCCCCAAGAGTTAATTAATGTTTTATGGGAATATAAATACATATGTTAATGAAGGAAAAAAAAAGTAATAATTTAGAAAGAGATATGAGACAAATGCACAAGTTAAACAGAAAGTTGATTCTTAAACAAATGAAAAGGACACAACATGCCATGAAAGTCACAACTTCCCATCCACTTTGCTTGTTATCAAAGCAAATACTTTTTTTTTATTATTTATTTATTCTATTTATATTATGTTATACAGTGTGGGTCAAAAGTCTTAATCAACTTTCCAACTCCGACAAAAAAGGCAATGGTGATGTCAACCCAACATTTTTGCATCAAAATTATGGGACAAGTTTTTTTTTTTTTTTTCAAAGGTAATTATGGGACAAGTTTTGATTCTTGATGTTGGTTGGAAAAAATTATATACTTATGCTTGGTAGTATGGTTGGAATTTATGTCCATGATATAAAACAAATTGTTATTAGTGTAATCTTGAATAGTAGGTAGACATACGAGATGGTCATAGTTAAGAAATAATTTTAAAGAGTTTATAGTATATGAATAAAGTTTGATGTTTTATCTTAGAGTAACACTATTGATACGACCTACCTTGTAATAGTTACAAATGATTTGATCTAAATCATTCATGTGGAGACATGTGAGTGAAGGTATCCTATAAAATGAGTTTGTACAAGACCGACCACGTACGAAATATTTAATCTCTCTTTATAAATTTGTTATTTGAGAAGATTAATAATTTCAAGATGATCATATGTGACTCGATCTTAATTCTGACTGCTTGTGAAGGTTTGTCATTTGATTTGCATGGGTGAGAGTTGTTTTTGTAGTCGATTCAATAAGTTTACCATTTTGGGGACTTGACTAAATAAGGAGTTGGGAACATAAGCTTTAAAATTTTCACTCATTCTCGTACAGAAAAAGTAGATGAGTAGTTCTTGTTGATTTTGGGACTTGAACAATTGGTGACTTTTGGGACTTGAACAATGAGGTCACACTCTCTCATTCGTCACTTAATTTATGGTTGGATCATAAACAGATTGTTAGGATATTGGTACTTGAGGCATAAGATGTAATTAGAGTGATAAAACGAAGTTGTATAATTTTCAAAAATCACGTTTCAAAAATTTGATAGTCATTATTTATATATATATATATATATATATATATATATATATATATATATATATATATATATATATATATATATATAACTTCAATTATAGCCCTAGATCTATGATTAAATGAACAAATTCGATATCAACTACACCATATATAATCCATCATCTTTTAATATCAATATTTTGGTTACTCACTAATGGCAGTTTGTTCCTTTAAACTATTTAGATTTTTTTTTCTTTTGAAAATCTTAGAAATTAAAATATCTACGACGAGGAAATAGAATTTTGTAGCGTATATTTTAAATTTAAAAAATGCATGTCTTTTTTTATATATATATTTTAAGATATTTGATTTCAAGAAATAATATTTGTAGAGCTCAATTGAGTCAATAACTTAGAAGTCATGGATTCAATTCTCACATTAATTAAAATATATTTGTAAAATATATATATATATATATATATATATATATATATATATATTTGTCAAATTAAATGGTCCAATCAAATTGCAATGTATATATATTTTTTATAATTGAATAATAATTTCTGTTTAATTCTTGTAAAATAATTTGACTCGAAAGAAAAAGAAAATGACCAGGGTGGGTCTTGGACCTCTCTTCATGGGTCATCAGGCTGATGGGCTCAAATGTAACACGTGCAGCTCACGTGCCCTCCTTGAGAACAAAAGAATGTGTAAATGAAACGTCATTTTTAATGTCTTAAAATTTAAATTAGTTGCTAAAATTCACCAAATTTAGCTCTAACATCATTTGACAAACTGAGTATAGCTCAATTGACATAAAGTTGTGCCCGTGATTAAAAAATCATAGGTTCAATCCTCGCTTTTAATTAAAATACCGTTGCAAAAAAAAAAAAAAAATTAGTTGTCTGAGCATACATCAATTGACATAAGGTTGTGTTATGTTCGTGACCAAGAGATCATAGATTTAATCTCCATATTAATTAAAATATGTTTAAAAATAATAATAATTAAATAAAAAAAAGTCCTTACTTGAATGATGTCTTATTCTCCACTACCTCACATTTTGTTAGTGAGCCAAATTATTTGTTAGTGATGATTTTTTATTTTTTTTTTTTTTAATATAAAAATACAGATGAGAAAGTGAATTTAATTTAATGATAAATATTTTAAATCAACTTAGCATCACCAATCACGCTTCACTAATCAACCCACATAATTTCAGTAACAATAGACAAATTTTAGGTCTAAATCTTATTTTGATTTTGTTCTAGTTTGAGGGATGGAAGGATTTGAGTGAGCTTCTTGATCTTTGTATTTCCATTTTATTTTTTTTTTTAATTTTAATCAACATACTTCCAAAACTTTTATTTTCATTTTCGTAATTTTAATTTTTATCATTTTAGTTATTTTTTAAAATATTATCATAGATTTGGATTAAATAATTTATTATGGTCAACCTGAACATAACTCAACATATGTGTAAACTAATAATCAAGAGGTCAAAAATTCGATCTTCCACTCTTCATTAACTAATAACCAAAAGGTCAGAGATTCGATCATCCACTCTGACCTTCATTAACATTATTCCATGTAAGACAAACCTTCTAAAAAGAGAATCAATACTGATAATCTATGTTTTTTTTCTTGCAGGAAAAATTAGAAATCTTCTACACACCTCTTCTGACATTGTGAGGTATTAAGGGAAATGTGGTTGTTTGCTCATTTTCTAACTTGACTCGGTTGTGTGATAATAGGAATCATTGGACGACACAGGAGCATTGGGACTGGATGTTGGACAACGGAACTCAGGTAGAAGTGGAATGCGCAATGATGCTTGTCTGGAAGATATGGGAGCAAAGAAATCAGTTGACGTTCAATAGTACAAGAACGATGGAGCAGATGGTGATCTCTAACATTGGAAATTACATTCTCCATTTCATAGAGTACAGGCGGAGAGATTCAGAAGCTAGTGGAGGAAAGAGAAAATCTCCTGCTGAGGGACGACCATGAGGGATGGAAACCTCCACCCCTCAATCGGTGGAAGTTGAATGTGGATGCCTCGTATAGTGTGGAGTCCAAACGGGCGGGCATTGGATGGGTTGTTCGGGACCACCAAGGCTCTGTCAAGCTGGCAGGTTGTCGTGCTTTAAGTGGCCAGTTCGATATCAAATTCTTAGAAGCTATGGCAATGGTAGATGGTTTAAAAGCGATATCCTCATACTCGTTTCCTGACAAGCTTCCGATTGAAGCGGTGGCTGATTGTCTGGAGGTTAGTAACATTCCCAATGGCATAGGAGTAGACCTTACCCCAGTTGTTTTCCTAATCCGAGAGGTATTGGATTTGAAAGAGGCAGCTGGAGTTTTATCTTTTGCTCATGTGAATCGGTTGGATAATGTATTGACTCATCAGATGGTCTTTAATGCTTCTGTTGCTTTGCTTATGGCTCAGTGGGAAGATCATGTTCCCTCGAGCTTTTTTATCTTTTTGTGAGTTTGGTAGCTTTAGGGGCTTTGTTTCGGGTTGAGCTATTGCTCTCCTCTTTTCAAAAAAAAAAAAAAATCGATCATCCACTCTTCATTAATTAAATACATATACAAAAAAAAAAAAAAATATTATATAGAATTTGTATTAGAAATGTATGAACTAGTTGTCACATGTTAAAAAAAAAGAAATATATATTTATATTTTTTTTAATTTTTATGATTTTAACTTCTAATTTCAGTTTTAGTTTCCTACCCTTAAAGTTTCATTATCATTTTTATTATTTGATTGAAATTTATCAAATATTTTTTTACAACACATATTGAATGGAATGGAGATTCGAACTTTTAACCTTTCGTTGAATAATTCATTTTAGTTGAGTTAGATTGCAACCTTCACTAAATTCCATTAAAAAAAAATTAGTAATAATTTACCGTGATAAAAATTATATAAATGAGATTAAAACAGTAATGAGATTTAATGTCTTTAAACTAATTCTAAATTCATGTTTTTTAAATCAATATGACCTGCCAAAATATTTTCTTGAAACTATAATAAATGGTTGACTTAAATCTCAGTTTTCCATAAATTTAGATTATTTCATTTTACTACATTTTCAAATTGTCTTTGTTTTTTTAATCATCAACTTCTAAGTTTATTTCACTTAAATTTCTAGATTTTCAATCTGTCAATTTTACTATTTTAGTCTTCAAACTTTAAAAAAATATTTATTTTATATTATTTATTTTGCTTTACTTTTAACAAATAGATAATATATACAACTTCAAGTATGTAGTAACAGTGAAATGTATTGAAATCACATAAGTTGGTTAATACGAATATTTATGGAAAATTGTAACAGATGTTAATTTAGAATAAGATAATTAAAAATATAGCATGTTTTAACTTGAAGGCAATATAAGTTAGTTGCACAAATAGCAATCAGGCTCAAACTAATTGCAAATTTAGCAAAGTTTAAAATGTTTTGCAAATATGGCAAAAAAAATTGTTTCTATCACTGATAGACTTTATCATATCACTATAGACTATTATCACTGACAAAAATCTATAAAAAGCTGAGGTGATCAGCGATAGACTTCTATCAACCATAAGATATCAGCTGAGGTGATCAGCGATAGACTTCTATCAACCATAAGATATCAGCGATAGAAATGTCATATTTGCAAATGTTTTAAAAACATGCTATATTTTTAATTATTTTATTCTAAATTGACATCTGTTACAATTTTCCTTAACTATCTGATATTAGGTGACAAAATAAAAGGCAATAACTAAAATAGTTCTAACTTGAAGTTATAAGGTTAGAATCTCTCTCACTGGACGTGTTTTTTAACTCAAAATAATAATAAAAATAATTATTTATTTTAAAAAGAGTTGGAGACTACGTTTAGAAAGTTTAAATACCAAAATGGTTCTTGTTTTAAATTCTAAATATTAGCATAAACATTTTTTGAAACTTAAAAAATAGAACAAACTCATTTAAACTCAAAAATAATAAATTGACAATTCTTTTTAAATTTTATTAAATTATCTCTTTTCTATTCTCTTTATTTTATTTTATTGTAAAATCTTATCTAATAGATTATACTATTAAGATGTTGACATATGAAATTTAAATATATGAATGTTATTATGACACACTACATGTGGATTTTTGCATTAAAAAAAAAGAAGTAAAAAAGGAGGAAAATGTAGAAAGAATAATAGACAAATAAAACATATGGAAACATCCTAGAAACTTCTTGAAAGGGATTTTTGTTGGAAAAGAAAATGCAAAACTAAACATTCCATGCCTCTCCTTTTGATGAATGGCCCTTTTTTCATTTCAAAAAAGAGGATGCTAAAGTGCAAATTGTTCATACTTTTTTGAAGAACTAAATGGTACTTCTCCCATACCATGGAAAAGAAAAAGTTTAAATATTAAAATACAGTTTGATGTCTAAATTTGATGAAAGTAACAATTGAGTTCATATATTTTTAAAATTGTAACAATTTTAGTCTCTGATTATATTATTTATTTTAGAAATGCATGAGTTTTTTTTTAAGTACAAATTTGAATGAGAGATTCGAACCTCAAACCTCGTGGTCGAGGACACAACTTTATACTAATTGAACTATGTTCGAATTGGCATGCATATGAGTTATGAAGAATCAATTGTGTTGATACCTGAATTTGGTCAACGATAAATTTGTATATCTTGGCGGAACGAGTATGCTGCAAGAAAGAAGATATGTGATGTCTTGCACCAATATGGTGCTAACCACACGGGCTCCGACGACCAAGTCATATATGAGAGTGATTTAGAAAATATGTTGAGAAGAATATCTTGATTCGTTCGAATATGTGTTTCGTCCCGACCTTTCGAAGGGTCGATCGAGCTCTTCAGGTTCAACCAATTCCTTATGGGATCGACCCTTGCTCGCGTCGGTCGACCCTCTCGGGTAGGTAGCTCTTCGGGTTCAGTCAATCCCTCTCGAGGGATCGGCTTGCTTGCGTTGGACGACCCTCTCGGATTAGCGTCTTTTCTTCTTGGGTTGACCCCTTCGAGGGTCGGTCCCTCTCTTTCGGTCGACTTGGTTGGTCGGTCAACTCTTTCGTACCCTTCGTCCTTCTTTGGGCCTTGGGCACTGGTCTATTGGGTCTTTAAATCATAATAACTGATTTTTACCCATAACAAATTGTTTATATCTTTTTGGAATATAGTTGAACATGTAACTATCTTAAATATGCATGGATGAAGAAACATCTCTCGTGGGCGAATTAGGCTATCTGTAACAATGTTCTAACGCCTTTACGGGTCTATTAAGTTTTTTTTATCTTCATTTTCTTTTCATTTCTTAAATGTGCATGGATGAAGAAACTTCTCTCGTTTCTCTCGTGGGCGAATTAGGCTATATGTAACAATGCTCTAACGCCTTTACGGGTCTACAAAGACTCGGTCACATGGGCGTTGGACATGATGGAGGAGCTAGCTAAAAGGAAGTACTATTGGACGTCATGCTAGCACAGACGACGGTCAACCTAACAACCTGAACCATGACGTTACCTCATCCACTGGATGTTCTTGGAATCCCCCTCCCCCTCTCTCTCTCTCTCTTTTTCCCTCTTCCTTCTTTAAGGGCTATAAGCTTAACTCTGATGTTGTTGTTCTGGATTTCAATGCGTGGGGTTAAGTTCTATTGTCTGAAACTCCTCATGTGAGCCTTATGTTGAAGTTTAATCACCTCACGAAGGCTATAGTTGAACTAGCCGAGACAATGACGATCTCTGACGGCCTTTCTAAGGCCATTGATGTTGATTTACATTCTTTTTGTGTGGAAACTGACTCTTTGATTCTTTAAAAATTGTTGATGGATCAAGATTGCTACATGAATGAAATGCGAGATTTTGTTGACACAATCATCTCAAAATATTGATAATGTAGATTAGTTCAAGACTTCTTCCTCACTAACCAAAGGAAAACTCGATGTCAAAAGACTTGGTAGGTCATGTAGGAATCTCTAAACTTTATAAAATTTGGATTGACCCTCATTTAGTGGCAATTGGATGTCCTCGGAACTTTCCAAATGTTTAGTTATTTTTCTCTGTTTTTCCTTTTCATGTTACTAAAAAAAAAAAGCCTCAAATTAATCCTTTGCCAAAAAAAAAATATCTCAAATTATTAAAACATATTGATAAAATAAAATATTATTAATATCTAATTAGTGAATCATTTTTCTTCTTTGGGCCCTTTTCCCTAAGATTTAGGGTTTCTTTTTCTAAATTTTTCACATCATTTGAAAACCCATATTCATTAACATGCTCATCATGATAATAATGTAATAAAAAAAATGTGACCTTTCTACTAATTGCTTCTAATTCAAGTTTTAACTTGGAAAAGGGAGAAAGATACTCATTTAATTTTTAATCTCATAAAGTTCTTTTGTTTAAATGTTTGTGAGTTTTTTTTCTTCTTTTTAAATCCCACTTCATTTATAAAACAAAAAAAAATAAAACATATAGTTCTAATCCTTTAATTTAAATATAGTTTGTTTTAGAACCTGAAGGATTCTTTCAATTCAGATTTTCTCTTGACAATGGCATGGTGTGACTTGAGAAGTGGAGGATTTGCTTCCTCTGGTTCATGCAGTAGTTCCCAACCTACAATAGTCTGTTATTTAAGAATGGTAGGTCTGATGTCTTTTCAGTGGCTAGTGTTTGGGAGATGAACGAGTTTATTGTGGTTTGAAGGTAATATCCTCCGTCACTTCTTTATTTCTTGGCTGGCGATTCGAGATCAGTTATATACTAGGGTCTGTCTCCATGTCTAGGCTCCCTTGATTCCGCTAAGTTGTACGTTGTGTCCTGATGCCTTGGAGTCGAGGGATCATCTTTTCTTTGAGTGTCCGTTCAGTAAGCAGGTGTGGACAAAGTTTTTACGGTGGGAGTGTTCCTCTCATCTTACTGTTGTATGGTCTATTAAGTTGACTTGGATTTGTGGCATGGGGCGAGGTGTCCGTCGTAGGCGTCATGTTTGGAGGCTTGTTTGGTGTGCAACAATCTACCATATCGAAAACGAAACTCTCGTGTTCATGGGACTAGTGTCCGTTCTCCTCAGTCTGTTCTTATTGGTGCCCAAGTTGATATGACTTATAGATGTGCTTCGTGGTTGGGGTGTTGTTGACCCCTACATCTATCGGTGTTCCTCCTTGGGACTTGTTCTCTTGAGGTGTTTTCGTGATCCCTTGTTGTGTTCTTGAGTGTCTTAGCTTCGGGCTATGGGATCCCTCTTGCTTAGTTTTAGTAGTATATTACCTTTGAAAAAAAAAATGTTCTTTCAATCTTATTTACTTTCTTATTTATTGGTTCCGATTTATGGTAAGTAAAATGGGTCTTGATTCTTTTAAGTTAAAAAATCTCAATTTTACCAAACTTTATATTTATATTTAGTTTATGTCTTTTACCATCTCTTATTCTAAACTATTGAATATGTTGTCTAATCCCTCATTATGGTTTGTATGTCCTGTTTAATTTAATAAAAATTGAAGAAGATAAAAAGATAGTTCAAATTCGAGAAAATATCGAATTTTCAGCACTATAAAGGAAAATATATTTATATATAAATATTAAATGACCACAACAATATAAATTGATTTTTTAAAAAAAAAACACTATATATATAAAAAAAAAAATTCAATTTTATGATAATAAATGTATAAAGAATTTAGGAGTTTTTTTTTTTTTTTTTTTTTGAAGTAAAAGAAATTAGGAATCAAGCGTTTTTGTAAAAGAAGTATAACTCAACTGACATAAAATATTTTCTATAAACTTTAAAGTCTTCGATTCTCCACGTTTTCATATTGCACTAAAAAAAAAGTATCATCGAGTTATTCAATTTTTTTATAAGTAATTAACGACTCAATAAAACATTTTGACACATATAATTAAAGATTTGCCTTGGATGTCAGGTTGGCAAAATCTTAATTGAATTGACAAAATACTCCTATCACTATACTTCATTAAAATTTGAGTGTACCAAAAACTAACATTGACTTAAAGCTTCAAGCAACTGCCTCTATTTTTCCTCTCTGATTAAAAATATATAAATAAATAAAATTGTAATTGTGATAGATAGTTAAGTAGCAAATCATTTTCTCTTTTTTTGACTTCCAATTAAATAAATAAAAAAACCAAACCAACCAATTATATAATTATAAATAATAGAATCCTTTTTCTTTTCTTTTAAATTCAATTTAGAGAAAGTTCCAACCTCTTTCATAATTGTTTGAGAAAAATTAAGAATGGAGAATTTATTTCTTGAAAATTTCTTCATGGAAAATACCTACCAAATTAAATTCTTTGGCAATGGATTTTTGCAATACATTAGGATGGAGAACTTTGACTTTACATAATTACTACCTTGCCATTTAATAATCATTTGATTTATTATTTTTAATTTTAAAAAATTCAACTTATAACCATTATTTTTTTTATTTTTTTTTACCAATATTTTCAAAACTAACGCGATTTTAAAAATTAAATATATATATATATATATATATATATATATATATATATATATATATATTTATTGTTTTTAACTTTGTGATAAAGAAATTAATAAAAAAAACAAACATAAATTTTAAAATAGAAAATTAAAGACAAAATGTTACCAAACCGGGACGAAATGTTACCAAACCAGAGTTAAGCTTTTAAATACACTACTTCCACATTTTGAAGTTTTTTCTGGGTTGTTCAAAATGTTCTCAGAGAATTCAATCTAAATTTTAAAACTAAAAATAGTAGATTTTAAAATATGTTCTTGGTGATATATTTTGAGTTAATAAGAATGATGACAACTATTTTAATCTTTTATATAGTTAAAATTAATTTCGCAATGTCCATGTCACTCCAATTTTTACATATTATTCACATCAATTTTTGTTTGTCATTTAAAAATACAGATTCTCTAAGGAATTTTTCTATAATAATAAAAAAAAAATTAATGCTCAAAGGGTTGAAATAAAACTTACTACATAATTGTTTTAACAAAAAAAAAATATATATATATTTATACGAAAAATCATTAGAAATAGAAAAAAAAAAATCAATTTATACCCTTAAACTTTAGAGGTTGTATCAATTAAAACTCTAAACTAATGATTGTATCAATTTAAACCCTGAACATTCAGACGTGTATCAATTTACACCTTTTATTAGGATTTTATTTTTAAAACGTTAATTTAAACACGTGGAGACATATAATTTTAGCAATTAAACCCTTAAACTTTCATAAGTGAATCAACCGTATAAAAGTTTAGGGTTTAATTGATAAATTATAAGTCTCCGCACGTGTGAAAAAATGACATTTTTATAATAAAAGGTGTAAATTGATATGAAAGTTCATGATTTAAATTGATACAATCACTAGTTTAAGGTTTTAATTGTACGACCCCAAAGTTTAAGTCCATAAATTATTTTTTTCCGTTAGAAATATTATAGGGTGTTTAATAATTGTGTGAGGAAAAAATCATCAATTTAATTATAGTTCATTCGATAAGACACAAATTACTATCCAAAATATCGACCATCCTCCACTTTTTATATATATATATATATATATATTTTTTGTTATAATAGATGCACATGTAGACAATCACAGTCTCCCATCATTCTAGATAAATACGAAATGATCTGATTAGAACCGTCTAAAATGTCCATCGTCATGCGGAACAAACATATAGCTGTTTTATCACGAGAACTTAACGATACGATAAAACCACGGTCCACGAGATGATACGCGATATAATGAGATGGTGAAAAAGCCTGTTGCCTTATTTTATTAGCATACGTCTCTTACACGCTTGTTTTATGGGCCAAAAAAGTAATTCAAAAAAGCGAAAAGATAAGTGTACTCGCGCGAGTAGGGAATATTTGTACTCGCCTGTTTTGCTGGTGTCACGTGTCACTTCACCTACCTCCTCAGGGTTTGACTCAATTTTCGTATTTCAACTAATTATTTTGGTGGATTTGTTTAATATTTGTTAGGTTTTTCTTTTTTAAGGAAAAATTCAAATCAATCCAAATTTGCATCCGATGTCAATTTAAAATTTTTACAAATATGTCAATTTTTATCGGTGATAATCACGGGTTAAGAATGTATCCGTGATAATTACTGATAGCATATATCAATAATTATCGGTGATAACTACTCATTCATTTAAATTTTTTTATAAAATTTTATCAATGGTCATCATTGAAGCCGTCTATCGTTGACTATCAATGATTTTTATTATCATGTTTGCAAAATGTTTTATATTTAGTTATATTTGTCATTATTTTAAGTTTTATTGTTATTTATTCAACTGTCCAAAATCAATTATTATATTCTAATTTTGACCTCTTAATTAATATCACAATCTTATATCAATTGAGCTATGTTCGGTTTGATATTTGTTTATTATATTTTCTTTCTTATTCAACATCAAAACATAGTTTTAAGCAAGGATGAAAATATCGATATCCATGTTGATATCGGCATTTCAATTTTACGGATATATCCATGGATATATCGATAAAATATCGATATCCATGAATATTTCTGTAAATCATTTTTTTTTTAAATATATTTAAATTAATATTTAAGTTATTTTACTTTTCAATCTAAGTTATAGATCTAGTTAGTAGTATCTAGATTCATATTAAATTTAATATATGATATTTTTTTATGTTGTATGAGTATTTATAAAATATATTGGATATATTCATTGCCCTTTAATATCTACATTGAAGCTTCCGATTTACGGATATATCGACATATCCACGGATATTTTCATCCTTGGTTTTAAGGATGAAATAGCTTCGATTAGAGCAAAGTCCAAAATGACACAACTAAATAATTGTTTTTTAGCTAATAATAATTTGCACGCCACAAATGGATTAAAAAAAACTAAACATATTTTCAAAATTGGTAGCAACTCCTCTCCTTAATTCATTCGAAAAACTATCTAAATGATTTCTAAGAAATTAAATTAACGGAAAAATATGAGAGAAATAATTGTTTGATTGGTATGGGTTGCACAGTCGAGCAATCCAACTCTAGACTCATTTGATGATCTATTGTTTGATTCAAGATCTAGGTGATTCATCCCATTTAATTAGTTTTCATAGACTAAAAATCTGAAATGATTGCACATTAATAACGTTTATTTCAAATATTTTTTATTGTAAAAAAAGATAAATAATTTCAAACAATTTATTGTATTTCAAATGGATAAGATTCAAAATTGTTTCTAAAACTTGATTGCTCTTTCATTTATTGATTTTTTTATATAGATTTTAACTATGTTCTTAAATTGTGAATTGTATTTTTATTATTAGTAGGTGTTAATATATTAGCAAAATATTGACACAACAATATCTATTAATTTATCATTGTCTTTGTTGCACCATTTAAATTAAACTTAAAAATTAATATATTTGACGTGTAACACTCAACCACAACTAAATAGAAATGTAATCTAAAACTCAATAACAATAATTCATTCTTTCAAACTAGAGGCTAAATAAACACTACTCAAAATTTAGAAACTAGATTTATAAGTTAACAAAAAAAAAAAAAAACTCACAAAACAATCGAGCAAGAGGTTCAATGTTCGAATCCTTTATCAGTATGTTAAAAAAAAAAATATTTATTTTGTACAGTTGAACGAGTCAAATTTAATTTTAAACAAAACAAAATAAAATAAGAGTAGATAGCCGACACATTCAAATATATTAAAATATATATATAACTTGTTGCACAAATAGCAATCATGCCAAAACTAATTGCAAATTTAGCAAAGTTTAAAATATTTTGCAAATATGACAAAAAGTCAGTGGCTATCAGTGATAGACTTTATGACTATTACTGATAGACTGACAAAATTTTATAAAAAAGACTACTACCAGCGAGAGACCATACTATCAGTGATAGAAATTGTCATATCCGCAAAATTTTAAAAAAAGTGTTATATTTTTAATTATTTTAGTCTAAATTGACACCTGATACAATTTCTCATATATATTTAGATAATATATTTAATTCTCTCTTTATTCACCAACTCTCCCTTGCACGTGCTGACATTTTTAAATTTCAAATTATCTCATTTGTTCTCACAAGCAAAACGTCTTTATAAAGTTAATGTGCAATTTAATTTGCTCACGTTTGTACCAATATTATTACCTATTTTATTTTATTTTTTTTAAATTAAATATGTAGCGATTTATTAAGAATCTGATTCTACGACAGGACATAGTTTATAAAAAAAAAATATTCCTAACTTTTAAATTTTCTTATCTATGAAACTTTATAAATCATCACGTTTTTTGAAAATGATAAAGATTGTGATATATAAAAGATGGAAAGGAAAAAATAAATAAATAAATAAAGTAAAGAGAGTTAAGAAATTAAAAGTCCAAAAGATTATGATGGCATTGGTAATAATAAGTTTAATGCTTCATTTCCATACTAACCAAAATGAATAACAACCATTTTGTATTTTTTTTTTTTACAAATATTATTTTAATTATTGATTTTCATATTTAGTTAATAAGAAATTATTTTAGTAATTAAATTTTAAATATAATTTAAGAAATGTTTGAATTCATTTTGAAATCTAACGTTAACCTTCGAATCAGACATCTAGAGGTCTCCAATTTATGTCTTTTATGCACGAAAAATTTAAAAAAAAAAAAAATCGACCACACTCTTTTTCATTGCAAGAGAGCTAGCTAAAGAGATTTGGTGCCTACTTTTACCATATTTTTGGTTGGTCTTTGAGTATGCCCATCCAAGATCGATGGATTGATATCTCCCTTAAGCTTCTGAAAACGGATTTTGCTCTTGCATGTGTGGCAACTTGGGTCATTTGGAATGATAGAAACACAATTATTTACTCTTCTCCCCCTTTCTTCAGTGGCCCTCAAGGTGTTAGTGTATTCGAAACTACTTGGATGAATTTTTGTCTAGGTTGATTTTGTTGTCTGGTGCGCTGACGAGGTGGAATTTACTAGGAACCGCGGTTCCTATGGTGTTTGGAGGATGGTCTACGTTGTGTATGGATGCAACATGTTGGAAGGGCATAAACCGGTTTGCTTTTGGTGTTGTGATTGATGGGTTAGAAGGTAGTTTGATTGCGACGATGAATGGGTATAAGGAATGATACTTAACAGTTAACCCTTTTTGTGCTTGAAGGTTTGCACCTTGCAGTTAGAATGAGATTCAAGAATTTAAAGGTGTATTGTGATTCCTTCAATTTAATTTTTATGCTAAACGGAGACATTGAGGTTTGGACCGAGGTTCACATTTGGATTGATGACATTTGGGGGTTGAGTGTGGAGTTCACCCACTTGAGCTTCGCCCATTGTTGGTCGGGAGGGAAACGAACGACCCACAAGTTAGCTAAGTAAGGGTTTTCCATATTTTCTATGTTGTGGTTTTCTAGCTTTCCTACTACTTGTTATTGTTTTTATTTAAACCGGATAAAATCACTACCGTTGTCCATAACATTTCTATCTTCCATTTAAATAAAATACTCCTTAAAAGAATATGTTTTTTTTTTTTTTTTTTTTTTTTTTTTTTTTTTTTTTTTTTTTTTGTTAAGTAAGTCAAAAGACCAAAATAAAATATTTTAATATTTAGTGGAAAAAAAAAACATTTTTATTCCATATTAGATTTCTAAACTTATAAAATGTTTGTTTTAATATAATTAAAATTAGAAGAAAAAATATTTTGATCCTGGTTATCATTCTACCCACTTAATATTTGAATAATTCAATTTACATTTAAAATAATTTATATGCCTCTAATACATGAGACATATTTATTTGAAATTATATTATCCATCTAACGACAAATAGAATAAAACAAAAATAGTTATTTTTTAAAGTTTAATAATAAAAATAAATGTTTTTAAAAAATAATAAAAATGGAAATTAAGAGTAAGAGACGAAAATGGAATAATTAATACCAAATTAAGAGATTTAAACACGTTTGAAAAGGAAATAAGAATGAAATGATAAAACGAAAAATGAAAAGTCAAACTAGGTAGGGCGATGAAGTGATAGTGTGTTGAATACGACGCCGTTGGGATTAGGAAGCGACAGATGAGTGACACGTGGCGTAAAATATGTGGTTTAGATTTAAAAATTATATTATTTTTAAGCGTCTTTTTCCGTGCCTTATATTTCAACCAAAGGTCCACGTTTTGCATGGCAGCTCTTCTACTCCAACCTTATCTTTCAGCACGTGACCCTCACGCTCCTCTCTTTTTTTATTTATTTATTTATTCATTAATGGTATTGTTTGGTTGGTTGGAAATATGTGGGAAAATGAAATGGAGATTCCAACAATTGATTTGACCAATGCTTATTTGTTTCCCCCAAAATGTGAATTTAAATATTTTACAATATACATATTGTACTTTTATCGAACTCACCATTTAATCCATGAAATTTTTAATTTTTATAATAATTTTTAATTTTCATAATATATTAAAATTATCAAAATACTTACTACCCTATTTAAATTCTTTACTCATGGTCGTCGTCGGCGACTACCACCGTCCATCTCTGACAACCTCCTCCCCTCCGACGACCACTTCCATCTACCGTCGTCGATCTTCGTCGACCTCCGACGAAAATTTTGTTTGATCTATGGCGACACCTTCGACCTCCAACCATCGCGCCAACCTCCGGTCGATCACCGACAACACCTCTAACCACCATCGTCGGTCTCCAACGACGATCACCACTGCCGACCTCCGACGAAAACTTTGACCGCCTCTGTCGATCACTGACAACACCTCCGACTGACGGTCGATCGACGACCTCCGACAACAACCAACACTCTTACTCCGTCACCGACCATCGACAATAGTCATTGTCGGTCATAATTTTTAAAATACAAATTTGACATTAGTAGAGACACTTATGTATGGTAGAGAAAACCAAACAAACTTATAGAAAATATAACCAAAAATGAGTGTTTTAATTATAAACATTTCTATAAAAGAAAATGCATTAGAATCTTATGATCAAAGACGCATCTTTATGTCAATTGATATATGTTGATTTCAACTTTATTTTATCTTAAAGTCTAAATCAATAGAAGTATGTAGATTAAATGTGTTTTATTTTAAATCTACAAATTTTTATATTTTTTTGACAACATGTTGGGGTGGAGGTTTGAAACCTAGAATCTCATAATCACTAGACAATGCATTATGTCGTTGAACTATGCTCTGGTTGACTTATCTCTACAAGTTTGTAAATATGTAACTATTTATATCATGTTGGACTTTAAACTTGAACCAACAGTGAAATTAATATAGTTTGTTTAGTTGAAGTTCATTTTATTTTGTTTTAATAAACTACAAAATATCAATCACGTGGTATCATTGATTTTCTATAATTGTTTTTTTTTGTTTATGTGTGGACATTCTCATGATTGAATAGATTGAATGATCAAATTTACTTTTATTTTGGTATTTTTGTGCATCCATACTTATATATGGTTGTGGTGAATTACTTTGAATCTGTTTTATCGACTATAAATGACATGGTACAAGAGTCTCATTATCCAATCAGTGAGTCGGGATTCAAAAGTGAAACGTCCAATGGAAGTTTGAGGATAACATCTTTAAAATTAAATTTGTTTTGAATTTTATCATTTTTTTTTTATCTATATTGAACTTTAGCCCATTTTGTATTACGTCATTATAAATGTGTCATATATAAATCTTCTAATGACATTTGTTTGACTTTTATGTATCATATATAAACTTTCTAATGAGATGTTCGGCTTTAATCGATAATCTCTCCAAAATTCGCACTTAATTTTTTATTTTTTATTTTTTATTTATTTATTTATTTATTTATTTTTTTTTTTTTTTTTTGTCAATTGTCGCTTTACTTTTTTTTGTTGTTTGAATTACACCTAACATGTTGCCTGTAATTTTTTTTTTTTTTTTTAAATAATTGATATTTTGTTAAAGGTATTTTAATTCATTGAGGTGAGATTCAACCCTAAACCTTTTACCCCAGGCACAATCTTTATTATTTCTATTCAGAATTTTTTGTCCGTTGCTTTTGAGATTTTGTTGGACTGTGTTTTTATTTATTTATTTTTAGTATAGTGTTTTTTTTTTGGGAAATTTGAATGTGTAGTTTCGTTTTCATAAAGTTAAAATATTTACATATTTATGTATTTTTAAAAGCATTACAAATATAACATTTATTTTTTAAAAAAATAGTCGTTGATTAATCATCATTAAATGTTCAAACCAAACATAACTCAATTGTCATAAAGTTGTGCCTTGACCATGAGATCTAAGGTTCGAATCTGCCTACCCTAAATTAAACTAAAAAAAAAAAATCATGATTAAATGTGTTTGTAATTTATGTGATAGTTTCGGTGTAGTGTTCTGGTAGCTCTATGCGCCTAAGTTAAGAAACAGAGTAAATGAGTAACAAACTTTGTTTTGGAAAGAGAATATCAAATAAGTTTATACCATGTGTTTTATGGTCTTTGACTTTTCTTTTAAGATTAGACCGGAAAGAATTAGACCACACCCGTTTGGATCGCACCCCACTCGGACAGGGTGCGTGAGAATGGAGTGGAGCTTGGCCTGGTTGGCTTCGGGGTCAACCCTTATGCATTGGGCTTCTGGCCCAAGTGGCGTCTTCTCCAAGGCTTAGGTAGGCCTTGAACTTGGTTGACTATGTGAGTTGGGGTTGGCCTTAGGCTGATCCTGCGTATTGGGTGTTCGGCCTAGTAACTGTCTTTTCTAGGTCCTTTGTGAGCTCGAGTGGAAAAATATAAGACCTCATTGTAGACCTCAACCTACCTGGATTCAAAATCAGTCATAATCTTGGTCTTCTAACGTCGACCTTATTTTATTCTCGGTAAGATCTATTTTTATCCATAACAATAGCATTAATTTTACATAATTTTACATAAGTTGATTACTTTTAAATACTTAATATCCTATTATCGTAAATGAACTCAAATAACTAGGGATCATAACAATAACTTATAAGTCTATATTGGTTAATATATCATAAAAATATAATATATTTTTAAAATTAAACAATGAGATATTTTTGTGTAGAGGTATTTAATTAATGTCGTCTCTAACCTCTTGGTCATTATGTCAAACTATGTTCATATTTGACAACAAGAAAAAAAAAATTGAATCTATGATCTTTTGAGAAGTAAGCATAATGCATTGATTAATTGAATTGCACTCATATCGATGTCAGGTAGATTTTTTATTTTTATATTTGTTATTATTTATATTATTTTTTAATATCTTATTTAAATTTTACTATATTTGCATTGTCATGCTTTTATGAACAAAAAAATAATAATAATAATAATAATGTGGGTATATCTAACCAAAATCTTAAAAACATGTTTATAACAATTCATCAAAAAAAAAGAAAAAAGAAATTTAAAGTAATTGCAAAGTTAGTATGAACTCTAGACTCTACCATCAAATTTATATTAATAACAAAATAAAAATCCATAAATCAAACTGAATATGCCGCTGAAAAAACTATTTATATTATTGTTTTTTTAATTAATATTTTTTTTTTTTTTTTTTTTTTTTTTTTTTTTTTTTTTTTTTTATAGTAAATTGGGGTGGGAGATTTGAACCACAGATCTCGTGGTCGTCAACTCATACATATGTCAGCTGAGCTATGCTCGCTTTGACGTTTATGTCGGTAAGTCTATCCAATAAATTGGTCAAATTTGACTATTTCGTAAGAGAGAGAAAAGCCCCTTATTACATGGCTCACGTTTTCGAGTCTAACCAATTTAAATTATTTTGTTGACCCAAACAAATCCTTGAAATTCTCTTCAAACCACTGGTTTTTTTTAATAAATAAATAAATAAAAATTAATAGTATTTATTTATATCAGCTTGTCCCAATCAACTCAAAATAATATTTTTTCTCTAAAGTGGAGTAGTTGTTTGGATAATAAAAAAAGGCTGCAAATTTAAAATTACAACTTTGTCAAATGTGTTATTTTTAAATTCTCTTATGCAACCTAGTTCAATTGATTAAGATAATATTTTCGATCAAGATATTTCATTTCTTTCATCTCATATATTGTTGAAATAAAAAAAAAAAACTTATTTCGATATAAATATATAAAAATTATGATGATCTCTATCATAATTATGAATTGACGTAGAAAAAAAAATGTCACCTACTAAAAATTATTAATATTTGGCAAAATAAAAATAAAAACGTTTTAAGAAGTTTTACCGAATTAATGAAATTAAATTGAAACTTTTAAGATTAATAATATAAACAAGGAGAAAAAGAACTAAAATGGTGCTTTAGCCTAAAGACAAAAATAATTTTATAACATGGTAGTTTAGAAAAAAGGGAAAAAATATTTTTTACACATAAATTTCAAATTTGTGCTGTAGTATCCATGGGTCACAATTTTTTTTATCTTCTAGTCATTTTTTACTAATTCATGTATTAATTTGAACACAATAAACAATATAAAATATTTCAATACAAAAAAAAAACAATTATACTAATTCATGTATTAATTTGAACACAATAAACAATATAAAATATTTCAAAAAAATAAAATAAATAAATAAGGAAAGAACCAATTCATATTTAAATAAAATCAAGTCTTACACAAAATTGAGCGTCGTCAATATACAAATTAACTATTGAATAATTTTGTTAAAAGTTTACGAAGTTTAACAAAAAAATTAGTTATAATATCATAAAATCTTATAAATTTTTACCTTATTGTTTTGTTTTAATTTGACTTTTAATTCTTAAGATGGTAACATTTATATAAATTTGAGATGTATAAATTGTGAAAGTTTATATTAAAAATTGATTTTTTCGTTAATAAAAAGTTGTAACTTATGATAAACTGGAGCGTGAAGCAGGTATATCAATTATCAATGACATAAGTTTAAAAATATATATTAAATATCATAGTCAATTAAAATTATTTTGGAAATAGAAAACTTAGATGTGCATCGTGTCATTTATTTTATAACATATATTTAAAAAACAATCTAAGACTTCCTTTTTTTTGTTTTTTTGAAAAAAAACGAATTTTTGTTTTGTTTTTAATTTAAATTTAGCCAATTTAAGAAACAAATAACAGGTTTAAAATTTTATTTCTTACGTTTTAACACTTTTAACTCATTGTTTAAAAAAAAAATAAACACTTTTAACTCACCAATTTTTTTTTAGTTTTTTGAATAAACTTTAAAAAAAAAAAATCCGAAATTTATTTTAATTATAAAATATAGATATTACTTTCATTTTGAATAAAAGTAATAATAGGTAGGTTTAAAATTTAAAAATTATACAAAAGATAAATGAATTCTCAAATATTCACAAATATGTCTGCATTTAATATAATATATACAATATATTATAATAAAGACAACCACACCATATGTCAATGGAGCGGAGTGGGTAATGCTTTCTTTGTTCCGTCCTCGTCCCCATTTCATTATCCGTTCCTGCGAAATTTTCCGTTTAATTTCGCAGAAACGGAACAAGTATTTCCGTGGAGAATTCGCGGGTAACAGATATTCTCTTCCCTGCAAGTAATTTTTCTCGCGAATAATTTATTTTTTTAATTTATTCTTATCCATTTTTCTTAAGTTTTGTTATTTGTTAACTTGATTAATATTATATATATTTAATTCCAAAAAAATTATTGGTAAGATGGGTGTTTTTTTGGAACTTTATTGGTAAGATGTATATTTTTTAGATAAAAAAGAAGTGTCTAGTTAATTTTTTGATGAATAATATATATATATATACGGGGCGGGTATGCTATTACCCGTCCCCGTCCCGTTTAGCTAACGGGACAAAAAAAAATTAAAAAAAATTCTCGCTACCTGTCCCGTATAATCGGGGATTCCCCGTCCCATTCGGGGCGGGACGGGACGGGGTCGGGCGGGACAAATGGACATCTCTACTTTTTACAAGATTACACACATTACCAAATGTTATTTTTTTCTAAAAGAAAATACACACTCAAGTAACACAAAAAAAATTATATATATCAATTTTTAACTCTATGTTATATATATATATATATTACATGAGAAATTTGTTGATTAAAATCACGTTTAAACCTAATTTAAATATCTATGGGTGGCTTTATAGTGTCAGATTTATATTTGAATGGTTATGCAAATAGAAAAAATCAATGCAACTTGAATAATTAAAGTAAAGAATAAAATAAATTGAATATTAACATGATTTTATTTTATATTATTCCTTTTGAGCTATCTTCTTTAAATAAAAAGAAAAACTATTTATATATATTTTGAAATCTTCATCTTGACAAAGTAGAAGGAAACTTCATTGTCATTCACCTAATACAATATTAAAAAAGTTAAAATCATTTTTCCCAACCGAGATTCAAGATTCAAATTTGATTTTCCTACCAAAACTCAAGTGCCGACCATTATTACAACCATCTTACCATATGAGTATTAAATACGAGACTTTTAGTACCAAAAAAAATAACAAAATCGACTCGAAAATTGAATAATATAATATATGTATATAAGTAGTGACTTAAATATATTGTCATCTGAGCCAAAACTAGCATGGTTCAGTTGACATATGTATGTGTTGACGACCAAGAAGTCTGTGGTTCGAATTCGCATATGTATGTGTTGACGACAAAGAGGTCTGTGGTTCGAATCTCCCATTATATATATATATATATATATATATATATATATATATATATATTTTGTTATTCATAAATAATAAGGTTGTTTTCAAAATTATTTTTAATGATAAACATATGATTTTGAGATAATCCTTCCGTTTGAATAAAAAAAAGTTTAATTAATGATTAAAATTAATAGATGATATTTTTTTATTATGTTTTATGAGTATTTATAAAAAAAATCGGAGATATTCATTAACCATAATATTTATATCGAACTCTCCAATTTACGAATATATCGATATATGGCCCGATATTTATTCATCTTTGTGTGTAACAACACAACATAACTTTTTAAAAAATCACTCAAAATAAAGGGTAAACAAATAGACCATATAAATGAAAAAACAAAAACGACATGTTAAAACGTTTGTTTTAAGGCGTGAGTTGATAATTGTCATGATTAAAAAAAAAAAATGACAACTTATTTGTCGCTCCCTAAAACGCTAGATGACATATACGGTAGACTCGAGTATATATACTAAGTGCAACAAAATTGTCCCTTCCAATTCTCTATAAATACCGAAACTCGTTCCATATTGTATACGACATTACTTTTACTCAATTCGATATAATCTTAGGTATCAAAGTAAGTTATTGGATACAACATTACAATTAGTGTCAAACTTTTTGTGTAGGACTCCATAGATGACTCACCTCTAATGATTTAAATGTCTAAGTCGACGAAAATATAAAAGTCTCAATTTTACGAAAATGTATGGATATTTCTGTAATATTTTTTTAAAAATATATTTAAATTAATAAATAAATATTTTGCACTTTCATCGATTTTGTACGTAAAAATGTCGATTCACTCCTGATGTGAAAATATCGCTTGAAATTTAATATCGTGCCTTTTCATTTCAATTTATTTTCTAACATAAAGTTACACAAATATAGCTGGTGAGTTAGATATTATATTATTTTACGGTAAAAATCAATTTATACCCTTAAACTTTGGAAGTTGTATCAATTAAAACCCTAAACTAATGATTGTATCAATTTAAACCCTGAACTTTCATAAGTGTATCAATTTACACCTTCACTTAGAAAAATGTTATTTTTTAAACGTGTGGAGACTCATAATTTATCAACTAAACCCCTAAATTTGCATACAATTGATTCGCTTATGAAAGTTTAGAGGTTTAATTGCTAAAATTATAAGTTTTCACGTGTTTAATTTAATATTTTTAAAATAAAATTCTAACAGAGGGTGTAAATTGATACATTTATGAAAGTTCAGAGTTTAAATTGATATAATCGTTAGTTTAGGGTTTTAATTGATATAACCCCAAAAGTTTAAAGGTATAAATTGATTTTTTTCCATTATTTTATCTTTAGGACAAAAAAAAAAAAAAAAAAAAAGCAATAAGGTTATTTTTGTCATTTAAGTAGAAAAATTAGGTGGGCGAAATTACAGCGACTAGTCTTTCGAAAATCCCGAAAATGCAGCCGAGGGGTTACACGCAAGTCCAAGGCTATTTAAGACAAATATAAGTAGATTCACTTATCACTCTTTTTGTCACTGAGCTTATCAAGTGATAAGTGAAAGAACTTATCACACTATTATTTATCATCTCGTTCTCGGTCACGGTATTTATTTAATTTAATTTGTCCGATACCTCTGTTTCTTCGCTTCACACATTTCTCTCTCTCTCTCTTCCAAATCCCTAACCCTCTCTTCTTTCTCTGTATAAAAGCTTCAACCAGAAGTGCTTGAGAGAGAAAGTAGAGCGAGAAAAAGCACTGAAACTCTCTTCAAATTTCTTAGTCTTCGTCATCGTCATCGTCTTCCTCTTCCTCTTCATCCTTTCAAGGACTTCCGATCTGACTTACCAACCAATCTCCTCGAGGTATTCGTCTTTCTGTAATTCGTAATTTCCACAACACGGTTCTCTTTTGGATTTCTTTCAATTGTTGTTGTTGTTGATGTTGTTGATGTTGCTAATGGTATATTGATCTGTTTTGATAGATCTTGAAGACATAGATATGTCTTCGCTTAGCAGAGAGCTTGTGTTTCTCATACTCCAGTTTCTGGACGAGGAGAAATTCAAGGAGACAGTTCATAAGTATGTGTTTGTTTAGTTTTCTTCCGATTGTTTTGTTGTAATTTTAGTGGTGTTGCTAAATTTTGGTGTTTGTGTTGGTGGAGGTTGGAGCAAGAGTCGGGGTTTTTCTTCAACATGAGATATTTTGAGGATATGGTTACGAATGGTGAGTGGGAAGAGGTGGAGAAGTATTTATCAGGTTTTACGAAGGTTGATGATAATAGATACTCCATGAAGATATTTTTTGAAATTCGAAAGCAGAAGTACCTTGAAGCTTTGGACAAGTAAATTGAATTTGATTTTATGCTGCTATGTTTTTTTATTTGATAGTTTGATTTCTTTGTTTCAACTTTACTAAGGATAGAATCAAATTGTAGGAAGGATAGACCCAAAGCTGTGGAGATTTTAGTTAAGGATTTGAAAGTGTTTGCGGCATTTAATGACGAGCTTTTCAAGGAGATTACGCAGTTACTGACTTTGGATAACTTCAGGTATGGGTTAACTTGATTTGAAAAAATGTTGTTGCTCGGATAGAGGACCTTTTGTTCCTGAACTTCAATTTATGTCTTTCTCTATCAATGTTATGTGCTCTCATGGAATGTGTTATTTTGCAGAGATAATGAGCAGTTATCAAAGTATGGAGATACTAAGTCTGCTAGGGGTATAATGCTTGCTGAATTGAAAAAATTGATTGAAGCTAATCCACTTTTTCGTGAAAAGCTTCAATTTCCAACCTTGAAAAACTCAAGATTGCGCACTCTAATAAATCAGAGGTCTCTTGATTAATTCTGCTTTTTTTTGTTTTCTCGCTATTTTATAGTTGGGTCATTGCATTAATTTTAAAAACCTGAATTTTCTACATTCTTTTTTCCAAATTGAGAATGCAGTTTAAATTGGCAGCACCAGCTCTGTAAGAATCCAAGGCCAAACCCTGACATAAAGACCTTATTTGTAGACCATAGCTGTGGACAGCCGAATGGTGCCAGGGCTCCATCTCCAGTGACTAATCCCTTAATGGGGGGTGTTCCGAAGGCTGCAGCCTTTCCTCCCTTGGGTGCACATGGTGTAAGTTTAGGGGGAGATTGTTTTGTTTTATGAATTGTCAATCTATTAGATTGTTTTTTAGCCTCTGGAGTTTGAATGCTGATCTATTTTGTGTGCTTGTAGCCATTTCAGCCTACACCAGCTGCTCTTTCTACTTCTTTAGCTGGATGGATGGCAAATCCGTCCCCTGTGCCTCACCCATCAGCTTCTGCCGGGCCTATTGGTCTCAATGTATCTAATAATGCGGGTAGGATGTGATGTGGATCTTCTTCTTTTTCCTTTTTCCTTAGGGGGTGGTGTGGGTATAAACATTTACATGCTTGCGTTAGTTATGCTGCATATGCATGTGATGAGCACTTTGTAATATTTTATTTTTGTCTAATTGCATAATAAATAAGTTAGAATAAACAACTTATTTATTATGCAATAGAATAACGATTGTTTCTTATCAAAAAAAGAAAGAAAGAAAGAAGTTAGAATAAACAAGGTGAAGAAAATGTATATAACAACCATCCAGGGTTGACCTAGTGGTCATGAAGGGTCTTGGGACTATTAAATCCCTCCTAGAGGGAATGAGTTCAATCCTTGGTGGCCACCTACCTAGGAATTAATTTCCTACGGGTTTTCTTGCAACCAAATGTTGTAGGGTCAGGCGGTTGTCCCGTGAGATTAGTCGAGGTGCGTGTAAGTTGGCCCGGACACTCACGGATATAAAAATATACTAAATAATAGTGTGTAATTTTTTTATATTATTTAAATTGAGCACTGTTCAACCCCTCATTGAGATGAGTGAAGAAAATGTATAACAAAATAATAGTGTGTAATGCTAGTTAAGTTTCCTTATTGTCCACCTCTATCTACTCTCAAGTTCTTTTTCCTGTGATCTAATCTCACCCTGTGATTTCTTATGAAATTTGTTAGCAGCTATTTTAAAGCGTCCTAGAACTCCTCCTACCAATAACCCAACTATGGACTATCAAACAGCTGATTCTGAACATGTGTTGAAACGAGCAAGACCGTTTGGATTATCTGAAGAGGTACTGCTTAACGTCTTCTTCTTCTTACTTTTTTATTTTATTTTACTCCCTCTCTTTCTTTTTTCCTGTATTTTATGCATCTCAGGACATTGCCTTTCGCGTTCTACATTTTAATTGAAAGTTTTAGCACTTATCTCCTGTAAAAAAAAGGAAAAAAAGATCCCGAAGTCTCACCTTATCTAGAAGAACGATGATTGTTAAAAACTAAGAAATAGAATATGTAGCAAGGTTGGCCACATAGCTTAAGAGTAAGACCGACTCCTCTTGAATTAAGAGCATTTTCCCATTTACTTAGCTGCAAAGATATTATCTAAATTATTTATCTCACATCAGCATAGGAGCACAGTTTGTAGCTTGATTTTTGGATGGACAAGTTAAATAAGACAGCTGTCTCCTTTTCAAAGGTCATCATGTTGGGTGCTTTTTAGATTAGGTCCCATAATTGAAATCTTGAATTCATCAAAATTTTCTGCTGCCTTTTTGGGGAATTCCATTTTGTCTTTGTTCCTGTTGTTTAACCATCTAGCTGGATGGAGCCACCACTACCTTACGATTTGAGTTCTGGTGATAGCAAAACATCTCTGTTGGGATGACGCCATGGATATTTTCTCACTTTACTTTCAGCTTTGATGAGATCTAGTTTCCTTAAAGTCTTTTTACACTATGAAATTTCCACATGCCCTTACCTTTCCCCTGGAATGTGATTTTTTTTGCATTTATTAATGGGAGTGCTTCTCACTCTGATCCATTCGTCGTAGGAGGGAGACATTTGAGATTTTCTTGTGGGAACTTTGACTTCAGGCTTCAAATTTCGGGTAGAAATTATTAACCACAACCAACCATTTCATTCCAAATGTTTGCTAGCCTGATTTTCCTGATATTTGTCTGCACATTGTTATTGTAAGAAATTGTCTTAGCAAGAAATTTTCTTAGTGAAATGAACTAATGACACAAATAATCTATCATTTCTTGATATGCCATGAACACCTTATGCCAGTCACAGTGAAAATATCTTCTGTAAGTTCCCTATTAATTTCCTCGTTGAATTCTTCGTTCAGTCCATTGCGATTTTCTTTCTCATAAACCTTTGATTCTATTCTATGATATTATCATCCTTGGCCAAATCTTCCCAATATCCTTCATCACCTCTGCAAATGGTTCTTCCTTAGGATGTGAGAAAAGATATTGTGTACTGCCACCATATCGTTTTTGTTAAGTATGTTTTCAATTAACACTGGACTTTCTTCTCCTAAAAAAATTCTTTCCACTTCTAAAATTGATGTTTTTCTTTTCTTAAATGTTTTATTGTCAAGAAATTTGTTGTATCAATACTTTTGGTTATTTCTGGAATTGATGATGTATCTTGGGAGCTTTTGAAGATAAGTATATGCTTTGCATTGCTATTCCAAAGAATAAAAAGTTAGGATCTTTATGTCATTGGTTTTGAACCTGCGCATGGTTTATTGCAGGTCAATAATTTACCGGTAAATATTCTTCCCGTTGGATACTCCAACCAGGGTCATGGACAGAGTTCCTATTCCTCCGATGACTTGCCTAAGAATGTTGTTATGACCTTGAGTCAAGGTTCAGTTGTCAAGAGTATGGATTTCCATCCGCAACAACAAACTACACTCCTTGGTATGCCCCAATTTGCTTTCGAAGCAATATCAACATTCTTTTGTTATTATGTTGTTAACTTTACTAGTCATGTAGATGTCGGATACAAGTGCATATCTCACATTTCTTTCAATGTATTTTTGAAATTCAGTTGGAACAAGTGTGGGTGAGGTCATGATCTGGGAGGTTGGTGGCCGTGAAAGGATTGCTATTAGAAATTTTAAAGTCTGGGATCTTTCAGCATGTTCAGTGCCTCTACAGGTTTGACTTCTGTTGCATTGGTCTCCCATGAACATTAAATGTTAGATTTATAGCTGAGGATGCAATTTTGAGGTATTTGACTCTTTGGTTCGCTTCTAGGCATCTTTGGCCAGTGATTATACTGCATCAATCAATCGTGTAATGTGGAGCCCCGATGGAACACTTTTTGGTGAGTTATCTGTGTTTTTTTTGTTCTTTGTGCTAATGATAGACTCTTGAGAAGCTGATGTTTCATTAGAGAATTATTTTTCGAACAAATTGGAAATTGACTAGTTAGGATTGCTTTTCAACGGCCAGGTGTTGCATATTCAAAGCATATCGTGCACATATATTCCTATCAGGCTGGTGATGAATTAAGAAACCACTTAGAGGTTTGTGTTGGGGGGAAATCCCGATCAATTTTATCTTAGTATCTCCATATAACCATAGTTTCCAATTAGAACTGGTTAATACTGATTTTGTTTGGATAATTTTGGTGATTGGCTTTTTTTTTCTTCCCCTCATATACAGATCGAGGCTCATGTTGGCAGTGTCAATGATCTCGCATTTTCATATCCAAACAAGCAGCTATGCTTCGTTACCTGTGGGGAGGATAGGGTTATTAAGGTTTGTTTCTCAGTGACTTTTAGATGATGTCCACATACAAGTTGGATGTTTCTTACTATTATTTCATATTTTGCAGGTGTGGGATGCAGTCACTGGAGTTAAGCAGTTTACTTTTGAGGGTCATGATGCACCTGTGTATTCTATATGTCCTCATCACAAAGAGAGCATTCAGGTAATGCGAATCCCATTATGTTCAATTTATGACATTTTTTTTGTGAAAAGGAGTATTATGTGATTTGTCACAATTGTCCATTTTTCTTCTTGGAAAACAAGCATCGTCGTTGGACAACTGATCCTAATATAATTCTCAATTCTAGAAACTAGTTCTAGGTAATTGATTCAGGTAGGGAAATTCCATGGACAGATCTAGTAACCTGGATTACAAAGTATTAGGCTCTAGAGGAAAATGTCATAACCACTTAGCTAGGAAGGCCTCATTGCGAACTCCCATAGAAAGTCCCTCGTATGATCTTTTCCAGCCTACTGCAAATTTTTTTTGACACAAGAAACAAGAAAATTCATTGAGAAAATGAAAAGAGACTAACGCTCAAAAGAAACAACTCAGCACCATTTCCAGCCTGCAAATGGTGGGAAGAATCTTAAACAACAATAGAAGTAGGTAGGAATTCTATGTAGATTTATTTATAGTCATTCTTTCTACCCTTAAAGAAGGACATCCTATTCCAAGAGGACACTTTCGTACCTTTTCAACCATCAGGATTGAAAACGAAAAACAAAAAGTAATGTCCTAGAAGAAGCTTGAGATAGGTGGTGCGTGAAGTGGTAACTTCACACCCAGCAATAGTTGGCCATCTAATCACCTTGGTATGGATGCAATTAATGACCACTATTATTATTATTATTATTATTTTTTTATTTTATTTATAAGATACGATTTCATTGATGAATGAAAAAGAGCAAAAGCTCGAGCACCTAAAGGTGAATTACAAGAAAACTGACCAATTAGCAGTCAATTGGTAAAAACTATAATTGGAAAAAGAGTGTTTACATTTACACCAATACAAAGCATTGAAAATCATTAAATCCATAACCCGTTCAAAAGGTGAAAAAGAATCTCGAAAGATATGAGCATTCCTTTCTCCCCAAAGAAACCATAGAAACACTCTATTGAAGGCAAACCATAAAGTCTTTGCATGGGAGAGGGTGATGAACAAAGATGGTAATAAAAAAATCGGCCATGTTGTTCGGCATAACCAGAGACTAACCAAAAGCATTAAGAATCACGGCCCAATATTTGGAAGCAAAAGAGCAATGAAGGAAAAGATGAGTCAGACATTCGGAGTGGGCAAAACACATAACACACCAAGAAGAGAAAGGTTCATAAAAGACATACGTCGTTGTAATCTATTGACCGTATTAATAGTATCAAGACTCGGCTCCCACAAAAAAACCTTAATCTTCTTAGGATAAAAGTCGGCCCAAATTTCCTTATAAAGACCAGACAAAAGTCGGGCATTCTCATAGCCCACTATTGAACTTTTGTCCATCTTGAGGCAAAAAATGAGCTCAAATACAGTCAAAATGTTATTTAGGTTGATGAAAGAATCCTCCTAGAACTTAAGATGAGAGGCGTACTTCTTTCCTACCCACACAAAAGCCTTTGATGAGACCCCTATCCATCTCAATGGATGGAAACTGACCTGCTAAAGGACATCAATAGTCACAAGGAAGAGATAAGGATTGAGGGGTCACACTGTCTAAGGTATTTTTGTTTGCAGTATTTATTTTCTTAGTTTTCCTGAAGTATTGGAAACCTCTTTAAACATAACTAAATGTAGCATGGTTTAAAGTTAAGATTCCTTTTAGCCAAAAAACTAAAAGCTTACTACGATAAGAAGACAAAAAGAAAAAAAACATTGAATTTCTGAGTTCACTCTTTGGGTTAGCTGTTCATTTTGTCTACCTCACTAACGACAGATTCACAACCATCTGTGTGTATGCCCTTTTTTTTTTTTTGAGTTAGGTTTATGCTTAACTTTTAATAGCTATTTAGAACTTTACATTATATTTGGAAAGAGCCTTTTTGTTGTATATTAGGAGGATAGGAAGGAATATTTTAATATTGTGGTTTCTTATTCTTAATTTCTTTTATTTCTAGTTTATCTTCTCAACAGCAACTGATGGAAAAATAAAGGCATGGTTATATGATAACATGGGCTCAAGAGTTGACTATGATGCACCAGGCCACTCATCTACTACAATGGCATATAGTGCTGATGGAACGAGGTTTATATGTTAATATTTACTATTATGGACATTTTCTAATCTAAATAATACAATGTTATCCTTCCAGTTGGTACTTATTCCAAAATATCTATAAATTTTTATTTTCATCCTATAGGTTGTTTTCTTGTGGGACTAATAAGGAAGGAGAATCATACTTGGTTGAGTGGAATGAAAGTGAAGGAGCTGTAAAGCGTACATTTCAAGGTCTTGGCAAGCGATCAGTGGGTGTTGTCCAATTTGATACCACCAAAAACCGTTTCTTGGCTGCTGGTGACGATTTCTCTGTTAAATTCTGGGATATGGATAGTGTAAATCTTTTAACAAGTATTGATGCAGACGGCGGATTGCCGGTTAGTCATGATACGAGCATCATTTTTATACCGATCCTGGTAATATGCTTGCAATAACCTTATTATTTTAATTTCCAAAATCTGCAGGCTTCCCCCTGTATAAGATTTAACAAGGATGGGGTACTATTGGCTGTTTCAACGAATGAAAATGGTATCAAGATTCTAGCCAATGCAGAGGGAATTAGGATGCTCCGAACAGTTGAAAATCGTACATTTGATGCTTCCAGAGTTGCTTCTGCTGCGGTTGTGAAGGTATAATATTTCAAATATTCTGTATGCTTTGTTTAATTTTATCTTTTCTCTATCTGTGATTTTATTCAATTATTTTCCTTTAGGCTCCACCAATAGGTTCATTTGGCCCTACTGCTGTGACTGTTGGTATGAGCATTGGAGATCGGATTTCCCCAGTTGCAGCCATGGTTGGAATGGTAAGTCATATGTGTCATTGTCTTTATGGTGGATGATCTAGTTAAACAGAATCCATTTAGTTGGTCTCGTTCATAAGTTTTGTCGTTAAATAATGTTTCTTATGGTTCTATATTGGATATGGGGCTATAATCATGCTTGACATTCATAAACAGTGTGATATTCAGACCCTTCCTTTTATTGACAATTTCAGAACAACGATAGTCGAAGTTTGGTTGATATAAAACCCAGAATTGCTGATGAATCACTGGAAAAATCTAGGATCTGGAAACTTACAGAAATCAACGAACCAACTCAATGTCGTTCCATGAGGCTTCCTGATAATCTAACAGCTGCGAGGGTATGGGTTTTAATCAGAGTTTTATTCTTTGGTCAAGCATTTTAAATTTTTAAATATTTGGATAATAATATTTTATCAGTTCCCAGTCCCTTTTCTGATTGGTTGGTGGTAAATCTTCAGCTTATATCTAGTGAAAAAGCCTCAAGGATTTGATAGATTCTCCTGCCCTGGGCTTTACTATAGGAAAATTTCACCGTTTTTGATTATTTACATTTGGGGTTTGCTTGTAAAGTTTTTGAGTCTCGACTTTGGAAGCTTGTTCATTCAATATCTTTTCCTAATGAAATTGGTTTGTAAACAGCAGTCAGTCTAAGTGAGAAGGAGACTCTTTCAGTCATGTTGTTTTCACAGGTTTTCTCTTTGTTGTAAATAGCTTGAAATTAGGTAAGAGGGGAAAAAACGTGTGGGAGATAAATTATGCTAACCTGATACTATCTTTATTCTTTTTGGATCCGTATAGAAGCTTTATTGGAAGGTTTCTTATATCATGTGGGTCATATCTTTTGTTAGAATGCACATTGCATAAGATGCCATGAAATGGTATTTTCTGCCGACCTCTCCCAGTTCTCTTATGATGGTATTGTACAAGATTAAGCTTTCTAATGCACAACATATTTTGCTTTTTTATGATCACATTTTTTTCCTTGAATGTCATATCTTTGAATATGATTGGTCAGAAAGGTTTTAGATTTCCCTTTTAAAGTCAAATCAGTTGCACTGCGTTAAATGAACAATATAATAATAATATCACTTCTGCAAAAAAAAAAAAGATAATAATAATAGATTATAAAACTTTTGTGAAGCGCATTTATCTTAATTTGCAATTATGTTGTGATACATTGATAATTATTTCAGGTTTCTAGATTAATTTATACAAATTCGGGCCTTGCAATATTGGCATTAGCATCTAATGCTGTACATAAATTATGGAAATGGCAGAGACATGAACGGAATGGAAAGGTATAGGTTTTTTAATCATGTGAGATACATGCAATATTATGATTGATTCCCATAAATTCTCTATTTACGAAATAATGTTGTGTGCAGGCCACAGCTAGCATAGCACCACAGTTATGGCAACCGACGAGTGGAATATTGATGACTAATGATATAAGTGATACAAATCCAGAAGATGCTGTCCCATGCTTTGCACTTTCAAAGAATGACTCTTATGTTATGTCTGCCTCGGGGGGGAAAATATCCCTATTCAATATGATGACGTTTAAGGTAGTTTGTTGTATAATATACATAACCTGCCAATCTCTCTCTCTCAGGGGGTTGCATATGGTTGTAACTGGGTTGTTGAATGCATATTGGAAGTTTCCGGTCTTTTAACCATGATTGGTTTACATAATCACATAAGTAAATATGTTCCCATATGTTTATTTACATCTTATTTTGGGATGAAGTGCCAAATATTTCAAGTAATCAATGCAAAACCGGGTGAGGTTGTTATTGTAATTGTCTGATTGTTGGATATTCTAACAGTTCTAACAATCTCGTGTTATCTACTGGTTTTGCTTGGTCATTACTGCGATCTGATTTTTTTTTTTTTGAAATGTCCCACCTTAGTGGAGCTGTAGTAAATATTGAATTATGCACCGACTTCTATGAATTACATTTTTCATGCATTTCTATTCTTAAATGTGTTTCTCAATGCAGACAATGACAACATTCATGCCCCCACCACCAGTAGCAACATTTTTGGCATTCCATCCCCAGGATAACAATATTATTGCTATAGGCATGGAGGACTCTTCTATTCAAATTTATAATGTTCGAGTTGATGAGGTCAAACTTTGTCAGATTGATTTTTTTAGTTTGCAAGTATAGCTTAGTTGAAATTGGAGTTTGGGTCTTTAACAATTGGTAGCTTCCACAATGCAGGTGAAAACTAAGTTAAAAGGTCACCAGAAAAGAATAACTGGGCTCGCCTTCTCGAATCATCTAAATGTACTTGTATCTTCAGGAGCCGACTCTCAGGTTTGAACTCTGTTCTTAGCCTTATTAGTTACTGTATGGGGAACTTCTGAGAAAGCGTATTGTTCCTTGTAAGGTTATCATGTTACTCCCATTTTTATCTTTTTATTTGCTTTTTCACGGACACTCGTGTTTGTTTGGCCTTGTAGTTGTGTGCTGCATTTTTTCTATGGCTTAACCTTGGGATCATAAGTCTGCTTTGATCTGGAATTCTACTTTAAGACCCTTCCATACATTTCATTTTTCAATGAATTTTTTGTTTTTTACCCATATAAATAGAAGAAAAGAAGTGCTGCCCGTTGGACGAAAACGTTGACCGACAATCATGGTTGGCCTAGTGGTCAATAAGAGTCGTGAGAATAATAAAGGACTTAGAGGGAATGAGTTCAAACCATGACGGTCAGCTACCTAGGACTTAATATCCTACGAGTTTTCTTGGCAACCAAATATAGTAGGGTCACACGGTTGTCTCGTGAGATTAGTCGAGGTGCGCAAGCTAGCCCGGACCCTCGGCTATCCAAAAAAAAAAGCATGTATTATAGGACCCCGCATGCATCATTATATTGTGAACTATTGGATTTCTCTCTTTATTTAACCTAGACTTTTGTTTGTTTTATCTACTATTGAGCTGTATGGCTCCTTGCTTCTTTATCCTTTATTGTGTTTATTTTTTATACTCGTTATTATTTTGTAGCTGTGCGTCTGGAGTACCGATGGATGGGAGAAACAGGTTAACAAATTCTTGCAGATTCCAAATGGTCGAACAGCCGCTCCTCTTGCGGAAACACGCGTTCAATTTCACGCAGACCAGACACACTTGTTGGCCATTCATGAAACTCAGATAGCTATATATGAAGCACCAAAATTGGAATGCCTTAAGCAGGTATAGTATGCAGAACATTCACACTCTTTTTTGTAGTTTGTAATTTGTATTATCGTTTCTAAAAGATGATCGTTTTTGCAACTAATTTCCTTCAACAGTGGTTCCCACGAGAAGCCAGTGGTCCAATCACACATGCTACTTATTCGTGCGATAGTCAGTCGATCTATGTCAGCTTTGAAGATGGAAGCGTAGGTGTTCTTACCGCTTCGACTCTTCGATTAAGATGTCGGATAAATTCGAACGCTTACTTGCCTCCTAATCCAAGGTGCGTTTATTCATTTTAAGATAAACTTACTCGACGTGTACACGCAATGCACAGCTTGGTAGTCTTGCATTGTTCTTTTTTTCTGATATATTCCATCGTGTTAATTTATGAGCAGCTTGAGGGTACATCCCCTGGTTATTGCGGCACATCCATCTGAACCCAACCAGTTTGCATTGGGACTGTCGGATGGCGGTGTCCATGTACTCGAGCCATCAGAGTCAGAAGGTAAATGGGGGACCTCTCCTCCAGTTGAAAATGGTGCCGGGCCGAGCGCTGCTTCAGGAGCCGCGGGTCCCGATCAATCTCAACGATAACGTCGAGCATAGGAGATGTTTGTGATTAGAGCAAAGGCGAATTGCCGAGTTAGGTTATGTAGATGTAGGATACTTGAATCAAAATCAAGAAATCAAGGATGCTAGAGCTTGTCGTATGTGGCATCTGGCATCGTAGCAAGCCCCGTGGCGTTGTGCAGTTGGTTCTTGTCCACGAACACTCAAGAGATGAGATGACAAGCAATTACGTCGGAGGACGGTGTTGTAGGCTCAGAAGATGAGGCACAAGATGGAAGGGCTGATGGCCGACAATTGAAAGAAATCGGAGATAGAAAGATTGAGTTTTGTTGTATTGACTGTCTGTGAAATTCTTAATTTCGCCTTAGTTAATTTTTTTATTAAATTTTTTTCTTCTTTTTATTTCTCTAGTCTTTTGTGAGAAAAGATGTGGTGGTGGTGGTGGTGGTGGGTAGATAACAAATCTGATCTTAATTTTTCAGGCTATCAGTTTTTATAGCATCTATTTCCACTGGCTAATTGACCATTTGTACATTAACATCATAACACCCTTCATTTTTATGTGAGTTTAGCTTAGCGATAATGATAATGATAATGGTATGTATCTTACTTGAGGTTGGAAGTTCATATATTCATTTCGATAATGGTATGTATCTTAAGGTTAGAAGTTCATATCTTCATTTTCATTTCTTGTATTTCCGTTAAGATTTTTTGCTGTTTGTTTTTTCTAATTATAATTTCTATTTAAACATAAAATTGTTGAATTTCTTAATAAATTTTTTTATATGCATAACAAAAGAATATCCTAACTTTTCTTTTCTATACTATTTTCAATGCGGCGGTCATAATGTGGCTACTTCTGGAAAGTCGTCAAATGTATTTAAAATTTGTCTGTTCTATAATATCTATTGGATACAAAATTGCCAAAAACATGTCTCCCTTTTTTCTCAAACATATCTCTCCTCTACTCCTACCATTAATTTAAAAGTGTTATCTATTCCTGATTTAGAAAGTTGTTCGGAGTATTAAGTGTTATATTTACTTTGTCAATTAGGTATTTAGTTTTATGTATTCTTGATTCATATCGTGTTTATAATAATTTTGAAAGTAGTTAAAAAATGCAACCTATTATAAATTTGGAAAATATCATCTATTTTATAAGATGCAATAATTTTGATTTTAGAATATGATACTTTTTATACTTAACAACCTTGATGATCCATTATTGATTAATTTTCGTGTCTTTTCTCTTGGAAATGTTCTTGATTGTGACAAACAACTTATACTAATTAAACCTTTTACCAACTCTGATGTTAAAAAATAGTTGTTTGCTATTTGCTCAGTGAAGAGTCTCGAGCCTGATGGCTATGGTTCAGGCTTTTTCAAGGAGATGTGGTGTGACATACGGTGAACTTTTTTGAAAAGGAGTCTATTCCTGATAGTCTCAACTTGACATCTATCTCCTTAATTCTCAAGGTGGATGATCCACTTAGAGTAGTGGATTATAGGCCTATTGCTTGTTGCAACACTTTGTACAAATGTATCTCCAAGATGCTATGTTCTAGATTGACGAAGGTTCTTTCTTATCTAGTGCATAATAATCAAAGAACTTTCATCAAGAGTCGTTCGATGGTGCATAATATTCTTATTTTTCAGGATCTACTCAAGGGCTACAACAAAAAGAATGCTTCAGGTAAGTGTGTGATGAATGTGGACCTTAGTAAGACCTATGACACTATTGACTGGAATTTCTTAGAAAGTCTTAGAAAGTATTTTTGCTTTCCTACAAAGTTTGTCAATTGGGTGATGCTCTATTTGAGAGGTATTTCCTATACGCTCATGATGAATGAGTGTGTTCAAGGTCATTTAAAAGGAGTGAAAGGTCTTAGGCAAGGAGACCCGATCTCCCCTCTATTTTTTTGTGCTGATTATGGAATATTTAACTCGTCTTCTCATTCAGGTCTCAAAGTCTAAGGGTTTCCGTTTTCACCATGTGTAAAAACTTGAGCTTGGTAAGTTTATGTTTTGCTGATGATCTTGTGATTTTTTGCAAAGGGCATACAGTGAGTGCTAAGCTTGTCCACCAAGCTTTTTCTGACTTTTGCAAAGCTTCACGGTTGTTTGCTAACAAACATAAATCTCAAATCTATTTTGAGAGAACTAGTCAAAGCACTACACGAAGCATTGTGAATATTGTGAGTTTTGAGGAAGTGACTTTTCCCTTGAAATACCTAGGGGTCGTTTACGACCTACAAGAGGGAGAAAAACAGATTGTGGGTCTATCATCACCAAAGTTAAACTTTGTTTGCATGACTGGGCGAGTAGACACCATTCTTTTACTGGTAAGGCTCAACTTATTCATTCTCTTCTCCTAAGCATTTAAAGTTATTGGATGAGTATTTTCTTTCTTCCTCAAAGTGTTGTAGAAGAGATAAACAAACTTTGCAAGGACTTCCTTTGGGGTACTCATGATAATAGGAGCAAACTCCACCTCGCTTCATGGCACAAAGTGTGTCCCCCGAAACGTTATGGGGGAGTTGATTTTTGTGAGGGGTCCAAGTGAAACAAGACCATGATCAGTAAGTACATTTGGGGCATTATTGCTACACCTGATGCTCTTTGAGTTAAGTGGGTTCATAGTATTTATTTGAAAGGGCACAACTTTTGGTCATACACGGCTAGAGTGGATCCTAGCTGGTATTGGAAGAAGCTCCTCAAGCTTAGAGTGACAATCTCTAAAACCGTGTTGCAGGCTGCTAGGACTAATGGAATATTTAAGATTAACAAACTTTACAACTCTCTTCTTGGAGTTGAGGAGGTTGATTATGCTTGAGTTGTGTGGTGTAGACTCTCGCTTCCTAAGCATAAATTCATCATTTGACAGATGATAAACTCTCAGTTGTTGACCAAAGATAAACTTCAAAGGTTGCAACTCGATAAACTCTCAGTTGTTGACCAAAGATAAACTTCAAAGGTTGCAACTCTCCATTGGTTCTCCGTATTGCCCGGTATGTTCTGATTTTTTAGAGAGCTATGTGTTAAGTCTCTGAAAGTGACTTATTTAGGACCCATTTAGCTTAAGAAGATGTACACATTTAGGTGTTTTTATTAGCATTTAGCCTAAACCTATGCTTTAATATGAGAATTAGAAGAAGGTGGCTAATTTAGGACTTATGCACAATAGGTAGAAAAAGGGGTGAAAACCGAAGAAAAGGATGGAAAAAAGAACCATTGCGAATGCATTGCGGAATAATTGCGGTGACCGCAATTATTCAAGTTAAAACCGTAAGTTGGCTGACATTTTTCTGTTTAGATCCGACTTTTCAGGGATTCGTTCTTTCTCCTCCATCCATTCTGATATACGACGTTGAAGATTGATGGTTCTCCTTGGCCCAAATGCACCTGCAAACTACTATAAAAAGGGGTCAAAGTCGGAGGTTCAGTCATCACTCGAAGCGTAGAAGTCTTTCTGCAGTCCACCATTTCCACTGTTTTTCCTTTGCCGTCTGTTGGAGTGAGAGTCTAAGCTTTTGGAATCGATAATCTGATAGGAAGGAGAGAAGATTCTTCTTCTCTCTCGATTGGATTCATCCAAGCACGGCTGAATTCTCATCACCTTCATTCGAGGCGACTGCCACGAAGTCTTCAGCAAGCCTTTACTGTTTTCTGTTTTTTTCTTCTCATTTCCATTACTAATCATTGTTGTTCTTAGTTTAGTCATTTCAATTATTGCATTTCGTTGTTGTCTGTCTTGGATTCAGTTCTTTTAAAGCTTTCCTTTGTTATTCAAACACTTAAAGTAATCAAAGTAAGTTTCTGCATTTCACAGTTCTACCTTCTTCTGCTACGGGTTTTGCTTGCTATTTTACACATATTTCTCTTCTAAGCATGTCTACTTTATCTACCATTTCTGCTCTTTACATATCCATGAGTAACTAAAATCATTTAGGGGCATGCTAATGACAGAACTATAGGCTAAAAAACGTGAGGCAAGTAGGCTGATTAACACTCGAACATTGATTGTATGTAAGCTTCATCCCACGGGCAATTTCGATTGGCCATCCATTTTGTCCAAAGAACTCCTAACCTCTGGAAGGAGTAAGAGTTCAGAGTCATATAATCATGCTAGCCTTTCATGGTAATCAGGAAACGGCCTAGGAATAGGCGTTTCCCTAGTACAAACTAAACACTCCTGCTTTAACAAGATGCTTAAGACCTTACTTTGAAGTCGAGTAAACTTGAGTCTCTCATGCATGGAATCGGACGATACTTGAGATAGAGTGAGTTTGATGTATAGAGAGTTGATCCAAAGCTTGATAATCGTAATAAACTGCCTATAGGATAGTCATTAGTAGCCCTTAATTCACCCTTTTAATCAGTTTCGCTGCCATTTAATTGCGGAAACATTGCGGTCCACGCAATTCTGCCAAATTTCCATTCTGTTTAGCTGTTTTCTTTCTCGTTTATTAATTCCATCTCTTATCCTTTGCATCTAATTTCAACTTGCTTTTGTTTATGTTATATCCCTCTACACATTCAGCAAAAAGTAGTTAATTAAAAACCAATTTTAACCCATCAAATTCATCCCATCTTTCTTAACATTCACACTTCGCGAATAGCTAAAAACAAGTCTCTGTGGAAAAAACGAATTAAATATACTCACTACTTGCTGTAAGACCATGTATGCTTGCATGTTCTAAGTGCTCTCTCTACCCTTTTGCATATTTATCTTTACACATTGAGCACGCAACAAGTTTTTGGCGCCGCTGCCGGGGACTTATTTTAAAGTGAAAACGAAGTCTGTTAAGATTGAAACATCAAGTTATTTTTCATTGAAATTGATTTATCTTCATTTCTTTTTCAGGTACCATTTAGGGTAGTTTATGAATGAGATGTTGGGTTTTATGTCCTAAAACTTGTGGTTTTGTAAACTGTTATGTTTGTAAACAATCTATTTAGTAATAAAGAGTTATTAAGTTTTAATTCAGTAAAAGAGTTTACTGGATTAAAGTGAAACATGTTTTATCCTATACCAATAACCAACACCCTTGGCATTGTTTGAGTATTTGAACCTCATGTATGACATGATTGTGGATCAGGTTCAAGTATACTGCCAAAATGATCTATAGTATATGGATAAGGCTGGGTACCTTATCCTGGTAACACTATTGGATGCGGCTCACTTTGTATTGTACAGAACGATGTGATCCGAATCGTTCCACATGAAGATGTGAGAAGTGAGGGCGTCCTGTGTAAAGAGTTTACACAAGATCGAACCGCGTATTAAGTCACTCTCTCTTTATAACACCGTTTACTGATCGAGACTGACTTATACACTTTGATGGCCTAGGTAACTCGTTCTTAATCCTGAGCTTGCTATGAACTCCTGCTTATTCGGAAGTATCCTTTGACTTGTACGGGTGAGAGTGGCTGAACGCCCGCTCAATAAGCCTACCAACTTGGGGATAAAGCCGAATACGTAGCTGGGGACATAGTGTAGCAAGATTGGAATTCACTCCTAACCCGCTCTTCAGGGTTAGTAGATAGGTTGTTCCCTTAATAGCTGACTCCGGGGCTTGAACAATGTGAGCTCACACTCTCATGTGATGAGAGAGTTATATTGATCTATTGGTTGGACCAAAGATCTATTGTTCATTAGAGGTGTCAGTGGTACTTAAGGATCAAGATGTAATGCAGGGGTTAAACGGTTTATACGACCCAGCTGTGATTACGGACAACCTGTGAAAGATCGACTTACCAATGACGGTTATATCAAGAGGACACAACATATCTACAGTGAGGAGAGTGCAGCCCTTGGACTTTAGTGGAGTCTCTGGGGGTTAACGAATGTTGATCGATTCGGGTCAAAAGAGTTTTGACCGAATGATCTCGTATCGTTGGAGCTCATGATCTGTAGGTCCTTTAGGTTCTCCTGGCTAGCTCGGATAAAGCGGTATAGCAGTGCTATAGGGTTGTACTCGGAGAAATCTGAATTAGGGTTTGTTCGAGGGGTTTGTATATTTAAATGTGATTTAAATATATAATCGGAGGAAGTTGTATTTAAATGTGATTTAAATGCTCGACCGGAGAAAAATATGAATATTGATTCATATTTTGGAAAAGTCGGTTTTCTGAAAACCGGGAAATAGTGGAAGGTTTATTATTATATTAGTATTTGATATTAATATTAATAATAAATTATATAATTAAAATTGTTTTAATTATTATTAATTTTAATAAATAATAATTATTTATAATTATTATTATTATCATTAATGTTGTTGATGCATGTTCAACATGTGTATTCCACTATTCTTTCCTTACTCATGAAGCAAGTCAAATGGATTTGGTTGGATTGGTTTTGGCTTGGATGGGTTAATCTCTAAGTTTTGCACTTCTCTCTCTCTCTCGTGGGTGTTTTTCTTCTTTCAAGTCTTTTGGATTGAGAAACTTCAAGTGTTGAAGGAAATCTCCATGGTTGAAGCTTGAAGAAGAAGAGAAGTTGTAGCTTTGGTGCTTGTAGATTCAAGGTGACTCTTTGGGAAAGATTGAAGAAGAATTAAGTTGTTAATTCTTTTTCCCTTGATATTTGGATTTCAAGTTGTTGAAATTCAATGTGTTTGTTGTATTGTGTTCTTGATGTTCTTGATGAATTGTTCATCAAGTTCATATTAACACAATTCCAAACACAAACCAAAAGCTTCATCTTTCTTCCTACCTCTCAACAAACCCCCTTAGCTCAAGGAGTCCCACTACTCCGCTATTAAGCCCGAGAATAGTTGGGACTACTCTAAGGGTGGTCCTCGTTGGTGCCCGTGCTGAGTTCGTGACCGGAGGAGACGTAGAGATCGAGGGGGCAGTAGAGGTGCTGAGGTAGACGAGAAGACGAACGTCAAAATAAGGTATTTTTGTCAATATATACCGGTGTATATATGATATATACCGGTGTTTTTTTCTTGGTTTCTCTTCACTGGAAAATATACCGGTGGTATATTTACCGGTGGTATATATATTTTACCGGTGGTATATATACCGGTCGGTATATATACCGGTGGGATATATACCGGTGGTATATATATTTTACCGGTGGTATATATACCGGTGGGATATATACCGGTGGTATATATAATTTACCGGTGGTATATATACCGGTCGGTATATATACCGGTGGTAAATTTACCGGTGGGATATATACCGGTGGTATATATGGTATATACCGGTGATATATACCGGTGGTATATATATTATTTACCCGTGATATATATATACCGGTGGTATATACCGGTCGGTATTTTCCTCGGTATAATATATACCGGTGTATATGTGATATATACCGGTGATATTTTTACCGGTGGCTTTTACCGGTCAACTTTTCCGGTTGACTTTTACCGGTCGGTTTACCAGTGGAGAGGGTTTTTACCAGTGGACTCGAATTAAAGAATTTTTCTAAGTGTTAGAAATGTTTCTTCAATTCTTAGTTTGTTCCTTATTGATTGCTTAAGATCCTCAACCAGTTTTAGGCTTTTGTTTATGTCTTTCTTCCGTTGCGCCTCTGGTCGAGGGTCGGGACCCTCGCAGTTGGTTGAGTGGGGGTTCCAGCAATTGGTATCAGAGCATGCTTTAAGCTCTCAATTTTGCACAAATTGAGTCCTAGGTGGGTTGTTTTGATTTCTTGCTTGGGTGGCTGAAGCATTTAGGTTTATGGCATTGGTTTACTTTCCTTGTTTTTACTTTTGGTTTGTAATAGCCTTGGCTTGTTAAATAAGGCTTAATGTGTGGCTTGAAGTCTGTAATTCGTTTAGTCTTAGAGTCTAGGGTTGTTGCGGAGCCAAGGTGTGCAAGGAGCCAAGAAGTCGAGGTGTTTGATGTTGTTCGAAGAGTTCGTTGTGCTTCAAGACCTAGCTTGGGGCTTTGACAAGCTTGTAATAATTAGTATTGCTTGTTTGATGCCATAAACCGAATTGCTTTAGTTTGATTAATTTCTAGGATGCATGAGATGTATGGTTTAAATTAATGCCCTTGCTTGTGCATAAAGTATGCCACATAGATTTCAAATCCCACCTTAGGAAGCATGTTGCATGCATATTGTATGTTGTAAGTGTTATAATGTATAGGATGCATGCTTAATTCATGAGATTCAATATAAGTGTTATATTGGTTATGAATTAGGGAATTGTATGTTTAAGAGCATAATTGATATAAGTGTTATATTAATTATGAAGTTAAATATTCAAATTTGTCATGCCTTAGTCTTGCATGTTTGAGAAGCATGTAGATTTGTTGTAGAAAGTCTAAAGTTTTGCAAAGTGTTGTAAAAATGACTTAGACTTTTAAAATCTATAACAAAGAAAAGCATGTTCATTTAGGGTTAAATGACACGTCCGGTTCATTAGTTGAATAGGTCGTTATCTCGTAAATGCTAAGGTTATGAGAAACTCACCCGGTGAAATTCTGTTCGAGGTTGGAGGTATTTAAGTTGACGGTTTACGGAACACCTCCTACCTGGGGACGATCCGGTACTTGAGTAAAGTTAACCCGGCTTTATGAGCGTGCGTGAGAGGTGTGAGGTTAATAAAAGTGTTTATAACCTATATATCTCAGGTAAATAGTTTGCCTAGACTTAAGGTTTTATTTTCTTAGCCGGATAAAACCTGAGTAGTTTACCCTTAAAACCGTCCACGATGCTTAGTAGAAGTGTTGAGAAGGAATATATGATATATCCCTCTCCTGCTACGCACTCCCTTTAGTTCACAACGTGAGAATTTTGCTCGGCCTCGTGTTGCTAATGTGGCAACCCCATTCGGATGGTATTTGCAAATTTCAATAGCAAGGTGAATGGAGTAAGTATCTATAGTAAGTGGGAGAAGGAAGTACGTCAGTACATCCTACGGTCTCCTCCATTGGATTGAACCGTGAGATTCCCATGTTTCGCCTGCTAGGTACCCACAAGTGGTACCGATCCATACGGAGGGCGGGGCATGGGAGATCGAACACCTCAGTCACCATTTATGGATAGTGAAACACAGGGCCATTCCCAACACTGACATTCCATTCGGTTGCTATGTTGGGGCCGTTCTGTGCATTCTAAAAATGGAGGGTCACACTTACGGGATTTGCTAAGGAGTTAGTAAATCCAGACCAAAAAACGATAACTAAGATGCTATGGGAATAAGAGTTATTCCGGAGTTAGCATTTAGTCAAGAACGTCTTGGTTTAGTAAAGGAGTACTCGACTACCATTCGGTAGCGACCATTCTGACCTACTAAAGTATCGTTGTTAGTAAATAAAGAGTTTGGGTACTTTATTTACTGCTAAAGTCTTTAATTGGTTCAAATAGGTTAAAACCGTTTCACTAATAGATTTACATTCTTTACAGCATGTCGAGTTCGTTCATACAGTTGCTGTCACACGACAAATTAACCGGAGAAAATTTTGGGTCTTGGAAGTCGAACCTTAATGCGGTTTTGGTTCTTGACAACCTGAGATTTGTCATAACGGAGGAGTGTCCTCCGGTTCCTGGTTCAAATGCCTCACGAACTGTTCGTGAAGCATACGACGGTTGGATTCGGGCTAATGATAAAGCTCGAGTCTACCTCCTGGCAAGCATATCTGATGTCTTGTCTAGGAAGCATGAGGGGATGGTTTCCGCTAAGGAAATCATGGCTTCACTACAAGAGATGTTTGGAAAACCTTCCTCATCTCTTAGGTATGAAGCCCTCAAGCACATTTTCAACTGCCGTATGGTTGAAGGAACCTCTGTTAGGGAGCATGTCCTTAACATGATGGTGTACTTCAATACTGCAGAAGTTAATGGAGCAACCGTTGACGAACAAGGTCAGGTTGGTTTTATCTTGGAATCTCTTCCGAAGAGCTTCCTGCACTTCAGGGCCAATATGGTCATGAACAAGATAGAATACAATCTGACGTCTCTTCTAAACGAGCTTCAGGTATATCAGTCCCTGCATACCTCTAAAGGAAAGGAGAAGGAGGTAAATGTTACCACTTCTGTGAAATTCCAGAAAGGGTCTGGGTCTGGGACTAAATCTGAACCTCCTTCTGTGAGTAATAAGATTATTCACAAGAAGAAGAGAAGTGCCAGGAAGGGCAAGACCCCAGCTGTTGGCAAGGTAAAAGCTTCACACAGTGGAAAGTGTTTTCATTGTGGTGAAGAAGGGCATTGGAAGCGGAACTGCCCCAAATACCTTGCAGAGAAAAAGGCAAAAGAATGAACGACAAGGTAAATATGATTTATCTTTTGTCTAAACATGTGGATTATGGTAGTCATATCTGAATGTTGATTCAGGAACCACTAATCATGTTTGTTATTCTTTTTCAGGAAACTAGTTCCTGTCTGCCTATTTCTTGACGAAGACGACTTATGAAGATGTCTTCGCAGTTTCTACAGTGGGAGCTTGCTGATGTTTAGTTGTTTGTATAGAAATAATTTCAACTGTTGTAATTATTATCTATAGAACTCAAGTTTGTTCTGAACACTTTTATTGTATATAGTATCTTTTGTTTATCAAATGAAGAGTTCATTTTGCAAAAGATATATACTAGTAGTGTTCTATTAAAACTTGGTAAACAACTAAAGTGTTAAGATTTATCTTGTTTTATATTGAAAGCAAAATTTAAATTAACAAAGATTGTTAGTTTAGCTGGTTCTTCTCAACTGTTGAGAAAGCCTATATGTAGTGGGAGGTTTATGAGATAATCTGGACCACTATATTGGCTTGTGTTATGACTCTAGTTATCAAAATTGTTGATAATGGTGAATTCATAAACAAGAACCAGTAACTCAAAACCATGAATCTTCAAGGGGTTTAAAGACCTAGTCTATGAGGTGAAAACCTCTAAGACTTGACTTTCTGACAAAGGGATTGTCCCGAAGAAAATGAGTTAATTGTGTATTAACTTCTTCTCTTGTTGTCAGATGTTAGTTATATAGAATACTTGTATCCATTATCTTGTTCTATTTGATAGGATAAGGTAAATGGAAATCAAGATTAGCTATCTTGATAGAGTATCTATTAGTCTCAACACAGGAAGATTCATTATTTAAGATTCAGAGCAAATCGTTTGCAGTCTTATTCAATTCATTTATGAATTGGATTTAGTATCTAAATCTTAAATTATAAGGATTGTTTTTCGAATCAAATCTTATGGTTTTGAACATTACATTGATAAATATTGTTGGACAAGTATTTGATCAATGTAATAGCTTTCATAATAAATACTCATAGTTTCACTCCTAATCATTGTGAATGATGAAGGAGTCATTTCTTTGATAAGCTTAGATTAGCTCCGTTGGTTCTAAGGATTCGGGTTAATCTGAATCGTAAGAACATATGGCTAGTGGGAGCTGTCAAAAGTAATGTGGTTAAAGTTTTGTCAAGGAGTAATAGATTACAAGAGTTGTATTGCTGTTTTCTCATGTGATAGCTAAGCTTTCTTGCAGCTTGTGAAGTAGCAAAAAATTTTATGAATTAAACTCAAAGTTTAGTGCTCTGAGAGGATGTGATAGTCACATGGGTTCCTCACAGCACTACATGTTGTTTTGTTTACTTTGTTTCTCATGGCTAAAGTGTTTGAGAAATACCTAAAGTGTTTAGGGCTCCAAGTTATTCAAAAGGATAGTGGGAGTAAACTAGAAATATGAGATATTTCGTTTTCTCCACCAACATGTACACCACAGACGTTTTAGTCCAAGTGGGAGTTTGTTGGGTTTTATGTCCTAAAACTTGTGGTTTTGTAAACTGTTATGTTTGTAAACAATCTATTTAGTAATAAAGAGTTATTAAGTTTTAATTCAGTAAAAGAGTTTACTGGATTAAAGTGAAACATGTTTTATCCTATACCAATAACCAACACCCTTGGCATTGTTTGAGTATTTGAACCTCATGTATGACATGATTGTGGATCAGGTTCAAGTATACTGCCAAAATGATCTATAGTATATGGATAAGGCTGGGTACCTTATCCTGGTAACACTATTGGATGCGGCTCACTTTGTATTGTACAGAACGATGTGATCCGAATCGTTCCACATGAAGATGTGAGAAGTGAGGGCGTCCTGTGTAAAGAGTTTACACAAGATCGAACCGCGTATTAAGTCACTCTCTCTTTATAACACCGTTTACTGATCGAGACTGACTTATACACTTTGATGGCCTAGGTAACTCGTTCTTAATCCTGAGCTTGCTATGAACTCCTGCTTATTCGGAAGTATCCTTTGACTTGTACGGGTGAGAGTGGCTGAACGCCCGCTCAATAAGCCTACCAACTTGGGGATAAAGCCGAATACGTAGCTGGGGACATAGTGTAGCAAGATTGGAATTCACTCCTAACCCGCTCTTCAGGGTTAGTAGATAGGTTGTTCCCTTAATAGCTGACTCCGGGGCTTGAACAATGTGAGCTCACACTCTCATGTGATGAGAGAGTTATATTGATCTATTGGTTGGACCAAAGATCTATTGTTCATTAGAGGTGTCAGTGGTACTTAAGGATCAAGATGTAATGCAGGGGTTAAACGGTTTATACGACCCAGCTGTGATTACGGACAACCTGTGAAAGATCGACTTACCAATGACGGTTATATCAAGAGGACACAACATATCTACAGTGAGGAGAGTGCAGCCCTTGGACTTTAGTGGAGTCTCTGGGGGTTAACGAATGTTGATCGATTCGGGTCAAAAGAGTTTTGACCGAATGATCTCGTATCGTTGGAGCTCATGATCTGTAGGTCCTTTAGGTTCTCCTGGCTAGCTCGGATAAAGCGGTATAGCAGTGCTATAGGGTTGTACTCGGAGAAATCTGAATTAGGGTTTGTTCGAGGGGTTTGTATATTTAAATGTGATTTAAATATATAATCGGAGGAAGTTGTATTTAAATGTGATTTAAATGCTCGACCGGAGAAAAATATGAATATTGATTCATATTTTGGAAAAGTCGGTTTTCTGAAAACCGGGAAATAGTGGAAGGTTTATTATTATATTAGTATTTGATATTAATATTAATAATAAATTATATAATTAAAATTGTTTTAATTATTATTAATTTTAATAAATAATAATTATTTATAATTATTATTATTATCATTAATGTTGTTGATGCATGTTCAACATGTGTATTCCACTATTCTTTCCTTACTCATGAAGCAAGTCAAATGGATTTGGTTGGATTGGTTTTGGCTTGGATGGGTTAATCTCTAAGTTTTGCACTTCTCTCTCTCTCTCGTGGGTGTTTTTCTTCTTTCAAGTCTTTTGGATTGAGAAACTTCAAGTGTTGAAGGAAATCTCCATGGTTGAAGCTTGAAGAAGAAGAGAAGTTGTAGCTTTGGTGCTTGTAGATTCAAGGTGACTCTTTGGGAAAGATTGAAGAAGAATTAAGTTGTTAATTCTTTTTCCCTTGATATTTGGATTTCAAGTTGTTGAAATTCAATGTGTTTGTTGTATTGTGTTCTTGATGTTCTTGATGAATTGTTCATCAAGTTCATATTAACACAATTCCAAACACAAACCAAAAGCTTCATCTTTCTTCCTACCTCTCAACAAACCCCCTTAGCTCAAGGAGTCCCACTACTCCGCTATTAAGCCCGAGAATAGTTGGGACTACTCTAAGGGTGGTCCTCGTTGGTGCCCGTGCTGAGTTCGTGACCGGAGGAGACGTAGAGATCGAGGGGGCAGTAGAGGTGCTGAGGTAGACGAGAAGACGAACGTCAAAATAAGGTATTTTTGTCAATATATACCGGTGTATATATGATATATACCGGTGTTTTTTTCTTGGTTTCTCTTCACTGGAAAATATACCGGTGGTATATTTACCGGTGGTATATATATTTTACCGGTGGTATATATACCGGTCGGTATATATACCGGTGGGATATATACCGGTGGTATATATATTTTACCGGTGGTATATATACCGGTGGGATATATACCGGTGGTATATATAATTTACCGGTGGTATATATACCGGTCGGTATATATACCGGTGGTAAATTTACCGGTGGGATATATACCGGTGGTATATATGGTATATACCGGTGATATATACCGGTGGTATATATATTATTTACCCGTGATATATATATACCGGTGGTATATACCGGTCGGTATTTTCCTCGGTATAATATATACCGGTGTATATGTGATATATACCGGTGATATTTTTACCGGTGGCTTTTACCGGTCAACTTTTCCGGTTGACTTTTACCGGTCGGTTTACCAGTGGAGAGGGTTTTTACCAGTGGACTCGAATTAAAGAATTTTTCTAAGTGTTAGAAATGTTTCTTCAATTCTTAGTTTGTTCCTTATTGATTGCTTAAGATCCTCAACCAGTTTTAGGCTTTTGTTTATGTCTTTCTTCCGTTGCGCCTCTGGTCGAGGGTCGGGACCCTCGCAGTTGGTTGAGTGGGGGTTCCAGCATGAGACTCCAAGTAGTGATCTAGAGTTCAACCCTGAGCCCGAGAGATTACTTAGAGCTAGGAATAGAGCCAAGAAACGTCTCTTTAAACAAACCCTTGTACCTCCAATCATTGCAGAGACTACAATTCCTCCGCAATTACCTCAAGAAGAAATGGCTGGAGTAAATCAAAACCTGGTGCCTGTCACTCGCAACCCCATTGAAATAGCGAATGACAAGGATAGCGCCATCCTTTCATATTTAGTACCTATGCCTGGGGAGCTGAACCCCAGCATAATCCGTCCTGAAATCACTGCCCACTCATTTGAGTTAAAGCCAGTGATGTTCCAAATGTTGTCCACTGTGGGACAATTCTTTGGAATAGAAAATGAGGACCCCCATAATCACCTTAGGAACTTCCTAGGAGTTAGTGACACCTTCCTAATCCCTGGAGTTTCCCAAGAAGCCCTGAGGCTATATCTTTTCCCTTACTCTTTGAGGGACAAAGCCAAAACATGGTTAAATTCTTTACCCTCAGGATCTGTCCGCAATTGGACAGATTTAGCAGAAAAATTCCTAGTCAAATACTTCCCACCAGATAGGAATTCAACTTTTCGTGATGACATCATAAAATTCAAACAAGCTCCAAGTGAGTCTCTTCACGAAGCTTGGACACGATTCAAAGACCTTCTCATTAAATGTCCACACCATGGCATCCCATGGTGTATCCAAATAGAAGTTTTCTTTAAAGGATGCAACCCCAGCACCAGACAAGTCTTAAATTCATCTGCTGGAGGTTCCATGTTGTCCAAGAGTTACAACGAAGCTTATGAGATCTTGGAGAAGATCTCAGCATCTCACTGTAGATGGTCAGACGATCCAGTAGAGCCAACTAGGGCTCAAGACAAGGATGCTCTAAGCGCCATGAGCACCCAAATAAATGCCCTGACCAACTTAGTCAAGCAAATGGCTCAGGCCAATCTCCAAACCAGTGCCAATACCGCCACAGCCATGTCAATGGGCACTCAACCAAGTCAAGGCGAGGCACCAATCTGTGGATTCTGTGGGGAAGGGCACCCTTATGAATACTGCCCTGGGAATTCATCCTCAGTCTGCTATGTAGGTAGTCAGCAGCAGCCTAGGAATAACCCCTACTCCAACACCTATAACCCTGGTTGGAGAAACCACCCTAACCTGTCATGGGGTGGCCAACAAAACACTAACCAAAACCCTAACCAACCAAGGCCGAGTGGAACACCTGGTTTCACTCCCCAACATAACCAGTCAATGTACCAAAAACCATACAACCAACCTGTAGGATCTTCTGTAGAAAACCTACTCAAGGAATATATAGCTAAGAATGATGCTACTCTTCAGAGCCAGCAAGCTACCCTTAGGAGTCTGGAAAACCAAATAGGCCAATTAGCCAATGAACTTAAAAGTAGGCCCCAAGGTAGACTCCCTGCTGATACCGAGGTACCAAGGAGAGATGGCAAAGAACAAGTTCAAGCCATTGAACTTAGGAGTGGAAGACCATTGGTGAACATTACAAAGGACACACCAAAGAGAGTAGAGAACACTGAGTCTAGTGCTCCACTGGAGTCTCTGCCAAGCCAAGGTCCACCACCAACTAGCACATCAGGAGCCAGGCTGGAGCCAATCAGTGAGGAGGTAGAAGAAATTCCAAGACCTCCACCTATCTTAAGGCGTCCTGACGTGCCTGCATATGTGCCACCACCTCCATACCCTCGAAGGCTGAAGAAGAAGCAGGAACAGGAAGTTCATTTTAATAAATTCTTAGAAATACTTAAGCAAGTGCATGTGAATATTCCTTTTGTAGAGGTTTTACAGTCTATGCCTTCATATGTAAAGTTTTTGAAGGACATTATTACTAACAAAAGAATAATTGGTGAGTTTGAAACAGTAAACCTCACCGAGGAGTGCAGTGCCATCCTCCAGAACAAGCTGCCCAAGAAGGAGAAGGATCCTGGTTCCTTCACCCTACCTGTAGAACTTGGAGGCAAGCACGTGGGCAGAGCGCTTTGTGACCTGGGCGCCAGCATAAATCTCATGCCCCTGTCCCTATTCCGCCAGTTGGGAATAGGGGAAGCACGTCCAACTACTGTCACTTTACAACTAGCAGACAGATCCATCGCATATCCAGAAGGTAAGATTGAGGATATTCTAGTTAAAGTTGACAAATTCATTTTCCTTGCAGATTTCATTGTCCTGGACTATGAGGCAGACAAGGAGGTACCCATCCTGCTAGGTAGACCATTTCTAGCCACAGGTAGGGCACTAATAGACGTGCAAAAAGGTGAGTTAACTATGAGAGTTCATGATGAAGAGGTAAAATTTAGTGTTTACAAAGCTTTAAAATATCCCTCTGATTCTGAGTCTTGTGCTAGCATGGATGTTGTTGACTCACTAATGGAAGAACAATTAGAGCATGTACTGTTAACCAAGCATGCTAACGAATATGTAGGATTAGATGTAGATGATCTAAATGTATCTGACATAATGGATATGCCTGTAAATAACCCTCAACATGTATGTATGAATATAGATTTGACTGATAGGACTGTAAATCCGTTAAAACCCTCTATTGAGCATCCACCTATTCTAGAACTGAAACCACTACCTACTCACCTCAAATATGCATATCTAGGAGATAATGACACGCTGCCTGTAATTATTTCTTCTAAGCTAAGTGAACAGCATGAGGTTGATTTAATTTTACTGCTTAAGCAACATAGGAAGGCTATAGCATGGTCTATTGCTGATATTCGAGGCATTAGCCCTTCTTATTGTATGCACAAAATTATTCTAGAGGAAGAGCACACACCTAGGGTAGATCACCAGCGTAGGTTAAACCCCTCTATGAAAGAGGTAGTGAAGAAAGAAATAATAAAGTGGTTAGATGCAGGAGTAATTTTCCCCATAGCTAGTAGCCAGTGGGTAAGCCCCATCCAATGTGTACCTAAAAAGGGGGGAATAACTGTGGTAGTCAATGAGAATAACGAATTAATTCCAACAAGGACTGTCACAGGGTGGAGGGTATGTATGGATTACAGAAAACTAAATAAAGAGACTAAAAAGGATCACTTCCCCATACCGTTTATTGACCAGATGCTAGACAGAATAGCTGGAAGAGCCTACTACTGTTTCCTAGATGGCTATTCAGGCTACAATCAAATAACTATAGACCCTAAGGATCAAGAGAAGACCACCTTCACTTGCCCTTTTGGAACGTTTGCCTTCCGCAGAATGCCTTTTGGCTTATGCAATGCACCGGCAACTTTCCAGAGGTGCATGATGGCAATCTTCTCTGAGTTGGATGAGTCCATGATAGAAATATTCATGGATGACTTCTCAGTCTTTGGGGACTCATTTAAAACCTGTCTAGAGAACTTAGGACAAGTCCTGACTAGGTGTGAGGAAACTAACCTAGTCCTGAATTGGGAAAAGTGCCATTTTATGGTAGATGAAGGGATTGTCTTAGGACATCGAGTGTCAAGGGCGGGTGTAGAAGTGGATAGGGCAAAAATCGAGGTCATAGAGAAGTTGGTAGAGCCCCAGAACGTCAAAGCCATTAGAAGCTTCTTAGGGCATGCTGGCTTCTATAGAAGGTTCATCAAGGACTTTTCTAAGATAGCCAAGCCTCTGTGCGAGCTTCTAGAGCTAAATAGACCATTTATCTTCTCTAAGGAGTGCGTAGTAGCTTGGAAAACCCTTAAGGAAGCACTGGTCACAGCACCAATCATAGTAGGACCAAATTGGGATCTCCCATTTGAAATGCTATGTGATGCCAGTGACTATGCTGTAGGAGTCATGTTAGGACAGAAGATCGACAAGCTCACACACCCTGTCTATTATGCTAGTAAGACCTTGAATGAGGCTCAATGTAACTATACAACTACAGAGAAAGAGATGCTTGCTGTAGTCTTTGCTTGCGAAAAATTTAGGAACTATATTGTAGGAACTAGGACCATTGTATATACTGACCATTCTGCTTTAAAATATCTGATGAGGAAGGCTGATGCTAAGCCTAGATTGATTAGATGGGTGTTATTGCTGCAGGAATTCGATTTGGACATTCGGGACAAGAAGGGATGTGAAAACGTGGTTGCAGATCACCTGTCTCGATTGCAGCACAATTGCGGAAAAATTGCGGACCCCGCAATTTCTGATGCTTTTATAGATGAACATATCTTTGCGTTGACTCATCGTGATAACGATGAGGAACCTTGGTTCGCTGACATTGCTAACTTCCGTGCAGCACAGGTATTACCAGTGTTCAAGGGAGGACAAGAGAAGAAGAGGTTCCTCCATGAAGCAAGGAAATTCATCTGGGATGACCCCATACTTTACAGGACCTGTGCTGATGGGTTGTTGAGGAAGTGTGTTACAGCTGCTGAAGCGAAGTCTGTGCTGCAGCACTGTCACTCATCTCCTTACGGTGGGCACTTTGGTGGTCAAAGAACAGCTGCTAAGGTATTTCAGAGTGGCTACTACTGGCCAACAATCTTCAAGGACGCCCACAATTATGCCCACAATTGTGACGAATGCCAAATGACAGGTAACCTCAGTCGCAAGGATGAGATGCCCCTCACCTACATCTTAGAGTTGGAGCTCTTCGATGTGTGGGGCATTGATTTCATGGGACCCTTCCCTCCATCATCAGGTAACTTGTATATTCTAGTAGCAGTAGACTACGTGTCAAAGTGGGTAGAAGCTAAGGCATGTCCTAATAATGATGCTAAGACAGTCACTAATTTCTTGCATAGGCACATTTTCACTAGATTTGGGACTCCTCGTGCTATCATTAGTGATGAGGGGTCACATTTCATTAATAAGGCTATGGAGAAAATATTGGCTAAGTATAACATCAGACATAGGGTAGCTACTCCCTACCACCCACACTCAAATGGCCAAGCTGAAATTTCCAATAGGGAGATAAAGAACATCCTAGAAAAGGTAGTTAAACCGAATAGGAAAGACTGGTCTTTCAAGCTTGAGGATGCACTTTGGGCTTATAGAACAGCATATAAGACACCTCTAGGAATGTCTCCCTATAGGTTGGTGTATGGCAAGGCTTGCCACTTGCCACTTGAGTTGGAGAACAAGGCATTCTGGGCCATGAAAGAATTAAATTTTTGTGTGAAGGATGCAGGGACATTAAGATCTTTACAGCTACATGAACTTGATGAGCTTAGGCACATGGCCTATGAGAATGCCAAGATGTACAAAGAAAAGACAAAAATATGGCATGACAGTAGACTCAGGATCAAAGACTTTAAAAAGGGCCAACTTGTATTATTATTTAACTCACGATTAAAGCTATTTCCAGGCAAATTAAAGTCTAGATGGTCAGGTCCATTTATTATTACTAATGTCTTTGTTCATGGTGCCATAGAGATTAAAAACTTGCAGCAAGGACAGCCATTTATGGTCAATGGTGCTAGGTTGAAGCACTACTATGAGGAGGGGGATGTGAAGACTCTCTCGGCCTTCCTCCTACATGAAGCATGAAGTTAGAACGAGAGAGAACGAGTGGTTACTGTGCTCGTTTAGTCAAGGCCAATGCCTTAGTTTATTTTTTCTGTTTTTATCGATGATCGTTTGTATGTTTTGTAGCGTGATTTTAATCGCGTATTTAATGTTTGTTTTATTTGTTTTTGTAGGGAATCGAAAGAGGGGATCAAGGGGAGTAAATCAGGCTTTAAAAATCAAGAAACGGTTGAGCCAAATGAAAGATACGGGCGATCAAAGTTTGGAATTTGTATGAAATATTATCCCTGGAATTGCGCAGAAATTGCTGGATTCGCAAAAAGAGCCGTTGGGATTTTTCCGTTGCTTTTATAGCCGTTAGAAGGCGCCCGTTTGATACGATCCTCTCATTCTTTGCTCTCCAAGATTTCTGCGATTCTCTCCACCTTTGATCTCTCTCTCCAAACCTCCAAGATTTGACAATGGTTTCCACTAGGGCTGAAAGATCCGCCGCCAAGAAGAAGGCCGACGACGCAGCTGAAGCGGCTGCGAGGGAAGCGCTTCTCACCCTTGCTGATCAGGGTGCTGTACGCACTGGCCGTCTTGGCAAGCTTCCTATTCGTAGGAAGAAGTGGAGGGTGGTCACTGAGATCCCTGCTGGCCCATCTGAGCCAGTGGGCACGCCAAATAAGCGCCGGTGGACTGTCAAGACTGCCGCCGAACGAACCATCGCCAAGACTCCCTCTGTGGAGAGTCAAGAACCTGATCGTGCATCTCACGAGTCAGCAAAGGAAGGTTCGTCGCCGTCTGTGTCACCTGTGCGCAGCCCTCTCCCATCTGAACCGGTGCAAAGCACAGAATCATCACCGCCTGCGCAGCGCGCCGAGTCATCTCCAGCGCTTCAGAGTTCTGATCTACCACCTGCGGCTGTGCAGAGTCCTGAACTGCCGTCTTCGCCATGGAGTTCTGCACATACACCATCCGCAGAGCACAACTCTCCACGGCCTGATCCTGAATTCCCTTATGGGGATTATCAGGAGTCCACGCAAGGCAGTGGAGATGCTGGCGAAGAAGAAGTCTTCTCTCCCATGAGAGAAGACAGCCCTGATGAGCCTGCACAGCAGGATGATTCTATGGAAGAAACGTTGGGGGCTTGCCTCCAACAGATCAACATGGAGAAAGAGAAGAAGAAGGCCAAGAAAGAGGCCAAGAAAGCCAAGAAACTGAAGAAGAAGAAGGCCAAGCGAGTGCCTTCAGCAGACAAAGACAGTACTGAGCCTTTGCTCAAACGCCTCAAGGTGGAAGCTGCTGAATCTTCCAAGCCAGCCGATAAGGGGAAGGCAAAACTCTACCCTGAAGATGAACCTCCATCAGTGAGGTATGTCTCATCTGATGCCGAATCCAGGGGCGTGGAGCTGAGGAAAAGGGACCTGTTGCACGAGAAGGGGTTCCTTGATCGACTTGCTGACCTGCCGCAGTTCTTGCGCGCAGGGGTGATCAACCATGGCTGGGAGGAATTCTGCCGACCTCCCAATCCAGCATACACGAGCATGGTGTATGACTTCTATGCCAACGTGCTCAGCCCTGAGGATGGCCTATCTGTGGTCAGAGGGGTGGAGGTTGATTTCTCAGCCAAAGCCATTAATGAAGCATTTGGTCTAAGGGGCCAGCCTCACACAGATTACGCACGGATAGTTGATGAGCCGACCGAGGCTGTGCTGGAAGAAGCCATCCGCACCATTGGCCAGCCTGAGGCCTCCTGGACAGTCTCGCGTAATGGGCGGCACACGCTCATGAGTGCCAACCTCACGGCTAAGGCAGCTGTGTGGTTTTCATTCGTAAGAAGAAGACTCTCCCCGGTGACTCATGAGACTACAATTAACCAGAGCCGTTCGCTGCTGGTTTATGCTATAATGAGAGGTCTCACGATCAACGTGGGAGAGGTCATCACGGCTGCCATAGCCGAGTGTGCTAAGAAGGGTAAGGGACCATTATTTTTTCCAAACACTATAACCAAATTGTGTTTGCTTGCAGGGGTTCCCACCGAGCGCTTGGAGCAGCAGCTGCCCTACACAGGCCATCTGGAGTTGCCTGCACACCTAAGGCTGAGAAGAAAGGGCAACATGGAGTTTGAGTTGGATAGGCTGGCGGCTGAACAGTCCCTATCCATGGCCTGCTTGATGGACATGCAGAGGAGAATGGCTCAATGGGCCAACTATGCGCAGGCGAGGGACAGAGAAGTTGCAGACCAGTTGGGGTGCATCTTCCCAGACTTCCCTACCAACCTCCTAACTCCATGGGTGCCCCCACGACCAAGGCAACCAGATGAGGATGATGAGAATTGAGTGCTGGTTTGAAGAGCACTAGAGGGAGTATTACTGATCCCTCAAGAAACAAAAGACAATTTTCCTGTTTTTTTTGATAGAGTAATGTATATTATGCTGTTTTGTGGTTAAATTTTGATCTGTTTTGGATGTTTAGTTTTATGTTTTTCCTTTTGCTTAGGATAGTCTGATGTTAGTTGATTAGGTAGGATAGTTTAGTTTTATTTTTAGGATGCATGAGTAACGGGAAAAAGCATGCTAGGGGCTTGAGTTAATGTTATATCTGCCCAGATTGGATTGCGAAATAATTGCGGTTCCCGCAATTTTTGTGACTGATAGCATGTTTTGGACTGTCTGTTTAGTTAGGCTGTGATCTGTTAAATTCTACCTTTTGCTGCTAGCATGACTACCTTATATAGCTGATCTTGAAGCATGCTGGATGAGTGTCATAAGACACCTTTTGATAGTTTAAATTTGCCTCTGAATAGTGCTCAGCATGCATAAACCATAAGTCCTGAAACCTGTCTGTTATGTTCAAATTTTCTGCTGTTGGGATAGTTGCTTCTAGAATGTTTTGCCTATGCCTAGGATGTTTAGATTCTCTTTGTTTTACTTTAGACTAGATGCTTCTAGGATAAGTTTGGGGGTGTGCCACCTCAAACACTCATTGGGGACAATGAGTAGTTGAAGTTTGGGGGAGGCCACCCTAGGCCTAGGAACATTCCTCTCTTCCTTAGGACATAAGCATTCTTCTTCTCCTAAAAAATTTTTTTTGTGATAAATAGAAAAAGTGAAAAAGAGAATAAAGAGGGGAGTCTTTCTCAAGTTGCTGAGTAATCAGTGCCAAGTGTGTAAACCACAAGTGGCATTGCATCAAAAGGCAAACCAAGGGGAGACTCCACCTAAGTAAAAAAGAAAGAAAAAGGAGAAATAGGGGAAGAAGAATGTATGCTTGGGAGTTATAATCTTGTGGCTTAGATGTCCTATGAAAAAAAGAACTCTGATCCTTAATGAGCTAAGCACAAGGTTGTAACTTTTAGGTTTGTCTAGGAAGATGAATGTATATCCAATGTAGTGATGCCAGGGTTTAGGTTGTTCTCTAAAAGTACCACTGTCACTGTTAATACTAAGACTGGCATGACTCTAAGGAATCCTAGACACATTAAAAATAAGCTAGAAGCATGTACTGAGTCTAGAGTAAAGCTTGGTAGAATTTGAAACCTTAGGGATAATAACTTGATATCATAGAAGTAGTTAGATCAGTAGTAGGGGGTTAACAAAAGCAGTGGGTATAGTAGGCAGGTGAAGTCAGAAGAAGCTAGACAAGAGGTTAGTTCTAAACTAAGAAGTGTGTCACAGGACAGCACTGCTAGAGACAAGAATATAAGGGAGTTAGTGAGTAGTTAAAAGAAGAAGAAACAGCAGCCTAAGTAAGTCCTTAGTATGCTTGAGGACAAGCAAAGCCTTAAGTTTGGGGGTGTGTTAAGTCTCTGAAAGTGACTTATTTAGGACCCATTTAGCTTAAGAAGATGTACACATTTAGGTGTTTTTATTAGCATTTAGCCTAAACCTATGCTTTAATATGAGAATTAGAAGAAGGTGGCTAATTTAGGACTTATGCACAATAGGTAGAAAAAGGGGTGAAAACCGAAGAAAAGGATGGAAAAAAGAACCATTGCGAATGCATTGCGGAATAATTGCGGTGACCGCAATTATTCAAGTTAAAACCGTAAGTTGGCTGACATTTTTCTGTTTAGATCCGACTTTTCAGGGATTCGTTCTTTCTCCTCCATCCATTCTGATATACGACGTTGAAGATTGATGGTTCTCCTTGGCCCAAATGCACCTGCAAACTACTATAAAAAGGGGTCAAAGTCGGAGGTTCAGTCATCACTCGAAGCGTAGAAGTCTTTCTGCAGTCCACCATTTCCACTGTTTTTCCTTTGCCGTCTGTTGGAGTGAGAGTCTAAGCTTTTGGAATCGATAATCTGATAGGAAGGAGAGAAGATTCTTCTTCTCTCTCGATTGGATTCATCCAAGCACGGCTGAATTCTCATCACCTTCATTCGAGGCGACTGCCACGAAGTCTTCAGCAAGCCTTTACTGTTTTCTGTTTTTTTCTTCTCATTTCCATTACTAATCATTGTTGTTCTTAGTTTAGTCATTTCAATTATTGCATTTCGTTGTTGTCTGTCTTGGATTCAGTTCTTTTAAAGCTTTCCTTTGTTATTCAAACACTTAAAGTAATCAAAGTAAGTTTCTGCATTTCACAGTTCTACCTTCTTCTGCTACGGGTTTTGCTTGCTATTTTACACATATTTCTCTTCTAAGCATGTCTACTTTATCTACCATTTCTGCTCTTTACATATCCATGAGTAACTAAAATCATTTAGGGGCATGCTAATGACAGAACTATAGGCTAAAAAACGTGAGGCAAGTAGGCTGATTAACACTCGAACATTGATTGTATGTAAGCTTCATCCCACGGGCAATTTCGATTGGCCATCCATTTTGTCCAAAGAACTCCTAACCTCTGGAAGGAGTAAGAGTTCAGAGTCATATAATCATGCTAGCCTTTCATGGTAATCAGGAAACGGCCTAGGAATAGGCGTTTCCCTAGTACAAACTAAACACTCCTGCTTTAACAAGATGCTTAAGACCTTACTTTGAAGTCGAGTAAACTTGAGTCTCTCATGCATGGAATCGGACGATACTTGAGATAGAGTGAGTTTGATGTATAGAGAGTTGATCCAAAGCTTGATAATCGTAATAAACTGCCTATAGGATAGTCATTAGTAGCCCTTAATTCACCCTTTTAATCAGTTTCGCTGCCATTTAATTGCGGAAACATTGCGGTCCACGCAATTCTGCCAAATTTCCATTCTGTTTAGCTGTTTTCTTTCTCGTTTATTAATTCCATCTCTTATCCTTTGCATCTAATTTCAACTTGCTTTTGTTTATGTTATATCCCTCTACACATTCAGCAAAAAGTAGTTAATTAAAAACCAATTTTAACCCATCAAATTCATCCCATCTTTCTTAACATTCACACTTCGCGAATAGCTAAAAACAAGTCTCTGTGGAAAAAACGAATTAAATATACTCACTACTTGCTGTAAGACCATGTATGCTTGCATGTTCTAAGTGCTCTCTCTACCCTTTTGCATATTTATCTTTACACATTGAGCACGCAACACTATGACCATTTATTCTTTGTCTGTCATTTCTCTGTTGCACTGCTGCGTATGGTTCATGGGTGACTGAGTTTCACAATTTGACCCGCATTGAATCGAGCAACTGAGGTCTGATTTACAACATCAGGTATTGTCTACTGTTATTGCTGCGATTATCTATTTCATTTGATGTAACCGAAACTATGTTAAGTTTATAAATGATTTGATTAAGAATAGATTAAGGTCCTTGCTAATGTTATAACCAATTGATAAGGTTAAGCTTTGGTTTCTCTGTTTTGAGCTTTTGATTGTAATTGTGTTGTTTGATTTAATGACTATAAAACAAAAAAAAAAAACCTTGATAGGAAAACACGTCGTGTGACACCGATCGGTTTCTAATTACGCCAAGTGATGTTCGGAGAGATTTATAGGGACCAAAATAAAACTTGTACGTGGTTTCGATAGTCATGACTTATTCTCCTGGCCATTGACTTGCATTGAAATACTATACTACCAAACCTCATAAATTGTCAAAACACAAAAAACTATCTTAAAAAAACTTATTTATAAAACGAGGGTCCAAAATACATATCCTAATACTACAGCCATCGACCTGATGCATATATTATATACCTTAGCTTTACATTTGACAACAAATCAGAGATCTCAGTCAATCAAACGTTTTTTGGGTAGGTACATGAATCAATGAAAGCATTTCCCCCTTAGTTTTAAGCAGAACCTGTGTGAGTACAAGAACACACCTCTAATTCCGCCTTCGGCCGCCTTTCTTCTTTCTACCGTTTCCGGGGGAAGATTCTTTTGCAGGTACAGGCAGCACTGTTCCTCCTTTTATGTCATCTGAATCTGTAAAGCTATTGAGTGTCTTTTGGGCTTCAATGTAGACTGTAAGATCTCTAATCTGTAACATTATAATCAAACAGAGGTAAGTGCAACTAGTAAAACATGAAATACATACAAGAATTCAGCATGGTGTAAACTTTTTTTTTTTTTTTTTTTTTTTTTATAAGAATCAGTAACCTTTCATTGATTATATATGTAAAGTGTTACAAAAGAGAGATCAATTTGTGTCAGCATGGTGTAAATGCAGTACCTGTTCTTCCAAATCATGTATTTGCTCATTCCTCGACGTCAATGAAGCGAGTTCTCTGTCATACAAAGTGTAAATAGTTAATCCAATTGTAACTATTAAGGCGAGAACTTGACACCATACTAATGATGTTAGATCACCAATCAACCCTAAAACTTGAGTTAATGGGTTCCGGTAATTTAATTATGTCAATACTTTAACATTCCTCCCACTCCTCACTTGTGGGATTGGAAATTTGTAGAAGGCCAAAAAAGTAGAAATCAATATTAATTGGGCAGAAAATAATATTATACTTGCTCTGATACATTACCAATCAAACAAAAAACTTAAGCTAATGAGTTACATTAAATTTAATTATATCAATGCTGGTAAACTATTATTCAATAAGTGGAAGGTGAACCAAGACTCACTATGCCAGTTTCTCTCCCCTGCATAGACTTCCCACGAAATTCCACATCTCACGCTAACATCACTCCTAAATATATGTGCCATCTATCCTAAATAAATTTCTGAGGACCTGAGGTTACATTTTCCTTTTTACTCCCCTCTTGTAAACTCTCACTATTGGAGGCCGAAGTTCATGATAAATTCAATACCTTTATGTATCTTGAAAAAGCAAAGCAAAGCTTGCTGCAGCAGAGATAAGGAAATTGTGCACTAAAAAAGGTTGGAATACACCAGCTTAATTTCTTGAACTAAGTTCACAAGAACTGATTAACTATCTCATCTTTATATCATGCTATCGGACAAGGTATTGTATACATCCTGTAAATCAAGGACTGCAAGATTATGTACCTTTCTTTAATTTGCTTTGCTTTAGCCAGATACATTTCTTGGTTCTTGATGAGCTTCTGATTTACCTAGAGGGAGGAAAGTATTTAGAAAAACACATAATTATATTGCACAGATGAAGAGAGAAGATATCAGATGACTGGCCATGAAAAAATGTGATCATTGAACTGTGAGAATGAGATAATATTTACAACTTACGTCGGAAACAACATTTTTCTCCTTGACACATTTTTCAAGTTTGTCTTGAATGTCCTGAGTCTTGGATATTAAAGCCTTTTCCACTGCTGCAGAAATGGAAACTTCCCTTTTGCTTTTTGCCTCTGCCAGCAGAGATTCATAATTCTGTAGCAACAAAAGCAAAGCAATTGATCACTATTTGCACATGTATATGCGAATGCTTAATGAGCTGGAAAGAAAAAAAAAAAACAATTATGGAAGTTGGTCAAACTTAAGTGATAAGAACAAAAACTGTTTATTTTCTCATTACCTCAAGCAACTAAATAAGAATTTTTATAAAGATATTACGTGGATGTGGAAAATGTTGATCTAGGATAACAGTTTATACAAAAGATGCTCAAAACCACGATAACATGGTTCAAAGTGGCTGGCTATAGGACATTGACTTGGAAGTAGAAACAGTCATATCTGGCCAGTTTTAAACCAAAATCCTGATTCATGAGTATATGGTTTATTATCTGGCCAATTTTAAACCAAAATCCTGATTCACGAGTATATGGTTTATTATCTGATCCAATGCTAACTTGCTTGAGTCAGCTGAGTTTGAAGTCAGGGATACCTGTGCATCGCTGGAGTCGGGCTAAGTTACAAAGAGCCCTTCATATTCATAATTCAGCATTTGTAGTACACTTTGTCTTGTCTCATCATATACCAAGAATTACGTCTATTCATGGCAATTATAAAATGCCAATAACTAAAATATCAATGCTGTCAAATATTCAACTTTCACTTCAGAAAAAAAATCTCGGGAAATTTTACATATTATATAAATGTCTTCCATGTGAACTAGTATTGGGAGCCAAAGATAGTGTTGAAAGCAGCAAGAAATATTTAACAAAAATAAAATGCAATATCACAATAAGGTGCAAAAATAATTAGAGAAGCAGAAGCCCAATCTAAAGTAGGGAAGTTAGATTGCATACCTGTCTCTGAGTTTCCAGCTGGGTCGCAAGAAGCCGATTATACTCGTCCACAATCTGTATGGAAATATATGAATTAGGAATATGCACTTGTAGGAATAATGTGATTAAGCTACTAAATGCCAGTGCGGACAGTTTGTATTATCCAACCTTTAAACCTTCAATATCACATGGATTAAAATTTATGGTCCTGAGTCCATACAATTCTCAGACCACAATTGCCTTATGGAAACAACATGTTTATAGACTAGTAATAAAAAGGAAAATTCATGATATATATATGCCAAAGAAAATTGTCAGAGAAACATACTGCTTCAACTTTACTGCTGTACAGGGCCTCATTGATTCCAGAGTCTTCATTATATTCACAAGTTCCACACTCTCCTTCATGTGACATGCAGTGCGAATTCATTTCTCCATACTTACCATCAACTTTTGACTGGTTCAAGCGGTGAACATAAGTGTCACCAACATAATCCCAAATTTGCTGTGTTCTTAAATCAAGAGAATAGCAGTGATGCATATTTTTCCAATGCCTGATTGCATGCCCTTCCTTATACCTAAGATCAACATGATGAAAAAAGGTGATAAATAACATCACGGTTATCATTTGTTTTTATGACAGAAAAGTGAAGTATTTTCCTGATAGCAGTCTTCTTGAATATGTCAACTTAGTATATATAAGAAGATAAGTCAATATTAGAAAGTAACCTTCCACATCCTAGAAAGCCACATATCACGCACACCCACAGATTCTCTACAGTCCCACAAATGAAGCAAGCTTGTTTCTCATCCTGTTGCTGGCAGAATCGACAGACCTGATGACTTGCCAAAAATAGAAAGATTGTGTGATCTTCCAATATAACACTTTCAATTTTCAACGAAATTGACCAATTCCAAAAGGTTTCCCATGAAGAGCACAACCAGATAGAACTCAAACAAATGTAAAATTTTGTATTTCACATTATTAGTTGTTCAAAAAAAAATCAAATGCAGTAGATATAGCTATTGTTCTATAATTCTATGCCATCTCATGAGAAGGTGAAAAATTTGTGTAAAGATCAGCTCATTAACATTTCAATCATAGTGTATTGTTGGATTTATGAATTAAGATGCTCATAACAAACACAAAAGCTCCTGCATCACCGGTGGCGGTAGTTTTAGGTTTTGCAAGATTTTTTTTTTTTTTTTTTTAATGAGAAACAATGCTTTCATTAAGAAATATGAAAATTACAAAAGGGCATACAAAAAGACAGCCCAAGGAGCCACAACGACTAACTATACAGAAATAGGCTCCAATCCTAAAAAACCAATGTTTTGCAGGAACTTAAGCATTTATTTAAAACATATAATGAGAAAAACAAGTCCTGAATATCGAGGCTGTCAAGTGAGGGTTTATAGGTAGAAAAGCTAGTACAAAGAGATAATAGAAGAGAACAGAGTATGTACTCACCTGGCAAGATAAAGAAGTCCATTTAGAAATGCAGGGGCAGTGAAATGAATGGTCACATAGTGTGTGAATTATTCCACTAGTATCAGGATCAAATCTCTCTAACATTCAAATGGATTTGGTTAGAAGAATTAGACAATCAGAACTCAAGCAAAATAAATCAAGCATCAGATAGCACAAGCAGACAGAGGAACAGAAACACTCAGCTCACCCAGGCAAACGGGGCAAGTAGGCAATTCGGTACATCCGTCGGGAGGCGACCCAGCTACCTCTGAGGATTCTGTGTACTCGACAGACATCAGAAACAGAATATGACATACCTCAGCCTAGAAATGAATAATATATGTAGCAATATTATATGAGCATGGTTTCCATTAAATAAAATAAACGACTGAAATTGCAGTTCTTGTACCTCAGAGGGAGAAAACTGCCTGCCATTCAAATTGCCATAAAACCCATCGGCATCCATCTGATTTACAAGCTTAATCAAAACACTGTATCGTTCTTCCACACCATCGTTCCTGAAAATTCAATCAGAGGACATCAACCGAGAGCTTAGCATTTGAAAAACAAGAAAAGTTATCAAAACTGCCCCCAACCACCCTTCTACAATATGCAGACTAAATTCAGACGATTGCATCACTCCGATGTATAGAAGATAAACGAGCCATTTCCAAGAGAAATCCAAAGTCACAATCAGCAGCTCAATTGTGCTACGTGATTACCGAAGAAAAACTCAAGCAAAGAATCTTGGAAAAAAATTCAATTCTTGAGGTTCATTACCCATTTTCCTTTAATCAGACACGCTATTCATAATTCAACACAAAAGAAAACTTCTCCAGAATCGAGGTATGAAGAACGCTCAGCTCGATGTTGCTATCAATCAATCTAATTCGATTCATCGGCTACCAAGAAAAAAGAACGAAAACACAAGAAATATCAAGGGTTACCTGATGAAGAGAACCTCGGAGACATGATTGATGCGAGAGCCACAGAAATTAACGAAATCATCGTAAGATAAACTGTTGGGAACAGCAACAACAAAGAGGATGGTGGATTGAGAGGTAAGGTTCGGGAGCGATGAGTGGGAAGTGCTTCGGAATAAGTGGACGATACCTCTTCGTTCGCTGAATTTCGCTGTATGGTTTCGTTGAGAAATGGTGCTGGTGGTTGAAGATTCGTCCGGCGAAACTCCGATGGTAAGAGGGTGATCGGTGTCCACTGAATGAACTTGCAGGAAAAACATGGCGGAGGCTTCGTCGGAGTTGGTTCTACAGTAGAGGGAATTCACAAGGCACGGTGGCCGTAGTTGGGTGAATTTATAAATAATCAATAACTTCAATTATATATATATATATATATATATATTAAATTTGTTCGGTCTAATACTACCTCGTCATCTAATCTTTGAATATTCTACAAGTTTCGATTAGACCCCTATATTTTTTAAAGTTTCAATTTAGTCCATCATTATTTCCACTTACTTTCAATTTAGTTTATATTTACTTTTTCAACGAGCGACATATGTATGTATCGATGACTATTTGTGTTTCGAATCTTTCATCTCCAATGTAAAAAAAGAAAAAACAATAATTTTTAATTTCAAATTGAGACTATTTCAGTTATAGGCAAGTAAACTGAATATCGGATACTCACTTATTTTTCATCATTTTTCTACTCTAATTCTAAATATTTATAAAGTTAATTAACACAATTAACTCAATAAAAATGTGATATATGTTAAAGAAATTGTCAATGGTATAATAAAGACAATTTTTAGAATTCGACTAAACGATCCAAATTAATTGGAATAGCTCGAGTGAGCATAGTATTGACATGTAATACCTCCTCTGAGAGCGGAAATTTAATCTTCATTCTCGTGTTTGTTGTACTTGAAAAAAAATTAATTGAAAAAATCATAATTTAACCTCATTGAATATATTTTTTAAAACATTGAAATATCATGTGTGACTATTATAAGCCACGTCATCACCATCAACAATGGCCTGGAGTTAAACGTCTCAGACTCAGAAAAAGCTCAAACTGCGTTCTTCATGTCGAACGTCGTCGTTTTGGACAACGGCGGCGGTCTCATCAAAGCCGGTCTCGCCGGCGACCACGATCCCTCCGTCATAATCCCCAACTGTCTCTACCGCCCTCTCTCCGCCAAGAAATGGCTCCACCCTTCTCCAATCTCCATTTCCTCCGCCACCACCGAAGCCCCCTCCGATCTCGACCTCACGTCGGCCTCCGTACGCCGCCCCATAGACCGAGGCTATCTCATAAACCCCGACCTGCAGCGCGACGTTTGGTCTCACCTCTTCACCTCTCTTCTTCACATCACCCCCTCCAATTCCTCCCTCCTCTTGACTGAACCTCTCTTCACTCTTCCTTCCATTCAACGCGCCACCGACGAGCTCGTTTTCGAGGATTTCAATTTTGCTTCTCTCTATGTTTCGGATTCTCCGTCTTTAGTTCACTTCTACGAGGCCAACCGCCGCCCGACGAGCCTTCTATCTAGGGCACAATGTAGCCTCGTTGTTGACTGTGGATTTTCCTTCACTCATGCTGCTCCAGTGTTCCAGAACTTCACTCTGAACTACGGAGTCAAACGGATCGATCTTGGAGGGAAGGCATTGACGAATTATTTGAAGGAATTGGTGTCGTATCGCGCTTTGAATGTTATGGATGAGACCTTCATCATGGATGATGTCAAGGAGAAGCTCTGCTTTGTCTCCCTCAACGTCCCCCGTGACCTCCAGATCGCAAGGTTTGTATCTAGTTTCTTCTAGGGCAGGAGTTTGGAGTTTTCTAATGATTTCCTAGATGAATTTTGTTGGGCTTGTTTAAATTCCTCTGGTTATTGTTAGACTGTTTGTTTCTTGGGAAAATGTTGGTGAAGACATGTTAGAATTGCCTTTCTTTTAGAAGAGAAACAATTTCATTGATGGAGTAAAACTATAGGTGTGTTACATTACATGAAAGTTCTCTCATTGGAAAGGAATGAAGAAAAACTATAATGAACAAACAATGTTTTTCTTTGCAACAGAATATAACATTAGTAAAAACAGATTTTATAAACCGATCAGAATTAGAAGAAACGTCCCTGAAAATTCGACCATTCTGTTTGCTCCAAAGACACCAGAAGAAAGCTCTATTGAGAGCAAGCCACGGATTTTTCTTCGCACCAGAAACGTCCCTGGCTTCAGAATTTTGTTACCCCATTGAAGTTTCTGCAGAGTTTCTTTTATGTATATATATGTCTGCTGTGTGTTTGTGTCTTTTGTGGAAGATTTCTTATGAGATTGTTTGAGGCGGTTAGTCTTGGAAAGTGAAGTTCCTCAGGTTATAAGGCCTGTTGGCTCCTAAATTTGGGGGGTTTAACCCCCGGAAAGTGGGGTTTCCAGTAATTTTGTAGTTTTTCTAGGGGGTTTTCCAGATTTCTTATGAGATTGTTTTAGGCTGTTAGTTTTTTCTTAATCTTAGAATATTTGATTTCCTAGTAAATATGGGCAAAGAAAAGTGAAGTTTTTCAGGTTATAAGGCCTTTTGGCTTCTAAATTTGTTACCCCAGTAAGAGGTTTTTTCCTGTAATTGGCTGCTTAAGTACTTCTGGCTTTATTTATGCATCACTCTTGAACAAAAGCTATATTCTGTTATGAATTTTTGTGTAGGAAACCGGGAAAGGAAAATCTCTTCCGGTGCACGTATGTGCTTCCCGATGGCATTTCGTATACAAAGGGTTTTGTTAAAAATCCAGATGAAGCTCAAAGGTACCTCTCCTTGACTGATGAGGCCTCATCTCCATCATTTGGAGTAAAGAAGGATGTGATTGAGCTAGATGTTCCAGAAAAGGCTGAAGACAGGAAGAGAATTGATCTAACAAAAAATGTAATTTCTCATTCTTGTGAATCAATATCAAGCTTTCCCTTGTTTGTTAAATTCGATCTTCATGTTTTTTTGCAGGAATTTGACTTGACAAATGAACGCTTCCTTGTTCCAGAAATGATATTCCACCCTGCAGATTTGGGTTTGTACCATATTATTATATTATTAGTTTAAAATATGAACGATCATGAAGTTTAATAACTTTGGATGAGAAACCAATGTCTCCCCTCTTCTCCCCCTCTCTCTAAGGGACTCGTATCTTGATCAATCAATTTTTCTATGCTGTTACCTATATTTTCTGAAGAAAATTCTTATTTTTCAAATATAATTGCCATCATAATTTGGAAGAAGGGGCAGGGGTCTCAAGTTTTATGTAGAATCTTTTGAAATCTCAGTTATCTCTAATCAAAGACTTGGAAAGCTATGCCTTGTTATGTGTATTTCCATTCCATTTGGACTTACTCAACCAGTTGAAACAGGAATGAACCAGGCCGGCCTAGCAGAGTGCATTGTTAGAGCTGTTAATTCTTGCCATCCTCATCTGCACCCCGTGCTTTACGAGAGGTATTTTTGTTTGCTAATGTATTGGTAGACTCCTAAGCAGACAGATAGTTTTCACTCATTTCAACTCGATACTAACCATTGTATTTCCAAGTAGCATTGTTTTGACTGGTGGAAGCACTTTATTTCACAATTTTGCTGAGAGATTGTGAGTCCTCGTCTCCTTGATCTGATAGTTTGTAAGTTCTTGATTCAAATAAATCAACAATTTGACATTCAATTTCAATTTATTGCTTAGAGAGAAGGAGCTTCGACCTCTTGTCCCAGATGAGTGTCAAGTGAAGATAACAACTCAAGAAGAGTAAATTATATGCCCCACTACGTAGTTCTTTTTAATTTTTATCCATACATTGTAGAGGCTTGACACTTACTGTAAACATTTGTGCGTTTTGTTGCAGTCCCATTTTAGGGGTGTGGAGAGGGGGATCATTACTAGCATCTAGTCCTAGTTTTGAAGCAATGTGTGTTACCAAGGCCGAATACGAGGAACTTGGATCCGCTCGGTGTCGGAAGAGATTTTTACATTGAGTTATTGAAAGCATGAAGGTTACTACTAACTTTGACCGAACTAGATCAGTTCAATTATACTTCTGTTTGAATGAATGCTGCTCTGTTTCTAGTTTTGAACCATGAAATCATTTGATATTGCAAATGGTTCTAGAGCATTAACTTTTGTGTAGATTTTCTCTAAGAATCTGTGCAAAAACACGATCGTGCACAAGGGGAGGAAGAACTAATTGATCACCCCCTTATAGAGCTTTAGCTTCCAATGAAGGAAGGTTCAAGAAAGCTTCAATGGTGGCTCATTCGGACAGATAAAAGGTAAAATGAACTTATCTTCCTCATCAGGGAAGTCACAATTAACTTCTTAATGTTTTAGCAACCCTGAGGATCTTTCAGCTTAAGGATTCAGCTCAGGGACGAATATAGCCAAATATAGACTTCCAGGAGTGTTTGGGGCACAAACTTGAAAATGGGTGGACTAGGTTATTATAACCCAGTCTGTGTGTGACTCATCAATTATTTAAGTCCAGAGTAAATAAAGTAACTACACTGACTTCAATAGTATTTATTATTCACATACTATTATAACTCACCCAGCACATTTGAAAATAAGTAGTTGTAGTTTCAAAAGTACTAACAAAGAGTAAGCTATTTTATTCAATATCAAGAGAAATAAAGATGATTTTTGTTAAAAGTCTCTTTTAAGAGATGATTTTCATAGAGACTACGCATCCAAAAAAAACTCTTCTCTCCATAATATTAGATTTTAAGTAAATCATCTTTGAAAGAAATGGTTCACCCAAATGCATCTTTCTAAAAGACAAGATATCATATATTTAGAATTATTTCAAAACCAACCCCCTCTTTAAAAATCGTTTAAAAAAGACAGCGAGTAGAAAACCGCGTTATGTCAGCAAAGTTTCAAATATTGATGTTGATGGAAATATCACAATTTCAATTTTATGAAGATGTCGTTGATATTTTGTTGATGTTGATGTTGACTTCTTTATAGCCTTTTAAAAATATCGATTCATCGCTTATATTGATTAATGCCAAATCTCTCGGCTCATGGTAACGACGCGGCAATGATTGATATATTCTATTCCATATATGTCAGTGTGCAGGCGTTTGTGGGTCAATTCTTAGCCATAGCAAAGACCAGCTTTCTGCTGAGGATTAAGTTTGTATATGAGGAGGTAGATGCAAAATCTTCATTGGAGTGATTGCAAAGGTTCCACAGGAATGCAGTAAGGACTTCTCTATTTGATTCTTGCTTTGACTTTGGTTTTGGTATTGTATTCCAACATTTGAATATGGTCTAATTGCCTCTCTCAGTTAAAAAGATTTATTTGCTCTGTTTCTCGTGTGTACTGGTACTGGATCTGTTTTGCTTGGAAGCTCGTTGATATATAATTGCTTTGCAGTCGTGCAAGTTTTCTTGACAACCAAATGTAGTAGGGTTAGACGGTTGTTCGAGTTGCAGTTGCATACAAATTGATCCGGACACTCACAAATATAAAAAATATATATATGATTTCTTTGCTGGTGTAAATTTGGCATACATTTTTTTGTTTTCGTTTCTGAATGTCTTGTCACATTAATGTTTGGTTGATCTTGACATCTTATTGTGCTTGTACTGAAGGACCATTTTGATTTTATTTTGTAAACTCAATCTCTGATTCTTTTTAAAGTTATTCTGTTTGTAAAGTATGTATTATGTATATATTTGGTCCTTTTATTTTTTGAAGAGTATCTAAATGATGTAGAACATTGGAAGGTTCTATTCTTCTTAAAATCGATTGATTGAATTGATAGTTAGTTGGTATGTAAATGTAAACCGATGTGTATAAGTGACGGTATACTTTAACATTGAATTGATAGTTAGTTGGTATGTAAATGTAAATCGATGTGTATAAGTGACGGTATAATTTAATATTGAATTGATAGTTAGTTGGTATGGAAATGTAAACCGATGTGTATAAGTGATGATATACTTGAACATTCCAATGTTCAAGAGGAAGAGGAGCAATGTCATTTGGTTACCCAATATCGTTTGAACCAAATCACTTTTTTAAGAGAATTTATGCAAGTAAACATACTCTTGTAATTGTCAAAGCAACCTAGCTTAGCGGTAATTAACATATACTATCTCTCATGAGATCAGAGGTTTAATTCTTATTCCTGTATTTGTTGAACTAAAAAAAAACATACTCTTGTAAATCACATTACGAGTTTTTTTTTTTTTTTTTTTTTTTACACTATTATTCTTTAAAATAACATTAAAAGTAGGGTTGGTTGCACAAATAGCAATCAGGCCCAAACTAATTGCAAATTTAGCAAACTTTAAAATGTTTTGCAAATATGGCAAAAAAACCCGTTTCTATCACTGATAGACTTTATTATATCACTGATAGACTTCTATCAGTGATAGACTATTATCTCTGATAGACTATTATCTCTGATAGACTATTATCACTGACAAAAATCTATAAAAAGCTGAGGTGATCAGCGATAGACTTCTATCAGTCATAAGATATCAGCGATAGAAATTGCTATATCCGCAAAATTTTTAAAAACATGCTATATTTGCAAACAATAAGTCTTAAATTGTCAATTACTACCATTTCCCTTAAAAGTAACACAAATATTGGGTATTTTCTCTTCTTCTATTTTTGCTATTTTCAAAACTTATTATAAAAATACCGATATTTTAAATAGAAACGGGGTACAATAAGAGATGCTATCCAGTGACACTACAAAAATTTGTACGCTATAATTGCCCGACCTTGTTTATACAAGGCCTTATATAGAATCCAAGAAGTTGCAATTTTTTAGTTTTTTTTTTTTTTTTATCGTTTATTTTATATTTTTAAATAAATATAATATTATATTGTAACTTTCATCTTTTTTTTAATAAATTAAAATTTAACTTAATTTCATTTTTCTTCTTTTTGTTTTTTGTTTTTATTTTTGGAGATCGATTGATATAAGTATACTAGTTTTTAAGTTTGAATGAGGAAAATAAAATTTACTTTCGTGTAACGACAAAAATAAATTGTGAGACTCCGATTGCATGATAGTAATTTTTGTTATGCGAAGTGGTTCCCGAAGAAGGAGACGATCGAGAAGGCTGAAACTTCGAAATATTTTGTTTTGTAGGAATTTAAGGTGGATTTAGCGGAGACTCCATGTGAATGATCACCTGCTTTTAGCCGATTCAAATGAAAAATTAAGTTAAGGTCTACATAATTTGGAAGTTTAATTGAATGAAATTAAAATTTAATAGTTATTCCCCTCTCTTACTTTTTTTTTTTTTTTTTTTAATAGTTATTCCCCTCTCTTACTTAATTAACGAGGAAGAGATCATCGCATCAGATTTGAAACCCTCGGTATAATCTTCTCGAAGATCTTGACGACCCTCTCTAATGGCGATTCTCGATAATCCTCATGTGTTGACGGAGATTCTATCGAGGCTTTCGCCGGAGAAACTGCTCCGATTGAAGCCCGTTTGCAAATCCTGGTATGCTCTAATCAACAACCCTAAATTCGTAACAACACATTTCTTAAATTCTCTTCAACACAAACACGTTTTCCTCAAGTATTTTCTGACGACGAACACTGAAAAAACGGAAATTATATTGTCCATCCTCAAATCTCCCTTCGCCATGGATCGATCTGTGTCCGTTCTCGATGTCGATTTGCAATTCGTGGAGGGTCATCGGCATTTAGAAATCAGCGGCCACTCTCACGGCTTAGTCTGTCTCACCGATTGTCCTGATATTTTCCTCTGTAATCCGGCGACCAGAGAGTTTTGTAAACTCCCGCCGTCGATTCTTCTCCTCCCCGAACCTCAGCCAGACCGTTATTACACGTTGTCGTTAGAAATCGGATTCGGGTACGATGCGAAATGTAGAGATTTTAAAGTGGTTAGGGTTGTGCGTATGGTGGAAGGAATTATGGACATTCATCCTGATAGAGCCGAAATTTACGATTTGAGCAAAGATAGATGGAGAGAAATTGAATACCCTATTTGTAGCTATGCACATGGGAAGCCTTTGTTTCAGGTGCATCACCAAGGAACATATTACTGGTGGGTACTTGAGGAAGGAGATAAAGAAAAGATTCAATCCTTCGACATGAGCGAAGAGGTTTTCGGTGTAATTTCAGTACCAGAGAGTTTGATGGAGGATGGGTTTCACAACTGTAGAAGTCTAGGGATTTTGAATGAATCCATTGTTTTGTTTCATTACCCATTCAAATTCAATGAAGAACCCTCCCACCTTTGGGAGATGAACATTTGGGAGATGGTTAAGAATGAATGTGGTGGTGTTTCGTGGTCGAAGCTATTGACAATTGGTCCTCTTTCTGGAATTCTAATTGAAAAGCCATTGTGTTTTATGAGCTCGGATGAACTGTTAATGGAGGTCAGGGATTCAGGACTCTTGATTTTGTACAATGTTAAAACTCAACAGATCAAAGAGCTTCCAATTCAAGGGGATTCAGACCGCTTCCAAGCTATTTTTTTCGTCGAGAGTTTGCTGTCTGTGAAAGGAGGAAATCAATTTATCAGGTATGAATTTTAGTTATTTCAGCTCTACTTTTATCTTTACTTATGTTTATCTATCAAATCTTGCTTATGTTTTGGAATAATCTTGTACTTCTTAGTTCCTTGTTCCCCACCTTCATGTAGACAGGTGATGCCTGTAATTTTAGATATCATATCATATATATATATATATATATAACTATGGTGGTGGATGCCGGATACTCTGTCTGTTTGATAACGTTTCTTATTTCTATTCCCGTTTCTTGTTTCTAAATTTTGAAAAACGTTTTAAAAAATGACCAAAATTTGAGAAACTACACCAAAAAAAAAAAATTGTTTCTCTTTGTTCTGTCTCCTTTTATATTATTCTGTTCCTTTATTAAAAAAGAAATACAGGTTGCTTTGTGGGTCAGATTAGCACCCACTTTTCCTCCTTGTTCCAGGTTTCGATTCTACAATATAACAATATTATTTTTTTTTTCTATTTTTTTCTTTAATTTTGCAATATATATTTATATATTTGTTAGTTTTTAGTACACTTGAATTGTTAGAATTTTTTAAATATAAATCTTGCTCACTAAAACATTAGTTTAGTCTCATTTTAAAATTTTACGACCACTACATCCACGACATCTAGGGTTATAATTGAGTTAGATCCGAATCATTTTGGCAATATTTTATGGATATAAATAATTTTATTAGTGTTGTTAATTTTGCATCGGGCTTACTTTACTTGTATTAGATAATGTAAACTTTTGATAATTAATTTTTTATATATATTTTAATGCATGTGATATATATATATGTATATTGTTATAGTATACTTGTGAATATAGGAGCTTATAATGTCCTTTATTGTAATTTACTATTATTAGGGTTAGGGCTTTCATGTATGTCTATATATTGTTAACTCTTCTAAATGGAAGGGTGAATGATTCTCGTCTTACGTTATCATGGTATCAGAGAAATCTTTTCCTATGGCTATTAGGGTTTTGTAAATTAGGGTTTTGTCAACCTTTTAGGTTTTAAGGTTTTAGGGCCTTTTTGTTCAACCTTGAGTTTTGTGATTTGTTATACCCTTGGCATCTATTACCGCCGCCACCAGCCACCGCCGCTGCCGTCGTCAGTAGCCGCCGCCGCCGTCGTCAGTAGCCGCCGCCGCCAGCCGCCGGAAAAAAAAAAAAAAAAAAAAAAAAAAAAAAAAAAAAAAAAAAAAAAAAAAAAAAAAAAAAAAAAATCCGTAACCGCCCAGCCGCCGATCTGCGTGGCCGGATTTTTTTTTTTGGTTTCGTGACTTGCCATTTTTTGCAATTTTCTGGCTTGTTTGTGTGGTTTTCTTGGTCATCATTGGCTCGAATTCGAAGTCGGTTTGGAAAAGTATTAACGTTTGTGTTGGGAACTCCATTCGGATCTGTTTTTTCAGGAGTTTTGTGGTCACTTGGTTCTGATTTCGTGGGTTTAGATCCAATCTTGTGTGTCTATATTTGTCGTTGATCTATGGCCGAGCAGAAGCTAGCAAGGACATCTAATTTGGGTCAATCGGGGACTCAATCCATCTATGGTTCATTTAAGAAGCCATTTGTTGATTCTATTGCCGAGTTTGCTAAGTCTACACATTACCAGAACTCATCACAAGCATTTTCTTCATCATGCGCGCTTAACTCTATTACAACCATTGCTGGGTCAGGTAACATGAACCATTGTCTTATTTCATCAACTACCAAATGGGTCATAGACTCTGGTGCTACCGACCATATGACAGGTAATCCCAATTTGTTTTCCACTCTTTTGTCATCTACATCCCTTGCTAAGGTTACTTTGGCAGATGGATCAACATCTTCTGCTATTGGCTCTGGCACAGTAATTTTAACCTCATCTCTTACGTTGTCATCTGTCCTACATTTGCCTCAACTTTCCTTTAATTTGATCTCTGCTAGTAAAATTACTCGTGATCTTAATTGTTCTGTTTCATTCTATCCTGGTTATTGCTTGTTTCAGGATCTAATGACAAAGAAGATTATTGGTAGAGGACATGAATCTGGAGGACTTTATATTTTTGATCATCAAGTGTCGAAAGTTGCTTGTTCTGGAGTCGTCACTCCTCTTGATGCCCATTGCCGTCTAGGTCATCCATCTATTTCAGTATTAAGAAAGCTTTGTCCTCAATTTCATAACTTGTCTTCCTTAAATTGTGACTCGTGTCAGTTTGCCAAATTTCATCGTCTTAGTTCGAGCCCTAGAATCGATAAGCGAGCAAGTGCGCCTTTCGAATTAGTTCATTCCGATATTTGGGGTCCTTGTCCAGTTGTGTCTAAAACTGGATTTCGATACTTCGTTTCCTTTGTTGATGATTACTCTCGTATGACTTGGTTATATTTTATGAAGAATCGTTCTGAGTTACTTTCTCACTTATGTAATTTTCATGCTGAAATTCGAACTCAGTTTGATGTTCCCATTAAAATTTTGAGAAGTGACAATGCTGGTGAGTACTTTTCTGAAGCACTTAGGTCGTACCTATGTAAGCATGGAATTATTCATCAATCATCTTGTGCTGATACTCCATCCCAAAATGGAGTTGCTGAAAGAAAGAATAGGCATCTTCTTGAAACTGCAAGAGCATTATCCTTTCAAATGCATGTTCCAAAACACTTTTGGGTTGATGCCATTTCCACGGCCTGTTTTTTGATTAATCGAATGCCTTCATCTGTTCTTAAAGGTCAGATTCCTTATCATGTTTTACATCCGACAAAACCTTTGTTTCCTATTGAGCCAAAAATATTTGGTTGTACTTGTTTTGTTCGGGATGTTCGTCCTACTCTGACAAAATTAGACCCAAAATCTTTGAAATGCATTTTCTTAGGCTATTCCCGTGTTCAGAAAGGGTACAGATGCTATAATCCTAGTTTGAACAGGTATCTTGTATCTCGTGATGTTACTTTTTTTGAAGACAAGTCTTTCACTCCATCTTTGCCTAGTACGAGTCAGGGGGAGGATGATGATATTTTTATCTATACACGTGTGTCCATTACATCCTCCCCCGATCAATCTCCTTTGGATGTCCCTACTCGTCCACCGATTACTCAAATCTACTCTAGACGGCAACACCCTCCAAGTGAATGTCTTGTACCAGAAGCTTCTTCGTCGTTAGATCCTCAACCAAGTGATGAGCTTCCTATTGCTCTTCGTAAAGGTAAGCGTTCTTGCACTTTCCCTATTTCTTCGTTTGTCTCTTATGACCACTTGTCATCTTCTACATGTTCTTTTGTTGCATCTCTGGATCTTATCTCGATTCCTAAAACTGTTCATGAAGCCTTGTCACACTCTGGTTGGTGCAATGCGATGATAGATGAGATGAATGCCTTAGATGATAATGGTACTTGGGATTTAGTATCTCGTCCTGCAGGGAAGAAGGCTATCGGATGTAAATGGGTGTTTGCAATTAAGGTCAATCCGGATGGGTCAGTTGCTCGATTAAAAGCGCGCCTTGTTGCCAAAGGCTATGCTCAGACGTATGGGATTGATTATTTTGATACTTTTTCTCCTGTTGCTAAACTAACTTCTGTCAGGTTATTCATTTCCATGGCTGCTTCTCAATGTTGGCCTTTGCATCAGCTTGATATTAAAAACGCCTTTCTCCATGGAGATCTTGAGGAGGAAGTTTATATGGAGCAACCACCAGGGTTTGTTGCTCAGGGGGAGAATGATAGAGTGTGTCGCCTTCGCAAATCTCTATATGGATTGAAACAAAGCCCACGAGCATGGTTTGGAAAATTTAGTCAAGCACTTAAGCAGTTTGGAATGAAGAAAAGCAAGTCAGATCATTCTATCTTCTATCAACGATCTAAGAGTGGTATTATTCTACTTGTCGTATATGTTGATGATATTATAATTACTGGAAATGATACATCTGGCATTTTATCTCTCAAAGCTTTTCTCCAAACTCAGTTTCATACTAAAGACTTGGGAACATTAAAGTATTTCTTGGGTATTGAAGTAATGAGAAGTAAGAAAGGTATTTTTATGTCACAAAGGAAATATGTGCTTGATTTGCTATCCGAGACGGGAAAATTGGGAGCCAAGCCATGTAGTACTCCAATGATGCCTAATTTGCAACTTACAAAAGATGGAGAACCATTTATAGATTCAGAGAAATATAGAAGATTGGTTGGAAAGTTGAATTATCTTACAGTGACACGACCAGACATAGCTTATTCGGTAAGTATTGTGAGTCAGTTTATGTCTTCACCTACAGTGGATCATTGGGCTGCAGTACAACAAATTCTATGTTATTTAAAGGCTGCACCTGGACGTGGGATCTTATATAAAGACCATGGTCATATGAAGATTGAGTGCTTTACAGATGCCGATTGGGCAGGATCAAGAGAAGATAGAAGATCGACTTCTGGCTATTGTGTTTTTGTTGGCGGTAATTTGGTTTCATGGAAGAGCAAGAAACAAAATGTAGTCTCACGATCAAGTGCTGAATCAGAATACAGAGCGATGGCACAATCAGTATGTGAAATAATGTGGGTACATCAACTCTTGACCGAGTTAGGCTTCAATATTGCAGTTCCAACCAAGCTGTGGTGTGACAACCAAGCAGCCCTTCATATTGCATCCAACCCAGTGTTTCATGAGCGGACTAAACATATTGAAATTGATTGTCATTTTATTCGTGAGAAAATACAACAAGGTTTGGTGTCTACTGGTTATGTGAAGACTGGAGAGCAATTAGGAGATATTTTCACGAAAGCTTTAAATGGAGTTCGAATAGATTACCTTTGTAACAAGCTGGGCATGATTAACATATATGATCCAGCTTGAGGGGGAGTGTTATAGTATACTTGTGAATATAGGAGCTTATAATGTCCTTTATTGTAATTTACTATTATTAGGGTTAGGGCTTTCATGTATGTCTATATATTGTTAACTCTTCTAAATGGAAGGGTGAATGATTCTCGTCTTACGTTATCATATATAACCAAATTCTATTTAAATTATAAATAAAATGAAAAAAAGTTAAAAAAAAAAAAACAAGAAACAGTTATTAAACAAGTTTCTATTCCAAATTCTAAAAAAGAAGAAACAAGAAACAGAGAAACGTTATCAAATGGGCCTTAAGAGTATGTTTAGGAAATCAAATTTGCTCTCGCCGTTGTTATTAAAAACTTAATAGAACTTATTTAAGCATAGGCTAAACACTCGAACTCTCGAGTTCGAGGTATGTTTAGATTTGCCATAATAGAGAATTGTTGGGATTAATTTTGTTTTTTTTTAATAAGGAAGTGTTATTAATGCCAATAAGGCTCAATCAAATCAAAGATTAAGAGTCCTTTTTGGTTAAATTACAAAGTGAGGAAGGGAAATTTACAGCCCACCTAGCAAATGCTTTGGAGGAGGGAAGGAAATTTACAGCCTACCTAGCAAATGCTTTGGAGGAGAGAGCATATGAATATAGTTGTGGCGTATCTTCAACCATAACGTTGAACGTGATGAGCATAGCTCAATTGACATAATGCATGAACTAGTGACTATGAGGTTTAACTTTGTCTCGACATATAATTATATGACATTGTTTTGATAACACACCAGTTACATAAGAAATTTGTTCTTTCAATGCATAGACTACATCTATGTATACAAGTTTACAAAAATCAATGGATTAACTATTTATTGATGACTGTGGGATAGAGAGCTTGTTAATGTGTGTTGTGATCCTACATATGCGAATGCCATTTTGGGAATCCCCCTCCCGAGATGGGAGATGGATAATAGGCTAATTTGGCATTATGAAAAGAATGGAAGCTACTCCGTGCTGAGTGGGTACCATTTGACGAGCAACGAAATCCATGAAACATCTTCATCTGGGGATGGACAAATGACCAAATGGTGGAAATTTTTATGGAATTGTGAAATTCCAAACCAGATTAAAATTTTTAGTTGGCGGGCTATTAACAATTTGTTATCGACTACCGTGAATCTTCGGAGAAGAGGGATGGTGGTGAGGACATTTGCCAAAGGTGCAATCGAGGGGCTGAAACCTTCCTCCACGCTGTTTGGTAGTGTAAGGGATCAAATGTACAATGGAGTGTCACTCCTTTTTGGGGGATGAATTGGCCAAAAGGGGTGACCCAATATGATGATCTTCTCTTTTAGTTTTTCAATCAGTTAAGTGAGATTGAAATGGAACCATTCCTTGTGATGACTTGATTTTTATGGAAGAGGTGAAATAAAATTGTTATCCAAAATATGAATGAGGAGGATGGTGGTGATGTCAGAGGATCGGTGGGACTGGTGGAATATATAAAAAAAATCTCTCAGATTTACAAGGGCGGGTTGGAAGTTCACCTCCCCCACGGCCTCTAAGGGAATGCAGATGGACCCCCCTCCAAAGGAATTTATCAAATTAAATACCGACATTGTGATCAGTGAAATCTTCGATATCTTTCGAAATGAAAAAGGCCAGGTGATGCTTACCTTTTCAAATTTCTGTGAAAATCTCGCGGAGGTGGATGTTTTGGAGGCCACTACAATCCGGGAAGGATTGAGCTGATGTGGGTTTCCATAAGCTTGAGGTGGAGATGGATTCATTGAGGGTTGCAAACCTGCTGAAGAAGAAAATATATGAGATTTCAGAGGTTAGAATGATTGTATCGGAAATTAGGGCACAAGCTCACCATTTCAGAAGATGTGCATTCAATCACTATCGTCGCCAAGGAAACAAGATGGCTCATGAGGTGGCTCAATGAGCGGTGCGACAAAGACAAGCGGTGGTGTTGATGGAGGAGGTGTCGAACTTTGTTCGAAAACGATATGAAATGGAGAAGACAAAGGTGCTGAGAAAGTTGGTTGAACCAACAGATGTTGTCGAAGGCGTGGATTTTGATCGTAGTTCATTTATTTCTAACTTTAATTACTCTGTTGCTTTACTTTAGTTACCATGTTTAAAAAAAAAAAAAACTCTTCATTGAAGTGCTAACAAGAACATAGTTCAACGACATGATGTATTGACTAGTGACCATGAGATCTTAAGTTCAATTCTCCACCCTAACATGTTGTAAAAAAAAAAAAAAAAAAAAAAATCTTCTAAAAATCTTGTATAAATTTTGAGTACACATTTAACTTTATGATCTCTTGAAAGTTAGGAACTTAAATTTTTAATTTCATCCAATTGAACTCTAAATTAATTAAAAGAATTTTTTTTTTGCTAATTTACTTACTAATTTTAACAAAAACATTGTAAAAATTTCCATGAGTAAAATCAACTTTTGCACAAAATTAAGCTTGATTAATTCACAAGTTATCCATTGAATAATTTTGCAAAAAATTGCAAATTTTAAAAAATAAAAAAATAAAATAATGTCGTTTTTCTTTTAAATCTTATCAATTTTATACTGCACATGTTTTATACTTTATTGAACGTATGTAAGAATATTTTTTTTAACAAAATGTAGCGAAAACGTATAAGAGAGTTAGAATTGAAACACTTTTTAAAGTTTAAGGTTAAGAATGCAACACTTTTCTCAATGTAAGGTGCAATTTGATGAAATTAAAAATTTAGGGTCAAAATTGATAAACATGATAAGTGTAGGGGTCAAATTTTATTTTTTTCCTTTATTTTTACTTCTTCTAATACACATGGATCTATTATAAATTTTCAAATTCAAATTCTCAAAAAAAAAAAAAAAAAAAAAAATACAATTTTTGGGATGCATGTTAAAGGATGATTTATATTCTTTATTCTCTTCCCTCTCACCCAAAATTTTATGATATCAATTCTCCTCTCCCCTTATCCCAAATCTCATTGAATGATATCTATTTTTAAATCTCTTTTCTATTTCTTCCCTAATTTAATAATAATAATAATAATAATAAAATCATGACCGACACTCCAATCTGGAATGAGGAATTTAGAAAGGAAATGGATGAAATCTGACATCATTTGAGAAATGTATCTAATAATTGAATCGTTTTACAACCAAACAACAAGAACCCGAAAAGGTAAGTGAATCAAGATTCTAAAAGTTTGAGAAAAAAAGATTTTTACCACGGATGCACACCAAAATTGTGAAGATAGGTAAGAAGAAATGCTCTAAGAACAGAAAACTCACCTTCCAAAAAATGTTGTGAACATCTTTGATCATGATAAACTCCAAGAATGTCGAGATGAAAGTTTCTTGGTTTAAGATTTCAATTGTTCCAATGAAGAAATGATTTTTTCATGGACTTAAAAGTTAAAGATTATGGTTTTTTCAACAAAGAATAGTGTTTTCTAAAATTTGAAAATTATTTTGATGAGGAAGATGAAGTTGAGAAAGAATTGAAAGAAACGGTTGATACTTCTTCTTTTTATTTGGACCAATTGTTCTTTGAAGTTGAAGTGCAAAACTTATGTGGACATAATTCTTTACTCGTTCAAAAATATATAAAAACAAAACAAGAAATTGAGGAGGAGAGGAAACCAAACTAATTAGTCACCATTCCTATGAAATTTACCGTTTAAATTTGTCAACGTTATATTATATTTCAAGATCCATACTTGCTGGACAACCAAACCAATCCCTATATTTTTCTTCAAATGATATCTAGATGAGATGACACAAAAATATTTCAGAATATATAATTACTATCAAACTCTTTATCCTACTTCGAGGATTTTCGAGTGTTTCGACGAACTCAAGAAAACCTTTTCAGTGAGATTTTTTTCTAATCATCGAAAGAAGCGTCATTGGACAAATAAGGCCATTGGAACATCCATCAAAAGTAGCTCTTCATTTATTTTTTAAACTCGGGGCAAATTTGTTTTTTTGGAGAGATAAAATGATGTGGTAAGAATTGGAAGATGATTAATCTTGGGTAAGAGTTTTGGTTTGCTTTTAATTCTCTAATTGAGAATTTATCTCATATATTCATTCACTTTTTAATCATAAAAAGATTCTTGGATAAATTTTTTGGAAATGATTCTCCTTATTCAAGTATGCTACATAAAAAAGCCACAAAATGTAAATCTGTTTAAATTTTCTACGTAGGTTTGAACCCGACCTCTCCCACCTGTGAACCCGGCCTCTCCCAGCATTTTGGTTGTTCGTAGTAGATTGAAGAGAAGATAAAGGAAAGGTCGTCAAATGCCCACCTAGCGAAGCAAAGCTTCTTTTTTTTTTTTTTTGTAACTTCTAGTCTTTCACATCAAAAACTTTTTCTTGCTTTTCTTTGTTGAACCTGCACGGTCTACTCTTTATCTCGATATCTCAATTCTAATATCATTAAAATAGAGAAATGTGGATGATTCGACATCCTCCAGCGCTTATGTGCATACTTTTATATAATTTTATTTAGACCAAAAGAATTATTTGAATTTAACGGATTAGGTAAACGGAAAAGTGCTACAAAATTTCAGTCCTACAATTTTCCATTCAATTTTGATAGGTGAGGTGGGTAAAAATAATTATTTATATTGTATTTACTGTGAGGGTTTAAAAAAATTGATGAATTGTCATCACTTCCGTCTCTCTATTACGATAAGAAATGTAACGTCCCAAGTTTTTTTTTTCTAGACTTAGGCTACTCAGAAACGCTACTAAATACATGCAAAAAGACTCCCTAAAACACAAGAGTTGTCAAAAACAAAGTTGCAAGCCTACCAATACTAAATCTATGTACAAGAGCTAAACCCTGAGACTTCTGAAATGCACTGTCACCATGGCTTGGCTAACAAGAACACTTTCGTCCCCCCCGCCTCGCATGCCTAAGTTTCCGCCTGAAAAAGAAACAATAAAAACTGGGTGAGTATTTAAAATACTCAGTAAGTAGCCCTCCTGCAAGCATTCACAAGTAAAGTTTATGCAACTGAAAAAAAACGAGAGGGGTTCTATCTGTGTTAAGAATTACGCTCTGGCTGAGTGGACAATTATATTATCCCAAAACAGTGTCAACTATGAATGATGTCTATGTGGGTTGAACTGTTGGACCGAACACCACTAGAAAATAGTTGGCGATCAACTGGTGGGGTTAGGTCCCCCCAACATAGCATCAGTTCTACTAACTCTGAAGGGTGTCTATGTGGGCCTGAACTGAGAGACACATAACATACTAGTAGATAGTTGGCGATCCACTAGTATGTTAGATTTCGCCCTACATAGCACCAGCTGTACCAACTCTGAAGGGTGTCTACGTGGGCCTGATCTGTAAGACAAAACACCACTAGCAGATTGTTGGCGCCCTACTAGTGATGTTAGGTCTCGCCCAACATAGCACCAGCTGTGCTCTACCATATCTGAATGGTGAGCGTACCTACTGAATTGCACCATATCTGAATGGTGAACGTAACTTCTGAGCTGCACCATATCTGAATGGTGAGCGTAACTGCTGAACTGCACCATATCTGAATGGCGAGTGTACATGCTTAACTGATATAAAGTATCACGCTTATCTATCCACACATCTTACTAAGGAAAGGTATTTGTCACTAAATAAACATTATACATTTAGCATAACCATGTCTGATTGAGACTCCCTCTAAACAGAACACTGCCCATCTAGAGCATATGTCATTCATACAGTTCTAATTGAATCAACAAACTAAATCGAACACTGAATCGGCATACTTAATAAAATACAACCCTTCACGAGCATATGTTATACATTTAACTTAACTGAATCAACATGAACATGTTTGACTGTGAATTCTCTAAACATAACTTTGTTCATCAAGAGAATATGTTATACTTATATTTCTGACTAATTCAACGTACAAGCTAGAACACTGCTCACCATGAGCATATGTCATACATACATAGCAACTAAATTAACATTTCTATATCTGCGACTTTCTCTAGACATAACATTGTCCATATAGAGCATATGATAAATATTTAAAACAACTAAATCAACACAAACATGTTTATCTCTGATATCTATAAACATATCATTGCTCACCAAGAGCATATAACATTCATAATTCAAACTGAATCAACATACTAATCAGAACACTGCCCATCTAGAGCATATGTTATGCATTCAATTCAGCTAAATCATATATCAAAGCCCTGAGGCGCTCTAAGCTGAGAGTTAGGCCACTTACCTTGTTGGTGTCTACACAATTACTAAACTTCTCTTAGAGATTCGCGGCTCCACCCAGAGAAAAGCCCATTTGGTCTCGCACCCAACTCTAACTCCGAATTCCAAATTGGGGCAACTAAAACTACAAAAAGATGAAATTCTTAACTTTGAAGTTCAATTTTCAGCACACAACCATAAGTTAAAGAAGAGTTAGAGAGGCTCTCACCCGCCGAAACCCGTTAAATCGGCTTGTAACTTCGCTGAAAATCGTTCTAAAGCTCCAAACTTAAAGGAATGAACTTGTTGTGGCGTGGGTCACGGAATTGGGGTCATTGAAGCAAGGAAATGAAGAAGGAAGTTGCTGGACAAAAGGGGATTTTCGCTCCCCTAGTCACCACGCCACCCAACCGCCGCCGCACCTGAAAGAATCTCTAACATTGTTGCTGTGACCCGAACTCTCCGAAGAGGACAGAGAAGAAGAAAGAAAACCCACGAGTTCGGCTCTTTGTTGTTGTGTGCGCGTTTGGATGGTTGGTAGAACATGTGGTCGGCGCTTGCTAAAGAGGAAAACGACGTTCGAGAGAGGATGGTCGGAGAAGGAGAAGGAGGAGAAGGAGAAGGAGAAGGTTGTCGGTTGTAAGACTACTGATGTGTACGAGAGAAAAACTTAAAATGAATAATATGTTTAATTTGCTAACTTTTAGGGATTTGAAAAAAAAAAGAACGACTTTATCTCAATTTATTTCATCCCAATCCATTTCATTTTCTCTTTCCTTTAATTAACTTCTTTTTTAAAAAAGAAAAAGAAAATAAACAAATCAACTAAAATTCAAAGCTAACCTCCAAACATTTATAAATGCTCAAAATTGCCCATTTAAATCGAATTCTCAATTTAAGCTCCAAACATCAATTTAAATAAACTCAAGGTCAACCCTGTGAGAAATAAATCCAAAATCATTCTCCAAAAATGAAAATGGACTTACTAGAAGTTTACGGGGTGTTACAATCTTCCCACCTTAAGAACTTTCGTCCTCGAAAGTTTCTAATCTCGAAAAAGCTCTTGCTATTTGGCTCTCGTTTCGTCCTCTCGTCCTCAAATAGCTTCCTCTTACGTTCGAACCTCAGAATTCCTTGCTCTAATCTTTTTTATGGCTTCATTTTTAACTTGGACCGACACAGGTCCTAACAACTTGTGTTCTCCTACCTCATCCTAATCGGTAGAAAATTTGCATTTCTTTTCACCAAGGGTTATAAATAACGTCATACTGACAATGGCCTGATAGTTCTTATTATAAGCAAACTCTATTTGATGCACATGAGTGTACCAAATTCCTGCCAAAACCAACGCATAAGCGCATGACATGTTTTCTAAGGATGGATTCAAATGCTCACCTTGGCCATTTTTCTATGGATGAAAAGTTGTGTTGAGTTCCAACTTAGTGCCTAGAGCTTTTTGTAAACTCTGCCAAATGAGAGATGTGTAACGCGGATCTTTGACAGAAACAATCGAAACTAACACTCCATGAAGTCAAACTACCTCTTTCAAATAAAACTGTACCATGAAAACATGGAGAACACATTCATCTACTCGGACAGTACTTAGTTGATGATAACAACAAAGTCAGGATCCCCCTAATAGGCATCAATGATCATTTTTTTTGTCCTCATAGGTAGGAATTCCCATACTACATGGATTTTTCCAATTCAAAAGTTGAAGGAGGCATGACTTCCTTGCATCTTAGCACTCTAAGCTCATTGATAAGGAAGTTTTCAACTCCTAGTAAGGGACATGCCACATTGAAACTAAGTACTTCATTTTGAGTTCTAGCATGTAATCCCAAAGTAGTATTATAACCCTTCAAGATTATCTGGTTTGGTCTCAGAAAATTTGGTCGGATTCAGCTTCCTTAGGTTGTTTCTCCTCTACAATTTCCTAAGCAACTTGGAGATAAAGAGTTCGGTATGTCCCAGGAACCTTCGATTCGAAATCATCTTTGTCCTAATTTCAAAATATTTTAATATGATTTCGAAGACTATCTTGGAAGATAGAACAAATAGGGAAGAACAAAGCACCATTTTCTGGTTTATCTTCTCTTTTCTTCATGATTACGATGCAGACCATTTTAAAATACCATAAGCAGAATGTTGCGATCCTCTCGTTTCTCCAACATTAGACATCCATTGGCGTCGATCTGAATACCATCTTCAAGCAAGATGTTTTTTTAAGTTTAGAAGTGGCACTCTCTATTGGATTGATAACTCTTCTTTTTTTAAAAAAATCTAAAGGCAAGTTTCCGATGAGTAACGTTGTTCGGAAGGAAAATGCTTCTAATTATCTTCTTTACCAAACTGCAACATTCATTGACATTACCAACACTGCTAAGAAGTGCACTGCAAGTAACAACATCAGGCTTCACACAACTGTCAGTCATGTGTTACCAAACAAGAAAAGTTTCCTCAAAGTCTCCCCTTTTGGAATATCCAAATAAGATAATAATGTATGTATGACAAAATCGGGCTTTAAACCCTCAATAATTCCCTTTCAGAACATTACTTCAACCATTTCCACATCTCCAAACCTGCAGAAGTTATCCATGAACAAGGTATATAGGTATATGTGATAAGAGATGGTTGAGTTCCACTTTTTAACATATTTCCAAGGTATAAGAATGCTTTCTTTATGAATCCTACCTTGCTATAGTCTCCTTTCATGGTTGCATAACTAACACAGTCGGGAACTAAGCCCACCTTAAACATTTCAAGTAAACTTCAGAAGCTTTTATCAAGTTTCCTTCGGTACATAACTTCGCTATAAAGCTTATATGAAAATATTGAAGGGAATTCTATAATACTTCAATATTTTACAAGCTACATTTAACTTTCCTATTTTACAAAAACATCAATAACAGAACTCATTGTAACTGAATTAAGGGAAACACCAAAAGCAGTCATTTTAAACAAGGAGGTGGCTTATTTTAAAAGAGATAATTTGCAAAGTGAGTTGATTACAATTGTGTAATCAACTGCCTTAGGCTTAGATCCAAAAATTCCTCAATTCCAAAAGCACTTTTCTCCCCCTGTCCAGGTTACCTTCGCCACAATAATGAAGAATAATAAATTTATTGAATAATTTAAACTTACACATTTCTTCTACAAGATCTGAGGCTAACTCCAACTGATTGACTTCTAATAAAGCTGGTATCACTAATTTGTATACACATTTAGAAGGGAATATTTTAAGATGTTTCATGTATTCCATCAAATAAAGAGTCGTTGCTACCATTTTTTCCTTCATATAACAGTTATTCAGCATGTTACATGTGGTTTCTAAAGTTTTCCTTTCATTAAGCATCTCGTAAAAAGTTTCAGCAACATAGTTGAAGATCCCTCTTCACTACTATAATTTTTAACAAGATGCACATTAAATCAACTGCCCTGTGATTCATAACCCCAATAACTAAAATATGTATCATTCTACGGATTGACTGTAGTGACTGATTAGATCCAACTAAACATTCTGGCCATTTGAAGTAGTATAGACAAAGTCTTGCATCTGAACTCTTCTCAAATAGAATGTCCAAAATCCTTACAATCTCCAATTCTTTTTGAATGAGAACTGAGATTCAACCCATGGTTTCTAAGTATTAACTTTATCCTTTTCATTTCATCATCTACTTTCTGACCTTTAGAAAGTTGAACTTCAATGCTAAAACAACTTTATTTTCATCAGAGTCAACATCATAGTTTGTAGTGACAGGATAATCAAAAGAAAAACAGTCATCGTTCACACAGTTGAAAGAAGATAAGGCAGATTGCCTGCAGCAAAACTCAACTACTTTGAAACACCTTGAAAAAAAAAAAAAATACAAAAAAATACAAAAAAATACAAAAAAATACAAAAGAAAACTCTTATACCCAAAACCAACTGCTTAATAACTTTTTTTTCTTTCAATCTTTCTTGGCTTTCTTTATTGACCACGTCAAAGCTAGGCATATAAAAGAGAGTTCTTACTATTACCACTAATTCATCAACTTGAAACATTCCCATAGTTTTTTAGCAAGGCACGTTAAAAACTAAAAATACTTTTCTTCATCAAACCTTAACTTCATAAGAGTGACATAAATATATGTTCTTCAATAGCTAACAACTTCACTACCCAAAAACATTTAAGAAGAACTTCAACTTACTAAAAAAAAAAAAAATTTGACACGAAATTACAATCTTTATCCACTACATCCCTTAACTGATTACATCCTGTTGTGGATCCATAACCATCCAACCAGTCAAACATAACAACAAATTCATCATGTCTATTCATGAACATTTCTTAGACAAAAAATATATAACACTAATGTACCTGGCGGTGACAAAGTGTTTGTTGCTTGGCCATGGCGACACTAAGTGCTTACAATGTAAGCAAGTCTACAGAACCAATAACTCTGTGCTCTGATACCAACTGTAACGTCCCAAGTTTTTTTTTTCTAGACTTAGGCTACTCAGAAACGCTACTAAATACATGCAAAAAGACTCCCTAAAACACAAGAGTTGTCAAAAACAAAGTTGCAAGCCTACCAATACTAAATCTATGTACAAGAGCTAAACCCTGAGACTTCTGAAATGCACTGTCACCATGGCTTGGCTAACAAGAACACTTTCGTCCCCCCCGCCTCGCATGCCTAAGTTTCCGCCTGAAAAAGAAACAATAAAAACTGGGTGAGTATTTAAAATACTCAGTAAGTAGCCCTCCTGCAAGCATTCACAAGTAAAGTTTATGCAACTGAAAAAAAACGAGAGGGGTTCTATCTGTGTTAAGAATTACGCTCTGGCTGAGTGGACAATTATATTATCCCAAAACAGTGTCAACTATGAATGATGTCTATGTGGGTTGAACTGTTGGACCGAACACCACTAGAAAATAGTTGGCGATCAACTGGTGGGGTTAGGTCCCCCCAACATAGCATCAGTTCTACTAACTCTGAAGGGTGTCTATGTGGGCCTGAACTGAGAGACACATAACATACTAGTAGATAGTTGGCGATCCACTAGTATGTTAGATTTCGCCCTACATAGCACCAGCTGTACCAACTCTGAAGGGTGTCTACGTGGGCCTGATCTGTAAGACAAAACACCACTAGCAGATTGTTGGCGCCCTACTAGTGATGTTAGGTCTCGCCCAACATAGCACCAGCTGTGCTCTACCATATCTGAATGGTGAGCGTACCTACTGAATTGCACCATATCTGAATGGTGAACGTAACTTCTGAGCTGCACCATATCTGAATGGTGAGCGTAACTGCTGAACTGCACCATATCTGAATGGCGAGTGTACATGCTTAACTGATATAAAGTATCACGCTTATCTATCCACACATCTTACTAAGGAAAGGTATTTGTCACTAAATAAACATTATACATTTAGCATAACCATGTCTGATTGAGACTCCCTCTAAACAGAACACTGCCCATCTAGAGCATATGTCATTCATACAGTTCTAATTGAATCAACAAACTAAATCGAACACTGAATCGGCATACTTAATAAAATACAACCCTTCACGAGCATATGTTATACATTTAACTTAACTGAATCAACATGAACATGTTTGACTGTGAATTCTCTAAACATAACTTTGTTCATCAAGAGAATATGTTATACTTATATTTCTGACTAATTCAACGTACAAGCTAGAACACTGCTCACCATGAGCATATGTCATACATACATAGCAACTAAATTAACATTTCTATATCTGCGACTTTCTCTAGACATAACATTGTCCATATAGAGCATATGATAAATATTTAAAACAACTAAATCAACACAAACATGTTTATCTCTGATATCTATAAACATATCATTGCTCACCAAGAGCATATAACATTCATAATTCAAACTGAATCAACATACTAATCAGAACACTGCCCATCTAGAGCATATGTTATGCATTCAATTCAGCTAAATCATATATCAAAGCCCTGAGGCGCTCTAAGCTGAGAGTTAGGCCACTTACCTTGTTGGTGTCTACACAATTACTAAACTTCTCTTAGAGATTCGCGGCTCCACCCAGAGAAAAGCCCATTTGGTCTCGCACCCAACTCTAACTCCGAATTCCAAATTGGGGCAACTAAAACTACAAAAAGATGAAATTCTTAACTTTGAAGTTCAATTTTCAGCACACAACCATAAGTTAAAGAAGAGTTAGAGAGGCTCTCACCCGCCGAAACCCGTTAAATCGGCTTGTAACTTCGCTGAAAATCGTTCTAAAGCTCCAAACTTAAAGGAATGAACTTGTTGTGGCGTGGGTCACGGAATTGGGGTCATTGAAGCAAGGAAATGAAGAAGGAAGTTGCTGGACAAAAGGGGATTTTCGCTCCCCTAGTCACCACGCCACCCAACCGCCGCCGCACCTGAAAGAATCTCTAACATTGTTGCTGTGACCCGAACTCTCCGAAGAGGACAGAGAAGAAGAAAGAAAACCCACGAGTTCGGCTCTTTGTTGTTGTGTGCGCGTTTGGATGGTTGGTAGAACATGTGGTCGGCGCTTGCTAAAGAGGAAAACGACGTTCGAGAGAGGATGGTCGGAGAAGGAGAAGGAGGAGAAGGAGAAGGAGAAGGTTGTCGGTTGTAAGACTACTGATGTGTACGAGAGAAAAACTTAAAATGAATAATATGTTTAATTTGCTAACTTTTAGGGATTTGAAAAAAAAAAGAACGACTTTATCTCAATTTATTTCATCCCAATCCATTTCATTTTCTCTTTCCTTTAATTAACTTCTTTTTTAAAAAAGAAAAAGAAAATAAACAAATCAACTAAAATTCAAAGCTAACCTCCAAACATTTATAAATGCTCAAAATTGCCCATTTAAATCGAATTCTCAATTTAAGCTCCAAACATCAATTTAAATAAACTCAAGGTCAACCCTGTGAGAAATAAATCCAAAATCATTCTCCAAAAATGAAAATGGACTTACTAGAAGTTTACGGGGTGTTACAATCTTCCCACCTTAAGAACTTTCGTCCTCGAAAGTTTCTAATCTCGAAAAAGCTCTTGCTATTTGGCTCTCGTTTCGTCCTCTCGTCCTCAAATAGCTTCCTCTTACGTTCGAACCTCAGAATTCCTTGCTCTAATCTTTTTTATGGCTTCATTTTTAACTTGGACCGACACAGGTCCTAACAACTTGTGTTCTCCTACCTCATCCTAATCGGTAGAAAATTTGCATTTCTTTTCACCAAGGGTTATAAATAACGTCATACTGACAATGGCCTGATAGTTCTTATTATAAGCAAACTCTATTTGATGCACATGAGTGTACCAAATTCCTGCCAAAACCAACGCATAAGCGCATGACATGTTTTCTAAGGATGGATTCAAATGCTCACCTTGGCCATTTTTCTATGGATGAAAAGTTGTGTTGAGTTCCAACTTAGTGCCTAGAGCTTTTTGTAAACTCTGCCAAATGAGAGATGTGTAACGCGGATCTTTGACAGAAACAATCGAAACTAACACTCCATGAAGTCAAACTACCTCTTTCAAATAAAACTGTACCATGAAAACATGGAGAACACATTCATCTACTCGGACAGTACTTAGTTGATGATAACAACAAAGTCAGGATCCCCCTAATAGGCATCAATGATCATTTTTTTTGTCCTCATAGGTAGGAATTCCCATACTACATGGATTTTTCCAATTCAAAAGTTGAAGGAGGCATGACTTCCTTGCATCTTAGCACTCTAAGCTCATTGATAAGGAAGTTTTCAACTCCTAGTAAGGGACATGCCACATTGAAACTAAGTACTTCATTTTGAGTTCTAGCATGTAATCCCAAAGTAGTATTATAACCCTTCAAGATTATCTGGTTTGGTCTCAGAAAATTTGGTCGGATTCAGCTTCCTTAGGTTGTTTCTCCTCTACAATTTCCTAAGCAACTTGGAGATAAAGAGTTCGGTATGTCCCAGGAACCTTCGATTCGAAATCATCTTTGTCCTAATTTCAAAATATTTTAATATGATTTCGAAGACTATCTTGGAAGATAGAACAAATAGGGAAGAACAAAGCACCATTTTCTGGTTTATCTTCTCTTTTCTTCATGATTACGATGCAGACCATTTTAAAATACCATAAGCAGAATGTTGCGATCCTCTCGTTTCTCCAACATTAGACATCCATTGGCGTCGATCTGAATACCATCTTCAAGCAAGATGTTTTTTTAAGTTTAGAAGTGGCACTCTCTATTGGATTGATAACTCTTCTTTTTTTAAAAAAATCTAAAGGCAAGTTTCCGATGAGTAACGTTGTTCGGAAGGAAAATGCTTCTAATTATCTTCTTTACCAAACTGCAACATTCATTGACATTACCAACACTGCTAAGAAGTGCACTGCAAGTAACAACATCAGGCTTCACACAACTGTCAGTCATGTGTTACCAAACAAGAAAAGTTTCCTCAAAGTCTCCCCTTTTGGAATATCCAAATAAGATAATAATGTATGTATGACAAAATCGGGCTTTAAACCCTCAATAATTCCCTTTCAGAACATTACTTCAACCATTTCCACATCTCCAAACCTGCAGAAGTTATCCATGAACAAGGTATATAGGTATATGTGATAAGAGATGGTTGAGTTCCACTTTTTAACATATTTCCAAGGTATAAGAATGCTTTCTTTATGAATCCTACCTTGCTATAGTCTCCTTTCATGGTTGCATAACTAACACAGTCGGGAACTAAGCCCACCTTAAACATTTCAAGTAAACTTCAGAAGCTTTTATCAAGTTTCCTTCGGTACATAACTTCGCTATAAAGCTTATATGAAAATATTGAAGGGAATTCTATAATACTTCAATATTTTACAAGCTACATTTAACTTTCCTATTTTACAAAAACATCAATAACAGAACTCATTGTAACTGAATTAAGGGAAACACCAAAAGCAGTCATTTTAAACAAGGAGGTGGCTTATTTTAAAAGAGATAATTTGCAAAGTGAGTTGATTACAATTGTGTAATCAACTGCCTTAGGCTTAGATCCAAAAATTCCTCAATTCCAAAAGCACTTTTCTCCCCCTGTCCAGGTTACCTTCGCCACAATAATGAAGAATAATAAATTTATTGAATAATTTAAACTTACACATTTCTTCTACAAGATCTGAGGCTAACTCCAACTGATTGACTTCTAATAAAGCTGGTATCACTAATTTGTATACACATTTAGAAGGGAATATTTTAAGATGTTTCATGTATTCCATCAAATAAAGAGTCGTTGCTACCATTTTTTCCTTCATATAACAGTTATTCAGCATGTTACATGTGGTTTCTAAAGTTTTCCTTTCATTAAGCATCTCGTAAAAAGTTTCAGCAACATAGTTGAAGATCCCTCTTCACTACTATAATTTTTAACAAGATGCACATTAAATCAACTGCCCTGTGATTCATAACCCCAATAACTAAAATATGTATCATTCTACGGATTGACTGTAGTGACTGATTAGATCCAACTAAACATTCTGGCCATTTGAAGTAGTATAGACAAAGTCTTGCATCTGAACTCTTCTCAAATAGAATGTCCAAAATCCTTACAATCTCCAATTCTTTTTGAATGAGAACTGAGATTCAACCCATGGTTTCTAAGTATTAACTTTATCCTTTTCATTTCATCATCTACTTTCTGACCTTTAGAAAGTTGAACTTCAATGCTAAAACAACTTTATTTTCATCAGAGTCAACATCATAGTTTGTAGTGACAGGATAATCAAAAGAAAAACAGTCATCGTTCACACAGTTGAAAGAAGATAAGGCAGATTGCCTGCAGCAAAACTCAACTACTTTGAAACACCTTGAAAAAAAAAAAAAATACAAAAAAATACAAAAAAATACAAAAAAATACAAAAGAAAACTCTTATACCCAAAACCAACTGCTTAATAACTTTTTTTTCTTTCAATCTTTCTTGGCTTTCTTTATTGACCACGTCAAAGCTAGGCATATAAAAGAGAGTTCTTACTATTACCACTAATTCATCAACTTGAAACATTCCCATAGTTTTTTAGCAAGGCACGTTAAAAACTAAAAATACTTTTCTTCATCAAACCTTAACTTCATAAGAGTGACATAAATATATGTTCTTCAATAGCTAACAACTTCACTACCCAAAAACATTTAAGAAGAACTTCAACTTACTAAAAAAAAAAAAAATTTGACACGAAATTACAATCTTTATCCACTACATCCCTTAACTGATTACATCCTGTTGTGGATCCATAACCATCCAACCAGTCAAACATAACAACAAATTCATCATGTCTATTCATGAACATTTCTTAGACAAAAAATATATAACACTAATGTACCTGGCGGTGACAAAGTGTTTGTTGCTTGGCCATGGCGACACTAAGTGCTTACAATGTAAGCAAGTCTACAGAACCAATAACTCTGTGCTCTGATACCAACTGTAACGTCCCAAGTTTTTTTTTTCTAGACTTAGGCTACTCAGAAACGCTACTAAATACATGCAAAAAGACTCCCTAAAACACAAGAGTTGTCAAAAACAAAGTTGCAAGCCTACCAATACTAAATCTATGTACAAGAGCTAAACCCTGAGACTTCTGAAATGCACTGTCACCATGGCTTGGCTAACAAGAACACTTTCGTCCCCCCCGCCTCGCATGCCTAAGTTTCCGCCTGAAAAAGAAACAATAAAAACTGGGTGAGTATTTAAAATACTCAGTAAGTAGCCCTCCTGCAAGCATTCACAAGTAAAGTTTATGCAACTGAAAAAAAACGAGAGGGGTTCTATCTGTGTTAAGAATTACGCTCTGGCTGAGTGGACAATTATATTATCCCAAAACAGTGTCAACTATGAATGATGTCTATGTGGGTTGAACTGTTGGACCGAACACCACTAGAAAATAGTTGGCGATCAACTGGTGGGGTTAGGTCCCCCCAACATAGCATCAGTTCTACTAACTCTGAAGGGTGTCTATGTGGGCCTGAACTGAGAGACACATAACATACTAGTAGATAGTTGGCGATCCACTAGTATGTTAGATTTCGCCCTACATAGCACCAGCTGTACCAACTCTGAAGGGTGTCTACGTGGGCCTGATCTGTAAGACAAAACACCACTAGCAGATTGTTGGCGCCCTACTAGTGATGTTAGGTCTCGCCCAACATAGCACCAGCTGTGCTCTACCATATCTGAATGGTGAGCGTACCTACTGAATTGCACCATATCTGAATGGTGAACGTAACTTCTGAGCTGCACCATATCTGAATGGTGAGCGTAACTGCTGAACTGCACCATATCTGAATGGCGAGTGTACATGCTTAACTGATATAAAGTATCACGCTTATCTATCCACACATCTTACTAAGGAAAGGTATTTGTCACTAAATAAACATTATACATTTAGCATAACCATGTCTGATTGAGACTCCCTCTAAACAGAACACTGCCCATCTAGAGCATATGTCATTCATACAGTTCTAATTGAATCAACAAACTAAATCGAACACTGAATCGGCATACTTAATAAAATACAACCCTTCACGAGCATATGTTATACATTTAACTTAACTGAATCAACATGAACATGTTTGACTGTGAATTCTCTAAACATAACTTTGTTCATCAAGAGAATATGTTATACTTATATTTCTGACTAATTCAACGTACAAGCTAGAACACTGCTCACCATGAGCATATGTCATACATACATAGCAACTAAATTAACATTTCTATATCTGCGACTTTCTCTAGACATAACATTGTCCATATAGAGCATATGATAAATATTTAAAACAACTAAATCAACACAAACATGTTTATCTCTGATATCTATAAACATATCATTGCTCACCAAGAGCATATAACATTCATAATTCAAACTGAATCAACATACTAATCAGAACACTGCCCATCTAGAGCATATGTTATGCATTCAATTCAGCTAAATCATATATCAAAGCCCTGAGGCGCTCTAAGCTGAGAGTTAGGCCACTTACCTTGTTGGTGTCTACACAATTACTAAACTTCTCTTAGAGATTCGCGGCTCCACCCAGAGAAAAGCCCATTTGGTCTCGCACCCAACTCTAACTCCGAATTCCAAATTGGGGCAACTAAAACTACAAAAAGATGAAATTCTTAACTTTGAAGTTCAATTTTCAGCACACAACCATAAGTTAAAGAAGAGTTAGAGAGGCTCTCACCCGCCGAAACCCGTTAAATCGGCTTGTAACTTCGCTGAAAATCGTTCTAAAGCTCCAAACTTAAAGGAATGAACTTGTTGTGGCGTGGGTCACGGAATTGGGGTCATTGAAGCAAGGAAATGAAGAAGGAAGTTGCTGGACAAAAGGGGATTTTCGCTCCCCTAGTCACCACGCCACCCAACCGCCGCCGCACCTGAAAGAATCTCTAACATTGTTGCTGTGACCCGAACTCTCCGAAGAGGACAGAGAAGAAGAAAGAAAACCCACGAGTTCGGCTCTTTGTTGTTGTGTGCGCGTTTGGATGGTTGGTAGAACATGTGGTCGGCGCTTGCTAAAGAGGAAAACGACGTTCGAGAGAGGATGGTCGGAGAAGGAGAAGGAGGAGAAGGAGAAGGAGAAGGTTGTCGGTTGTAAGACTACTGATGTGTACGAGAGAAAAACTTAAAATGAATAATATGTTTAATTTGCTAACTTTTAGGGATTTGAAAAAAAAAAGAACGACTTTATCTCAATTTATTTCATCCCAATCCATTTCATTTTCTCTTTCCTTTAATTAACTTCTTTTTTAAAAAAGAAAAAGAAAATAAACAAATCAACTAAAATTCAAAGCTAACCTCCAAACATTTATAAATGCTCAAAATTGCCCATTTAAATCGAATTCTCAATTTAAGCTCCAAACATCAATTTAAATAAACTCAAGGTCAACCCTGTGAGAAATAAATCCAAAATCATTCTCCAAAAATGAAAATGGACTTACTAGAAGTTTACGGGGTGTTACAATCTTCCCACCTTAAGAACTTTCGTCCTCGAAAGTTTCTAATCTCGAAAAAGCTCTTGCTATTTGGCTCTCGTTTCGTCCTCTCGTCCTCAAATAGCTTCCTCTTACGTTCGAACCTCAGAATTCCTTGCTCTAATCTTTTTTATGGCTTCATTTTTAACTTGGACCGACACAGGTCCTAACAACTTGTGTTCTCCTACCTCATCCTAATCGGTAGAAAATTTGCATTTCTTTTCACCAAGGGTTATAAATAACGTCATACTGACAATGGCCTGATAGTTCTTATTATAAGCAAACTCTATTTGATGCACATGAGTGTACCAAATTCCTGCCAAAACCAACGCATAAGCGCATGACATGTTTTCTAAGGATGGATTCAAATGCTCACCTTGGCCATTTTTCTATGGATGAAAAGTTGTGTTGAGTTCCAACTTAGTGCCTAGAGCTTTTTGTAAACTCTGCCAAATGAGAGATGTGTAACGCGGATCTTTGACAGAAACAATCGAAACTAACACTCCATGAAGTCAAACTACCTCTTTCAAATAAAACTGTACCATGAAAACATGGAGAACACATTCATCTACTCGGACAGTACTTAGTTGATGATAACAACAAAGTCAGGATCCCCCTAATAGGCATCAATGATCATTTTTTTTGTCCTCATAGGTAGGAATTCCCATACTACATGGATTTTTCCAATTCAAAAGTTGAAGGAGGCATGACTTCCTTGCATCTTAGCACTCTAAGCTCATTGATAAGGAAGTTTTCAACTCCTAGTAAGGGACATGCCACATTGAAACTAAGTACTTCATTTTGAGTTCTAGCATGTAATCCCAAAGTAGTATTATAACCCTTCAAGATTATCTGGTTTGGTCTCAGAAAATTTGGTCGGATTCAGCTTCCTTAGGTTGTTTCTCCTCTACAATTTCCTAAGCAACTTGGAGATAAAGAGTTCGGTATGTCCCAGGAACCTTCGATTCGAAATCATCTTTGTCCTAATTTCAAAATATTTTAATATGATTTCGAAGACTATCTTGGAAGATAGAACAAATAGGGAAGAACAAAGCACCATTTTCTGGTTTATCTTCTCTTTTCTTCATGATTACGATGCAGACCATTTTAAAATACCATAAGCAGAATGTTGCGATCCTCTCGTTTCTCCAACATTAGACATCCATTGGCGTCGATCTGAATACCATCTTCAAGCAAGATGTTTTTTTAAGTTTAGAAGTGGCACTCTCTATTGGATTGATAACTCTTCTTTTTTTAAAAAAATCTAAAGGCAAGTTTCCGATGAGTAACGTTGTTCGGAAGGAAAATGCTTCTAATTATCTTCTTTACCAAACTGCAACATTCATTGACATTACCAACACTGCTAAGAAGTGCACTGCAAGTAACAACATCAGGCTTCACACAACTGTCAGTCATGTGTTACCAAACAAGAAAAGTTTCCTCAAAGTCTCCCCTTTTGGAATATCCAAATAAGATAATAATGTATGTATGACAAAATCGGGCTTTAAACCCTCAATAATTCCCTTTCAGAACATTACTTCAACCATTTCCACATCTCCAAACCTGCAGAAGTTATCCATGAACAAGGTATATAGGTATATGTGATAAGAGATGGTTGAGTTCCACTTTTTAACATATTTCCAAGGTATAAGAATGCTTTCTTTATGAATCCTACCTTGCTATAGTCTCCTTTCATGGTTGCATAACTAACACAGTCGGGAACTAAGCCCACCTTAAACATTTCAAGTAAACTTCAGAAGCTTTTATCAAGTTTCCTTCGGTACATAACTTCGCTATAAAGCTTATATGAAAATATTGAAGGGAATTCTATAATACTTCAATATTTTACAAGCTACATTTAACTTTCCTATTTTACAAAAACATCAATAACAGAACTCATTGTAACTGAATTAAGGGAAACACCAAAAGCAGTCATTTTAAACAAGGAGGTGGCTTATTTTAAAAGAGATAATTTGCAAAGTGAGTTGATTACAATTGTGTAATCAACTGCCTTAGGCTTAGATCCAAAAATTCCTCAATTCCAAAAGCACTTTTCTCCCCCTGTCCAGGTTACCTTCGCCACAATAATGAAGAATAATAAATTTATTGAATAATTTAAACTTACACATTTCTTCTACAAGATCTGAGGCTAACTCCAACTGATTGACTTCTAATAAAGCTGGTATCACTAATTTGTATACACATTTAGAAGGGAATATTTTAAGATGTTTCATGTATTCCATCAAATAAAGAGTCGTTGCTACCATTTTTTCCTTCATATAACAGTTATTCAGCATGTTACATGTGGTTTCTAAAGTTTTCCTTTCATTAAGCATCTCGTAAAAAGTTTCAGCAACATAGTTGAAGATCCCTCTTCACTACTATAATTTTTAACAAGATGCACATTAAATCAACTGCCCTGTGATTCATAACCCCAATAACTAAAATATGTATCATTCTACGGATTGACTGTAGTGACTGATTAGATCCAACTAAACATTCTGGCCATTTGAAGTAGTATAGACAAAGTCTTGCATCTGAACTCTTCTCAAATAGAATGTCCAAAATCCTTACAATCTCCAATTCTTTTTGAATGAGAACTGAGATTCAACCCATGGTTTCTAAGTATTAACTTTATCCTTTTCATTTCATCATCTACTTTCTGACCTTTAGAAAGTTGAACTTCAATGCTAAAACAACTTTATTTTCATCAGAGTCAACATCATAGTTTGTAGTGACAGGATAATCAAAAGAAAAACAGTCATCGTTCACACAGTTGAAAGAAGATAAGGCAGATTGCCTGCAGCAAAACTCAACTACTTTGAAACACCTTGAAAAAAAAAAAAAATACAAAAAAATACAAAAAAATACAAAAAAATACAAAAGAAAACTCTTATACCCAAAACCAACTGCTTAATAACTTTTTTTTCTTTCAATCTTTCTTGGCTTTCTTTATTGACCACGTCAAAGCTAGGCATATAAAAGAGAGTTCTTACTATTACCACTAATTCATCAACTTGAAACATTCCCATAGTTTTTTAGCAAGGCACGTTAAAAACTAAAAATACTTTTCTTCATCAAACCTTAACTTCATAAGAGTGACATAAATATATGTTCTTCAATAGCTAACAACTTCACTACCCAAAAACATTTAAGAAGAACTTCAACTTACTAAAAAAAAAAAAAATTTGACACGAAATTACAATCTTTATCCACTACATCCCTTAACTGATTACATCCTGTTGTGGATCCATAACCATCCAACCAGTCAAACATAACAACAAATTCATCATGTCTATTCATGAACATTTCTTAGACAAAAAATATATAACACTAATGTACCTGGCGGTGACAAAGTGTTTGTTGCTTGGCCATGGCGACACTAAGTGCTTACAATGTAAGCAAGTCTACAGAACCAATAACTCTGTGCTCTGATACCAACTGTAACGTCCCAAGTTTTTTTTTTCTAGACTTAGGCTACTCAGAAACGCTACTAAATACATGCAAAAAGACTCCCTAAAACACAAGAGTTGTCAAAAACAAAGTTGCAAGCCTACCAATACTAAATCTATGTACAAGAGCTAAACCCTGAGACTTCTGAAATGCACTGTCACCATGGCTTGGCTAACAAGAACACTTTCGTCCCCCCCGCCTCGCATGCCTAAGTTTCCGCCTGAAAAAGAAACAATAAAAACTGGGTGAGTATTTAAAATACTCAGTAAGTAGCCCTCCTGCAAGCATTCACAAGTAAAGTTTATGCAACTGAAAAAAAACGAGAGGGGTTCTATCTGTGTTAAGAATTACGCTCTGGCTGAGTGGACAATTATATTATCCCAAAACAGTGTCAACTATGAATGATGTCTATGTGGGTTGAACTGTTGGACCGAACACCACTAGAAAATAGTTGGCGATCAACTGGTGGGGTTAGGTCCCCCCAACATAGCATCAGTTCTACTAACTCTGAAGGGTGTCTATGTGGGCCTGAACTGAGAGACACATAACATACTAGTAGATAGTTGGCGATCCACTAGTATGTTAGATTTCGCCCTACATAGCACCAGCTGTACCAACTCTGAAGGGTGTCTACGTGGGCCTGATCTGTAAGACAAAACACCACTAGCAGATTGTTGGCGCCCTACTAGTGATGTTAGGTCTCGCCCAACATAGCACCAGCTGTGCTCTACCATATCTGAATGGTGAGCGTACCTACTGAATTGCACCATATCTGAATGGTGAACGTAACTTCTGAGCTGCACCATATCTGAATGGTGAGCGTAACTGCTGAACTGCACCATATCTGAATGGCGAGTGTACATGCTTAACTGATATAAAGTATCACGCTTATCTATCCACACATCTTACTAAGGAAAGGTATTTGTCACTAAATAAACATTATACATTTAGCATAACCATGTCTGATTGAGACTCCCTCTAAACAGAACACTGCCCATCTAGAGCATATGTCATTCATACAGTTCTAATTGAATCAACAAACTAAATCGAACACTGAATCGGCATACTTAATAAAATACAACCCTTCACGAGCATATGTTATACATTTAACTTAACTGAATCAACATGAACATGTTTGACTGTGAATTCTCTAAACATAACTTTGTTCATCAAGAGAATATGTTATACTTATATTTCTGACTAATTCAACGTACAAGCTAGAACACTGCTCACCATGAGCATATGTCATACATACATAGCAACTAAATTAACATTTCTATATCTGCGACTTTCTCTAGACATAACATTGTCCATATAGAGCATATGATAAATATTTAAAACAACTAAATCAACACAAACATGTTTATCTCTGATATCTATAAACATATCATTGCTCACCAAGAGCATATAACATTCATAATTCAAACTGAATCAACATACTAATCAGAACACTGCCCATCTAGAGCATATGTTATGCATTCAATTCAGCTAAATCATATATCAAAGCCCTGAGGCGCTCTAAGCTGAGAGTTAGGCCACTTACCTTGTTGGTGTCTACACAATTACTAAACTTCTCTTAGAGATTCGCGGCTCCACCCAGAGAAAAGCCCATTTGGTCTCGCACCCAACTCTAACTCCGAATTCCAAATTGGGGCAACTAAAACTACAAAAAGATGAAATTCTTAACTTTGAAGTTCAATTTTCAGCACACAACCATAAGTTAAAGAAGAGTTAGAGAGGCTCTCACCCGCCGAAACCCGTTAAATCGGCTTGTAACTTCGCTGAAAATCGTTCTAAAGCTCCAAACTTAAAGGAATGAACTTGTTGTGGCGTGGGTCACGGAATTGGGGTCATTGAAGCAAGGAAATGAAGAAGGAAGTTGCTGGACAAAAGGGGATTTTCGCTCCCCTAGTCACCACGCCACCCAACCGCCGCCGCACCTGAAAGAATCTCTAACATTGTTGCTGTGACCCGAACTCTCCGAAGAGGACAGAGAAGAAGAAAGAAAACCCACGAGTTCGGCTCTTTGTTGTTGTGTGCGCGTTTGGATGGTTGGTAGAACATGTGGTCGGCGCTTGCTAAAGAGGAAAACGACGTTCGAGAGAGGATGGTCGGAGAAGGAGAAGGAGGAGAAGGAGAAGGAGAAGGTTGTCGGTTGTAAGACTACTGATGTGTACGAGAGAAAAACTTAAAATGAATAATATGTTTAATTTGCTAACTTTTAGGGATTTGAAAAAAAAAAGAACGACTTTATCTCAATTTATTTCATCCCAATCCATTTCATTTTCTCTTTCCTTTAATTAACTTCTTTTTTAAAAAAGAAAAAGAAAATAAACAAATCAACTAAAATTCAAAGCTAACCTCCAAACATTTATAAATGCTCAAAATTGCCCATTTAAATCGAATTCTCAATTTAAGCTCCAAACATCAATTTAAATAAACTCAAGGTCAACCCTGTGAGAAATAAATCCAAAATCATTCTCCAAAAATGAAAATGGACTTACTAGAAGTTTACGGGGTGTTACAATCTTCCCACCTTAAGAACTTTCGTCCTCGAAAGTTTCTAATCTCGAAAAAGCTCTTGCTATTTGGCTCTCGTTTCGTCCTCTCGTCCTCAAATAGCTTCCTCTTACGTTCGAACCTCAGAATTCCTTGCTCTAATCTTTTTTATGGCTTCATTTTTAACTTGGACCGACACAGGTCCTAACAACTTGTGTTCTCCTACCTCATCCTAATCGGTAGAAAATTTGCATTTCTTTTCACCAAGGGTTATAAATAACGTCATACTGACAATGGCCTGATAGTTCTTATTATAAGCAAACTCTATTTGATGCACATGAGTGTACCAAATTCCTGCCAAAACCAACGCATAAGCGCATGACATGTTTTCTAAGGATGGATTCAAATGCTCACCTTGGCCATTTTTCTATGGATGAAAAGTTGTGTTGAGTTCCAACTTAGTGCCTAGAGCTTTTTGTAAACTCTGCCAAATGAGAGATGTGTAACGCGGATCTTTGACAGAAACAATCGAAACTAACACTCCATGAAGTCAAACTACCTCTTTCAAATAAAACTGTACCATGAAAACATGGAGAACACATTCATCTACTCGGACAGTACTTAGTTGATGATAACAACAAAGTCAGGATCCCCCTAATAGGCATCAATGATCATTTTTTTTGTCCTCATAGGTAGGAATTCCCATACTACATGGATTTTTCCAATTCAAAAGTTGAAGGAGGCATGACTTCCTTGCATCTTAGCACTCTAAGCTCATTGATAAGGAAGTTTTCAACTCCTAGTAAGGGACATGCCACATTGAAACTAAGTACTTCATTTTGAGTTCTAGCATGTAATCCCAAAGTAGTATTATAACCCTTCAAGATTATCTGGTTTGGTCTCAGAAAATTTGGTCGGATTCAGCTTCCTTAGGTTGTTTCTCCTCTACAATTTCCTAAGCAACTTGGAGATAAAGAGTTCGGTATGTCCCAGGAACCTTCGATTCGAAATCATCTTTGTCCTAATTTCAAAATATTTTAATATGATTTCGAAGACTATCTTGGAAGATAGAACAAATAGGGAAGAACAAAGCACCATTTTCTGGTTTATCTTCTCTTTTCTTCATGATTACGATGCAGACCATTTTAAAATACCATAAGCAGAATGTTGCGATCCTCTCGTTTCTCCAACATTAGACATCCATTGGCGTCGATCTGAATACCATCTTCAAGCAAGATGTTTTTTTAAGTTTAGAAGTGGCACTCTCTATTGGATTGATAACTCTTCTTTTTTTAAAAAAATCTAAAGGCAAGTTTCCGATGAGTAACGTTGTTCGGAAGGAAAATGCTTCTAATTATCTTCTTTACCAAACTGCAACATTCATTGACATTACCAACACTGCTAAGAAGTGCACTGCAAGTAACAACATCAGGCTTCACACAACTGTCAGTCATGTGTTACCAAACAAGAAAAGTTTCCTCAAAGTCTCCCCTTTTGGAATATCCAAATAAGATAATAATGTATGTATGACAAAATCGGGCTTTAAACCCTCAATAATTCCCTTTCAGAACATTACTTCAACCATTTCCACATCTCCAAACCTGCAGAAGTTATCCATGAACAAGGTATATAGGTATATGTGATAAGAGATGGTTGAGTTCCACTTTTTAACATATTTCCAAGGTATAAGAATGCTTTCTTTATGAATCCTACCTTGCTATAGTCTCCTTTCATGGTTGCATAACTAACACAGTCGGGAACTAAGCCCACCTTAAACATTTCAAGTAAACTTCAGAAGCTTTTATCAAGTTTCCTTCGGTACATAACTTCGCTATAAAGCTTATATGAAAATATTGAAGGGAATTCTATAATACTTCAATATTTTACAAGCTACATTTAACTTTCCTATTTTACAAAAACATCAATAACAGAACTCATTGTAACTGAATTAAGGGAAACACCAAAAGCAGTCATTTTAAACAAGGAGGTGGCTTATTTTAAAAGAGATAATTTGCAAAGTGAGTTGATTACAATTGTGTAATCAACTGCCTTAGGCTTAGATCCAAAAATTCCTCAATTCCAAAAGCACTTTTCTCCCCCTGTCCAGGTTACCTTCGCCACAATAATGAAGAATAATAAATTTATTGAATAATTTAAACTTACACATTTCTTCTACAAGATCTGAGGCTAACTCCAACTGATTGACTTCTAATAAAGCTGGTATCACTAATTTGTATACACATTTAGAAGGGAATATTTTAAGATGTTTCATGTATTCCATCAAATAAAGAGTCGTTGCTACCATTTTTTCCTTCATATAACAGTTATTCAGCATGTTACATGTGGTTTCTAAAGTTTTCCTTTCATTAAGCATCTCGTAAAAAGTTTCAGCAACATAGTTGAAGATCCCTCTTCACTACTATAATTTTTAACAAGATGCACATTAAATCAACTGCCCTGTGATTCATAACCCCAATAACTAAAATATGTATCATTCTACGGATTGACTGTAGTGACTGATTAGATCCAACTAAACATTCTGGCCATTTGAAGTAGTATAGACAAAGTCTTGCATCTGAACTCTTCTCAAATAGAATGTCCAAAATCCTTACAATCTCCAATTCTTTTTGAATGAGAACTGAGATTCAACCCATGGTTTCTAAGTATTAACTTTATCCTTTTCATTTCATCATCTACTTTCTGACCTTTAGAAAGTTGAACTTCAATGCTAAAACAACTTTATTTTCATCAGAGTCAACATCATAGTTTGTAGTGACAGGATAATCAAAAGAAAAACAGTCATCGTTCACACAGTTGAAAGAAGATAAGGCAGATTGCCTGCAGCAAAACTCAACTACTTTGAAACACCTTGAAAAAAAAAAAAAATACAAAAAAATACAAAAAAATACAAAAAAATACAAAAGAAAACTCTTATACCCAAAACCAACTGCTTAATAACTTTTTTTTCTTTCAATCTTTCTTGGCTTTCTTTATTGACCACGTCAAAGCTAGGCATATAAAAGAGAGTTCTTACTATTACCACTAATTCATCAACTTGAAACATTCCCATAGTTTTTTAGCAAGGCACGTTAAAAACTAAAAATACTTTTCTTCATCAAACCTTAACTTCATAAGAGTGACATAAATATATGTTCTTCAATAGCTAACAACTTCACTACCCAAAAACATTTAAGAAGAACTTCAACTTACTAAAAAAAAAAAAAATTTGACACGAAATTACAATCTTTATCCACTACATCCCTTAACTGATTACATCCTGTTGTGGATCCATAACCATCCAACCAGTCAAACATAACAACAAATTCATCATGTCTATTCATGAACATTTCTTAGACAAAAAATATATAACACTAATGTACCTGGCGGTGACAAAGTGTTTGTTGCTTGGCCATGGCGACACTAAGTGCTTACAATGTAAGCAAGTCTACAGAACCAATAACTCTGTGCTCTGATACCAACTGTAACGTCCCAAGTTTTTTTTTTCTAGACTTAGGCTACTCAGAAACGCTACTAAATACATGCAAAAAGACTCCCTAAAACACAAGAGTTGTCAAAAACAAAGTTGCAAGCCTACCAATACTAAATCTATGTACAAGAGCTAAACCCTGAGACTTCTGAAATGCACTGTCACCATGGCTTGGCTAACAAGAACACTTTCGTCCCCCCCGCCTCGCATGCCTAAGTTTCCGCCTGAAAAAGAAACAATAAAAACTGGGTGAGTATTTAAAATACTCAGTAAGTAGCCCTCCTGCAAGCATTCACAAGTAAAGTTTATGCAACTGAAAAAAAACGAGAGGGGTTCTATCTGTGTTAAGAATTACGCTCTGGCTGAGTGGACAATTATATTATCCCAAAACAGTGTCAACTATGAATGATGTCTATGTGGGTTGAACTGTTGGACCGAACACCACTAGAAAATAGTTGGCGATCAACTGGTGGGGTTAGGTCCCCCCAACATAGCATCAGTTCTACTAACTCTGAAGGGTGTCTATGTGGGCCTGAACTGAGAGACACATAACATACTAGTAGATAGTTGGCGATCCACTAGTATGTTAGATTTCGCCCTACATAGCACCAGCTGTACCAACTCTGAAGGGTGTCTACGTGGGCCTGATCTGTAAGACAAAACACCACTAGCAGATTGTTGGCGCCCTACTAGTGATGTTAGGTCTCGCCCAACATAGCACCAGCTGTGCTCTACCATATCTGAATGGTGAGCGTACCTACTGAATTGCACCATATCTGAATGGTGAACGTAACTTCTGAGCTGCACCATATCTGAATGGTGAGCGTAACTGCTGAACTGCACCATATCTGAATGGCGAGTGTACATGCTTAACTGATATAAAGTATCACGCTTATCTATCCACACATCTTACTAAGGAAAGGTATTTGTCACTAAATAAACATTATACATTTAGCATAACCATGTCTGATTGAGACTCCCTCTAAACAGAACACTGCCCATCTAGAGCATATGTCATTCATACAGTTCTAATTGAATCAACAAACTAAATCGAACACTGAATCGGCATACTTAATAAAATACAACCCTTCACGAGCATATGTTATACATTTAACTTAACTGAATCAACATGAACATGTTTGACTGTGAATTCTCTAAACATAACTTTGTTCATCAAGAGAATATGTTATACTTATATTTCTGACTAATTCAACGTACAAGCTAGAACACTGCTCACCATGAGCATATGTCATACATACATAGCAACTAAATTAACATTTCTATATCTGCGACTTTCTCTAGACATAACATTGTCCATATAGAGCATATGATAAATATTTAAAACAACTAAATCAACACAAACATGTTTATCTCTGATATCTATAAACATATCATTGCTCACCAAGAGCATATAACATTCATAATTCAAACTGAATCAACATACTAATCAGAACACTGCCCATCTAGAGCATATGTTATGCATTCAATTCAGCTAAATCATATATCAAAGCCCTGAGGCGCTCTAAGCTGAGAGTTAGGCCACTTACCTTGTTGGTGTCTACACAATTACTAAACTTCTCTTAGAGATTCGCGGCTCCACCCAGAGAAAAGCCCATTTGGTCTCGCACCCAACTCTAACTCCGAATTCCAAATTGGGGCAACTAAAACTACAAAAAGATGAAATTCTTAACTTTGAAGTTCAATTTTCAGCACACAACCATAAGTTAAAGAAGAGTTAGAGAGGCTCTCACCCGCCGAAACCCGTTAAATCGGCTTGTAACTTCGCTGAAAATCGTTCTAAAGCTCCAAACTTAAAGGAATGAACTTGTTGTGGCGTGGGTCACGGAATTGGGGTCATTGAAGCAAGGAAATGAAGAAGGAAGTTGCTGGACAAAAGGGGATTTTCGCTCCCCTAGTCACCACGCCACCCAACCGCCGCCGCACCTGAAAGAATCTCTAACATTGTTGCTGTGACCCGAACTCTCCGAAGAGGACAGAGAAGAAGAAAGAAAACCCACGAGTTCGGCTCTTTGTTGTTGTGTGCGCGTTTGGATGGTTGGTAGAACATGTGGTCGGCGCTTGCTAAAGAGGAAAACGACGTTCGAGAGAGGATGGTCGGAGAAGGAGAAGGAGGAGAAGGAGAAGGAGAAGGTTGTCGGTTGTAAGACTACTGATGTGTACGAGAGAAAAACTTAAAATGAATAATATGTTTAATTTGCTAACTTTTAGGGATTTGAAAAAAAAAAGAACGACTTTATCTCAATTTATTTCATCCCAATCCATTTCATTTTCTCTTTCCTTTAATTAACTTCTTTTTTAAAAAAGAAAAAGAAAATAAACAAATCAACTAAAATTCAAAGCTAACCTCCAAACATTTATAAATGCTCAAAATTGCCCATTTAAATCGAATTCTCAATTTAAGCTCCAAACATCAATTTAAATAAACTCAAGGTCAACCCTGTGAGAAATAAATCCAAAATCATTCTCCAAAAATGAAAATGGACTTACTAGAAGTTTACGGGGTGTTACAAGAAACTTCAAAGAAGATCTCGACGACCCTCTCTAATGGCCATTCTCGATTATCACTTTCGTGTTGATCGAGATTCTATCAAGGCTTTCGCCGGAGAATCTGCTCCGATTGAAGTCCGTTTGCAAATCCTGGTATGCTCTAATCAACAACCCTAAATTCGTATCTAACACATTTCTTAAATTCTCTTCAACACAAACACTTTTTTCTCAAGCATTTTGTGATGAAGAACTCTGTTGTCTTTTCTCCCTTTTTCGTCGTCTCCTTTCTACCTCCCTTCGTAAAGTAAGGAAATTTTCTTTTATATTTATGGATGATATCGCCGCAGTGCCTAGGCGCCCAGATGCAGCGCCTAGCCACCGAGAAAATATCTGCTTCAGTAATCGTAGCGCCTAGGCGCTAAGCCTTCTGTCCAATTTATCGTTCGGGCGCCCAAGTGCAGCGCCTAGGCGCTAGGCATTCTGCCAAATTTGTCTCATTAGCGCCTAGGCACCCATTTTCAGCGCCTAGGCGCTAAGCCTTCTACCAAAATGATCGTTCGGGCGCCTAGGCGCTAGGCATTCTGCCACAATATTCTGACTTAGAGCCGCGCTAACATCTTTTTTTCCTTTCATCTTCGATTTTTCTCCAACTTTCCTTCCTTAAATCACCTACACACAAAAGAAGCAACAATCAGACAGAAACAAGTCACAACGTCTTTTCACTCAACTAAAACTCTAAAAACAACTTGTTTTACCTAGTCTAAAAATCACTTAACACCTGTCCGTTGTATGCTCCACACGATTGATGGCAGGGATTACTCTTAGGTTATTATAAAAGGAGAGGCCCTTCTACTTCTTCTTCCAAAAAATGCTCTATGAACAGAAAACCCACCTTCCAAAAAATGTTGGGAACATCTTTTATCATGATAAACTCCAAGAATGCCGAAACGAAGGTTTCTTGGTTCAAGATTTCAATTGTTTCAACGAAGAAGATTATATTTTTATGGACTTGAAGTTAAAGATTATGGTTTTTTCAACAAAGAAGAGTGTTTTCTAAATTTTAAAAAATATTTTAATGAAGAAGATGAAGTTGAGAAAGAATAGAAAGAAACACTTAATACTTCTTTTTATTTGGATAAATTGTTCTTTGAAGTTGAAGTGCAAAACTTCACATAATTCTTTACTCGTTCAAGAATATATAAAAACAAAACAAGAAATTGAGGAAGAGAAAGAAACCAAACTAATTAGTCACCATTCATATGAAATCTACGGGTTTAAATTTGTCAACGTTATATTTTAAGATTTATACTCTACTAAATAACCAAACCAATCCCTATATTTTTCTTCAAATGATGTCAGAGAGGCTAGATGAGATGACATACAATATTTCAGAATATAACTACTCTCAAGCTTTTATCCTACTTCAAGGATTTTCGAGTGTTTTGACGAACTCAAGAAAACTTATTTAGTGAGATTTTTTTCTAATCATCGAAAGAAGCGTCATTGGACAAACAAGCGCCATTGGAACATTCATTCAATGTAGCTCTTCATTCGAGGGTGAATTTTTTTTGGGAGAGATAGAATGATGCGGTAAGGATTAGAGGTAAATTCATATAAATCTTTGTTAATCCTTCTAGTTTTCTTTTGGGTTTTGGTTTGCTTTTAATTCGAGAGATTTTTTCTCATGTATTCATTCACTTTTCAATTATAATAAAAAAAAATTGGATAGACTTTTTTGGAGAGAACTCTCTTTAGTCACTTAGACTACATCAAAAAGCTTAAATTTATTAAAATTATTTTTCTAAGTAGGTTCGAACCCAACTTTTCTCACCTGTTTGTTGTAGATTTTTCTTTTGAGCTTTGCTGAGATTGACTCTTTGTGGTAGTTTGGAAAGGTAGTCAGCTTATGAAGGCCCACATAAAGCCAAGTATTTTTATTTATTTGCTTAATTTGCTCATATCTTCTAGTTTTTTACATTAGAAAATAAAGTTTAATAACGAAAGACTTTGCATAGGTTTTCTTGCTTTTCTTTGTTGAACCTGGCACGATCTATCCTCTATCTCGATATCTCAATTCTAGCATTCGTTAGTTGAAGTAGATAAATGTGGATGATTCGACATTCTCAGATGCTTATATGCACGCTTTTAAATAATTTTAAGAAATATTTGAATATAGCGAAGTGGATGACCTGAAAACTTGCTAAAAAAAAATTACAATCTTATAATTTCTCATTCAATTTTGATAGGTGGAGTAGGTAAAAAAAAATTGATAAATATTTATTTATGTTGTATTTAATGAGAGGGTATAAATCTAATTTTACATATAACTTTTTTCATGCTTAAAAAAAAAAAGAAAAAAACTCATTCAATTTTGAAAGTAGTTTACGCTAGTCTTTGCCGCACACAATACTTCCCCTTCTCTTAGCTAAGTTCTTAACAACGAAGAGATCTTCACGCCAGATTTGAAACCCTCGGTTTAATCTTTTCTCTCAGAAACTTCAAAGAAGATCTCGACGACCCTCTCTAATGGCGACTCTCGATAATCCCCAAGTGTTGATCGAGGTTCTATCGAGGCTTTCGCCGGAGATTCTGCTCCCATTGAAGTCCGTTTGCAAATCCTGGTATGCTCTAATCAACAACCCTAATTTCGTAACAAAACATTTCTTAAATTCTCCTCAACACAGACACTTTTTTCTCAAGCATTTTGTGATGAAGAACTCTGTACAAAGGGATGTTGTATTGTCCATCCTCAAATTTCCCTCCCCTCTGGAACAATCTGTGTCCGTTCAAAATGTCGATTTGCAATTCGTGGAGGGTTATCGGCATTTAGAAATCAGCGGCCACTCTCACGGCTTAGTCTGTCTCACCAATCGTACTGATATTTTCCTCTGTAATCCGACGACCAGAGAGTTTTGTAAACTCCCGCCGTCTATTCTCCTCCTCCCTGAACCTCCCAGTGATCCAGACGGTTATGACTCGATGCCGTCAGCAATCGGATTCGGGTACGATGCAAAATGTAGGGATTTTAAAGTGGTTAGGGTTGTGGAATTCATAGAAGGACCTGGGCACCGTTGTCCTCCGAGAGCGGAAATTTACGATTTGAGCAAAGATAGATGGAGAGAAATTGAAAGCCCTGCTTGTGGATATATATGTTGGATGGATTCGTTTGAGATGCATTACGAAGGAACATATTACTGGTGGGGACTTACGGAAGGAGAGAAGGAATTTATCCAATCCTTCAACATGAGTGAAGAGGTTTTCGGCGAAATTTCATTGCCGGAGAGTTTCGATGATGAGAGTATGTACAGAAGTATGGGGGTTTTGAATGGATCCATTGTCCTGTCTCGTTATCCATGTAAATTCAATGAAGAACCCTCCGACATTTGGGAGATGGACATTTGGGAAATGGGTAAGAATGAATGTGGTGGTGTTTCGTGGTCGAAGCTATTGACAATCGGTCCTGTTTCTGGAATTCAAATTGAAAAGCCATTGGGGTTTGTGAGCTCGGATGAACTTTTAATGGAGGTCAGGGAATTAGGACGATTGATTTTGTACAATTTTAAAACTCAACAGATCAAAGAGCTTCCAATCAAAGGGGATCCAGAAAGCTTCCAAGCTACTTTCTTTGTTGAGAGTTTGGTGTCTGTGAAAGGAGGGAATGAATTTATCAGGTATGAATTTTAGTATTTTCAGCTCTACTTATGTTTAGTTTAAGATCTATCAATTTCTGCTTATGTTTTGAAGCAATGCTTTAGATTTTAGTTTAACACAAAATCCTGTACTTCCTTACTTCCTTGTTCCCCACCATTATGTAGACTGCTGAAGCCTGCAACAATTACAGATATATATAACTATGGTGGATACGATTTTCCCTTGCCTAACACTACAAGTTATATGTTTAGATTTGCAATAGTAGTCAATTGTTGGGATCAATGTTGTTATTTTTTTTTTTGAAAGGGAAATTTACAACCCACCTAGCAAATGCTTTGGAGGGGAGAGTATTTTAAAGCTAAAGCATCCTCAATCGAAAATAGTTCAAATAGTTCAATTACCATAATGTATAAATTAGTGACCTTGAGGTGTCATATAAGACATTGTTTACATATAAGACCAGTGTAATAAAGCGCAATAGCCTTCCCGGGCTTTATTTTATGAGGCGCACGATAGATAAATGTAAATAATATTTTATATATGAAAGAAAAATAGTAAGATGAATAATAAGATGAAGAAAATAGAACTTTTATTCAAGATTCAATGAATATTCATGTGTTTCTTCCTTCAAATCAGACTTTTTTTTTTAAAAAAAGGTAAGAAAGTCAGGCTCGAGGCGCTGGAGCAGGCACCGAGGCGCGCGCCTCAAGTGGGCTTTATTAAGTGAGCCTCGCTTCCTTGAAGCGAGGCGCAGAGCCTACGCCTAGGAAGCGAGGCGCAGAGGCTACGCCTTGAGCCTTGGCGCACCAAGGCGCGCGCCAGAGTGGACTTTTTAAAACACTAGATAAGACATTGTTTTTTTTTTTTTTTTCTTTTTTGATAACATGTTGGGGTTGGGGATTGAACCTAGGACCTCATGGTCACTAGGCGATACAATACATGGGGTTTTTGTACGGATGACCCACCCCTCGGAGGCCGCAAAGTTTTTTAACCTAGTTTTTGAAAACTTATGTTTTTTGACCTTCTCTCGTGATAAGGAAGTGCACAAAGTCATTCGTACCCTTCGCTTATCACGAGGAGACCACAGTTGTCTCTTCGTGATCGTGATAAGCGAAGGGTATTAATGACTTTATGCACTTCCTTATCACGAGAGAAGGTAAAAAACATAGGTTTTCGCGACGAGGGTTAAAAAACCTCGCGGTCCCTGAGGGGTGGGTCATCCGTACAAAAACCCCTACAATACATTATGCCGTTGAGTTATGCTCTTGTTGGCACATATAAGACATTGCTTGAATTAGTGGCCATGAGATTACATATAAGAGATTGTTTTGATAACACACTAGTTACACAAGGAATTTGTTCTTTCAATGCAGAGACTACATCTATATATACAAGTTTACAAAAGTTAATGGATTCTCTTCATTGGAGCTAAAAAAATCTTTGTATAAATTTTGAGTACACATTTAACTTCATGATCTTTGCAACTTAAACTTTCAATTATCAAATTGAACCCTAAACTAATTAAATTCAATTGAACTTAAAGTAATTAAACAAGTGTTGCAATATTTACCCTCTATTTAATTATTTACACACTTTTTAACAAAAAAAAAAAAACAATGTAAAAATCTCCATGTGCTAAAATTAACATGCACAAAATTAAGTTTGGTTAATGCACAAATCAACCATTTTACGGCATATCCATGAATATTTCTATAAATCATTTTTTTTAAAAAAATATAGATTTAAATAAATAATTAAGTTCTTTTACTTCCAAACTAAGTTATAGATCTTGTTATTAGTATCTAGATTTATATTAAATTTAATAGATGATATTTTTTTAATGTTTTATGTGTATTTATAAAACATATTGAAGATATCCATTGATTCTTAATATATATATCGAATCGTCCAATCTATAGATGTATAGACGAATATTTACATCTTTTGTCAAAAGCTCATGGATCATATGAGAAATATTCCAGAAAATAGAATAGGGAGACCTTTAGAACATCAATTTTCAAGATTTTGAAAGTTCGAGAAAATAAGATTTTTACCATGGAGATATACATACTAAAATTGTGAAGATAGACAAGAAAAAATGCTCTAAGAACATACAACCCACCTTCCAAAAAATGTTGGGAATATCTTTTATCACGATAAACTCCAAGAATGTCAAAATGAAGGTTTCTTGGTTCAAGATTTTAATTTGTCGAAATGAAGGTTTTAGGTTTCTTGGTTCAAGATTTTAATTGTTCCAACGAAGAAGATTTTTTCATGGATTTGAAGTTAAAAGATTATGGTTTTTTCAACAAAAGAAAGTGTTTTCTAAAATTTGAAAAATATTTTGATGAGGAAGATGAAGTTGAGAAAAAATTGAAAGAATCCGTTGATACCTCTTTTTATTTGGATCAATTGTTCTTTGAAGATGCTTATTTTTATTTGGATCAATTGTTCTTTGAAGAAACTTCTTTTTATTTGGATCAATTGTTGTTTGAAGTTGAAGTGCAAAACTTTGGTGGACATAATTCTTTTACTCTTTCAAGAATATATAAAAACAAAACAAGAAATTGAGGAGGGGAAAGAAGGGACAAAGATACAGATTTAACAAGGGGCAAAGAGACAAATTTACCTTTTTTTTATTATCAAAATTGAAAACCATTCTATCGGCTTCCTTGAAAAACATTTTGTTGAGCATTATTGTTGAGCTAAACTTTGAGTTGAGACAACTTTGTTTTCAACTCCATATCTCTCTCTGTTAAGTCTTATATTATCACACTCCTTTATATAAGCGTTTAATATCACACTAGGGCAAAACCCTTTTTGAAGTGAGAATCTGAAATTACTCGGTGTAAAATCTTGAGTCCAACCTACCACATGTGATTTTGTGATACCACCTGAATTCGTTGAATCCACCATAGGACCATTTGCTAAGCTCACCATGTGTATAATTTTGTGGTGAAGTGAGCCTTTTGTTAAGCTTGTCACATCTAAACAACGTTCCAAACTCCATGTTACCAAGAAGGCTTTCAAAGATAATGAAGTAGTATTTGACTTTGGTTTTACTACTTATTAATTAAGGCCCGCAAGTTTCTCAAATATTCTTATATCTCAACTTCTTTTGATCTAAGCTATTTCTTCCATTTCTATTCTCCCTCTTTTCTCTTTTCTTAAATAGAGAGTCTCCAAAATTGTGGATAATAGTTTTAGGAACTGAAAGTTAGTAACTTGAGAAATTGTCTCAAAATCTCAATTTCTTTCGATGTGTTTTGCATGGGGATCATCTGTTCACGATACCAATAATCATTGACAAAGAAACAACATGAAAGGAATATTGGAGTTGAAAATGATGGTTAATACATTAACAATCTTCTAATATGTGGTTGCATCAGATCTTGCTAAATCATAGAAAAAATGTGTTTGGCCAAAAAAAAAATAAAAAAAAAAAAAAATTGTGAAAGAATGCAAAGCAAAAAAGCAAAAAAGAAAAGAAGAAAAATAGTATAAGGTCATCATAAGTCTTAAGTTGCAAAGATTTGGACAATAAATATAAATCAAGAAGCTATATCTTAAAATGCTTTAAAGGTCTTCCTTTCAAGTCATTTGGAGCAAACCTTTCATATTTGCTACATTGGAGGAAAGCCTTCAACTTTGCTACATTAGAGCAAAGCTGTCATTAGCAAGCTGGGGCAAAGCGGGTTCATATTCGCCACACTAGAGCAAAACCGTCATCAGCAAGCTGGGACAAAATTGTCATCTTTGCTGCACTGGGGCAAAATTGTCATCGAACTAGGGAAAAACGTTCAACTTTGCTACACTAGAGCAAAACCGTCATCAGCAAGCTGGGACAAAACATTCATCTTCGCCACACATTAGGCAAGGTCATCATCTTTGCTACACTGAGTTAAAATTGTCATCGAACTGGGGCAAAGTCTTCATCTTTGCTACATTGTAACAAAACCGTCGTCATTAAGCTGAAACAATGCATCCATTCTTTGCTACACTAGGAAAACCCCCCATTATTTCATAATTTCATGTAAAATTGCCATCTAATTGGGAAAATACCAAGCTAATTCTTAGAGAATCTCACTTCTATTATTTTAGTCTTTCAATTTCAAGGGACTTTTCATATTCAAATGTATAAAGTTTAGCCACATTTGTATGAAGGAAATACGTACTTCAGAAATAAAGAACATAAAGAAGTAAAATGTACTCATAAAAAAAAGAAAAAATGTACCATAAAAAAATGACCGTTTTTAGACCAAAATAGAGTTCTATAGTAAACGATTTTTTCAAATTTTTTAAATTCACAAAAAAAAGTTTATATTCATAAAACATTCATACTCTCCACTTTTTATTTGACCAAGCATGTACCAAATTAAAGTTATTTCACCACGTGCTTGAAATGAACTCGTTTAGGGTTTTGAAAAATTACAATTTAAGGATCGAGTTTTAAGATATTTTTCTTAAGGCTTTTGGTCCTAATGCTTTTTCACTAAAGGTTGATGAACCTACCAAACCATAAATTGAAAAAAAGTAAAAGAAAAATGCAGTCATAAAAAAATGACAAAAATGACAAAAATGACCATTTTTAGACCAAAATTGAAAGATTTAAAGTAAACGACTTTTTCAAAATGTTTTAATCCACAAAAAAAAAAGTGAGTATTCATATAACATTTACATTCCATCGAGTTTTAAGGTGTTTTTCTCAAAACTATTGGGCGGTAGGTTAATGAACCTCGCAAACCATACATTGAAAAAAGAAAAGGAAAAATTTACTCATAAAAAATGACAAAAATAACCGTTTTGAGATCAAAATTGGATGACTATAATAAACCGTTTTTCAAATTTTTTAAATTCAAAAACAAGTTTTTATTAATATAAATTAAAGTTCATATACTCCTCCTATTTGACCAAACATGCACCAAATTAAAGTTATTATACCACGTGCTTGGAATTAATTAACTCGTAGGGTATTGAGAATTTACGGTTTAGCGATCGAGTTTTAAGGTGTATTTGTTAAGGATTTTGATCCTAAAGCTTTGGTCTTGTAGCTCAATGAACCTGCCAAACAATAAATTGTAAAAATAAAATGAAAAATGTACTCATAAATAAATGAAAAAAATGATCGTTTTTAGATCAAAATTGGAGGACTATAGTAAACGGTTTTTCAATTTTTTTTAATTAATAAAAAAGTGAATATTCATATAACATCCAAATTTCCCACTTTTTATTTGACCAAGCAGGTAGGAAATTAAAGTTATTCAACCGCGTGCTTGAAATGAACACATTTAATTTGAGAATTTACAATTTGAGGATCAAGTTTTAAGATATTTTTCTTAAAGCTTTTCGGCTATAGGTTAATGTTAAAACACTTGTGTTTTAGGTTTTCCTCTTTGTATTTTGGCTTGTATTTTCATTAGAATGTGATGAATTTATACAACCCTAATCTCCTAAAACATATAGGAAAACTAACTAAACGCTAACAAAACACTAACTAGTTTCCTAATATGGTAATTCCCTAAAATTTAAAGGTGCCATGTTGGCATCGACCTGAAGATTGGAGCACCAACCCGCGTTTGGAGGCTCTTGGAAAATTGAAGATGCAATGCGCATCGACCTGAAGCTTGCAACACCGACCCGCCTTCGGAGGCTGCAAATTTTTTTTTACCATAATATTGTATCTTATTCCCACTTTATTTTCAAGTTGGGCATTTGTGACCATTCATGCTCCAACTTGAGGGAGGGTATTAGGGAATTACCGGATTAAGAAACTAGTTAGTGTTTAGTTAGCATTTAGTTAGTTTTCCTATATGTTTTGGGAGTTTAAGGTTGTATAAATACATCATATTCTAATGAGAAAACCTAAGACAAAAACAAAGATTATCAAAGAAACACAAGGGTTTTGTCAGTTAATGAACCTCCCAAACAATAAATTGAAAAAAAAGGATAAAATGTACTCCGTGACAAAAAATGACTGTTTTTAAACAAAAATTGGGAGACTATAGTAAATGGGTTTTTTAAAAAAATTTAATTCACAAAAAACGTTTATATTCAAATTCTCCACTTTTTATTGGGCGAAACATGTACCAAATTAAAGTTATTCAATCACGTGCTTCAAATGAACTCGTTTTGAGTTTTGAGAATTTACGGTTTAGGGATCGAGTTTTAAGATGTTTATCTTAAGGTTTTGGGTTGTAGCTTAATGAACCTCTCAAACCATACATTGAAAAAAGAAAACGAAAAATGTACTCATAAAAACAAATGATCAAAATTACTCGTTTTAGACCAAAATTTGAGGAATAAAGTAGAGATGTTTTCAATTTTTTTAATTCACAAACAAAGTGTACATTCATCTAACATTCACATTCCCCGAGATTTTATTTGACCAATCATGTACGAAACTAAAGTCCTTCAACCACGTGCTTGAAATGAACTCGTTTACGATTTTGAGAATTTACGGTTTAAGGATCGAGTTTTAAGGTGTTTTTATTAAGGGTTTTGGTCCTAAAACGTTTGGGCTATAGGTTAATGAACCTCCGAAACCATATATTGAAAAAAGAAAAAGGAAAAATGTACTCATAAAAAATGACCAAAATAACCATTTTTTGTTCAAAGTTGGAGGATTATAGTAAACCATTTTTTGAAATTTTTTTAATTCACATTTTTTTTTTGTTAATATAAATTTCATATACCCAAATTTTTATTTGACCCAAGCATGTACCAAATTAAAGTTATTCCACCACCTACTTCAAAGGAACTCGCTTAGGGTTTTGAGAATTTACAGTCCAGGGATTGAGTTTTAAGGTATTTCTCTTATGATTTTTGGTTCTAATGCTTTTTGGGTGTAGGTTAATGAACCTCCAAAAATAAAAAATAAAAAGAAAAATGTAGTCCTAAAAGACAAAAATGACCATTTTTAGACTAAAATTAGAGGACTTAAAGTAAACGGTTTTTTCAAAGTTTTTTAATTCACAAAAAAAGTGAACATTCATATAAAATTAACATTCTCCATTTTTGTTTTTTACCAAGCAGGTAAGAAATTAAAGTTATTCAACCACGTGCTTGAAAAGAACTCGATTGAGGTTTTGGGAATTTATGGTTTAGCGATCGAGTTTTAAAGTATTTTCTTAAGGCTTTTAGTCCTAAAGCGTTGAGGCTAATGAACCTCCCAAACAATACATTGGAAAAATAAAAGAAAAATGGTACTCATAAAAAAATGACTTTTTATAGGCCAAAATTGGACTATAGCAAAGGGTGTTTTCAAAAAAAAAAAAAAAATCACAAAAAAGTGAATATTCATATAACATTCACATTACCCACTTTTTATTTGATCATGTAGGAAATTAAAGTTATTCAACCACGTGCTTCAAATGAACACATTTAAAGTTTTGAAAATTTACGGTTTAGGGATATAGTTTTAAGCTGTTTTTCTTAAAGCTTTTCGGCTGTAGGTTAATGAACCTCCCAAACAATAAATTGAAAAAAAAGAAAAAAATGTACTCATAAAAAAATGACTGTTTTTAGACAAAAAATGGGAAACTAGAGTAAACTGTTTTTTCAAAACAAATTAATTCACAAAAAACGTTTATATTCATATTCTCCACTTTTTATTGGGCGAAGCATGTACCAAATTAAACTTATTCAACCACGTGCTTCAAATGAACTCGTTTTGGGTTTTGAGAATTTACGGTTTAGGGATCAAGTTTTAAGATGTTTATCCTAAGGCTTTTTGGTCATAAGGCTTTTGGGTTGTAGGTTAATGAACCTCCCAAACCATACATTGAAAAAAGAAAAGGAAAAATGTACTCATAAAAAAATGACCAAAATTACGGTTTGTAGACCAAAATTGGAGGACTAAAGTAAAGATGTTTTTAATTTTTTTTAATTCACAAACAAAGTGTATATTCATATAACATTCACGTTTCCAACTTTTTATTTGACCAAGCATGTACAAAATTAAAGTTATTCAACCACGTGCTTGAAATGAACTCGTTTACGATTTTGAGAATTTACCGTTTATGGATCGAGTTTTAAAGTGTTTTTCTTAAAGATTTTGGTCCTAAAGCTTTTGGGCTATAGGTTAATGAACCTGCTAGACCATATATTGAAAAAAGAAAAAAGAAAAATGTACTCATAAAAAAATGACCAAAATGACTGTTTTTTTTGTCACATCCTGTCCCAAATTACCCTACCGAACCTAGGACGAGCTGTGATGACAACAGACCCCGAGAGTGCAATGGAATCTATTGTCAAGTCTCTCTCTAGTTTATAACTTAAACTTCGTCCAGATATAAACCACACAGCAAAAGTTACACTCCTGACATACAGTAGATGATCTGCATTGACTTGATGAGACTGGTGGCAGATGTTGGTCCCAACTATCTCTGGTTGAAACTCAAGAGCAAACCTGGTGGAAAAATAAACATAAAAGAATGAGCTAAAAAGCTCAGTGAGTGGTACGATAGTAATAATATAACTTTCAAGAAACAACTATTTTCACAAACAATAGTAAATCAAACCTCTATTAGACCAACATAAATCACGAACAACTTAATAAGCTCTGGATGAATAATACACCGAGAAATCTATTTAACAACATTTAAATTCCCAACACAGACTAGTAAAATCGTGGAGAAATATGTAACAACAACTCTTGAAAACTTAAACAGAAATTTGTGAAAACTATCACCAAATATGTACCCAATCTCTGGTCATACTGACGTAGAGTAATCTCACACAACATAGCAATCTCTGTCATACTATGTACTCTCTGGTATGTTAGAATGGATCCCACCGACCTCTTTATCTCTGATATGCTATGGAAACACATCCACGTAGCACACGGGTAACTAATCTCCATGGGTACATAAATGTAGTGGTTTTTTGACATCATGTGGGAGTAAGGGATCGAACCCGTAACCTTTTGGTCACTAGTCTATACAGTATGCGGGTTGAGCTATGCTCATGTTGGCTCATAAATGTAGTGGTTTGAAAATCATTCTATGTATAAAACTCTTAAAATCAAAACACTCCAGAACCATTCTCGTTATGAAACAACATTTCACAAACTCTAAACTATTAGCAAAATCATGCTTCCTCTAAAACAATATCTCATAAAACCCTCTCTGATTTCTCACATAACATAAAAACATCTCTAATATCTCAAATAATCAATTCACTTACTAACTCTTAAATAATTTTCATCAAATGCCAAAGCGAGCATAGGGCATATGTATGACTTGATGACCAAGAGGTCTGTGGTTCGAATCCCCATCCTAATGTACTAAAAAAAATATATATATTCATCAAATAGCTGAAATGTTTCTCAAACAACAATTCCAATCGTATACATATAACATTCCCCACTCTTGTTTTTGACCAATAAGGTAAGAAATTAAAGTTATTCAACCATGTGTTTAAAAAGAACCCGGTTGAGGTTTTGAAAATTTACAGTTTAGCGATCAAGTTTTAATGTGTTTTTTTAAGGCTTTTAGTCCTAAAGCTTTGTGGTCGTAAGTTAATGAACCTCCCAAACAATACATTGAAAAAATAAAAGGATAATTGTACTCATTAAAAAAATGACAAAAAATGACGTTTTTTAGACCAAAATTGGAGGACTATAGTAAACGGTTTTCAATTTTTTTTAATTCACAAAAAAGTGAATATTCATATAACATTCACATTTTTTTTTTTTAACATTCACATTACCCACTTTTAATTTGATCAAATAGGTAGGAAATTAAAGTCATTCAACCACGTGCTTCAAATGAACACATTTAAAGTTTTGAGAATTTACAGTTTAGGGATCTAGTTTTAAGGTGTTTTTCTTAAAGTTTTTGGTCCTAAAGCTTGTTGGTAGTAAGTTAATGAACCTCTCAAACAATAAATTGAAAATGAAAAAGGAAAAATGTACTCATAAAAAAAAATGATTGTTTTAGACCAAAGTTGGGAGACTATAGTAAACGGTTTTTTCAATTTTTTTAATTAAAAAAAAAACGTTTATATTCATATTCCCCACTTTTTATTGGGCGAAGCATGTACCAAATTAAAGTTATTCAACCACTTGATTGAAATGAAGTCGTTTTGGGTTTTGAGAATTTATGGTAGGGGTTGAGTTTCAAGTTTTTTTTTTCTTAAGGTTTTGGGTCCTAAAACTTTGGTGTTGTAGGTTAATGAATCTGCCAAACAATAAATTGTAAAAAGAAAATAAAAAATGTACTCATAAAAAAATGACAAAAATGACCGTTCTTAGACCAAAATTTGAGAACATAGTAAACGGGTTTTTCAAATTTTCTTAATTCACAAAAAAAAAATGAATATTCATATAACATTCACATTACCCACTTTTTATTTGACCAAACATGTAGGAAATTAAAGTTATTCAACCACGTGTTTGAAATGAACACATTTAAGATTTTGGGAATTTACTATTTAGGGATCTAGTTTTAAGGTGTTTTTATTAAACCATTTCGTCCTAAAGCTTTTCGGTTGTATGTTAATGAATCTCCCAAACAATAAATTGAAAAAAGAAAAGGAAAAATGTACTTATAAAAAAATGACCGTTTTTATACCAAAATTTGGAGACTATAGTAAACGATTTTTTCAAAAAAAATTTAAATCACAAAAAATGTTTATATTATATTCTCCACTTTTTATTGGGCGAAGCACGTACCAAATTAAAGTTATTCAACCTCGTGCTTCAAATGAATTCGTTTTGGATTTTGAGAATTTACGGATTAGAGATCGAGTTTTAAGGTGTTCTTCTTAAGGTTTTTGGTCCTAAAGCTTTTGGGTTGTATGTTAATGAACCTTCCAAACCATACATTGAAAAACGAAAAGGAAAAATGTACTCATACAAAAAATGACCAAAATTATCGTTTTTAGACCAAAATTCGAGGATTAAAGTAAAAATGTTTTAAATTTTTTTAATTCACAAACAAAGTGTATATTCATATAACATTCACGTTCCCCACTTTTTATTTGACCAAGCATGTACAAAATTAAAGTTATTCAACCACGTGCTTGAAATGAACTCGTTTACGATTTTGGGAATTTACCGTTTATGAATGAGTTTGTTTATTGTTGTTTTGTTTCATGTTTTTTTTTTTTTTAGAAGTTATTGTATTAGGAAATATTTCATTTACCTTTTTTTCCATTCTTGGTATATAGTTTGCTTACTTAGTTTATATTGTCTTTAGATTTTAACCCACAAATAGAATGAAGATTTGCCTTAATTGAATTCTAAATGAAGAGAGAGAAAGTGGAAAATAAATTAGAATTTTCATGGCATCATAGCAACCAAACAAAAAACCCTAGAAATAAGTCTCCTCTGCTGCCGCCAGAGTCTGTCGGACAACGTCGTGCAGCCGCCGGAGTTGAGACCCGAAGTCGTGCAGCAGCTGAAGTCATCTATCGTGGAGATCAAACGCCGCCGTGAAGCTGCCCTCGCCTGCGAAGCTGCCACCTTCCACCGTCGAGATCTGACGCCGCCGTTGAGATCTGAAGGCGTTGAAGCTTGTGTTGAGGTAGATCTGAAGCTGCCATGGAGGGAGATCTGACGTTGACGTCCAGATCTGAAGTTTGAGTTGAGTTGCAACTATCGCCGTCGCCGTCACTTGCAATTTGAAGTTGAGTGAGTTCCGGTCATTTTGAAATAGTTTTTTTTTCCTTCTTTCTTCTACCATTTGTTTTCCAATGGCTAATGGTAAAGAGAACTTTGGAAGTGAAAAAATTGACCCACACTCCCTGTACTATCTTGCCTCCGGAGATCAACCGGGAAATTTAATCAGTCATGTGTCCTTGACATCTGAAAATTATATTGCGTGGTCGAGAGCAATGATGCTCTCGTTTAAGGCTTGTAGAACATTCATGTTTGTAGATGGAACGATATCCAAACCCAAAGAAAACAAAAAGATGCTTGATTGGGACATTGTAAATTTCATGCTTGTTTCATGGATCACGAGGAGCATTGACTCGAAGATTGCATCGTCGATTCCTTATCACGATGAGGCAAAGAAACTTTGGGATTATCTAGAGAAGAGGTTTTGCGTTGCTAACGGTCCACGCCTTCAGCAGTTTAGATCGACCATTATGAACTGTAAAAAAACCAAATCTATGACTATTTGTGATTACTACAATAAATTGATGGGCCTATTTGATGATCTTGCTTGTCTTAAACCATTACCTTCTTGCCAATGCGGCTTATGCTCTTGTGATGTGTCTGGTAAATTCGCGAAGAAGAAAAAATTCATCAATTTTTGATTGGGATTGACGATGCTTTATATTCTACTGTGAGCACTAATCTTTTGTCTCAGAATCCGTTAACATCTTTATACGGTGCCTATCAGACTTTAATTCAAGAGGATAATGCTTGCGATATGGCTCATGACAAAATTGTTTCCGAAGAGCATCAAGCTTTTTCTTTACAAGTGGCACGTCCAAAAGGACGATCTGATAAACCCTACAGACTTGGAAAATCTCAAATGTTTTGTACTCACTGCAAACAGACTGGTCACGATGTGTCCAATTGTTTTAAAATTCAGGGTTACCTAGACTGGTGGGAGAATCGTTTGACGGGTGGCAAAGGAACGACAGACCGAGGTCGAGGTTCTAGTGCTCGCGCCAACGTTGCAGTTGCAGGTAGTGTTGGCACTGATATTTGCGAATGGTGATTCAGTTTTTGCTCTGGTCGATCTCAAGCCTGGACAAATTCAAATTTTGTTGAATATGATAAACAAAAGTCAGCAGGATAATATGATGGGTAAATGTGTATCTCCCTCTTCTTAGATTAGTGACACCAGAGCGACTCATCATGTGACTGGACATTTGAAATATTTAACCCAAGCATATACTATTATTTCAAGTCCTGTCAGTTTGTCCAATGGGGATACAACATTCGCCACCATGGAAGAGCGAGTTGTTCTCGCCGGTGGACTCATCCTTGAACATATTCTATTTGTACCTACTTTACAATACAATTTAATATCGGTGTCGCAATTAATAGATGATGCTAATTGTTTTGTCTGGTTCGCTCCTTCTTTATGTGCTATACAGGACCAACACTCGGGGAGCCTGATTGGCGTCGGTGAACGGAAGGATGAACTCTATTATTTCTGTGGGAACTTCCTGCAGTGCATGCAGTGAAAGTTCAACATTTATCCGTTTTTGAGTTGTGGCATAGAAGACTGGGGCATTCGTCGGATAGAGTGATAAAGTTAGTCCCTACAATTAGTTCTAGTTCTGTTAGAAATAAATTGAATCATGCTTGTGTAACATGCCCTCAGGCTAAAAAAACTCGTGATAGTTTTCCTGTTAGTGATAACAAGGCCAGTCGTATTTTTGAACTTATCCATGTTAATCTATGGGGTCCAAATACCAACACACCCTCGTCTTGTGGTGTATATTATTTTTAGACAATAGTAAATGATTTTTCACGAGCTGTTTGGGTATATTTGTTGAGTAGTATATCTAAAGTTTCTACAACATTCCACTCTTTCTTTGCTATGGTTGACTGTCAATTTGAGACATATGTTAAAACAGTGAGAAGTGACAATGGTACAAAATTAAATGCATGCTTGCCTATTTTGATAAGAATGGTATTCTTTTTCAAACTTCATGTGTTGGCATTCCACAACAAAATGGGAGAGTAGAGCGCAAACACCGACACATACTTAATGTGGCCTGCGCTCTATTGTTTCAAGGCAATCTTCCTATTCCTTTTTTGGGAAATGTATCTTGGGTGCAGTTTATCTGATCAATCGTATTCCGTCCAGTGTCTTGCAAAATAAAACACCGTTTGAGATTTTATTTGGCACCGCCCCAAATTTTGATGTGTTAGGTGTGTTTGGATGTTTGTGTTTTGCTCATAATCAACGATCAAAATGGCATAAATTCGCACCACGTAGTCGGATGTGTGTGTTTGTTGGTTATCTGCATGGTAAGAAAGGGTGGAAGCTTTATGATCTCAAAACTGGCGAACTATTTGTTTCTCGTGATGTTCAATTTCACGAGAATGAATTTTTCTATGCTGAAACTAGTACTCTTGTCTCTTCTAATGAAAATGTGGTGGATGTTCAACCTATTTTGGATGATATGGAAAGTTCTTTTGAGGAATTAGTTTCTCCTAACATTGTCGATCATGTAGATGGCAATATAGGGTCTTCTAGCGTTGTTAATGATATAAGGGCAGTTCAGGATAATGGTGCAACTTATGATCACACAACCACCACCATTGCTCCTCTAGAGGAAACCCACAATGAAAACTGGTTAATAAATGACGTGGTTGGTTTGGGCCGAGGTTTGCGAACCAAACGCACATCAGTTTTTCTTCGTGATTTTGTTACTGAACCTACAAGAATCAAGAGTCCATCCCCAAGTTCACCGACATCCACGAGCTCCTCAGGTACTCATTACCCTATAACACTTTGTGAATTGTGACAAATTTTCTGCATGCCATTGTATATTTTTTGCAGCAGTAACTACAGAACATGAGCCTCGTAATTTTAATGAGGCTATTAAAGATGTTGGTTGGAGAGAGGCCATAGAGAAGGAAATATGAGCTTTGAAAGGTAATCAAACTTGGGTCATGGAAGTATTGCCCCCAAGAAAGAAAGCCCTTGGATGCAAATGAGTTTATAAAATAAAATATCATGCAAATGGAGTGATTGAACGACTCAAGGCTCGCCATGTCATTTTTGGCAATCACCAAGTTGAGGGTATTGATTATAACGAGACTTTTTCCCCCGTGACAAAAATGGTAACTGTTCGCACCTTTCTAGCAGTTGCCGCTGCAAAGGATTGAGAATTACATTAGATGAATGTTCACAATGCGTTCCTCCACGGTGATCTTGATGAGGAAGTTTACATGAAAGTGCCACCTGATTTTACTGGCAATACGTCAGGTATGGTATGTCGCCTCAAGAAATCTCTCTATGGCTTACATCAAGCTCCGAGGTGTTGGTTCTCTAAGTTGGCTGCTTCATTGAAGAAATATTTATTCACTCACTCTTATTCAGATTATTCGCTCTTTACATTTCATCAAGGACACGTTCAGCTTAACGTCCTCGTATATGTTGATGATTTGATTATATCTGGTAATAATTCTTCCATGGTTGCTTCATTTAAGAAATACTTGGGTGAATGCTTTCACATGAAGGATTTGGGTACTTTGAAATATTTTCTTGGCATTGAAGTTGCTCGAAATCCAGAGGGCATTTTTCTTTGTCATCGAAAGTACACTCTCGACATTATTTCGGAAATGGGCTTATTAGGAGCAAAGCCTGGGGTTTCCAATCGAGCAAAATCATCATCTAGTTCTTGCCACTGGTGATATGTTGGAGGATCCTGAAAGATATCGACGCCTTGTAGGACGCCTAATTTGACATATGTGGTGCACATTTTGACACAATTTATGCAGGTACCACAACAAAACCATTGGAACGCTGCAGTGCGTACTGTTCGTTACTTGAAAGGTTTTCCAGGTCAAAGAATTCTTCTTCACTCAGACTGTGATCTCTCTCTATCAGGCTGGTGTGACTCAGATTCGGGGAGCTGTCCCTTGACTCGTCGCTCTCTTACTGGTTGGCTCGTGTTTCTTGGTGGTTCTCATATCTCTTGGAAAACCAAGAAGCATCACATGACTTCTGTTACGTCTGAACTCAAGTGGCTTAAAGCGCTACTTAGGAGCCTTGGGGTAGATCACGCTCGCACCATCCCTTTATTTTGTGATAGTCCGTCAGCATTGCACACTGCTCAAAATCCCGTGCTTCATGAACGAACAAAACACATTGATGTAGATTGTCATTATGTTCGTGATGCTATTTAGGATGGGGTCATTGCTACAAGTCATGTCTCTACCAATGAGCAACTTGCAAATATCTTTACGAAGGCCTTAGGGCAACGCCAATTTCTATATCTTGTTCACAAGTTGGGCATTTGCAATCCCCATGCTCCAACTTGAGGGGTATTAGAAAATATTTCTTTTACACTCTTTTCCATTCTTAGTATATAGTTTGCTTAGTTAGTTTATATTGTCTTTAGCTTTTAACCCACACATAGATTGAAGATTTATACTAATTGAATTCTAAATGAAGAGGGAAAGTGGAAAATCAATTGTAATTTTCATATTGACTTACCTAAATTTGAAAATTTATGTTGAAAGACTAATATTAGAATCTTATTTATCTTTTATATATTTTTCTTTGTTAAGCACTAATTTCTTTTCATGTTGTTTTAATTGTATATATCTTTATAATATTTTTAATACATATTCCAGCAAAAAAAAAAAAAAAATTCAGTCCTACAATTTTTCATTCAATTTTGATGGGTGTAGTAAGTAAAAATAATTCTGTGTAACTTGCTAGGCCATATGGAATGATCGTAACAACCGGACACATGACTTTATTATTCCTTCTGAATATTTGAAAGTAGAATGGATTCGCAACTATCACAGGTCCTTCAACCTCTCAAACGTTGCGGTGACCCGGTCTGTTTGCTCAAATGTAGCGGTCCCTGATTACACTTGGAGGACCCGTTTTGGGAATGAGTTCAAAATGAATGTGGATGCTGCGTGTCATCCGATAGAGGATAAAACAGGAGTGGGAGTGGTTATTCGTGACTCTGATGGGAATTTAGTGATTGCCTCTTCAGTATGTATTCAAGGGAAACTTGATCCGTTGTCAGCTGAGGCCCTTGCTTTTCTCCATGGTCTGAAATTGGTGGCGAGTAAGGGCATTAGTAATTTGTGGGTCGAGTCTGATGCGCAAGTTTTGGTAAATGCTATCCACTCTCATGACCTGTAGTTGTCCCTCCAAGGGGCAGTGCTTGAAGAGATTCGAGGATGGATGTTAGTTTCTTCAGATTAAGGGCCTTGTCTTTATCCCAAGAACAATTAATCGGGTCGCTCATAATGTGGCAGCTCGAGCTTTTATTGCTGGGGGCCCTCCACTTGGGAGGGTCCTCTCCTATATTGGTTTTAATTTTTATTGCTTAATGATTGTAGTAATTGTATTCCTTACGTGCCTTCGGGCCACCTTTCTTGATTAATGAAGTTTGTTTGTTAAAAAAAAAAAAATAATAATAAAAAAAAATCGATGAATATTTTTTTTTATTGTATTTAATGAGTATGGTATAAAAAGATTGATGAATATTCATCACATCAGTTTGAAACCCTCGGTTTAATTTCTCTCTATTACGATAAGAAACTTCAAAGATCTTGACGACCCTCTCTAATGGCGATTCTCGATTATCCCGACGTGTTGATCGAGGTTCTATCGAGGCTTTCGCCGGAGATTCTGCTCCCATTGAAGTCCGTTTGCAAATCCTGGTATGCTCTAATCAACAACCCTAATTTCGTAACAAAACATTTCTTAAATTCTCCTCAACACAGACACTTTTTTCTCAAGCATTTTGTGATGAAGAACTCTGTACAAACGGATGTTGTATTGTCCATCCTCAAATTTCCCTCCCCTCTGGAACAATCTGTGTCCGTTCAAAATGTCGATTTGCAATTCTTGGAGGGTTATCGGTATTTAGAAATCAGCGGCTACTCTCACGGCTTAGTCTGTCTCACCAATCGTACTGATATTTTCCTCTGTAATCCGACGACCAGAGAGTATTGTAAACTCCCGCCGTCTATTCTCCTCCTCCCTGAACGTCCCCGTGAGCCAGACGGTTATTACTCGTCCGCGTCAGCAACCGGATTCGGGTACGATGCGAAATGTAGGGATTTTAAAGTGGTTAGGGTTGTGGATTTCATAGAAGGACCTGGACACTGTTATCCTTCAAGAGCGGAAATTTACGATTTGAGCAAAGATAGATGGAGAGAAATTGAAAGCCCTGCTTGTGGAAATATATGTTGGATGGATTCGTTTGAGATGCATTACGAAGGAACATATTACTGGTGGGGACTTAAGGAAGGATACAATGAATTTATCCAATCCTTCAACATGAGTGAAGAGGTTTTCGGCGAAATTTCATTGCCGGAGAGTTTCGATGATGAGTGTAGTATGTACAGAAGTATGGGGGTTTTGAATGGATCCATTGTTCTGTCTCGTTATCCATGTAAATTCAATGAAAAACGCTCTGACATTTGGAAGATGGACATTTGGGAAATGGGTAAGAATGAATGTGGTGGTGTTTCGTGGTCGAAGCTATTGACAATCGGTCCTGTTTCTGGAATTCGAATTGAAATGCAATTGGGGTTTGTGAGCTCGGATGAACTTTTAATGGAGGTCAGGGAATTAGGACGATTGATTTTGTACAATTTTAAAACTCAACAGATCAAAGAGCTTCCAATCAAAGGGGATCCAGAAAGCTTCCAAGCTACTTTCTTTGTTGAGAGTTTGGTGTCTGTGAAAGGAGGGAATGAATTTATCAGGTATGAATTTTAGTATTTTCAGCTCTACTTATGTTTAGTTTAAGATCTATCAATTTCTGGTTATGTTTTGAAGCAATGCTTTAGATTTTAGTTTAACACAAAATCCTGTACTTCCTTACTTCCTTATTCCCCACCATTATGTAGACTGCTGAAGCCTGCAACAATTACAGATATATATAACTATGGTGGATACATTTTCCCTTGCCAACACTACAAGTTATATGTTTAGATTTGCAATAGTAGTCAATTGTTGGGATTTTTTTTTGAAAGGGAAATTTACAACCCACCTAGCAAATGCTTTGGAGGGGAGAGTATTTTAAAGCTAAAGCATTAATCGAAAATAGTTCAAATAGTTCAATTACCATAATGTATGAATTAGTGACCTTGAGGTGTCATATAAGACATTGTTTACATATAAGACCAGTGTTTTTAAAAGCTCAAGGCGCAATAAAGCGCAATAGCCTTCCCGCGCTTAAGCGCAAGGCAAAGAAAAGTGCGGGCTTTATTTGATGAGGCGCACCATAGATAAGTGTAAATAATATTTTATATATGAAAGAAAAATAGTAAGATGAATAATAAGATGAAGAAAATAGAACTTTTATTCAAGATTCAATGAATATTCATGTGTTTCTTCCTTCAAATCAGACTTTTTTTCTAAAAAAAGGTAGGAAAGTCAGGCTCGAGGCGCTGGAGCAGGCACCGAGGCGCGCGCCTCAAGTGGGCTTTATTAAGTGAGTCTCGCTTCCTTGAAGCGAGGCGCAGAGGCTGCGCCTTGAGCCTAGGCGCACCAAGGCGCGCGCCAGAGTGGACTTTTTAAAACACTATAAGACATTGATTTTTTTTTCTTTTTGACAACATGTTGGGGTTGGGGATTGAACCTAGGACCTCATGGTCACTAGGCGATACAATACATTATGTCGTTGAGTTATGCTCTTGTTGGCACATATAACACATTGTTTGAATTAGTGGCCATGAGGTTACATATAAGACATTGTTTTGATAACACACTAGTTACACAAGGAATTTGTTCTTTCAATGCAGAGACTACATCTATATATATAGAAGTTTACAAAAGTTAATGTATTAACTCTTCATTGTAGCTAAAAAAACTTTGTATAAATTTTGAGTACACATTTAACTTCATCATCTTTGCAACTTAAACTTTTAATTTCATCAAATTGAACCCTAAACTAATTAAACAAGTGTTGCAATATTTACCCTCTATTTAATTATTTACACACTATTTTTAACAAAAAAAAACAATGTAAAAATCTCCATGTACTAAAATTAACTTATGCACAAAATTAAGTTTGGTTAATGCACAAATTAACCATTTTACGGCATATCCATGAATATTTCTATAAATCATTTTTTTTTAAATATAAATTTAAATAAATAATTAAGTTCTTTTTAGTTCCAAACTAAGTTATAGATGTTGTTATTAGTATCTAGATTTATATTAAATTTAATAGATGATATTTTTTTAATGTTTTATGTGTATTTATAAAACATATTGAAGATATCCATTAATTCTTAATATATATATCGAATCGTCCAATCTATGGATGTATAGACGAATATTTACATCTTTTGTCGAAAATACAATAGGGAGACTTTTAGAACATCAATTTTCAAGATTTTGAAAGTTCGAGAAAATAAGATTTTTACCATGGAGATACATACTAAAATTGTGAAGATAGACAAGAAAAAATGCTCTAAGAACATAAAACCACCTTCCAAAAAATGTTGGGAATATATTTTATCACGATAAACTCCAAGAATGTCAAAATGAAGGTTTCTTAGGTTCAAGATTTTAATTTGTCGAAATGAAGGTTTCAGGTTTCTTGGTTCAAGATTTTAATTGTTCCAACAAAGAAGATTTTTTCATGGATTTGAAGTTAAAAGATTATGGTTTTTTCAACAAAGAAAAGTGTTTTCTAAAATTTGAAAAATATTTTGATGAGGAAGATGAAGTTGAGAAAAAATTGAAAGAATCCGTTGATACTTCTTTTTATTTGGAACAATTGTTCTTTGAAGAAACTTCTCTTTTTATTTGGATCAATTGTTGTTGGAAGTTGAAGTGCAAAACTTTGGTGGACATAATTCTTTGCTCGTTCAAGAATATATAAAAACAAAACAAGAAATTGGGGAGGGGAAAGAAGGGACAAAGATACAGATTTAACAAGGGGCAAAGAGGCAAATTTACCTTTTTTTTATTATCAAAATTGAAAATCATTTTAGGCTTCCTTGAAAAACATTTTGTTGAGCATTATTGTTGAGTTAAACTTTGAGTTAAGACAACTTTGTTTTCACCTCCATATCTCTCTGTGTTAAGTCTTATATTATCACACCCCTTTATATAAGCGTTTAATATCACACTAGGGCAAAACCCTTTTTGAAGTGAGAATCTGAAATTACTCAGTGTAAAATCTTGAGTCCAACTTACCACATGTGATTTTGTGATACCACCTGGATTCGTTGAATCCACCATAGGACCATTTGCTAAGCTCACCATGTGTATAATTTTGTGGTGAATTTCCATATTTGTCTACCCAATTGTGAGCCTTTTGTTAAGCTTGTCACATCTAAACAACGTTCCAAACCCCATGTTACCAAGAAGGCTTTCAAAGATAATGAAATAGTATTTGACTTTGGTTTTACTACATATTAATTAAGGCCTGCAAGTTTCTCAAATATTCTTATATCTCAACTTCTTTTGATCTAAGCTATTTCTTCCATTTTTATTCTCCTTCTTTTCTATTTCCTTAAATAGAAAGTCTCTAAAATGGCGGATAATAGTTTTAGGAACTGAAAGTTAGTAACTTGAGAAATTGTCTCAAAATCTAAATTTCTTTCAATGTGTTTTGCATGGGGATCATCTGTACACGATACCAATAATCATTGACAAAGAAACAAAAATGAAAGGAATATTGGAGTTGAAAAAATGATGGTTAATACATCAACAATCTTCTAATATGTGGTTGCATCAGATCTTGCTAAATCATAGAAAAAATCATAGGAAAAATGTAAAAAGCAAAAAAGAAAAGAAGAAAAATAGTATAAGGTCATCATAAGTCTTAAGTTGCAAAGATTTGGATAATAAATATAGATCAAGAAGCTATATCTTAAAATGCTTTAAAGGTCTTCCTTTCAAGTCATTTGGAGCAAACTTTTCATATTTGCTACATTGGAGGAAAGCCTTCAACTTTGCTACATTAGAGCAAAGTTGTTATTAGCAAGCTGGGGCAAAGCGTGTTCATATTCGCCACACTAGGGCAAAGTTGTCATCTTTGCTGCACTGAGGCAAAATTGTCATCGAACTGGGGAAAAACGTTCAACTTTGCTACACTAGAGCAAAGCCGTCATCAGCAAGCTAGGACAAAACATTCATCTTCGCCACATTATAGGGCAAGGTCATCATCTTTGCTACACTGAGTCAAAATTGTCACCGAAGTGGGGCAAAGTCTTCATCTTTGCTACTCGTCATTAAGCTGAAACAATGCATCCATTCTTTGCTACACTAGGAAAACCCCCCCACTATTTCATAATTTCATGTAAAATTGTCATCTAATTGGGAAAAGACCAAGCTAATTCTTAGAGAATCTCACTTCTATTTTTTTAGTCTTTCAATTTCAAGGGACTTTTCATATTCAAATGAATAAAGTTTAGCCACATTTGTATGAAGGAAATACGTACTTCAGAAATAAAGAGCATAAAGAAGTAAAATGTACTCATAAAAAAAAAGAAAAAAAGAAAAAATGTACCATAAAAAAATGACCGTTTTTAGAAAAATAGGGTACTATAGTAAACGGTTTTTTCAAATTTTTTAAATTTACAAAAAAAGTATATTCATACAACATTCATACTCTCCACTTTTTATTTGGCCAAGCATGTACCAAATTAAAGTTATTTCACCACGTGCTTGAAATGAACTCGTTTAGGGTTTTGAGAAATTACAATTTAGGGATCGAGTTTTAAGATATTTTTCTAAGGCTTTTGGTCCTAATGCTTTTTCACTATAGGCTGATGAACCTCCCAAACCATAAATTGAAAAAAAGTAAAAGAAAAATGCTGTCATCAAAAAATGACAAAAAATTGACCATTTTTAGACCAAAATTGAAAGACAAAGTAAACCACTTTTTCAAAAAAATTTAATCCACAAAAAAAAGTGAGTATTCATATAACATTTACATTCCCCATCGAGTTTTAAGGTGTTTTTATCAAAACTTTTGGTCCTAAAGCTTTTGGGCCATAAGTTATTGAACCTCCCAAACCATACATTCAAAAAAAGAAAAAGGAAAAATTTACTCATAAAAAATGACAAAAATAACCGTGTTGAGATCAAAATTGGATGACTATAATAAACAGTTTTTCAAATTTTTTAAATTCACAATTTTTTTTTTATTAATATAAATTAAAGTTCATATACCCCTCCTATTTGTCCAAACATGCACCAAATTAAAGTTATTCAACCACGTGCTTGGAATTAACTCGTAGGGTATTGAGAATTTACGGTTTAGCGATCGAGTTTTAAGGTGTATTTGTTAAGGCTTTTGGTCCTAAAGCTTTGGTGTTGTAGGTGAATGAACCTGCCAAACAATAAATTGTAAAAATAAAATGACAAAAATGACAAAAATGACAAAAATGATCGTTTTTTAGATCAAAATTGGAGGATTATAGTAAACGGTTTTTCAATTTTTTTTAATTAATAAAAAAGTGAATATTCATATAACATCCAAATTCCCCACTTTTTATTTGACCAAACAGGTAGGAAATTAAAGTTATTCAACCGCGTGCTTGAAATGAACACATTTAATTTGAGAATTTACAGTCTGAGGATCAAGTTTTAAGATGTTTTTCTTAACGCTTTTCGGGTATAGGTTAATGAACCTCCCAAACAATAAATTGAAAAATAGGATAAAATGTACTCATGACAAAAAATGACTATTTTTAAACAAAAATTGGGAGACTATAGTAAACAGGGTTTTTCAAAAAAAATTAATTCACAAAAAACGCTTATATTCAAATTCTCCACTTTTTATTGGGCGAAGCATGTACCAAATTAAAGTTATTCAACCACGTGATTCAAATGAAGTCGTTTGGGTTTTGAGAATTTATGGTAGGGTTGAGTTTTAAGTTTTTTTTTTCTTCTTAAGGTTTTGGGTCCTAAAACTTTGGTGTTGTAGGTTAATGAATCTGCCAAACAATAAATTGTAAAAAGAAAATAAAAAATGTACTCATAAAAAAATGACAAAAATGACGGTTCTTACACCAGAATTTGAGAACATAGTAAACGGGTTTTTTCAAATTTTCTTAATTCACAATAAAATGAATATTCATATAACATTCACATTACCCACTTTTTATTTGACCAAGCATGTAGGAAATTAAAGTTATTAAACCACGTGTTTGAAATGAACACAGGGAGATGCGGCTTGATGTCTCAGACCATAAGGATAGAAAAAGTGTTGCTTCGTAGGAAAGAGGCCTTAGACCAGGCTTTTTTAGGACGGGCAAGGGCCACGAGAGAGGTTTTCCTATTATCCGGAACACATTTAAGATTTTGAGAATGTACTGTTTAGGGATCTAGTTTTAAGGTGTTTTTCTTAAACCATTTCGTCGTAAAGCTTTTCGGTTGTAAGTTAATGAATCTCCCAAACAATAAATTGAAAAAAGAAAAGGAAAAATGTATAAAATGACTGTTTTTATACCAAAATTTGGAGACTATAGTAAACGGGTTTTTCGAAAAAAAAATTTAAATCACAAAAAATGTTTATATTATATTCTCCACTTTTTATTGGGCGAAGCACGTACCAAATTAAAGTTATTCAACCACGTGGTTCAAATGAATTCGTTTTGGGTTTTGAGAATTTACGGATTAGAGATCGAGTTTTAAGGTGTTCTTCTTAAGGTTTTTGGTCCTAAAGCTTTTGGGTTGTAGGTTAATGAACCTCCCAAATCATACATTGAAAAAAGAAAAGGAAAAATGTACTCATACAAAAAATGACCAAAATTATCGTTTTTAGACCAAAATTCGAGGACTTAAGTAAAAATGTTTTAAAAAATTTTAATTCACAAACAAAGTGTATATTCATATAACAATCACGTTCCCCACTTTGTATTTGACCAAGCATGTACAAAATTAAAGTTATTCAACCACGTGCTTGAAATGAACTCGTTTACGATTTTGGGAATTTACAGTTTATAGATCGAGTTTTAAGGTGTTTTTCTTAAAGAGTTTTGTCCTAAAACTTTTGGGCGGTAGGGTTAATCAACCAGAGAAACCATATATTCAAAAAAGAAAAGGAAAAATGTACTTAAAAAAAATGACTAAAATGACTGTTTTTTTGTTATCAAAATTGGAGAACCATAGTAAACGATTTAGAAACATGTACCAAATTAAAGTATTCAACCACGTTCTTGGAATGAACTTGTGTAGGGTTTTAAGAATTTACGGTTTAGAAATCGAGTTTTAAGGCATATTTCTGAAGGTTTTGGTCCTTAAGCTTTGAGGTTGTAGGTTAATGAACCTCGCAAACAATAAATTGAAAAAGAAAATGAAAAATGTAGTCATAAAAAATGATAAAAATGACTGTTTTTAGACCAAAATTGGAGGACGGCAGTAAACTATTTTTCCATTTTTTTTAATTCGCAAAAAAATGAATATTCATATAACATTCAAATTCCCCTATTTATTTTACCAAGCATGTAGGAAATTAAAGTTATTCAATCACATGTTTTAAATTAACACATTTATGGTTTTGAGATTTTCCAGTTTAAGGATCCCTGTTATGGTGTTTTTCTTAATAATTTTGGTCCTAAAACTTTTTGGCCGTGAAACTCCAACCATACATTAAAAAAAGAAAAGGAAAGTTTTGGCCCATTTTTCTAATTACCCAAACTATAAATAGATTTGTTGAGTGACAAACTATAAATTTGTTGAAGTTTTTATAGGTAGGTTAGAACTCGCCTTTCCCATTTATTTGACGAATTTGCACATAGCTTCTAGTCTTTGACGTCAAGAAAAAAAAAAAAGGCTGTAACAAAAGGAGGCTTACGTTTTCTTGCTTTTCTTTGTTGAACCCTACACGGTCTGCTATCTTTCTTGAATCCCAATTCTACACGGTCTGCTCTCTTTTCTTGAATCTCAATTCTACCGTTCGTTAGCCGAAGTAGAGAAATATGGATGATTCGGCATCCTCGTGTGTTTATGTGTATGCTTTTAAAAATATTTTTTTTATTTAGAGCAAATAATGATTTGAATCTAGCGGATTGGATCAACCGAAAACGTGCGGTCAGTGTCTTAAAAGTCGCAGTCAGGCGCGTGCCTAGGCGCAATGCACAATGTTGGAGCCTCACCTTGGATAGGCGCGGTTTAGAAGTCGCGGCCAAGACGCACGACAATGGTGGATTCCAAAGTCGCGCGCCCAGAAAGTTTTTGATTTCCCTTTTCATTTTTTTTTTATCCAAAACGAAATTGTTTTTGCGTTTTGATTAATTAAAAGGTTTATATATGACACTTGGACTAGAAATGGGCCAAACCCCAATACAAATACATAAAATCCAAGACAAATTTGGTTTATGTTTATTGTTGTTTTGTTTCATGTTTTTTTTTGTGAAGTCATTGTATTAGGAAATATTTCCTTTACATTCTTTTCCATTCTTGGTATATAGTTTGTTTAGTTAGTTTATATTGTCTTTAGATTTTAACCCCCAATTAGAATGAAGATTTGCATTAATTGAATTCTAAATGAAGAGAGAGAAAGTGGAAAATCAATTAGAATTTTCATGGCATCAGAGCAACCAAACAAAAAACCCTAGAAATAAGTCTCCTCTGCTGCCGCCAGAGTCTGTCGGACAACGTCGTGCAGCCGCCGAAGTTGAGACCCGAAGTCGTGCAGCAGCTGGAGTCGTCTATCGTGGAGATCAAACGTCGTCGTGAAGCTGCCCTCGCCTGCTAAGCTGCCACCTTCCACCGTCGAGATCTGACGCCGCCGTTGAGATCTGAAGGCGTTGAAGCTTGTGTTGAGGTAGATCTGAAGCTGCCATGGAGGGAGATCTGACGCTGACGTCCAAATCTGAAGTTTGAGTTGAGTTGCAACCATCGTAGTCGCCATCGCCGTCGCCGTCACTTGCAATTTGAAGCTGAGTGAGTTCCGGACATTTTGAAATAGTTTTTTTTTTCCTTCTCTCTTCTACCATTTGTTTTCCAATGGCTAATGGTAAAAAGAACTTTGGAAGTGAAAAAATTGATCCACACTCCCTGTACTATCTTGCCTCCGGAGATCAACCGGAAAATTTAATCAGTCATGTGTCCTTGACATCTAAAAATTATATTGTGTGGTCGAGAGCAATGATGCTCTCGTTTAAGGCTTGTAGAACATTCATGGTTGTAGATGGAACGATATCCAAACCCAAGGAAAACAAAAAGATGCTTGATTGGGACATTGTAAATTACATGCTTGTTTCATGGATCACGAGGAGCATTGACTCGAAGATTGCATCATCGATTCCTTATCACGATGAGGCAAAGAAACTTTGGGATTATCTAGAGAAGAGGTTTTGCGTTGCTAACGGTCCACGCCTTCAGCAGTTTATATCGACCATTATGAACTGTAAACAAACCAAATCTATGACTATTGGTGATTACTACAATAAATTGATGGGCCTATTTGATGATCTTGCTCGTCTTAAACCATTACCTTCTTGCCAATGCGACTTATGCTCTTGTGATGTGTCTGGTAAATTCGCGAAGGATCGTGATGAAGAAAAAATTCATCAATTTTTTATTGTGATTGACGATGCTTTATATTCTACTGTGAGCACTAATCTTTTGTCTCAGAATCCGTTACCATCTTTATATGGTGTCTATTAGACTTTAATTCAAGAGGATAATTCTCGGGATATGGCTCGTAACAAAATTGTTTCCGAAGAGCATCAAGATTTTTCTTTACAAGTGGCACGTCCAAAAGAACGATCTGATAAGCCCTACAGACTTGGAAAATGTCAAATGTTTTGTACTCACCGCAAACAGACTGGTCACGATGTGTCCAATTGTTTTAAAATTCAGGGTTACCTAGACTGGTGGGAGAATCGTTTGACGGGTGGCAAAGGAACGACAGACCGAGGTCGAGGTTCAGGTGCTCGCGCCAATGTTGCAGTTGCAGGTAGTGTTGTTGCAGAGAGTAGCAACGCACTGATAATTGCGAATGGTAATTTAGTTTCTGCTCTGGTCGATCTCAAGCCTGAACAAGTTCAAATTTTGTTGAATATGATAAACAAAAGCCAGCAGGATAATATGATGGGTAAGTGTGTATCTCCCTCTTCTTAGATTATTGACACTGGAGCGCCTCGTCATGTGACTGGATATTTGAAATATTTAACCCAAGCATATACTATTCTTTCAAGTCCTGTCAGTTTGTCCAATGGGAATACAACATTCGCCACCATGGAAGGGCGAGTTGTTCTCGCCGATGGACTCATCCCTGAACATATTCTATTTGTACCTACTTTACAATACAATTTAATGTCGGTATCGCAATTAATAGATGATGTTAATTGTTTTGTCTGGTTCGCTCCTTCTTTATGTGCTATACAAGACCAACACTCGGGGAGCCTGATTGGCGCCGGTGAACGGAAGGATGGACTCTATTATTTCTGGGGACTTCCTGCAGTGCATGCAGTGAAAGTTCAACATTTATCCGTTTTTGAGTTGTGGCATAGAAGACTGGGGCATCCGTCGGATAGAGTGATAAAGTTAGTCCATGCAATTAGTTCTAGTTCTGTTAGAAATAAATTGAATCATGCTTGTGTAACATGCCCTCAGGCTAAAAAAACTCGTGATAGTTTTCCTGTTAGTGATAGCAAGGCCAGTCGTATTTTTGAACTTATCCATGTTGATCTATGGGGTCCAAATACCAACACAACCTCGTCTTGAGGTGTTTATTATTTTTTAACAATAGTAAATGATTTTTCACGAGTTGTTTGGGTATATTTGTTGAGTAGTAAATCTGAAGTTTCTACAACATTCCACTCTTTCTTTGCTATGGTTGACTGTCAATTTGAGACATATGTTAAAACAGTGAGAAGTGACAATGATACAGAATTAAATGCAAGCTTGCCTATTTTGATAAGAATGGTATTCTTTTTCAAACTTCATGTGTTGGCATTCCACAACAAAATGGGAGAGTAGAGCGCAAGCATCGACATATACTTAATGTCTCCTTTTTGGGGAGAATGTATCTTGGGTGTAGTTTATCTGATCAATCATACTTCGTCCAATGTCTTGCAAAATAAAACACAGTTTGAGATTTTATTTGGCACTGCCCCAAACTTTGATGTGTTAGTGTGTTTGGATGTCTGTGTTTTGCTCATAATCAACGATCAAAAGGGCATAAATTCGCTCCATGTAGTCGAAAGTGTGTGTTTGTTGATTATCCGTTAATAGACATTATATGGTTTCATCCTAAAATCAATTGGTGATAGGAGGAGTAGCCCATGTATGTTACATTGTGAGTGAGGTCCCTTCATCTTTCCGATGTGGGATCCTCAACATGCCCCTCAAGATGGAGCCTCTTTGGGTTCACCATCTTGGGTCGGATCCCATTTTTGGACTGAATATCCATTTGGGCTTTGTGGGCTCTGATACCATATTAGACATGGGGTAACCAGAAGAATGTCTACAAACTTGAAAGCCAACATGAAAAATGTTTAACACCTTTTTTCTTTTGAATAATGTCTAAACCCTATATTTAGTAAGGCAACCTAAACACAATTGGACAAACCTACCCTTCTACCATTTTCAATAATTTTGAAAATAAAAATAGGCTGCAAAAATGTAAATTGTTGGGAGGAGGGAGGGGAAGTTATGGATTGGGAGTTAAAAAGACGTTAAAAAGGGAAATAATTGACATTTATCCCATGAGAGTTACATGGTTATACTCCCAGGACCCAAAATTTAACAGAAGGATTTGTATACTTAAGGAAGTGATGAATTTCGGCTCTGTATACCTGAGGAATTTTGGCTCTGTATACTTGAGGAATTTCGGCTTCGTATACTTGAGGAATTTCGGCTTTGTATACTTGAGGAATTTCGGCTCTGTATACTTGAGGAATTTTGGCTCTGTATACTTGAGGAATTTCGGCTTTGTATACTTGAGGAATTTCGGCTTTGTATACGCTCTGTATACGTGATGAATTTGGGCTTTATATACTTGATGAATTTCGGCTCTGTATATCTGAGGAATTTTGGCTCTGTATACTGAGGAATTTCGGCTCTGTATACCTGAGAAAGTGATGAATTTCGGCTCTGTATACGCTCTGTATACCTGAGAAAGTGATGAACTTCGGCTCTGTATACCTGAGTGATGAATTCCGGCTCTGTATATCTGAGGAAGTGATGAATTTCGGTTGTGTATACCTAAGGAAGGGATGAATTTCAGTTGTGTATACCTAAGGAAGGGATGAATTTCAGCTCTGTATACCTAAGGAAGTGATGAACCTGCAGAAAAATTCACCACGTCACGTCAGGTGTATACATGGTTGTACACATAGTAATAAAAGGAAACCATATGATTGACCAACCACTTACGACAGATGGATGGTATGCATGAGTCGCTCCGAATGGCAGATTGACAACCACTGTATACCCTTCCCCGATGAGTTGCTTCATTCCTCCATTGAACCGTATACAGTACAATATTAACCCCACAACTTTTGAATCGGACAAATCGTAACAAATCAAAAAGAAAACGTATGATTAAAAAACTCAATAAATCCAAAAAAAAAAAATACCGTGTTAGTAGTCGGAGAAAGTTTCGATTGGCAGCTTCACGACGATTAAAAATTGGAGAAGCTATTGCGTGACGAAAAATTGGAAAAGCTATTGCGTGACGAAACGACAACATAAAATAAAAGAAAACGATCTGCAGATGATAGAGATACGTGAGGTTGAAGATGAACCCTAACTAAACTAACGAAAAAAATCTAAATCAACTCAAATCGATTATTATATATAGGGATTTCATTCCACTAAATATTAATAATATTATTATTTTATTTAGTTATTTAAATTTTAAAATATTTACTTTTCTAATTCTACTCTATTTAATTAATTAAATATTTTGTAAAAAAAAATCTAAATCAATGAATATCCCTTGTATATAGTGATTTTATTAAAACTTATATTATTTAATTATTTAGATTTTAAAATATCTACTCTTCTAATTCTACCCTATTTAATTAATTAAATGTATTTAAATTTTAATATCTTCCATTTGTTAGAGTTGATATCGTATTTTCTAAACTATTTTAAACCTTTAAATTATGTAATCTTTTCATTTTGGAGTTATTTAATGTTTGAATATATAATTCTCTAAGATAAATTTTGCTATTTATATTTATATTTTAATGTTATTTACCAATTGAAACTTACGCTACACGATACAATAAATTTTAAATTTGATACACGTTTCGTTGGTTTTTGACACACCCGTGGAGATATACAACGACATCCCCGTACACACATTCGGTCAGTGTATACGTTTGGACACACCTTAATTACTAACACCTTGTAATCTTAAAGCTTCTCCTAAGAATAGGGAACAACCAAAACACTGCTCACCCTACGAACTAGGAGAGATTGGTAATATGAGATGAAACACATGGAGATACACAACGACATAAATTACTTAACGGAAAAAATAACAAAGTTTTTTTAAACGAAAAATCATCCACCTCACCAAACAAAAATTAATTAATTTCAAAACTTATTAAATTTTAAAATCCAATAAATTAATTTCAAAATTAATTAATTTTTAAAATAGGAAATCCTATAAGGGTATAATGGGGAACCAACTAAAACAATCTTCTTCCTAAAAAAACTCTAGACATGTAATGCAAACCATCCACGTATTTAGACATTTTTCATTATGCCTAATTATTTGTAGACATTCCTCTTAAATTCCCTATTATACATCATGGGGTTCCATCTTAAAACCAATTGGTTTTAAGATGGAACCCCATGATATCTAATATCCGCATGGTAAGAAAGGGTGAAAGCTTTATGATCTCAAAACTGGCGAACTGTTTGTTTCTCGTGATGTTCAATTTCACGAGAATGAATTTTCCTATGCTGAAACTAGTACTCTTGTCTCTTCTGATGAAAATGTGGTGGATGTTCAACCTATTTTGGATGATATGGAAAGTTCTTTTGAGGAATTAGTTTCCCCTAGCACTGTCGATCATGTAGATGGCATTATAGGGTCTTCTAGCATTGTTAATGATATAAGGGCAGTTCATGATAAGGGTGCAACTTCTGATCACACAACCACCACCATTGCTCCTCTAGAGGCAACCCACAATGAAAACGGGTTAATTAATGACGTGATTGGTTTGGGCCGAGGTTTGCGAACCAAACGCACATCAGTTCTTCTTCGTGATTTTGTTAGTGAACCTACAAGAATCGAGAGTCCATCCCCAAGTTCATCGGCATCCACGAGCTCATCAGGTACTCATTATCCTATAACGTACTTTGTGAATTGTGACAAATTTTCTGTATGCCATCGTATATTTTTTGCAGCTGTAACTACAGGACATGAGCCTCGTAATTTTAATGAGGCTATGAAAGATGTTGGTTGGAGAGAAGCCATAGAGAAGGAAATATAAGTTTTGGAAGGTAATCAAACTTGGGTCATGGAAGTATTGCCCCCAGGAAAGAAAGCCCTTGGATGCAAATGGGTTTATAAAATATAATATCATGCAAATGGAGCGATTGAACGACTCAAGGCTCGCCTTGTCATTTTTCGCAATCACCAAGTTGAGGGTATTGATTATAACGTGACTTTTGCCCCCGTGACAAAAATGGTAATTGTTCGCACCTTTCTAGCAGTTGCCGCTGCAAAGGATTGGGAATTACATCAGATGGATGTTCACAATGCATTCCTCCACGGTGATCTTGATGAGGAAGTTTACATGAAAGTGCCACCTGATTTTACTGGCAATACGTAAGGTATGATATGTCGCCTCAAGAAATCTCTTTATGGCTTACGTCAAGCTCCGAGGTGTTGGTTCTCTAAGTTGGCTGCTTCATTGAAGAAATATTTATTCACTCACTCTTATTCAGATTATTCGCTCTTTATATTTCATCAAGGACACGTTCAACTTAACGTCCTCGTATATGTTGATGATTTGATTATATCTGGTAATAATTCTTCCGTGGTTGCTTCATTTAAGAAATATTTGGGTGAATGTTTTCACATGAAGGATTTGGGTACTTTGAAATATTTTCTTGGCATTGAAGTTGCTCAAAATCCAGAGGGCATTTTTATTTGTCAACGGAAGTACACTGTCGACATTATTTCAGAAATTGGCTTATTAGAAGAAAAGCCTGCAGGGTTTCCAATCGAGCAAAATCATCATCTAGTTCTTGCCACTGGTGATATGTTGAAGGATCCTGAAAGATATCGACGCCTAATATATTTGTCTTTCACGCGACCAGATTTGACATATGTGGTGCACATTTTGGCACAATTTATGCAGGTACCACGACAAAACCATTGGAACGTTGTCCGTACTGTTTGTTACTTGAAAGGTTTTCCAGGTCAATGAATTCTTCTTCGCTCAGACTGTGATCTCAATCTATCAGGCTGGTGTGACTCGGATTGGGTGAGTTGTCCCTTGACTCTTCGCTCTCTTACTGGTTGGCTTGTGTTTCTTGGTGGTTCTCCTATCTTTTGGAAAACGAAGAAGCAACACATGACTTCTGTTACGTCTGAACTCAAGTGGCTTAAAGCGCTACTTAGAAACCTTGGGGTAGATCACGCTCACACCATCCCTTTATTTTGTGATAGCCAGTCATCATTGCACATGGCTCAAAATCTCGTGCTTCATGAACGAACAAAACACATTGAGGTGGATTGTCATGGGGTCACTACTACAAGTCATGTCTCTACCAATGAGCAACTTGCAGATATCTTTACGAATGCCTTACGGAAACGTCAATTTCTATATCTTCTTCACAAGTTAGGCATTTGCAATCCCCATGCTCCAACTTGAGAGGTATTAGAAAATATTTTTTTTACATTATTTTTTATTCTTGGTATATAGTTTGCTTAGTTAGTTTATATTGTCTTTAGCTTTTAACCCACAAATAGATTGGAGATTTGTACTAATTGAATTCTAAATGAAGAGAGAGAAAGGTGAGAATCAATTATAATTTTCATATTGACTTACCCTAAATTTGAAAAATTATGTTGAAAGATTAATATTGAAATCTTATTTATCTTTTATATATTTTTCTTTGTTAAACACTAATTTCTTTTCATGCTTTTTTAATTGTATATATCTTTATAATGTTTTTTATACATATGCCAGCAAAAGAAAATTTCAGTCCCACAAATTTTCATTCAATTTTAATGGGTGAAGTAAGTAAAAATAATGTGAGCGCTAGGGCTTTTTCTCTCTTTATGAGAGTGCGCCCTCTACCTGAGGGTTTTTTCGTTTAGTGGGCGGCGGCTTATAGGTCTTTGGTTGGCGGCTCAGTTACCGATTTTCAGTTGTGTCTCCACCTGGTGCTTTTAATCTGTGACGTTTTGAACAAGGCAGTGGGTAAGGCTCTTGTGTGGTTTAGTGGGTGTCTGCGAAGGAATTTTGGTTTACTCTTTACTTTTCTTTATTGGTTCTGCTGTGCTTAGTCTTTTTTGCATTGCTGGGAATGGAGGAAATTGCCAAGTTGTGGAAATCGTTCTCTTTAATGGAGAGTGAAGAAGTGGAAGTAGAGGCATCTGAAAGACATCTCCTTCTGTCTCCTGAAAACATTCAAAAGTGTTTAGTTGCTAAGATTTTGACAACTAAAAGGGTAAATGTATAGTCTTTTAAATCAGTTATGAAAACTATATGGAAAGTGCATATAAATACAAGAATTGAGATGACAGACGACAATTTGTTTTATATTTATTTTAAATCAAACGAGGAGAAATCACGAATTATGAACGAGGGTCCATGGACTTTTGATCGTTTCCTTGATTCTATTTACCTCGCTATCGGCCTCAGACCAATTGGGTGATCTAGTTTTTTCGAAAGCTACTTTCTGGGTTCAAATACACAATGTTTCGGCAAACTGTATGACCAAGGAGATGGCTTTGGTGGTAGGAAGGTTGATTGGTCAGGTCGAGGAGATCGAATGTGATGATAATAATAGTTGGACCGGCCCTTTTATGCGCATCCGTGTTTGTTTTGATGTTACGAAACCCCTTCGAATGGGCATAAGTTAAAAACAATGGAAGGTAAAACTGTGTGGTGCCCAATTTTATATGAAAAACTACGTGACTTGTGCTTTCATTGTGGCATTCTTGGTCACTCTCACAGGGAATGTCAACAACGGGCTCCCAACAGTTCCAATTTAGATCACCATCATTATGGCGATTGGATGCGAGCTACAATATTAAAGAAAAACTTCATAGGTAAGTGGGATGAAGGAAGAAGTGGGAAGGAAAATACTGGTGTGGAGGGCCGGGGTAGAGGAGGGTATTCATTCAGATAGGGAGGGAGGGGAAGGAGCGATCGGGAGAGTTGGAGGGTGAAGGAGCCCGATAACGAGGAGGGGGGTTGTTCGGAGGATGAGAAGGGACCAAAGAAGACAAGGGTAGGTCTAGGCGATAGGCTGGGGGAAGAAGGGTCGGGAGATGGAGGGTACATGATCACAGATGAACCTAATCTAGTGATTGATTACAACATTGAGAGGGAAATTGAGGGAGGAAGGAGAGAGCTAGCTGATAGCACACAAAATGAGCTATCTTTATGACTTATTTTATGCTAGTTTAGAGGATTAAATGTGTACTTTCACGATTATATTTGATTATTTTATAGATATCGAGCATTTGGAGCAAAACGGATAATTTAGAAGATTTATGATGAAAAAAGAAGCTCTCTGGATTTGAAGTCTCAAAGTAAAGAGAAAAAAAGAATCAAGTTAAAAATCCAAGGATTAAATATGGATTTTATCATATCTTATCAGATTTTATCATATCATAAATTTTATCTGATTTTATCCCGATCTTATTTTGGGCACCATTTGAATAGAAAAGATATTCCTAATTTAATTTTGAATTCCTAAATTGCTTAGATTCCTAATCTAATTAAGATATGGATTCCTTATTAGATTGGGAAGAATAGTCTATTATAAATAGGCATATTGTCTTCATTCAAAGGGGAGCCGATTTGGAGAGTCAATCCCAATTTCGAAATTACATAGTTTTTAGAGTTTGAAGAGATTTTTGGGAGCACAAAGTACAGATTTACATGCTCGGGATCGTGAAGATTGCAGCGGAAACGTGGAATCGACACGAGTTTTATTTCTTCTTTCTCTTCTAATTTGTAGTTTTATTATGGATTTATTTTTGAGTTTATATTTTGAATTATTGAACATGATTAGCTAAACTCTCTTGACTTTGAGCTTGATGTAATCGTTCTTTGAACCTTATTCTTCTTAATTGATAGTTGATATTTCAATTTCATATTGGTTGTGATAATTTTTCTGAGCTTAATGCATGTTAGGATTTGACCATTCTTTGCTTGATTTTTATATCAATGATTGGAGGTCGAGAGACGATTATTGTTGATGATCCTGAATTATTTTCCCTGATTTATACATGAGATAGACATATCCTTGTAGATTTTGTGACAGTCATAGTTTTACGTTCTTCATATTTAGATTGTCTGAATTGCCATAGAAATATAAGTAATTTACTTTTCAAAGAATATTGTTATTGCTCGAGAGAGAATAACAAGTTTATAGGGTAGAACTTGTCAACAATCTAGAAATTGATTAATTCCATCTTTTAATGAATGAAGAATATGATGAGATAACGGTGAAGTCATTGCTCAACTCAATTTCCTAGGATATATCTCTCTTTATTGTTCTCCAATTTTTATTTTATGTTTTATTTTAATTTTGTTTTAATCATATCATTTGATTTTCATTCTCTAAATAAAATTGAGTGATAGTATTCATGGTAATTAGGTGAACTAGAAAACCGATCCTGAGGACGATATCCGTATTTTTTATACACTATATTAAAACTTGACCCGTACACTTGCGGTAGTTTATTGCACTAATTTTGCACAACACTAGCTAAGGCTGATGAGGTGTTTGCTTAGGAGACAAATTGGATAGCGGAGAAAGAAGTAAATGATAGTTACCTATCAAGGCCTATCAAGCCAAAAGGTTTCCATAGACACTAGGTGATAGGCAGAACACAGGTTATTGATATATCGATGAATGTGGGTCTGGGAGGAAAGAGGAAGACTTGTGATGATCATATAGAGGCAAGTTTGGCCAAGAAGATGCGGTCATTTGAAGTTCTTAATACCATTGGCACATCGGTGGAGGTTGTAGAGCAGCCCCACCTGACACAATGAAAATTCTTAGTTGGAACATCCGGGGAGTGAGAAACCTGAGGACGCTCCGTGACCTGAAAGACGTGATACGTCTTAATAATCCCGATGTTTTATTTCTGTCAGAAACAAAGTGTGGTGAAGAGAAGATAGATGGTGTGCGGGTGGCTTTAAAATTTAGCCATTGCATTACTGTTGAGAGTGAAGGTAACAGTGGGGGGTTATGTCTCTTGTGGAAAAGTGGTGTGGAGGTAGAATTACGATCTATATCCCAAAATCACATTGATTGCGGAATAAGTTGGGGAGGTTTATGTTGGCGGTTTTCGGGTCTCTATGGTTGTCCGGAGGGCCATAACAAGAAGCTTACTTGTGAACTTATTAAGCGTTTGGCAAATAACTATGATTCTCCATGGTTACTGTTACGTCTCCAAAAGTGACCTTTTTAGGACTTGTTTTCCATAGAAAGATGTACACTCTTAGGTGTTTTTGATAGGATTTAGCTTAAACCCATGCTTATATATGATAATTAGAAGAAGGAAGCTAAATTAGGACTTGTATGCAAAAGGAAAGAAAAAGGGTTGAAAAACGAAGTAAAAGAATGAAAAATATGCATTGCGGCAGCATTGCGGAAACATTGCTGAAACCGCAATGTTTCAAGTGAAATCCGTAAGTTGACTGATCTGTTTCTGTTAATTTCCGTTATTTCAGGGATTCGTTCTTTCTCCTCCATCCATTTTGAAGTATGACGTTGAAGATGGATGGTTCTCCTTGGCCCAAACGCACCTGCAGATTACTATAAAAGGGGGTCAAAGTAGAGGGTTTGATCATCATCCGAAAGCGTAGAAGTCTCTTCGCAGCTCCATCTTTTCTCCTGTTTTTCTTATCCGTCTGTTGGTTTGAGAGGTTTAGCTGTTGGAGTCGACAATCTGATAGGAAGGAGAGAAGATTCCTCTTCTCTCCCGATTGGATTCATCCAGGCAAGGCTGACATTTCTCTCCCTTCAGCCGAGGCAATCGCGACGAGGCGTTCAAGCATCATTTACTGCTTTCTGTCTTTCATTTCTAATTTCCAGCTCTGTTTAGTTGTTGTTTCTCTTCTAGTAGCTAGTTCATTTCATTTCGTTGCTTTCTGTCTTTACATTATTTACTTTAAGCTTCCCTTTTGTTCATTCAAACAATCAAGTAATCAAAGCACAAATTATTATTTCACAGTTTCTTAACTTTTGCTGCTACTGTTTTACCTTGCTGTTTTAAGTTTATTTCTCTTCTAAGCATGTCTACTTCATCTCTTATTTCTGTTCTTTCTATATCCATGAGTAACTAAGTCACATAGGGGCATGCTAATGACAATACTATAGGCTAAAAAACGTGAACCAAGCATGTAGGATAGCTCTCGAAGCATTGATTGTATGTAAGCTTCATCCCACGAGCAATTTCGATTGGCCATCCATTTTGTCCAAAGAACTCCTAACCTCTGGAAGGAGTAAGAGTTCAGAGTCATACACTCATGCTAGCCTTTCAAGGTAGCCAGAAAACGACCTAGGAATAGGTGTTTTTCTAGTACAAACCATATCTTTCTGCTTTAACAAGATGCTTAAGACCTTACTTGGACATGAGTAAACTAAAGAATCTAATGCATGAAATCGGAAGATACATGAGATTGAGTTAGTTTGATGCATAGTGAGTTGATCCAGTGCTTGAGAATCGTTTAAAAATGCCTATAGAGGAGTCGTTAGTAGCCCTCGGTTCTCCATTTTACACACTTTCGCTGTTAGTAACATTGCGATAGAATTGCTGTTTCCGCAATTCTGCTAAGTTAAAATATCTGTTTAGCTACTTTCTGCTTCGTTTATTAATCTCTTCTCTTTTCATTTGAGTTTACCATTGATTTGCACTTGTTTATGTTACTACCCTTTACATATTCCTTAGAACTTAGACAATTTAAAACCAATCCTACCCCATCAAATCCACCCATTCTTTCTTAACAATACACTTCACGAGTAGCTAATAATAAATCTCTGTGGGAAAACGAATGAAAAAATACTTACTACTTGCTTACAAGATCATGTATGCTTGCATGTTCTGAGTGCTCTCTCTCTTTTATTGCTATTTATTTCACACATTGAGCACGCAACAGTTACTAGGTGGAGATTTAAATCAGTGTCTATGGGTGCATGAGAAGAAAGGAGGGTCCCGAGATACTCGTTTCATGGATAGGTTCCGTGATACAATCCAGGAGGTCCATCTCAGGGACCTCGGTTTTGTAGGAAAGAAGTTTACTTGGTCCAACAGATGGCAGAAGGGACAGGTTATAATGAAATGCTTGGATCGGTTTTTAGGGAACCAAGCTTTTGAAAGTTTATTTGAATCTACTCGGGTTAAAAATCTTGAGTGGTATGCATCAGATCATCGCCCAATAAGTGTGGATCTTAGAGTTAAGGGGTCAAGTATACACTCTGGGAAATGGAAGTCTACTTTTTGTTTTGAGGAGTTATGAACCTTAGATCCTAGTTGCAGAGATCAGATTAGGATCCATTGGCATGAGCTAGAAGGGGCAGGGATATCAGCCCTTCGGGTTTAGGTCCTTTTCAGGAGGCTTTAAGTTGGTTCAAGCGTGGGCTAAAAAGTTGGGGTCGCACAAAGAGACTTGAATTTTATAGAGAAATCGATACCCAAAGATCTTTGCTTCAGGCGGCTTATGATAGGAGAGGAGGGCCAAATTTTACTGAGATTCGTAGTATCGAGGTGAAGTTGGACAAAGCCTTGATCGTTGAGGAAATTTATTGGAAACAGAGGTCACGGGAAAATTGGCTTAGATGAGGGGATCAGAACACTAAATGGTTTCATAAAAAAACTTCCCTTCGTCGTGAAAGGAATACTATCAATCGAATCAAGGATTCATCTAGTCTATGGTTTTCTGAGGAGAAGGCGATGGATGAAGTGTTTCTGAATTATTTTGCAAATATTTTCAAGTCTTCAAGGCCTAACGAGCATGAGATCAGAGAAGCTACCAAACATGCCCCTAGGAAGGTGTCTCAGAGGATGAATGATATTCTAATGGCCCCTTACTCCGAGGTAAATGAAGCTTTATTTCAGATGTTTCCCACAAAAGCCCCGGGTTCTGATGGATTCCCAGCCCTCTTCTATAAAAAAATTTGGGACATCACGAAGGGAAAGACAGTTGAGACATGTTTAAAGATTTTGAATTAGCAGGCTTCGGTAAGGGAGCTCAATCATACGAATATTGTCCTTATTCCTAAGATAAAGTAACCGGTTGAGGTTTCGGATTTTCGGCCCATCAGCCTCTGTAATGTATCGTATAAAATAATCTCGAAGGTTATAGCAAACAGATTGAAACAGATTCTACCAGAGGTGATATCTGAATTCCAAAGCGCTTTTGTCCCAGGAAGACTCATCTCAGATAATATCCTAATTAGCTCCGAATGCATTAATCACATAATGTCCAAACGACCGGGTACAAAGGGTTTGGTTGCGATGAAACTCGATATGGGTAAAGCCTATGATAGGGTGGAGTGGGATTATTTGAAACATATCATGATTCAGTTCGGGTTTAATGAGTCCTGGGTTGAAATGATTATGGATTGCATAACTTCTATCAGTTTCTCCATTTTAATTAATGAAAAGGCAACAGGCTTGTTTCATCCTCAAAGGGGTCTGAGACAAGGTGACCCTCTGTCCCCCTATCTCTTTCTTCTATGCGCGGAAGGTCTTTCAGGGCTTTTTTCTTCCTCATTGCAGAGGAAAGAGATTTCGGGTTGTCGAATTGCGAGGAACGACCCTCAAATTTCTCATTTGTTCTTTGCTGATGATTGTCTATTATTTTGTGCGGCCTTTGTGGCTGAATGTTTATCTTTAAAGAATTCTTTGGAAACTTATGAGAAAGCTTTCGGGCAGTGTATTAATTTTGCTAAATCTTCCATGTTGTTAGCCCGAATGTTGGGCCTGTTTCCCGAAGTAGTATCAGAGATTTAATGAAGATAAGAGTGGTGTCTAACCTGAGGAAATATCTAGGACTCCCTTCCCATTTCTCTAGAAACAAAAGTAGAGATTTGAGTTTTCTTTAGGAGAGAGTCCAAAAGGCCATTGCGAGATGGAAAGGAAATTTGTTTTCAGCAGAAGGGAAAGAGGTTCTAATTAAGGTCGTGGCTTAGGCCATTCCAACTTATGCAATGTCCTGTATACGAATCCCTAAAGCAGTTGGAGACGATTTGGCTAGATATATGGCTAAGTTCTGGTGGGGCTTTACATCTGTTAAGAAAAAGATCCATTGGAAGGCTTGGGATAAGATTTGTTGGCCAAAGGAGAAATGAGGTCTTGGATTAAAAAACTTGGAAGGTTTTAACCAATCCCTTTTGGCTAAACAAGTGTGGAGGTTGTTGCAGTTCCGTAACTCTATGGTGGCTAGAGTTCTTAAAGGTAAATATTTCCACAGTACATCGGTGTTGCAAGAAGAGATTGGGCACAAACCATCATATGTATGGAAAAGCCTGTTATGGGGTCGAGAGTTGCTATCGCTAGGCCTCAGGAAGAGAATAGGGAATGACAAGGACACTAAGATTTTTGGTGACCCCTGGATTCCAAGGGAATCTACATTTCGGTTACTCACCCCTCACCATCATTCTGAAAGGGATAGAAAGGTCAGTGAGCTCATTTCCGATAGGGGCCAATGGAATAGAGAGACTCTGGAAGCAATGTTTTGGGATGAGGATGTGGATCAAATTATTGCTATTCCAATTTGTCAAACCTGAATCCCAGATAAATGGATTTGGCACTACGATAAGAATGAAGTTTTTTCTACAAAAAGTGCGTATAAATTGTTCATGGCATCCAGAAGCGAAGAGGGCAACTCTAATCCAAGCAGAATGGTTAGATGGTGGAAGGGTTTGTGGTGCTGTAAGTTGCCAAATAAAATTAAGGTGTTCATTTGGAGGGCTTTTCACAACATTCTACCTACCAATCATAACTTGTGCAAGAAAAATATCCCAGTCCATCCTTGGTGTGCGATTTGTAAAGATGAAAGGGAAACGATTTGCCATACCTTATTTCAATGTAGGAGAGCGAAGGGTATTTGGTCCATCATTAATCCTTTAGTCCGTAGAGATTTTGTCCACTGCCCTTCTTTTCAAGAAATGTGTTTGTGGGCTTTGGAGCACCTGTCGAAGGAAGATTTTGTTAAGTTTCTTGTGACTTGTTGGGCGATTTGGACAGACCGAAATTTTTTTTCGAAAGGAAAATTTGTACCTGACGCTATTGTTAGGGTGGAGTGGATTGATTCCTACCTTCAGGAGTTTAAGGTTGCTTCTGAGAGGGCTTTCTGTGTTGAAAATGGGAAGTCTCGTTTGGCAAAATCGATTGCGAAACCTCAACGGTGGAAGCCGCCTGGGCATGGCGATCTGAAAATGAATGTGGACGCGGCGGTGCACCCTTCTCTCAACCATTCAGGTGTGAGAGTGGTGATCAGAAATGAACATGGCTTACTGGTAGCGACTCTCTCAGAAAGGATCGAAGGCAAGTGGGATGTCTTCGCGGCGGAGGCAATGGCCCTGTTGAGAGGTCTCCAGTTGATTTCTTCGAAGGGTTTGGCGAGAGTGCAGATCGATTCTGATGCGATAACGGTGGTCAATGCTCTTCTGGTGCAAAATACCCATTTCTCTCCTTATGAGGCCTTGCTGATGGAGATTCGTAGTTTTTTGTCTAAAGAAATCATTCTTGGGCTGACTTATAGCCCACGCTCATCTAATAAGGTAGCCCATCGGTTGGCGAGTCAAGCTTTGAATTGTGTAGGCTGTTTTGATTGGGATTCTAATCCCCTCAATGGTTAGTTAGTTGCATTTCTTCAGATTTATTCTTTTGTAGCCAAAGTGGCATTTTAGCTTATTAAAAAAAAAAAAAAAGTAAAAATAATCGATGAATATTTATTTATATTGTATTTATTATTTAATGGGTGAAGGTATAAAAAGATTGATGAATATTCATCACATCAGTTTGAAACCCTCGGTTTAATTTCTCTCTATTACGATAAGAAACTTCAAAGATCTTGACGACCCTCTCTAATGGCGATTCTCGATTATCCCGACGTGTTGATCGAGGTTCTATCGAGGCTTTCGCCGGAGATTCTGCTCCCATTGAAGTCCGTTTGCAAATCCTGGTATGCTCTAATCAACAACCCTAATTTCGTAACAAAACATTTCTTAAATTCTCCTCAACACAGACACTTTTTTCTCAAGCATTTTGTGATGAAGAACTCTGTACAAACGGATGTTGTATTGTCCATCCTCAAATTTCCCTCCCCTCTGGAACAATCTGTGTCCGTTCAAAATGTCGATTTGCAATTCTTGGAGGGTTATCGGTATTTAGAAATCAGCGGCTACTCTCACGGCTTAGTCTGTCTCACCAATCGTACTGATATTTTCCTCTGTAATCCGACGACCAGAGAGTTTTGTAAACTCCCGCCGTCTATTCTCCTCCTCCCTGAACGTCCCCGTGAGCCAGACGGTTATTACTCGTCCGCGTCAGCAACCGGATTCGGGTACGATGCGAAATGTAGGGATTTTAAAGTGGTTAGGGTTGTGGATTTCATAGAAGGACCTGGACACTGTTATCCTTCAAGAGCGGAAATTTACGATTTGAGCAAAGATAGATGGAGAGAAATTGAAAGCCCTGCTTGTGGAAATATATGTTGGATGGATTCGTTTGAGATGCATTACGAAGGAACATATTACTGGTGGGGACTTAAGGAAGGATACAATGAATTTATCCAATCCTTCAACATGAGTGAAGAGGTTTTCGGCGAAATTTCATTGCCGGAGAGTTTCGATGATGAGTGTAGTATGTACAGAAGTATGGGGGTTTTGAATGGATCCATTGTTCTGTCTGGTTATCCATGTAAATTCAATGAAAAACGCTCTGACATTTGGAAGATGGACATTTGGGAAATGGGTAAGAATGAATGTGGTGGTGTTTCGTGGTCGAAGCTATTGACAATCGGTCCTGTTTCTGGAATTCGAATTGAAAAGCCATTGGGGTTTGTGAGCTCGGATGAACTTTTAATGGAGGTCAGGGAATTAGGACGGTTGATTTTGTACAATGTTAAAACTCAACAGATCAAAGAGCTTCCAATCAAAGGGGATCCAGAAAGCTTCCAAGCTACTTTCTTTGTTGAGAGTTTGGTGTCTGTGAAAGGAGGGAATGAATTTATCAGGTATGAATTTTAGTATTTTCAGCTCTACTTATGTTTAGTTTAAGATCTATCAATTTCTGGTTATGTTTTGAAGCAATGCTTTAGATTTTAGTTTAACACAAAATCCTGTACTTCCTTACTTCCTTGTTCCCCACCATTATGTAGACTGCTGAAGCCTGCAACAATTACAGATATATATAACTATGGTGGATACATTTTCCCTTGCCAACACTACAAGTTATATGTTTAGATTTGCAATAGTAGTCAATTGTTGGATCAATGTTATTATTTGTTTTTGAAAGGAAAATTTTCAACCCACCTCGCAAATGCTTTGGAGGAGAGAGTATTTTAAGCTAAAGCATCCTCAATCGAAAATAGTTCAAATAGTTCAATTATCATAATGTATGAATTAGTGACCATGAGGTCACATATAAGACATTGTTTTGATAACACACCCGGTACACGAGGAATTTGTTCTTTCAATGCAGAGACTACATCTATATTTACAAGTTTACAAAAATTAATGTATTAACTCTTCATTGAAGCTAAAAATGTTTGTAATTTTGAGTACACATTTAACTTTATGGTCTTTGCAACTTAAACTTTCGATTTCATCAAATTGAATCCTAAACTAATTAAATTAAATTGAACTTTTAACTTAACTTTATATTCTGTCTTTCTTGTTGGTCCATTTTTACAACATATGTGAAAGTTATGGAATTTAATTAAACGGCAATTTAAAAACAAGTATGGGGTTGATTGTGTTGATTGTGACACACTTAACAAATTATTACATGGGTGATCGATTAAATTAAAAGTAAGGATGTAACAAACCTTATAGAAAATTTTATTTTATTCCTCAAATTTGACATACATCTGGAACTCCATAGTACATTTTCTTACCTTAATTTAGTCTGATCGGTCTAAGAGATAGAGATTAGGTTCAGACTTCATATACGGAAAAGTATAATCTTTTTTACTATAATTTTCTTAATGTAATCTTTTTGAAAACAAGTGAATTGATCCAATTTTGTTCAAATCTGATTACTGTTTATTTTATATTAATATTGTTTATATAATTCTTCCAGCTTTATGTACTTTTATTTGGAAAGGAAAGAAAAAGGTGAAAAAGGTGAAATTTAGCTCTTAGATATAGGCATAACACATGATGTCATAATTTCTATTAACTTGAATTAGAGGAACACATACAATAAAAGTAAGCAACCCTAAGGTTAATAACAATAATAAGGAAATAATCTCTTCTTGGAGCACAAAGGCTATGAAAAGAGGAGTAAAAACTATCAAAAACTTTGTAAAGGAGGCCTCGTGGACAAGGGAATCCCGGCAGCAACACAACTCGGTTGGGGTCATTATTACCAAAATAATCATAACACACAATGATTTCAGACAATTGAATTATATTTTGATTTTGAGCATTGGTGTTGCAACGAAGGTCGGGTGTATGTCTTGTTCCAGACCTAATGGCGCCTGCGATGTCAATGTATCTACCGGGTGTATGTCTTGTTCCAGACCTAATGGCGCCTGCGATGTCAATGTATCTACCGGGTGTATGTCTTGTTCCAGACCTAATGGCACCTGCGATGTCAATGTATCTGCGGATTAAATTCTCGCGTCATGAAAGATTGTGAAGAGGTCTAGGGTGTGTGCGCATCCACAGACCTTTTTGGAATAATTAAAAGGGTCTAGGTGTGTGCGCATCCATAGATCTTTTTGGAAATAATTAAAAGGGCTGAAAGAGGGTTTGAACATGTTCCGTGGGCAGACATGAGTGTCTCCAAAAATTAAAGTTGGGCTCTTGTAGCGAGTTCGGCCAATATGTGGTTTCTTTTTTTTTCTTTTTTTTTGAGTACATTGGGGATGGGGGAATTCGAACCACAGATCTCGTGGTCGTCAACTCATACATATGCCAGCTGAGCTATGCTCGGGCACGTCTAGATGTGGTTTCAATCTACGAAGCTAAACAAAATACATTATAAAATTACCATTAAAATACTAAAAATTCTAGAGTTGGACTAATTACATAAAAAAAAATAAAGAAAAAGAAAAGCATTGAAGAAGAATGGAATCTGCCCAAATCTAAGTGGGTTTCCCTGGTCAATCAGAATGGGCATTGGAGTAATTTGTTGTAGCTTTTTAAATAATTACTATTTGTAGTGTGAAGTTAATTAGTGTTTGGTAAGTTTTATATTTAAGGATGATAAAATAGATTAAAATGTTTGTAAGTGCATATGCTTGGAACAAACATTATTGTAGGTTGTTCCAATTTGACATGGTCGTTAACCTCCAACAACCCCTCCTAAGATTTTTTTTTTAATAAAATAAAATCCTTAAATCTGAATCTCTAAAATTCTCAAATCTGAATCTAAAATCTAAAATAAAATACTTAAATCTAAATCTAAAATAAAATCCTTAAATTTGAATCTCTAACCTTGTCTTAATCAGGTGTTGTGTACGAAATCTAAATCTCTAACCTTCCCGTTGCAACATTTAATGGATTAAATAAGGTTGAATTTGAAGAGTCGATATTTAACAATTTAAATCTAATTGATTAAATAAGGTTGAATTTGAAGAGTCTATATTTAACAATTTAAATCATTAAAGTTAGTAGGAAGGATACCCCATTTGTTTTCAAATTTCAACATTTAAAAAATAAGAAACTAACAGAAAAAAAAAAAGAAAAAAGAGGAAGAAAAAAGAACAAAAGGAAAATTGTTTTAAAAATTAAATTTTCAAAACAAAAAACCCTATTTTTCTTCTATCTCTTCCTCACGTTTTTTCTTCATTCAGCCGCTCACTCTCTCAACTCATGACTCATTCTTCAATCGCCACCACATCAAGTCTCCCTTCCTCTCCGATCTCATCTCCGACAACGCACCCATGTCCAGCGACGACTTCTTTCGGTTGCATCTCCGGCGAGGGCATGACATGGCAGTGGGTAAGTTTTCTCCTCCTCTGACGATCTCTCGTCTAGGTTGGTTGAACATCGATTTTAACCCGCAATCCTTTCAATTTCAATTTTTGTTAATTTGCAAGCGTTTTATTCAAATTTGAAAGTCACCCCTCACTTCATCCAATGCTAAATTTGTGAGATTTTGACATATTTGCTTACTGTCCAGCATTGAGTTTTGAGCTAGATTAAATTTGACGAATACCCAAAAGCTAGGATGGGTATACCGCCTTGTATACCGCCTTGTATACATCTGAATGTGGCAGAACCATTTGCAGCAACAATATTTCCTCAAGTATACAGGGACGTTGGTATACCGCCTTGTATACATCTGAATGTGGCAGAACCATTTGCAGCAACAATATTTCCTCAGGTATACAGGGACGTTGAATTCATTTTCATTCAGAACCATCTGGGATGGGTATACCGCCTTGTATACACCTGAATGTGGCAGAATCATTTGTAGCAACCACATTTCCTCAGGTATACAGGGACATTGGATTCATTTTTATTCACAACCATCAACATTTCCTCAGGTATACAGGGGCGTTGAATTCATTTTCATTTAGAACCATTTGTAGCAACAACATTTCTTCAGGTATACAGGGACGTTGAATTCATTTTCGTATGTTAAGTGTATAACAATGCAACTACTGATTAGTTGTCAATTTTTCCAACGTCCCTGTTAACTTCACATCCTTTATTTTTCTCTCTCTCCTCCCAACCTTTTCTAATTTTGCAACATCATTTTATTCAATTTCTAAATTGTAGAAAATTGTAAGAGTAGTTTTGTCCATTGTTGTGTAAATTGAATTACTAAATATAGAGTTTAGACATTATTCCAAAACAAAAGTGTGTTGGACATTTTTCCGGTTGGCTTCTCAAGTTCTAACATTCTTCAGAGTACCAAAAAAAAGTTTATATTTATAAAACATTCATATTCTTCACTTTTTATTTGACCAACCATGTACCAAATAAAGTTATTCCACCACATGCTTCAAATGAACTCGTTTAGGGTTTTGAGAAATTACAATTAAGGGATCGAGTTTTATTTTTCTTAAGGCTTTTGGTCCTAATGCTTTTTCACTGTATATTAATAAACCTCTCAAACCATACATTGAAAAAAGAAAAAGAAAACTGTAGTCATCAAAAAAATGACCAAAATGACAATTTTTAGACAAAAGTTGGACGACTTATAAACGATTTTTGCAATTTTTTTAATTCACACAAAAATAAATATTGTTATAAAATTAACATTCCTCACTTTTTTTTTTGACCAGGCAGGTACGAAATTAAAGTTATTCAACCACGTGCTTGAAAAAAACTCGGTTGAGGTTTTGAGAATTTTGGGTTTAACAATCGAGTTTTAAGAAAGGAAAATTGTATTCCTACAAAAATGACCAAAATGACCATTTTTACACCAAAATAAAAAATAAAAAAATAGGGAGGATTATACTAAAAGGTTTTTTCAAAAAAAAAATTAATTCACAAAAAAACGAATATTCATATAACATTTAGATTCCCACTTTTTATTTGACCAAACATGTATGAAATTAAAGTTATTCAACCACGTGCTTAAAATGAACTCGTTTATGATTTTGGGAATTTACAATTTAAGGGTCGAGTTGTAAGGTATTTTTCTCAAGACTTTTAGTCCTAACGCTTTTGGGCGGTAGATTAATGAACCTCCCAAAGACCCAAACCATGCATTGAAAAAAGAAAATGAAAAATGTACTTATCAAAAATGACAAAAATAACCGCTTTGAGATCAAAATTGGATGACTATAGTAAACACTTGTTTCAAATTTTTTAAATTCACAAAAAAAGTTTTTTTTAATATAAATTAAAGTTCATATACCCCACTTTTTATTTGACCAAACATGCACCAAAATTAAAGTTATTCAACCATGTGCTTGGAATGAACTCGTGTAGGGTCTTGGAAATTTATGATTTAGCGATTGAGTTGTAAGGTGTATTTGTTAAGGCTTTTGGTCCTAGAGCTTTGGTGTTGTAGGTTAATGAACCTGCCAAACAATAAATTGTAAAAAGAAAATGAAAAATGTACTCATAAAAAAATGAAAAACGACAGTTTTTAGATCAAAATTCGAGGACTATAGTAAACGGTATTTTCAATTTATTTTAATTAATCAAAAAGTGAATATTCATATAACATCTGAATTCCCCCGTTTTTATTTGACCAAGCAAGTAGGAAATTAAAATTATTCAACCACGTGCTTGAAATGAACACATTTAAGGTTTTGGGAATTTACGGTATAAGGATCAAGTTTTAAGGTGTTTTTCTTAATACTTTTGGTCCTAAAGATTTTCGCCTTAGGTTAATGAACCTCCCAAACAATAGAATGAAAAAATAAAAGGAAAAAACTATTCATAAAAAATGATTGTTTTTAAACCAAAAATTGGGAGACGATAGTAAACAGTTTTTTCAAATTTTTTAAATTCACTAAAAAATTTATATTCATATAATATTCATATTCTCCACTTTTTATTTGACTAATCATGTACCAAATTAAAGTTATTCAACCACGTGCTTTAAATGAACTCGTTTTGGATTTTGAGAATTTACGGTTTATGGATCCAGTTTTAAGGTATTTTTCGTAAGGCTTTTGGTGCTAAAGCTTTTGAGTTGTAGGTTAATGAACCTCCCAAACCATACATTGAAAAAAGAAAAGGGGAAGTGTACTCATAAAAAAATGACAAAAATAACCGTTTTTAGATCAAAATTAGAAGATTATAATAAACAGTTTTTTTCAAAAAAAATTAATTCACAAAAAATGACGGTTCATATACCCCACATTTTATTTGACCAAGCATGTACCAAATTAAAGTTAGTCAATCACGTGCTTGGAACAAACTTTTGTAGGGTTTTAGGAATTAATGGCTTAGTGATCGAGTTTTAAGGTGTATTTCTTAAGGTTTTTTGTCCTAAAACTTTGAGACTGCAAATTAGTGAATCTCCAAAAAACGATAAATTGAAAAAAGAAAATGAAAAAAGTACTCATAAAAAAATGACAAAAAAATGACTTTTTTAGACCAAAATTGAGGACTATAGTAAATGGGTTTTTCAATTTTTTTTAATTCACAAAAAAGTAATATTCATATAACATTCTTACCCACTTTTTATTTGATCAAGCATGTAGAAAATTAAAGTTATTCAATCACATGCTTCAAATGAACACATTTAAGGTTTTGAGAATTTACAGTTTAGGGATCTCTAGTTTTAAGGTATTTTTCTTAAAGCTTTTGGTCTTAAAGCTTTTCGACTGTATGTGAACCTCCCAAACAATAAATTGAAAAAAAAAGGAAAAAATGTACTCATACAAAAAATGACTGTTTTTAGACCAAAATTGGGAGACTATAGTAAACGATTTTTTCAATTTTTTTAATTCACAAAAAAACGTTTATATTCATATTCTCTACTTTTTATTGGGCGAAACATGTACCAAATTAAAGTTATTCAACCATATGCTTCCAATGAACTCGTTTTGGGTTTTGAGAATTTACGATTTAGGGATCGAGTTTTAAGGTGTTTATTTTATGGTTTTTGGTCCTAAAGCTTTTGGGTCGTAGCTTTGTAGGGTTAATGAACCTCCCAATCCATACATTAAAAAAAGAAAAGGAAAAATGTACTCATAAAAACAAATGATCAAAATTACAGTTTTTAGACCAAAATTTGAGGATTAAAGTAAAGATGTTTTCAATTTTTTTAATTCACAAACAAAGTGTATATTCATCAAACATTTATATACTCCTACTTTTTATTTGACTAAGCATGTACGAAATTAAAGTTATTCACCCACGTGCTTGAAATGAACTCGTTTACGATTTTGAGAATTTACGGTTTAAGAATAGAGTTCTAACGTGTTTTTATTAAGGGTTTTGGTCCTAAAACTTTTGGGTGGTAGGTTAATGAGCTTCTGAAACCATATATTGAAGAAAAAGGAAAAATGTACTCATAAAAAAATGACCAGATTTTTTTTTTTTTTTATCAAAATTGGAGGACTATATAGTAAACGGTTTTTGAAAAAAAAAAAATTCACAAAAAAAAGTTTTTATTAATATATATTTCATATACCCAATTTTTTATTTGACCCAAACATGTACCAAATTAAAGTCATTCCACCACCTACTTTAAATTAACTCGTTTAGGGTTTTGAGAATTTACAGTCTAGAGATCGAGTTTTAAGTTATTTTTCTTAAGGTTTTTGGTCGAGTTTTAAGGTATTTTTTTTTAAGGTTTTTGGTCCTAATGTTTTTTCACGGTAGGTTAATGAATCTCACAAACCATACATTGAAAAAATAAAAATAAAAATGTAGTCATAAAAAAATGATAAAAATGACCATTTTTAGACTAAAATTTGAGGACTTAAAGTAACTGATTTTTCAAAGTTTTCTAATTCACAAAAAAGTGAATATTCATATAAAATTAACATATTCCACTTTGGCACGTAAGAAATTAAAGTTATTCAACCACGTGATTGAAAAGAATTTGGTTGAGGTTTTGGCAATTTATTGTTTAACGATCGAGTTGTAAAGTGTTTTCATAAGGCTTTTAGTCCTAAAGCTTTGAGGCTGTAAGTTAATGAACCTCCCAAACAATACATTGGAAAAATTAAAATGAAAATTGTACTCATAAAAAAATGACAAAAAATGACTTTTTATAGACCAAAATTGGAGGACTTAAAGTAAATGGTTTTTTAAAATTTTGTTAATTCACAAAAAAGTGAAAATTCATATAACATCCACTTTACCCACTTTTTATTTGATCAAGCATGTAGGAAATTAAAGTTATTCCACCACGTACTTCAAATGTACTCGTTTAGGATTTTGAGAATTTACGGTCTAGGAATCAAGTCTTAAGGTATTTTAATTTCTTAAGGTTTTTGGTCCTAATGCATTTTTCACTATAGGTTAATGAAAAAGAAAAAGAAAAAGAAAAAGAAAAATGTAGTCATAAAAAAAATGATAAAAATGACCATTTTTAGACTAAAATTGGAGGACTTAAAGTAAACGTTTTTTCAAAGTTTTTTAATTCACAAAAAAGTGAATATTCATATAACAATCACATTACCAACTTTTTATTTGATCAAGCATGTAGGAAATTGAAGTTATTCAACCACCTGCTTCAAATGAACACATTTAAAGTTTTGGGAATAAAAAGTTTAGGGATCTAGTTTTAAGGTGTTTTTCTTAAAGCTTTTGGTCCTAAAGCTTTTCCGCTATAGGTTAATGAACCTCCCAAACAATAAATTGAAAAGAAAAAAGGAAAAATGTATTCATAAAAAAATGACTGTTTTTAGACCAAAATTGATAGTAAATGATTTTTTCAATTTTTTTTAATTCACAAAAACTGTTTATATTCATATTCCTCACTTTTTATTTGGCAAAGCATGTATCGAATTAAAGTTATTCAACCACGTGGTTCAAATGAACTTGTTTTGGGTTTTGAGAATTTACAGTTTAGGGATTGAATTTTAAGGTTTTTTTTAAGGCTTTTGGTCCTCAAGCTTTGGTGTTGTAGGTTAATAAATCTTTGAGGACTATAGTAAATGTTTTTTTCAAAAAATTTAATTCACAAAAAAGTGAATATTATAACCTTCACATTACCCACTTTTTATTTGACCAAGTAGGTAGGAAATTAAAGTTATTCAACCACTCGTAAATGAAATGAACACATTTAAGATTTTGAGGATTTCGGTTTAGGGATCTAGTTTTAAGGTGTTTTTCTTAAACTATTTGGTCCTAAAGCTTTTCATATAACATTCACTTTCCCTACTTTTTATTTGACCTAACATGTACAAAATTAAAGTTTTTCAACCACGTGCTTGAAATGAACTTGTTTACAATTTTGGGATTTTATAGTTTATGGATGAGTTTTAAGGTATTTTTCTTAAAGATTTTGGTCCTAAAGCTTTTGGGTTGTAGGTTAATGAACCCAAAAGCATATATTCAAAAAAGAAAAGGAAAAGTGTACTAAAAAAATGACTAAAATGATTGTTTTTTTTTTTTATCAAAATTGGAGGACTATAGTAAATGATTTTTTCAATTTTTTTAATTCACAATTTTTTTTTATTACTATAAAGTTCATATACCCAATTTTTTATTTTACCCAAACATGTACCAAATTAAAGTTATTCAACCACGTGCTTGGAATGAACTTGTGTAGGGTTTTGAGAATTTACGGTTTAACAATCGAGTTTTAAGGTGTATTTCTGAATGTTTTTGGGTCCTTAAGCTTTGGGGTTTTAGGTTAATGAACCTCCAAATACAATAAATTGAAATAAGAAAATTAAAAATGTACTCCTAAAAAATGATAAAAATGAATATTTTTAGACCAAAATTTGAGGACTATAGTAAACGGTTTTTTCAAATTTTTTTAATTCACAAAAAAATGAATATTCATATAACATTCACATTACCCACTATTTATTTTACCAAGCATGTAGGAAATTAAAGTTATTCAACCATATAATTGAAATTAACACATTTAAGGTTTTGAAAATTTACGGTTTAGGGATGAAGTTTTAAGGTGTTTTTCTTAAAGCTTTTGGTTCTAAAGCTTTTCGGCTATAGGTTAATGAACCTCTCAAACAATAAATTGAAAAAAGAAAGGAAAAAATGTACTCATAAATAAAAAGATTGTTTTTAGACTAAAATTGTGAGACTATAGCCAAAGCGAGCATAACTCAGCTGGCATATGTATGACTTTGTGACCAATAAGTCTGTGGTTCGAATCCCCCCACCCCCAATGTACTCAAAAAAAAAAAAAAAAAAAAAATTGTAAGACTATAGTAAATGATTTTTTTCAAAAAAAAAAAATTAATCACAAAAAAAAGTTTATATTCATATAATATTCATATTACCCACTTTTATTTGGCGAAACATGTACCAAATTAAAGTTATTCAACCACGTGCTTCTAATGAACTCGTTTTGGGTTTTGAGAATTTACGGTTTAAGGATCAGAGTTTTAAAATATTTTTCTTAAGGCTTTTGGTTCTAAAGCTTTTGGGCGGTAGGTTAATGAACCTCCCCGATCAAAATTGGAGGACCAGAGTAAACAGTTCTTTCAATTTTTTTTAATTCCCAAAAAAGTGAATATTCACATAACATTCACATTCTTCACTTTTAATATTTGACCAAGCATGTACCAAATTAAAATTATTAAACCACGTGCTTCAAATTGAACTCGTTTAATATTTTGAGAATTTACGGTTTAGGTATCGAGTTGTAAGGTATTTTTCTTATCGATTTTGGTCCTTAAAACTGTGCGGCTAGGTTAATGAACCTCCCAAACTATACATATAAAAAAGAAAAGGAAAATTGTATTCTTACAAAAATGACCTTTTTTAGATCAAAATTGGGAGACTATATTAAACAATTTTTTCAAATTTTTTTAATTCACAAAAAAAGTGTATAATTCATATAATATTCATATTTCCCACTTTTTATTTGGCGAGGCATGTACCAAATTAAAATTATTCAACCACGTGCTTCAAATGAAACTCATTTAGGGTTTTGAGAATTTATGGTTTAGGGATCGAGTTTTAAGGTATTTTACTTAAGGCTTTTGGTCCCTAAAACTTTGGAGTTGAACCTACCAAACCATACAATTAAAAAAGAAAAGGAAAAAAATAATTTTCAAAAAATAACCAAAATGACCGTTTTTAGACCAAAATTGGAGTACATTCACATTCCTCAATTTTTATTCGACCAAACATATACCAAATTAAAGTTATTCAACTACGTGCTTCAAATGAACTTGTTTAGGGTTTTGGAAATTTACAAGTATAGGGATCGAATTTTAAGTTGTTTTCTTAAAGCTTTTGGTCTTAAAGCTTTTGGGAAGTAGGTTAATGAATCTTCAAAATCATACCTTGAAAAAAGAAAAGGAAAAATGTACTCATTAAAAAATGATCAAAATGACGACAAAAATAGGAGGATTATGGTAAACAGTTTTTTCAAAAAAAAATTAATTCACAAAAAAATGAATATTCATATAACATTCACATTCCTCACTCTTTATTTAACCAAGCATGAACGAAACTAAAGTTTTGCAATGCTTGTAATGAACTCATTTACGGTTTAATTTATGGTTTAGAGACCGCAAGTTTAAAGGTATTTTTGTTAAGCTTTTTCGTCCTAAAGATTTTGGGCCCAAGGTTAAATGAACCTCTCCCAAACCATACATTGAAAAAAGAAAAGGAGAAATGCACTTTAAAAAAAGACCAAAATTGGAGGGTAAAGGATTTTTTTTTTTAAAAAAATAATTCATAAAAAAATGTATATACATATAACATTCACATTCCCCACTTTTTAGTTTTTATTTGACAAAGCTTGTACAAAATTAAAGTTTTTCAACCACGTGCTTGAAATTAACTCTTTCAGGGGCTGTTTGGCCCACGGAGTTGGGAGGAGTGGAGTTGTGGGGAGTAAACTTACTCCTCGTTTGGCCCAAGGAGTTGTTTAACTCGGACAAAAAATATAAACTCCCCAGACTTCTACAGTAATTACTATTCAACTCCTCAGACTTCTACATTAATTACTATTCAACTCTCCTTCATTTTCCTCTCTTTCTCTCTCTTCCTTTTACAATATTTTTAATTATTTAAAAAAAAACATAATTTAAACAAAAGGTGTAAAATGACTAAAAATGCAATTCAACCTATTTTTTATTTTAAATATAAATTAAGTTGTTGAATTAAAATTGGTACTTAAACAAAATTTAAAAGGTACTATTCAAGAAGAAATAAAAATATAAAAATATAGCTTATTTGGATCACTTAGATTAATGGATTAAAATCTTTCAAATTCACACGTAATAGTTTATCGACTATTGTACGACTATTTGTTTTATTTCAAAACGATCCAAATAAAATGAATAATTAATGTGAGTGATATTGAAAAAAAAAAAGGTGAAGTATGGTAGTCAAAGTTATTTTGGTTATCTTCGAATAAATTTGTAAAGGATACATAAAATAAAAAACACAAAAATTGTCTTCTTAAAATTTATTGGAAGAGGTTCTTGATAATAAAAATATGAAAAATTATAGAAAATAGGTTCTAGGTGTAGTGCATATGAAATTATGAGTTTAAGTGGGTGGAAGCAAGGAAGAACGTGTTTGACACATAGATATGTTTATGTGTTGTTTTTTTTTTCTTTAGAGAAATTTGTAAAATATACTTACACTAAAAAACAAAAACAAAAATCTCACTTATGAATAAAATATACTTACACTAAAAAACAAAAACAAAAATCTCACTTAAAATTCATAAAATTAAAAAAATTAAAGATTGAGTCTTTAAAAAATAATAATAAATATATATTATTGATAATCAAGGTGAGAGAGATTAAAAAATTAATGTGAGGTATTGTGTTAAAAATTATTTTTTGTTATCTCCAAAGAAATTTGGAAAGTAGATAAAATAAAAATAAAAAATTGCATTGTTAGAATTTATTAGGAAAAGTCGGAAAATTAGAAAGTTTGTACAAAAAAAAATTGTATCGAAAAAACTAATAAAATAAACTCAGATTTCAGAACTTGAGGTTCAACAACTCCCTGTCAATGGGAGGCGGAGAAAGATGTGTTTGACCCATGAATAAACTATACTTATGGGTAGACAATCTTATAATTTATAAAATTAAAGATGAGTCCTAACAAAATATATTTATATATATATATATATTTTTTTTTTTTGATAATCAATGTGAAAAAATAATGTCAAATATTGTGCTCAAAATTATTTTTGTTATCTTCAAAGAAATTTGTCAAGGATAGATAAAATAAAAATAAAATATTTCATTTTTAGAATTTATTGGAGTTGAAAGAAGTCCTTAATAAGAAAATTTTGAAAGTTTGTAGAAAAAAATTGTGCGGAAGAAAACAACTAAAATAAACTCAGACTTCACAACTTCAGACTAAACAACTCCCTGCTCCAAACACACTTCAGAACTCCAGACTAAACAACTACCTGCCCCAAACAGACATACCTCAGAACTCCCCAGACTAAACAACTCTCAGACAAAACAACTCCAACTCCCCCCAACTCCTTGGGCCAAACGCCCCGTTTTGAGAATTTAAGGTTTAGGGATCAAGTTTTAAGGTGTTTTTCTTAAAGATTTTGGTTCTAAAGCTTTTGTGTTGTAAATTAATGAACCTCTCAAACCATACATTAAAAAAAGAAAAGAAAAAATGTATTCATATTTTTTTTTTAACAAAATGACTGTTTTCAGACTAAAATTGGAAAACCGAAATTTCAATTTTTTTTAATTCACAAAAAAATTAATATTCATATAACATTCATATTTTCCACTTTTTATTTGACCAAACATGAACCAAATTAAAATTATTTAACCACGTGCATGAAATGAACTCGTTTAAGGTTTTTAGAATTTACGGTTTAGGGATAGGACTAAAGTAAAAGATTTTTTTTAATTTTTTTTTTGTAACGGTATTTTAATTAATGCATGACCTCTTAGTCAAGGGCACAACCTTATGCCAATTGAGCTATGCTCGATTTGGCTTTTTGTGAATTAAAAAAAATTGAAAATTCGTTTACGTTTTCCAATTTTGGTCTAAAAACAGTCATTTTGTTAAAAATATTTATGAATTTTTCTTTTTTTTAAATTAATTCACAAAAAAGTGAATATTCATATAAAATCCACATTCTCACTTTTTATTTGACCAAATATGTACGAAATTAAAGTTATTCAACCACATGTTCGAAATGAACTCCTTTAAGGTTTGGGGAATTTACGATTTAAGATTCGAGTTGTAAAGTGTTTTTCTTAAGATGTTTTGTCCTAAAGCTTTGGGGTTGTAGGTAATGAACCTCCCAAACCATAAATTGAAAAAAGAAAAGGAAAAAATGCACTCATAAAAAAATGATCAAAATGACCGTTTTTAGACAAAAATCTAAGGATTATAGTAAACGATTTTTCAAAAAAAATGAATATTCAAATAACATTCATATTCCCCACTTTTTATTTGACCAAACATGTACGAAATTAAAGTTATTCAACCAAGTGCATGAAATGAACTCATTTAGATGGCGTTTGGCCCAAGGAGTTGGGGGGGGGGAGTTCGAGTTGTTTTGTCTGAAGTTGTTTAGTCTAGGGAGTTATTTAATCTGGGGAGTTCTGAGGTATATGTCTGTTTGGAGCCGGGATTGTTTGGAGTCTGAAGTTCTGAAATCTGTGGTGTGTTTGGAGTAGGGAGTTGTTTAGTCTGGAGTTGTGAAGTATGAGTCTAATTTAGTTGTTTTCGTCTGCACAATCTAAATTCTAAAAATGAAATATTTTATTTTTATTTTATCTATATTGACAAATTTCTTTGAAGATAACAAAAAATAATTTTGAGCACAATATTTCACATTATTTTTTCACATTGATTATCAAATATATATATTTTTTGTTAGGACTCATATTTAATTTTATGAATTATAAGATTGTCTACCCATAAGTATAGTTTACTCATGTGTCAAAAACGTCTTCCTCCACCCTTTTAAACTTGTCATTCCATCTAAATTCACTTCACCTAAACATCAGTATCTCAACAAAACAAATTGGTTTATTTTAGTTTTTTTTTTTAAAACATTTTTTTACATTTTTTTTTCTATAATTTTTCATTTTTTTTTAGTAAATTTCAATAAATTTTAAGAATGTGATTTTTGCTTTTTATTTGATGTATCCTTCACAAATTTCTTTGAAGATAACAAAAATAATTTTGACTACAATACTTCACATTTTTTTTTCAATGCCACTCACACTAATTATTCATTTTATTTGGATAGTTTTGAAATAAAATAAAATCCTACAATATTGTTAAATATTACACATGAATTTGAAAGATTTTAATCCATTAATTTAAACGAGTGCAAATAAGTTGATGTTTTTATTTATCTAAGAATACTACATTTTGAATTTGGTTTAATTACTAATTTTGATTGAACAACCTAAATTATATTTAAAATAATAAAAATAGCTTGAATTGCATTTTTAGTCATTTTACACATTTAGTTTAAATTGCGTTTTTTTAAATAATTAAAAATATTGTGGGAGGGAGAGAGAGGAAAAAAGTGAAATGTGTTGCCTCGAAAAATGGGACAAACTTGAATAGTAATTACTGTAGAAGTCTGGGGAGTTGATATTTTTTATTCGAGTTCAACAAGTCTGTGGGCCAAACGTGGAGTTAATTTCTCCTCCCAACTCCTTGTCAAACAACTCTTTGAGCCAAACATGCCCTTAGGGGTCGTTTGGTTCGATAGCATTGAAGGGTGGACATGGGCTTGGGATGTCCAAGCCCATGTTTGGTTAGAAAGCTGCCCCTTTATATGCTCGGGCATTCCTATAGCCCGGGCATCATTTATTAGTTTTAGGATGGCTTTTCAAACCCTCCGAAAATCGTGACTTTTTCTTTAGCTCGGGCATAATTTTCTCCATTCTTCTTCTTCTTCTCCGACTTTTCCAGGTATGTATTCTTCTTCTCATTTGTTTGTTTGTTTTCTTTTTTTTAAATCTTCTTCTTCCCAGACTCTGATTTCAGGTTTAGGGTTTTTTTTTTTTTTTTTTGGTTAGATTCATTCCAATGTCTAGCTATTGAAACCTATTCGATCTGAAGATGAACCAGAACCAGAATCGAAGATGAACCTGTGTGTTAGCTATGAGATCGCATCGCATAGGTTGTGAGATCTCATAGGTTGTGAGATCACATCGCATAGGTTATGAGATCACATCTCATAGACTGTGAGTTCACATCTCATAGGTTGTGAGATCACATCGCATAGGTTGTGCGATCTCATAGCTAACACAGTATGTTATCTTATTTCCATTTTGAGCTTTGTTTTATCAAATCAGATTTTTCTTTTGGGGGCGTTGCCCCCATACTCCCCACCAGGGCGCTACGCCCCTGATGATTTGTTTGAACTAAGACTACCATATAATAACTAATCATAAATGTGATGATTTTGAACATTTTGTTTATTATGCAGATATGACTCACATATATTCAACTACCGAACAACAAATTCTAGTTATCTTGTTGTCCTATTTAAAGATGCTAAAACAGATGATGAAAACATGTTTTCTATTAGTAGTAATGATTATGCATAAAGGACAAACACAAAGAAGACTTATGGGTGAAAGTTCTTTCTTTAGACATCGAGTTTGAGAAATAACATTTTTTCATCTGATACATGAGAGTGATTTAGGATGTTTTGAGATGACACGTATGAATATGAGATGCTTTAGTATATTATGTCATATGCTTAAAACAACTGAAAAATTACAAGGCACGACACATGTAGGAGTGGAAGAGATGGTTGCAATGTGTTTACACATCCTTGCACATGATGTTAAAAATAGAGTTATACGTCGACTTCTAGCCCGTTCAGGAGAAACAATTAGTAGACATTTTAATATCGTTCTTAACTATGTGTTACGCCTACATGAGTTATTACTTAAACAACATGAGTCAGTGTCAGCCAACTGTTTGGACGGAAAGTGGAAGTGGTTTAAGGTACAATTGTTATAGTTCTAATCTTATTTAAATAGTAATAAGTGGTTTATATTAAATGTGACCTTAATTAAAGTAGAGTTTTCTTTGTGTTTAGAATTGTCTAGGTGCATTAGATGGAACCTACATTAAAGTCAACGTAGGTATTCTTGATAGACCTAGGTACCGATCGAGGAAGAATGAAATTGCTACCAATGTGTTAGGAGTTTGCTCCCAAGATTTGCAATTCATCTATGTTTTACCGGGATGGGAAGGTTCAGCTTCTGACTCGAGAGTTTTACGAGATGTTGTGTCTAGGAGGAATGGATTAAAGATTCCAAAAGGTAACATGTATAATGTTTGGGTATATAGTTTAGGTTAGACTTCTATAAATACATTTGGATTAGAAAAACAATTTATGTATATTCTCAAGTATTTAATTGGTTTATTTAGGTTGTTATTATCTATGTGATGCTGGCTATACAAATGGTGAAAGATTTTTGGCACCTTACAGAGGACAACGATATCATTTAAATGATTGGAGGCAAGGATACCAACCAAGAACTCCACCAGAATTTTTTAATATGAAGCATTCATCTGCAAGAAATGTAATAGAACGAGCATTTGGACTATTGAAAGGTCGATGGGCTATTCTTAGAGGGAAATCTTATTATCCAGTAAAAGTTCAATGTCGGATGATCACAGCTTGTTGCCTCATTCATAATCTTATAAGAAGAGAAATGCATGTAGATCCTTTAGAAGACGAATTTTGAGACACTCATTCAAGTATTGTTGACATGGATACTAATCGAATAACACATGTTGAAAGTTCAAATGAATGGACGAATTGGAGAGATAATTTAGCAATTGAAATGTTGGAGGAGTGGAGAGGCATTAACCATTAGTATTGTTACTATCTAGGCAGAGTTTTATGGATGATGTAAACCTTCGTGTTCTTGTTTTTTTAGGTCTTGTAAGACTTTATGAGATGTTATGAGTTTGCTATTTATTTCATATTCATGATATGTATTCATGCACATTTCATTTTCATGCAATGATATATATAAAATTTGAGTTTTAATAGTTTGATATCTTATGTGAATCATAGATATGAATGATGATAGTGAACAAGTTAAAGCTGGTTCAAGTAAGAAACGCATGTGGAGTAAAGCAGAAGATGAAAAATTAGTGGAATGTTTATTGGACTTATCCAATATTGGCACTTGAAAGGCTGATAATGGTACTTTCAAATCATGATTTCTCAGACAAATAGAAAAATGGATGGCTGGAAAAATTCTTAATTGCGATCTTAAGGCTCAACCACACATATGGTCCAGAGTTAAATTATTTAAGAAGCATTATAATGCAATATCTGAAATGTTAGGCCCAAATTGTGGCGGCTTTGGATGGAATGATAAAGACAAGTGCGTAGAAGCAGAACAACATATATTTGATGAATGGGTAAAGGTAAGTAAAAAAAAAAAATTATTGTTAATGTAAGTTTACATATTATTATCAAAATATGTATTAATATTGATGTATATTTGTTTTCACAGAGTCATCCAACTGCAAAAGGCCTTAGAAATAAGCCTTTTTCCATTCTTCGAACAATTAGCCCTTGTTTTTGGGAAAGATAGGGTCAATGGACTTGGTGCAGAAGATCCAGCTGATATGTATGAAGCAATGGAAAGAGAAATGGTAAACAATGAATTTTGGAGAGGAGCTAGTTTTTATGTGCCTGATCCACCACTATGCAAAATGGAAGAAGTGGATGGACCGACCTCAATGAGTGAAACACCAATAAATACACAATCTACTGCAAATACATCAAATAGGTCGAGTAAAAAAAGAGCAAGGAGTGTGGATCCATTAGTAGCAACAGTGAATGGGCTTGAGAATGTTATGAGTAGTCATCTTTCAAATGCTAATGAAAATTTTCAAGAAATTGCTTCGTTTTATCGACAGGTAGCTGAACGAGAATCTACACGAGAGGAACGGCGCAATTTATTAGTTAGTGAAATCAGAAATGTGGATGGATTGACTGTTCCACAGAGAGTTCGAGTTGGTAAGATTATCACCAAAGATCAATCCCAGATTGATTATTTCTTTAATCTTCCGGCGGAGGAAAGATATAAATTTATAATGGAGGTTCTGGAAGAGATATGAATTTGTAATATTTATTGGGACATGGATTGACCGTTGGAATATTATACTTATTTTGAGTTGACATGCTATGAACATTCGAATTAGCATGTCAGAATATTTTGTAATTTTCAGGTCTACGAACATGAAACTATTGGGATATGGATCAATCTCATATTGTGTATGTTATGTTTAGTAATCAATGATAAATTATATTTGGTTTTTGAATTATATAATTTTTATCGTTATTTCTTCAATTTTATTATTGTATTAATTAATTACAATTGAAAATTTATTTGCAAATTTGATGACATTCACATGCAACACCAAACACAAACATTATTTAATTCCCATGAAAATCTGATGACGTTCTCATGCAGCACCAAACACAGACATCATTGATACCTATGGAAATCTGATGACATTCTCATCCAGCACCAAACACAAACATCATTGATTCTCAAACATCTTATTCCCAGACACCTTATTCTCAGGCATCTGCAAATCCTCAAACCAAACGACCCCTTAGGGTTTTGGAATATTACGGTTTTTGTCCTTTCTAAAACAAATTTCTGAAATAAGAAATTAGTGTTTTAAAATCTCTCCTATGACAAAATTTTGAAATAAAGATTGTTGTCTTCCTAGAACACATTTTCGAAATACAAAATCTTTGTTTTAAGTTTTCCTTTTGGACAACAAGGTTTTGAAATAGAAGTTGTTCTCTTATGAAACAAATTTCCTAGACAAAAAATCTCATTTATTTTCTTCTCTCCCTCTCAGATCAAAACTAATCATTTACGCGTCTACCTTCTCTACCTTTTAAACAAATCTTGACCTCCGAAAATAATGTCTTTTCATTTGTCAGCTCTTTCTAATTCTTCAAGGATACACAAAGCGAGTAAACTACCACCGTGTCGGTTTGATTTTGTTTCACTCAAACCACCACCAACCACCAACCCTCAACTCCGGCGGCCCTTTGACGAGCGGCGACGGCGTTCCTCGCGCACGGTAGTTTTTGACGTGACAAGAAGAAGCCTACTGAAAACACATTGTGTCGAGCAAAAACGTGAATGCATATGAGGATCAAGATTACCACTAGCAAGTAGATTAAGGAATGTGTTATTAAGAAAGTAGAGAGTATTTAAAGTACCAAAACTTCAAGATGAAAGTAGAAATACCAAGCCATTTCTTTGAGTTGTACCAAAATTCTAAAAAAGGATAAGAAATCAAAGGGTTATTTAATCAGCTCTAAACTTTTGTGTTTTATTTTATTTCGACGTATGTGTTTGGCATTGCGTTGTAAAGAGTGAAAAGGGATTAAAAACAAATCTTAACTATTTTTTTGTGTTTGATAAAACATATTCTTTTATAATCAGTTAAAATCACTTCCGCATATCACCTTCATTTCACACCATTTCAAAATCTTATTTCTTAGCTTTTAGAGGTCTATTTAACAAATTTTCAAATCTTTCCAAAATTAAAAATTATTTTATATATCTAGTATCTATTTCTCACTACCAAAATTTATTTTATAATTTTTTAAATTAATAATTCAAATGCAAATATTTTTTAAAAATAATACATTTTTTTAGTACATTGGGGTCGGGATTCGAACCACAGATCTCTTGGTCGTCAGCACATACCTTATTATTTGTTTCTTAAAAAAATTTATAATTTTTTTTATAGTATGTCTATTTTAGTCAGCTAAATCACAATAATATTTTAAAAGTCACCGCAATCCCAAATGGAGCCTTAGTCTCTAAATATTATATAAAAAAATCGTTTTCATGTTATTTATTTTTAATAAACTATTCATAGAGTAGTAAAATTTAAATCCTTACACACATTTGTTCTATAAAAAAAATACATTATTAATTCGACAATACGTAAGATGAAGATTTTAACTTTTGACATTTTGATCGAAATTATGTACTTTAACCAATTGAATTATACTTGAGTTATGCTCAAATTAACATTTCATTTTGATACATAAACTTTCATATTTATTGATTTATTTGATTATGATTTTGAAGTTTAAAATGTCTATTTTGTTATTCATATATTAACTGAGAAAAGTTGAAGTAAAAGTTTGGTTGGTGTCAATATCATGTCATCAATACCTATTTCATTTAAATGTATGCTTCAATCAACATGTATAACTTTAAATCTATTAATAATTAAATGCCTACATCAACTCCTACTTAGTACACATTCAAAACTCAAAGTTACATTCATCAACTTGCTTACACAATTGAAGATCTTGAATATTAGTAAGGACTAAAATAACTATTTACTAAAATTGTATATGGATTAAAATATACTACCTTTTGTAGTTTTATGGACTAAAATAAAAAAAAAAAAAAAATCTCAAAATTTATGACAAAAAAAAAAAAAAAAAAAAAAGATTTAAACCTCCCAACTAAGCATTTATTTTGAGAATTTCAGCATTCTTCAACTATATATATTTACAAGTGTGGTGAAAATACAACCTAAGATATTTTAGTCATTAGTCTTGTTAGGATAAATCAATAACAAAGAACAAATTAATGTAAAAGAATTCGATATAGATTTACGTGGTTTATTAACGTCGTCGTGTTGGTTACGTTCATGAGCAGAAGAGAGAGCAGTATTATTACAAAATATGAGAGAATTATAAAATGACAGATAAGAGGGGCTGAAGTCATTTGCTGAAGTCATTTAAAAAGTTTATATATGACATCATCTTAATGACCTAATACAAAATGAGTCAAAGTTCAAAAGAATAAGTAAAACCCAAATCAAATTTTTCCTTTAGAGGAGTTGTCCCCATACCTTCGTACCGAGCTAGCCGTAGAGGATTATAACAGATTCAAAACATTCTAATAAGTTCATACATCATATCAGTTGAACTATGCTTTGTTGGTTAACATTATTACAAGATATAGTTTTTTTTGTTTAGTTCAACAACATGTGAAAATGAGAAGATTCAAACATTTTTATCTATTAGTTAAGATATATATCCTTAATGAATAGGTAAGAAGAATTTGATTCTCTTTATTCTCACATATTGAACTTAAGAAAAAAAAACTAAACCTTTCCAAAAAAAAAAAACATATAAAAAAAACATCAAAGTGGTAATCTTGATCCTCGTATGCATTAATGTTTTTGCTCGACAAAATGTGTTTTGAGTGGGCCTATTCTTGGCTTGTCAAACTCTTGCTTTCTTGTATCCTAGAGGTTTTGTTTTTCATCAAAACTATAAAAATACAAATTAAACATCAAAGTTGCCATCTATAATAAATCTTAAAATTAGTTAGCATACTTAGGGGGTGTTTGGGGGAGTGAGTTGGGTAGGGTTGGGTGGGTTATTATAACCCACCCCATGTTTGGGGCACCGATTTAGGAAGAGGGCGTTTGGGGTTATTATAACCCCCCGAGTGCTACAGTAACACTGTAGCACTCTGTACTTTTTTTTTTTTTTTTTTTTTTTTCACTCAATTTGTCGATTTTTCTTCTATTTGTTTTTTTTCACCTAATTTGGCGATTTTTCCTCTATTTATTTTTTTAACTTTTAAAAAATTAATATATAATATACATTTAATTATACAAATACAACAAAAAGTGGTAGAAAAAAATAAACTAACATAAACACATATTTCAAACTCCATGTTAAAGAAAATTGTATTACTTCTCTCTCCACCGAACCTCATGTTATCGATTATTTGTGATTTCCTAAATAATATTTATTTTTTTAACTTTTAAAAAATTAATATCGTAATATACATTTAACTATACAAATACAACAAAAAGTTGTAGAAAAAAAAATAAACTAACATAAACACATATTTCAAATTACTCCATGTTAAAAGAAAAATTATTTTAAACCCACACTATACAACTCTGCACTCCAAACACAGACTTACTAAACCCACACTATACAACTCTGCACCCCAAACACAGACTTACTAAACCCACAGACTATTATAACCCACCAACTATAGTAACCCACCGACTATAATAACCCACCCTGCGCCCCAAACGCCCCCTTAGAATTTTAGGGCAAAAATCAATTTATACATTAAACGATAAAGTGTGTATCGATTAAAACCTTAAACTTTCGTAAGTGTATCAATTTACATCATTTTATTAGAAAAAACTTAATTTAAACGGGTGAAGACTTGTAATTTTAACAATTAAACCTCTAAACTTTCATAAACGAATCAATTGTATGAAAGTTTATATATAAGTTTAATTGATAATTTATAAAACTCTATATGTGTGAAAACTAGCGTTTCTTTTCTAACAGATGATGTAAATTGATACACTTATGAAAGTTCAGGATTTTAATTGATACAATCCTCAAAGTTTAGGAGTATAAATTGATTTTTTTCCTAAATTTTATCTAACTTAAAAAAACAAAAAAAAAAAAAAACAATTTTCTATTCAATAAAAGACAAAATGTGAATATGTTTAAATTTATTTATCGAAAAAAATTTGATAGAGACTAATTCATTTTTTTTTTAAATTAACTATAAACTAGAGATTAATTTTAAGATCATTTTTAATAAACATTAACTAAATTTAGACATTTTAAAGTATAAAGATTAAAATAAAACAAGTCTTAGGTAAAGTGCACGAACTGAAATAGTATTTTAACCTAATTTGTATTTTGACTTTTTATAATTATCAAAGCATTTTATGATTGTCTATTGGACGGCCTGGATTAAAGATTCGAAATAGTTGAGTCATTTTCCAATTGAAAGAAGCAGCCGACATGTCGTCTGTTTATGTTTGTTTTTTGTTTACTATGAAGGTGACCATTCATTCATTTATCCCTTTTTAAATAAAAAGAAAATAAAGAGACACGAATATAGTTAGTCTATTTTAATGAATCATTTTTCATTTTTAAAAAAGAAAAAAAAAAACAATAAATGTATAATCTTATCCATGAATTTAAGCTTAATTCGAAGCAAAACTATCGATAAATGTGGACGTAGGAATTTGAATCTCTATCATACAAAAATAGATGTCTTAATCGCTGAGTTATGCTCGTGTTGACATAATTTTTATTTTTTATTTTTTTTTTATCTTAGATGAAATCGATGACGCTTTTCTAATTTTTTCCTCTTTGCCAAATGATTCATGAAGTTTAAACAAATACGTTATAATAGAAATATCAAAAGTGTTAACAAATTTTGATGTAATTAAAATAAAATAATAAATATTTTCACTAATTAAGTGTATTTTTTTAAGTATGATAAGAGTAAGGAGATTAAAATATTGACCATAAAAAAATACATGTTAATTTTGGTTTGAGTTATTTTCATGTTGCCCATTAGTTGTGTCTTAATACACAAATGATTGGCCTTTGTTTGGTATTAAAAATACATTCAAACTTTAATATCCACAAACATATATGTGGTTGAGATTGAACTAGAAGACAAAAATAAATCATTTCATTTAGTTTAGTATATAAATTTTTATGTTTATATTTAATTCTGAATTTTTCAATTTTGTATCTAATATATACATCCTTAAACATATTCAACATTGTTTAATATTAACGAATCTATTGGATATAAAATTAAATTTTATGTCTAACAAGACACTAAACTTTCAATTTTTTGTTCAACATGTTCATGAATTTAAAAAAAAAAAATGTTGAATAAGTCAATGACACAAAATTAAAAGTTCAAAAACTTATTTGTTACAAAATCGAAAGTGTAGGGATTTATTACACTTTTAAAGTGGAGAGATCTATATTAGACACAAAAAAATTTGAAAGTTTAGGGATTTATTAAATATTTTTAAAGTCCAGAGATCTATATTAGACACAAAATTGAAATCTCATATCATACTTACACAAATTTTAAAGTTCAAGTGCTAAACTTATAATTTAACCTATCTTATATGTCTAAGCTATGATTCATAAATTTCATTCAATTTATATTTTGGGTTCTTAATTAAACTTTTCAAATTTTGATTATAATGTGAACTTTTAAGTAACTTTCTATGTTCATCCTTCAATGTTTTTTTTGGTTGTTAAATTACATGTTTAATCTATATTTAGAGAAGTGATAATGTAATATGATATGTGGTAGGACATCACATTTTAATTTTTTAAGATAAAATTTTTGTATGAACATAACTGCAAGATAATTACTCTTTTCATTGAGATTAGAGATTCAAATTATCATCTCTATATTTATTGTAGTAATAAAAAAGAGTGAAAAACAATAAAATTGAAAAGTGGATAAAAGTTGACATCCAAACCCTAAAAATAAGGTTGAAGGACCAAAATCATAATAAACTTATTTCTTAATCAAGTTTGATAAAGTTTAGCTTTAGCTTTTCTAGCTCCCTAAATGCACATCATTACTATTCATAATTTGGTTTAGAAGACGAGAGAAATAATAATAAAGCAAGAGAAATCAAATTCTCTTTTTCTTTTTCTTTTTTATTTTTTTATTTTAAAAAAACTCCACTTTCTATTTCATTGAGTGTACCAAAGGAAAGGCATATACAATCATTGAGAAAACAAGAGTTGACTTTAAATTTGTCTTTATTATTTTATTGTGACGGGAAAAAGTAAAAAGTAAAAAAAAAAAAAAAAAACATTTTTTTTAGGGTAACTACAAAAAAAAAAAAAAAAAAAGAACAACAATATAAATATACACAAAATTAAGAAGGCTAAGATAAATTCACAAGTGCACATATATATTTTATATTTTGGTGTAGCATACATAACTTCTAGATCTATGTCAGCTTCGAATTGAGACAGGAAGTGATATGGTCGAGTTGACCTATTTGAGCGAGGTGACATGCAAGAAAGATAATCGCATTGGTGTGATGTTGCGCCACATACGCTCCGATATTTAAGGGAGTGTTTAGACCGAAGTGGTGGTTCTTCGTATTTATAGGTGTTTGTCACGTATCAGATTCGTACGATGAGTCGATCAGATTTAAGTAGAGGGGGACACATGCCTTGACTCGGCACTTATCAACTCGACTCAACTCGACTTGGCTTTAAAGAACTGCCAAAGTCTCTCTCTTCTTTTGGAGCCCGTCAACTCGACTCGACTTTGAAGAACTGCTAAAGTCTCTCTCTTCTTTTGAAGCTCGTGGACTAGGATGAGTCCAATTCAATGGATCTAAGCTTATTTCCACTCGATAACAGTATTAATCATTATATATTTTCTTGTTACAATTTGATTTATATGTCTTTCATAAATATGATAATTAAGTGTCTAGACATAGGATTGAATGAACACGTGGGGTGAGAGATCAAACCTAGGACCTCTAGATCTCTATTCGTTACATCATGTCAGTTGAACTATGTTTTCTTGTTGACAATTACCTTTAATTACTTTGATTGTTATATTGGATAATATGTTTTTTTATATTATATTCGGGTGTTATTTGACACACCGAAGACAACAATAAAACTAATAGCAAAATCTTAGACCACTCTCCACTTTTCAACATTAGAGATTTTGATTACATTTAAGTAAATACATAGATTAAGTCATTGCATATAACAAAAGTAAAGAATTTATGAGAGATTAGAGATCAAAACAAATTTCTTTGAAATATAAAGATTAAAGTTGTCGAATACGTTGATCTTAGGTATATAAAGTAATGAAAATATTTCTATTGGCAAAAGACTTTTTTTAGGTAAAGACCAAAAGGTAAATATGTTGCATAGGTTTAAAATGGACAATGTTGCGTCAGTCTATAAGTATGTAAATGTTCACGGTCCAAACCAAATAAAATTAGTGGTCAACCCCAACCCATGAACATAACTCCGTAGTTAAGATATCTATTTTTTTTTTCTTTAAGGTCGAAGATTCAAATTCTGACTTCCACGTATCATATGTTAGAAAAAAAAATCGAAATGATTTAAAACATTGGTATAAAATATGAATATTGAAAAATGAGGCTACAAAAGCATAAATTTTGAGTGGATAAAAAGAGGGTTTGGTTTTGTGACAATAATGGTCAGAGTTTGTTATTAGAATCTTCTGTTCTTTGTAATGAATATAATTGATGTTGATAGTACTTCGTACATTATTTGTCTTTAAACTAAATGTTTTTTTTTTTCCTTCATCATATTGTGAGAGGTAATTTTTTAAACCCCAATCTCATTTGTGTAATTTGATTGGTTGGAGTTGCATTTCACTGTCACCTATTTTTAATATATTTTGCATATTCAAGCAAATCTTTTTGTGGTCCACTTTAATTCCCAATTAATCAAAAGGGAAAGAGAAAAAAAAAAAAAAAAAACATTGCGATTCTCGACTTTTATGTTTATTTTGTTTCGATCTTTAAACTTTAAAATGTTTTGGTATTACTAATTTACGAAAGGTTAAGTGTATAGTACAATTTCAAATACTTATTCACCATTCTTTTTTTCATGAAACGAGGGAGAACAAAGAGAAGAAAATATTCGTGAGCTAAAAGGGGACCAAGCCTCCAAGGATAAGGTTGTCCTCGTTCTCGTCTCAGACAAGTCCTTGCCTCGTGACGTGAATATCATATATTTATGTCCATAAAAAGAACTACTCATTAGGTAAATAAGTAAAATATGGGGTTGTGTTAGTTTTACATTCAATAAATTTTAAGAATTTGGCAAGAACTAAAATGGCTTTTATGTAAAGTTTAAGAATTATAACACAAAAGGTTCAAAAGCTTTAAACATCAAAATAGAATTAAACATCAAAATTTAGGTACTCAAGTATATATTACCTAAAATTTTAGGAGTAAAAATGAAACAAATATTTACATAATAGTTGGAGGACTAAAATTATGTAAAAAAAAAAATTAGGAATCAAAATGGAGTAAATATGACTAAATTAATAAGTTTTTTCTTTTTTTTAAGGAGAGGGAGAAAAAGAAATAGAAATAACATAGTTTTTTTTTTTTTTTTTTTTTTTTTTTTTTTTTTTTTTTTTAATCTCTAAACTTTTAAACTTGTGTCTCATACGTCCCTAACTTTTAAAAAATATGTTTAATAACTCTTAAAACCTTCAATTTTTTTTGTCATATCTTCATAAATTTTATATTTTGGTGTATTCAATTTTTTTTTTTTAATTTTTAGATTTACTAGACAAAAAAAGTGAAAGTTTAAGGTATTAAATTTCAATTATATCTAAAAAATCAATTAATTTCAATTTTTTTTATATGTTAGAAATTTATTAGATGCAAAATAAATAAAAAAAAAATGAAAACTTACTAGACATAAATCAAAAGTTCACTTATTAAAGATTTAGAAATTTTTTTAGACACAAACTTTTAAGTTTTATGGCCTAAGTAATACAACAAGAAAAAACAAACCAAAAATGAAAAAAACAAAAAAACATAGAATATTTCATTTTTATACCATCACAAGTTTCACCTTAATGTATTTGTGTTTGCAAGAAATATTGTTTAAAACAAAACTCCTACTTTTAGTATATATTTATTTGAGGTGAGAAATCTTTTAGGAAAAACCTTTTAAACAAAGACAAGACACTATTTCTTTTTCACATGAGATTGTGATATATTTTTAGCATTTTCTTTTTTATTTGTCCATGTGCTCTTAATTTGAATGCATATTTTGATTTCAAAACAATATGTAGTTTACTAAAGATCTTTTAATTTGATGAATAACCTAACGACAAAAAGAAGAAATATCGACAAATCCAACCTAAATTGATATAAGGTTGTGTCATTGACTAAAAGAGCCTAGGTTTCATCCCTCCACTCCACATTAATTAAATACTTTTGCAAAAAGATATCAATGATGATTGAAACTTGATATAATAAAATATTCTTTTAGTCTCTCTCAAGTTTGAGATTTAAAAAATGCTCTATTTTAGTCTTTGGAGTTAAAAAATCAATGGTAGTGACATGACAATTTTTAAAATAATAAAATATTACAATATAATAAAATAATAATATTTTTAAAAAATTGACAATCTCCCTTCTCCTTCATTCCCTCCTTGGATGAAGTTGTCGCCACCTCCACCATTGCCGCCACTATATCATCGTCGTCGACTTCTCCTTCTCTCATTCTCCTCAAATCTGAAACTACAACACAAAAAAATCCTAACATAAGATTAGGATCGACGAGGACGCTCCTCGCTTGTTCACGACGTTTTTTTTTATGGGAGAGGTCGGCGTTGGGCTATCTTAGCGCCAATGGAGAAAGGGGGAAAAAAGAGAATAAGAAGAAGAAGGCACGTTCGGCGTTCGCATTTTCTAAACGTGGAAGACTTGCTTGTTCAATTTTAGAACGTAAGGACTAATGTGACACAAATTTTCTAAGAACCCCATACAATAGCACGATAATGGTAGCGATTTAAAATCAAAATCACTTACTTAACCGTGCAATATATTAAACCAAACTTACGTATGCATAGTAAATAGAGCACTTTTTTTTTTTTGACAACATGTTGGGGGTGGGGAATTGAACATAGGACCTTATGATCACTAGGCGATACATGATGCCGATGAGTTATGCTCTTGGCGACCGTTCAAAATGTTATCAAAATATATTGTAAATATTTTATAAAAAAAATCAATACATTCTAACTTGGTCAACTTAGAGGTTAAGGTATTAGTACCTAATCTCCTTTACAATCTTATCTGTCAAAAGTTCCAATCTCTCTATATTTTATAGTACTACATTTTCAAAAAAGGAAAATAAAATTGAGTTTTTTTTCAACTTGTAAGGGAGCGTTTCGAGTTCTAACTTGGAGTAGGATGGACTGAGAGTTATTATAACACAGTCTACGTTTGACTAATCGACTATTATAACCCACCGTCAATAAAGTAATTATACTGACTTCAATAGTATTTACTATTTACAACTATCATAACCCACAGACTATTATAACCACTGATTATAATAATCCACTCAGCACCCCAAACAACCTCTAATTGTTTTTTGACAACATGTGGGGTGGGGAGAGAATTGGACATGTGACCTCTTAGTCATTAAGTTGTACATTATACCGGTTGAGTTATGTTCATGTTGGCTTGAACTTTCTAAACTTTAAGTCAAATGATATAATATCTTAACTATTTGAGCTATGCCATTAGCAGAAAAGAAAACGAAGTTGATCTTCACATTAACTCCTTATATCTTATGAATGATAATTGATATGTTACCCATTTGAGCTGGCAGGAAAGAAAACGGAGTTGATCTTCACATTAACTCCTCATATCTTATGAATGATAATTGATATGTTACCCATTTGAGCTGGCAGGAAAGAAAACGGAGTTGATCTTCACATTAACTCCTCATATCTAATGAATGATAATTGATATGTTACCCATTTGAACTGGCAGGAAAGAAAACGGAGTTGATCTTCACATTAACTCCTCATATCTAATGAATGATAATTGATATGTTACCCATTTGAGCTATATTCAAATTGGCAGAAAAGAAAACGGAGTACGAACGATAATTGATATGTTACATATATATTTGTTTAGTTGAGACATTTAGAACAAATGAAATCTTGTGCATATCCAAACACAAACGTCTCATTCTTAACCATCCAAAACCAAATAGCAAACATGCCTACTTTCAAGGCTCCCCAAAGTTGAAAAAGGCAAAGGAGAGACAGACAACATACACAGAGAGAAGATGAGTTTGCCACTTGGGCAGTTTGAGCTCCCTGTAGATTTGGACTTGTCATGAAAATGGGGGAAAAAGATGGATGGAAAGATGAAGAAAAATGACCAAATTGCAGAGAGAAAAAAAAAAGTAAAAAAAGAAAAGAAAAGGGTTTTTGGAGTTCACCCATTGTGATGGCTTTTTCAAAGTGGGGACATCAAATGAGACATGAGAGAGTGGGTTTGGCATGCAATGTCAGGGCTGTGTCATTAGCCACTGCACCACTCACAAACAATTCTCCCATTCAACCCATTTCTCTAGACCCCATTTCCATATAACCCATTTCGGTATTGTTATTCTCCACCTTTCATAAACGGTAAAAAATCTGTTAGAATGTTAGACGAAAAGTCAACGTGTTAGAACACCATTCTTTCAAACTTACTCAGACAAGTGTCTAAGTCACCACCATGTGTTCTACGTCACCACCACAGCGACTTTTCGTTCAATATTCTAACGAATTTATACTTCAAAGGTGTGGTAGAGTATTGTTCTTTCAGACTTATTCCAGACAAGCGTCTCAGTCACCACCATGTCGTTCTAGGTCACCGCCACGTCGACTTTCCGTCTAACACCCCAACGAATTTCTTATAACTCCGAGTCTCAGTCACTATCACGTCGTTTTAGGTCACTGCTATTTCGACTTTTAGTCCAACATTCTAATGAATTATTTCTACTCCAAGGGCGTGGCAAGACACCGTTCTTTCAAATTTAATCCAGACAAGCGTTAGCTTTACAGTCATCACCACGTCGTTCCAGGTCACCGCCACGTTGACTTTTCGCATAACATCTCAACGAATTTCTTATAACTCCAAGAGTCTCAGTCACTACCACACCGTTTCAGGTCGCCGCCATATCAACTTTCAGGCCAACATTCTAACAGATTTCTATACCTATGGCGTGACAAAACATCATTCTTTCGAATTTAATTCAGACAAGCATCACAATCACTACCACGTCGACTTTTCGTCTAACATTCTAACGAATTTCTACTCCAAGATTACTTTTGAACATTCATGAAAGGGGAATCCTATTATCACAACTTTTGAAAGAATGTGAGATTCTTTAAAACAAATGGCAGAGTTGATGGGTAGTCAAAAGTGTGAATTGGGTGAAAATGGAGGAAACCCAACAAGTACCCAAGAGAACAAAAGGTGAATTTGGGGTAGAAATGGATTGTATTTGAAAAATGGTTTCCTTATTTTGAAGATTAGATTCAAAATAGTGGCCCCCATGGTCAAGGTAATTGATGTGCCAATAGCTGAATGTTGTGGCAGGGAGAGATTTTACAGGAACTTTTTGAAGAAGCCCACCCCCACCCCCACCCCTCCACTCTATTTTCCCCAATAGGTGACACTCCCTATACACAAAACAAGTAGATTGAACATCAAACTTTGGGGTAAACTATCTTGAATTATTGAAGAAGACAAAGAATGAGAAAGCTACCCTTTTCTTTCTCTCTCTCCAAAACCCAGCAAAAACTGTCCCATTGCTAATTGGGGAACAAAAATGGAGGATTAATTCACACAGAAAATGCAAATTAATCCAACCCCATCTCCACTTTCACTGATTTTTGTGCTCTGAAGAGTTTCGAATCTTTGCTTTTCTTTTCTTCTCTCTTTGTCAAAGATTTTGTGCTTCCGACTGGCTTAGCGACGGGGGAACGAAGATGCCGCGGCCAGGTCCGAGACCGTACGAGTGCGTGCGGAGAGCTTGGCATAGCGATAGGCACCAACCCATGAGAGGTTCTATTATTCAGCAAATTTTCAGGTTCTGGGTCGTTTTTATTTTGCTGATTCTCTTCGACTTCGATTGTTTGTGTGTGTTTTGCTTCGTTTTTGTGCATTTTGGTGAATTGCACACCTTGTGTTTGATCAGGGTTGTCAATGAGAATCATAGCCCTGCTACTAAGAAGAACAAGGAATGGCAAGAGAAGTTGCCGATTGTTGTTTTGAAAGCTGAGGAAATCATGTATTCTAAAGCTAATTCCGAGGTATTTTTTCACTTTACTCTTCTGGGTTTTGCTCATAATTTGGATCTTGTTGTGTTTCTAGCTTTGGATTTCATCCCGGTAATTTTGCTTAGTTCTGTTGCTTAGGTTGAGTATATGAATCTTGAGACGCTTTGGGACCGTTTAAATGATGCTGTTAACACTATAATTCGAAGAGATGAAAGTACTGAAAGTGGTGGGCTTTTGCCTCCCTGTGTTGAAGGTAAAAACATGGTTGCATTTCAAGTTCTTGGATCTAAGGGTGAAACTGTGCTCTTTGTTTTTCTTTATTGGAAATGTATTAGGTTTGGTTTGTTTTCTGTCGTCTGTTTGTATGAACTCGAGCGGTTAGTTATACTTTTTTTTGTTTTTCTTTGCTTCTTCTCTGCGGTATTCAGCTGCACTTAACCTCGGCTGCGTTCCGGTACGAGCTTCCAGAAGCCAACGCCATAGCAATCCTCCGAGGACTTATCTTACTCCAAGAGGACAAGAACACACATCTACTCGTGCCACCACATTGGATAAAGCTACCGATGAAAGACGCCTACCAATATCAACATTACACCCTGGCAACCAGTTGAACTTTGCAAGAACCACACCTATGAACTCCAGTATTTTTGCTTCTGAGCGTAGTAGCCAAGTAAAACAGCATAACAACCCTACCATTCCAAGTAACCCTGCTTTCTTGATTGAGAATGTCCCGGTTGTTCATAACAACTATTCAATGACTGAGACGAACACCCCACTTAACATGGGATCTGTTTATCCATTGTATTATGGAATTCGTTGTCAAACTGAAGAGCCCAACTTAGGCTCCCAGATTTCTGCAGATGCCAACCAACGGACGATATTTTTGGGTAGACCGATCATATCCAGTGCAGAGCCTGCTGAGCATAGCCTTCGCTCATGCAAAACTGGAAATGCTATGAGCAGATTCCCATCCGAAGTTATCACAGCCAGAGAAGAAAAGTTACCAGACACAGAATGTGATTTATCTTTGAGGTTGGGTGTGGCTTCCCAGCCATGTGTGAGCACTAGGAAAACTTGGGCTCTTGAAACTGGAGACATTGGTCTAAGCAGTTCCCATGAGAGGCGCAAATTCCATGATCAGAACATTTATGCGAATAAAGAATTCAGTTTTTTTCCAACCAGAACTGCATTCGATCCCTTCGGTTCCTGCTCAAATATGTGGAGTCCAGATGGTGGGGGTCAGAATCCTGAATCTTCCACAAAAAAACGGAAAGAGCCCTTTAGTAGCAATGAGGAGGATGAACCATTTTGTTTGCCACCAGAGGTTCCATCTCACTGGTTTGACAGTCGAACTAAAGGGTCAGGTTTGTAGACAGTTTTTCCATGTTGTGGCATATAAGATCGGAAATCTTAAGTTTCCCATAATGTCGTATTGTCACTAATGAGAACTATTCCTTTTGTAGCTTTAGTTGAAATTTTATGATATTTGAGTCTCAACTACACAAAACTGTGTAATTAGATCAGGTCCTCCTAACATGTGAGGTGTGACATTGAGTTGAGTGAACCATTAACCAACATGGTTAGAATAGAAATCTGAATAGTATAACTATGAACGCTTACTTCATTGAGGCACATAACTAATACAACGATAGAAGTGAATTCAATCATGAGGTTACAGCTTTCTTTGTGCTACACATGAGAATTACTTTCATGAAGTGTGATACCCTACTGCATATGCTCATTGAGAATAAGATCATTTGTAGTTCTCTGCCTTCTCTGAGACCCAATGTAAATTAATTATGCCAGTAGTTAAAATTAATGAACTCTTTGGCGTTCATCTTTTTTTGGTATTTTGTGATATTCTTCCCTGGCTTCACCAAGTAAACTGGACACTTCCATGCATTGTAAATTGGGGAGCAGGGTAGGAAAGTTATTGCTTGAATGGCTTTTCTATTTTGTCATATGCTTCCATATGAAGAGAAATAGGAATTTCTTTTGCTGTTCATCCATCTATCTGGTAAAATGACAAAATTTAAAATATGGTTAGTTTATGCTCCTGGCCCCAATATTTAATCCATCTTGGGGTTGGCTTGGTGCTTTAAGGGCCAGAGGGTAAATTCGAATATTCATGTGATTACGAGTTCAAACTCTATTACCATTTATCATAGATATGAAGTATCTTATAAATTTTCTGATGCCAATCGTCACAGGTCTAGTGACGTTCTCATTGCAGGGTGCATAAAACTTATCAGTAACCCAAGTTATGAAATAAAGAAAAGTAAAGGAAATATAACATTGACTTTAATTCTTCAGAATCAGATATCCAGCTGTATCTTGTAATTTCAGTTTTCTTTAATTAGACTATTTGTCCCATTATTGTTTGCAGGATCCTTTCATCCTAATACATACTCATTTCAATATACCACACACAGCACAGACACGCACTGATATATGTACGTGTAAATTTGTGAGCAGAGAGAGCTTAGGGTCACCTTGCTTAAATCAATATATATTCTTTTCCCAGTTGCATGGCTTAACTTCTTGTAATTTTTATTGAAAGCTAATATCATAACTTTCAAACTGATGTGTTTTCCGAAACTTGTTGATTCATGTACTTAGATTTGCCTGCGTTGTGTGGTTCAAATACTTTGAATCACGAAGTGAGTAACTATTTGTGTAATGGGATTAGGATTGTTCTTATCAAAGAGAATACAAAATATTTGCTTTCTTTCATTGATCTCACTCTGAGCTTGCTGACCCGTTTGTTATTGAATTCTTCCTTCTTATTCTGGAGTTGACGTTGCATCTATTGTTGGGTGAGATTCTTCTGAAACTTTACTTTTAAGTTATTATATTAAAGAAATAATTCTTTTGAATGATGTGATTTTGTATTAGATAGTGCATCAATAACTCAAATTGTATTTCTCATTAACATATAGACAATACAATTTGAGTTATTGATGCACTATCGCGGGGGTGTCACTGGCTGCACCCTTTGTCTTATGCTCATGACACACCTCACTAGTTTTGAGGAAGTTTCACTCGCCCTAAGGCCAGCTCTGGGAGACGAGAGTTTTATGTTGAGGGGTTTAAATTCAAGACTTCGAAGGGTATCTCCAACATCTTAAGGCTTTACCACTAGGGCGCCCTCAAGGGTATGATGAATGAGAAGATATATTGTTTCAAAGGTTTGGTAAATGTTACATTTTTCCTATTATTCCCATCACAACTACTGAAGTCTTAGCACCTACCATAAATGAGTCAACTATTTCTGAGTCTAGTATTCTTGAAGCCTCACAAAATCACACACCAATTGTTTATAGAAGAAGAAAAAAGGCTACCTTACACAACCAAGAATGGCAACCACCTGAGCCAGATTCATTACAACTAAATTCCACTGACCTTCTCAAAAAAAAAAAAAAAAAAACCCACTAAATTCCTCTGATGAGAATGAAATAAATCTACAGATGTGCATTTGCATAACATATCACAGTCTTAAGTTTGTATTGATTTCCTATCACGTTATCCCTGATTTTGTTGAATCTTTCAGTGCATAAGACTCGATCCTTGTTCTGAGTAGGATTAATGTAAATTCATCAGGATGATCTGTTAACACGAGAGTAATTCTACGAATATTAGGCTTTTTATTCAGTTTTATTTCATCAGGTGCTTATGCTAGTCTTGATCTCCTAAATCACTTGTTTCAGTGCAAAATTTAAGGGAAAACTTCAATCATTAGATGCTTGACAGGTTTAGTAAAATAGAAAAAAACTGCATAAGTTTTGATTCTTCTCTGGTTCCCTCTACTTTAGCTTCAACCAAAAATCTTATGCTACTGCTGGGTGACAAAAAGAAAGAAACAAATGTCATGGATGTTATTTGAAGAGGGAAACATGTCACGGTAGATAATTGGTACTTCGTGAAATAGAGACAAACAAACATCAGGGAAGCATATCTTATATAATGGTAGATAATTGGTACTTAGTGAAATAGAGACAAACAAACAAACAAACATCAGGGCAGCATATCATATATAATTGTAACTTTTTGCTTATGGGAGCTTGCTGATTCAAAATTTGTGTTAATTTCCTTTCAAGCACATTTATTTTTCCTGCCAATGACTGATTGATTGTTACCTTAATTATTCTCTTTAGCTTCCCCCCAAAGAAAGATGTAAACTTTATGGAGGTTATTGGAACAGAGAAACATATCATATATGGGAACTTACTGATTTAAATTCTTCTGTCAGTTTTTTTACAAACAAAAGTTCATTATTCATTCCAATGATAGTGAATGAAACTGAATAATTCAGAAAGGCTGGAAAATAACACAAGCCAGCCACATTGTTTCATAGCACAAAATACATATATTTATTCCCAATCAAGGTACATTGTGACTGATGTAGAAGGAAGACGAGCTGAGATATCTTGAAGTCTTCTTACAGACAAGCAAAAAACATGCTGCCTATGGTGAACATAGCTGCAGATAAAGCACTTGCCAGGACAGAGGCGGGAGCAGAGCTTGGTGCAGGTGCTGCTGGAGTTGGAGTTGGAGTTGGAGTTGTCGAGCTATTAGATCCCACGGTCACACTCAACTTCTGCCCCAACGAGCAGTGGGCACCGACGGTGCAGATAAAGTATTTAGAGCCAGCAGTATCAAGAGTGACTGTCACAGGGCTTGTGCTATGAGGTGTTCCTGCCGCGGTACAGTTTTCATACTCATCCTTTGTTACTTCAGCCACATTATGAACTCCCATCCATTTGAATTCTGTAAACCAAAGAGGAAAACCATATTTTCATATATAGCTCAGGTATCTGCTTGTGCAGTTAGAACAGAACAGAACTTAGTTTTGTGAAAAGGAAACCCAGTTGAGTTTGAGCCAAATTGAAGAAGAGAGAGCTCATTAGATGATGGAAAAGGGTCATCTTTAGTTCTGTACTGTTTGATCAAAATAGTTTCATCTCAGTTGAATGCCTTACTTTTCTTCAACTTTCCTTTAGGAGCTATTAGAAGTTTGATTGAAATTCAACACAAATGGTATCCATACAAGCAGCTGTCCTAGACAGGATTCAAAATCATTAGGGAATGCTTGCCTCTGCCTGACTTATTAGATTTGTGTAACCTAGAGTTAAGAAGTTGTACCAGTAGTGGATTTGTTTATGCTAGGCTTTACAAGTTTACTAATTTCGAAAGCTATACGAATTTAACTCATAAAACTCACATTTTGTACCTCACTTCAAATTTTGCAAATCATAAACTCAAACCAATACATGGGATACAGATTCAAGTTTTCATAACCTATTTCTTTGTACTATCCAAATACATAGGGTCTTCATTCAGACTTTCCAACACCAAATTTCTTAAATTCAAGCTTCTTAGATCCATGAACCGATCATCCACTTAGAGTTTTTGAACTATAGAGCTAGAAATGCAATTACTACTAGAACGATGGGTTCAAAGGCAATTTAAGCTGCAGAGATAGAGACAGGACGAAGACAAAGACAGCCATTAGAGAATGGTTTAAAAGCTTCTTACCAAGTTTGTCACCAACATTGAAGGTCTTATCGGAAGCCCACGTGGTGTAAAACGACACGGTGGCCGGAACTCTCCAGCCTTCATTACCTCCAACTTCATGAGTGGTGGCTGCAGCCATGGCTGCACATGCCAAAGCGATCGCACACCAAACAAAACTTGTTCCGTTGGCCATTTGCTCCTGCTTTGTTTTGTGTTCTCAGGTCGTCCTCGTAAAGCTCTTTTTTTTCTTGCTCGTTCTTTTTTCTCTCTTGATGCTCTTCCTCTTCATGCATGAATTTATATGGAGCTGAAGATAAAATAAGAAGTATTTTTGGTCAAGGGAATCAGAGAAGTGTGGATATGGTTGTTGATGTATAAAGTTCCCATAACCACTCATTTTTTGGGATGGAAACTTGACATAATGTTGGAACTATCTGTTTGTTTTTAGTTTGTTTTTTTTTCTTTCTGTTGGGTTTAGAAAAAAAAAAAAAAAGATAAACTCAAGTTGACAATTTTTTGTTGGGATTTTATGTGGGAAGTTTACATAGGCAGTTGTTATATTGATAGTAATGCTGTTAGAAAGTAACACTTGATTAGAGATTTTCAAGGTGTAGATTGGACAATAATTTTATAGGAAAATTTGTGAGACATTCAAATCTCCACCTGACTTGTACTTAGAAATATGAAAAAATAATCGATTTAAATCTTATTTTTGCCGTGAACAACTTAATTTGTTTCACTTTGATTCTTAAACTTTCAAAATGTCTATTTTAGTCTTAAAACTTTTAGCTAGAGAGAGCACTGGGTAAGTGGAAATTAAATGGAAAAATAATATAACAAGAGCCAAAATGATTATTTTAAAAAAGTTTAGAGACAAATAAATATTTTGAAAATTTATGAATCAAAATGGAATAGATACGAAAGTTCAAATACCCACATAGATTTTTTAAAAATTTAGGAACTAAAATAGAACAAACTTAAAAGTCGGGAACTAAAACATGTCTGGGAGATAATTGGTACTTTATTGCTTTTCAGAAGTTTGTTGATTAAAGATCTTCACAAGAGACAAAGAATCAAACAAACATTTGGGAAACAACATTATGGAGCTATTGGAACAGAGAACCAAGTAATGTATGGGAACTTGTTGATTTGAATACTTCTGTTATTTTCTTTACAAACACAAGCTTATTTGTTCCCAACCAAGGTACATTGTGAGTGATGTAGATGGGAGATGAGCCAAGAGATCTTGAAATCTTCTTACAGACAAATGAAGAACATGCTGCCAATGGTGAACATAGCTGCAGATAAAGCACTTGCCAGGAGAGAGGCGGGAGCTGAGCTTGGTGCAGGTGCTGCTGCAGTTGGAGTTGTTGGGGTCGTAGTCGAGCTATTAGATCCGACGGTCACACTCAACTTCTGCCCCAACGTGCAGTGGGGACCGACGGTGCAGATAAAGTATTTAGAGCCAGCAGCATCAAGAGAGATTGTCACAGGACTTGTGGTATGAGGTTTTCCTGCCTTGGTACAGTTTTCATACTCTTCCTTTGTTACCTCAGCCACATCGTGCACTCCAACCCATTTGAATTCTGTAAACCAAAGGGAAAAACTATATTTACATATATAGCTAAGGTATCTGCTGTGTCCCGCGAAACTTGACTATATAGGGTCCATTTGGAATGACTTTGTAAGTGCTTAAATTAGTGTGTTGGACATTGATTCTCCCGGACGCGTGCCCAACACATTGATTCTCCCTGACACGTGCCCAACACATTGATTCTCCCGGACACGTGCCCAACACATTGGTTCTCCCGGACACGTGCCCAACACATTGGTTCTCCCGGACACGTGCCCAACACATTGGTTCTCCCGGACGTGTCCTAAGTTTTTATTCCTTGCTCTCTATGACTCTCTCTCCCTTGGTTTCAGGCCATCCGTTTCGTGTCCGTGCTTCTTAGGTTAGAATAGAACAAAACTTAATTTTGAGCCAAATTGTAGGGGATGGAAAAGAATCATCTTTAGTTCATCTCAGTTGAATATGGTGACATTTTGCTGCCTTACTTCTCTTCAACTTTCCTTAGAAACTATTAGAAGTTTGATTGAAACTCAACACAAGTGGTATAAATACAAGTAACTTTCCTAGACAGGATTCAAAATCATTAGGGAATGTATGCCTCATGGATTAGATTTGTATAACTTAGAGGTCAAGAAGTTGATTTGTTTATATTAGGCTCTATAAGCTTTCTAATCTCGAATGCTATAAAAACTTAACTCAAACCAATACAATTACTACTAAAGCTTCTTACCAAGTTTGTCACCAACATTGAAGGTCTTATCGGCAGCCCACGTGTCGTAAAACGTCACCTCTTTGGGAATTCCCCAGCCTTCTTTGTCTCCAACTTCGTGGGTGGTTGCAACGGTTGCGATTTGGGTTGCAGCCACGGCTGCAGCACATGCCAAAGCGATCGCGCACCAAACAAAACTCATTCTGCTGGTCATTTGCTCCTGCTTTGAGTTGTGTTCCGAGGTCGTCCTCGTAAAACTCTCTCTTTTGGCTTGTTTCTCTTCTTCTCTCGCTGCTCTCCGTCTTGTGCATGCATGCATTTATATGTAGCTGAAGATGAAGTTAAAATTAGGAGAAGTTGTTTTTTAGTAAAGGGAAGCAGGGAGAATTGTGGATATAGTTGTTCTCATGAGTATCGAAAGTTGCTCAAAACCACTCATTTTTTTGGATGGAAACTTCACATAATGTTCCAACTATCTCTTTATTTTTAGTTTACTTTTTTTCTTTTGTTAAGATAGCCCACTAAGTTCATTCAGCCCAGGCCCAGACAATGTGATAGGTTTTGTGTAAAGCCCATTCGTTGGGTTTTCTAGAAGGAGTTTGTTGTATGGAATTGGTTGTGTGTGTGCGTGAGTAGAGTAGGAGTTTTACTCTCATTTCTTGTATATATGAATGAGTAAAGTTAGTCAATCAAATAGATAAGAAAAAGGGTTTCTCCAGCTCAAATTCGATGAAATCGTCTTCTGCTTCTTCCTTCTTCTACTGCTATTCTGTTTAAATTCTCATATGGTATCAGAGCCACTGTCCAACGACAAGCTCTCCGATCTCTGGGTCCAATGGTGATATCCACAAATGAATCAGACTCTTCAATGGATGATTCTCCTCCACCTTCTTCTCCGATCATCAGTCCTGGAAATAAGGTCTCCATAGTCAAACTGAACGACGATAATTTCCTCTTATGGAAATTTCAAATAGTTATGGCTCTTGAAGGGTATGAGTTAGATGGCTATATCACTGGTGAAGTTCTTCCTCCAGAGAAATTTTTATCGAGTCAAGAGGAAGGTGAGGAAGGTGAGTCTTCGGCGCGTCAAATCAGCCCTACCTACAAACTATGGAAACGGCAAGATAGGCTGATCTCCTCTTGGATTCTTGGGTCAATGTCTGAAGAGATTCTGAACCAAATGCTGCACTGCACATCAGCTTCTGAAATTTGGACTTCTCTTCATCAAATCTATACTGCCAGAAGTCTTGCTCAGGTAATGAAGTTTAAATCTAGACTTCAAAATCTGAAGAAAGGAGGTATGTCTCTTAAGGAATATTTTTCGAAAATCAAACAGTGTGTTGATGCTTTATCCTCTGTTGGGAAACCTGTGTCGATTGATGATCAAATCATGTATATTCTTGATGGTCTTGGATCTGAGTACGAATCCATGGTATCTGTGATTTCTGCTAAAACAGGGGAACAATCTCTTACTGACATACAATCTCTTCTTCTAACGAAAGAAAATCGTATAGAGAATAACCTTGTCTCTGCAGAATCAAATTTGCCTTCTGCTCCTCTCACTGCCAATACTGTTATTCAAGAGTCTTCATCACAGAAAGCATTGACGTCTCAACAGTTCAGCTCCAATTCTAGAGGCAGAGGTGGTGGCAGATCGAATAGGGGAGGTCGTTCCTGGAACAATCGGGGCAAAATTCAATGTCAAATATGTCAGAGGTTTGGTCATCCTGCCTATAAATGCTTCTCTCGAAATCCTCCTGTCCAAACTCAAGCCCCCTCAGGTTCGTATCATCTACCTCCAAATAATTCTCCCTATCCATCTAACTTTCATCCTGTCTCTGCCATGGTTACTACACCTTCTATGGTTCAAGATCAGAGTTGGTATCCTGACTCTGGTGCCTCCAATCACCTCACCAATGATTTTAGCAACATTTCGGTTGGATCTGAATATGGAGGAGCAAATCAAGTTCATGTGGCAAATGGAACAGGTCTGCCTATTCTTCACTATGGCTTTTCTTCTTTCACCTCTCCTTTTAATTCTCAACGAGTTATGTCTTTAACTAACCTTCTTCATGTTCCTTCAATTACCAAGAATCTAATAAGTGTGAGTCAATTTGCTCGAGATAATGGAGTGTTCTTCGAATTTCATCCCTCTCTTTGTTATGTGAAGGATCAGGTTACTGGCCAGGTTCTTCTCCAAGGGATGCTTCATGAAGGATTATACAAGTTTAACATTTCCAAGAGTGATCTTAAACCAAAGGAAAATGTTAGTTCTAATATTACCACTTCCTCTGTTTCGGTCTCGCAACCGGGTTATTCTCCTTCTCATTCTAGTACAACTTCTTTGTTTGATACTTGGCATAGGCGATTAGGCCATCCATCACTGTCTATTGTTAAGAAGGTTGTGCATCAATGTAATCCACGTTTAATCCTTACTAATAGAATAAATTTTTGCGATGCTTGTGCCCTTGGAAAACATCATGCTCTCCCTTTCCATCGTTCGAATACTGTTTATAATCGTCCCTTGGAACTTGTAGTATGTGATCTTTGGGGTCCTGCTATTACTCCTACTACGCATGGTTTTCGCTTTTATATTAGCTTTGTTGGTGCCTATAGTCGATTCACGTGGATCTATTTTTTGCAAACTAAATCTGAGGCTCTTAATGTGTTTGTCATTTTTCGCACTCTTGTGGAAAAACTATTGGGAGTTCCTATTTTACGTCTTCAAACTGATGGTGGGGGTGAGTTTAAACCATTTATTCCTTATCTTAGGACTCATGGTATTGAGCATCGTCTCACATGTCCTTATACTTCTCAACAGAATGGTCTAGTTGAGCGGAAACATCGACACATAGTTGATGTTGGTCTTACCTTGCTCTCTCAAGCTTCCATGCCTTTTAAGTTCTGGGATGAGTCATTTGCCACAGCTGTTTACCTTATTAATAGATTACCAACTCCGGTGCTTCGGTTTACCAGTCCGTTGACTAAATTATTTTGCATTTCCCCTGACTATTCCTTTTTACGCACTTTTGGTTGTAAGTGTTTTCCTTGTCTTAGGTCTTACAATACACATAAGCTGTCCTATAGATCTCATCCATGTATCTTCCTAGGGTATAGTTTTCAGCACAAGGGATATAAGTGTCTTTCATCTGATGGTCGTGTTTATATCTCTCGTCATGTGATTTTTGATGAATCTATTTTTCCTTTTGCGGTTTCCTCATCTCTTACCAACACTTTACCTTCGTGTAGATTCTCTGCTTTACAACCTCCTATTAAGCTCCCTGATCTTCCTTCCACTTTGCCACATGATGTTGTTTGTTCCTCTGGTTCAACTCCTTCCTCGTCAGCTTGTTCTCCTGTATCTCCATCCCGGACTTCTTCTATTGATGTCACTCCTTCTCCTGATTCTAGTCCTCCGTCTACTACTCTTGAACCTGTTACTTCTCCCGTGTCATCTCAGTCTTCATTGGCTGTCCCACATTGTTCCAGTACTCTTCCTCCTCATTCGGATGTGTCTTCTCCAATGTCTCGGATTGCTCCTGATAATTCTCATGTTATGATTACTCGGGGAAAGGCTGGTATTTTTAAACCAAAGGTGTTCTTGGTAGATTTTACTCAAACTGAACCTAGTACGGTGAAGGAAGCTCTTAAGCATAGTGTATGGCGGCAGGCTATGCATGAAGAATATCAAGCTCTTTTAAAGAATCATACATGGGATCTTGTTCCTTTACCCTCCAATAAGACTATTGTTGGGTGTAAATGGGTGTTTAAGATTAAGCGTCACTCTGATGGATCCATAGCTCGTTACAAAGCTCGTTTAGTGGCCAAGGGGTTTCATCAAAATGCTGCTATTGACTACTCTGAGACTTTTAGTCCTGTTATTAAACCAATTACTATTCGGGTTCTCTTAACATTGGCTTTGTTTCATGGATGGACCATTCGACAACTTGATATAAATAATGCTTTTCTTCATGGGTTACTAACTGAGTCTGTTTTTATGGAGCAACCTACAGGTTTTCAAGATGAGCAGACATCTCACCTTGTTTGTCATCTTCGCAAAGCTCTTTATGGCCTTAAACAAGCTCCTCGAGCTTGGTATGAGCGTCTCAGTAAGTTTCTACACTCATTGGGTTTTGTTACTTCTCGTGCTGATACTTCTCTATTAGTAAGATTGTCTGCTTCTGGCTGTTGCTATATTTTGATCTATGTGGATGATATCATTGTTCTGGGTAGCTCTTCTACCATTGTTCATCAGCTTATTCATGATTTAAATGCTCAATTCACTTTGAAAGATTTAGGGCCTTTGAGCTTCTTCTTGGGTATTGAAGTTTCCTACCCACCGAATGGTGGTTTGTTCTTATCACAATCTAAGTACATCTCTGATGTTCTTACACGGGCCAAGATGAATGAGGCTAAAGCTATTAGTACTCCTATGATAAGTGGTCCTCTGGTTTCTGCTCGCCATGGTGATTTATTCTCTGATGTGCATTTATATCGTAGTATTGTTGGTGCGTTGCAATATGTTACTTTGACTCGTCCTGAAATATCATTTAGTGTGAATAAGGCTTGTCAATTCATGCATTCTCCTACGATCATTCATTGGCAACTTGTTAAACGGATTTTGAGGTACTTAAAAGGCTCTCTCGATCATGGTCTTTTACTTACTCGTCCTAAAGTCTTGTCTCTTCATGGTTTTGCGGATGCTGACTGGGCCTCGGATCCTGATGATCGGAAGTCCACATCTGGGTTTTGTGTGTTTCTTGGTGATAACCTCATTACGTGGGGTTCTAAGAAGCAAACTATTATCTCACGGTCGAGTACGGAGGCTGAATTTCGAAGTCTTGCCACTGCAGCCACCGAATTGGTATGGCTTCATTCTCTGTTTCATGATTTACATATTTCTCTAACCTCAGCTCCTATTTTGTGGTGTGATAACTTGGGTGCGGTTCACTTAAGTGCCAACCCGATTCTTCACTCCAAGACTAAGCATGTTGAGTTGGATATCTATTTTGTTCGTGATTTAGTTTTGAATAAGAAGTTAGCTGTGTATCATCTTCCTGCTACTGATCAAGTTGCTGATATCTTGACCAAACCTCTATCTGTCATTGGTTTTAATCGATTCAAGTTCAAGCTCAATGTTCGTAGTTTGACTGCCATTGGCTTGCGGGAGGGTGTTAAGATAGCCCACTAAGTTCATTCAGCCCAGGCCCAGACAATGTGATAGGTTTTGTGTAAAGCCCATTCGTTGGGTTTTCTAGAAGGAGTTTGTTGTATGGAATTGGTTGTGTGTGTGCGTGAGTAGAGTAGGAGTTTTACTCCCATTTCTTGTATATATGAATGAGTAAAGTTAGTCAATCAAATAGATAAGAAAAAGGGTTTCTCCAGCTCAAATTCGATGAAATCGTCTTCTGCTTCTTCCTTCTTCTACTGCTATTCTGTTTAAATTCTCATATCTTTCTGTTGGGTTTTAGAAACAAAAGAAAAAAAGAAGGAAAATATCAGCTGATGAGATTTTTTTTTTTTTTTTTTTACAAGGAATTCAAACGGGAGACTCTGGCTCATAATTCATACCGTATGAGTTTGCGCTGTGCAAAAAATAGTGGAACAGTCATTATGAGTTGACTCATAATTCATACATTATGAGTTTGCGCTATGCCGAAAAATAGTGGGACGGTCATTATGAGTTGGCTAATAATTCATACATTTTGAGTTTGCGCTATGCCGAAAATAGCGGAACACTCATTATGAGTTTGAGCTATGCCGGATAGTGGGACAGTCATAACAAAAAAAAATTGTGAGATTTAAATCTCCGCCTCACTTGAATTGATATGAATTAAAAAAAAAAAAAAAAATACAATTGTCTCTCTCTCTCAACTTAGAAAGTAATAATGGAAAAAAAATGGGTTTAAATCAGCTTTCACAATTTTGTTTAATTTTGGTCCTTAAACTACTCAAATGTCTTTTTTTTTGTCCATGAACTTTATTTCATTTTACTTCCAAACTTTTTTAAATTTCATTTTAGTCCCTAAACATTAAAAAAAAAATCATTTTGATCCTTATTTATATTATTTTATTTAAAAAAAACATAATAATAACATAACTTTGAATATGTGTACTAGTATTTATAACCGTGATTTCAAACTATATAAGTTAGAAATGAATATTGAGTAAATGGAAAAATAAAATGATGAAAATGATTATTTTTAAAAAAATTAAAGACTAAAATAAGTATTTAAGTTTTGGGAACAAAATGAAATAAATAGAAAAGTTAGACATTAAAATAATAGAACAAACCTAAAAGTGACGAAAATAGGATTTAATAAAAAAAAAGAAAAAAAAATTAAAAGAACATTTTGGTGGAAAAAAGAGGTAATTAGAAGTCTTGACTAAATGTTTTTGAAATGCTCAGAAGTCGACTTTGAAGGTTGAATTGTATTCCAAAAGTTTTTTTTTTTTTTTTTTTTTTTGACCTATTTTGTCCGGAGCTCCTTCTCTGTCGGGGTAGAAGATGGAAAAAAAATAAAAACGATGATATATTAAATCGTGACACACGTTGCTGGGCTGCAAAAGATACTAGTCGGGAAAATTTGGGCTGCAAAAGATGCTAGTCCTAAAATTTCTAGTACATCTGTCTTATAAAGTTTTTCATTCCACTGCCTTTCAACAACAATTCTTTTAAAATAAAAAAATATGTAAATTTTACTTTGGCCCACCAATTTTTTAATTAATAAATTTCTTTTTCTTCCATCATTTTGCGTTCTACTTCCTCTCTCTTCCTTCAATCCCCTTGTCTGGTTTAAAACAACAAAATCAATAATAAGTTTGGTCTAAAATCGTTCAGTATCTAAACTTTCAAAAGTGCTTAATAGGTTCTCAAGTTTTAATTTTTTAAACTTTAAAAGTGTTTAATAAATCATTCAACCTTTAATTATGTGTCCAAATAGACTCCTAATTTTTTTAATTTTGTATTTAAAGATCCTGTTACATTTTTTTTTTTAAATTCATTGAGCTATTAAAGATAAAATTTTCATGTCTTTGGGGGAAGATCTAGAGTGAGAGAGACCCATTGTTACTGAAAAAAAATGGGAGTGGATTGATTCCGGTCCGATCGGTGATTTTGTGGATCCCATCAATGTTGGAATTGACCTAAAACTGAATACTCATTTTATTTTTCTGTCCTCGAGAAGATGAAGGGAAGAGGGGAAGAACGAGAAAAAAAAATATGGAAAAATAAATAAAATATTTTTAATTTTTAAATATATGAAAATTTTCTTGCGAACAAGTAAGTTTGACTCTTTTTGTTTTATTCTCTCATAATCTAATAATATGAATTCACAGTAGCTATTATAAAATAAATTTCAATCTGTTTACATCAACCCATACATAATAATTTAATAAACAATAGAGCTCTATATTTTATTTTTTTAAAAAATACTCATTATAATTGCTAAAGAATCTCTGCCAAAATTAATTAACGCCACGTCGGCTAATACACCAGAGCGACGGCGACGGCGAGAAGAGCGGCGGAGAAGGCGGAGGTTCGGAGCGAAGTGGCGGCGCTGGGTGGCGGCGGAGCGGTGGTCGGAGCCGGAGTTGAAGGGACGGTGTCAGATGGAGGCGTCGCAATTGAGGGTGGAGTTGTGGTGGCGCCGCCGCCGGTGACATTAACGGCGAGCTTCTGACCGGTGCTGCAGTGGCCGGCGAATGTGCAGATGAAGAAATGTTCGCCGGGTTCGGATAGAGTGATTCTGACCGGTGGGTTGGTGGAACTAGAGATCGGTGATTCGCCGGAGCAACTGGCGAAATTGTCCTTCGTTACCTTCGCGACGTCGTGTGTTCGAATCATGAAGTTGAACTCTGCAAAAATCCACCGGAGAAGATGAGCTTTATTTATTCCCATTTTAAATAAGAAAAAAAATTAATCCCTAAAATTTAAATAAAATTGTAACATAAGTCCATTTAGAGTAAAATAATTAAAAAAAAAAATATATATATATATATATATATATATATATATATATATATATTTTACAAAGATAGCAATTTCTATATTGATAGTAGTCTCTAGTCTATTACTTCATTTTTTTTTTTATAGAATTTTGTTCATATCAATAATAGCAGTCTATCAGTCATAGTTACAATTTTTTTTAGCTATATTTATAAAATATTTTAAATTTTATTCTATTTGCTATTATTTTGGATCTGATTAGTGTTATTGCAACCAACACAAAATTTAAATTGATTTTAACAAATTAAAATGTCTCTATGTTTTAAGAGGTTTTAATAAATGAACTTCCATTCTTTGCTATTACAATAGTTGAACTAAAAAAAAAATTAGTTATAATTTTTTTAAAAAATATTTAATTAATGCATATTTGCTATTACTATTGAACTAAAAAAGTTAATTAATTATGAATTTTTTTTTATTTTATTGAAAAATTGTAACAGATATCAATTTAGAGTAAAATAATTAAAAATATAGTATTTTTTTAAAAAAAATTGCGGATATGACAATTTCTATCACGGTATGATCTATCGCTGATAGTAGTCTTTTTTATAGAATTTTGTCAATGATAATAGTGTATGAGTGATAGAAGTCTATCCGTAATAGTCATAAAGTCTAGTGATAGTCACTGATTTTTTTGCCATATTTGCAATTATTTTGGGCTTGAATGCTGTTTGTGAACCAACCCTATTTTATTTAGTTCACTTGTATGTTGTAATTATTTAAAAATGATGCGTCAACTAAAATAGAAAGATAGAAGTATTAGAATTGTGTACTAAATAGACATTAAAAGTAAAATACTATATAAAATGTTAGAATGTAAAATTTTATCCTTACCTAGAACATCTCCAACGACGAAGGTCTTGTCACGAGCCCACGAGTCATAGAAGGTTTGCCTCGTAGGGATGGACCATCCCATCGAGTCTCCAACGACGTACGTCATGGGTTCTTCGGAGGGAGCAGGCGACGAAACTGGAGACGACGGAAGAGAGCTAGGTGATGGAGAAGGTGATCGACCGGAGGAGGAGGGTTCGGGAGCGAGGATGGGGACGGGGACAGAGACGGGAGAGGGTGATGGAGAACTAGGTTGTGGTGCAGGAGAAGATATTGCTCTCACGGTGATGGATAACTTTTGGCCATTGGTACAGTGGCCAGGGAAGGTGCAAATGAAGTGGTGGTCGCCGGCGGTGGTGAGTGTGATCCTCGTCGGACTGTTGTTCTCCACGGAGATCGGATTTCCGCCGCTGCAAGAATCGGAACCACTTTTTGTCACTTTCGTTACGTCATGTCGTCCGCTTGCAAAGTTGAAAACTGCACAAAATCAAACACCTTTAGCTACATTCGGAGTGTTGCGGTTCTCGGAGAAGCGCATCCAAACAGACGTTGCGCATTTCAAACGGACGTTAGCAGCTGCGCGAGTTGAAGACGTGCGGTCCAATGACAAGCTTTGACTGGTTCGAGTGCGCGGGTTGAACCCGCACACTCCTAATAAGACAATAAAAGACTCTATTTTTCGAATTATTTTCAAAAGAACCTTATTTTTCTAAATAATTTCAGAAAGAACTTTCACCCTAAATTACGTACCCTATATTTTAGTGGCTTAAAAATTGTAATAAGTCTAGAGTGTTCGGTATGAGTGTGATGTATTTTCACTTCTTTTACAAGTGAGAAAACATACCGTGATGTATTTTCACTTCTTTTACAAGTGAGAAAATTAAAATCGAATTGAAATCGAACTTAAACTAAGGATTAAAGAAAATCAAAGTAAATTTCTTTCTTACCAAGTATATCTCCAACGACAAAAGTTTGATTGGAAGCCCAATCGTTGTAGATAGTAGGATTGGGCGGGACAGTCCAACCTAACGCGTCACCGACAATGTAAGTGGCAGCGGACGAGCACCGCCACAAAGCGGCGGCGATGAGGAGGAGAACCGCGATCCGATTAAATCCTACGGCCATGATTTGGTGTTCTCAGATCGCCCTTTTTTGTTTAAGCTCTTTGTGTAGTTTGTGCTTTTGGTGGAAGAAAAGATGAGAGTTTTTGGGTATTTATAGGGTATAAGATTTCAAACATTGGTGGAAAATAGGCCATTGGATGAATGACACGTGTGAAACAAATGGACGGTGATTAAGCCACCGCTGAACAACGCCGCGTTAGATTTTCTTACCAAACATATTGGTGTGAGTCTTTGACTTTATGACGTTGACTGGTCAGACTTTTTAACTTTGGCTTCACATGGAGAGAGGTGGAAATCGTTGACTAGTCATATGCATAATTTTTTTTTTTTCGTAATTATAAATTCCACCCCTTTGTTTATCCATTTGTATTTTAAATATTGTTTCAAAACCCTTGGAATTTGTGAAATATTAAAAAAAAAAATGAATTTCATCATTTAATTTTAATGACATTGATAAAATGTGGAGTTATTAAGTGAATGTTTAATAATAGTTTTTGAGTTTACTTATGTTTCCAATTTGTGTATATCAATTTTGATTGAAATAAAAAATAAAAATACAAAGATTTGATTTGCAAAATTACAAATTACGAGTTGTTTGGGACTATTTTTAAATTACGAAAGTATCCTTGAAAGCCTTATATCTAATTCTTTTAAGCTTTTTTGTGTGTAGTTTTATGTTTTTAAGGTTAATTTTGTTATGGGTAAAATCTTATGGCCTTTAACTATGTAGGCCTATTCAAGAGTAAAACTCAGTCCACGAGGAGAACCTGAGAGAAAGGGAAGGAGAAAGAAGCCTCAGCTCGGCTCAGATCGACGGCTTGGCAAAGGCTCCACGTGATGAAGGAGTCGAGCTCCGAAGCTCGGCTTGTCGCAAAAGATCCATGTAATGAAGGATCCGAGCTCTGCCTCGACGCGAAAGTCGACCCTCCTCGTAGGGGTGACTCGTTGTTAGTAACTTTTGTAACGGCCAAAGTTATGAGAGTCATAAAGACCGTCATAACTGATTTCTTAAATGACTCCAAACAGCCATATATGGATTCATATATAAGTAAAAGATTCATCACTCATTTAGTAAGTAATTTGATTTGATTCAAAATTTCATACATCTTACAACTTTCCATATTCAACTTTAATTTCCCTCTCTCATTTTCTCATTCAAGGACTAACTTGAGCGTCAGAGCCAGTGTGGAAAGCCTCCCAACGGTCCTAATTTACCCTCCTACGTTTCAGGTGTTGCAAGATCGAGCTCGTTCCACCACTCAAATCAAGTTTACCATTGATACCGAATTTCGGTATATCAACAAATTCCACGAACCATTTATAGGGTTTGTATACAATTAATCTCTTAAACTTGATCAATCACAACTCCTAAAGTTTGATAAGTGTTGCAATCACTTCTTGAAGTTTCAATTTGATCAATCACACCCCTTAAAGTTTGCTAAGTGTTGCAATCTACCCCTTGGGGTTCAATTTGAGTAATGTAGGGGAAGGGTAAATTTGTCATATGTAAAAAACAAACCAAAATAATCATTCCTCTTCCCTCCTCCCGCCAACCATGTCGTCGTCGCTGCCCACCTCCCTTTAATTATTGACAGAGATTACCCACGTGCTTGCGACGCGGAGCGGCCGACGTCCTAACAAAAAAAGGGATATTTTAACAAATAAAATGAGTCGCCACCAATCTTTTTTATGGTGTGATTGGGCACCGAAAAATAATTTTTTTCTTAAAAAAAAAATGTAATTAAAAAGGTCTACGAAAACAAAGTTGGGTTCGAGAGTCATTTGAGTATGGGGAAGGTATTAACACCCCACAAATTTTTTTCTTAAAAAAAAAAAGTATTAAAAAGGTCTACGAAAACAAAGTTGGGTTCGAGAGTCATTTGAGTATGGGGAAGGTATTAGCACCCCACAACTCCCGTTAAAACGGTGGTCAAATTTTATCTTGAATTTAAAAGGTTCTTTAAATGTGAGTTTGCTTGAAAACATTATATTTTAAAACAATGTCTTATTTTTACTGCTCATTTCTCCAATATTTGAAGTCATGCCCCATAAAATAAGTGGAAATTATTCATCGATTTTGACTATATTAGAAATATTCTCGACTTAGGAAATATTTTTCCCTCAAGAAAATGAGAGAATTATAACATTCCTCAACTCCGTCATAGAATAGTCATTCGTTAGAGAGTTTTTTTTTTTAAACAAAACATTTTTTTTGTTTAAATTAAATTCATTTTTTCTTGGGATCAAAATCTCGAACTCCCAAAGATTATGGTCTCTCACCTCAAGAATTATAGAAAATCGGACTCCCAAATGTTTCTAGATTCCATAGTAGGATATTTTATAAAACGTTCGAAATATAAAAAAATCACTTTTGTTTTAGAGAAAAGAATTAAAAAACTTTAAATTAACATTTTGGTTATAAAATTTTCTTAAAATACAAAGAGTGTAATTTTAAAGATTTTGAAATAATTTTACAATGTAATAAAAAGTTTTAAAATATTTGACTCATAAAAAGATAGCTTTTAAAAACAACACAACATCAATTATAAACAAAACATATATGCAAAATACAATTTAAAGGTTAAACATAATAGCAATATTAATCGAAGCATAAAAATAAATATATAAATGTTATAACAAAGTATGTTAGAAATTTAATAAAAACATATTGAAATCGATCTCGGACTTCCAAAGGATCGATCCAGCACTTCAAGAATTCTAGAAAATCGGACTCTCAAATGTTTCTAGATTCCGTCGTCGGATATTTTTATAAAAACGTTAGTAAAGAGTTAGTTAATATTACAAGATTAGCACAAATTAAATCATAACATAACATGACTACTATCAAACTAACAAAATAATTTATCAATATATTAATATATTGATGTTACATTAACTAAAATGAATAAATAGTAAAATAGTCCTTTTATTCAATCAAAATTGGTACGACACCGAAAGATATACTGGTTCACCGATCTCGAGACTACGTCCCGTCTTCTGAAACTACAGATTTTACTATAATGGAGATTCAAATACCTCTCAAATTCGCGTTACAATTTGTTTCCAAGTATCACAACCCGATAACTTGAGATAAACAACAAAGAAAAATGTTTATCTCAAGAGAAATTAACTCAATACAAAAATACCCACTGTATTCTTGTTTTTTCTTCACTGCCACAACACACAAAACCAAACAAAACAATAAGTTCAGCGACTGTTTTTTTTTAGAATTTTGACTAAAATCAAAATTTATGCAATTTATATGTCAGCCGTGAATAAAACCTAAGCCATAATGGGCTTGACCCATTCGTTCAAAAAAGGATTTCTTTCACACGTGTGGTTATTCAAAAAAAATTGTCACCACCAAAAATCCTAACAATTATATTTAACAAATTAGGTGTGATCCAAGATTATTAAGATCTAAAAACACTCGCAATCCACCAATATTCATCTATATAAATTAACTTTAAAAATTTAATAATCCTAAAAATAGAACCAAAATTGAGTATAAAAGGTGAGATTATAACCAAGAAAGGCAGAGACAAAGATCAGACAACAAACAAAAAGTGAGGGTGGTTAATTAGAGTTTTGAAGGGAGAGTAATTGTGTTTGTGCAAATAGACAGAGGACAAATTACTAGCTTTCAATCCATTTACTTGTCTTCTTTGTCTACTTGCACATACACAAGGTGATCAAAATGAATTTGTCGGTACTATCAATCCTATTATGTATGATGTTATTTGGCCCTTCGCTTTCGGGGGCTACTTCTCCTACAAACATATTCATCCTCGCCGGTCAGAGCAACATGGCTGGCCGAGGTGGGGTTGAGAAAGATAAATCGGGGACACTTGTGTGGGACGGGATCATTCCACCAGAGTCTCAACCAGACCCATCAATCCTACGATTGAACCCTGATCGCCAATGGGAGATGGCACGAGAGCCTATCCATTTGGGAATCGACATCAACAAGACCGTTGGGATTGGTCCAGCAATGGCATTTGCTCACGAGCTACGAGCGAAAGCCGGGTCGAAGGCAGGCGTTGTCGGTTTAGTTCCTTGTGCTAGAGGTGGCACTTTAATCGAACAATGGATTAAAAACCCTACAAATCCTAATGCAACTTTTTACCAAACCGTCATTGAACGAATCAAAGCATCAGATAAAGAAGGTGGGGTTGTGCGCGCTCTTTTTTGGCATCAAGGGGGAAGCGATGCGGCTATGAGTGACACTGCTAGTAGATACAAAGACAACCTAAAGAATTTCTTCACCGACATCCGCAATGATATAAAGCCTACATTTTTACCCATCATTATTGTTAAAGAAGCCCTTTATGACTTTTTTATGAAGCATGATACTCATGATTTGGCAACAGTGAGGGCGGCACAAGATGCTGTCGGTCAGGAACTGCCAGATGTGGTGGTCATTGACTCATGGGAGTTGCCTATAAACTTTACCACACATGCAGGTTTTAACCAAGATCATGGTCATTTTAATACCACAACTCAGATTGCTATGGGAAAATGGTTGGCTGATACCTACCTCTCCCACTATGGTCATTTACTCTAATCTTATTAGTCTTTTTCTAATTTCTAGCTATTAAGTCTTTTATTCTACCTCAATAAAATAATCTTCTCTTTTCTTAAATTTCAATATAAATTATATTTCATATTATTTCAATAATATATTTTTGGAAGTTTCTCATTTAAATAATTAAATTAATCTCAAACTATAGTTATATAACTTGAATAATGTAAATAGAACTAATATATATATATATATCCCAAAAAAAATTACAAAAGATTTAAATTGCATTCATCTCTTCTTTGAGCTTAAAAAAAAATCTAAAAAATAGTAGTTTTAATTAATTTGTGTTGTTTATATAAATATATGTTGGTTGTTATTTTGATTTTGTAAAATATTTGAAAAATTCAAACTCGGAGCTCTTGATTTGAAGCATTCGTCCTATCTAATTTGAACCATATGTCTTATAACTAATAAAAACATGTTTAGTTACTACAAATCATAGTGCTTCTTGGTACTATATTATAACTATTAATTACGTTAATTCCTTATAATATGGTATTGAAATAGCCAAAGCGAGCATAACCCAGCTGTCACATGTATGTGTTGACAACCAAGAGGTCTGTGATTCGAATCCCCCACCCCAATATCGAATTCTTGTAAATGGTGTCAACACGAGCATAACTCTAATAAATAAACTAGACCATAAAAAAGAAAAAAAAATGGTATTGAAATAAGTTCTTGTAAATTGGTATCAAACACGAGCATAACTCTACTAGCCTAATAAATGAAGTAGTGGCCAAAAGGTTAAAGGTTACAATCCTCCCGATGTTGTGAAAAAAAAATCTATAAAGAATAATTTGAGTTTTGAAAATTAAAAAGTGAAAATAATAAAAATTACAAGACTAGAATATTTCATTTTTTGTCACATTCCTCTCTTTAGCTTCGATTTGGTCTTTTAAGATCATATAGAGAGTGTTCGTTAAGACATTTGTTTTTCATCCATGTTGAACTAAAAATAAAAGCTCTTAAGAAATCGAATCATTATTTCTCCAACATGAATTATATATATATATATATATATATATATATATATATATATATATATATATATATAATATTTATCATTTTTGTTTTCTAATCAACCATCCAAATTCAAAACATAGCTCAATAATTAAAATATAAATAAGATTACTTTCAAATTCATGACATGATTTGATTAAAATCAAATAAATTTTGACTAAGTAGTCGAATGATCGAAGCTGTTACAAACTTTACAAATGACTATGGGGAATCAAAATGAAAAAGAGACTATTTTTAAAATAATAATAAAAAAAAAAATATTGGCCAATATCTCTGTAATTTGCAAAATATTTCATAATTTTTTTAATTCATTCTTGGGTGAGATGAATCTCTCGATCTACAGGAGAGAAGTACATATCAATTACCATGTTGGAGCTATGCTCAGTTTGTCTATTTTATGCCAAAGCGAGCATAGCTTAGCTGACATATGTATGACTTGATGACCAAGAGATCTATGGTTCGAATCCCTCCATCCCCAATGTACTCAAAAAAAAAAAAAATTGTCTATTTTATATTTTTTTAATCTTTAATAAAAGGACTGGTTGCACAAATAGCAATCAGGGCCAAATTAATTGCAAATTTAGCAAACTTTAAAATGTTTTGCAAATATGACAAAAAAATATGTTTCAGACTTTATCATATCTTAGACTATTATCACTCACAAAATTCTATAAAAAAGGTTATACTATCAGCATAGACTTCTATCAATGATAGACCATACTATCGGTGATAGAAATTGTCATATCCGTAATTTTTTTTTAAAAAGTGCTATATTTTTAATTATTTTACTCTAAATTGACATATGTTACAATTTTTCTATATAATATATATATATATATATATATATATATATTAATTCTATTTTCTTAAGAAATAAAAACATAATACTTATTACCATTATCAAAATTCAATTATTTTCAAAATGAAATTTTTCATTTTTTAGTAAAGATGAAAAAAATAAGTAAATGAAATTTTCTAGTAAAGATGAAAAAAATAAGTAAATGAACTCATATAATAGATTATTATTTTATATAGTTAACCGTGGATCAGAGTTTTAACCACTAATTTTCTTTTTCGCCTATTCTCATCCGATAATTGACTTTTTTAAGTGGAAATTTAGCTCCAAAATTTAAAAGTGATTTTTTTGTTGTTTAATTTTCTTTTTTATGGTCTAGTTTATATTTAGTGTCTAAGTTTTACTAAAAATAAAATCAATTTATTTTACCACAAATTAAAATAATTAGGTTTAAAACAAAAAGAGATAAATTAAATTTAGGAGGAGCGAACCCATTAAAAGAATTATTAAAACCAATCAGAAATGATGTACTTCATGAATTAAAAACTAATCTATTTTATCTTAGAAAAATATATTTTTTTATTTAAAATACAAATTACAAGAGGATTGAAACCTTAATATAAATGTGTACTAGCTAAAGTTTTTTATTTATAGCTCCATATATAGCTATATTTAATAAATTAGGTGTGATTAGCTCCATATGTAGCTATATTTAATAAATTAGGTGTGATCCAAGATTATTGAGATCGAAAAACACTCACAACCCACAAATATTCACCTATATAAATTAATTTTGAAAGCTAAATAATACTAAAAATAGAATCAAAATTGAGTATAAAATGTGAGGATCACTAACGAAGAAAGACAAGCAAGGATCAGCCAACAAACAAAAAGCTAGGGTGATTAGAGTTTTCAAGGGAGAATAGTTGTGTTTGTGCAAATAGACACAGAGGAAAGGTTACAAAAAAAAAAAAAAAAAAAGTAGCTAGCTTTGAATCCATTTATACTTCTCTTCTTTGTCTACTTGCGCATACACACAAGGTGGTCAAAATGGATTTGTTGAGACTATCAATCTTGTTATGTACGATATTATTTGGCCCTTCCCTTTCGGGGGCTACTTCTCCTACGAACATATTCATCCTCGCTGGTCAGAGCAACATGGCTGGTCGAGGTGGAGTTGAGAAAGATAAATCAGGGACACTTGTGTGGGACGGGATCATCCCACCAGAGTCTCAACCCGACCCATCAATCCTACGATTGAACCCTGATCGCCAATGGGAGATGGCACGAGAGCCTATCCATTTGGGGATCGACATCAACAAGACTGCTGGGATTGGTCCAGCCATGGCATTTGCTCATGAGCTGCAAGCGAAAGCCGGGCCGAAGGCCGGCGTTGTGGGTTTAGTTCCTTGTGCTAGAGGTGGCACTTTAATCGAACAATGGATTAAAAACCCTACAAATCCTAATGCAACTTTTTACCAAAACGTCATTGAACGAATCAAAGCATCAGAAAAAGAAGGTGGGGTTGTGCGCGCTCTTTTCTGGCATCAAGGGGGAAGCGATGCGGCTATGAGTGACACTGCTAGTAGATACAAAGACAACCTAAAGAATTTCTTTACCGACATCCGCAATGATATAAAACCTACATTTTTACCCATCATTATTGTTAAAGAAGCCCTTTATGACTTTTTTATGAAGCATGATACTCATGATTTGGCAACAGTGAGAGCGGCACAAGATGCAGTCGGTCAGGAGCTGTCGGATGTGGTTGTCATTGACTCTTGGAAGTTGCCTATAAACTTTACCACACATGCAGGTTTTAACCAAGATCATGGTCATTTTAATACCAAAACTCAGATTGCTATGGGTAAATGGTTGGCTGATACCTACCTCTCCCACTATGGTCATTTACTTTGATGTTATTATTTGTCATTTTCTAATTTCTAACTATTAATTCTCTTATATCTAAATAAAAGCATCTTGTCCAATTTCTAACTATTAATTCTCTTATTCTATCCTAATAAAATCATCATGTCATTCTTAAATCTAATTAATATTTCATGTCATTTCACTAATATATATATATATATATATATATATATATATTTTTTTTTTTTAAAGTTTAACATTTAAATAATTAAAATATTCTCAAACTATAGTTATATAACTTGGATATTGTAAATAGAACTAATGTATATACCAGAAAAAAAAATTACAAAAAGATTCAAATTGCATCCATCTCTTGGTAAAAAAAATAAACCTTAAAAACAATAGTTTTAATTTATGTAGTTTATATTTAATATGAGTTGTAGTTATTTTGATTTTTTTATTTACGTAGTTGATATAATTTAAGAAACTAAAATATTAATGAAAGAACATTCCAAAGGTAATTAAAATACAACCAGTTTGATTAGTTAGTTGTCTGAAAACAATATTAGATTTGATATTTTTAGATATGGATTTGACAACCAATTTCAAATTAATATCAATTTAATTATTTTTTTAAAATAGGTTTAAATATGGGAAATTGTAGTAAATGACAATTTAAGACTTATTGTTTGCAAATATAGCATGTTTTTAAAAATTTTGCGGATATAGCAATTTCTATCGCTATATCTTATGACTGATAGAAGTCTATCGCTGATCACCTCAGTTTTTTATAGATTTTTGTCAGTGATAATAGTCTATCACTGATAGAAGTCTATCAGTGATATAATAAAGTCTATCAGTGATAGAAACAGATTTTTTTGCCATATTTGCAAAACATTTTAAAGTTTGCTAAATTTGCAATTAGTTTGGACTTGATTGCTATTTGTGCAACCAGCCCTTTAAATATTTTATAAACTATAAAATTAGATGTAGCCAACAATTAAATATTATATTGAATATGAATTATTATCAATTAATTTATAATACCATATAATTTATAATACATTAGATTTTAATTTAACAAAATTGAATTTAGTTTATCTTTAAATATTATATTTATTGCTCAATTCACATAAAGTTAAGAGGTCAAGTAATTAAATATCTTTAAAAAAAATATAGTATATTTATTAAAGTTTTTATCATTTTAAATATAATTATGCATTTTAAAATTTTAAATTCTAAATGTGAATACACTCCGAACCAAGTTGTTTTCAAAATTTACACTATTTGGATCACAGGATTCAAAAATAATTTTCAAAAACAGAATTGAAATTGCATACCAAACACATATTGGCTATTATTGGTGTGTGTATGTTTTCAGATCGAGAACATCAATTTTTCCGCTATTGTTAGTATTATTGGTGTGTGCATGTTTGCATGTTTTCCAAAAACTCCTCACGTGACAACTTGATAATATTCAATTATCTCAATCACCCGTCGATCTACACCTCACACCAACATGAGTCCTCCATCATACGCCTCTCCCTATCTATAAATACCACCACCCCAATTTTGGATCTCGAAAAAATTCTCAAGCTGATTGAGATAATTGAATATTATCAAGTTGCCGCGTGAGAAGTTTTTGGGGTTGACGCTTCGTTTAATGGGAGGTTCGTTTAATGGGAGGATTGTTGTGAGTGCAATAAAAGTTTCACATTGGTTGGGAAAGAGAAAGATCATGAGTATATAAGTAAGAGACAAAATCTTTATTGTAACGAGACATTTTGGAGTGGAACAAAAAACAAAGCCATGAAAGTTATGCCTAAAGTGGATAATAACATACCAATGTGGAGATATGTCAATATGATTGTGTGTGGAAGTTTCATTTTGGGAGAGTCCTTTATGAAAAGTTTCATTTTTATCTTTGATTTTGAAAAATTATTTAAAAAAATATATATTTGATTAAAATAAAAGATAAATTAACGTAATAAGTTGTTGTATAAAAATTAGAAGTGGTATGTGATATTATATATAACTATACAAAATAATTTTTTATAAAGCAAACACATGGGAAAAAAAAAATTAGAGGTAGAATTTGTTGCTATCCATAAAGAAGTATTTATTTTTATTATTTAAAAACATTTTATTCGAAGGCAAATTTAAAACACTCAAATCTTTAATGGCCTATGCAAAGTGCAAACGTGGTTAAATTAAAAGTCTACACACGTCTCATTTAAGACACCATAACATACTTCTCTAAGGGTTTTATAGCTCCATAAGCAAGCAACCACTAATTGTAATTAAGTAAGGCCATGTTTAGCCAAAACGAGCATGGCTCAACTGACACATGTATATGTTCATGACCAAGAGGTCTGTGGTTCGAATCCCCCACCCCCAATGTACTCAAAAAAAAAAAAAGTAAGGCCATGTTTACCTGTAATGTGAATTTTTCTCAACAATCGTAATCGACTGTAATGGATTAAGGGCTTCAATCGTAATCGGTTCACCTTTGATAGTGTTTATCAGCTCAATTCAAACGTAGCCAAAAACACCGTCTTCTTCCCCCTCTCCGCCACAAGATAACAGTATAACAGTGTTCCTTCTCGTCGGACCGGTGGTTTCGCAACTGATTCAAACAAGTTCTGATTCCTCTTCCGATCATTTTCTCTTCATTTTCCTCATTTGCGCCCTAAACCAAACGATTACGAGGTTGAAGACGACCTTTCTTATCTGTAAACATCCAGAATAAATATACAAAACTATGAAAATGTCCTTAGAATTTGATCTGCGTAAACGCCCAGAATAATGAAACGAAAATGCGTGGGATGAAAAAAAAATCATTTTTTTTTAATCAAAAGTAACGAATAGATAAAAAAAAACGAGAGAAGAATGAAAAAAAATGACAAAGTGTAAAAGAATTACATTTGTGAGAATCGAATAGAGAATGAACATTTGTGGAAGGAAATGGGTAGAAAATCAGTGGGTCCCACGTAATGGTAATCTCATTGAGGACTTGAGTGTAATGGGATTAGTCCCTTCGAGGTGGGACCCACAGTTTAATTACGTTTACAGATTTTAGTAAACGCCCTCAAACGTAATGAATGTGGGTCTCATTGTCAGAATTACCATTGATTCATTAGGTTTGAAGGGAAGTAAATGCGGCCTAAGAGTGAGGAGGAGGAGAAAGAAAGAAATATATAAAATCTAGAAAGTATACAACAGAGCATGATTCTAAGGATCAACTAGCCATTATTTACTTAACTCGACCCCAAACAATAATGTTTCGCTCAAAGACTCTTATCTGTCTTGGTTAGACCAAACAACCAAGAATTTTTGTCTTTTCTTAATTGGGAGAGCAAGAACGCTGTTGATACTTGAATTTGGTCAACGGTGAATTTGTATTTCTTGACAAAATGAGTATAAACTTGCAAGACATGAGAAAGATGATGCCTTAAACCGGTGTGTCACTAGTCACACGACTCTAACGATCAAGATATGAAATATGAAGTGAATTTTCATATTTGTCAAGAGTGGAGGTCATATGAAAAATATTTGATTACCATTTCATTCATGCATATCTTCACCTTTTATAAGCTTTAATTTCCAAGTAGTCGTTATGGAACGTTACGTTCATAATTATTCTATTAATGAGCATTTTTAATGTTCGGACAATTAATGACATGAAACTGCCCAAGGAGAGTTATGTTTGTGGTTCGGTCAATTCTTTGGGGTCGACACCATATCTCGGCCCGACCTTCCTTTCGGTCGATCCCTCGTGGGATCGACCCTTGCTTATGTTGGTCGATCCTCTCGGGTTGGCGGCTCTTAGGGTTTGGCTGACCCCTCAAGGGATCGACCCTTGTTTGCTTCGGTCGAACCTCTCATGTCAACGTCTTCTTCTTGGGTTGACCCCTTCCGGAGTCGATCCCTCTCCTTCGACCGACTTGGTTGGTGGGTCGTACCTTTCGTCCTTGTTTGGGTCTTGAGCTCTAGTCCATTGGGTCTTTAAATCATAGTAAATTTTTACTCCTAACAAGAACAATTTTTTTTTTTTTTAAATAGTTAGAATTTGTGTTGCCATAGTTAGACGTCTAGTTTATATCGCTAATACATGTTTCAAGTGTATTAAAAAGTTTCTAAAATGGTGGATGAGAGTTTTAAATTTATAAAAGCTATTATATAGGATGTATTTTAGAATTATGATATTTAAGGTTAAATAAATAATTTTAATTAAGTTTTGGAATTATTGATAAAAATCTTGAGATAGGGAAGGAGGTTGGCCAACGAGAAATGGAGGACACGACATGTGAACAACTGGATTAGGTCAACATTCGAGAACATTTTATTAAAATATCATTAAAACCCATCATATTTAAAAATAAAAATAAAAATAGATTCAATTTAATTATCAAAATATTATCTCTAATTCACTTTAATATTCTTTTACATATTATATTTATAAAAAAAAATATTTTTTATTTTTCTACTTTGACTTAAATTTCTATTACTTTTAGAAAAAAATTTGTGGGTAAACTTGAGCATTTTTGTGACTAGAAAAAGCTATTTTAATTGTGGCTAAAATTTTCAGTCTGGAATTCAACATTTTGTTGTTCAATTTTTTTTTTTTTTACCTATTTTAATATTTTGATGGTTGGATTTTAAGAATGAAAATTAACGTTTAATCAAACATATCAATTTAAGCCTTTAAAAAAAAAAAAAAAAAAAAACATATCAATTTAAGGGGAAAAATTAAGGAAAATTGTAGTAAATGACAATTTAAGACTTATTGTTTGTAAATATAGCATGTTTTTAAAAATTTTGCGGATATAGCAATTTCTATCGCTGATATCTTATGACTGATAGAAGTCTATCGCTGATCACCTCAGCTTTTTATAGATTTTTGTCAGTGATAATAGTCTATCAGAGATAATAGTCTATCACTGATAGAAGTTTATCAGTGATATAATAAAGTCTATCAGTGATAGAAACGGGTTTTTTTGCCATATTTGCAAAACATTTTAAAGTTTGCTAAATTTGCAATTAGTTTGGGTCTGATTGCTATTTGTGCAACCAGCCCGGAAATTAATGTAGAAATTCATTTTCTTAAATAATTAAACTTTTAGCCCACAAAAAATCGATGGGTTAGTCATTCAAATGGACATTTTCGCCTTACACCACTCTTAAAGAATCAATACAAAGGATGTATTTTAAATACTTAAAAAAAAAACTATAAATTTATTGTTAATTAGTGAAGTAAAAAAATGACCATTTAATATGATAAATAATCTCAACACATTGTTTGGAAGCATATTATATATATATATAGATAGGCTCGTTGCATAAACAACAACTACGCCCAAAATATTGATAAATATAACAAAATTTAAAAGATTTTGTAAATATAGCAAAAACAAAATTAGTGACTATCATTGATAGACTGTTATCGTTGATATATGACTATCACTGATAGACAGTATATAGTCACCGACCAAATTTTAAAAAAAAGTGAGGTGATAAACTACTATCAGCGATACACTACTATCACTGATAAAAATTGTCATATTTGCAAAAAAAAATAAAAAAATGCTATATTTTTAGGGTTGGTTGCACAAACAACCATAGACCCAAAATAATTGCAAATTTAGCAAAATTTAAAACATTTTGTAAATATGGCAAAGAATCAATGGATATAACTGATAGAAGCTATCGTTGATATATGACTATCACTGACTACTATGGACTAAAATTCAATAAAAAAAAAACTAAGGTGATAGACTACTATCAATAGAAATTGTCATGTCTGCGAATTTTTTAAAAAAATATTATATTTTTAATTATTTTACTCTAAATTGACATCGGTTACAGTTTTCCATATTTTTAATTATTTTCCATTTGTTATGATTTTCGTATATATATATATATATATATATATATATATGTAATTAATTAATTTGCAAGGATCACCACATTTAAAACTTATAAACTAGATGAACATAAAGGATCATTTGCTTAAAATTATAAACATAAATCTTTGAATGATTCAAAGTCACATTCTTATATTTGAAGTAAAAGACTTGATTACCTACACTTGGACAATTTTTAATTACTTAAAACTTTGTTTCAAAAAAAAAAAAAAAAAAAAAAAAAATTACTTAAAACTTAAAAGGCTAAGCCTCTCCAATTTACTTTGAAAAAAAAAAATCCAACTTACATACACATTTTTTTTAATATAATTTTTTTTGGGGTCTTTTATTCTTATTTTTTTTAGATTTTTTTCCTACTTAAAATTTTCAAGGTTGCAAAAACCTAATTTTGATTTTTTTAATTTTTATATGGTTTAAAAAATGTTTTTATAAAGTGAAAAACTTAAACAAATAAAGAATTGAATATACAAGTTTTATTTTAAAAGCAAATATATGGTCAAGATCCACAAACATGTAGTGAGGATTCACAAACGTGTGCCAATCAATCCTCAAATTAAAAATTCAAATAAAATTTATAAAATAAATGTCTCAAATTTTTAAAAATTAGTTTAAAAACTTCAAAAAAAAAAAAAAAAAAAAAAAAAAAAAAAAAATCAACATAAAAGCTTAACACAAAAACACTATAAAATAAACATGGAGAAATAGTGTTTAAAAATGTTATTTAAAATTTTAGAATTTTTTATATTAATATTGTAGTTTAAATAAATTATTACAGAAATATGGTAGTTTTCAAAATATTTACAAAACTAGGGTACCTAAATCGTGTATCATGGACACGATTTCAAATAAATCGTGTCCATGGTACACAATTTAAGGGTAACTCGTACACAATTTAGGATAACTCGTGTACGATGAACACGATTTACATGGCGTTCCAACCTAAGGCGTGTTTCATGGACACGAGTTACCCCTAAGTCGTGTACTATGAACACAAGTTACATGTGACGTGGCAGATCATAACTCGTGTCCATGGTACACGAGTTACTCCCTAAATCGTGTACCATGGATACGAGTTACTCCTAAATTGTGTACTATGGACACGATTTAGGTACCTTAGTTTTGTAAGTACTTTAGAAACTACCATATTTCTATAATAAGTTATTTAAAATACGTTATTAATATAAAAAATCCAAATTTTTGCTAAAAGTTCAAAAGTGGTTTTTTAAAATTGAAATATTAAACAAAAGAAGTTGTCGGTAAATACGTTTAACTTCAAAAAATTTAAAAATTAAATCAAAGTAATTAGCAGTTCGAACAAAATCTCCCAAAATTTATGACCAAATCAAACTTAGGTAATCTTCAGTCCAATTGGAAACATCCCCAGTTGGCATTTTCTTATTAGTAGATTGACTTTTTTTTCTTTCACAATTTAATTTATTTTTCCCTTTGACTTCAAGATATTAGAAAGAAAAAATACATAATTTCCTAAACTAATGAATGAGATATTGGTGGGTTAAACATGGGGTCATCCCTCGTATTTTCCGAGATTCTGAGGGGTCGCTCATCTTCGCTGGCGGTCGGTCTTCAAAAGAAAGATGGTCGATTAGTGTTCTGAAAGCCCAAACAATCTGTGTAGGATTGAAATCCATCCTCATAATTCCTGCGACGATGACATTCTCATTGAGTTGGATTGCTTGCGAGTTATAAAAATTAGCAGACATGAAGAGATTGATGTCACCGAAGTCAACATGTTCACGGATGAAATTCTTCGCCTTGCTGCTAATCCAAAGTTCTTGTCGTTCACCCACATCCACCGAAATCTCAAATGGTACAACCAATACGCGCTAGCTCAACGTTCTTGCAAGATGGACCTGTTAGAAGATTGGGGAGGGAGTCCACCGAAGTGGCTCTCTCCGAATTTCTTTCGACAGACTCTTCGCTTGCTTAGTTTTTTAAGTTTAATGCCTATTTGCGGGATCCTAATTCAAAGTTTAAGAATAGCTTTTGGAATTTTTAAATGGGTGGGATTGTTTTTCCATGTTTCTTTGAAGAAAGATTGGTGTAATAAAATGAATTTGGATTTAAAAATATTTAGCTTGATTCAAAATGTTAATTTTAATTCAAAAGATTCTTTTTAGTTTAATTAATAGGAAATTTTATTATCACCATTCTATGGTAATATTTACCAAATAATATAACTAAATAATGTATTTATAGATAATAAACATTATCTTATTCCAACAATAATTTATCAGGAAAGAAAATCAACTTTAATTAGTTGATTAACTCACACGATTGTGTGGTACTTGTTCAAATAACTTCGACAATCAAATTAATAGTTGAGACTTGATTAGAAAGAAGAGAATTCAATAGAGTGAATATATCTATGTTTGAAAAGCTTGTACGTATTTTTTAAATAACGAATTGTCACTTGGGCTACATAGAGAAAAATCGGACGGGATAAGGCTAGCTAACCAACTAGGGGATTTGACTCCCAACAAAACCTACCAGCAAAATTCAAAGTCTGGCCCGCTAGATTATGAGCTACATAAGGCTAGCTAACCAATAGGGGATTTGACTCCCAACAAAACCTACCAGCAAAATTCAAAGTCTGGCCCGCTAGATTATGAGCTACATTGTTTGTTGAATGAGGGTTGAAATTCAATCCTTTAGTCCTACCATTTGAAAGTGCAGTCAAAATTTCTGTCAAAATTTCTTTCATTGAGGCCCCAACGAGAGATAGGAGGAGACTCTGAGAGTGGAGTGCATCAGATTCAATCCACACATTCCCCAAATCCTTCGAAGAGATCAGCTGCAGCCCTCGAAAAATGGCCAAAGCTTCCGCCATGAGCACATCCCACCGACCATCAATCTGTTCAGACCAAGCCGCCACCAAAGTGCCCTGCTCATTTCTGATGACCACGCCCACCCCGATAGGATTGAGAGAAGGGTGAACTGTTGCATCGACGTTCATTTTTAGATCCCCTTGCGATGGCGGCGACCATCGTTGAGGCTCCACCGGCGAACATTTCCCCCTCAGAAAACTTCTTTGTCGCTGCTCTAAACTCCCGCAAATAAGATTCAAACCAATCCACCCTTGCATCAACATCAGGTAATTTCTTCCCTTGCTGAAACAAATTTCGGTCCGTCCAAATCTCCGAACAAGCCACAAAAAATTGACAACTTCTCCCTTTGCCAAGTTCTCAATCGCCCACAAATACATATCCGGAACTGATAGGCAGGGGACGAGCGCTCGAAGAACAGCCGGATTTGTGATGACCCAAATTATTTTTGCCCTCCTACATTGGAAGAAGGTATGAAAATTCGTTTCTCTTTCGCCTTTACACTTTTCACACCATGGATGTCCTGAAATTTTTTTCTTGCACAAATTGTGGTTAGTAGGTAAAATGTTATGGAAAGACCGCCATATGAATACCTTGATTTTGTTTGGCATCTTGCATTTCCACATACCCTTCCACCACCTAGACATCCTAGAAGAAACATAGTCGACCTCTTTAATTTTGGATGCCATAAACACTTTATAAGCACTTTTTGTTGAAAAAACTCCATCCTTATTGTAATGCCAAATCTACTTGTCTGTTCATCTAGATTGACCGAATTGAGAGAATTTGTTCCACATCCTCTCCTCAAAACACATCCTCCAAAATCCCTCTATTCCATTGCCCCCACTCAAAGATAAGCTCACAAACTCTCCCATCCCTTTCTGACTCCTAATGAGGGTTAATTATACGGAATGTGGATTCCCTCAGGACCCAAGGATCATCATATATGAGGGTATCCTCGTCGTTCCATATATCCGGAATGTGAATTTCTTCGGGACCGAAGTACTCAGTATAACTCACACATTCGAGTACAAACATTTAAAAGAGTTGAATGACAAATTAGAAATAAGAAGAGAGGAGAAGCTCGTCTTTATGAGTATGGACTCAGCAAGCCCAATGTAACCTAGCACTAAAAGATTTTTTGTTTGTATCGCGTTCAATTTAGGCGCGTATAACATATCCGCCCACGCTTTCTAGACATGTGGAGTGTAACCTAACACTACAACGATTTTACAAATATTTTCTTTTAGAAGCATTAAAAAGTATAAATTAAAAGGAAAAAAAAATATCAAACAAGAATTTTATTAATAACATTACCATATATTGTACAAAAGTGTAATGCATGAAGAAGAATGAGGGAAACAATAAGGGTTATTATCAAGAATAACCTATATGGCAAAAAATCTATTAACATTAACCCTCTTTTTTGCCACTATCAACATTAACTCTTCTCGGTGCATCCTGGCCAGGATCGGGCACAAGGATTCTGTTTTTTTTTTTTTTTTTTTTTTTAATTATTTATGACTTTATGTATTTTACGTTTTTACCCCTCCTTATAATATACTCTATATAACCTATTTCTTTAATTTGGAAGGGAAGTTTTTATCTTATTCACTCTTTTTATTTTTTTTTCCTTCTTCAGATATACCCTGTATACAAGTTTAAGGATCACATTCCATTTGAACAAAATTTTGGCCCAATTTATCGTCCATTAACCCAGATCCTGGTCGGAATGTATACAAATCCTGGTCAGGATTTGTATACATTCCGACCAAGATCGACCAAGACCGAGATTATTTATTTTTTTTTATTTTTTTCATACATTATAACCGATGTTTCTTCTTTTATGTTACTTACCGAATGCCTCGTTTGTTGGTGGCATCTTCTCTTCTTCTCCTCTCTAATATTGTGCCACCAACACGAGACATTCTCTAAGTAACATAAAAGAAGAAACATTAGTTATAATGTATGAAAAAAAAAAAAAAAATCTCGATCTTGGTCGATCCTGGTCGGAATGTATACAAATCCTGGCCAGGATTTGTATACATTCCGACCAGGATCTGGGTTAATGAACGAGAAATGACGCCAAAATTGACTTTATGAAGCTATTGTTCAATATGATAAACATTTGTATAAACATACCTTGTTTGCTCAAATGGAATGTGAAAAAGAGTGAATAAGATAAACTTTCCTTGCAAATTAAAGAAATATGTAATATAGGGTATATTATAAGGAGGGGTAAAAAAGTAAAATACATAAAGTCATAAATAATTAAAAAAATAAAATAAAAAAAACAGAATCCTGGTGCCCGATCCTGGCCAGGATGCACCGAGTAGGGTTAATGTTGATAGTGGCAAAAAACAGGGTTAATGTTAATAGATTTTTTTTGCCATAGGCTATTTGTGATAATAACCCAAACAATAAAGCAAAAAGAACTTCAAATTCACAGCCATCATGACATCTCTGCTAGGACCGCTCAGAGAAAGAGTGCCGAGGCCACGACGGAGACAACGAAAGCACTGAAGTAGCGGGCGGCGGCGGCGGCGGCGGCGGCGGAGTTTGAGGGTGCGGTGGCCGGAGAAGGACCCAGAGCTCTGCCTCCCGAGGAAGAAGGAGAGACCGCATTGGAGGGTGAGGGTGCGGTGGCCGGAGGAGGAGAAGGGGCGGAGCCGGAAGTGGCGTGTCCGGTCACATTGATCGCTAATTTCTGCCCTAATATGCAGTGTTTCGCGTAGGTGGAAGTGTAGTAATGCTCGCCGGTGGAGTTCAGGGTGATGTTCGCCGGAGTTGAGTTGAAAATTGCGAGAGTTGAAGTAATGTTGCAGGAATCGAACACTTGCTTTGTCACCACAGCAACGTCATCGGATCCATTGAAGAAGTTGAAAACTGCAAAATCAATTGAAATTCAATGATGGATGTTAGTTTTCTATTTCTGTATTGAGTGCCCACCAAGTGTTTGGTAAATTGTGTCAATGAAATCTATACTTACCTAAGGTGTCACCAACGAAGAACGTCTTGTTATAAGCCCATGAGGGATAGAAGAGACCGAGAGGACCTCCGGGAGGGATGACCCAACCAAGTTTGTCGCCGACGGTGTAGTTTTTTGGCCCTCTCGGAGCCGGAGCCGGAGTCGGTCCGGGATTTGCAGTGACATTGATGGCCAACCTCTGTCCCAAGATGCAGTGCTTGTCTAAAGTACCAATGAAATAGTACTCGCCCAGTGAATCCAATGTGAAATTGGCTGGACCAGTGGCTTTGAGGCTGATTGGATCGGTTGAATTGCAGGTTAGAAATGCTTTCTTTGTCACTCTAGCTACATCTTCTTGTCCAGTAGTGAAATTGAACACTGAAAATATTGCACAAAGACCATTATGGAATGTCTTATGATCTTTCCCCCGTATTGAACTTTTGCTGATAGTTCCTTGTAAATCTCAAGTAAATAGTTCATTTGATAAACAAGACAAGATTGTGAAAACAAATACGAAGAAACAAAGATACAAAGATTAGAGATGATCGCCAACATAAGCATAGTTCAACTAGTCAAGGCATATGCCTTCAACCGAAGTCTGAAGTTCAAATTGCCCACCTCCAAATCAGAGATGATCTAATTTGATATCCACCTCTTTTCGGTCGGTTTTAACTATTCAAAACCCTCCCAACTTGCTTTGAATTGAACTGTTCTAAATACACTAAAAATTCAGGAACTGCCATAACTTTTGACATTGAAAATTCGCAAGGATCCAAAATCTCAAACAAATGGATTGGAAGTACATAAAGAGATTGATAAGTGATTGTATGCTTACATAAGATATCACCAACGAAGAAGGAGTGGGAGACGGCCCAAGTGGCATAGACAATGGGGCCTCCAGGGGGAACCACCCAGCCCAAGCTGTCTCCAACCACATGGGTGGTTCCTGCGGTTGTGGTCTGTACCAACAAGGCACAGGATGCCACTATGGCTAGCACAAACAGGGCCAGTGTTCTAGCCATTGTTGTGCTTTGGAACTTCTTTCTATCTGCAAATGGTGAAAGATTACCAGGTCAGAATGAAAACCAATGGCCTGGTCATTACTGATGCTTTTATATAGAAATGGGTAGGAGAAGTTGAGGGTAATGCTTGTTTGTTATGATTATTTAATTGGGGGTGGGGAGATTTAGCTTGCTTCCATTTCCATCTCATTTCCATCTCAGGCTCTTTTTGGTCAGTTTCAACTTATGTTTTTTTTTTTTACCCTATATCTGTGAGATTTTGGGTCAACTTGCGGGCACCTCGACTAATTTCACGGGACAACCGCCTGACCCTACTACATTTGGTTGCTAAGGAAACTCGTAAGATATTAAATCTTAGGTAGGTGGCAACCATGATTTGAACCCATTTCTTCTAAACCATTTATTATTTTCAAGACCTTTATTGACCACTAGGCCAACCCATGATGGTTTCAACTTATGTTTAGAATTCAAAGTCAGTACCGTTAGATGTGGATTCGAAAATTTGAATGCTCCCTAATAACCATTGGATACAAATTCGAGGTATTTTTTCTGTTTTTCTTTCATACATCTAACCGTGCAAAACTGTCAGTCACATTGTGGCTACCTCCTCAAAAAATTTATCCTACACTAGGCAAATATATTTTTTTATAATAACTAGAGTATTGAGGTCACTTTTGTATTATGTTCATTGCCTAGCACAGTAATTCCGGGGGATAGTTTGGCTCCACTCATACCAACTTTAAATCCAACACCTTGGAGGGTATCTCTAAACATCCCAAATTCTTACCTCGAAGGTGACATGTATAGTTTAAAAAGTTTTTTTCTACAAAAAAAAGTCCCATGATCTAGACCATTTATGGTTTAAATCTGTTATTTTAAATGTTGATTTGGTTGCAAGTGAAAATAGTTAAATTTCATTGTAATAAACATAATTGCTCTAACTCATAGTAATTGATGATTTATGATCATTCTTCAAATATTAACGTAATAGCATACATGAACGGAATCCAACACCTTGGGATTTCGCCGTGCGTTGTCCGATAGGAAAACTAGAGAGGTTTTGACTCTTTTATTTTTGTTGGAGGGTTGTCTTTTTGTCAGGGAGGAGGGATACTCGCTTGTGGACCCTAACCCTTTGGTGGAGTTTTTCTATTGCCCGTTCTTTCTTAGCTTGTTGGGTCCATCCCCGGGGTGAGTCGGTTTTTTTGGTCATGTGGAAGGTGAAAGTTCCAAAGAAGATTCAGTTTTTTATTTGGCAGGTTATTCACGGTAGGATTAATACCTTGGATCAACTTGTGAGGAGGTCGTCTTTTTTAATTTGATGGGTCCTTTTTGTTGCATTCTTTGTCGGAGGGCGGAGGAAGATCTAGATCATTTATTATGGAACTGTGATTTGCTTAGGTTGTTTGAGATTTGTTTTTTTGAGGAGTTTGGTCTTCTGTTGGCCAGACCTAGAGATCTTAGGTATATGATCGAAGAGTTCCTTCTCCATTCGCCGTTTCGAGAGAAGTGGAAGTTTTTTTGGCAAGCAAGGGTGTGTGTTGTTTTGTGGGGGTTATGAGGAGAAAGGAACAATAGGACTTTTCGGGAGGCTCTGACAGATCCTTGTTCTATTTGGTCCCTTGCTAGGTTCCATGTTTCTTTGTGGGCGTCGGTGAAGCATTTGTTTTGTAATTATTCCTTGAACATTATTTTGCTTGATTTGAGCCCTTTCCTTGTGTAGGGATTTCTTAGAGCTTGTTTTTTTTATATGCCCTCTTATTTTTTTCATTTATTCTCAAGGAAATTTCGGTACCTTTTCAAAAAAAAAAAAAATAGTAAGTATTGATATTGACTTCCTATCGTCTTAATTAACAGAGGACACTCATTCTAGGGAAGGTGCATTTGTCAAAATATAACAGAAAAAAGCAGTATAGCCTGTACAAAGGAGGAGACTTATTCACATCACATCACAACGAAGATGTATGATGCATATGGCATTTGTAATTGTAAGTCAACAAGGCACATTACTTAATTTACACACGAGTCTTTTTAAATACTGCATTTTCTGACCATTTCTTTGAGGACATGTTAATAGAAAATTTGGACCTTGCTTTGGTCATCATTATATTTAGGCTTTACTTGTGATTGTGGTTGTGGTTGTGATGAACACCCTTTTGTCAATTGTCTCAATTGCCTCAATTGTTTTTTTTTTTTTTTTTTTTTTTTTAGTACATTGGGGGTGGGGGGTTCGAACCACAGACCTCTTGATCGTCAACACATACATATGTCAGTTGAGCCATGCTCGCTTTGGCCCAATTGCTTGTTGGTTGAGAAGAAGCTTCTACTCTATTATTATGTCGCATATTCTATATTGACTTTTGGTTATAATATATACAAATGTATTTTGGAGATCTTGTTTGATTCCACGTTATTTGAAATTGAAAACTCATAAAAAAAATATATATATATATATGGTATGGTATTCTTGTAGGTAATGATAATGGTAATGTTTATACCAAATGCTTTCTTTGTTATATAAACATATAATTTATTTATTTTTGTTTTGAGGACAACTTTTTTTGGGTAGATTTTCTATCACTATTTGTACACATGATATGGTATTACTCTCAAGGACCAAGAACTCAATTGTCATATTTAATATGCATGGTCACTTTTTTGGGTCAAAATATTTATGTTAAATTAACAGGTTGTGTCTAATAATTTTTAACTAATTATTATTTCAAGGTGAATTACTTCAAATGAAAACTAATTTGAAATACATATGAGTGTATTTTAAAATATTGTTTACTTCAAATCAATTGGCTATGAGAGAAGTAACTCATGTATCTTATATTGTGAGTGGAATTATTTCATCTTTCCAACAAAAATTCAATTAGTTTTGCTATGAAACTTCATCAATTTGGTTTAGACACGTTTTTTTGTATTTAATGCATATGAAAATATTTTTCATTGGCGTTGGTTTAATGAAAATCTATCCGACTGAGGATAAAAATTATAACACTAATTCAAGTTTAAGCTACATTTACAACATTTAACAAATATTAAAGTGCAATCAGCTGAAATTAAAAGTTAGAGGTAAAAATTGATACATCCTGCCAAATTTAAGATAAAAAATTTGATATTTTATCTTTATATAATATCCAATGGTCAGCAATTTAAATTTTGTATTTTGGAAAATCAAATATTATAAAAAAAAAAAAAAAAAGTGCTAATACATAAATGAAATACTTAAATGCACAGATTATAACAATTAAACAAAGGCCATGTTTGTTTTTTCTTGTGTAAAAACACTTTTCTTTTCTTTTCTGATTTAGCCTATAATTGTCTGTATTTTAATTTATAGTCTCATTACCAATAAGAGCATAACTCAACTAAGATAAAATATGTATCATCGACCAAGTAGTTACAGGTGCGAATCCTCTATCCCACAAGTTGTGGAAAAAAAATTATAGTCCCATTAACCCTTCAAAACATAACGAGATGTTGATGTAGCATTTTATCATCATTACCATTAAAATGATTAACATTTTATCATTTGAATAAGTTGACATACATTACTAATACAAACCAAACATCAATAGTCAATATGAGCATAGCTCAACGATAATGGCTGGTAATGGCATCTACTCCTTCCTATGAGTTTCAAAACTCCATACCGAATTTTAACTCATCAAAATCTACCACCAACAATCAATTTGAAAATAGTTGAGAAAATGAAAGAATTCAAAGAACATCACTAATAGCAGAGTTGTGATTGGAGTCCATCACTAATTGTCTCCCACTTCCATTTTCACCAACATCAGTGCTAAAATCACCATCACAGCAGCAAAACCTGCCTCTGTTTTCTCACAGTCCATCTTCTTCTTCATTTCTCAACAGCTTTCCATTTTAGGTTCACAAGTTGGTGCTTTTTGGGACTAATTTGGTTTTCATTTATGGAAGAGGAACCCTAATAGCTTATGTTTGATATATAAATTTGTTTATTCAAGGCAAGTTTGTTAATCTTACCAACCACATCATTTCATATCATATAAACGACTTAAAGCCTGTTTAGAATGACTTTCTAAGTGCTTAAGAACATTTCTTTTTTGCACTTAAAAATTCATTTCAAACAATCCCCTAAACTTGTGAAACTCATTTTCACAAACGCGTACAAATTATAAATATACAAACCAAACACTGGTTAGACAAACTAGGTTTTTATAACCTATTATGTTTCTATAATCTAATACACAAACCATAAAAACTTCCATATCAAGCTTCATAAACAAAGACTTATTAAAACTATGAGCGAAACATCATAGAAGATTATTCTCAAACCATATCACAAATATGAAGAATTTTTTTCATTTTCAATATCCTAATGTCGAGGTGTGCGCAAGCTGGCCTGGACACTTGATATCAAAAAAAAAAAAAATCCAAGGTCACCCATCTCCATATGTTCATTAAAATAGATCAATTTCCCATCAGCTTCTCATTTCAAGCATCAAAATTATATCAAAGGAGAGAAGAGAAAAAAACCTTTTAGCAGAGAGAAAAAGAAGAAAAACCCAACTGGGAGAGGCACGATTCTGGAAATCATAAGCATATTTTGCTTTATTTTGCCACTTCCATTTATGATTCAATTGCTCTATCTCAAACTCAACCTTGTGGAAAATTGGTATACAATTTATAGAAGATGTGGGTGGGGTGGAAATGGAGAGTTTCATTATGCAAGAGGCAAAAGAATAAACAGCAACTGTACCAAAGTAAGTATGGCATGTACCAGCAGAAGATGCATCAATGCTTTCCAACAGCTGCTGCAGGTTTGCCTTCCCTAACTTAAGACAATAAGTTCTCAGACAATCAACATTCCATTTTCATCTCAACAATAGAAGTAGCGTCACAGCGGAGATTGTTAATGAGAAAATGTGGTTCGTCAAAAGTCCTCGAGCTTGGAAATTCTGTTCACATAAGCAAGCAAGCAGAATGTGTTTGGAGATCATTAAAGATGGTGTTTAGTACAAACAAGAAAGAAGTAGGATTGGAATACAATAGCTTTTGATGTCGCCAAGTAACAATACTAATTTAATTTTCTGTTTCTTTTCATGACAACCTCTTTTTCTTTGTTTTCTATTTTTAGAAAACAGTTTTGTAATTGAAAATACAGATTGTATTAAAAAAAGAGGTTAAATTACATGTTTAATCCTTGAACTTTCAATATTGTGTCTGATAGCTCCTTGAACATTCAACTTTGTATCCAACAAGTCTCTGAACTTTAAAAATGTCAAATGGATCCTTGAACTTTCAATTTTGTGTCTAATAGGTCATATTTAACATATTTTTAAAATTTACGAACTTATTGGACTTAAAATTGAATTTTGTGTCTAATAGGACAATAAACTATCACCTTTGTGTCCAATAGGAGAAGTGAATTTGAAAATATGTCGAATAGTTCAATGACCTATTAAACACAAAATTGAAAGCTTGGGGACTTATTAGACAAAAAATTGAAAGAGCTTAGAGACTTATTACACACGTTTTAAAGTTCAGAGACCTATTAGACACAAAATTGAAAGGTTAGGTTACACTTTTTAAAGTTTAGGGACTAAACTTGTGATTTAACCAAAAAGTTACTCAAATATGTTTCTACTGAATTTTTGTTCTTAAGGATAGGCAAATGTCTTGAAAACAATATTTCAAACAAGTCAAAAGGAAGTCAAGTATAGTAATCTTCAAGTGGAATCCAGTACAATAAGATTTGTTCTCGCAAAGTATAATGCTCAAGAACACCAGCTTTAGTTTTGTCATTGATCATGTTAAATCAATTAATTTGGACAAAGGAAGGGAAAAAACATAGTTTCAATTTCAACAAACATAACATTTTTCATATGCTGTGATGAATTAGATACCTTGAGAGATAAATAAGATGAATCTGAAGACGAAGATTCAAGTCCATGAAATCCAATGTCATATGATATGCTCCCATCAGCTTTGAAAAGTCCAAAATTTCTCTCAGAAGTCGGCCCTGGTTTCATATTTTCGTTAAATGTTGCGAAAATGTAGGCCTTCAATACATTCTTTGGCCTGAAGGGAGTTCCTTTCTTCTTAGCAAGCCTCTTCCGGAGGTTGTAATTAAATATCTTAGCATTATTCGCCGTTGCTGCAGCTTCGTTTTCATCCCCACGGGAAGCCCATCCAGTCTCCGTAACTACGACTTCCATTTTATGATATCCAGCATCTGCCAAAGCTGCATATGCAGCATCGATCTGAGCGTCTAGCATGTTGTCATAATGTAGACTAGTTTTAGGATCAAAAATCCCCTCAGTTGATTCAAAAAGTGCATAGTTTATATCAATATTCTCTGGATCACTCATATAGGCTAGAAAGGGGTAAGCGTTTAAACAGAAAGGTGAGCCAATCTCTGAAAAAAACTCCAACAAAGGCTTCATGTACTGAACAATATTTTCTCTAAATATACACGAAGAAGGCGGGAACGAGTTCGAAAAAACAGCCTGAGAATGTGCTGTCGTGATCTGAACGACACCATCTAAGTTAAGTTTCTTCACTGCCTTATAGATATTCTTTGTGGCACCCAAGAGTGCTCCCCACATCTCAAAGTCACCTCCTCCCAGAACTTCATTTCCAATGGCAATCCCACAAACATGAGTCTCAGGAAGGAATGCCTGGACATTTTCTTTGACCCAGTTCATCGCATGTTCCTCGCTCGCACTCATTTCTTTCAAGAAGCCATTTGGAAGACCAACCACCAATTCAAGCCCCGTCCCACTAAACGCCTCGAGGACCTTGTGATCAGCATCATAAATCCTAACATTCTTTATTTTTGCCGCTTTGAGAAGCGAAACAACTTCATCGGGTGAAGGAATGTTATCAGCAATCCTTCCATAATTTATTCCATAAGTTCCAGTAAATGCTTGAACTGTCATTGTCAAGGAGGCTGGAGAAAGACAAGTAAACATTTTACCACAACTTCCTCAAGTAGATGACTTAACAAGAAACATCAGACTTCTAAACATACATCAAAATTTACTCTCAGTACTCAACAAAATCTTCAAGAATGACTGAGAGAAGATCACATAATAGAACTTAAAGAAGCATTCAAATCTAACCCAGAAAACAATTGTTTCCAATTGGAAACAGAACATGCCAATCAGTCAAAATAGCCCATCAAATATAAAAATTGTTGCAGGCACAAAGTCAAGAACAATATGAAAACTTGCAAGTCAGAAACATAATATAAAGAATTCTGGTTGTCACTGTCCAAAATGATAAATTGACCTTGCTGACTAAATCAAGCAAACAAAAATTGAGGAAGATCCATGAAAACATAAGAATATAAGTCAAATAGAAGCAATCTTTAGGGAAAATGGTACAACAAAACCAAAATACAATACCAACGATCGATCTAGAAGAGAAGAAATTAAAAAAGAAAATCATGAAGTGTTAAAAAGAACCCAAAACTCAAAACTCAAAACCCAAAACCCAAAACCCAAAAAACCATCTGATTACTAAATTTAGAGAAGAAAAAAAAACAGAGAGATAGAGAAAAAGAAATTACAGTACCAATGGCAGAGAAGACGACCCAGAAACCAGGAAGCGATTGAAGACAGAACCAGAAGCACTTCCTGGCCATTGAGAGAAGAAAATCGCCAAAGAAAATCGAAGTTCCAAAAGATATGGAAGTGGGAATTGGATCAATTAGCTTAAAAACGAAGCAGAAACGGCAGATTTCTTTCTTTCTTTCTTACTTACAAAACGTCTCACAGTTTCTACTGATGATTCCAGTGAAATTGGATGAAAAAGAAGACGACCCAACAAAATTAGAACACATAGACGAAGACCCTTTTCTTTATTTGGTCCAAAACATTATGCAAACTCTGTTGGCAGAGAAGAATTTTCATGTGAGAGAAAGAGAGATGTGAAAAAAGGGTTTTAGGAGGGTCGTTTTCTGAGTGAGTATTAAGGGGTTTTGATTTTGATTTTGATTTTGATTTTGGAAGTTTTTTTGTTTCATACAAATTTCTCAGTCGAAATTTCTCTCTTTTAAAGTCTTAACGCGTAAGTTTGAAGTTTGAATGAAGGATTAGGATTGTCTGAACTCATAAAAAAAAAAAAAAAAAAAAAAAAAAATGAAGGATTGTCTCATCTTATATGTCTTATGCAACAAAAGAAAACCAAAGATTGGTAGAAAAAAGTAAATATCACACATTTGATTTGGAAATAGAGTGAAAATTACACTATTGGAGATTTTGGAAAATTTGTTCATTCCATTCCTTATAGTCACGGTATTATTTATAAAAAATATTGTTGTTTTAAATCAAGCCGACACGCATCATCTTTTCAAGAGGCGATGTGCATCCAGGCCAACACACATCGTCTTTAAAAGGCAATGTGCCTTCACGTCAACAAACGATGTGCATTCACGTCAACGAACGATGTGCATTCACGAAAAGGACCTTTTAAATGCATACTGCTCAAAAGATGATGTGCTGCTCTTTTCGTGAATGCACGCAAAAACAATGTGTGGGCTTGATTTAAAATAACTATATTTTTTAAAACAGTTTGTGTATTTTTTTGCTATATTTTTTTAAATAGTTTAAAAAATTACAATATTAAAAAAAAACATCAAGTCGAAAAAAAAAATAGTCCAAAATATATTAAATGGTTAAATTATAAGTTTAGTCTCTAAACTTGTAGATTTGTTTTTAATAAGTCTCTTAATTTTTTATTTTTTATTTTTAGAAATAGGTCTCTTAATTTTAAAAGGTGTTTAATTAGTATTTATAATTATGTCTATTAGGCTCTAGAACTCTAAATTTTGCATTTTTTTTTTTTTAGTACCTAAATTGAAACAATATTTCTAGAACTCTAAATTGAAACAATATTTCTAGAACTCTAAATTTTGCATTTAATAGGTCATTAAATTGAAACAATATTTTTTTAAAAATAATAAACTTATTCAATACAAAATTGAAAATTTTAGGATCTATTAGTCACAAAATTTAATTTTATGTCTAATAGATCCATTGATTTTAAAAAAATATATCGAATATGTTAAAGAGTTATGAGACATAAAATAAAAAATTTAAGACTTGTACATTTTTAAAAAGAACCAATTTGATACAAAATTTAAAGTTTAAGAACTTATTACATATTTTTTTAGTTCGGAGATTTATTAGATGTAAACCTAAAACATTTAAGAACTAAACTTAGTAATTTAAGGTAGAAGAAGTTCACTACTACCACTCCTCATCTCCATCTACATGCTAATATATATAACCACTTTTGTTTGTTGTTGCTTTTAGGATGTGTTATGTGTGGAGTTGGTTTTGATTTGTACTTTTGTGCCTCTATTTTATTCATTACTTGCCTGCCTCTTCTGTTTCTTGTGAAGAATCTAAATCAATAACATATTCTTTAGGTATAGTTCTAAGTCAAAATTGTTTGGTTTGAGGTTAGTTGGATTAATTTAGGTCCAAGGTTTAGAAAATGATGACTAAATAATTCATAATCAAACGAAAGAATAATTCTCTATTTGTCAACTTGAGTATAACTTAACTGATTAAGGTATATACTCTCGAAGGTTAGAGGATCAAATTTCATCCTGGTGTCGTTGAACTTAAAAAAAAAAAAAAAATCTGTTTGAATGGTAGAAATCCATTACGAGAGTAGCTTACTTAAGTTTGGAATAAGGATTTTGACTCACACGTGTTGAGAGAATGCATAGTAGAAAAAAAAACATGTTTTGTGGTAGACTTTTTTTTTAGTAGATTCTCCTCACGTTGTGAAGACTTTAATAAGATTTTTTCTATTGGGTCTTGCATTTGTTAATTTAAATAACATATCATGGGGTTTCATCCTAAAACCAATTGATGCATGATAGGAGGAGTAGCTCATGTGTGTTATATTATGAGTGAGGTCTCTTCATCTTTCCGATGTGAGATTCTCAACATAACATCACAAATATGAGGGTGAGAGTTCGAACCCACAATATTTTAGAGGAATTAGTAAAAGTTCTTTAATCGTTTAACTTTGCTCAATATTGACATTCTTAATATAAGGATCAATGTGTAGTTTGTGAAGTTTATTTAACCTATAGCCCAAAAGATTTAGGACCAAAAGATGGTTTTTTTTCAAAAAAAAAAAATAATTCACGAAAAAAAATTATATTCATATAACATTCATATTCCCCACTTTTATATTTGACCATACATGTACGAAATTAAAGTTATTCAACCGTTCTTGAAATGGATTCGTTTAGGGGGCGTTTGGCCCAAAGAGTTAGGGAGAGTTGGAGTTGTTTAGTCTGGGGAATTATGAAGTATGTGTGTTTGGGGTAGAAAGTTGTTTAGTCTGAAATTCTGAAGTCTGTGTGTGTTTGAGGCAATGAATTGTTGAACTTGGAGTTCTTAAATCTGAATTTATTTTAATTGTTTTCTTTTGCACAATATTTTTCTACAAACTTTCAAAATTTCATTATTAAGTACTTATTTCAATTCCAATAAATTATATTTTAATGATTTTTTTTGCACAATGTTTTTCTTCAAACCTTCAAAATTTCATTATTAAGTACTTATTTCAATTCCAATAAATTATAAAGAATAACTTTTTTATTTTTATATTATCATTTACAAATTTGTTTGAACACAACAAAAATAATTTTGAACACAATACCACATATTATTAAATATATATCTATATCTATACATTTTTTTATGACTAATCTTTAATTTTATGAATTATAAGATTGAGATTTTTTTTTGTTTTTATTAAATGTAGGTATATTTTACCAACTTTTTAAAGAAAAAAAGAACAACACATATCTTACCTTGACCCACGTGTCAAACACATCTTTCTCCGTCTCCACCATTTTAAACTCCTCGTTCCATCTGAATCCACTATATTCGGAAATCAACATCTCAACAACAATGATGGTTTATTTTAGCTATTTTTTTTGTACAATTGTTTCTATAATTTTCCATATTTTCATTGTTAAGAACTTCTTCCGATAAATTTTAAGAATACGAATTTTGCTTTTTTATTTTAGGTATCCTTCACAAATTTCTTTCAAGATAACAAAAATAATTTTGACCACAATACTTCACATTCTTTTTTCAATATCACTCACATTAATTATTCATTTTATTTGGATAATTTTGAAATAAAAAGAGTTGTACAATAGTGTGGGTTAAATATTACATGTGAATTTGAAAGATTTTAATCCTTTAATTTAAACGGATCCAAATAAACCGATGTTTTTATTCTCCATTTTGAATTTAATTTAAGTACCAATTTTGATTGAACAACCTAATTTATATTTAAAATAATAAAAATGGGTTAAATTGCATTTTTAGTCATTTTACACATTTTTGTTTAAATTGCGTTTTTTTTAAATAATTAAAAATATTGTGAGAGTGAGAGAGAGGAAGAAAGAGAAATGTGTTTCCTTGAAAAACGGGTCACATTTGAATAGTAATTACTATAGAAGTTTGGGGAGTTGATATTTTTTTATCGGAGTTCAACAAATCCGTGGAACAAAGGGGGATAAAACTTCTCCCCCAACTCCTTCTCCAACAACTCCTTGGGCCAAACGCCCCCTTAAGGTTTTAGAAATTTACGATTTAGGGTTCAAGTTTTAAGGTGTTTTTTTCAAGGCTTTTGGTCCTAAAGCTTTTGGGTTGTAGGTTAATGAATCTACCAATCCATACATTGAAAAAAGAAAGAAAAAAATGTACTCATAAGAAAATGACCAAAATGACCTTTTTTAGACCAAAATTGGAGACCCATAGTAAACGGTTTTTTCATTTTTTTTTAATTCACAACAATAGTTTATATTCATATAACATTCACATCCCTCACTTGTTATTTGACCAAGCATGTACCAAATTAAAATTATTCAACCTGTTTGAAATTTACGGTTTAGGATTTTAGAAATTTACGGTTTAGGGATCGAAATTTAAGGTATTTTCCTTAGGTCTTTTGGTCCTATAGCTTTTGGGTAGGTTAATCAATCTCCCAAACCATACATTTAAAAGGGACAAGGAAAAATGTACTCTTAAAAAATGACAAAAATGACCATTTTTAGACAAAATATTGGAGGACTATAATAAACCCTTTTTTTAAAAAACAAAATTCCCAAAAAAAAGTTTATATTAATATAAAATTCACATCCCCAAATTTTATTTGACCAAGCATGTACCAAATTCAAGTTATTAAACCACGTGCTTGAAATGAACTCGTTTAGGATTTTGGAAATTTGCAGTTTAGGGAACGAGTTTTGAGGTATTTTTCTTAAGGTTTTTGGTCCAAAGGCTAAAAAAAAATTGAGGACTATAGTAAACGGGTTTTTAAAAAAAATTAATTGACAATTTTTTTATATTAATATAAAATTAACATTCCTCACTCCTAATTTGACCAAACATGTACAAAAGCAAAGTTATTCAACCACTTGAAATGAACTCGTTTATGATTTTGGGAATTTATGGTTTAGGGATCGAGAATTAAAGTATTTTTCTTAAGGCTTTCGGTCCTAAAGCTTTGGGGCTGTAGCTTAATGAACCTCCCAAACCGTACATTGAAAAAAGAAAAAGAAAAATTTACTAAAAAAAAAATGACCAAAATGACCTGTTTTATACCAAAATTAGAGGATTATAGTAAACAATTTTTTCAATTTTTTTTAATGAAAAATAAAATGAATATTCATATAACATTCACATCCTCCACTTGTTATTTGAACAGACATGTGCAAAATTAAAGTTATTAACCACGTGCATGAAATAAACTCGTTTAGAGTTTTGAGAATTTATTGTTTAGGGATTGAGTTTAACGTGTTTTTCTTAAGGCTTTATGTCCTAAAGCTTTTGGAATGTAAGGTTAATGAACCACTAAAAAATGTACTCATAAAAAAAATTACAAAATGACCGTGTTTAGACCAAGATTGGAGGATTATAGTAAATGGTTTTTTAAAAAAATTTAATGCACAAAAATAGTTTATCTTCATCTAACATTCATATTCGCCACTTTTTATTTGGCCAAGCATGTACCAAATTTGATTTATTCAACCACATGCTTAAAATGAACTCGTTTAGAGTTTTAGAAATTTACAGTTTAGGGATCGAATTTTAATGTGTTTTTCTAAAGGTTTTTGGTCCTAAAACTTTGGGGTTGTAGGTTAATGAACCTCACATACCGTACATTGAAAAAAGAAAAGGAAAATTATAATCATAAAAAAAATGACAAAAATGACCGTTTTTTATCCAAATTGGAAGACTATAATAAATAGTTTTTTCAATTTTTTTTAATTCATAAAAAATTTAATATTCATATAACATTTACATTTCCTACTTTATATTTGACCAAGCATGTACGAAATTAAAGTTATTCAACTATGTACTTGAAATGAACTCATCTATGGTTTTGGGAATTTACGGTTTAGAATCGAGTTTTATGTTATTTTTCTCAAGGCTTTTGATCCTAAAGCTTTTTGGCTCGAGGTTAATGAACCCACCAAACCATACATTTAAAAAAGGAAAGAAAAATTGTACTCATAAAAAAAATGACAAAAACTACCGGACCAAAATTGGAAGGCTATAGTATACAAATTTTTTCAAATTTTCTTAATAAACATAAAATTCACAATCCCAAAATTTTATTTGGCAAAGCATGTACCAAATTCAAGTTATTCAACCAGGTGCTTCAAATGAACTCGTTTAGAATTTTAGGATTTTATAGTTTAGGGATCTTGTTTAAGGTAATTTTTTTAAGATTTTGGTCCTAAAACTTTTGGGTTGTAGTTAAGGAACCTCCGGAACCATACATTGAAAACAAAAAGAAAAAATGTACTCATAAAAAATGACCATTTTTAGACCAAAATTGGAGGACTATAGTAAATTGTTTTTTTTTAAAAAGTTAATTCACAAAAATAATTGTATTCATATAACATTGACATTGCACACTTTATTTAAACAAGCATGTACCAAATTCAAGTTATTCAACCACATGCTTGAAATGAACTCGTTTAGTGTTTTGAGAATTTACGGTTTAGGGATCGGGTTTTAAGGTTTTTTTCTTAAGGCTTTAAGTCCTAAAACTTTGGAGTTGTAGGTTAATGAACCTCTCAAACCCTACATTGAAAAGAAAAAAAAAGTACTCTTAAAAAATGACTGTTTTTAGATCGAAACTAGAGGACTATAGTAAACGATTTTTTCAAATTTTTTTAATTCACAAAAAAAGGTTTACATGTTGGGTTTTATGTCCTAAAACTCGTGGTTTAAACTGAATATATATTCTACTTTGCAATAAAGTTGTTATTGAGATTTATTCAGTAAAGTTGTTATTGAATAAAGTGAATTGTGTTTACTTTTAACCTAACTCCAATAAACAAAGAACCCATGACTATAGGTTGTATACTTGAACTTCATGTGTGACATGATTGTGGATCAAGTTCAAGTAATAGCCAGAACGGTATATAGTATAGGGATAAGGCTGGGTACCTTATCCTGGGGACACTATTGGACGCGACCCGCTTTGCATAGTACAAACGATGTGATCCGAAATCGTTCATGTGGAGACATGCGAGTGGGGGCGTCTTGTGCAATGAGTTTGCATAAGACTGAACTGTGAAACAAGTTGCTCTTTCTTTATAACTCCGTTTACTGTAAAGACCGACTTTTTCATATGATGACCTAGGTAACTCGATCTGAATCTTGTGCACGCTATGAACTCCTGCTTATTCGGGCTTATCCTTTAACTTGTATGGGCGAGAGTGGCCCGAGATCGCCGACTCAATAAGCCTATCATCTTAGGGATAAGACCGGGTAGGTAGCTGTGAACATAGTCCTGCGAGATGGAATTCACTCCTACCTGCCTTGAAGGATTAGTAGAGAGGTTGTTCCCTTAAGTGCTGACTTCGAGTCTTGAACTAGGGATCTCACCCTCTCATTGGCTCGAGAGGGACTTGGTATAGTGATGAGATCACATACCAATCTGTTTGATGGTTGGACCACAAACCAATAGTTCATTAGAGGATCAGTGCGACTTAAGGAACAAGATGTAATTACGGGGTAAAACAATTATTTTGATCCAACTGTAATTACGAACTACCTGTGAATGATCGACTTTCTGATGATGGTTATATCAAGAGGACAGAAATATATCTACGGTGAGGAGAGTGCAACCCTTGGACTTTAGTGGAGTCTCCGGGGTTAACGAATGTTGGTTAGCTTGACTAAAGAGTTTGGCCAGTTAATCTCGTATCGTTAGAGCTCATGATCTGTAGGTCCTTTAGGTTCTTCTGGCTAGCTCGGATTAAGCCGTGTAACAATATGAGAGAAAAAGAGTTTGAATTTATTCAAATTCGTTTTTGGAAGAATGATGAACATATTTAAATATGATTTAAATATGGGATCGGTCTAAAACATGAATAGGGATTCAAGTGTGATGATTCGGTTTAAGAAACCGGGATTGGTCTTATTATTTAATTAATATTTGATATTAAATTAAATAATAATATTAATTAATTAAAAAGTTTAATTAATTAAAATTTATTTTGTTTATTAAAAATAATTATGAATTAATTCTAAAATGACAAAATATTACAAGTGGGATTATCCAAGTCAAAGTGGATTTATCCAAGTTGAGTGAGTTTATCCAAGTTGTGAAGTGAATTGTGAATCACCAACCACATGCATAAACTCATCAATTTTGGAACACTTGGTTGAAGACTAATCCATCCAATTTGAGGTGTCGTGCTAAGCAAAGAGTTTTTGCATGTGAATTGCCTATAAATTGGATGAAGTTCAAATGGTTTGAGGTTGATGAATTTTCAAAGAGTTTGAATATTTGGATGAGGGTTGATGAAGAGTTCATGTAGCTTGAGAAATTAGAAATCTAAGTGTTAGATATTTCTCACAAAATCCTCATCACTTTCACCTTCCCATCTTCTTCTTCCAAAGTTTTTCTCTTGTAAAGGAGTCCCACCACTCCGTTGCTCGGCCCGAGGATAGCGGGACTACCGGAGGTGGTTCTTGGAGAGTTCGAGAGAAGGTTTGAAGGGTTCGTGAAGAGATTCGAGCATCAGAATAGAAGTCCTTAGAACTACAAGAGGTATGTGTTCTAATTCCTTTTATTTCCTAGTTTTGAGCATGTTTCTAGTTTAGCTAAATTAATGAAATTAGAGTGTCAATGATTCGACTCGCTTCCGCTGCGCTACATGCCTTCCATCATTACATTCATATAAAATTCACCTTCCCCACACTTTTATTTTACCAAGCAGGTACCAAAGTCCAGTTATTCAACCATATGTTCGAAAATAACTCGTTTATGGTTTTGGGAATTTACAGTTTATTGATTGAGTTTTAAAGTGTTTTACTTAAGACTTTTGGTCCTAAAGTTTTGGGGTTGTAGGTTAATGAACCTCCCAGACCGTCCATTGAAAAAAGAAAAGGAAAATTTTACTCATTAAAAAATGACTGTTTTTAGACCAAAATTAGAGGACTATAGTAAACGGTTTTTTCAAACTATTTTAATTTGTAAAAAAAGTTTATATTCATATAAAATTCACATTCCCACTGTATATTTTACCAAACATGTACCAAATTTAAGTTATTCAACCACGTTCTCGAAATGAACTCGTTAAGGATTTTAAGAATTTACAGTTTAGGGACCGAGTTTTAAAGTGTTTTTAAGGCTTTTTGTCCTAAAGCTTTTTGTCTCGAGGTTAATGAACCTCCCAAAACATACATTGAAAAAAGAAAAGAAAAAATTCACTCATAAAAAGGTGTTTTCGTAAGGCTTCTTGTCCTAAAGTTGTTGGTCTGTTGGTTAATGAACCTCTTGAACCATACATTGAAAATAGAAAATGAAAAATGACCGTTTTTAGACAAAAATTGGAGGACTATAGTATCCGATTTTTTCAAACTCGTTTAATGTTTTGGAAATTTACGGTTAAGGGATCAATTTTGAAGGTGTTTTTCTTAAAGCTTTTTGTCCTAAAGTTTTGTGGTTGTAGGCTATTGAACCTCCCAAACCATACTTTGAAGAAAAAAAAGGTAAAATGTACTCTTAAAAAATGACTGTTTTTGGACCGAAACTAGAAGACTATAGTAAACAGTTTTTTTAAAAAAAATTAATTAAAAAAAAGAGTTTATATTCATATAAAATTCACATTCCCCACTATATATTTTACCAAACATGTACCAAATTTAAGTTATTCAACAACGTTCTCGAAATGAACTCGTTAAGGGTTTTAAGAATTTATAGTTTAGGGACCGAGTTTTAAAGTATTTTTTTAAGGCTTTTTGTCCTAAAGCTCTTTGGCTCGAGGTTAATGAACCTCTAAAAATATACATTGAAAAAAGAAAAGAAAAATTTTACTCATAAAAAGGCGACCAAAATTATCGTGTTTAGACCAAAATTGGAGGACTATAGTAACAGGTTTTTTCAATTTTTTTTAATTCACAAAAAAATTTATATTCATATAAAATTCACATTCCCAAATTTTTATTTGACCAAGCATGTACCAAATTCAAGTTATTCAACCACATACTTCAAATGAACTCGTTTAGGATTTTAGGAATTTACAGTTTAGGGATCGAGTTTTAAGGTGTTTTTTTTAAGGCTTTTGGTCCTAAAGTTGTTGGGCTCTTGGTTAATGAACCTCCCTAAACCATACATTAATTGAAAATAGAAAATGAAAAATAACTGTTTTTAGACAAAAATTGGAAGACTATAGTATACGGTTTTTTCAAACTCGTTTAGTGTTTTGGGAATTTACGGTTAAGGGATCAATTTTGAAGGTGTTTTTCTTAAGGCTTTTTGTCCTACAGTTTTGTGGTTGTAGGCTATTGAACCTCCCAAACCATACTAAAAAAAGGTAAAATGTACTCTTAAAAAATTACCGTTCTTGGACCGAAACTAGAAAACTATAGTAAACAGTTTTTTTAAAAAAAATTAATTAAAAAAAAAGTTTATATTCATATAAAATTCACATTTCCCACTATATATTTTACCAAACATGTACCAAATTTAAGTTATTCAACCACGTTCTCGAAATGAACTCGTTAAGGGTTTTAAGAATTTATAGTTTAGGGACCGAGTTTTAAAGTATTTTTTTAAGGCTTTTTGTCCTAAAGCTCTTTGGCTCGAGGTTAATGAACCTCTCAAAACATACATTGAAAAAAGAAAAGAAAAATTTTACTCATAAAAAGGTGACCAAAATTATCGTTTTTAGACCAAAATTTGAGGACTATAGTAAAAGGTTTTTTCAATTTTTTTTAATTCACAAAAAAGTTTATATATATTCATATAAAATTCACATTCCCAAATTTTTATTTGACCAAGCATGTACCAAATTCAAGTTATTCAACCACATACTTCAAATGAACTCGTTTAGGATTTTAGGAATTTACAGTTTAGGGATCGAGTTTTAAGGTGTATTTTTAAGGCTTTTGGTCCTAAAGTTGTTGGGCTCTTGGTTAATGAACCTCCCTAAACCATATATTAATTGAAAATAGAAAATGAAAAATGTACTCATAAAAAATGACCGTTTTTAGACAAAAATTGGAGGACTATAGTATACGGTTTTTTCATTTTTTTTTAATTTACAAAACAATCCCCACTTTTTATTTAAATAAGCATGTACCAAATTCAAGTTATTCAACCACGTGCTTGAAATAAACTCGTTTAGTGTTTTGGGAATTTACACGGTTAAGTGATCAATTTTGAAAGTGTTTTTCTTAAGACTTTTTGCCCTAAAGTTTTGTGGTTGTAGGCTATTGAACCTCCCAAACCATACTTTGAAAAAAAATAGGTAAAATGTACTCTTAAAAAATGACCGTTTTTAGACCAAAATTAGAGGACTATAGTAAATAGTTTTTTCAATTTTTTTTAATTAAAAAAAAAAAAGTTTATATTCATATACAATTCACATTCTCCACTCTTATTTTAACAAGGAGGTACAAAATTCAAGTTATTCAACCACGTGCTTAAAATGAACTCGTCAATGATTTTGGGAATTTATGGTTTAGGAATCGAGAATTAAGGATTTTTTCTTAAGGCTTTTGGTCCTAAAGCTTTGGGGCTGTAGGTTAATGAACCTCCCAAACCGTACATTGAAAAAAGAAAAAGAAAAATTTACTCGTAAAAAAAAAAAAGACCAAAATGACCTGTTTTATACCAAAATTAGAGGATTATAGTAAACAATTTTTTTTAATGAAAAAAAATGAATATTCATATAATATTCACATCCCCACTTGTTATTTGAACAAACATGTGCAAAATTAAAGTTATTAACCACGTGGTTGAAATAAACTCGTTTAGAGTTTTGAGAATTTACTGTTTAGAGATTGAGTTTTAACGTGTTTTTCTTAAAGTTTTTTGTCCTAAAGCTTTTGAAATGTAGGTTAATGAACCAATCAAAGAGAAAAGGAAAAATGACTCATAAAAAAAATGACAAAATGAACGTGTTTAGACCAAAATTGGAGGACTTAGCAAATGGTTTTTTCAAAAAAATTAATGCACTAAAATATTTTATCTTCATCTAACATTCACATTCACCACTTTTTATTTGGCCAAACATGTACCAAATTTAATTTATTCAACCACGTGTTTAAAATGAACTCGTTTAAGGTTTTAGAAATTTACGGTTTAGGGATCGAGTTTTAATGTGTTTTTCTAAAGGTTTTTGGTCCTAAAACTTTGGGGTTGTAGGTAATGAACCTCACATTCGGTACATTGAAAAAAGAAAAGGAAAATTTTACTCATAAAAAAATGACAAGAATGACCGTTTTTTTTATCAAAATTGGAAGACTATAATAAATAGTTTTTTCATTTTTTTTTAATTCATAGAAAATTTAATATTCATATAACATTTACATTTCCTACTTTTTATTTGACCAAACCGGTACAAAATTAAAGTTATTCAACCACGTACTTCAAATACACTCGTCTATGATTTTGGGAATTTACGGTTTAGAATCGAGTTTTATGGTATTTTTCTCCGGGCTTTTGATCTTAAAAAAATTTGGCTGGAGGTTAATGAACCCACCAAACCATACATTTAAAAAAGGAAAGAAAAATTGTACTCAGAAAAAAAAAATTGACAAAAATTACCTGACCAAAATTGGAAGGCTATAATATACATTTTTTTTCAAATTTTCTTAATTAACATAAAATTCACGATCCCAATCCCAAAATTTTATTTGACAAAACATGTACCAAATTCTAGTTATTCAAACAGGTGCTTCAAAAGAACTCGTTTAGAATTTTAGAATTTTATAGTTTAGGGATCGACTTTTAAGGTATTTTTTTAAGGTTTTTGGTCCTAAAACTTTTGGGTTGTAGGTCAATGAACCTCCCGAACCATACATTGAAAACAGAAAAGAAAAAATGTACTCATAAAAAAAGACATTTTTTAGACCAAAATTGGAGGACTATAGTAAATAGTTTTTTTAAATTTTTTAAATTCACAAAAAGAATTTTATTCATATAACATTGACATTCCACACTTTTTATTTAAACATGCATGTGTTAGAATTTTTTTAAGTATTTTTTTTATTTATTATTATTATTTTTCTTTTTCTTCCTAGCTCTGGTTGACATCTAGCTCTTGTTGACATGATGTATAGACTAGTGACCAAGTGGTCCTAGGTTAAATCTCCCACCCCCACATATTGTCAAAAGAAAAAAAATAATAATAAATAAATAAATAAAATACTTAAAAAATTTCCAAGAGCATATACCAAATTCAAGTTATTCAACCACATGCTTGAATGAACTCGTTTACTGTTTTGAGAATTTACGGTTTAGGGATCGGGTTTTAAGATTTTTTTCTTAAGGCTTTGAGTCCTAAAGCTTTGGAGTTGTAGTTTAATGAACCTCTCAAACCATACATTGAAAAAAAATGGAAAAATGTACTATTAAAAAATGACTGTTTTTAGACCGAAACTAGAGGACTATAGTAAACGGTTTTTTCAAATATTTTTAATTCAGAAAAAAAGGTTTATATTCATATAAAATTCACCTTCCCCACTTTTATTTTACCAAGCATGTACCAAATTCCAGTTATTCAACCACATGTTTGAAAATAACTCGTTTATGATTTTGGAAATTTACGATCGAGTTTTAAAGTCTTTTTCTTAAAACTTTTGGTCCTAAAGTTAGATGGTGTAGGTTAATGAACCTCCCAAACCATCCATTGAAAAAAGAAAATGGAAATTCTACTCATTAAAAAATGACTATTTTTAGACCAAAATTAGTGGATTATAGTAAACAGTTTTTTCAAACTATTTTAATTTACAAAAAAAATGTTTATATTCATATAAAATTCACATTCTCCACTATATATTTTACCAAATATGTACCAAATTCAAGTTATTCAACCACGTTCTCGAAATGAACTCATTAAGGATTTTAAGAATTTACAGTTTAGGGTTCGAGTTTTAAAGTATTTTTTTAAGGCTTTTTATCCTAAAGCTTTTTGGCTCGAGGTTAATGAACCTCCCAAAACATACATTGAATAAGGAAGAGAAAAAATTTACTCATAAAAAAGTGACAAAAAATATCGTTTTTAGACCAAAATTGAAGGACTATAGTAAAAGGTTTTTTCAATTTTTTTTAATTCACAAAAAAGTTTATTTTCTTATAAAATTCACATTCCCAAATTTTTATTTGACCAAGCATGTCAACCACATACTTCAAATGAACTCGTTTAGGATTTTAGGAATTTACAGTTTAGGAATCGAGTTTTAAGGTATTTTTTTAAGGCTTTTGGTCCTAAAGTTGTTGGGCTGTTGGTTAATGAACCTCCCGAACCATACATTGAAAATAGAAAATGAAAAATCTACTCATTAAAAATTACCGTTTTTAGACAAAAATTGGAGGACTATAGTATACGGTTTTTTCAATTTTTTTTAATTTACAAAATAATCCCCATTTTTTATTTAAACAAGCATGTACCAAATTCAAGTTATTCAACCACATGCTTGAAATAAACTCGTTTAGTGTTTTGGGAATTTACCGTTAATGGATCAATTTTGAAGGTGTTTTTCTTAATGCTTTTTGTCCTAGAGTTTTGTGGTTCTAGGCTATTGAACCTCCCTATACCCTAAAACCCTAAAAAAAAGGTAAACTATACTCTTAAAAAATGATCGTTTTTAGACCGAAACTAGAGGACTATAGTAAACAGTTTTTTCAAAAAAAAATTAATTTACAAAAAAAAGTTTATATTCATATAAAATTCACAATCCACACTTTTATTTTACCAAGCACGTACCAAATTCAAGTTATTCAACCTCGTGTTTGAAAAGAACCCGTTTAAAGTTTTGGGAATATATGGTTTAGGGATCGAGTTTTAAAGTATTTTTCTTAAGGATTTTGGTCCTAAAGTTTTGAGGTTGTAGGTTAAAGAACCTCCAAAACCGTCCATAAAAAAAGAAAAATTCTACTCATAAAAATTGACTGTTTTTAGACCAAAATTGGAGGACTATGTAAAATATTTTTTCAAATTATTTTAATTTACAAAAAAAGGTTTATATATTTTTTTTAGAGTAAAAAAAAAGGTTTATATTCATATAACATTCACATTCTCCACTTTTTATTTGCTTGATCATGTACTAAATTCAAGTTTTTCAACCACGTTGATGAAATAATTGTACTCATTTTATACATGGATCTATCACTTCTCTAACCAATGTGAGACTTTGTTTGCACATAACCTAACATATATAAATATAAAAGGATATATAAAGATCATTACCCAAATTTGCACCATGGAAAAGAAATAAAAATAGGAAAGGGTTCCAGAAGAATATGAATTTAGCGACGAAATCATGTGTACTGCTAAAACTTATCATTTAGGACCGCGCGCGCGTCACTAAACAGGACTTTTAGTGACGTCGTAATCAATTAGATACATATATATACTTTATTTTCACATAAAATAAAAACATACCTATTACGGTTATCAAAATTCAATTATTTACCAAATGTTATTTTTTAATTATTCTACTTTTCTAAAATACATTTTATATTTTTATTTTTTCTATAAGAATAAATAATTTATAAATATAGTTTCCCACCAAATTTCTCCCTCTTTAACAATTTTTAGCCAACAAATCTTTTAGTAAAGAAGAAAAAATAAGTTGCAGTGAGTTGACCTCATATCCGTTATTGAAAATTAAGCTTTAATTCAACATAAAATGACATATAAAGTTTAAACGATATGTATCTAGAAATAATTTTATGTAAATTCTTTTTAGAGAAGTTGGACATTATATTAAATTTTATTACAAAAAAAATAGAATATTATTTATTCCTATTCAAGAGAGAGAAGAATAAATCAAATATATTGTTAATGGCTGATCATAGTTTTACCACTATTTTTTCCAATAGACTTTATTATTAAGTGGAATCTTTAGCTCACAAATTTAAAAGTATGAATTTTTGTTGTTTAATATTTTTTTCCTTATCTAATTTATATTTAGTGTGTGTTTTACTAAAATTAAAAAAAAATTATATTGCCTCAAACCTAAATGACAAGGTTCAAAACAAAAAGAGAAATTAAATTTAACTGAACAAGCGTGTCCATATTAAAAGAATTATTTAAAATCGATTAAAAATTATATACTTCATGAATTCAAATAATAAATTTAATCTTATAAGGAAAATATAGTTTTTTTTTATTATTAAAAAAACACTGCAAGAGGGTGGGAACAATGTAAGAACATGAAATATAAAAATAGGAATGTACTAACTGAAAATTTTCATTTATACCTCCACGTATAGATACATTTAGCAAATTAGGCGTGATCCAAGATGATTAAGAGCGACAAACACTCACAATCCACACAAAAAAAACAGTCATATAAATTAAGTTTGAAAGGTAAATAATACTAAAATTAGAACTAATATTGAGTATAAAAGGTGAGGATCACCAATGAAGAAAGGCACGGGCAAGGATCAACCAACAAACGAAAAGCGTCAGAGTTTTAAGAGACAATAGTTGTGTTTGTGCAATTAGACATAGAGGAAAAGTAGCAACGTGCTTTCAATCCACTAGTCTTCTTTTGTCTACTTGCACATACACAAGGTGGTCGAAATGAATTTTTTGGTACTATCAATCTTGTTATGTATGATGTTATTTGGCCCTTCCCTTTCTGAGGCTACTTCTCCTACAAACATATTCATCCTCGCCGGTCAGAGCAACATGGCTGGACGAGGCGGGGTTGAGAAAGATCAATCAGGAAAACTTGTGTGGGATGGGATTGTCCCACCAGAGTCTCAACCCGACTCATCCATCCTACGATTGAACCCTGATCGCCAATGGGAGATGGCACGAGAGCCTATCCATTTGGGGATTGACATCAATAGGACTGCTGGGATTGGTCCAGCAATGGCATTTGCTCACGAGTTTCAAGCGAAGGCCGGGCCGAAGGCAGGCGTTGTGGGTTTAGTTCCTTGTGCTAGAGGTGGCACTTTAATAGAACAATGGATTAAAAACCCTACAAATCCTAATGCAACTTTTTACCAAAATGTCATTGAACGAATCAAAGCATCAGATAAAGAAGGTGGGGTTGTGCGCGCTCTTTTCTGGCATCAAGGGGGAAGCGATGCGGCAATGAGTGACACGGCTAGTAGATACAAAGACAACCTAAAGAATTTCTTCACCGACATCCGCAATGATATCAAACCTAGATTTTTACCCATCATTATTGTTAAAGAAGCCCTTTATGACTTTTTTATGAAGCATGATACTCATGATTTGGACGCAGTGAGGGCGGCACAAGATGCAGTCGGTCAGGAGCTGCCGGATGTGGTGGTCATCGACTCTTGGGAGTTGCCTATAAACTTTACCACACATGCAGGTTTTAACCAAGATCATGGTCATTTTAATACCACAACTCAGATTGCTATGGGTAAATGGTTGGCTGATACCTACCTCTCCCACTATGGTCATTTACTATAATCTTATTATTTGTCATTTTCTAATAGTGATTTAAGGCATTATCATGTAATAAAAGAAAGATTGAGAATAAAAATCAAAATTTGGAACTTTAAAATTTGGAACTTTGAAGGTTTATTAATGAAAACCCTAAAGTAGTAATTGAAACAATATACAACCCTAAACTTTCATGAGTGTAACCTTTTAGACCACCTGTTAATCATTCATAACTACTATCACATAAAACCGCTCATATTAATGAAAACCCTTTCTACTACATACCTCTTTGATTGTAACATGTCCTTAAATATTGCGTTATTTAGTGCATTTTGAAAAAAAAAAAAACAATTACACATGTGAGAATTATGCATGCATTATTCGTATTTTAAAACAAAATCCTATCAAATGGTTTAAATTGATTAATTTTAAACTTTGAGGTTTTAATTGATACATTATTAATTAATTAAGATTTTAATTGATTTAACCTACAAAGTTTAGGAGGCTAAATGTATTATTATTTCATCGTTGGAGAAAAACCAATACATTTATATATATTAGTCTTCAACGATGAAATACTAATACCGTAGAGATGGATATATATTTTGTGTTAAAATCACTAACGATTAATCTTCTAGATAATAAAAAACCGCGCCTTTATATAGCTTTGTTTTTCTCCACCTTCATGGTTTAAAAATTATATTGAAAACATCTTTGTTATTTGCAAAATATTTTAATATTTTTTTTTTATTAGTTTTTTTTAATCTAGAAGGAAAAATGTACTCTTCAAAAATGATTGTTTTTAGACCGAAACTAGAGGACTATAGTAAAAGGTTTTTTCGAATATTTTTAATTCACAAAAAAAAAAAAAAAAGTTTATATTCATATAAAATTCACCGCACTTTTATTTTACCAAACATGTACCAAATTTAAGTTATTCAACCATGTGATTGAAAATAAATCGTTTAGGGTTTTGGGAATATACGGTTTAGGGATCGAGTTTTTAAGTGTTTTTCTTAAGGCTTTTTTGTCCTAAAGTTTTGATGGTGTAGGTTAATGAACCTCTCAAACTCGCCATTAAAAAATGAAAAGGAAAATTCTACTCATAAAAACGGATTGTTTTTAGACCAAAATTGGAGGACTATAGTAAAAGATATTTTCAAATTATTTTAATTTACAAAAAAAAAAATATATTCATATAGTATTCACATTATCCCATTTTTTATTTGACCAAGCATCTACCCAATTCAAGTTATTTAACCACGTTCTTGAAATGAACTCGTTAAGGGTTTTGAGAATTTACAGTTTAGAGATCTAGTTTTAAGGTATTTTTGTAAGGCCTTTGGTCCTAAAGTTTTTTTGGCGGGAGGTTAATGAACCTTCCAAACCATACATTGAAATATAAAAGGAAAATTGTACTTAGACCAAAATTGGAGGACTATAGTAAACGGTTTTTTCCAAAAAAAATTAATTCACAAAAAAGTTTATATTCATATAAAATTTACATTCCCAAATTTTTATTTTGCCGTACCAAATTACAGTTATTCAACCACGTGCTTCAAATGAACTCGTTTAGGATTTTTGAAATTTACGGTTTAGGGATCGAGTTTTAAGGTGTTTTTTAAGGCTTTTGGTCCTAAACCTTTTGGGTTGTAGGTGAGTGAACCTTTCGAACCATACGTTGAAAAAAGAAAAGGAAAAATGTTCTCATAAAAATTGACGGTTTTTAGACCAAAATTGGAGGACTATAGTAAACGGATTTTTCAAAAACAATTAATCCACAAAAATAGTTTATACTCATTTAACATTCACATTCCCAACTTTTTATTTGACCAATCATGTACCAAGTCCAAGTTATTCAACCACGTGCTTGAAATGAACTTGTTTAAGGTGTTGAAAACTTACAGTTTAGAGATCGGGTTTTAAATTATTTTTCTTAAGGATTTTGGTCCTAATGCTTTGGGGGTTGTAGGTTAATGAATCTCCCAAACTATACCTTTAAAAAAGAAAAGGAAAAATGTAATCTAAAAAAAATGACCATTTTTATACCAAAATCGAAGGGTTATAGTAAACAGTTTTTTCAAAAAAATTAATTCACAAAAAAAAAATTATATTCATATAAAATTCACATTCTCATCTTTTTATTTGACAAACCATGTACCAAATCCAAGTTATTCAACCACGTGCTTGAAATGAGTTCGTTTAGGGTTATGGGGATTTACGGTTTAGGGATCAAATTTTAAGGTGTTTTTCTTAGGCTTTTGGTTCTAAACTTTTGGAGTTGTAGGTTAATAAACCTCCCAAACCTTACATTTAAAAAACGAAAAGGAAACCTGTACTCATAAAAAAATAACCAAAATTACCGTTTTTAGACCAAAATTGGAGGACTATGATAAACGATTTTTTAAAAAAAAAATCGATTCACAAAATAAGTTTATATTAATATAACATTCACATTTTCCACTTTTTTATTTGACCAAGAAATGAAAGTTATTCAACCACATGCTTGAAAAAACTCGTCTAGGATTTTGGGAATTTACAGTTTAGGGATCGAGTTTTAAGATTTTTTTCTTACAGATTTTGATCCTAAAGCTTTTGGTCGGTAGGATAATGAACCTCCCAAACCATACATTGAAAAAAGTAAAGGAAAAATGCATTCATAAAAAATGACCAAAATCACCGTCTTTAAGACCAAAATTAGAAGACAGTAAACTGTTTTTCAATTTTTTTTAATTCACAAAAATAGTTTATATTCATATAAAATTCACAATTCACATTGTCCACTTTTTGTTTGACCAAGCATATACCAAATTAAAGTTATTCAACCAGGTGCTTGAAATGAACTCGTTTTAGGATTTTAAGAATTTATAGCTTAGGGATCGAGTTTTAAGGTGTCTTGCTTAAGGCTTTTGGGTTGTATAAGTTAATCAACCTCAAAAACCATACATTGAATAAAGAATAAGAACACTGTACATATACAAAAATGACTAAAATGACTGTTTTTAGACCAAAATTTGAGGACTATATTAAACGATTTTTTTTTTTTAAATTAATTCACCAAAAAAGTTTTTATTCATATAACATTCACATTCCCTACTTTTTGTTTGTCCAAGCATGTACCAAATTAAATTTATTTAACAATGTGTTTGAAATGAACTCGTGTACAGTTTTGAGAATTTACGGTTTAAGGATCGAGTTTTAAGGTATTTTTCTTAAGACTTTTGGTCCTAAACCTTTTGGGTTGTATAGGTTAATGAATCTACGAAACCATACATTGAAAAGAGAATAGGAACATTGTACGTGTATAAAAAAAATGACCAAAATGATCGTTTCTAGACAAAACTTTGATGACTATATTAAACGGGTTTTTTTAAAAAAAAAACTTTAATTCAATTTTTTTTTTATATATTCATACAACATTCACATTCCTCACTTTTAGTTTCATCAAGCATGCACCAAATTAAAGTTATTCAACCACATGCTTGAAATGTACTCATTTAGGATTTTGAAAATTTTCTGTTTAGGGATCGAATTGTAAGGTGTTTTAAATAAGACTTTTGGTCCTAAAGCTTTGGAATTGTAGGTTGATCAACCTCCCAAACCATACCTTGAAAAAAGAAAGAGAAAAAATGTACTCATAAAATTTACCAAAATGATCGTGTTTAGACCAAATTGGAGAACTTTAGTAAACATTTTTCGAATTTTTTTAATTCACAAAATTAGTTTATATTTCTATAACATTCACATTTCCCTTTTTTTTTTTTTTATTACCAAGCATATACTAAATTCTAGTTATTTAACCACGTGTTTTAAATAAACTCATTTAGGGTTGTTAGAATTTACGGTTTAGGGATCGAGTTTTAAGGTATTTTTTTAAGGTTTTTTATCCTAAAGTTATGCGGATGTAGGTTAATGAACCTCTAAAACAATAAATTGAAAAAAGAAAAGGAAGACGTATTCATTTTTCAAGGTATAATATGTTCTTCAATAACATATCTCTTTTCACACGTGAAACTTTATCAATATAATTTCCTAATGTAAATGTGGATGCTTGACTGAGTTTGAAAAAGTTATATATACTTTGGAAAAAATATTGACCAATTGAGAAATATTTTTTTTATGAACTTTTCTTTATCAATATTATACCTTGAACAATTTTATAATATGCTAAAACACATTGGAAAATATAATTTAAAGTTTAATTCCATTAAAGATAATAATAAGTGGAGTTCATCATGTTTGTCAAAAGGCATATATATTACATTCAAAGAAAGCAATAGAAGATAAGATAATGAGAAAGCATATTAAAAATGGTTGGAATGCATTGCAATTCCAACTTCCAAGGTGTACTAACACTACCATAAGAACATGACAATGCCTATATTTGTTAATAATTAGCATATAAAGTTGTAAAGTTTCTCTAAACAATAAAGTTGATTTTTTTTTTTTTTTTAATCAATAAATTCAATCATTTAATTTGAGTCCTATATGGAGTAAATCTAATTCGTGACACTACATCTCAACTCCAAATTTGTAAAAAAAAATCAAAGATTTTGTTACGATAAATCAATAACAAAGAATAAGTAAGCACAGAAGAGCAACGACACAAATTTACGTGGTTCACTAACGTCGTGTTAGCTACGTCACGGGCAGAAGGGAGAGCAGTATTATTACAAAGTAGGAGAGAATTACAAATGAACCGATAGGGGCAGCTGAAGTCATTAAAAAGTTTATATATGGCACCCTTCGAATGACCTAATACAAAATGGGTCAAAGCTCAAAACACATAAGTAAAAACTCAAATCAGACCCATAACAGATTCAAGGCATTCCAACAGATTTCTTAACTTGAATCAACACGGAAATGATATCGAAGTAACTAGTAGAAAAATTATATCTCTTCTTATCAACCTCTTTGCACGATTAATTAGAAAATGCGTCTAGGTTAAGTTATGCTCATAAACATAAAAATATAGATTATAATTGTTCCTATAGGATCAAATTATCTCCACAATTGTTCAATTACGTGGCCAGATCTAATTCCGTGGATAAGACATCAATTAGTATTTCAAAGGTCGATGGTTCAATTCTCACCCTTACAATTGTTGAACTAAAAAAAAGTTGAATACGTGGATAAGAGATCATAAATTTCATAAATGATTTCATCGTCTATGTACTCTTTAAGAATGATCCCACGTCACAATAACGTACAAATTCTACCTCCTTTACCTTTCTCTTCGTCACTTTGATCTTCACAAAATGTGATCGTCTTGGTCATCGAAATAACTTCCATGAAATATCATACCGGTGTCGAGTTGAATCATTCACCATCTTTGTTTCCTCTCTTGTATGTGAACAAAACTCTAAAGATTTGTAATTTACCAACCTTATAAAATGAGTCTAAAAGCTATAGAAAGTGTCAAAATTGCATCATCTGACTGTAAAGGGTTGAAGTGAGAGGTGGCTTTGAATCAGTTAGATCAGTTGCATCAAAAAGCAAAAGCACCCAACCAAAAAAAGAACCTTTTTTTGGCTGCCAACAACAATGGTGCACCTATTGAAAGGGAATCTCTTTCTTCTTTTGCTTACACTTTTTTTTTACATTTGTTAATTACAAAAATTTCCACAAATTAAAGTGATGCTATGAGTTTCATCAGTCCCTTATCTTTTGCACAAGCTTCACACTAACAAGCTATAATTTTGGACACAAAAGCAATCCTTTTTTGTTCTTATGATGAACCAAGTTCACTATTTTTTTTTTCTTTTTTTTCTTTGTAAAACTTTTGAAGAAGATATGTTAGATTTTGATCAAGAAAGATAATTTGGTTGCTGACTAGTCAATAATCGAGCTTACGCCCAACTCGGTCGGTCATTTTTTTGATCGAACAAATGTGAGGTTGTATTGTAGAATCTAAAAGGTATTGTCTTTCACTTTCAAGAATTTCTATATGGGATTACAAAAGTTAATGGTGGAAAGATGCATATTCATAGGAGGGAACAAAATAAAGTCAAGACATAGTAAGATATAGAAATTCTCGGAGTAGATAGAAAGAAACTTGAACGTGTGTGTTTAATTGAATTAAAGAACCAATGTGGATAACCATTTACATTGAATTTGCAAGAAAAAAAAATGGATAAATATATTTTTTAGTGAAAAATATCAACTTTTTCTGTTTCGTTTGGTTTGGTTTTCATTTATAAGCATCATCAATATTTGACATTTTGAAGAGTCAGCGGTGTTCACGGTCAAGAGTGGGTACCGACTGGCCCAGACGAAGTCCGCCCGTCAGAGGCCTCTACTTCATCTGCTGAGAGGGTGATGCGGTGGTGGAAGGGGTTCTGGAGGATGGAAATTCCGAACAAGATTCAGATATTTGTATGGGGTCTTTGTTTGGACTGTCTCCCCACAGTGGTTAACTTGGGAAGGAAGAGAATTGACATCTTAAATGTTTGTGTCCTGTGTGGCAAGGGGAGCGAGTAAAGTGTCCATGTTTTCTGGTTCTACAAGTTTATGTGGGGGTCCTGCTGGCCTCGAAGTTTGGATTCTTGTTACAGCTGTCGTTTGGGGGGCACTACTACTCGCATGTGGTCCCTCCAAGCGAAACTGGGGTGGCGGGAGTTTGAGGAGCTATGTGTGTTATGGTGGGAGGTGTGGGGCTATCAAAATTGGGTTCGGACTTAGGGGACTCTGACGTCAAAGGATCTTGGTGCATGGGCCTCGAGCTATTTGGGGGGCCTTTCGGGAAGAAAAAGGGTGGGGGTGGGCCAGTATGTACTCATGAGGCTCGACCCCGGGCCAAGTGGAGCCCCCCCCCCTAGTATGTACAAGGTGAACGTGGATGCATGGTTTGTGAAGGAAAGAGGTTTGATTGGTGTGAAAGTGGTGGTCCGTGATTCCGTGGGCCCATGTATGTTGGCGATCGTGACGTGGCTTCCGAATGTTCGTAGTGTGGCGATGGCAGAAGGGTTGGGAGGCTTGGTTACACCCTGTGGTTCTAGAATCGGACTCCTCCCGGATATGTCATTTACTCTAAGAGAAGGTCGAGGATTTGTCGAAAGTTGGTGTGTTTGTATCGGAGTTAGGCTCTCAGCTTCTTTACTTGTGTAGGGGTCGCTGCTGCAGGTTTCTTCATCGTGAAAGAAATGAGGTGGCGCACCAGCTGGCGAAACCGGCTCTGGCTCTTTGTTAGAGTGTGGTTTGGGTGGAGGAGGTTTCTTGTCAGGTTGAGTCTTTTGTTCTACGTGATGTTTCTATAGCGTAGCTTTGTACCGATTTTGCTCTAAAAAAAACAATCATCAATATTTATATCACCCTAGCTAAACTTAATCTGCAAATAGAGAATATCTATACAAAAGACTAAGATAAATATTAATTTTTCTAATAACACAAAAGAAAAATATAAGACATTGATAGCTCTATTTTGGAGTTATGTTTAACCCATTAATTACAGCTAATACCGTGCTTAATTATGTTAATTTTCCTTGATTATAGGCGATTCATAGTGAAGAGCTCGTGAAGTCCATAAGACGTCGTTCGGGGCTAAAGAGGTCATTTTAAGGCATCGGGATCGCTTCAGGAAAAGAGGAGCTTCAAACATGAAGAATTTGTCAAAATGGAGCATATATAGGCAATTTATTTTGCTTAAACCCGAGAGCAAGCGTCGAGCTGAAGCATCGAGACGCTGTCCTGAAGCGTCTCGACGCTCCGAAGAGGCGCGCGCTGAAATTTTCGTCTGTAGCGTCTCGACACTACGACGATTATAAAACTCATTTTTTTTCCTAGTTTTAGGTATCTTGGATCATTCTCTTCATCTTCCTCCTCGATTTTTGTTGGTTTTCCTCCATTAGAGCTTAGTATGGAGCTCCATTATCATCCCTTACAACTTGTATGAACCACCAACCTTCCATGGGAGCTTGGATTTCTTCCAAGACCATGGTTGGCTAAGGTAAAGTGTGACGACCTTGGATTTAGGGATTTTAGTAGGGATTTCGTAATTTGTTGTAATAACTTGAGATTTTGTTCTTGAATGTCTATCTTGGTCTGAATTTCTTTGAGTATTTGCTTCTTCTTTGCATATTTTATGATCTTTCTTGCATAATGGGCTGACGACCTTGATTCCTCGCATGTTCTATGGTTATTTAGATTAGTGATGTTGTGCCTCTCCTAATCGCCTTTGTAACACGGGTTCGGTGAAGCCGTGAATAGTACATAAGTATGTTATTCTAGTTTGTTTTAGCTAACCCGGAGAAGTAAAGAAATCGAAGTATCGACTTAGGCTTCCTAGTTGAATGTTCGTCATAATGCACCCGTAATTTCTTTGATTAGTTTAGAATTTATCTCTCTGAATTAATTAATGGCACTGTTGAGTTAGATTTGACGCATCTAGCTAATTTCCATGGGGTCGGTTGCTTAGGGCTTTCCGGGTAACTGTTTATGTATTCAATTTAATCTGACCATGTATGAGAAGTTCAATGATAGTAGTTGCGATATTTTACGTAATCGAACAAGCATAATTCAGTTCAAACATCCGATTTCAATTTGACCGCTCCTTGTGGATCGATTTCATTGCCACTAGCTACAAGTTAGCTTAGTGTATTCATATTATAAATTTTATTTTGGCAAGTCTCGACAACTTGAAATATTGGTGGGCACACCATCGTGTGTGACCCTCTTACCAGACATGTACCCTCCTCTAATTGGAGCATAGAGATCACAAATGTCCAACTTATGAATAAGGTATAATACTATTATGGGTTAAAAAAATGCAAAGTCTCTGAACGTTGGTCGATGTTGCAATCTTTAAGTTGATGCTCCTTGTAACATCTTTTTATTTTCTTTTGGTTTGGAAAACATCTCGTCTACAAACACAAATTTTCTGCAAGCCTCCTGAATGTTGGTCGGTGCTGCAATATTAGGTAGATATTTAATATTGTATTAGGAAAATTTAGGAAAATATATATCTTATATTTTCTTTTTGTATTACTAGATTTGGTCATCTTTTAAAATTTTAAGATGAATGTTATTTTGGTTCCAACCTATAATCATCCGCATATATATAGTGATAAAGTGAGAGAAAATATTAATGTAATTTTACATTGGGGGTGGGGGGATTCGAACCACAGACCTCTTGGTCGTCAACACATACATATGCCCGCTGAGCCATGATCGCTTTGACAGTTTTAGTAGGACTATGTTGAGGTTATTTAGGTGAATGGGTGACTTTTAAAATTTTAACATGCATGTTTATTAGGTTTAAATTAGTGTATAGTGTGAATCGGTCTCTTCTTTCGTACGAGTATTCTCTCTTCTTGAGAGTCTTCTAGGGTTACTTCTAGTGGTTCCGACAGGTGGGGAGCGGCGGCAGGGCGTTTGGACGCAGGCGAAGGCAAGGCGGTGGTGGACGATCGAAAGCGCAGGGTATTGTTGTCGGTCCCGATTTTCGAGTTTGAGGGTTTCGTTTCGATCAGGCCTTCGGAATTTCAAGCGGGCGGTGGTCAGTGGTGTTTCCCTCTCGGTTTCCGACTACGGGGTGTTTAGACGCAAACGAAGGCGAAGGCGAGGCGGTGCTGGCCGATCAGAAGCATTGAGTATTATTTCCGGCTCCGATTTTCGGTTTTGAGGGTCTCAATTTGATTAGGCCTTCGCTTTCTTGGGAGGTTTCTGATCTTCAGGATTCCAAGCAGACGACGGATTCTGGTGGAGGCTCTCGGTTTCAAACTGCGGTGGGTCGAGCATCAGAGGGATTCCTTTTCTGAAATCAGTGGGGTAAGCTTTCTGAATTTGTTTTGAAGTTGTCTCTATTCAATTTTTGTTTGAACGACTGGGGTCTGTTTGGGGGTTTCGGTCAGTTCAGATTATGATTTCTGAGGGGGTGTTACGTCTCCAAAAGTGACCTTTTTAGGACTTGTTTTCCATAGAAAGATGTACACTCTTAGGTGTTTTTGGTAGGATTTAGCTTAAACCTATGCTTATTTATGAGAATTAGAAGAAGGAAGCTAAATTAGGACTTGTGTGCAAAAGGAAAGAAAAGGAATGAAAAACGAAGTTAAAAGAATGAAAAATGTGCATTGCGGCAGCATTGCGGAAACATTGCTAAAACCGCAATGTTTCAAGTGAAATCCGTAAGTTAGCTGATCTTTTTCTGTTATGTTCCGTTATTTCAGGGATTCGTTCTTTCTCCTCCATCCATTTTGAAGTATGACGTTGAGGATGGATGGTTCTCCTTGGCCCAAACGCGCCTGCAGATTACTATAAAAGGGGGTCAAAGTAGAGGGTTTGATCATCATCCGAAAGCGTAGAAGTCTCTTCGCAGCTCCATTATTTCTCCTGTTTTTCTCTTCCGTCTGTTGGGTTGGAAAGCTTAGCTGTTGGAGTCGACAATCTGATAGGAAGGAGAGAAGATTCATCCAAGGCTACCCTTGTTTCATCCAAGATTCATCTTCTCTCCTGATTGGATTCATCCAAGCAAGGCTACCCTTTTTCTCCTTTCAGCCGAGGCGTTTGCGACGAGGCGTTCAAGCTCACTTACTGCTTTCTGTCTTTTCCTTTTCATTTCCAGCATTGTTTTGTTATCGTTTCTTTTCCATTAGTTAGTACATTCTATTTCGTTGCTTTCTGTCTTTATGTTATTCACTTTAAGTTTCCCTTTGTTCATTCAAACAATCGATTAATCCAAGCACAATTCATCATTTCACACTTTGTTGTTAAGTGATATTTAGACTTATTAAAGCAAGGTGTTTTTAGAGTTTTAATTGAGTAAGAAGACGTTTTATCTTTTGTTTCTATCTAATTGTTGCTTATTTTGCTTGTAGGTGAAGAAAGAAGGAAGTTGGATGAAGATCGGAAATAAGAGTGAAAAGGGGGGCAAAGCAGCTGGAAATTGATGGAAAAAGCCTAGCGCCTAGGCGCTGCCTTTCGGCGCCTAGGCGCTGATGAGAAGAATTGGTCAGAAGGTGTAGCGCCTAGGCGCTGCCTTTCAGCGCCTAGGCGCTGATCAGATGAAAAAGACAGTAGCTGTAGCGCCTAGGCGCTGCCTTTCGGCGCCTAGGCGCCCGAACGAAGAAAAAGACAGTAGCTGTAGCGCCTAGGCGCTGCCTTCTAGCGCCTAGGCGCTACGAAGTCTGAAGCGGTGATTCCTTCTAGCGCCTAGGCGCTGTATTTGGGCGCCTAGGCGCTGCGACGATTTTTTGCCCTAAGTTTAAAAGCAGTTTATTAGATTTTAAAGAGGGATCGGCTGGAGATTGGAGACGAGACATAGAGAAACGGTTGAGCATAGAATTTGAAGATCCGAGCACCCCAACGGAGCGAGAGCAACGTTAGGAAACTCGTCGAATCGCCGGAATTTGTTTCTTTTCCTCTTTTCTTCCTCTATTTTCTTACTTGTTATGAACATGTTAAATTTTGAGATTGTTATTGAGTTTTTCATTATGAACTAACTCTCTCATCTAGAGCGTTGATGTAGTTGTTATTGAACCCTATTCTTTATTATTGATTGTTAAGAACTTGATTCCATATTAGGTTGTGAAAACCCTTATGAGCTTAATGCATGTTAGGATTTGGCCAATCTTAGTGTGACTTTACATCAATGTTTTGAGGTCGATAGACGATAATCATTGACGAACCTTAATTGTTTTCCCTAATTTATATGAGCGATAGACATATCCTTGTAGGTTTTGTGGCAATGCTAGTTTTACAACCTTCATAATTGAATTGTTCCGATTGTCATAGAAATATAGGCAATTGACATTTTAATGAATATTGTTATTACTCGAGAGAGAGTAGCAAGCCATTTGAGTAGAACTTGCCAACAGTCTAGAAATCAAACTTTTTATAACTTTCAATTATTGAAGAATAGGGGGAGATAGCGATGAAGTCTTTGCTCTAGAGTCTCAATCATCTACATTTATCATAACGGTTGTTAGTTCTAGTATTTCAATTACTTTAGTTCAAAGCTTTTTAATAGTTCATTTATCCTTGACTGATCGATTGCTCAGATAAAATTGAAGCTCAAGAATTTGGTAATTAGTAACTTTCATTCCCTGTGGAGAACGATAATCAGTACTTACACTACTATATTACTTGGAACGATTCGTACACTTGCGATTTCGGACAACACTTTACCTTCTCTGCCTACTGCTTTTCATTTGCTGTTTTGTCTTTAAATTTCTCTGAGCATGTCTACTTCATCTAATCTTTCTGTTCTCTCTATATCCATGAGTAACTAAGTCACATAGGGGCATGCTAATGACAATACTATAGGCTTAAAAACGTGAACCAAGCATGTAGGATAGCTCTCGAATGCATTGATTGTATGTAAGCTTCATCCCACGGGCAATTTCGATTGGCCATCCATTTTGTCCAAAGAACTCCTAACCTCTGGAAGGAGTAAGAGTTCAGAGTCATACACTCATGCTAGCCTCTCAAGGTAGCCAGAAAACGACCTAGGAATAGGCGTTTTCCTAGTACAAACCATAACTTTCTGCTTTAACAAGATGCTTAAGACCTTACTTGGACATGAGTAAACTAAAGAATCTAATGCATGAAATCGGAAGATACATGAGATTGAGTTAGTTTGATGCATAGTGAGTTGATCCAATGCTTGAGAATCGTGTGAAAATGCCTATAGAGGAGTCGTTAGTAGCCCTTGTTTCTCCATTTTACACACTTTCGCTGTAGTAACATTGCGGTAGAATTGCTGTTCTCGCAATTCTGCTAAGTTAAAAATTCTGCTTGACTACTTTTCTCTTCGTTTATTAATTCCTTCTCTTTACATTTGCGTTTACCATTGACTTGCACTTGTTTATGTTGCTACCTTTTATATATTCAGCAGTAAATAGGAATTTTAAAACCAAATCTACCCTTTCAAATCCACCCATTCTTACTCAACAATACACTTCGCGAGTAGCTAATAATAAATCTCTGTGGGAAAACGAATGAAAAAATACTTACTACTTGCTACAAGATCATGTATGCTTGCATGTTCTGAGTGCTCTCTCTCTTATTGCTTATTTATTTTACACATTGAGCACGCAACAGGGGGTAAGCTTGGCGAGTTAAGAAATGGTCAGTTTGGGTGTTGTGCGATTGGAGGTTTCTTGGGGAAACTTTTGGCCAATTTTGGTAGTAGTGGTCTGATGGACGAACTGGTCAAGCGTTGGAGTGACTTCCAACTCACTGAGGAGGAAGCTGAACTCGTGCAGTCATGGGTAGGGGAGACCCTTCTCTTGGCAGCGAATGCGCGACTGTGCGTGGTGGGTCAGGTTCTCTCTTCCCGCAGGGTGAATGTGGAGGCTTTCAAGTCAGTTATGAAATCAGTCTGACGAGTCCATGGTGGCACAAGGGTGGAGGTGGCAGGGGACAACATGTTCGGTGTCCAGTTCCGTACCCTTAAGGAGAAGATTCGGGTTCTGACTACGGGTCCATGGACATTCGATCGAGCATTGGTAATGTTGGTGGAACCGCAAAGGTCGGATTCAGTGTCGCAGATGGTTTTCAATCGATGTTTGTTCTGGGTCCAAATTCATAATGTTCCTTTGAACTGGTAGGTGCTGGAGCAGGCCCGAAGGTTAGAAGGTAGGATGAGTCGGGTCGAGGAGGTGGATGGTGTGGGACTGGGTGATTGGATTGGTCCAGTTTTGCGCCTACGCGTGGTGTTGCAGATTTATAGGCCTTTGCGTCGGGGTTTTCGGATTGAAGATGACTCACGGAATGAACATTATTGTTCTGTTTTATATAAGTGTTTGCCTGATTTCTGTCATGGTTGTGGGCGGTTAGGGCACGTGAGGCGGGAGTGCGGTTTTACCTACGGGGATGATGGGGTAGCGGGTGTTAAGTCTCTGAAAGTGACTTATTTAGGACCCATTTAGCTTAAGAAGATGTACACATTTAGGTGTTTTTGTTAGCATTTAGCCTAAACCTATGCTTTAATATGAGAATTAGAAGAAGGTAGCTAATTTAGGACTTATGCACAATAGGTAGAAAAAGGGTTGAAAACCGAAGGAAAAGAATGAAAAATGAGCATTGCAAATGAATTGCGAAAACATTGCGGTGACCGCAATTATTCAAGTTAAAACCGTAAGTTGGCTGATCTTTTTCTGTTTAGATCCGACTTTTCAGGGATTCGTTCTTTCTCCTCCATCCATTCTGATATATGACGTTGAAGATTGATGGTTCTCCTTGGCCCAAACGCACCTGCAAACTACTATAAAAGGGGGTCAAAGTCGGAGGTTCAGTCATCACTCGAAGCGCAGAAGTCTTCTCGCAGTCCACCATTTCCATCTGTTTTCCTTTGCCGTCTGTTGGAGTGAGAGTCTCAGCTGTTGGAATCGATAATCTGATAGGAAGGAGAGAAGATTCTTCTTCTCTCTCGATTGGATTCATCCAAGCAAGGCTGATCTTTCATCCCCTTCATTCGAGGCGACTGCCACGAAGTTTTCCAGCAACTCTTTACTGTTTTTCTGTCTTTCTCTTCTGTTTTACATTCTGCTTCGTGCTGTTCTTTTCCTAAGTAGCTAGATTAGTTTATTTCGTTGCTTTCTGTCTTGTTGCTATTTACTTTACAGCTTTCATCTGTTCAACAAACAATTCCATTAATCAAAGTACATTTCTGCATTTCTCATTTCCCATCTTCTGCTACGGGTTTCACTTACTGTTTTAAGCACATTTCCCTTCTAAGCATGTCTATCTTATCTACCATTTCTGTTCTCTATATATCCATGAGTAGGTAAGTCACTTAGGGGCATGCTAATGACAGAACTATAGGCTAAAAAGACGTGAATCAAGTAGGCAGATTAACACTCGAACATTGATTGTATGTAAGCTTCATCCCACGGGCAATTTCGATTGGCCATCCATTTTGTCCAAAGAACTCCTAACCTCTGGAAGGAGTAAGAGTTCAGAGTCATATAATCATGCTAGCCTTTCATGGTAATCAGGAAACGGCCTAGGAATAGGAGTTTCCCTAGTACAAACTAAACACTCCTGTTTTAACAAGATGCTTAAGACCTTACTTTGAAGTCGAGTAAACTTAAGACTCTAATGCTTGGAATCGGACGATACTTGAGATAGAGTGAGTTTGATGTATAGAGAGTTGATCCAAAGCTTGATAATCGTAATAAACTGCCTATAGGATAGTCATTAGTAGCCCTGAATTCGCCCATTTACACACTTTTGCTGTTGAGTTAATTGCGGAATAATTGCGGTTCTCGCAATTCTGCTAATTTGCATTCTGTTTAGCTTTTTTCTTCCTCGTTTATTAATTCCATCTCTTGTCCTTTGCATCTAATTTCAACTTGCATTTGTTTATCTTATATTCCTTTATACATTCAGCAAAAATTAGATAATTAAAAACCACTTTTACCCCATCAAATTCATCCCATCTTTCTTAACATTCACACTTCGCGAATAGCTAAAAATGAGTCTCTGTGGAAAAAACGAATTAAATATACTTACTACTTGCTGTGAGACCATGTATGCTTGCATGTTCTAAGTGCTCTCTCTCTTATTTATCATTTTTATTAACACATTGAGCACGCAACAGCGGGCGAACAATATGGGGAGTGAATGAGAGTCATTCCGTTAACTTTGGTTAGTGGCAGGAAATAGGGAGAGGGTTTGGGTCAGGGGAGTGGAGTCGGCGAACGTGGGGGGTCGGGGTGAACGGCGAGGGGAAGTGGGAAGCAAGTGGTTGAGATCGAGGTTGTTCCGCCGATGTCGGCTGTACCTGCGGGGGATTTAGTAGGGCTGGTGGAGTAGAGGTCGACGGTCGAAAATCCGGTGGGGGTGGTCAAACGGGGGAGTTGGTTGTGGAGCGTCCTGCTTTCGCTAGAGGGGAGGAAAGTGTAGGTCCGGGCCAAAAAGATGGGGGGAACCAATAGAGGGGTGGTGGAGGATAGTATGGACCGTCCTGCTCTTGGCGACAGAAGTGTAGGTCCATGTATTGTAAGTCTGAGGGGCTCTGAAACTGGATTCGAGTGTCCTGCTTCTCGGATGGCAGTAGGAAGTGAAGGTCCAGGGACAGTTCCTTGGATCCTTACATCAGAGAAGGGGAAGGAGAAGGTTAGGAGCACGGGAGTGGAGTCTTTAGTCGTGTCGGCCGATGAGATTGGAGACCGTTTGGTAGTGGTTGGGGATCAGGATAGTGTTGAGAGGGGTAGAGGGGGGAAATCTCTGAAGAGGTGGAAAAAAAGAGCGAGGGTGCCTTTGAGGGTGGGATTGAGTGGTGATGATTCGATAGGGGCTTTGGGGAAGCACGGGAGATTGGAAGCAGATGATATGGTTCTGGCACAAAAAGGGGAATTGGGAAAGAAGGCACGGATGGAGGAGGTTTTAGGCGATCAGGGTTGGCTGGACTCGACTGATCCTTTTATTTTGGCGGTTGTTGTTTTGCAGTTCTGTCATCCATTATGAATGTGTTGTTCTGGAATGTACGGGGGATGGGGTCGGACCGTGCATTCCAACGATTGCGCAAGGTGGTGCAATCAAAGAGACCCCAACTTTTGTTCTTGTCAGAGACAAAAGTCCTGAGTTTGTGTTTTATGAACCAGAAGTTTGAGTTGGGTTTTTCGAATTTCTTCTGTGTTGATAGTGTGGGGAGCAAATGTGGTTTGGCTCTTTTATGGACGACGAAGGTGAACTTTAGTCTCTTGACTGCCTCACCCTATCATGTTGATGGTTGGGTAGATTGGGATGGCAAACAATGGAGGTTTACGGGGTTTTATGGGTACCCTCAGGGTGAGCAGAATCATTTGTTGTGGTCTTTATTCAGGCAGTTGCGCGACAGTGAATCGACTTCGTGGCTGGTGAAGGGAACTTTAATGTTGTGTTTTACCAGTCTGAGAAGAAGGGTGGAAGGGCAAAACTGGAAACCGAGTTGCGATGGTTCCGAGAGGTAGTGGATGATTGTGTTGTTGGATTTGGGTTTTCAGGGGGATTTGTACACATGGTGCAATGGTCGGCCTGGTCAGGCGACGGTCTGGGAACGTCTTGACTGGTGTGTGGGCAATATGACTTGACAAGATCTTTTTCCTTAGGCTACAGTTGAGCATTTGGATTATAGTAGATTCGACCATCGATCGCTCCTTCTTTCTCTATCAGATGGGAAGTGGGGGCGGCGGCAAGGCCGAAGGATACTGAGATTCAAAGACGTATGGCTTCAGGCTTCAGACTTTGAGGGTGTAGTACGGGAGAGTTGGGAGGTGAAGACAACTTCAGTCGGTCTAGCAGAGCTGGCAGTTGCATCAGAACACTGTATGGCTTCGTTGTCCTGCTGGGGGCAAGGGTTGGTGGGGAACTATTCGCAGAGGATCCGGGAGGCGACGTCTCGGGTCCAGCAGGTTATGGTTGACATGGAACAGGCTGAGTCCTGGGGGAGGTTGGAACGGGCAGAGGGGGAGCTTAAGTCCCTTCTTATTGAGGAGGAAATGTTTTGGAAGCAGAGGGCCAGAGAGAGTTGGCTGAAATGGGGAGACCGGAACGTAACAACACTATTTCAGGTTTGAAGGATAGTGGGGGCGGTGGCAAGAGGTCCCAAAGATGATTGTTGATATGGTGACGTCGTATTTTAGGGAGTTTTTTTACCTCCGGAGATCTATCCCAGGCAGATTTGGGACATGTCCTATCTGGTGTGCGGGTGTCGGTTACGCCTGAGATGAACATGCATTTGACTCGTCCTTTCTACGAGGAGGAGGTACTTAGGGCACTGAAGTAGATTCATCCGAATAAAGCTCTCGGGCTGGATGGGCTCACAGGTGCGTTTTATCGTCACTCTTGGCCTATTATTGGGTCTGATGTTATCCAGTGTTGCCTAAGTATTTTGAATGGGGGTTTATCACCGACACCGCTAAATGAGACTATGATTGTTCTGATACCTAAGGTTAAAAGGCTTCGTTGGGTGTCTGAATATCGTTCTATAGCCCTATGTATTGTATCATATAAGTATGTATCTAATGTGTTGGCTAATAGGCTGAAGTCGATCTTGAGTGAGCTCATTTCTGACAACCAGAGTGCTTTTCTCCTTGGTCGATGCGTGGTGGTTAATGTCGTACTCAGGTATGAATGTTTGCACACTTTCAAAGCCAAATGACTGGCAAAGATGGGTTGGGCTGCTCTAAAGCTTCATATGAGCAAGACCTACATCGGGTGGAGTCGGGTTTCTTGAAGGGTATGATAGTATATATTCTTGGCGCTCAATAATTTTTTCTGTGTGTCTCATCAATAAACCTTGCAGAAAATACATATTCTCAACATGACATGGAGAGAAAAATATTCAAAACAAAATTATAAGACATAAGAAAACAAAAATTATAAGACATAAGAAAACAAAAGAACGAAAGTAAGGGAGAAGATATACACTACAAGAAAAAAAAATTCGAAGTTCACAACCTTCGAAAAAATATTAAATGAACCTACGATAAATCTTTAACTCACCCTTCGAAAAGGGTCGACACAAATTCTGTCGGGAAAAACCTTTCGAATATTCATTATTCTTCGAAAATTAGTGGGAGAAGATATACACTACCAGAAAGTTGACCACAACCTTCGAAAAAACACTAAATGAACCTTAGATAAATCTTTGTTCGAAGGTTAACTCGCACTTCGAAAAGTGTCAAAACAAATTCTTTTGGAAAAAACCTTTCGAAGATTCATTATTCTTCAAAAATTAGTGTAATCGGAGTTGTCAATTAGCGTCTCGCCCGGCCTAAAGAAAATATAAAAAATAATCACAAGTTTATTGAATTAATATATATATTAATTAACTTAACAAATAACAAAAGTTAAAAAAATTTGGTTAAGAATAAATTAAAAAGAAAATTATCACGAAAATACCGGCCCCGTTCCTACGAAATTAAACTAGAAATTTCGCAGGGCGGAGAAGGCATTACCGACCCGACTCCTTCTGTGGACATTTTAAGTGTAATTAAGTAAACATCAACTCTAAATGAACAAAAGACTTTCACATATTAATTCGTTTTCAAATAAAATTTTAAAAATAATTATAAGGACTCAAAATATATTTCTATTAGTGACCTTCATAAACGGTCATGGAGCGCTTGTGTGAGTTCCAATAAGATATTATTATCATTGTGGTCGAAAAAGTACAAAGTATGATGTAGGGTTTCAATGTTGCATTCTCCACAAAAATAAATAAAAGAAAAAACAGACAAAATAAATAAATAAACAATTAAGTCCAAAACATTGTAAAAGTAATACATGTCGAAAATAAAATAATACACCGACACGGTTAGAAGAGTGTCGAAATGTAGAAAATACGAACCGAAAAAATTGCAATTCAATGACAATGACGGAGGGAAATAAGATCCGACCTCTTGCCAAAAAGGAAAAAGATTCTTTTGATAATCAGATATAAGCGGCATGTTGAATACTAGAGATAGAAGATTGACGACGATATTTAGTGCATCGTCAAAGAATCGAAAGTTTTGAAGACAAGAGAAAATACGTTGGCAATGGTAGGAGAAGGATATCTCGCTTGAAAGCATAAATATAAGACGGTAGTCATGAGAATTGAAGAGGAATATATATATATATATATATATTATATATATATATAATATTTATCTTATGTTTTTGTAAAAATATTCCCTATTTAATTTGAGGATTAAATTTAGGTAGAGATGTATAAATATTCATCTTATTTTAAATTAAAACAAAAAGAAACAAATTTCTTGTATGTGTACTCCAATAAAAATGATCTCATCACACTAACATACAAAATCTACAAAAGGAATCATTATTTCTATGAATCCTTTTATCAACGCATTCTTTTCTCGAGAATTTATTTGAGAAGGCTACTACAATGTGTGTTAATTTTATATCATTGGATGTAAAGAAATTATAAAGTACTTTGAATTTGTATCCAAAGATTATTAGCGGACAAATATACTTTTGTTCTTGAAATTTGAGTTTGATAGCATTTAGGCCCACAAGGATTCAAGCTCGACAATTTAGCCATTGGTTTTGAATTTAGTATCATTTTGATTGCCCATTCAATTTTTCGTTAATGGTTGACGGATCTTTTATTTTTAATCAAAAGAAATTTTTTATAATTTTATATATTTTTATAATTTTTTCTTTCTTCCTCGTCCCTTCCCCTTCCCCTTCCCCTTCCCCTTCTTTACCTTCCTTCTTCCCCTTATCAATGATTTTTTCTTTTTTGGAAAATATGGAGAAGAAGGGAGAGAAAGGAGGGAGGGAAAAATAGGAGGAAAATGAAGAAGAGGCGGCAACGACGAGTGGTGACGGAGGCGGTGGCATCGGTGACGAGCGGTGCAGTGGCGGCGACCATTGATGAGATGTTGGAGAAAGATGAATAAAGAAAATGAAAAGATGAAGAAATAAGAGAGAAAATAAAAAGATAGATCATGATTTGGTTAATAAATTAGATGGAAGTGACCATATACTAAACTGAAACATGAGAGGCTAAAATGTCGAGACCATTGTCAACAAGAGCATAGCTCAATAATATGTGTGACAGTGACCATATCCTAGATTCAATCCCCACCCCAACATGTTGTCAAAAAAAAAAAAAAAAATGTCGAGACCAAAAATGTAATTGACCATATTTTATAATCTACGTCCAACTCTTATTAAGAGACCGTCACACTCTGCGACTTCATTGAGTAATTTTTTCCCTCTCCTCTCCCTTCCAAACTATTTATTTTTTACAAATTGTGACTCAAGGTGGCGGTCTCATTAAATAATATTTTCATTTCGAAACTATTTATTTTTTCACAATTTGTAATTTTTCCTCAAATAAGAAGCAAAAACCCAAAATTTCCAACTCCCAAAATTTTGGTTTTAGATGATATATATGAACTGGAGTCTCTCGAGTGAGAGCCGAGTATCCTAACCAAGTAGACTACATCGGAGTTGGTAAAAAACCAAAACCCTTTTGGAGAACAATGAATGGATCAAATGATAGAATCCACCAACTCACCTTATCCCCAACCATTCCAAGCACCCAATGCCTCTGATTTTGCCCAACAAAATAAGGCAAAAGAGGAGAAAAAGGGAAAAAAAAAAAAATAAAAAAAAAAAACAGAAATGGCAACATCCTTCCTATCAACAGCAAACACGTTCCATTCTTCTACACCTTCTTCATCTTCTTCTTCTTCTTCCTCAGCTCCATTGTTGAGATCAAGATTTGGTTGCCTCCATTGCCACAATAACACTAGGCGACTGGTAATCTGCAAGGGAAATAATGACCCACCATCTCAAATTCCAACTTTAACCAAAAGAGACCTTTCAATTTGCTTTCTTTCCAGTTTCATTTTCCCTCTTGTGGGTCAAGGATTTTCAGATGCAAATGCTGCGATTCTTGAAGCTGATGATGATGAAGAGCTTTTGGAAAAAGTGAAGAAGGATAGAAAGAAGAGGCTCGAAAAACAAGTGGTTCTCAGTTCAGCCAAAAAGGAAAAAGGTTTCGTATGCATTCTATCTGTTTGTGTTTAGTTCTCTGTGAACATCTTATGGTTTTCAATTGGGTTTTTGGTGTTCTTTGAGTTGATTTGAATTAGCAAGTGTGTTGATTTCATTTTGAGTTGCAACCATTTTGTTTTTCTTGCAACTGTATAACAATGAAATGTGAGAGAACAGAACACAATTTTTTTTTTTGTGTTGGTGGTTATTAAGATTTTTTATATGGTAGAGGAAGATTTTGGGATAAAATTGTTTAGAAAACTCGATGGAAAACAAGAAAACAAAACAATGTCAAACCAATTACTTGGTGCTTTCTGTGAATCTAGCACTCCAATTGCAGGAAAAGAAGAATTCAACAATGCATAAATGAACATACTGAAAAGTAGAAATGTGGAGAAAGAAGAGTTGCGGAGAAAAACAAGAAAAATAATTAATTTTTGACTTATTGGTTGTGTTTGTATAGCCTAAAGTTCTAAAGCCAACATATGCGTGTAATGTGACTTCCTTGCCATATAAATAATAAAGGGCTTAGATGAGTTCAAGTCATGGGGTGGCCAACTACCTAAGATTTATTATCCTATGAGTTACCTTGACAACTAATTGTTGTAGGGCCAGACGATTGTCCCGTGAGATAGTCGTAGTGCGCGCAAGCTAGTCCGGACATTCACGGATATAAAAAAAAGACTTGGGCTTCCTTATCCCCTTGGTTGTAGGTTATAAAGGTTTGCTAAACCTAAAGGCTACATAAATTAATTTTTCAAACTCACTCTTCAAGATATGCATTTACTACTGCAAATCACCAACCCACAAGTCAAACACACGCTACATAAACTCAAGTTTCTATAACTCAATCATTCCTTGTATAATCCAAATACATGCTATATAAAATCAAGATTTTCAACCTCATTTGAAGCAAACCTATACTTACTAAAACAGAATTTTAATATGGTCTTAGTTTTTCAAATCGTGAAGCTTAATTCTTCACGTGAGTGGATTACAAGTTTTGTTGCAGTCAATTATAGAGTTCATTATAAGCTATGAGAACACCTCTAAAACAAGCTGAAACCTTGCCATAATGATCTGGTCTTTTGCAGCATACCTCCAGGAAGTTGTGTACAAGCTGAGCAAAGTAGGTCAAGCCATTGATAATAATGACTTCTCAACAGCAAGTTCAGTTCTTGGGGGTAGTAGTGATGCAGATTGGGTTCAGAACGCCAATTTAGCCTTCAACAAGGTCAGCATAATATGTATAATCAGGACTGTTTATGTATTACTTTCTGGAAATTTTAATTTTTGGCTAGAATGTACATTTTATACCTGAACTTAAATGTTTCCAACTTGATTCACAAAGTTCTAAAAGTTTTCGTAATACCCTCAAACTTATTAGTTGTTAGTCGTAGTCCCAACGTTTTCCAGAAAAATGATCGAGAACATGACATGATGTGTTATATTTAGTATACAAAGTTCAACAAGGGAGCCTAGGCATATGATGGCATGGATTCTATATAACAATACATAGAAAAGGCATGATTTTGTATGGATTTTTCATTTAGATAAATTTTGTGAACATGGTGTAAACTAGCAAAAGTCATTGTAATAAATGTCCAACTTTACCTTTCAAAGCACATCAATCAATAAGCTCAATGTATCACATCATACACTGTTCATCTTTTCGAATGAAGTAGGAATAATACCATTTAAAAAATATATAAAAAAAAAATTCATAAGTCTAAGATGTTGAAATTTTCAAATTTTATAGATTAAACTGAAGATAAGCATATTTAGGAACAACATATATTTTAGCCTGAATTAATTGAACTAGCTCATCTTTCTAGCTGGCATGATGTGATAAGATCTTATAAAGAATATTTTGTGGCTTGCTCTCAATAAGGCTTTCTTCTGGTTTCTTTGGGAGAGTGAAATGAAAGAATTTTGAGGGGTTCCTTCTTCTTTACTTCGGTGTGTTGTATGTAAACACCCTTTTAATGCTTATAGCCTTTAATTTTTTATTTCGAATTGGAATGAAATAAATGTATTTCATTCATAAATGAAATTTGTTTCTCTTCTTTAAAAAAAAATGTTCTCATTATCACAACATATAAATAGTTGAACTTGAATTGTTTTCTGGTTCATGAGTAGTTAAATAATTCTTTGAGGAATTTCTGACTTTTGTGTAACTTATTGAGCAGCTGAGCTCAAGTCCTGAAGAGAAAACTGAGGTGGACGCATTCAACTCCTCTCTAGCTTCGTTAATCTCATCAGGTGGGTTATCTTTTAAGAAAATATGCAGCAGCTAAGATAAAACAGAATGCAAAATTTTGCACAGGTTAAAACTACTAAGAGTTGAAAGAGTTCTAAATGATATAACTTTTTGCATTGCAGTTACTCAGAATGATGTTGAAACCTCCAAAACTGCCTTTGTATCATCTGCCAGTGCACTTGAGAAATGGACAGCCTTGGCAGGGCTTGTTGGACAACTGAAGGGGCTTTGAGTTGAAGAAAACCATCTGAACTGATCTTATTTATTCTAAGAATGACCTACTGCATTTCATAGTCTCCCCAGCTATTTCCCCCCTCCCAAATCATTGCATCTAAAGGTCAAGAAGTTCAGTTTTCTTGTCATCTTTTTACTGAGTTTCTGCTGTCAATGTTACTGAACTTTGAATCATTGGATATATTCGTTTGGTTAGTGTGAATGTTGTTCTTAATTTGTTCAAGAAAACCAATACCAATACATCTTCTGTATATGAATAAAGTAGAACCTCAGTTCAGTTGGCTACATTCACCAAAACACTGGCAGAACTTTAGATCATTAAAATGGTAATTGAAATAATAAAAAATTGGGAGAGAATGATCAAAGTGATTATAGCTCAGCGATAATTAACATGTACTCTCTCCCTTGAGGTCGGAGGTTCAAATCTCCCTACTCTATTTATTGTGTTAAAAAAACTTAAGAGAGAATGAGTTCAAGTCATGGTGGCCAACTACTTGGGATTCAACATCCTAGAAGTTTTCTTGTACCAACCAAATGTAATAGAATCAAATAGTTATCTCGTGAGATTAATCGAGGTACCTGGCCGAATACTTGGACTACAAGTACCAAACACATTTTTTTTTTTTTTTTACAGTGGAGATGGTGGAGATGGTAGGAGATCCTCTTGGAATTTTAGGATAGACTTCTTCACTAGTCAAGTCAAAACATTGATGGATTTTGAGATTTGTATAATTGAATTCTCTTCTCATGATTAGTGACTTGATCAACCAGGTCAACTGGACGGTTCCACCTGTAATGCACTCAAGAAGTTGATACCGCACTTCGTACAAAACCACAGAAGGAGATGGCTAAATTAACTGATATTATATATATATATATTTATCTTTAATGATAAACCCTAGTACAAAAGGACAAGCAATAAGGCATACAAAAAAGACAACCTACCAAAGAAAGCCAAACAGTTGAGGGACTCCAAAAGGGTCAAACAGAAGGACCCTTACAACATCCGTACAAGTTAACCATATGGATCAAACAAGGATTCCAACTAAATCAGTATGGATAGATCTCTACCTTACAAAGGTTTACATTACAATATCATAGTACAAGCATATTACACTTAATTGTTACAAAGTGCTACAATTTTATTCAGTACAAAGTGAACAACAAGCGATGGAACATGATAAGCCTAATCTATTGATCGTATGGATGGATGGATGTTTCTGTCAATAATTAGATTACTACAATTTAACCACATCAGAATTACAGAGCTACCCAGCAATCTGAATCCGTCGGAAAGACAAATGAAGGGGACCGAGCCAGAAACGGAATATCGTCTTCAAGACTTTACCTCACCAGCAGCATTCCTGTGGTTGCCATTCTCAGTGACTTCTATAGTCTTGTTTGTCTCAGTATGTTTCTCACTCTTCTCTTGAGTTGCAGCTGCTTTATCCTTCATTTCTCCTTCTAGTTCAATATCCTGTTGATTAGGTTTTTGATTCTCCTCTGATACCTCTTCTTTTTTATATGATACAGGAGGGTCAGTTTTGGCAGTTTCACCCAAATTACCATCATTCTTCTCCTCAACTTGTGGTTGCTCAATCTTTTCTTCATGCTTTGCTCCCTCCAGATTCTCATTGAGGTTTAATTTAGAGCTTTCAGGTTCCTTCTCATTGAGATTTCTTTCCAGTTTTTCTTGATCTGATTCATTAGTTACCTTATGTTCTTGTTTTTCAGCATCATTATCTGCATTCAACTGATCGTCCGGCTTTGGTGCCTCTGCTTCGGCAGCTTCATCTTTCGTTTCCTTCTTATCTTCATCTTTTACCTCAGCATCAGCCATGTTCTCATCTTTTCCAGCATCTTGGTTGTCATCTTCCTTTTTCTCCTCCAGAACTTCTGGTTCAGCTTCTGATTCTTTAAGATCTTTCTTCGACACCGAAGATCTTTTTTTCTTTGGGTGCTCACTTTCTATTGGTGGTGGTGTCACTTTAGCCTTTTCACTTATCCTTGATGACCTCCTCGGCGTCTCACCCGTGCCCCAATCAAATTCAGCAGCTGCTGGGCCACCGGGGTGTGCCTTCAGGTACTGATCCAACTTCCTCTTGTTGTTGATCTCCTCCCCTGTGGGAGTTGTGAAGACGACCTCATGTTTCTTAGGGGATTTACCTTGCTTGGGGAAGAACTGCCAAATATTCATATCATTCAATCAGTCGCAACCAATAAACCAGTAACCCAGATCTTACTTTTTTGTTATTGATATGAGATATGAGAAGTTAAAGCATTGTGTAAATTGGTTAAGGTGGACCTGTTAGGTAGGTTTGTAATTGGTATATATAGATTTATAACTTTTCTGTTGAAAGAGTGAGTAAACGACAATCAAGATACTCTTGCAAGAAAGAAGAAATCTTTCAATAATAAGAGAAAAATACATTCAAATAATCCAGAAAACAAGCAGTCACTCCTCCCCAATGAAGATGATAAAAGATCTCTCTCATTCGTATGAATTACAGTATTTCAAAAATAATAACAATAACCTAAGAAAACTATCTAGAAGCCAAAAAATAAAGTACATTCTCTTTCACACCCAAGAAAGTCCCTGCCGCCCACTCCTACAAAACTCTCTCATTCCTCTTCAGTCATAAGCTCTAAAGTAAAGAACAAGTAGTATTCCACCATGAAATCTTCATCTTCTCTTTAACATGAAATCCGGGACAGCGACTGAACCAAGAAATCTTCCAAAGATAGAGGAAAACACCAGCTAACACCGGGCATATGAAAAAAGACCAGACATATAATTTGGGCAAAACAGACAGCATTAATAGGAGTTTCTTAGGTTGTCACGATCGGTATTGTTACATAAACAGCACCAACGAGGATGGAGGGCTATAACCTTGAGTTTCTGTATAAGATAAAAAGAATTAACCTTCCCAAAATCAAGATGCCAGAAGAAAAATCTCAAGAATTTGAGCATTCTAAATTTCAAAACCTTAAAAGACACATCCTGCTGGCTAGGAATCTGACCTGCTGTCCAGAAACAGCATGTGGATTAACACAAAAAAGATGCTCAACTTCTCTGGTAGACAGACCATCTGCTATCAGGCTGCCTACTAGGAGCTAAATTTTGTCTTTTTTTTCATCACTAACCATTCATCCACCTCCATCTGAAAAAGATCTAATGAAATCAATACCCAGGTAAAAGATTTTATCGTTTCTGAAAGAATATAAGGCAAGAGTACAAAGTAGCCAGCCATTCCAGATGCTATCGATTCTCCCTCATACTGGAATTCTCCTGGGAGGAAAAACTCACTCTACTTTCCTTCATCCCTTCCTCAGATCAATCTACCCATCCTTGCCATGTACCTTGCTTCTCAGTTCATTCCCTTAACTAATTAGTGGGCTTCCCCATCCTCTGGGGGAACTTGCACTTACCGTTGTTTGAGCAAGAACTCCAGCTGCATTGATCCGTATGAATTGTGAATCGTTGGCCCAATAGGTATGGGGACCATTTTCGAATGGCAAAGACAATTATCATCAGTTCCCTCTTATATATGGGCTTGTAATCACACCTTCCTGATAAGCTTGATCAACCAAGTGATAAGACCATGTCTTGTATAACCATAGCAGTCTTTGATCCGAATCATCAGTTTCCACAATGAATAGCTTTGAGACATGGAAAACCTTCCTTAGCCTTAGAATTTGACTCATTATTATTTAAAGTTTTGGGTGAGGACCATGCAGTTGAACCATAATCGGCCACAGATATTCAGTCGAAACACGAACAACCACCTTGCTCAGACACCACACCACATCACCTAAATACTCAATCTGGGGCTGTGAAAAAGTGCACTGCTTGGCATTAGCCACCAGCATATTGATCAAGGAGTCTAAAACAGAGAACAAATGCTGAGCATGTAGCTCTTAGCCAGTGTAAGTTTGTCATCAATAAATACTAGAACAACTTTGGAAAGGAACTATTTGAATATGTCCATGACATATTTGAGAGCTCATTGGTCCTTGGTCAAGTCAAACGGCATGATCCAAAAACAGTGGCAGACAGCACACATTAATATAATTATAAATTTAAACAAAACAATATGAAATATATTTTTATTTAATATATATAACATTCAAATCAAAGTTATATTGATTACCCACACTATATAAAGCTATTGTGTTCGATAATAGTTTATTTAGAAAATACGACTATATATATATATATGTTTGATAGTAATCCATATAATAAAGAGTATGACCATGTCTATAAAAAGGAAGAAAATCTTAACTTAAAACTTCAAATATTTAGTAGTCTTTTTTTTTTAGTTAAATTTCAAATTTAGTCCTGAATTTTGAGGTTTGCCTATTTGGTCTCTGAACTTTCAAAATTACAAATTTAGTCTCTAAACTTTCGAATTTGTTAATTTCACAGATCTACTAGACACAAAATTGAGATTTTTGGGTTCAATTAGACATAAAATTCAAATTTATATCTAATAGATCAATTAATTTTTAAAATTTTTGAATTTGTCATAAACCTATTAGAAACAAAATTGAAAGTTTTGGGATCTATTAGACACTTTTGAAAATCCAAGAACGAAATAGACACAAACTTCAGAGTTCAGGGACTAAACTTCTAACTTAACCTAGTTTTTCTTGATGGCATTAAAGAAATTTTAATATAATTTCTTTAAAAAAATTAAAATATCTTTATCCATTTTAATTTATAATTTATATTAGATAAAAGTGAGGATATACTAAAAAGAAAGTATATATAAATAATACGAGGAAAACAAACACCATATATCATATATAAAAAAGAAACTAAAACAAAACAAGAAACCTAATAAATATTATCTACAAATTAAATAAAGGGAATACGGTTCCCAGCTTAAATTAACCAGAGATAACCTATATATTTTCAATGAAAAAAAAAGTTTATATGTATATTTTTTCAAAACATAGTTCAAAGATGACCAAAATCAATATATACTATTTCTTTCTAAAGGGGTGGGAGCACATGCCCCACTGGACCCAAGGTGGCTCCACCGGTGCCCTAAAACTTATAGTGCTCCGGATAAATGTAGGATGCGGTTTAAGGCACGTTCTCAAGCTTATGCGAACCAGATTATACCCTTATTTGATATCGATCTTCAAGATGACAACTCCTCCATGTACGAGTGCAGAAGGCTTATGGAAACACTGATGATACCCGGATTCAAAGTCAATCTTGGAGTTGACGTCAGCCCCATGTAGTTCAACCTAGTAGCTCCACAACTACAAATTTAATCTAAAGCTCACTGTTTAGGGCTCAATAGAGCCAACATAGAATCACTAGCTACTGTCTTCCTTTTTAAACAGTAAAACTGGACTAGAGTAAAAACTTGTAATGGATTGTGGTATACCTAGCAGTAGCTTCTCCTGCACTAGTTTCTTGATTTAGCACTTTTGAAGTTGGAGATGTAGATAAGGACATACGAGCTATCCAAGGGTAAGGGAAAGAAATTTCCACATTCATAATATCGTGTAGACCAAAGACTACCACCATGCATTCATTCATACCCTGAACCATGACTCTTGTTCCTATGCCTAATCCGTAGTCGGTTGCGCATCAAGATCTAAAACTAAAGGTGTGGTCCCTCGGATTAGCTTCCAGCAAGAGTGATCTTTCGTTGGACAAAAACAGATTTATAACTACAGCCAACCTTTGGTGATTGAACCAATTTCAGGTTCCGCAAAGGCCTTCTTAACACCATATCAAGCAACTGCATCACCTTCCATACATAACTCTTCCCCTTCCAAGTTCCAACTTCTTTGTCAAGTCATTTGATAGAGAAGTATCATTCAACTCAAAATAACCAAACATCATGATCTATTACATTAAATATGCATTCCACCAATTCTTGAATTCAAGCTTTTGATATCAATCCCATTTCTCTTGGACTATTTCCAATTGCTCCATCATTCCTCCTAGGACATATGGCCCCCATAGGCTCTTCAGTGCATGTTTCTCTCGCTATCGATGCTGGAGCATTCCTCTCCTTTTCCTTAAAAACAGTCCCCATACTTGCATCATAATCTCTACACTTCTCCCCATTGATCATAAAATTTCCTCTCTGATCCTCATCATCTCTAGCTCCGGGGATTTTGGCACTCAGTTCACCAAGATAGTTTGACCCTACCTCCTACCAGAATTCTCCCTGTAGTAACACACTCAACTTGGCCTTTCTCTACCTTCCCAAATATATTTAGTTATCAACCAATTCCTAATTTATTCCCTTTTTTTTTTTTTTTTTTTGACAATATGTGAGGGTGGGAGAATAGAACATGTGACCTCCTCTTAGTCACTAGGTCATACATTATGCCGATTGAGCTATGCTCATGTTGGCTCGGCGGCTCCTAATTTATTCCCTTGGCCAACTATAACAAGCTTCCACATCCTGTTGTTGAAATTCACTCCTATCACCTTACTAATGTTAAAGAGCCCTAGCAATTTCAGTTTAAGACTTCCCTCCTCAAGACAAACATCCTCCTAAATCTCACTCTTTCCCTTTTTCTCATCTTTAATCCATAAGCCCCCTCAATGTCCTTCTTCCTTCCATTGTAGAGCCCAACATCTAGAGCTACCCAAAAAAGAAGCAATTTCTTCTATATGCCAAACGATTGAGTTTGATAATAGCAAGAAAAGAGATGATAGATAGAAACAACTATAGGTATTCAACATCTCAATATTATACCCAAGACGTTCCTCTGTATAATAATCTTGAACATATCCAATTTATTCCAATTCTGGAAATAAAATCCAACACCAAATCTGCAGGTTCAAGGCAATGTGCAACCCCCAATAGGCTACATATGTAGCATCCAAGATAATGGATCTACTTCTTACTCAAATCATGTATAAGAGCTGCGAGAGAGAGTTTTGGTTTGCATTTTAACTTAGGAACTGGAAATTATAAGCCGAACGAGGGAAATCCTTTGGCGAGATTATCAGCCTAAGAACATAATATAAGTATAACAAAATGAATTTTATGGAAGGATGCTCAGTAGATAACTAACAATCAACTGAAGAAATGATTTAAATTAGATTAAAAAAACCTACCAAATGGATTTCAGTGGCTGGTAGTTGGTACACAATATAGCTAACTGATTGAATAGCAAATACGCACACACACATATATATACACACACATTTGTGGGGGCAGGGGGAATCCAGGCAGAATTTGCACTTTTGAATGAACATTAGAAAACAAATTGTCAAAGTTATCAGAAAGGAAATGACCCATATGCTATAAAAAAACATCCCCCGTTGGATGATTAAACAATTACAGCCCTAATCCTCCCCAGATAATGCAAAGAACTTTTCAAAAGAAGGGAACGCAAATTAGTCCAGGACCCAGGTTCCAAATAATTAAAATTCAAACTTCACAACGAAGTAAAATAGAAACTAGAAAACCAACAAATTTTCAAATTATTCTCCAAAAGAACTGGAAAGCCAAATCAAAAGGGAAATTAAGCAAGAAATTAGACAATTCAACCTTCCAGAAAAAAACCCTAGCTACAACAAGCAGTGAATTCCCACCAAAGAAACCCTAAAAATCAGGAAAAACAGAATCCCAGTTGACAATTCAACATTCAAAGCAAAATCGAGTAACAAAAACAGTAAATTCAAACAAAAAATCGAAGCTCCAGAAAAAGGAATCAAAGTGAGAAGAACACCTTCTTCTTCCAGCCAAGAGGAGCAGGGAGTTCGAAGGAAACAACCTCCTCATTCAAAGTGTCTTTCTCCACTGATTCCGCCATTTTTCCACCTACCCAGAAGAAGAAATGATGATAAAATTCACTGAAAATAGCTCAAAACAAACAATTAATCGAAAGAGAGAAAAAAAATGGGTTACTTGGATTCGCGATTTGGGTTTGTGGGTTCTTCTTAGCTGCTCTTCAACATGAACAAAAACAGACGAAAAGAAGAGATTTATATTCAATGCTGATTTCTCTCTCTTAGAGATAAATCCAGAATCTCCAGTTGAGCACTTGGGAAATATGACGGTGCGTTCTGGAGCTGACACCTGTCAAATTCCTTGCTTCTTAATACTTGGCGGGAGAATTTCTAGTACATCCGTGGTATGGAAAATTTTCATACCACTGCCTTTAAAAATATGACACGTGGCAAAATGATTTAAAAAAATAATATATTTAATAGTGTGGGTCCCAGTTAAACAACAATTTTGCCACGTGTCATATTTTTAAAGGCAGTGGTATGGAAATTCCATACACTGGATGTACTAGAAATTCTCCCATACTTGGCAGTTGTCTTTGGTTTTTCAATAAAAAAATATTTGGATATTTTTTTAAACTAATTACAGTAAAATTTAATTAATTGAGGTTTAGGATTCTGTTTATTGTGATATATTAACACTAAAAACGGTCAGTTCAGCCTTCAATTTTGTATAAATAAATTTTTAAATTTAAAGAATAAATTATAACCACGGTCTGCCTTTTAATTTTATTTCTAATATGTACGATAATTTTAAAAAAATAATTAATGTGTGAGGAATTTATGGGATACAAAATTAAAATACATAAAAAATAAAAAAATAAAAAAAAATAGTGACTTTTAAAGTTTAAGAATTTCTTTGATGTAAAATTAAAATTTCATGAATCTATTACATTTTTAAAATAAATTGAGACTTACTAGATTTAAAGTTAATTATTATTGTCAAATTGAGCATAGCTCAATTGGCATAAGGTTGTGCCCGTGACTAAAAGCTCATGGGTTCAATTCTCGCATTTATTAAAATACCGTTGCAAATACAAAAGTTAATTATTATTATTTTTTTTATTTTTATTTTTTTACAATATATTGATGGGAAGTTCCAACCTTTAATAGAAGGTACATGCATATGTTTGTGTCAATTGAAGTATTCATATTGATATTTAAAGCTAAATTAAACAAAAAAAAAAAAAAAAAGTAAATGTCTTTTTTAGTACAATTAATGGAGGTATGAGATTGAAACTTCCAACTTTAAAGGACGTAGTATATGTCAATTAACTCTGAACTAAGATCTCGTTTATCACTATGCAAACGTAATGAATCAACGGGGAGGTCGTACATGTCAATTAACTCTGAACTAAGATCTCGTTTATCACTATGCAAACGTAATGAATCAACGGGGAGGTCGTACATGTCAATTATCATTGAACTAAGACCTCGTTTACCACTATCCAAACGTAATGAATCAACGAAAATCCTGGCAGTGGGACTCACTTTCATTACAATTGATTACGCTCACTAAAATCTGTCAACGTAATAATTTGTGGGACCCACGCCGTAATTTGCAATCAGATTGTGATCGTTGATAACACCCAAAACGATCCTCAATCCGATTCACATTCCTTACTACGTGGGGACTCATTCTTACCTTTTAATTTACTTTACATCATTTGTCATTTCTCTCCCGGTAGACCTCTCATATTGTTTTATTATTTTAGTGACCTTTTATTTTTCCTCTCTATTTCATTGAGAGAGTTTCTAATTTTTGAGATTTTTTTTTACAACGTGTTGGGGTGAGGGGGATTGAACCTAGGATTTCATGGTCACTAGGCGATACATCATGTCGTTGAACTATGCTCTTGTTGGCTAATTTTTTAGATTTTAATTTTGATGTTATGTTTTTAATACAACCGTCATAAAACAACTCGTACAATCCAAAAACTACTGAAAAGGAAGATTGTTGGATCTAGCTCTCGAGCGAACTCTCGCACTCACACTTGCACTGACTCTCAAGCGAAGTCTCGCACTCATCAAAGCAAATCTTTTGGTACTTTTTTTTTTCTAAAAAAAACATTTGGAGACTTGAGCTTTACAAACTTAATTAAAAATCGTACGAAAATTAAATTATTATTTCATAATTTTAATTCGGTATTAAAAAAGAATAATATAAAAAGTTAGTTTAAGGAGAAGGGAACGTTAAAAAATGAAAAACGCATTTTTCAATTCATATTTTTTTTTATTGTATTAAAGGGTATATATTATGGTAATCATACGAAATTTCACACGTAAGTAAACAACTTTAATGAAAATCGAATTATATTTAAATCTGCTCATTTTCCTTAAGGCTAAGTAAACGTTACCTATGCTCATTTTGTAAAAATAAAATGTTTTAATGTTATCAAATATCTAATTAATTTTAATTTACGTTGACCACAATATTTAAAGATGAAGAAGAAAATAAAAGAAATAATAAAAGTAGACACTATATATATATTTCATATAAAGCCATGTGATGTGTAATTAAGTAATAATAAAAAAAAAACTTATAATATTAAATAGAGAGATTGAATCATGATGTGTTGATCCAAACAATATATTAATGTCACATGTATGTATTTTTCTATTTCTATGCTACCTTTTTGTTGAAGCCATCTTACTTTTATGACTAATTTATTGGTTATGAATTATCCTATAAGTTAAATTATAAAATTTAGTTTTAATGATGCTCTTCAATTTAATTTTTTAATTTTTATGTAATATCTATCTTTAACATGTGATAGATAGATAATGGAAAAAAAAAAATGTTCAAAGTAAATTATGTCACTATTTATATTTTAAAATGACCTTTAATAAAAATAATTTTATTTATTTATTTATATAGATAATACATATAATTCATGTAAGAGTTTATTGATGCGGTAAACTATTAGAATATTTATGGGATGAATTCAAATCAGAGGAGTTGAATAAATCAACGTTGATAAGTCATTCCTTACTTTAAAGTTTATACTACATTATCTTTGACGAATTAACAAAGAGAATAAAGTAATTGTCAACAAGAACATAGCTCAACGACACGATGTATAGTGATCATGAGGTCCTAAGTTCAATCCCTCAACCCAATATGTTGTCAAAAAAAAAATCAAGAAAAATAGAATAGTTGTAAAAAAAGAATAATGTTTATGCTAATTCAATTACGACCCCTATTTAATAATCATTTTAATTTTTTAGTTTTTTATTTTATTTTATACTTCCTAGAATGAATAACAAACTATTTTTATAATATTATTTTATTTAATATATGTATGTTTCCAAAGTTATATATTTTAAATAAATAATTTCAAGTTTATGAGTTAAATGATTTTTTTTTAAATCGAATATAATTGAAATATCCCTCAAAATTTAAGGGTAAATGTTTTCTAAAGAATATTTTAAAAGTAAAAAAAAAAAATGGAAACGTATTTTCTAAATTTTTTTCGTTTTTAGTTTTTTTACCAAATTTTAAAATCTGAATTAGTTAAATACATCCGTTTTTTTTTTTGTAAAAAAAAAAAAAAAAAAATTGGCAGACAGGCTTTAATGTTGACTATTTCCTTACGTGTGAGATTTGTGGTAATTAACACTTCAAATAGGCTTAATAAAATTAAATATGTTTTAGAGTGTTTTTAATGATGGTATTTAATAATTGTCGTAAAAAAAAAAAAAACAAACAATGGTATTTAATAACAAATAAATATTTTGATTTTTAATTTTTTTTTTCGAATTGAATTCATGACCTTTTTAGTCAATTACCCAACATTATAGATCAAAAGCATTACATAAATAAAAAGCATGAGGATTAATTTTAAACTAAAATCCAAAAGTACCCTTCAAACATATAAGGCTTCCCCATCCTCAAAATTAGGAATTTAGTTTTTTTTTTAATTAAAATTTAGGAGTTTTATTAGGTGGAAAAGAAAGATTCTTATAAGCTTAGTAAAACCCAAAAAGAAACTGTAAAAGTATTTTGAATTTGTATCTCAGAATTATTATGGAACATGCATATTTTCTAATCTACCTCAAACGAATTATTAAGAGCTAGTCATATTATGGTGACTACATTAAATATTTTTTCTAGTTTTTGAACTTTTTGGTCTTACAAAGTTCGAATACATATGGATAAAAGCATAGGGATGAAAATGAAAAGAGATCGATTACAAATATTACATAACTAGAATTAAAAAATGATCAATTTCAACATAACTTCAACATCTTCAACTTAAAGGGTGAAATGTTTGATCTCCCACCTCCGGTTGATTTTTTTAAAGTTTGAATCTCCACTTTTATTTATATAATGTTATATTCTATATATATCATGTGAAAATGTTTAAGGAAAGTTGTAACAAATGTCAATTTAGAGTAAAATAATTAAAAATATAGTATTTTTTTTAAAAAAATTGTAAATATAACAATTTCTATCACTAATAGTAGTATATCACTGATAGTAGTCTATCACTTTAGTTTTTTTATAGAATTTTGTCAGTCTATCAGTGATAGTCATATATCAGCGATAGTAGTTTATCAATGATAGTCACTGATTTTTTGTCATATTTACAAAATGTTTTAAATTTTGTTATATTTGTCATTATTTTGGGCCTAATTGTTGTTTATGCAACCATACCAATGTTTAAAGATAAAGATGATTTCAAATGATACATACGTTTAAGCCACGGTTGTTTCAACCTATTTGATCAAATGTGAAATTTGAATTTGCATAAATTTTTCAAAAAAAAAAAAAAAAACTTGTAGAAAATCAACTAATTGTAGTTTTTTCGATTGACTGACCTAAATATTTGAACCCACTTAGACTCGATTTTCAAAATAAGTTTTCTTAACAATTTCTAGACTAGACTTACCAAATCAAGAATAACTTAATTGGTATAAGGTTCTGTCCTTGACTAAGAAGTTATGAGTTTGTGGCATTAATTAAAAATATTGTTGCAAAAAAAAAAAAACAATTTCATTTATTTATAATTATTATTATTCTCCCTCTTTCTCTCACTTTCTCATTTCTTCATTCTTGCCATCTTCGAACCACGGAAGAACATACTAAAAGAAATTGGAAGAAGCAAGTATAATTTTTTAAAATTAAAATACCATTTTGTTTTTTTAGATCTCATTTTATTTTAGTCCATGAATTTTCAAATATTCAATAATTTTATTCTTTATATTTCAATATAAACCTTAATATTAGTCATTATTATTAGTTTGAAGTTAACTTTTATCGATGAATTAAATAATAATAATAGTTTCAAATGCAAATGAATATATTTCTAAAATTTATAAATAAACTTTTTAATATAGATTTTTTCTTCTCAAAAAAAGTTAACAAAAATCTAGTCATAAGAACTATTTTAAGATTAATTGAAAGTACATGTACTATTGGACATTTGAAAATATATGGATTAATGAAATAATTTTTTTTTTTTTTTAAAAACTAATAATATAGATTATTTTAAGATTTATTGAAAGTACAAAGACAAAAACGACATTTTTATTGAAAAACAAAACCATATTGGTGTCCAATGGTGCCTAATTTTGATACGATTTCTTATGATATTCAAAAATCATTATAAAGTTAATCTTAAAATTTAGAAAACTCTAAAATCATTATCAAATTGATCTTAAATTTTAGACACATGAGATGAATATAAAAATTTTAAATTTAAAGAAGAATATATATATATATTTTTTTAAAGAATATTGACCAAATTAAATTGTATACATTGTCATCTAATTTATTATAATAATTTGGATTTGGCCCTATCCAAGTGTAGGATGTTGATGCCATTGTCTATGATAGTAGGGTAGCAAAAAATCCACATGACAAAATTTATTGAATCTAAACCAATAATTCTCTTGAATTCAAATAAAATAAATTTTAAAGTAAGACTTTATAACATAATATACTAGAAAACTGTTTAGAAATTAAAAAAGATTAATGATCTTTTTTAAAATTTTAATTTGATCTTTTAATGTACTTATTCTTTTTAATCAAGTTATTGCTCCCACTAAACATTAAAAGGAGAGGAGGATTTGTAAATTTAAAAAGGTTAAAAAGTTATCAATTTAATATAACAAAAATTTTAAATTTAAAAAGTTATCAATTTAATATAACAAAAACAATTGATGAAATCTATTGTTTTTCAAAAGTATTTAATTAATGCTACATCACACCATTTTATGTCAATTGAACTATGTCCGATTTTAATTGAACTATGTTCGATTTTACTGTCTATTTTCTTTAATGAAAAAGTTAATTTTTCAATAAGATCATGCAGTATGTAAAACAATCCCATCAAGTTAAAATCTAGAGTATGTCTAACTCACTTACTAAAATACATATTTTGATATCAATTCATCCTTTTGTCACAATGAGAGAAAGAAAAAGAAAACAAACAAAACAAATGCATATATAGAGAATAAAATTGAATTTCTTACAAAATTAAGGATGAAATTAAAAGATGGCCAAAATATTGTAGTAAAATATATCTAGAAAAAAAAAACATCCAACAAAGTAACCGTCTATTTCTTTGATGATCTGAAAACAAAAATTTGAAAATAAGGGATGGAATGAAAACAAAGTTATATTTCATGTTTGCACATATAACGTTTGTTAGCAAATTTAGATATTGAATCTCAATTTAACTAATTTTTCGAAGTATGTTTAAATGTGTTTTTATAAACCATAAAACTAATTGTAGTCACTAACTAAACATTAGATTGAATATAAATTTTATTATTATTTTTTTTTTTGCAAGTATATTTAATTAATGGCAGGTGGAAGGATTATAAATTATTAATTAATTTATGAACCTATTTTGTATAGGGCTGGTTGCACAAACAACAATCAAACCCAAAATAATTACAATTTTAACAAAATTTAAAATATTTTGTAAATATGACAAAAAAATGAGTGATTATCACTGACTCTATCGTTGATATATGACTATCACTAATAAACTTTTATGAGTGATAGACTTCTATCACTCATAAACTATTATCACTGACAAAATTCTATAAAAAAGACTATTATCAACGATAAACTTCTATCAGCGATAGATCAAAAATGAATTGAGTTTATAACATGAAATACTTTATTTATCATTTTAAATATAATTGTACATTTTAAAATTTAAAATATATATATTTTTTTTATATTCGTGAGTGTCCGGGTCAGCTTACGCGCACCTCGACTATTCTCACGAGACAGACCGCTTGACCCTACAACATTTGGCTACCAAGGAAACCCGTAGAAAATTAATTCCTATTTATGACCACTAGGCCAACCCTTGATGGTTTAAAATTTAAAATATTGATATATTAAAAACAAAAACAAAAAGTTGTTTTTTTTTTAGAATTTACACGATTTAAATTACAAAATTCGAAAACAATTTTCAAAAACAGAATTTAGATTACATATCAAACCCATATTCTCTGACAAAGGGTCCTAACCTTCTTCATTTTCAAAACCCATATTCTCTAACCAAGGGTCCTAACCTTGTTCATTTTCAAAAATTGATTTGGATCATTTGATATATTGAATATTATTTTTATTATATCTTCCATTATTAGTTGTTTTTATTGATTGATTGGTTGGTAGCAACTTTTCCATTTTATTGGAAAACACTGTCCATATCAAAGATAGGTAGCCACAAAACTAGATCAAATCATTCAACTTACTTGACCCTCAAATCACCATATCCACATCTCCCTCCATGTTTTTAGGGGATTGTAAGCTTAAATCATCCATAAAAATTCATTTTTTTCTTCTTCAATTTTTCACACTTCTATTATATTTGATTCCATAATTTCATTCACAATCATGTGACGTCGATAAAAATAGAAAATAATTACAAATGTAAAGAAGTTAAGGATAAAAAAGCATCTCTTAATTAGACTTCTAAACAAAGAGATACATAAATGAACCGACTTTACATCTTGAGAATGATGTTTTATTAATTTTCGTAAAGATATTATTAAAGTAAGATACTTATGTACGATTAATAAAAAAAGTTTAAAGAATCGATAATTACGAGAGTATTAATAAGGTTACACTTTCTCTTTCGGAAGCCTTAACCAACCGAAACTCGATCGTACATAACTTAGTCCATTAAAGTAATTCTCGGTTTGTGACATACTGAAAAGCTTTGTTTTGATTTGTGGAAGTAAATGGTCTTCAATCTCAAATATTTCTTGAGACTATAATTGACATATTTAAGTCTTAGGGTGTCCATCATTAAATATTGAAAACAACGGTTGGATTTGATTGCAAGAAGCTTAAAAAAATGTCGGGGTGAATTGTTCGAATGGAATTTAATTTATTTTAAAAGGTATGTCATTCCACACCGATCATAATTATAATATTCGTCTAGAATTAGAGTTGAAAGTATGTCATTCCACACTGATCATAATTATAATATTCGCTTAGAATTAGAGTTGATGATTTATTATTTAGGATAAGGTGACATGCCATTAAAATATTTCTTTTTTTCACACGGAAATCACAACACAAAAACAAAATAATATTTAATTATTATAAAATCCAAAAAAAAGAGAATATTTATATAGGGTTTCTTGTTTTTTGTTCTCTGTTTCTTGTTTCTTGTATTTAGGATAAGGTGACATCCCATTTGAGAGATTGACCAGCAATTTTAAAAAGTAGTCAAAATGACATTTTGCTGACATCACTCTCGCTTGGATTTCTCTCGCTCTCGTTCACGTTCACGAGAACGAGAAATTTTTAGTTATAAAATAGAGCCCGCAAAAGAACGAGAGCGAGAGCGAGAGAAATTCCAGCGAGAGTGATGTCAGCAAAATGTCATTTTGACTAATTTTTAAAATTGGGCGTTAATCTCTCGAATGGACGATCTGGCCAAATATTCCTTTAAAGAGGATCTCTCTTATAAAAAAAAAAAAAAATTGGATAATATTTGTGCTTTAGATATAATATATACATTATAGTATTACCTTATCCATAGCCTATATATGAGTGTGTAGAAATTTTAAAATATATATATATATATATATATGAGAGTGTGTATAAATGTATTGGAATTGAAAGCACTAAAGATGGAGACATTTGCTCTGTTCAAAGGCCTCATCATAAAAAGGAAGAAAATAAGTAATGTCCACACCATTTGAGAGACAAAGGTTATTCAATATGCTACAATAATAATGTTACTGAATTACAAGCTTAAAAAGAGCCAAAATATAATTAATTCAAACACTTTGATTATATCATCCCCATAGATCTTATATTTTTACCCGTAAAAGAAACCAAAATCATATTATAAATCTTTTATATATATATATATAGTTGCGGCACGATTTTTCTAAATGAACTGTACCCGCTTCTCACGTGACTTCAACAGTGAATTTATAATATCGTTGATACGAAAAGACCTGCAAAACAAAGTAAACAAACTCTAATATTGGGCAATAATTGACTAGAGTGTTTTTAGGATTATAATTGGTTTACTTCTTTCTTTATAATGTTGGTTTACGTCTTTCTCTTTTCTTAAAAAGCTTAGGAAAAAAGATCAACTAGGTCCCCTTAGACGATGCTTACCCCTCTCTCGTTAAGAAAAGATATAACTCGAATTGGTCTTGGTCTGCCATGAGGGTCGATGAATGCTCAACCTGGGACTGACCGAGCTGTCCTCTTCCGGGCTCAAGAGCCCGTTGTTTGGGAGTCTGGTCCTAGCCTTTGTTCCAATAGGCCAGACTCCTTTTTGCCGGAACGGTCGGTATTGGGCTTGGTCGTCCTCCCTCGGCCCAACTTCTTCATGGGGGACGACTTGGTCCTTAACTATTTCATGGATCGAGTCTCCGGTAAATTCTAGACTGAGCTCTTTTCGATGTGTTGGGCTCGCGCTTGTTTTAACCCTATGTTGCTAGGATCGGGGTGACCTCTTCTATTGCATTGGGCCTAAACCGTCTTTCGATCCGGTCTTTTATATGCGATTATTTTATCCACAACATTAAGTCCACTACTTCCGTGTTCGAGGTTCAACTTTTCAGATAATTTTTTTGGCTGAATCAAGGAGTTGAATTTGGGAGTAGTTGTTATGATATATATTAAGATCGGGAGATCCTTTAAATATTTTTATCTTCAGAGTTCTTGTCTCAGATTTTGAGTCACCGTCTAGACCTTTTTAGGGCTTGTTCGATGTTTTTTAGACTAGAGTGCACCCTAGCTACTAAGCTAGGAGTTTGCACTTAATGTTTTTCTCTTACTGAGTCGAGTAAATTTAACATTTTTTTTTTGTTTCACCACAGGGACAATCTGATTCTTTTGGATTTCTAGAGTCATTTCCTGAGCACTTTTTCATCACGCGAAATTATGCGACTTTCAACGTTTTTAATTTTGTTAGTATTTTGCCTCATTCTCGTGGATGAAACTTTTTAGACAAATGAGTATTAGAAATTTGCACTTAACCCTTTTTTTTATATATATTGAGTTCAATAATATATTAAAAAAGATATTCAAACCTCTAACTTTTTAATCGGTAATATATATACCGTTTAAACAATTGAGTATTAGGTATAGTGAGAGAATTAATTATATTCTTTAATTTAAAAAAGGCATGTACATGAGAACATGTTAGGATGTAAGTGAAAATTCAGACACAACTTTCAAGATCATTAATATGTTGGGTGCAAAATATGCCTCTTAAGGACCCACTGCATGCTCACTTGCCCCCACCTCTCCTTTATCTAATTAATAATTCTTCTGTTTTTATCTTTTTACCAATTTACTTCTTCTTTGCCTAAATTACATTTTATGAACATTCTCTTCTTTTTCTATACCTATCTAGGTTTTGTTTCAAATACAATTTTGGGTATTGTTTTTTCTTCAAACACAATTTAAACACTCAACATCACATGTCTGTTAGTCTTTGTACATCATATTAATTCAGTCAAAATTTATCTCTAATTTTTTCATTGAATATCTCTCAACGATAATTAATCATTCTCTACATTAATTTAAAGACGAAAGTTCAAATCTTCATTCTCCACATTTATTTATGGCCCTACCTTTAATGTTTTGGTTGATTTTCTTCAAATATAGTAGTACGCATTAGTTTTCATGACAAAAAAAAATATATATATATATAGATTGCCATTTATAAATTGTTAAAAAAAAAACATGTCAGATTATTCGGCTAAAATAAAATATTACTATGGAAGAGATTTTGAAAAAAAAAAAAAAAATCAAAGGATTTAAGAAGTGATTTTTTATAAATTTTAAAATAATCAGAATTACCACACTTAAAACGGTTAAGATTTTTTCAAAATAGCTTTTACATCTTTACACCGCAATCCCAACGGGCCCTTAGTGACCCAGATGTAAGATGTTCAATATCCTCACCTCCACATGTTTGTCAAAAAAATAATAATAATAATAATAATGGAAATTATATAAGTCTCGTTGGATAAGTATTTGGTTTTTGATTTTTGGTTTTTTAAAACAATTAAGTCTATAAGATTTCTTTCACTTTATTTATTTGTTTTGTTATATCTACATTTTACGAGTGTTTTTGTTGGAATGCATTGAATCTGTTTGACCTGCTACAAATGACTTAGTATGGGGTCTCGGTGACCGATCAGCGAGTCAGGGTCCAGAGGCGAAGCGCCTGGTAGAGGTTTGGGTGTAACGCCCCAAAAGCTAAATTTGTTTTGGACTTTTACTATTTTGTATCTGTATTGGGTCTTGCCTTAACCCATTATATATAAACTTTTTAATGACTTCTATCTCTTTCTAATCTTTAATTTGTAATCTCTCATAATTCGTAATACAACTATCTTTCTTCTGACCGTGGACGTAACTAACACAACGTTAGTGAACTACGTAAATTTTGTGTTGATATATTTCGTTCTTATTCTTTGCTTGTCGTTTCTGTCATAACAATTTTTAAAATTCAAGCTAAGTTTTAAAAACTAAAAAACACAGTTTTTGATTTTAGAATTTGACTAAAAAATTTAATGTTTCTTTGAGAAAGATGAAAATAATTATATGAAAAAGAAAAAAAAATCGTAATTTTTAAAATTCAAATCGTCATCAAACAGGTCGTAAAGTTGAAATATTAACCTATATGAGATTGAAATATTGAGGGTTTGTTTGATAACGTTCTTGTTTCTTGTTTCTTGTTCCCGTTTCTCATTTTTTAAGAAACAGACTTGTTTGATAACTATTCACATTTCTTGTTTCTGAGTTTTGAGAAACTATAAAATGTTGTTTCTCTTTGTTCCGTTTCTTTTATACATTTCGTTCCTAAAATATCAAAATATCTAATGTTGCTTCGTTGGTTAGTTTGGATGCCAATTTCACGTTGTCCCTCTCGCGTGCCTGGGCTTGATCTTTAGCATTTCAAATTGTAATCGATATGGCAATTTCTATCATTGTCTATTACCTCAATTTTTTTATAGAATTTTGTCAGTGACTATTAGTGATAGTCATATATCAGCGATAACAGTCTATGATAGTCACTGATTTTTTGCCATGCAAAATGTTTTAAATTTTGCTATATTTGCCATTATTTTGTGTCTGATTGCTGTTTATGCAATCAACCCTTTGCAATATGTATATTTATATATTTTTAAAATTTTGAATTTTGAATTTAAAATTTTGTAAATATATAACTAAGTTGGTATATATTTGTATATATATAATTTTTTTTATTGTTGCTAAATATTTTGCATCGCCCTTGCTAGTATTTGATAATGTAACTTTTGATAATTATTTTTTATTATTTATTTCTTAATTTTACAGTATTATTTATATATTATTTTATTTTAATTTAAAATTTTGAATTTTGAAATTTGAAATATGTATATTTATATATTATTTTAATTTTTAGTACACTGAACCCCGTTGAAATTTTGCAAATATAAATTTTGATCACTAAAACATACATTTATAGAGCTATATAATTGAATTACGTTAGATCAAAGTCGACATTTTTTAAGATAAAATAACTCGAGTGAGAGATGACATTGCAAGTCAAATTTGGACAACATTGAAAGGATAAATATAGTTTTATCGGTGTTTTTAATTTTTCATTGATATTTGTACTAGATTATGTAAATTTTAGATAATTGTTTTTTTATTAGGTAAACTAAATTCTATTTAAACTATAAAAATGAAAAAAATAAACATAGAGAAAAAAATAAACAAGAAACAATAAATAGTTATCAAATAATATGTTAATTAACAAGAAACCATAAAATGTTATCAAACAAGTTTTCATTTCATTTTTTTTTTTTCAATAAACAAGAAACATGTGTAGTTATCAAACATGTTTCTGTTTCTAGTTCTCAAAATACAAGAAACAAGAAACAGAGAACAAAAAACAAGAAACAAGAAACGAGAAATGGAAACGTTGGGTCGTGAATATCTCACACTCTCTAATGAAAACAATCCATTGTTGCAAATTTGGGAAAATTAAAACCTTTCATATTTTAGAAGGCTTTTTTTTAAACTCTTTGAAGTTTAACAACCATTCCCTTCCTTCGCTTTTCTACTTCTTTTCTCTTTAACGGAGTCTCACAACTTCGTTGTTCGGCGCTGAGGATAACGGGACTAACGAAGGTGGTCCTCAAGACGTTCGTGAGAAGAGAACCAAAGAGTTCGTGACAAGGAACGAACGACGGAGCTAAAGAAAATTAGAACTACAAGGGTATGTTTTCTAATTTCTCTTATTTCCGTTGTTTAAGCATGTTTTTTTTTTTTTTGTTAAATTGATGAAATTAGAGTTTCAACGATCCAAAATCGTTTCCGCAACGTTATACGCTCCATCAAGATGTTCAATATCCCCATCTCCACATGTTGTAAAAAAAAAAAAAAAAATCTTCATCTTCTTAGAATAATAATGGAAATTATATAAGTCTCGTTTGATAACTATTTGGTTTTTAGTTTTTCAAAACAATTAAAGTCTATAAGATTTCTTTCACTAATTCATTTGTTTTGTTATATCTACATTTTACAAGTGTTTTTGTTGGAATGCATTGAATTTGTTTGACCCGCTATAAAAATGACCTAGCATGGAGTCTCGGTGACCGATCAACGAGTCAGGGTCCAGAGGCGAAGCGCCCGGTAGAGGTTTGGGTGTAACGCCCCCGAAGCTAAATCTGTTTTGGACTTTTACTATTTTGTATTTGTATTGGGTCTTGCCTTACCCCATTATATATAAATCTTCTAATGACTTCTACCTCTCTTAATCTTTAATGTGTAATCTCTCATAATTCATAATAAAACTATCTTTCTTCTGTCCGTGGACGTAACTAACACAACGTTAGTGAACGACGTAAATTCTGTGTTGATATTTCGTTCTTATTCGTTACTTGTCGATTATGTCATAACAATTTTCAAAATTCAAGCTAAGTTTTTAAATCTAAAAAAAAACAGCTTTTGATTTTAGAATTTGACTAAAAATTTAATGTTTCCTTGAGAAAAAAACAAGCGTAATTTTTAAAACTCAAATCGTTATCAAACGGGCTGTAAAGTTGAAATATTAACCTATAAAGGATTGAAATATTGAATATCTCTCACACTCTCTAATGAAAACAATCCATTATTGTTTCAAATTTGGGGAAATTAAAAGCTTTCATATTTTAGAAGGCTTGATTTTATTATATTTGTCTGGTTGAAGATGACAAGTGATGAAGTAGTTTTCAATCCATTTCTCTTCCTTCTTATTATAGGACCACCAACAAGAAGGCTAGTTAGCTTATCAACTATGGCCCCCCCTCATCAATTTGCTTGGAAATCAGTAGTGAACAAATCCTTGCACCTCTTCAACAATTTCATAATTAATAAATATAGCTAATTAACCCACATGAATATATAACTCTAACCCCATCAGGTTCGAAGTTCAAATTTTCATATTCGTTGTACCAATAAAAAAAAAATTATTAATTATTTTTAAAAAAAATCATTGTATTAATGAAAAGGTATATGAGAGAAACATAAAAATGGGATGATAGCAGATAAAAAAAAATTAATTGAAGTATAGTAAGATGTATTATAATTACATCACGAGAGAGTATATTTGGAAGACTACAATTAGGTAGTAATAACCAAAGTGAGTATATCTCAACGATAATTGACATGCACTTCTTCTCTTAAAGTCGAAGGTCCAAATCTTCCCATCTCATTTGATGCACTAAAAAATAAAACATGTACGTAATGGTATAATGACATCTAGTACTATTAAAAAACTAAAATCTAGCTTGTGATATGATATGTTTTCTTATTACAAATTTAAATTTAGCTATTTAATTAACTCCAACATTTACTTCCAAAATAAAAAAAAAAAAAAAAAAAAAAATACTTAATTTTTTTTTTTTTTTTAGACCCTAAACTTTGTGCACATATAGCTTAACATTATTTTTTTAATAAATACATATAGACATTTATGGCATTAGTAAGTTAATTATTTATAATTTTGCAAAAAAAAAAAAAAAATTATAAGAGATTTAAAAACTTACCACACGTGTGGGACCAAAGTATAGTTGGGTGGTCCAATATAATTATAGATTTTTTTTTTACAAGTTATAGGTTTGAATCGATTTTTTTTTTTTTTGACAACATGTTGGGGTGAGGATTGAACCTAGAATGGTCACTACACGATATGTCGTTGAATTATGCTCTTGTTGTCAATCTCTTCATGTTTATTATTTTTTATTTATTTTAAATAGTATTTTATCACATTTCTTAGATGTTTTTTATTTATTTTTAAATAATATTATATTGCATTTGTCAAAGGGCTGATTGCACAAATAGCAATCAAGCCCAAACTAATTGTAAATTTAGCAAACTTTAAAATCTTTTGCAAATATGGTAAAAAAATCTGTTTCTATCACGGATAGACTTTATCATATCACTGATAGACTTCTATTAGTGATAGACTATTATCATGACAAAAATCTATAAAAAGCTGAGGTGATCCGCGATAGACTTCTATCAACAATAAGATATCAGCGATAGAAATTGTCATATCCGCAAAATTTTTAAAAACATGCCATATTTTTAATTATGTTATTCTAAATTGACATCTGTTACAATTTTTCTTTGTCAAATGTGAGATTTGAACTTATAATCTTCGAAGGAACTTTTATTCATTTTGAATTTTAATTTTGGTTCGTGAAATATTAACCTTTAATTTGCTATTTTATTTTTTAATTTTAAGATCTAAATTTTTGTCTCTAAACTTTTAATAAATTTCATATAAAGTTGTAATGTAAATTTCATAACGACTCTAGTTAATAGTCTTGTTACGTCTCATTTTCAATAATACTTGGAACAAATATTTTTGAAGTTTAACAAAAAAAAAAAAAAGGTAAAAAAGTTGAAATGAAAATTTAAAAGTTGTAGATAAATTAGTATATGAAAACTTTATAAGAATTTTTAGCATTATTCTAAAAACCTTAAAGTCATAATTGGAATATGTATATAATATCAAAATGTCATAATTTTGAATTGCTATCAAATATGAGAGTGTCCTTTGTACTTGTTTTTTCAATTTTTGAGGAGATAATAGTAAAAGTTATATTTCCAAACAGTAACTTTTAAAAATCTAAATATTTCCTTGAAATGATCAATGATCATCACTGTCCTAATCTAAGTTGTATTAAGATAATGTGTTGTCATAATCAAACTCTTGTTCTTAAAAAATGGCAAAATATATGCCCAAAGACACACATGTTTTTTTTAATGTAAAACATTTATGTATATTAAAATCCATTACCTAAAAGTGTCATTCTTAAATGACTGTTCAAATGTTCTAAATTAACAGCAAGCAGCATTAAATATTCCCAACTTTCTTCCCATGAAAAAATATTAAAAGATATTTTTCTTTGGATTAAATTAAAAAAAAAAAAAAAAAAAAAAATTAGAAGGCGTACATCATACTATTTATGACTATATAAAAGATTAAAAAGATATATTTAAATTATTTACCCAATCAATTTTTACACATCAATTTATCATGTAAATGATGTCACGTATGCTTTGTAATTTTTGCATATAAGTTTTATCTCTTATTTAAAAAAAAAAATGGTATTTTTGGAACAAATTTCAAAGTTCAAAGATAAATGAATTTTTTCAAAGTCTAACGGCATAATTGAAACTTACCTCAGGAGTATTTTTGATAATTTATTCTATATTTTTTCCCAGCTGAATAAAAATTATACAAAATACCGCATTTCTTTCTCTCACTACAAGAAACACTGGAATCGACGACTTTTTTTTTTTGGTGACAAAAATGTAAAACGTAGTAAATTTGCGATGAATGGCCATTTCGAGCCAACAAGAGCATAATTTAACTGACATGACATGATGTATCGCACATGTTGTCAAGCTCAATTGATATCGCTTAGTGACCATGAGATGTTAGGTTCAATCCCCACCCTTACATGTTGTCAAAAAAAAAAAATGGCCCATTTCGTGGCAAATTTGCAATTGATTTATATTTGGGAAGTTTCAAACAAATTTTCGATTTTAATTTGTTTCAAATATTTTCTTCGTAATTTTTTTTTTTTTTTTTTTTGATAACATGTTCATGGTCACTAGGCGAGTCGAGCTATCCTCTTATTTTCGTAATTATTCTTGTTTGTTAATATTGCAGGCAAATTTTGCAACGTTTATAGCATTTTGATACTTTTCCATCCTACACCCATTTTTTTTTTTAAAAAATAATTGATTGGACATTTTAACCAAAAAAAAAATGCTAATGGGATGTTTTGTTTTGTTTTTTTTTAATTAAACAAATTAAAAGACTCAAATAAAATTGAAAATTTTAAAAATATCAAGAACAAAATTAAAATTAAAATAATTGGTATAATTTAACCATTTTTCCCATCACACATATATATATATATATATATATATATATATATATATATATATATATATATATATATATATTGAAAAATTATAACAAATGTGAATTTAGAGTAAAATAATTAAAAATATAACACTTTTTTAAAAAATTTGCGGATATGACAATTTCTATCCCTGATAGTATAGTCTATCGCTGATAGACTCAATTTTTTATAGAATTTTGTCCGTATAGAAGTCTATCAGTGATAGTCATATATCAACGATAGAGTCTATCGGTGATAGCCACTGATTTTTTGCCATATTTGCAAAATGTTTTAAACTTGGTTAAATTTACAATTATTTTGGGTCTGATTGTTGTTTCTACAACCAACCCTAATTTTTTTAGTTAAGATATTTCAACTTTAACTTTTAATAGATTTTATAATATTTGATATCAATGAGGTTACATTTCAAAATCAATTGACTAAAAGAGAAGTAACTCATGTATTTTATATTGTGAGTGAGATCCCTCAACATGCCCTTCAAAATGGTGGTTATCTGGGTTCACCATTCTTAGGCCAGATCCCAATGAATACCCGTTTGAGCTTCGTGAGTTCTGATACTTATATTGTGAGTGAGGTTCTTTCATCTTTCCAATGTAGGATCCTCAATATATAATGTCTTAATTAGTTGAGTTATAGTTAGACTAACGTCTCTTTTCTTCACATATCGTTATAAAAGATGAAGCTATATCGTATCAATCACATCGAATAACTTGTTTTCTCGTATGTCGTGAAATTATATATCATGATTTGACCATAATTATCCAAAATGAGAATTTTCAATAATGGTAATACAGCCAAATTAAAGCCCTCTTTCTTCTTCTTCTTGTTTGTTCATCATCTTCTTCAAATCCAAAAGCTTCTATCACATCAAAGCACAGCACACAGCCATGGCGCTGAACACAACTTTTTTTCTCTTATAAAACACTATAAGTACTCACCACAACTTTACATCTCTCTTTTTTGCCTTCCCTGGTCCCAGCCGTGGGCACTACTGAAACCCCATAATTTTTCTCCTCCCCAAACAAAATAATAATAATAATTTTGCTTTTAATTTTCAATCCTATAAATTCTACTGTTGAAACAAAAGAAAAATACTTAGTATACTCATCAGGGTTTTGTAAAAGAATCAATCTTTATATAATGTGCCAAAGTCCAAAGAATTCTTAGAGAGAGGGCTAAAACTTTATTATTTAACTTTTTAGGGGTAACATAGTGAACTGATTATCGACCATAAATAACTTTATAAACTACAAAGACTAAGTTGTCAATCCGATCATAGGTCGGTGGATAAAGACTAAGACTTAGTTTAAGATTGCTTTAGCTGTTAAATTAATTTTTGGCAATTGCGCTTTTAGAAAAATCAGTGATTTTTTTTTCTTTTTTGTTTTTAAATAGGGTAGTTTTAAAATGTAATTACAAAATATGATAGGTTTTGAAATTATTTGCAAAAGTAGGGTAGTCAAATAGTATACTATGTACATGAGTATGTCGATTTTCAAAGTAAATCGTGCACCATGAACACGATTTATATGCCAGTTGAGGTGGCAGATGCGAGTCTTAAATCATGTCCATAGTACAGGATTTACCTTGAAAATTGTCTATGGTAACGAGTTACCGTAGAATTCATGTTCATGATACACGAGTTACCATGAAAATCGTGTACATGGTACACGATTTAATTACCTAACTTTTGTAAATATTTTTAGAACTGCCCTATTTCCGTAATTACTTTTTAAAACTACAATATTTATTAAAAAAAAAAAAAAAAAAAAAAAAAAAATCAGTAGAAAAAATAGAATAGATAGAGATAAAATAGAAACTTTTAAGTGTTGGTTAGAAGAGGTATGCTATTTTTTGAGAAGTCAATCTCAAAAGCTAGGTTAACCAGATAATTTTACAAACCAACTTAATTGAAAAAATGATTTGTTTAATTTAATTTATAATCAGTTTCACCAATCACAAAATAGTTAAAATTTTCTCATAATCACTTTTAACCCTTCCAAAAGCAATGTCAAACACACCCTAAGTCATTGCATAATTGTTGAACTAAATATAAGAAAAAACTATAAAGACTACGTATTAACTTTTCACAATATGAATTATAAATAATTGTTACAAATTTTAAAAGAATATGGATTAAATTGTTAATTACATGCATAGACTAAATTTTAAGAACTAGTTCATAAACTAAACTGTTATTTTCATGAAAGTTTAAGGCCTAAAAGTATTTAACCCTATAATTTTCTCATTAGTTTTTTTTTGAGTAAATAAGTATCAGGATTTGAACGTAACTCTCGAACTCAAAGAAATAAGTTAGTAGATGCCAATTATCGATGAGTTATGCTCATGTTGACCATAATCCGTTAAAGTTGTTCATGATAGCTTTTACTCAGAAAAGTAATCATTTTTTGTGTTGTATAATTGAAGTATTTTACATTTAGGGTATTTTGTAAAAAAATAGTATAAAATTAAAATATCAATCAATATTTTTGTACAAATTTTGTTCTTCTTTATCTCTCTCAACCTTTCTCTCTCACTAATGCAACAGGCCTTTTTCTCTATATATAAGCCAGAAGTTTTACTGTTTTGATACATTGAAAAACCAGAAGAACAATATAAAAGCATCTATCTTCTCCTTCTCTCTCTCATTTCATCATTTTGGAGTTTTTGTTTGCAATTTTTTTTAATTTTTTTTTAATTTTTTAATTTCCAGTCTCTTCTAAAAAAGCTTCATTTTTTGTTTTGTTTTGTTATTTTTCTCTCCTTTTCTTTTCCTCCCTAATTTCAATCATGTCAAGCTGCATCAACAGTCCACAGGAGCAACTCTGCTATATCCCCTGCAATTTTTGCAATATTGTTCTTGCGGTATATATAATATATACTCTTTCATATCCACTCAAAAATGAAATCTAATTAACTCATTAACATTTTTGCTATAAAGATCTGGTTTATTTATTATTGTTGTTGTTTTAATATATTTTTGGTGCTTAATTTCTTGAAGTTTGAGAACCAAAAGGCCATTCCTTTGCTTTTCAATTTGAGTTTTTGTGTAATTTTGCTTTGTGGGGTTTTTTTTTTCCCTCTAAATTTGTGGCTAAAGCAAGAACATTCTAGAGAAAGAGAGAGAGAGAAGTTTTTTTGATCCCAAAAAGGCCATTCCTTGCTTCTCTATTAGAGTAATTTTGTAATCTTGCTTTCTAGGTTTGTTTTTGTTCTTCTAAATTTGCAGTCATTCCCATGAAAAGGGTTTTTTTCTTTTTTCTTTTCGTGTGTAAATTCGAACATCTAAAAGGGTTACTAATGTTATAACCAGTTGAGCTGCGTTCAGAATAGTTGGAAGAGAGAGACGGGGTTGATCTTCAGAAAAGGGTTATTAATGTTATAACCAGTTGAGTTGTGTTAAGAATAGCCGGAAGAGAGACGGGTTACGAAATCTTAGTTTATACATTTCTCTTCTTCGACCCGATGTCCAAACAAAGCATTGAAAAACACTATTTTTGAGTAAATTCCCAAGGAAAAGAAACAAAAAACAAAAGATCTAGAAACCCACTTTGGTTAGGGAGATCTAGTTCATCTTCCTTTTTCTTTAACCTAGCTAGCTAGGGTCTACTCTTGACAAAGTTTTGAGAAAATTAAGATATGGGTTTCTCTTAATTTTCCTTATCTTCTTTAGGAAATTAATCAGATTTTTGTTTTGTTTTTTGTTTTTGATCCAACAGGTGAGTGTTCCATGCAGCAATCTCTTTGACATCGTGACCGTCCGATGTGGTCACTGCAGCAATCTCTGGTCTGTGAATATGGCTGCTGCTTTCCAATCTCTCTCTTGGCAAAATTCTCAGGTAAATTAATTCATTTCAAAGATTCCATTTTTTTTTTCTTTTTTTTCCCATTTTAATTTTAGTGAAGAGATCTCGAATGTCTGAAGATCAGCAGTTGGCGGGAGGAAAAAAAAAAAAAAAAAAACCCTTTTGTTTTCTTCTGTTGAAAAAAGATCATGTTTTTGACTGAAATTCCAACATGGGTCAATGGAGTTTTGAAAACCCTAGGCGGCGGCGGAAGTGGTGGTGGTGGTGGTGGTGGCGGTGGCTGCAGGTGGCGGCCGCCATAACCCATGAGCTATTTTATGCATCTTTTTTGTAGATGTGTAGGGGAATCAGAGATTCAGAGAGCTAGGCGTTTTCTTTCTTTTAGTTGTGTTGCCAAAACCAAGAAAGAAAATTTTCAAACTTTGAGCCAATTTTTTTTTGTTTTTTTTAAGATAAAAAAATGGTTTTTTTTGGTTGATTTGATTGATTTGTTGTTGGTTTTTAGGGTTCTTAGATTCAATCTCTCATGTCTTTTCCAAAGCTTTTGTCCTCTACTGTTGAAACAAACAGATCGATGAACTGATGGTTTTTCATCTTTTCTCTTGGATTTTTTTTACCCTTTTCACCAATTTTCTACTCATATTTTCTAATAATTTTCCACTCATTTTCAAATTTTCTCTTTCTCCCTCTCTTGAAAACACAATATTATATGAACATTAACTTATGAATCTTTCTCTCTAAAACAATTTGTTTTCTCTCTCTTTGAAATGGGTTTAAAAATATTAAACTTCTTCTCTCAAAATCTCTCAATAGAACATAATTAGCTTCATCTCTATATTAGCTTTTTTTTTCTCTCAATAAGAAATAAAACCCATTATCCCAAAACAAATGTTTTAGTTTAGTTTTTTTTTAGGTTCAACAATTGCAGGGTGAGAGATCAAACTATTTACTTTTAACCGTAATAAGTGTCTCATGCACAAAACTATACTCGAATTGACGATTTAACTTCATCTTTTCAAAAATTAGCTTAATATTACACAACCTCTTAGTCACAGACACAACCTTATGCCAATTGAACTATGCTAGGTTTGGCGAATCTCTCTTTCTTAATAGAACATAATTAACTTTCTTCTCTCTTTCCTCCAAAAGAAAAAAGAAAACTTTCATCTCTCTAAGTTAGCTTATTTGTTCATCTCTCTTAAAAAGAATCAAAACCCATCAAGCCAAAATAGATTTTATGAAATGGGTTTAATTCAGACATGTGTAAGCTTCATCTCTCCCTCTCTTTTTTTTTTTAGTATATTGGGATGAATCTCTCTATCGTCAACACATACATATGTCAGCTGAGTTATGCTCGCTTTCACATCTCTCTCTTTCTCTTAATACAACATAATTAACCTTCTCTCTGTCGTCAACACATGCAAATGTCAACTTAATTCTCTCTCTAAATCTACTTTTTCTTTTCCTCTCTAAAAAAAAATCAAAACTTTAGGCAGCAAACCACAGCCACAATGGCAGTGCAGCTGATCACTACAGAGCTGAATATGGTTCATCATCAAAATGCAACAACAAGATGAAGATGAGAGCTCCAATTAAAAACCCTACAAATGATGATCAAAGAGTCATCAATCGACGTAAGTTATTAATTAAAAATTAAAATCATAAATTTTCCTCTCTTTTTTCTCATTACAAAATTCTCATCTGAGTTGTTATTTTCTATTTCAGCTCCCGAGAAGAGGCAGAGAGTACCTTCTGCATATAATCAGTTTATAAAGTATGAAAAAAAATTAGACTTTTTTATTTATTTCTGAGGAGGATGTTTTTTTTTTTATTTTAAACTCTTTTTCATGGGTCATTTCAATTCTCCTTTTGCTTTTTTTGAAATCTGACAAAATTACCTAAAATTCAGAGAGGAAATCCAGAGGATCAAAGCAAATAATCCAGATATTACCCACAGGGAAGCATTCAGTACTGCTGCTAAAAATGTAAGTACAACATTTAATTTTTTTTTTTTTCCTTTTTTTTATCATAACTTATTTTAATTTTTATACAAATTAGGTTTTTTTTTTTATTATTATTATTATCAGAAAATATGACAATGGTTTGGGTATTGACTTGCTTATTTCTGAAATGGCAGTGGGCACATTTCCCACATATTCACTTTGGCCTCATGCTGGAAACCAACAATCTGCAGACTAAGAATGATGTGAGTAGATATATCCTAACTTAATCGTTAAGGCTCGTTTCGTTCGTATGTTACGATTTCGATTTAAGTTTTATGTTAGTTATTTAGTATCAATTTCCTTTATTTTGACCAAACCGAGCATAGCTCAATTAACATAAAGTTGTGCCCTTGATTAAGAGGTCATAGGTTCAATCTCCGCATTAATTTAAATACCGTTGCAAAAAAAAAATTCCTTTATTTTGTTTTTCCCTTTAAAAAATACATTCGTCTACTTTTTCTTTCACCTTTTAAGATTTAGTGAGACTTTTTTTATGAAAAACAAAGATTATCATACCGATTTGTTTCTAGTTATTAAGGACAATGGAATTCAGACATCTCCACAATGATATGATATTGTCCACTTTGGGCCTAAACCCTCATGGCTTTGCTTTTGGTTTCATCCAAAATGCCTCATACCAATTGGAGATAATTGTCACTCATTATATACTCGTGATCTTTCCCTTTTCTAGCCAATGTGGGATATTGTTTGTATCCTAACAATCCTCCCCTCAAACAAAGTACCACACTTAAGTCTACTTTGTTCCCGACACTAGTTTTTGTTTTTTTGTTCGTAAACAATAATTCGTTACAAAATAGTTTTCAAACGAGGCTCGCGAATGTGAACGGGGAGAAGTATTTGATTGATTTTTTGTTTTTTTAACAATACTTTCTTCATCTTGGTAATTTAAATAATTAATGGAGGTTGGAATTTATGAAATTTATGAGTGGTTTTTTGACTTGGGTTTGAAATTAATTGGTTGACAGGGATCTGAGAAGCATCTGATGTCAGTGCCAGGGCTGCACTATTGATTGAAGAAATGATGAACACATCTTGGCTTGAAGAATAAATGATCTTACATCTCAATCTCTCATGATTTCCTCTCAAACCCAAACAACAAGAGACTTGAAATTGGTATTTTCAAGGACAAAAAATTAACACCCATGCATTATGCATATGTTTTAATTTCCTTTCCTTTCATTTTCTATGTTTACTTGCAATTAGTTTATTTGATTATTAGGGGAATGTTTGTCTGAATTTATGAACTGAATTTGCTTTCTCCCTTTATAATGTATGTCTGATTTTAATATGTATGTATCACCCCCATTTCACTTGGGAAGTAAGTTAATTAATACAATATCACTTTTCAATATATTGTTCTTTATCTATATATTTCAAGTTTTTCTTTTTTTTTTTAAGTTGATCGAAAGGTGGGGATTTGAACATCTGCTCTTTTAAAAAATAAATAATATACTGTATATTGAACCATGTTAGGTACAACGAAGATTCACCATAGGTATGATATTGTTCACTTTGGGTATAAACCCTCATGAATTTTAGAAATTTTCTTGGTTTCTTAACTATTGTCAAAAAGAAAAGAAAAAAAACAATGCTACATCTATATTCTTCATTCTCTATCCTTTTCATTACAAAATATGATTAATAATTAAAAAAAATGAAAATGGAATACAAGTCACAATTCAATTCTTCTATTGTTAATTATATTCCAAATGAACTTAAGATTATAGTTTCCTATCTTTAGTAGTTAAATACAAATACTTTTCTATTCAACAAACTACCTTAAATTGTTTGTGCCAATTAGTTTTTTTGTTTTTTTAGATATATGAAGCTCCATCACCAACTCAAAAAGAAAGAAACATATGAAAATCTTAAGTAGTTTGTGCATATATATTAATATATCAATTTTACACTATATTATCGTAAAGTAGTAACATTATAGTATAAAATGACACTCGATAGATTCGAGGCGAACCGAAAGCTATATATATATATATATATATATATATATGTATCTACTTGCAGCTTAAGTAAACTTAAAAGGGAGTGTTGTAGCTTTGATTGAAGTTATAGCATACAAGTAATCAAAATGGTTCCCTTTTGAACCAAATATAACCCTAGTTTTGGTAGCAACTTGATTTTTATGGCCAAAGGAGAGGTGGGCTTATTGGTAAAGGTTAATAATTAGAAAGGGGAGAAAAAGGAGAACTTTGATGCATAACAAAAAAATTGATATCACTGCTCCCATTCAGTTTTTCTTTTGCTTTTGTATGCTTTTCATGCAATGAGAGGGAAGCAAATAGGCACACATATATAGATTTTGAATCATTCTATTGATACTCATATCGAAATTGATACCATATCATTCATTATATATTCAAAATTTGGAAAGTTTTGCTATTTTTTTTAAAAAAAATAATTGTTGGTTTAAAAATATTTACAAAATTAAGAAGAGTAAATTTACTTTAACCGACAATATGAGTATAACTTCAGCATAGTTGACATCGACTTCTTTCGAAGTCGAGACCGGTTTAAATCTTCATACTTCACATTTGTTATATTTACTTTATTAATATATGACTTTTAAGTGGAGTCGTGAGATTATTATTTTTTCTCTAATTACTATTGAGTCTATTTGTTGAATTTAAAGAGACGATTAGACCAAAGATAAGGGGTTTAGGTATTGACAAACTTAAAGACACAAAGATAGCTCTTCTGAGTAAATGGTTGTGGAGATACCTTGAGGAGTCGAACACCCTATGAAGGTTATTGAATCTAAATATGCAAATTCATCTCCAGGTGAAGTTCGGCTAGCAAATGCAAATTTAGTAGCTCCAAATCTCCATGGTGTTCGATCAACATTATTAAATTCAAAGAACTTGTCTTGAACCGCACTAATTTGAAGATAGCGAATTGGTATATAGAAACACTTTTTTCTGGTTCCATAAATGGACTAATGATGGATGCTTATACGCTTTATATCCTCAATTTTTCGTTTTGGCATCAAATAAATCGATTATTGTACATGAAGCTTGTAACTCAAAAACAGGTTCTTAAAATTTGTTCCCTCGCAGGCCCCTTTTGGATAGAGAATTGATTGCTTGGGTCAATATATCTACTCGTTGACACATTCCTTCTTTGATTGGGGGTAAGAATTGTATAGTTTCAGGGTTCGGGATAAAAAAAAGCTTATTTTGAATGAAATCTATAAAATGGTTTTTTTCTAGTGAAGTGCCCCCTCTCGAAGACTCTTTACCCAAAAAATGTAAATTCTTCTTTCGGACCGGTGATTCACAAAGGTTTAAACACAGAGAAAATGCAAGCTCGTCTTCCATCGATGTGTCTCAATCCAAATTGGTGTGTGCTTTGCAAAGGGAATGCAGAAACTAATGGATCATATTTTTCTCCATTGCCCCTATGCTCAAAGTCTTTGGTCCATTTTTTTAAATGATTCTACGGACATATACTTGAAGATTTTATTTCTCAAAGCCTTGCTATGTCCCAGGTAAGTGTCAAACATATATATTATGTGACGCAACAACTTCGGAGCCATTTTATGGTGTATTTACTTGGGAGAATTGTACGACTGACCCCCTATTTTAGCCCATTTGTCAAAATGACCCGGATCTGAAAAAAAAAGGCAAACTGACATTTTGCTTGCGTCAGGTGAGGATTCCGAGGAATACAGAGATAATTTGGGGGGATTACTTTTACTTTTGCTATATCACAAAATTTGAAGGTTTTCCTCTAGCCTCTCATTTGTACTTCAAACCATTAGAGGAGAGTTATGGATAAATTCCATTTCTAAGAAACAATTTACCCAAACCCTAAATTTGGAATTATTTTGAGTATATTTTTTTAAAACTCAACTTACATGTGTGAAAAAAAAAATTAACATCTTTAATTAGCCTTTAGCATGCTAATTTCAGTAAATTTTCTTTGTTGATCATTAATTACTACCCAACTTGAGAGTAGTCTTTTTCCTTAAAAAAAAAACATTGTTTCCATTCAAACGAGACATGAAAGATTCTAACTGAAGAATATTTTAATTAATATGGTTTCTAATTTGATTTTTTCCACGTTTTTTTAACAAATAAAAGAATATGAGAAAGTTTCATTTTTTTATTTCAAAAAGTACTAATTCATCGACGTGATAACAACATAGAGTAATTTTTTTAGACCTCTTTATCACTCGATGTACATTATGCCGGTTGAGTTAGACTCATGTTAACTACAACATAGAGTAAATTACCATATTTTTTTTTTTTTTTTGCGGGAGGAAAAAATTACATATCATATTAGTTACAACATTTCTACTTACATTATTACAATGTTTATACAATTTTATTGTAAAAGTACACAACTCAAAGCATTGTATACTACTGATTTTTTTTTTTCTTTTGATAATGGAATGTTCTATGCATTTGATCTCCAATCAGCAAACAAGTGGGAGTTTACAAGCAGCATCATATCCTTCATTAATTTTGGTTGACAATCCATTTTCTTTTTCTTGGAATCCAATTAATGAATAATTGAAGGCATCCCCACATGGAACCAATGGATGATGGAAAGGCATTTTGATTTTTTTTATTTTTTTATTTTTTTTTATCTATAAGCATCCATTAATTCAATCCAAGGGGAATGAAACTCAGAAGAAACTACATTATTGAACCAAATGAAAAAAAAAAAAAAAAAAAAAAAAAAAACACTTTAGTATGCATTACGCCATGACTCTACATATTCTATACCTTGTCTAAAGAATCAATGTCTTCTAAAGATTGAACATCTTCATGCTCTCGATCCTATCAAACGTCTCTCGTTTCACCCGAAAAACAAACAACTTTGTTATATGTTCGAGTAGCTTAACATATTTGGTGTACGTGATTTTTTTTCCGAAATATAAATTTTAAGTTTTAAACTAGACGCCATTTCATCTTGTCAATCATTTTATGTCTCTACTTTTAAAATTTTCATTTTTGAACCTTGTACTTCGATTAAGTTAATCTCGAGGATTCTTGCTAGTGGATTTTTTGTTGTATGGCCAACATAGGTTAGTACCCTAATTAGAAAGATATATCAAAGGACAAATAAATTAGGGTAAAAAATGAAACTAAAATATTCCAAAGTATATATATATATATAGTCAAATTTGGTACGAATATGCAAGTACAAAATCGAATGGTATAATTGAATTAACATTTCGTAACATGACACATTCTTATCAAAAAGAACAATTCCTATCATTCATAGATTTGAGTAGAGTGATCGAGAAGACGAACGAGAGTTTCTAAAGGGAATAACAAGTGGGCTATAAGCTACAACTTTATTTAGTTAGCTCATCAAAATTAATGAGCAAAAAAAGTATAACTATCTAATTTATTATTGTTCATATATTATATAAACATGAACAATGAGTGTGATCATACCAGCAACTAATGCACCAGATTTCATCAAAATTTCGCAGTTAAACGTACTTAAATAAGAATAGTATTAAGTTGGGTGACCACTTGAAAAGTCCTCGTGTTGCACCGTTTAGTATATAAACGAAAATGATATTTTTGAAAGATTGATTGGGAAAGAAAAGAGAAAGAAAAGTGCTTTCTTTTTTGGTTTGAAAAGCCAAAATCCCGGAAAAAAAAGATTATGTTTTTTGTCCAACCAAACACAAATGGGAGTGTAACTCATAATTAACTATGACCTATGTGAAAAAGAGTTCTTCGAAATTGGACCACAATCTTCATCTTGGGGCACCTGGAATTCCATTTGCCAGGGAATCACTACACTCAGAACCACCATTATTAAAGGCAAAGGATATCATATATATATATATATATATATATATATATATATATATTATATATATATACACAAATATATGTCTTTTTCATTGTATTTTACTATATTCTATGTATATAATATAAAGTTTTGATGTAGTATAAGCTTGGATTAAAAACTTGTCCTTTCCCATTGTTTAGCAAACATTTGTATAACTAAAAGAGGATTGAGAATATTGCAAAAGTTTTGAACTTTTACTTTTACGATTAGTATGTATAGATGTGACACTTAATATTAATAGCTAATATTAATAGCATGTTTGAAATGACTTAAGGTTTAAAAACACTTTTTTAACTACTTATAAAAAGTCATTTCAAACATGTCTTAATATACCTAATGTATATATAGTACAAAAAAAACATGTCTTAAGACTAATATTGACTAAGATCCCTTTAAATCAAGAAAGAAGGGAGAAAATTATAAAAAGATATCTATGAAAAATGCATTATTTAGGACCCGTTTGATAACCATTTGTTTTTTTTTTTTTTTTTGGTTTTTGAAAATTAAACATATAAACCATACAAACACACGGTGAATTCCTATAATGACTTTTTTTTTTTTTCTTTTTTTAAAGAAACATTATAACTCTTAGCCAAATTTTAAAAACAAAAGTAAATTTTTTAAAGCTTCTTCTTTTTGTTTCCAATTTTTGGTTTGGATTTTGGAAACTCTTCAAAAGATAGATAATACAATTAAGAAATTCATATTTGAATGTATTGTTTATAGGTTTAATTTTAAAAAATAAAAAACCAAATGATTATCAAACGGAGCCCATCATATAGCTATTCAATATATATTTTTTATAGTTCAACAATTGTGAAGTGAAAATCAAACCATTCACCTTTGAGATGGTAGTTGTTGTTTTATCTCACTTAGGTATGCTCGATTTATCTTATTTATCTATCTATTATTTGTATATATATAATTGCATTCAAAATTATGGTTAGGCCTTGGATTGATTTTTTTTTTTAACTTTTCTCTTTTTAACTAGCATTTCCTTAACCCAACCACCTACTTGAGTTGTGTTATTGCTTTAAAATGGTGAAAAACCATCTCAATGTACACAATAAGATTAATATATAGAAGTCATCATCAATGACGTGTATACTATTAACTAAAGTAAATGAAAAAGGTTAATTTGAAGATAACTCGACTAATTAAGACATTATTATATATCTATTACAAAAGGTTAGATGTGTTTGAATCCTCACACGTCTACCTCTTGAACTTAAAAAAAAAAAAAAAAAAAAAAGCAATGAAAAGGAAAAGAAAGGTAAGTTTTTTGATTTTCTTTTTTGTAAAGTAGAAAAAAGGAATGAATTTTGGCATTTAGAATAAGAGAGGAAAAATGTATAAAAAGTGAAAATATATAGATGTTTGGTAAAACATTGAGACTGATCATAAAACATGTTCTGACACTTAGAATCTGAAACGTCAAATTCATACCTGTTTTGCATTCATTTCACTTCCCCACATAACTTCTCTCTCTTAACTCTATATTTATATTCTCATAGCTTTATGTATATTTTCTCTTTAAACAAATGTCTCTTTTTTTTTAGTATTCTTTGGTTTTTTCTCCACAATATTATTAAGTTAGAGCTTTGACTCATCAAGTTTTGAGTGTTTCTATTTTTGTTTCTTTTTTAATCAACTATACTTTGATGTTGGGGAGTCAAATTTAATATGATATCAAGTTTTGTATCTTAAAACCAAATGATAATGAGAGGAGTAACTCATTATCTTGTAAAAATTGTAAAAAGTGTGAGGTTAAGTCATTTTTTTTCAATGTGGGGTTTTCAAAATGATGTCTTTTTGGATACATTTTTTAGTCGGGTTCCATTTTTGGACCGAATATCCATTTGAGTTTCCTGACCTCTAATACCATATTATGATATCATGAATTTCATCTTAAAATCAATTGGTCAAGAGAGAAATAACTTGTTGAGGATCTCACATCGAAAAGATGAATGAACCTCACTCACAATATAATATACATGGGTTACTCCTCCTATCGCCAATTGGTTTTAAGATAAAACTTTGTGATGTGTAATATGGTATCAGAGCCCATGAAACCCAAACGGGTACGTATTCATTTAAAAAATGAGATCCGACTCAAGAATGATGAATTCAAGGAGGCACTATCTTGAGTGGGCATGTTGAGGATCCTACATCGGAAAGATGAAAGGACTTCACTCACAATATAATACATAGGCTACTCTTCTTATGATGGAACCCCATGATATCTAATATATCTTATAAAGAGTGTGAAGTCCATTTTTCTAATGTGAGATCATCAACAGACCTTTGTGTATTCATGGAAGTCAACATGAGAAGAACTCAACCATCAAAGTTTATACTTCTTTAAGGTTTTTTTTTTTTCTTTCTTTTTTTGCAAATGTATTTAATTAGCACAATGCAATTGAGCGGTTTGACAAAAAAAATCAAATTTTAATCCTTATATTTGTTGTACTAAAACAAACCCTAAAATTGAAAACTCAATATTACAAATCACTTTCTAAAAAAAAATAAAAAAAAATAAAAAAAAAAAAAATAAAAAAAAATGACTATTTATAGAGAGGGTGAATTGGTAAGTTTAATTCTAAAATTAAACATAAGATTTGGAAAGTTTAATTTTTAAAATTAAATATATGATTTAGAAAGTCTAATTTTGTGTTTATTATGTAAAAAATATATATATATATATATATATATATATATATATATATATATATATATATATTTGATAATATGTGGGGGTGAGAGGGATTCAAACAGATCTTTTGGTCTATGTATTATGTTACTTGAACTATGTTCATGTTGACATCATATTGCTCTTTTGGTATTTCGACTAGAATTATTATTTATATTAGCGTATAACCAAGATCTATAAATATATATAACTACTTTTAGTGTTCTATTATTTGATTTTTTTTTTTTTTACAATATGTGAGGTGAGGATTCGAACATACGATATTTTGGTTATATGTATTATGTCAGTTGAACTATGTTACTCATGTTGGCACGTATTGCTCTTTTGGTCTTTCGACTAGAATTTTTATATTAGCGTATAACCTAGATCTAGGCTATAAATAAATAATTCTAATCGAAAGACAAAAACACATTTTTTTTTTTTTCAAGGTTAGAGGTTCAAATATCTTATTCCTCTATTTATTGTACTAAAAAAAAATTGTGAGAGAAGACCAAAAGAACACTAAAAGTGGTTATCATTAATATGAACGCTTTTTTATGTTTATCATTAATATGAGTGAGCTTTTTTTAGCTACTTTGGTAGGCTTTTTGAAAAAAAAATTATTTACAAACTTTTGAGTTAATTTTAAATGTAAATTCATGTGAAAGTAGTTATGAATTATTACCAGGTGATCTAAAATGTTACCCCATGAAAATTTAGGGTTGTATATTGTTACCATTACTACTTTAGGATTTTCATTAATACACCTTCAAAGTTTAAAGCTATAAATTTTGATTTTTATTCTCTTAATCTTTCTTTTGTTACACGATAACATGTTAAATCATTATTGAGCCCAAAAACTAGTTGATAGAGATTAGAAATTGACGAATAATAAGATTATAGTAAATGGCCAGAGTGGGAGAGATAGGTATATCAACCAACCATTTACCTCTAGCAATCTGAGTTGAGTTGTGGTATTAAAATGATCATGATCTTGGTTAAAACCTGCATGTGTGGTAAAGTTTATAGGCAACTTAATTCCAGAAGTTGATGACCGCCATGTAATAAAACGAAAGTGTGGAAACAAGAGAGAAATTGCACGAAGGAAAGAACTACTTCAAATGAATTCTATATTTTGAATTGAAAATCCTACAAGTATTTGTAAGTAAGTACTACACCACTAACCCACAAATTATCCCACTAACCTTAAAATTCTTCATACTCATCCCACTAACCCACTAAGCCATATCCCTCTAAACTATAAGGCACTATCCTAAATACATGGTACTAGCCTAAATAAGTGGCACTACTTTAATCTTAAATAACTAAAATATAACTAAGTAAAATTAACTTCAATTGAGTTTGCACTAATCTTTATAAACACACCACATCCGGCAGTTCCTGACAGACTGCATCTTGTGCTGTCCTCACTGTGTCCAAATCCATGAGTATCATGCTTCATAAAAACGTCATAAATGGCTTATTTAACGATAATGATGGGTAAAAATCTAGGCTTTATATCATTGTGGATATGTCGGTGAAGAAATTCTTTTGGTTGTTTTTGTATATCTATACTAACCGTGTCACTCATAGCCGCATCGCTTCGATATTTCATACACTAAAAAAATAAATGGAGAGAGAGAAAAGATTGGCAGTTAGCAATTTGGGGTGTCTTAGAAAAGAATAATTTAGGTTTGTGTGTTGTGTCTGAAAGGTAATGTGTGTATTTGTGTTTGGGGAAAAGGCTGCTAAAACTCAGTTTGTTTTCTGAAATTGGTTCGTATGATCAATCATTTCTCCAATGTTCTTGTTCTTGTTCCATCCAACAGATAATAAACATTTAACACATAAATTAGCTTCACTCGTTATACCATATAACATAATTCTTTTCTTCTAATTAAAATATATGTTTGCTTTGGTAACGATTCTATTTCTGCCTTCTATGTTTCTTGTTTTCGTTTTATATTTATTTTTAGATGTTTATTATGCATTTAATAAGTCAACTAATGATAAAATTTATGCTTTTATTTACATTTCAAAAATAAAAAACTTGAAAATATTTAAGTCAATATTTTTTTTTATACATCATCTATGTTCTTATTAGCCAACTAACATGGATATATAAACTATTACACAAGAAATCAAATATTTGAATTTACCAAAGCATATTATAAAAAAAAATAATAATAATAATAAATAATAAATAATAAAAAAAATTAGCCACCAAAACAATTGTGGCTTAAGCATGGAGCAATTAACATTTAATTTATTAAATAACTAAATTTTGTCAATGAGTCAAACATAATATATCATCGATTCGATTAAGAGTTTAGAAGTTCGAATCTCACCCCACAAATTGTAAAAATTATAGTAACAAAATATTTTAAAAAAATCAATAAATATTGTAAATATTTAAAAAATCACCAATACTACATAAATACTAAGAGATTTATATAGCTCATTTAAAAAGGACGAAATATTCATGGATTAATCTAAAGAACTCTTATAAAATTCTTGTTTAAAATTATTATTTTTAACTATCTTTCCTGTTTTAAATACTCTTTTTGAAGAAAATTCGTCAACATTAATATTTTATTAAAAATTTAATCAATATTTACGTAAAATAAAAATGTTGACTCACACAAAGGTCACAACATCAAGAATTAACTTCCGATAGAAATATATTGATTGGGAACTCTAACATTTACCATGTTACAACTAGTTTGGTCTAAAGTTGAGCCTAATATTTTGGAGCTAAGCCCAACATGTTTGAGTCAAACTCATTTCATCTATGCCAAATGAGCCAAAATGAGGATGATCTCATTTTTTACTCATAAAATGGTGTGCTAATTTATTAAACTATTATGCATGTTGGTTAAAATCACCCAAAAATATGTCTTTAATCCTAATGATTTTGTTTGGTTCTATACTTTTAAGATGTGATTTACATGCCGTTAAATTGGCTGACTATGCATATGTTTTGAATTGATTTTGAACCGACAAAAGTGATTTTAACCATTTCAAAATCACTCACAAGCATGCTTAGCTAGTTCAAGTGATATCATTTAATTCCCCTGATAATAAAAAGGTCGATATCAAAATTATCCATTTCTAATAAATATTTTGAAGTATGCTCTCTTTTTAGCATGGATCATTCCATTCGACAAAATTTATGAACTTTAGCCGAGAAAGGTAGAATATTAATCATGTCTAGGTGTGGCTACGATGACTTGAACTCATTCTTCTTTCTAAGTTTGGTACTCATTTATATGACCCGACCATTAGTCTTTCATGTGTTTAATCCTTGAAAATCAAGAGGGGGAAAAATGGATGAAGAGATGAAAATTTTATGCAAATTGGGATTCCTTCAAACAGAAATTTGTTTCATTGTCTATACAAAGCGCAATTTGAGGATCCAAGTGATGAGCTTTCTGTAAGCAAACTTATTATGCTTTCATGGTGAAAAGAAAAGAAAAGAAAAAACAACCTAACCTAAGAAGATCGATCTGTACTATGATAATGGACTTGAGAGAGAAACTAAGCAGCAGCAGATGAAGGAGTGAGTTGAGGCTGAACTCCAAAGCTGTGGACTCCAGCTTCGCCGTCGTCTTCTTCTTCGGCGTCCCAAAGGAAGCATGCATAAGAGGCTAAAACAAAACTGCACCACAAGATCAACCCCACAAATCAATTAAAATGTCCCAAATAGCAAAATTTTGCAGATTCCCACAAAAGTTTTGCAGAAGGTCATGTGTTTATATAGCTTTAATATATGAAAAAGCAGGATCATCCCATTTTGTCAATAAATTTGTATCTTGTTTCTTATCTTACCTATCATCAGGGGAAGCTTTTGCAGCTTGAACATGGTAACTCTCAGCTCGGGCGGCATCCCTATGATTCTTCCATATCAAACCAGCATACATTGATAGAACATTTCCATCATTCGGATTTGCTGAGATTGCTCTTCCACAATACTCTTCAGCTTTTATCAGGTCTCCACTAACCTGTTAAAAAAAAATGCTGAGAATGAAACTAGAACTAGCCACAAGCCTTCAGCACAATTTCTTTCTTGGTTAAAATACCATTCGCCTCTATACTTCGAGACTTCGAGACTTGTTCTATTTTAGAACTGACCCTGCTACTTTCAAATGTCCAAATTCAGTCCCGATAGCTGATACTTCTTAAAATTAGTCCGGACTAAAACAGAATGAACCCAAAGTAGTTTAAGCAATAGTAAAACAATATATCGGACTCCTAATTGGGACCCTATACTTTCAAATGTCTAAATTTAGTCCCGGTAGCTGATACTTTTTAAAATTAGTCCGGACTAAAACAGAATGAACCCAAAAGTAGTTTAAGCCATAGTAAAACAATAGATCGGACTCCTAATTGGGACCCTGTACTTTCAAATGTCCAAATTTAGTCCCGGTAGCTGATACTTTTTAAAATTAGTCCGGACTAAAACAGAATGAACCCAAAAGTAGAGGGTATTTAACCTTCTTTCGTTTAAGCAATAGTAAAACAATAGATCAGATTTCACCCCCAAGGCATTTCACATTCTATGAGGAACTTCTATATCAAACACAATGGCAATTCCTTCGCTTCGAAGCGTAGGGGAGGACAAGTTTTAAAAGATGCAAACAAGATTAAAGATCTTCAACAAGAATTAGATAAGCCAACAGTTGTAAGAAACAAGAATTAGATAAAGTAATCAAGATCCCTATTAACATCAAGAAAATCAATAAGGAATGTTCAAAATCTTGCAAGAACTCCTAATTGTTGAGACAACAAGATTTCCTTCAGCAACCAAACAGAATGCAATAAACAGAATCAAAAGAATGGTTAAGAATTTACCTCCTTCAAGAACCGAGCATAATTGCTTAACAACAACGAATTCTCAGGGTTAGCCTCAATCATTTTCTGATAATACAAATCCGCACTCTCGTTTTCACACTCCGCATCCCAAGAACCAGAGCAACCATCCTCATCGCCGCTATCCGAACCACCGTGACCGACGACGCCAAGCATTCCGCCACCGGAATCGGAACTCTCCCCGACTTCGTCAACACCGCAGTGCAAACCCCCATCGAGAAACGCAATCTTCGGACTCCTGTTGGCCGCCACCACCAGGAGGTTGCTGAGATCGGACTCGGAGACGGTCCGCATCATCTTGATCGACGGAGCGCCGATCATGGGACGCGGCGGCAACAATTTGGAAGAAACAGCGACTGAGAAGAGGCGGGGTTTAGGGATTTGGTTGATGATTTCGGCCACCGGTGAAGCATCTCTCGAACGAGGCTTCCATGGATTGAGAACTGGAGTTGATGCAGTTCTGAGAAGCATGATTTACAGAGTGAAATTTGTGAGGGAAAGAAGAAAGAAAGTGTTTTAGGATTCTTCCAACTGATACAGAAAGAATGATGAATGATTTTCAATTTATAGGAAGATGAACACAGAAATCTCTTTGGAAATGAAACTATTGCATTTTTTTTTTTTTTTTTTAGATTTTAGTTTCTAATGATTTATTTAAGGTTTAAATTATGAATGTTTTAACTTATTTAATTTTATTATCCAAAGCATTTATACGATAATATAAAATAAATAGAAAAATTGTAATGGGTGTCGTAAAATAATAAAAAATATAGCACTTCTTTAAAATATTTGCAGATATGACAATTTTTATACTATAGTATGGTCTATCGCCGATTGAAGTCTATTGTTGATAGAAGTCTATCGCTGATATTAATCTATCACTTTAGTTTTTTTTTATAGAATTTTAGTCTATCAGTGATAGTAGTCTATGAGTGATAGTCATATATCAACGATAGTTATAACTACTGGTTTTTTGACATATTTGCAAAATGTTTTAAATTTTACTAAATTTGCAATCATTTTGGGCATGATTGTTGTTTGTGCAACCAACCCAAATAAATAAGTATAGTCAATTATCCAACTCGAAATAATAGCAAATGTAAGAATCTAAAAGTATTTACAAATATGATATAATTTTATCATGATAAACTAAAAAAATAATCTCGATCATAGAAGTATATAGACAAAAAAATGGTAGAAGTATATCACTATAGACTTAAAAAATTATCATATTTGCAATTATTTTCTAAATGTGTTATATTTGCAAATAAGAAAAATGAAATAATCCTTGGGTGCAATTTTTCCTATGTATTTAAAGATTAAAATTTTACCAAAATAACATATTCTAAATCAAATTTATGTTCATGTGTTTTTACACGTTCGTTATATTTAGAACACATTGAATTTCTCAAAAGGAGAAGGCAATGACTTAGTACGACTTTAAAAATACGTATTAACATTTTGATGTGAATGTATAAAGAAACTACATAAATGAACGATATGGATATTGAATAATACAATATTAAGATTCAAATCAAAACAAATTATACTTTAATAAAAGTTATGAGTTCATTATTCTTTTATAATCGTTTCATTTTTTTCTCTCTAACGTGTAGAATCAAACCTGACGAATAAAATATAAACAATATTTAAAATAATAGTACGTGCAAATTTGAACTAACCTGAAAAGAGTTCTGGACGATTGGATCTTAGCTCCCAACATGTTGTTGAACTCAAAGAAAGAAAGAAAAAGCAGGAGTCGTATTTGAAGTCGAGATTGTTTCGTGGGATTGGAAAATTTGGAGGGTAATGTTTGATTCTAGAGGGATTTTTGGGTACCAATAGTAATTGTATGGTACACAATTTAGTAAAAACAAAATAAAAAATAAAAAATAAGGCAAACTTAGAATTTAAAAAAAATAAAAAAAAATAAATGATTTGGAAAACGCAGCCTAGAATTTTCAGTTGCCCAATAAACGCGGGAAGCAGTTGACAGTTAAAATTTCTAAAATGGATGAATTTGAACGGTCCTCGTCGTCAAATGAAATGGGGTGATTTAACGCCGTTTGCATGGTGGCTATGAACGTGTGATGCTCTTGCTCACTCTTCACCGTCGGCCAACGGTATTACCCATTCCGTCAACTTTTTTTTTTCTTTTTTTTTTAAGCATTAATTATTAATTTGATGAAGTAAAAATAGCTTTGATGAAGTATTAATTTCATGTCAAACCGAGCATAGTTTAATTGGCATAAGGTTGTGCCCGTTACTATGAGGTTATGGGTTCAATCCTCACTTTAATTAAAATATCGTCGCAAAAAAAAAACATTAATTTTCATCCAAATTCTATTCAATTCTATTCTAGTTTTTTTTTTTCTTTTTGAAAATATCATTTTCAGCCTTCCCTGTGTATATCCCATGAATTCATTTAAAATAATGATATAATATTTCTAACATGTTGCATAAAACCATAGAGAATTGATATCATTTAGAGTTTCTAATGGCTTGTATGATAATATAAATTTTGTTTTATATTTTTATATTCACAAAACAAAATAGATTCTTCGGTAATATATGTTTAACAAATTTGTTTTTTAAAATTATTTTTAAAATATGTTATCCAAATAGTGAAAATAGTGAAATTAATTTTTTTTTTCGTATTTAAATTTTGAATTTGAAATTTTAAAATGCATTTAAAAAAAAAAATGCTAAATATAGTATTTTATGTTATAAACTCTTTTATTTTTTGTTATTTTTTTTAAAAAAATATATATTTAATATAATATAGTATAAATTAGATGATGGTGTACAATAATAATTATACAAAATTTATAACATACATCTTCATAAATTAGTGAATAATAATATTCTAATAAATTATTAAATAATAGTTGAAATTCAACCTAGCTCGTAATTGCAAGGTTTATAAAATAAGGATTAATAGAAAGTCAAGGATAACAACTAAAATAGTTTTTTTTTTTAAAGCGCACTCTAAGAACTAAAACAAAATATATCTGAAAGTTTATCTTAAATATATTCATACATTTTTCATAAATCATTATGCCACTATTATAAAGTCGTTTTTTATTAAAAATAATTTGATGTTTGACTTATAGGTTAGATTTTTATTACTCGGAGTCAAGAAACAAAATCTATGTTTATTGATGCACAAATTTGGTCACAAGTAGATTCACACTATCGCTTCATTATCTTAAATATATTTATATATTTTTCATAAGTCACTATACTACTATTATAAAGTCGCTTTCTAAGAAAAAAATCTTCAAAATGAAAAGATGTTTGACTTATAGGTTAGATTTTTATTACTCGAAATCAAGAAAAAAAGTCTAAGTTTGTTGATGCACGAATCTGGTCACAAGTAGATTCACACCATCGCTTCATTATCTTAAATATATTCATACATTTTTCATAAGTCACTATACCACTATTATAAAGTTGTTTTCTAAGAAAAACCTTCAAATCGAAAAGATGTTTGACGTATAGGTTAGATTTTTATTACTCTGAGTCAAGAAACAAAGTTTATGTTTGTTGATGCACGAATCTGGTCACAGGTAGATTCACACGATCGCAACTAAGAACAGGATGAAGTTACCTACAAAATAGAGAAATAAGCATCGGTGTGGTGCACATACACTTTGATGCTTAAGTTTGCTAGAATTTTGTGAAAGGTGTAGTATGAACTAGAGTTTTGTGAGCATACCTTGAGGTGTTCTCTCTCTCCTATTTTTAGAAGTGGATTAAGGTTTAGGAGACGCATATTATACCGAACCAAGGACCAGTTTGGCTCGTCCGACTCTCGAGTCGATCTGAGCTAGCCTTATCAACCCTAGATTGGGCCCTTGGCCACAATGGATCTGGATCCAATGATGGTGTTGGCTTTAATCCCATCTCAATTGATAACAATGTAAGAAAATTATTTCTCAAAAATAAAAAAATTAATTGAAAAACAAAAATTTATTTAAAAAATAGAGAATAGTTTCATTTCATGGAACCCTCCAAGGAAAGTTCTTGACTCTTCACTAGCTGGAAGAGTCAATTTTTGCAGCAAATTCAGAATATACATGATTTTTTTTTTTTTTAAAAAAAAAAAAAAAAAAAGAATATTCATGAATGTGAGAGAAAGGCAAAGCAAAAAGCCCTTTTGATTTCTTTTGCATTGAGGATATTCTCTTTGGTTGACATTCAAATATTGACCACAAGGAGACCTTTCAAACTCTTTGAAAATGGAAAATTTAGGAAAAAAATTGATTTAGAGAGATCCTCTGTTGAATGTGATTGTCTCTTAATAATCGTTAGATGTTAATACAAATTAAAAATTTGCATGCCCCTAATAAAACTAGATACAAGTTCAAAGTGCGTTTGCAATTTTTCTTCTACACATCCACGACAAAAATATACTCTTTTCTTAGGCCAAGACCGTAAAAAAAACCACTTCTCAGGGTCATCATGGGGGCGGACTTGACCGCTGAACCCCTGTGGTTGAGATACAGATTGCGAAATTGCGTTGTTGTGTCAGAAGAAGGATATAAAAAAAAACTTTTGTTTGTGACGAAATCAATATTTTGCACTTTATAATGAAAATACAAAACTTCACAAATAGGAATGTTATAGGTAAATTAAACGATAATCGCCCGAGTGGTAAATTTGTCTAATAAAAACGATCATATTTAGGTGATAGATTTCATCCGACACGAATTCAACTTATTTGAACTTCAATCAATTTATATACGAAAATAAGTTTATAGTTCATTGTATGTGTGTGTTTTCTAGCCTTTCCAAGATTTTCCAAATCCTTAATTATTAGACTACTTGTTTTCATGTCCTAAAGATAAAGCATTTTCATTATGTCAAAGATGGCAAAGGAACTTGATTGGATTTAGCAGTCAATCTTTGCCTTCTGTTTTGATGTCCATGTGACTATTTTTGACTAATTAACAAACCAAAAAAAATCATTTTAAAATTTAAAGGGCTAGATGCTTTATTAAAGAAGAATATTTTTTAAGTGAATGTACAATTTTACCCTTTCATTCGAAATGATGTACTTTGAGAGATCTAAACCGACAATTTCGTTCGAAAAGAAGTCAACTTTTTTCGATAGATGATATGGAGATGTTTGCTTTCTACCAAGATGATACTATCTTACAACCAAGATCGATATCAAGTTCGTGAAAAATACATAAATGATTCTCAGATGATATGGAGATGTTTGCTTTCTACCAAGATGATACTATCTTACAACCGAGATCGATATCGTGTTCGTGAAAAATTGCGTTGTTGTGTCAGAAGAAGGATATCGAGATGTTTGCTTTCTACCGAGATGATACTATCTTACAACCGAGATCGATATCGAGTTCGTGAAAAATGCAAACATGATTCAAGAACTTGGCAAACTGCACACTACAAATTTCCATACCAAAACCAATCAAGCAGGCCATGATAAAGAACAACACATCTTCTCATTATTTAGTAAACACACAAGTTACAGGGTACATATTGAACCGTGGCTTCGGAAAAAAAACAACCAGTACATAGGTTGTAATGGCAGACCGAACAAACAGACTACCGCTGCCGAAGCTCACAGTCAACAGACATCCACACTTACATCGACTCGAAGCAACACAACATAAGCAAAAGAACACGAAAGACTGGAATGGAATTGAACGAGGATATTTGACCGAATGCTCGAAATGGAACAAGACTTATACATAACACAACAGAGTAATATGACTAAGTATATAGAAAGCTTCTGCAGATACATTGAAGTAATGTGTCTGTAAAGCTAAAACAGCTAGTTATAGAAGAACATTCAGCTTGACAAAACCAGTAGCTAGATCAGTGGGAGTACAAAGACAGGCAAATTCTTAACTGAGACTTGGTAACTGTATTTCTTAGGGAGCCATGGCCATCAAAGAGGAAGCCTCCCATCAATGGAGACCCAAAACAGTGGAACAAGCTAGAAGAAAGCTTGCAAAAAATGAAGGTAATTGGCCATAGTTCCCTAAAACAACCGAGCCACAGAAAGAATACGCTGCCGGGAAGCCCGCTGTTTATGGAGAAAAGAGTTTGCTGAATGCTGCTATCTGTGTGAAAAAGACCATATAAACTCGATGTACCTATACCAGGGTAACTAAGAAACTGTAACTGGGAACTTGTCGATATCTACTCGTATCTTTTAACTACATTGCTGAGCTGACTATTCATGGTTAGACGAGAATGTCGCATCTCCACAAGTCCTCGACGATCATCCCAACCGTGCCACTGCTGATTGAGTGGCAGTTTTTGAGATTCAAACCGACAAGCGACTTCCCCAATCTTTCCAGGAAAGGAAAGCTCTTGTTTGATACTTCCGAACAACCTGACAGGGAAAGAACTTGCAAATTTATCAGCTCTGAAGATGAAAGAACTGCAAGCCCTGCGTCGGTGATTGCACACTTTGAAACATCTAGTTCATTCAGTAACAAGCACGCGTGTGCAATAGCCACCAAACTTGCATCAGTTATCTTTCTGCATCCATCGAGATTGAGAACTTCGACGGTGGAACCGTGCAGCCTAACCAATGTTGAAATTGTTTTGTCTGTCAAATTGATGCAGCCACTAAGGTTCACCTTCACAAGCCCTTCGCAGGTCTCGAGAAGTGGAAGCATTGAGGCATCCGTAATACCGTAAAGGCCAATCAATTCAACATGCTGCAGTTGAGGACATAACTTCCCAACCATTGAAAGACTAGCACTGCCAAAGCCAGGGCAGTTTTGGATACATAAGGATCTAAGGGAGGTGCAAAGAGAGGGCAATGTTACTTCTTGAGCTATATCCTTGATCCCCATGCACTTCACCAAAGTAAGAGACTTCAAATTCCGAATATGGTTTGAGAGGGCACCGCCAACGCCCAATAAGGTGATTCTGTTGCACTCCTCTAGTTGCAAGGTCTCAAGCGATCCTGCAGCTCTGGCGAAAGCTGTCAATCCATTGTCTGAAACAAAACAACACTTCTGAATGCACATCTGCTTCAGGTTTGCAATTCCCTTTCCCATCGCTTCGAGACTCACATCGGTCATCCCTCGGCAAGAAGCAATTGTCATTGACGTCAATTTCTTCAAGCCCTGAGCACTGCCCATGACCCAAAACCCCTTCTCGCTAACATTCTGAAGACCACTGAGGGTTAGGTGTGTTATGGCCTGGCCATAATGTCCGATCACAGCGAGAGAGAAATCTGTTATGTTCAACGCTTGGATCTTCACCTTCGTTATGGCACAAGAAGATGACGCGAATAGACTTGAAACACCTTGATCCCCGACACGAGGGCAATCTCTGATAGAGATGGCCTGCAGTTTAGAACATAATTTTCCAATTGCTTGCAAACCCTCATTCCCAATCTTTGGACATGATTCAATGTTTAAAGAGGTCAAATTTGTGCATCGCTCGGCAATTGCGATCAAGCCTTTGTCTGAGATCGAAGGGCAGTGGCAGAGGTCAAGTTTCTCTAGCAAATGACATTCTCTAGCTATTTCAAACAATCCTTCGTCCCCAACAGATGGTACGTTCCACAGAGAAAGCATCCGAAGAGAAGGGCAACCATGGGCAATCGCCGAAAGACCAAGGTTGGTAACTCCGCGACCGCGAGTGGAGTTACTTCCCCGAATCGAAAGCTTACCCAAACCCCCACGTCCACTAGTTCCTACTGCAATAGCAGCAAGTCTTACATCAGTAGCTTTCTTGCCTTCCAAACATCTCGTAAGAAAACCATTACTTTCATCTTCTCGATCCTCATCACAGTTCACTACCGAAATCTCATCAGATCCAGGCTTCTTCTGCTCAACATTTAAACCCTCAACCATCTGATTGACTGATGTGCTTTTGCTCTTGCAAATTTCAGCCTTACGAATAGTACTCAAAAGCATAAGCCACCGTTTCGAGACGCCCGCGCACGAGCTCCTCTCTCTAGCACTGTGCAGATGTCTGAAGATCTCAAAGAGGCACTCATCAGGAAGAGCTTCAATGGATGGTTTACACTCCAGCTCAAATTCTCTTCCTCCAAACACAACCTGAGCACCGATCCGAGCTCTCTTACTAGGTCGAAAATACAGATCAACATGAGAGCTAGTTGGCAACAAGCCATCCAAATCCATGGGGCTAGGGTAAAAGGAACCCCCAGGGTAACATTCATCATCACCTGAAAACCCAATAACAAGAACAAAAATCAGCCAAAGGCCCAAAACTACATCATCCCAAATTGCACAAATCCCTTCTCTCCCAAAAGTTCCAACTATGCAGTTCATAAGTTAATAAATCCCATCCTAGGATCACTCTCAAAGAAGCTAATTCTAAAACAGATCCACTTACAAACCTAACTAACAAGTTCATTTGACATGATGCATAAACTAGATATCTTCAAATTACTCTCAAGTCTTAAGAAAGAACAACAAACTAGCTAAAGATTTCTACAAAATCAAACAAACCCAGATCACAAAACCTCATAAACAGATTTATAAACTAAAAAACTACAAACCCATCAAGCAAAATCGATTCAAAACCCCTCCAAACCAAAGAAGATAAAAATCAAAAGGAGGAAAGAACTCACCACCGTAATTGACGAGGGCAGGCATGGGAGCAGCAGCAAAAGAACAATCCAGAAACAGAAATAGAACTCAGAAACCACAGAGAACGCGATGAAGAAGCAGGAAATAAAAAATGGGAGAAGGATGAAGAGCATTTGCAGAAAACCCCAATGGAGAAAGGGGGAAAAAAAAGGGGAAATTTTGAGATGTGGGAAGAAGAAATGGAATGAAAAGAGTATATATAATTTGGATTATAGAAATGATTAATATGATAAAATAAGAAAAAGGGGTGGAAGATGTCATTCTCAGTGACAGTGGGTGGGAAAAAAATTCATAGCTTGAGTATGAATTTGAGGTGGGATTGTGAATGTGCAATGTATCTCTCCAAAAAACCGCAAATTCCCAAGCAGACCCCCTCTTGCCCGTTGCCCGTTGCCCGTTTGCCACTGCCCAACCAACTTTTTCCATTACCGACTACCGGAACTTCCCCCCTTTTTCCCACTTTTTTTTTTCTTTTTTTTTTTCTTTTCTTTTTATAATATTCTTCTTCAATAGTGCATGAATCCCAAGCAAAAAGTTGAATGATGAGCTGTTAGATAGAAATAGAATATAATATGTAGATGGTAAATTGGAAAAATAATAAATACTAGGTTAAAAAAAAATTGGTCTCTAAATTTATTTTAATTTTGTAGCAATTTATTATCCGAATTTTAATATGGAACAATTTAGTTCAGGTATTTGTAATGATTTAGTCATTATTGTAAAAAATATTATTAAGATTTTAATGAGATTTCTTAATATGTAGATGATAAATTAGGGTTGGTTGCACAAATAGCCACCGGCTAAAACTAATTGCAAATTTAGCAAACTTTAAAATGTTTTGCAAATATGACAAAAAAATTTGTTTCTATCAGTGATAGACTATTATCACTGACAAAAATCTATAAAAAGCTGAGGTGATCAACGATAGATTTCTATCAGCCATAAGATATCTAGAAATTGTCATATCTGCAAAAATTTTAAAAACATGCTATATTTTTAATTATCTTATTCTAAATTGACACATGTTACAATTTTCCGATAAACTAATTAAGGATTGAATTTTTTTATTAGCTATAAAAACTAAGTTGTTACGTAATAAAATTGTAATATATATCTTCATTGGCTTTTTTTAGTTCATGTTTTCATGAGTTTTTTTTTTTTTTTTTTGAAAGGAAATGTTTTCATGAGTTGAATTATGCTTAGATTGACATAACCATAGATTTTAATATGATTTATTATTGTTATTATTATTTTTTGAATTTAGGCATATGGGATGATTAAATTTGTGAGGATTGAACTCATGACTTTTTAGTTGAAGCCATAATTTAATGTCATTGAGCTATGCTCGGTTTGACAATATCTTATTTGTTGGATTGATATTTTAATGTTATTTTTGAAAAATAAGTATTTATTTTCCTAAATTCTAAAATTGAAGGGGGACACAAATTAAAAAAGAGGTAAAATCTTTGACATGTTGATAGTTTGATCTGACATTTATGAATTCAACATATAAGGAGGGAATAATAACCACCATAAATAACTGCCATATCTTTGTCAAGTTTCTATTAAGTAATTTAAGAAAGAAAAGATTTGGGAAATAACTTTTTTACAAAGTTCATAGAATTAAAACAATAATTTAAAAGTTTACAAATAAAATAATATTTAAGAATCCTGTTCGAAATTTTAAACTAAGTAATTTACTCATAACACAACTATATGTCAATGAAGCTATGATCGGTTTGTCATAATCATTATATTTCTAGAAATATATGAATTATAAAGAAATATTTTAACCGGGTGATTATTTTTTTATAATATGTGAGATTGAGTGACCATTTGGTCACTAGTCTATACAATATGTCGATTGAATTATGCTTATGTTGGCGTCAACTTAATAGATTAATAAAGCATGCAATTTTTTATTTTTACTTTTTTAAAATTCTCTCTTCTTTTATTATTTTGTTATCTATATCGATATTAACTCGAGTGCCACGCCTAGTTAAAAAAATAATACACATGTTTTAGTTACAAATTAAGTAATTGTGAAAATTGATAAATTTCACATTTTTTAATAATTTAATGTGTAAATATATGATATGGTCTTGACTTTTAATGTAACATATATATGCAATAATAGAATAGAAAACTATTTAGGCAACTGTTTTAATGTAAAAAAAATCTAGAAATTCATAAGAAAAAAATATCGAATAAAAACAGCTTTATTTTGGTATAATCTTAAGATTCTACCGTGATGCTTTTCTTACTTTACTTACAAGTTTAATTATGGCAACTAAAATCAGTCTAGAAATTTCCACCAAATATTTGGCCAGATGTCCTTGAATTAAGGTCCATTCGAGAGATTGACGCGTGTTTTTTAAAATTAGATAAAATGACATTTTGCTGATATCACTCTCGCTGGGATTTCTCTCACTCTCGCTCTCGTTCTTTTGCGAGCTCCATTTTATAACTAAAAATTTCTTGTTCTCATGAACGAGAGCGAGAGAAATTCCAGCGATAATGATGTCAGCAAAATGTCATTTTGACTAATTTTTAAAATCGCGCGTCAATCTCTCGAATGGGCCTTAATTTAAGGTCATCTAGCCAAATATCCCAATTTTCACTTGATAATGATATTTTTTTGTTTTATTTTATTTTTTAGGTTGATAATGATAATGTTACTATTCATCACTTATTATCAATCTCTCAAGCATCCAATTTAATAAGATGAAGCTTTATTAGCAAGAATAACTTTATAAAATCAAACCGACTTAATCACAAATTGTATATTTAATGATTTGAGTAGCATAAAAAAAATATTAATCAAATCGAATTATTTTATATTATATTAGACAAACTTTTTTTTTTTTTTTTTTAGTTCAACACAAATGTGGGGATGGAAGGAAATGGTAAATAAATGTCAATTATCGTTGAGTCACTTTTAGCAAACATAATTTAATAAGAGTTGAAAAAAAAACACATATGGTCCAAGGGGTGAGGGGTGAGGGGTGCGGTGGTGTTAATAGATGGGGTTGTGGTCGTCAGCGTCGAAGGAGGGATGGCCAACCAACACTCTTCCAAATAAGCGTCTCTCGACGATCAAGAAGGTGATATGGGCAGGCGTCGTGAATTTTTTAGAGGCGACAGTGGGAGGCATTAGGGTGGCCGGCGTGAAGGTTTTGTGTCTGGTTGAGAATGCTACAATCATCCTAATGGAGGAAGAGGTTGGTGCGGCAGGCGTACGACCGACGTCGACTGGTCATTTGGTGATGGAGGCCACCAGCGTAGTGGAGGACGTCACGCCGCAAGGGGTGATCCAGGCGTTTGACGGTCCGGGTGTGAGCTGGTGCGAGAGCAACTAGGATTGTAAAAAAGTCTCGCTTGGCGGCAATGACGACTGAGGAAACGATGAAAACCAGGGTTCAAGACCCTATTCGTGAACTGGTCTGGTTCATTGGGAACCGATTGGACTAGGGATCGAGTCGAGGGGTTTGGTCAGTCTGACCGGTCTGGTTGGGTCGGTTTCGACGGAATGGTCGTGCGTGCCTCTTAACTCCTCTGTATATGCATGTTAAAACAAAATGTGAAACTGCTGATAAATATAAAAACGTAAATACATTATGTATGATGAAAGAGTAACATACGTTGTATATATTCAAAAACAAATCTGAAATTATTAATAAATATAAATACACAAATACACGGTAGGTACCCAATATAATCCAAAACATCAAATATAAAAATTTAAGTTTATGGTTGATAATTAGTAGAGTTGAAAACTAAAAAATTCAAATCGCAAAATAGAAAATGAAATAGGAAATCAACACCCAAAACCTTGAAGAGTCGAAGAAGCGATGACCATAGGGGTATGATTCAAATTTCTCTTCTTAGAATGAATTAGAGCTTTATTTAATTAATGGAGGGATCGAACCTCTTGACGTTAGTCAACGGCACAACCATATACCAATTGAGTTAGGCTAGGTTTGACAAATTAATTTAAAAATTAATAAATTATAGTTTTTTTAATGTAAATTTTTTTTTAATTATTTTTTTAAGTAAAAAAAAAAAAAAAAAAAGTAATATGTGCCTAATTTATTATGTCAATTTTTCTTCTCTTCTCTTTTGAAGGAGCTACGACCTCTTAATGGTACTAGAGGAGACATCTTAACTTTTAAATCATATATATTCATATTTATTTATTTTTATTTATTTTTTTATTATTATTATTATTATTTTTTTTTTTTTTTGGTGTTTTATGTCATTCTTATTTATTTTTAACAATGGTTGAAGTAAAATATTGATGTTGGGTAAATGGTGTGGGTAAAAAGGCTTGTAGTACATATATTATTATAAAATGAATATATGATGTATTTCATGAATCCTTATTTTCCAAGCAATTGATTGTAGTAGAAATATTTGCACTAAATATAATAAATATATTACCCATTGCTTCCCCAAACAAAGGAAGTAGTCAAATCGAGCATAGCTTAACTGACATAAAGTTGTGTCTGTGATTATGAGGTCATGGGTTCAATCCTCGTTTTAATTAAAATATCGTTGCAAAAAAAAAACAAAGATAGTAGTCAACTTTAATTTAGAGAGAAGTTTGACTAAAAAAGTTAGGGTTTTGAGGAAGGACAAATGTCATATGGGGTGGCCTTCCAAGCCATATGGTTCTCTTAATTTTCACAATTTTATTTTCTAATAATGTGCAATGAATCTCAATCTTTAATTATATATTTTTTTATTTTTCTCAATTTGTAAGTCCAAGTAGACCATTTTGAGTCAGAAAATAAGGCCTCTAAATAAAAGAAAAAAAAATAGGTTAAAAGTTCAATGTATTAATTTATTTCTGCCCCACTTGTTATTATATTCATTTATCATGTTATCTAAACTTTTAGCTTCTTTTTAAAATTCATTATTTTGTTTCATTTCAATCATTTACATGTGATTCACAAATATTTATGATTTATAGGTTTTTTTTCTTATGGTTTCCCTCCTACACATCAATAAATTAGAGATTAGGTTTAGTTAATTTCATTTATAGATGTACCACTCCATAATTATTGACTAATTAGGTCAACAAGAGCATAGCTCAACGGCATGAGATGTATCGCCTAGTGACCATGAGATTTTATGTTCAATCTCCCACCCAACATGTTATCAAAAGAAAAAACAATTATTGACCAATTAGATATTAGGTTTTAATTTCTTTTAAAAATATAACACTCAATTACAGAACTTAAATAAAATAATAATAAAAAAAAAAATTGACTATTTGAGAGGGTGAGTGAGTTATTATAGTCGGTGATTATAATAGTATGTAGGGTTATAATAATTGTGAATAATAAATACTATTGAAGTCAATAATTGTGAATAATAAATATTATTGAAGTCAGTATAGTTGCTTCTATTTGAGGGGGTGAATGAGTTATTATAGTCGGTAGTTATAATAGTATGTGGGGTTATAATAGTTGTGAATAGTAAATAAAGTGAGTATAGTTGCTTTATTGACGGTGGATTATAATAGTCTGTCAAACATAGACTGAGTTATAATAACTCAGTTCACCCAACTCGAAGTTGGTACTCCAAACACTTCCTCAATAGTTTATCAACTTCACTTCTTTGTTTATTAACTTTTTTTTTTAGTGAATATTGTGATTTGGTAAAAAAAATTCTATTGGTGAATGCGTAAGCTTGTGGTAGCAAGAATCGTGTTAAAAACGAGTAATGTCTCACATTCTTTATTTTTCTTCTATCTTTCTACTCTATCGCAATAGGTATAGTTATAACTTTTCATGACTAAATTGATGTGATATGTGAATAATTTAACGCGTTATCATTTGATATATATAAATAAATAGTACACTATGTGTTTCAATAATTATTGAATTGTACTCCAAGATATTTTTGAGGGGTGATTTTTTCTTTTCTGTAAATAATTTTTTTTTTTTAAGGTGAAAAACAAAACTTTTAAAATGTCTAGGAACATGATTGAAAATCTACCCAAAATTGAGAAGTATTTTAATAACTAAACCTTATTTATTTATTATTATTATTATTATTTTTTTAAACAAAACTTTATATGTCAAATAGGGAAATGAAAAGAAAATGGCCACTTGTGTGGGAGAGCCATGGAAGACCATGTTGAACCTGTTATCTTGGTTCATTGTTGTCTCACAACCAAACATACTCTTACTAAGCTGTGTCATTCTTTATGTCTATTGTTTTTAATTTGTTTGATGTTTTTTCTTTCTTTTTGCAAATCTCAAGGAGACCTAATCCTAATTAATGATGAAATGGAAAAGAAAAACAATACATTATAATAGCTATGAATATTTTTTAATTTTGTTTATTTTTATTGATTAAAGATATATCGTGATATTCAATCGAAATATTGCTCCAACTAGTTAAGACACATTGGTCTTTTTTTTTTTTTTTTTAAGAAGAATTCTAACCACTGACCACTCGATCGAAGTACATATTTTATGTCAGTTGAGTTATATTCATGTGTTGACAAAACATATTGTACTATTGACTAGAAGTTAGAGGAGATATTTGACCAGATGACCTTAAATTAAGACCCATTTGAGAGATTGACCCGCAATTTTAAAAAGTAGTCAAAATGACATTTTGCTTACATCACTCTCGCTTGGATTTCTCTCGTTCACGAGAAATTTTTAGTTATAAAATGGAGCCCGCAAAAGAACGAGAGCGAGAGCGAGAGAAATCCCAGCGAGAGTGATGTCAGCAAAATGTCATTTTGACTAATTTTTAAAATTGGGCGTAAATCCCTCGAATGAGCCTTAATTTAAGGACATCTGGCCAAATATTCCAAGTTAGAGATTAGAATACTTGAGACCACCTCATATGTTGTTGAACTAATAAGAAAAATAAAAATAGATTAGTAAACATTGTTGAACTAATTTTTTTTTAACATTAAATTACATACTTGATCATTGTTTTTGTGCTGTTAACAATACATTAGTGTCAACAAGATTATAGTTCAACTAACATGACGTATGAACTAGTGACCAAGAGGTCACAGATTCAATCTCTCATCTTCACATTTGTCAAAAAAAAAAAAAAAAAAAAAAATCACAAATCCCTGTCTTTTTTATTTTATTAATTTTTTTTTTCTTTTCTCAAAATCAATACAAATTCACTATGGGTAATTAAAACTAACATAGTTCAATTGACATTAAGTTGTGTCGGCCAAGAGTTCAATCTTATTTAATGATGAAAATATCCGTGGATATGTCGATATATCCGTAAATCGAAGGGTTCCATATAGATAGTAAGAATAAACGGATATCTCCAATATCTTTTATAAATACCCGTAAACATTTATTAATTTAAATCATTTTGTTTTTAAAAAATGACCGACTATATCGATATTTCACCGATATATCCATGGATATTCGTATAATTGAACTTCTGATATGGATATTGATATTTTCGTAATTGATCTTATTGTATAGCATTACATTTAAACTTTTTTTTTTATTAGGATTGATTAATAAACACAAAAATTTTTATTTTTATTTTTTTTATTTTGGGATGGAGGAATTCCAACTATCGACTTTTTGGTCATCACCATGCTTGCTTTGGCAATAAACACCAAAGTTAGTTCATCATTACCAAAGTTAGTTCATCATTACTTTTTAATAAGTGAAATCTAGTCACATGGGTTTCACTACAATTATCTTGTCCCAATTTTATTCTATAATTATTAATACACTTCCATTTTAAAAAAAAAAATATAATAGGAAGGGGGTATTAATTCAAATCTTAGACATGTACTCACATTGTCACTCTTATCTCTTATAGATAACAAAAATTTGAGATGCATGCATTTTCTTTGGTAAAAATCATATTTTTCCATAACAAGGAGAAATGTTACGTGTGCATTGAATATGATTTAATTTTTAGGTAGGTCATACGTATGAAAAGTTGTTTAGAAAAAGGAAAAAAATAAGAAAAAGAAGGCACGTCAATGTGGTGGCACAATTTAGGGTCAATTACATTTTTGGTCCCCGAAGTTTGAATTTGATAGCATTTAGGTCCCTAGGGTTTCAAACTCAACATTTTTTGTCCCTGAAGTTTACATTTGATGCGTTTTTTCTCTCTCCTTCAATTTTTCAATTAAATCTTAACGGAAAGCTGACGTGAAAACTATTTTTTAATATAAAAAATATTAAAATTACAAAAATTACAAAAATATTTTTTTATTTCTCTTCTTTCTTCTTCTCCCTCAATCTTTCGTCTTCTTCTTCCTCTGGTTACCTACAATTGAAAAGTTGAGCTTCAATAAGTTTGTTTTTTCCCCAAAGTCAAGACCGAATGAAGAGGGGAGAAGGAGAAATGAGAGAGAAATTTTTTTTTTTTTTTTTTAATTTTACTAATTTAAAACTTAAAAAAAATAATAAAAAATAGTTGCCACGTCAGCTTTCCGTTAAGTTTTAACAAAAAAAAATTGACGGAAGGACCAAAAATACTCCAAATGCAAACTTCAGAGACCAAAAATATTGTGTTTGAAACTTTAGGGGCCCAAATACTACCAAACTCAAACTTCAGGGATCAAAAATTTAATTTACCCTTGAATTTAATTTAAGCGAAAAATATACCTATATCATTGTTTTTTAAAGTGAACTTAACTCAGCGGTGTAATTGGCATACTCTCCTCCCTCTAGAATTAGTTTTAATCTTCCTACCTTATCTTGGTTGTACTAAAAAAAAAAAATCTTCCATTTTTTTAATAATTTTTTCATTAAAAATAACAAATTAGAAATTACAATATCAAAAATCAAGATTGATTAAATCAACAAGCAATCTCCACCAATCACATTGAATCTTCAAAAATAAAAAAAGATTCAAATACTCATGTGGAGAGAGAGAGAAAGAATCACATGATTTTATTTGGTCAATTTGGGATATGTTTGTTGAAGTGTGAACATTTGGGAAGGGCAAGGTTCATTGTAATCAATCCCAAGGTTGGTTTTGACATCATACTCAATTATTATTAAATAATACCAAAAATCCATAATTAAAAGTTATACAATCAAAAAGCATGTTAGGGATCCACACATTTTAATCATATATTATTATTTTATTTAGGGGTTTAATATATATATATATATATATATATATATATATATATATATATATATATATATATATATATGTGTGTGTATCATCAAGTTGAATATTATCCCTTATTTTTTAAATTCATTGTATGAGAAATGGGTGGCAAAGCATGAACCTTCCTTTCCATTTTGCTTCTTTTGAATTTTCTCATTTCTAAAGTTTGACAAAAAAAAAAAATAGGTAAGAAAGGATCATCTTTGATTCATCTTAATCTAAACACATTTTATTTTATTTTATTATAGAAAAAGCAAACTATTGATACATGCTAAAATATTATCATTAATGAAATATTATTCATACTTTTGGTCTCATTTTTAGGTTGGAAGGTTGGATAAAGTATGATGTTGTTTGAGAGAGGTTTACAAACCCAATTCTGTTTTTTAGAAAAATAAATAAATAATTGAAAAAAATATTATGTATTAACTTCGAAAAATTACATGTTTGGAGTTTATGTTTAATAACATTTAAGTCCCTTAATATTCAAACTCGTCATTTTAATTATGAGATTTGAGTTTAGAATCATTTTGATCCCGTCGTCCAAAATTTGTTAGGATAGCTAACAAGATTTTAATTTTATTAATAAAATATATACCTTCTTAATATACTTTTTAATATTTTTAAATGAAATATATATTTCTTTTTTCCTCTTCTTCCCCTTTCTCCATCCCTCCTACTTCCATTATTATTCTCGAGCTAACTATACATAGTTGTGTTTTTCCTTTTTGTTGTTTTTCTTCTTCTCATATCTTTCTTCTTCTCTTTTTTACCCTTCTTCTCCACGTTAAAAATAAAAAAAAGTTATTTCAGATCTAGAACGAACCCAGATCTGGAAAGTTCGTCATTCGTCGTCGTCGTCACCACTTGTTTGTTTTTTATGATTAATTTTTCATTTTGATTCACATCTTGAACGAACTAATTCGTCCAGATCTGAAGAACTTTTTTTTAAAAAAAAAAACGTAGAGAAAAATGATGAAAGGAGGAAGGAAAAAGAGAAAAGAAGAAAAAAAAAACGAGTGGCCGCAAGGCGACCATGAATGGTTGGCTGGAGAATGATAGAAGGAGGGGAGGGAGAAAGGCAAGGAAAGAGGGAGGGGAGGAGAAAAAGAAAAGAAAAGTAAAAAAGAAAAAATAAATATTTTATTTTAAACTAATTAAAAAAACATATTTAATATTAAAAAAATAAAAAATAAAAATATTTTATTAATAAAAAAAACTATCGTTTCTAGCTACGAGTTTTGGACCGAGTGACCAAAATAGTATTAAAAACAAACCTTAAAGATTAAAATGTCGAGTTTGAAAACTTAGATACCTGAATCTAACTGAATCCAAACTTCAGATTTTTTTTTTTTTTTTTGAATGACTACTTTTAATTAGGTCAATTAAACAAAAATTTTAACTTGAAAATAGTGATTTCAAATGCGAAATAACTCTATTTTTGCAATTCGTCCCAATGTAATTTTGAAAAATAAGTTTTAGAAAGAAAAAAAATTAAAACCAACATGTGAAATAACCTCTCAATTAGTGGATTACTAACCATAACATTGATAGGACACTTTGCATCTTATATGTACAAAAAAAACGACAAAAACATAAGTACTAGAGAGTAGAAATGAATTAATTCTCTTAGAAAAAGTATAGTTGATATGAAATAGCTCAATCTAATCTCTTAATATCATTGGAGACCAAAGTTTAGAACATAAAGTTATCCATTCATTTCATTTGGGTTCATCTCTTTGGAAGTGTTTTTTGTGAAAGTAGCTCTCAAATCGATTCACATCATGTTTAAATGATGTCTCACCTCTTTTAATGGCCTCCAAAAGTCAAAGAAGGACAACCTTCTTTTAATAATTTTCATTCAATTTAGATAAAGGGATTAAATTATATTGAATTTTATATATATATATACAACATGTTGGGGTGGGGGATTGAACCTAGAATCTCATAGTCACTAGATACATCATACCGTTGAGTTATGCTCTGGTTGGCTATTGAATTTTATATTTGATTAGTGGATGTAGCTCTTTTTAATTACTCATCCAAATTTCTCTTAAAGCAACCACCAAGAGTTGTAATCTTTAAGTTGAAGGGTCAATTTGATAAAGCGAGAAACAAAAATGATAATTAACAATTTATAGGGGTGCAAGTGGTTCGGTTCGACTTGGTTACGGTATAAAACCAGAGTCGAACCAACATATTCGGTGAAGGAAAAAAAAAAAACTAATGTTGAACTGGTGGGATGTAGAAATTGCGCCGCCCGCCTAGAGCGACATTCCACGTTCAGGTTGAGTCTGGATGATTCTTCAGACGTGCGTAACAGGTTGAGTCAGAGGCAACGTGTAAACGAGTATTGTTGGGAGCTCGCTAGTGATGGGTTGCGAGAGTTATTGGGCATGTACCTTGTGATATGCACGAGATTATAACGAAATTACAAAGATGCATCATGGGGATCGAGCTTTGGAACTAAAGTTTAACAAATCAATATGTGCATCAACCGATCGCACATATCATTTGAAAAATTAAATGATTCTTTATGTAGATATTATTATCGGTCGGCTCGGGTTTGTTGTGGTGCGCCAATACTGCTTCCCGAAGCCAACCGCCACAAATCGACATGACTTCTGCACAAATTGCACCGACTGCATGAATCGAACCACCAACGGTTTTGGCTCGGTTTAATCTTTCACCCCTAATAATTTGAATATAGCTAGGATTATAAAAGATATCTAAAGCTACAACATATCCATCTGCAAATTGGTCCAAGTCCAACGCATGATAAGTTGCAATATGAATATCTAAACAGTGAATATTTTGAATTTGAATTTGAATTGCCAGAAATTGTTTATATTTCTTTCTTAAAGATTTATCCCAATACATAGAGATTATATATCAACCATTGAAAATCAAAACAAAGAATATTTTCTCTCATTGTGAGTTGTGACTCAGAAAGTACACATTCTGAGTGATAATATTTATGCCACCAAAAAATGATTCTACTTCCTCCCAAGTCCTACCTACATATTCTCTATTATCAGAATGGGAGATAAAATTTCTCATCAAAGGGTAGGGTCCATATCCTTAAAACAGTGAGTATTCTCTGCTGAAAAGGAGTTTCAAAAGGCATCTTCAACCATAAACCCTTCAAAATTTATAGTCTTTTAATGGCACAACCACCAGACAAAAAGACAATGGGGCTAGACTTTGTCCATTATTTGTTCTCTACCATCCAACACAGCTGACAGCAATATCACCACAAAATCAAACTCAGTATTATCAGAATTCAAAACCAGGAGAGTTTGTTTTAGAGATTAATATCTATTCTTTTACATCAAGTCAATCATCAACATTGCATCAAACACACTGCAAAGTTGATGCTTCTGCATATAATTACTGTCATGTGTAGAAGAAACTATAAAGAAAGCTTGACATGTATGTATATACTAAGTATATATTAGCTGATGGTCGGAGGGGGCTCACCTTTTAGCTCGCCGATCATTCAGAAGATCTTGGATTTCGGGTTATCTCACACTTGGCCCCACCCCTAGAGGTCTCCAATGTACCAATAGAAAAGGTTAGCAAACCAGGTGGTGTCATTTTGTATGTTAACTTACACCGAACTGATCCCAAGTTCAGGCGGTAGCTGTTGAATTAAACTCCGAAACTAAATAAAAATCACAAACATGGTGTATGCACAAGGTGGTGGTTTTTGATTGACTGGCTCAATAATACAGTCCTTCTTCTTCCCATTCTTCTACAAGAAAGTCTACCATTTCCTGTCAATTATATAATGGTAAGATATTCAAAGCAGAGGATTTGAATGTGTAGTCAACTAAAGAAAACACCAGATTACAGAAAAAAGCAGACTTACAGATAAAGCTATGCGCCGATGAAAAGGTCTTTTGCTTTCCAGCAAGATTTCTTTAGTCATATACCAACTGCAAACAGAAACCAAGCAATATGGTAGGCACAAAAAATTTATATGACTTCCCAAAATGCATGCATGAGACATTTGGAGACAACTAAATCCACAGGAAATTTGACTTCTCAAAATGCATGTGTGCTTCTACTAAAAAAACCTTCTACCTGATTTTTTATGACCCAAATCTTCCAACAACTAAAGAATGTAATAAGAAAATATTCAATTAAGTGGTAGAAATATCGGGAAGAGAAGGATTTCATTTGCATTATAAGCATGTAGACATATATAACAGCAAAGTTGATGGCATGAATGAGTACGTAACTGCAATAAAATTACACTCACCTTAATCCTGTAAGATGATTTTTTTTAGTTCGTTTAGTAGACTCACGATTTCCGACCCATCGAAGTCTGGTCTGGGTCCAAAGAGCAAAACCTGCAATTGGGAATATAAACTTGTAACCAACTTTAATTTTTCAATGACACAAATGGACTCACTTTAAACCAAACTAGAGCAGCTACAAAAGTAATATTGGGAATATTAGTAGAATATTAGTAAGGGCATGGGGTAATTAGAGATCTTAGAAGGGGGGAATGATTTTGGGGATTGTCGAGTGTGAGACTTTGACAGAGACATAGCCCTCTCGAAAGGCTATTGATATTGTAATTTCTTTTTAACATTGCAATATAGTTCTATTGTGTGTTTTCTTGTTAGGGGAATCCTAACATAATGATACTAAAGCTATATGAAGAATGCACGTGCAAACAAAGGAATGTCTCTTTTGCTTTTCCATCAAACAATGAATAATAAGATCTGAGCTTACCATGATTTACAAAGTCAGAATGATTGCTCAGATTGTCAGTGCCACCTCCATGATTAGGGTTGTGGTTTGTTGTGCTGATAAATGAGTTCTGTCGAGGTTGAAGCATAAGCATCTCATCGAGATCACATGTGCTTGTACTCCAAAAATCTTCTGACATGCTTGGCATCCTACCATTCAGATTATTCCCAGAGCCAGCCGGTGCAGGTTTAGTGCTCCTACCAAAAGAAAGACTTCCTCTGTTAGAAGCATGTTGAAAACAGTGGATAAAATAACTCCAGAACAGACAACAACGTAATAGTTTATGTAATGATGAATGCACATGCATGAACATCATGATACTGCCATTTCTGATTGCCTCTCGTAATACTTTTAAGTCGAGAGAAGAATTCAATAACATGCTTAAGCTAAGGGACCTCAATGAAGTTTGAAATAAACCAACTATGAAGATCATTGTCCAATATATAACTCAGGAAAACGAACCCTCAATGTCATGGACCCAGTTAATGAGAATGAAACATGAAGAATTATAACAGAGAGGTGAACAACTTTAGTGAACATGAAGAAAAATAAATTATCAATCAGTTGATAAATCAAGGATATATGTATACAACATGTTCACCACCTGCTACTCTATTGACCATCCGAAAACTCACACTCCAAAATCTAGTATAACTCAGTACTAAGAGCTTACTTTTGAGAGCAAGAATAGATTCCAATGATGAGCTCAATTACTAATCCACTCAATATATGAGCTTTTATTTAGCTCCTACCATTTACTTAGAGATGTATTTAGAGTCCCATTAGCTTCAATGGATCAGAAAATTTCCGAGATAGAGAAAAATCCAGTTATAAATCCGTCTGGGTTATCTAGGATTCTACTTCCTATAATATCCCAATTTTTCACTTAAATATGTCCATTTCTGACATTATTCTATCAATGTTTCCTCAAAAAAGGAATTATTAGTAAGTGCACACAGCCACAAATTAACCTATTTAAAAAAAAAGGTTAGCACATTGTGTTGAGGTTCAGTCCATGGAAGAAAATGAAGCTACCATCTTCCCTTTCTTCTTCAGGGATGAACACTTGCTAAGAATCAACTGGTATTACTTTTACTTCCAAGATTCCTTAATTGCAGATTAAGAAATGCTAGGTCTATAAATGAAATCTCCATAGGAGAAGCTGAAAGTATTTGCAGAACAAACTCAATCCGTCATGTCATCAGTTAAAACAGCCATCCAAAACAATGACAATCATAAGACCAATATATCATGGATCCATACATCAGGGCAAAAAAAAAAAATCCCCCAAATGAACAAGTTGAATCAATTGCAGACAACCCAGAGAAGTGTTTAAGTTTCTACATATTTCAATTAACTCACAGAAAAAAAAGGTTCAAACTTTTCAAGCGATTGTTCAGAAATGGGGTGATCGACAAAGAGCGAGAGGACTTACCCCAAACAAGAGAGTAATCGATCGATCCAAACGGAAACCCAGCTCTCTCGCGTCACCATATTCGGCGAAAAATCAGATTACAAACATCAAACATACCGAAATCGAATTCGAATTCGAGATCGAAAATCGAAAATCGAACTCGAAATCGAAATCGAAATCCCTAAAACCGGATAGAACAGGATAAACGGAGTGCGATTGGATAAGAAATTATTGTGATTGTGACTTTATGGAATCGAGTTGGTGATCAGTAATTTTGTTTCGTTCATAAAAAACTGAAACCGTGTTCATCTTTTCTCCTTCCTCTTCCTCTTCTTCTTTCTTTTTTTTTTTTTTTTTTTTTAATTTTTTTTTTTTTATTATTATTTATATATTATTTATTTTATATGGTAATTTGTGCCATGAATGTTCCTATAATACAATAATAATTTATTTATTTTTTCGGTCCAAGTCGGGTATCTTCGCGTAATTGACATGTAGTCCTTCGTCTGAAGTTGAAGGTTCAAATCCTTTTCACCTGTTGTCGATCTCAAAAAAAAATAAACTTTTTTTTTTTTTAACAGATTTAAACTTACCCTCAAACTTGTATCAATTTTCACTTTAGATTTTCAATTTCATAAATTTTTGTTCGAATATTGTTAAGAAAAGATTTTTATATGCGTTCACTTAATTATAAAACATATGTATTGTACCAAATTTATAACAATTCAAAGAAATTTTTGTTCGAAGATTGTTAAGGAGGCGTTTGGCCCAAGAAATTGAGAGAGTTAGAGTTGTTTAGTCTGAAATTGTTTAGTTTTGAGAATTCTGAAGTATGTGTATTTGGGGGAGGGAGTTGTTGAACTTAAAAGACTTCTTCCAATCTCAATAAATTCTAAAAAAAAAAAAATTATTTTTATTTTATCTATCCTTTGGACAACAAAAATAATTTTGAGCACAATACCTCACATTATTTTTTCACTAAACTTTAATACCTCACATTATATATAAACCTTAAACTCTAAATGCGCATTGAAAAAAAAAACAAGAGCATAGCTCAACCACAATTATTTTTTAAGATAACAAAAATAATTTTGAAGATAACAAAAATAATGCGCATTGATGTATCCTTAAACCCTAAATGCGCATTGATGTATCCTTCACAATTATTTTTGAAGATAACAAAAATAATTTTGACCACCATATTTCACATTCTTTTTACAATATCAATCACATTATTTATTCGTTTTATTTGAATAATTTAGAAATAAAAGAGAGTCGTACAATAGTATGTTAAATATTACAGGTGAATTTGAAAAATTTTAATTCATTAATTTAAACGGATCCAAATAAGCTGATGTTTTTATTTTTCTCCATTGTAAAAATATTTGAATTTGGTTTGGGTACATTTTGAATTTTATCATATGATTTTATTTTATGGTAATGGGTAATACCACTTTACATGACCAGTTTAATTTTTTGTATACAAAAATTTAGACTCCGTTGGATAACGATTTCATTTTAATTTTTTGTTTTTGAAATTGTGTTTACTTCCTCCCAATTTTTTTTATTATAATTTTTTTTTTCTTATAAAAAAAAAAAAAAAAATTAAATTCTTAGCTTTTTTTTTTTTTTTTTTTTTTTTTTTACTTTCAAATCTTTACTTCGATTTTGAAAACATGAGTAGAAGTAATGTTTATAAGCTAAATATTAATAAGGAAAAAAAAAAACAAATAGTTATGGAACTTAAATTTTAAAAAACGTTTCCATCACTATACATTAGAAATTTAGAAAAAAAGAGATACAATATTTTCAACTAAAGTTTGTAACCTTTCACACTCCATACACCTCCTTAGTCCATAGGCCTAATTCCATTTAACTGTTCAAATTAAAAGCTTCTTCTATCTTTTTAGAACACAAATTCAATTAAGATATTGTTTTTTCTAGAAAAAAAACACAGTTAAATTCTACCTTTTGCAAATTGCTTATTACAATATTATACAAGGTCACCTCAACCACACACTAAAAAAAAATTAAAGTATTTTGAAAAATGAGTAGAAACAATATGGAGGATGAAGAATGGAAATTAAAGAAAATTTGTTTGGTGTGTAATTTTGGCTGTTTTTTTTAATAATATTGTACTTTTTAAAACTTTTTATAAAAATAGTGTAGGTTTGAAATTATTTTTTAAAATATTGTTGTTTTAAAGACCTCTACATTTGAATGTCTTTTAAAAAGACGATCTTGCTCCACATGGATCATCTACATTCCTTTTATTAAAAAAAATGATATTTTTTTAACTAGATATTCAAAATTTTCAAAAAAATGTATGGTTGGAAGGCTAACAGAGAAGCTACAATTTGATATGTGGGGTCACTATTTTTAGAGTTGTGTAGTAAAATATACAAATGATCGAAGTTTAGCTACAGTTTTGAAGTTTTCATAACTTTGACGATATATATCTTTTGATACACAACTCCAAAAATAGTGAAACTAGGTATCAATTGAAGCTCTATGTGTTAGCTTTCCAACGGTACTCTTTTCGAAGTTTTTCAATATCTGGGTAAAAATATATCAATTTTTGAATGCACTCCTCAAAGAATCGTGTCAGTTTTGAAATTTGCAGAACTATAGTTCAAGTCTTTATCTTTTGATACACAACTCCAAAAATAGTGAAATCAGGTATAAATTGAAGCTTTTGTTAGCTTTCCAACCATACATTTTTTGAAAATTTTGAATATCTGGTTAAAAATATATCATTTTTTTAATAAAAAGAACGTAGATGAGACGACCTGGAGCAAGATCGTCTTTTCAAGAGACGACTTTCATCGACGTAGAGCAAGATGTCTTTTCAAAATACGAACTTTGCTCGTAGAGGTTTCCAAGACGACCTCCCTTTAAAATAGCAATAATATTTTTAAAAATAGTTTCAAACCTCCAATATTTTTATAAAAAGTTTTCAAAAGTACAATATTATTAAAAAACTGTAATTTTCTATATATATATATATATAAGAAATTGAATATTATATAGTAGGTTGAGAGAGACTCTCGTGACTGCACTTTTGTTTTTTTTTTTTTTTTCTTCCCAGCCGAGCATAGCTCAATTGACGGGTCTTGACTAATAGGTCAGCGGATCAATCCCCACCCCACATTAATTAAATAATATATATATATTTTTTATTTTCAAATTCCATAGATTACGCATGTTAAAAATAATTAGTAAAAAAATAGAAAAAAAAATAGATATAATTTTAAAAAATGTAAAATTGTGATTGTCTTCTAGATTAATGATTTATTATTTTATACCATTTTTCTTTTTAAATTTCGTGATTTATTTATTATCTATTTTTTTTTTAATTTCATGGATATGTTAAAGCATCTAAAAATAATTAGCAAATTATCCTCTTTAATTTATATTTATATTTTTTTCAAATATGCAAATATGATATGGGTTCATCATATTAAAAAGTGACATCACTTCGGTTTCGATGAAAATGGAAAGCATATGACTTTTCAAATAAATCAAAGTTATATTCCTAAACCTATGCAAATTTATTTTAATTTCGTGATATAATACGTATTATTCGAATTTGGTAGATGGATATCCATGGTTAAAAATAATTTAAAATTGATAGATATAGTTTTTTTAAAAATAAAATTGGAAATTATCTAGATCCATGTTTATTCTTATTTTTATTTCGTGATCTACTTATTATAGTTTTTTTTTCTTTTCGAATTTCGTAGATAGATATTGATTGTTAAAATTAATTAGTAAAAAAATGAAAAATTATTAGCCATAATCTTAAATAAATAAAAATTGAAGTTATACTACTAGATCAACAATTTATTATTTTATATTATTTACTAAAAATAAATATTGATTTATTTATTATCCTATTATTATTTATTAATTCGTGTATATTAAAGATCTAAAAATATTTAGCAACAAAATAGAAAATATGCATATTATGTAAAAATTTGTTTGCAAAAAAAATAATAATAAAATAATAATAAATAAATAAATAAATAAATGCATATATTAATTTTATTATTGTGCTGGTTGGCACAAATAGCAATTTGGTCCAAACTAATTACAAATTTAACAAACTTTAAAATATTTTGTAAATATGGCAAAAAAATCTGTTTGTATCACTGATAGACTTTATCATATCACTGATAGACTTCTATGAGTGATAGACTATTATCACTAACAAAAATCTATAAAATGCTGAGGTGATCAGCGATATAGACTTCTATCAGCCATAAGATATCAGCGATAGAAATTGCCATATCCGCAAAAATTTTAAAAACATGCTATATTTTTAATTATTTTATTCTAAATTGACATCAGTTACAATTTCCCTTTATTATTTTTCAATTACAATTTAATAGAGATTTAGAAAGGACAAATAATAAGATGAGAGTAAATGACCATAGTGGGAGGGGAAGGTATCAGCCAACCATTTATCCATAACAATTTGAGTTGTGGTATTAAAATGACCATAATCTTGGTTAAAACCTGCATATGTGGTAAAGTTTATAGGCAATTCCCAAGAGTCGATGACCACCACATCCGCAATGCACCTCAACGCGTCCTTAAAACTTTGAGCTACGTCTTTTGGTTTAAAGCGACTGTTTCTTGCTTCGTTAAAAATAAATTTTCTTATAGCAAGCTCAATATTAATTAACAAAAATCATATTAATTATTGATGGGTTCTTTTTTAACTACTATTTTGTAATGTCATAGAAAAATTGAAAATAAAAGTGATTTATGGATAACAACTATATGGAGAGAAAACAACTACTTTTATTTATTTTGAAAATGATACTCTCTTCAACTTATGCTTTATTAAGTTTTTTTTCAGGTATTTAATTTAACTTTATGTGAATTGAGCTATTATCTTTTATTAAATTTTATTATTTTAGTTTCATTAAATTAATACATGTATCACATATAGAATAAATTAAGGTAAATTATGTTTTGAGCTATTATCTTTTATTAAGTTTTATTATTTTAGTTTCATTAAATTAATACATGTATCACATAATAAATTAAGGTAAATTATCTTTTTAGTCTCACATGTGAGATTTGTGTTAGTTTTGTGCATAAGTTTAAAAATTGGACAATTAAATTTCTAACATTTAGAAAATAATCGATATTTAGCCTCTCGATTTTTTTCATACGTGTGTAATTTGTTTTTGTTTTTTTCTTTAAAATGCACGGATTAACGCAATAGTAAATCGAAATGTTGAATCAAATAGGTAAGTAGTAGCAGTTTTTATTAATATGAGCAATTTTTTTTCTTTTTTTCTCCATTTAAATTTTTTATCTACTTATTTAGGAAGAATTATGTAGGGATGTACATGAGTTGGGTTGAACGGTTTTTCAACCTAATCCGAAAATTTCGAGGTGGTGGATTCTCAATCCAACCCAACCAAACATTTCAAACCCAACCAAACATTTCAGTCAACCTAACCCTTCAATTTTCAAGTTGGGTTACATCTACATGCTTCTTACTATATCGTACTATCATTCCCGCCTCTGCAATTTAGGTCTTGGTTTGTTTCTCTACTCCATTTAACTTAAATTACAACTTTAATTCCTAAAAAATGGTATAAATGAACACAAAGCTAATTTGTAAATATAAACAAGTTTTAATTAAGTAGAAAAATTTACAAACAGAGATCGGAGGAAGAACAACACAATATGAACAACACATATCTGCCTGTCGTGAAGAACAATTATTGAGCATTTGCTAGGGTTGATAGGGTTGTATTAGTTTTATTATTATTAATATTATTTTTTGGGATTATTCAACACAACCCTATCAAATATTAATTAACTTGAATAATTATAATCCCTATCAGAGACAGAGAGATGAAGAACAACACAATCTGAACTATATCCCTATCAAAGACAGAGAAATGAAGAATAATAACCAACTTCTTGAACCCAATGGGATAGTTAAGAGGCGGAGAGAGAGACACTGGTTGCAAAGAAGAGGCGAAGGAGAGGCAAAGTACTATATAATGTTGAGCATTTGCTTGAAGAAGTCGTCATGGGAGGCGACGGCGGAGGGATCAAAATGGTGGAGCTGAGACGACGGGATCTGCAGAGGCGGCAGATTAAAGTGATGGTGGTGGTGGTGGTCGCCGTCATGGAGGTCTTGAAGGGACGAGGGAGGCGGAGGCGGCGAGAGAGATGTAGGCGAGGAGGGCGACGAAGGCGTTGGGGTTGCGTCTTGCGAGAGAGAGAGAGAGACGGTTGAATCGAATGAGAAATGAGAAAGACCTAATTCTATATATACGTAATTCGGTTCAGTTCAGGTTGAACCGAGCCAAAATTGGTTCAACCCGCGAACTCACCCGAAAATACGGTTTTTTAAAATTACAACCCAATCCAACTCATATTAAAAAAAAAACCAAACACAACCCGAAAAGTTTGGTTGGGTTGGGTTGGGTCGGGTCGGGTTGCAGGTTTTTTGTGCACCCTAGGATTATGTGATTTTTTCATTTTTTTTTTCTACTTTGGTAGGACTAGAATATCTTGTTTACAAAATGATAGAATTTTATATTGTTATAATTATTAGTTTAAGGGTTTCATTTATACAATCGACAAAGTATAAGGTTATAAATTTTTCTTTTTATTCTCTTACTCTTTTGTTACACGATAACATGTTAAATGACTATTGAGCCCAAAAGCGAGTTAATAAAGATTAGAAAATGAAAAATAATAAAATCAAAGTAAATGACCATAGTGGGAGAGGTAGGTATCAGCCAACCATTTACCCATATCAATCTGAGTTGTGGTATTACAATGAACATGGTTTTGGTTAAAAATTGCATGTGTGGTAAAGTTTGTAGGCAACTCTCAGGTGTCGATGACCACCACATCCGGCAGCTCCTGACCGACTGCATCTTGTGCCGCTCTCATGCGTCCAAATCCTGAGTATCATGCTTCATAAAAAAGTCATAAAGGGCTTATTTAACAATAATGATGGGTAAAAATCTAGGTTTTATATCATTGCGGATGTCGGTGAAGAAATTCTTTAGGTTGTTTTTGTATCTACTAGCTGTGTCACTCATAGTCGCATCACTTCCCCCTTGATGCCAGAAAAGAGCATGCACAACCCCTCCTTCTTTATCTGATGCTTTGATTCGTTCAATGACGTTTTGGTAAAATGTTGCATTAGGATTTGTAGGGTTTTTAATCTATTGTTCGATTAAAGTGCCACCTCTAGCACAAAGAACTAAACCCACAACACCTGGCTTTGGCCCAGCTTTTGCTTGCAGCTCGTGAGCAAATGCCATTTTCGGACCAATCCCAACGGTTTAAATTCCGGATCTAAAAAATAAAAAAGAAGAAGAGAGATGAAGAAAGAGAAAGGTGTAACCGTTAGTTCTTCCTCGAAAGAAAGGTTGAAAGAGGGAGAGAGGGGAAGATCCTAGTCGATAGAATGGGTGAGAGGAGAGAGAGATTTTTTTTAATTATATTAAAAATATTATTATTATTTTAATTAAAAAAATGACACGTTAGCTTTCATTCAATCATTTTTTGTTAATAAGGAAATTAAATTTGACCATTTTCTAAATGTAAGGAGATTTGATTGTTGAAATTTAAAATCTAGACCGATACAAATCTCAAACTTTTTTTTTTTTGCAACAGCTATGCTCTGTTTGGCTACAAATCTTAAACTTGTGGGAACTAAAAAATAATTTACCCAATAAATAACACATATATTCAAATTACATTTAAGATTAAAAAAAAAAAAACAAAACAAAATTTAGAATATTTTGTAAATGTTTTCAAATCATTTTAAAAATCAAAGGTAAAGATATAGTTTCTTATAATCTAAAAAGTTGTTGAGATTTGTAGACATAAATTTCTTATAATCTAAAGTAGACATAAATTTAAAAACAATGTTTATAATAAATTTAGATATTAAACATCAATATAAATATAATTGAAATAATATGTCTACTTTAGTAATTATAGTCAAATCATAGTAATTTAATATTAATTTACCAAACGTTATAATTTAATTTTTGAAGTTTAAAGTTAGAATTTACCAAACACTAATTTACTCTTGTTGCAGCTGATTTTTCTAAAAGCAAAGTTAATATCAATTATTTTAAAAGCTACCACAATCTAAAAGTGCCTAAAATTCTAAACACTAAATTAAAGTGATTTTATTACAAAAGTATATATATGTCTTCATTTCTACACTATTATATCTTTTGAGAAAAATAATACATTTAGCCTAAACTTTCTAGGTTAAATTAATTAAAATCTTATTTAAATAATAATTGAATCAATTAAAATTCAATTTTTTTAAAAAAAATAAATAAATTTAGACGATAGAATTTTGTTTTAAAATAATAAATAATGCATAACTCTCACACGTGTATTTTTTTCTATTTCAAAATGCACGAATTAACACAATATTAAAGCAAAATGTTAAATCAAATAGGTAGGTAGTAGCGGTTTTCATTAATATCACATTTTTTTTTCTTTCTATTTTTATCTACTTATATAGAAATGAAGTAAAAATAGTTATGAATCATTAACTAAGCTGGCCTAAAATGATTCACTTCTGAAAGTTTAGGGTTTTAGACGGTTACAATTATTAGTTCACCGGTTTCATTTATACAACTGATAAAGTTTAAGGTTATAAATATATATATTTTTATTCTCTTAATCTTTTGTTATACGATAACATGTTAAATCACTATTGAACCCAAAAACGAGTTAAATAGAGATTAGAAAATAAAAAATAATAAGATCAAAGTAAATTTCCATAGTGGGAGAGGTAGGTATCAGCCAACCATTTACCCATAGCAATCTGAGTTGCGGTATTAAAATGACCATGATCTTGGTTAAAACCTGCATGTGTGGTAAAGTTTATAGGCAACTCCCAGGAGTCGATGACCACCACATCCGGCAGCTCCTGACCGACTGCATCTTGTGCCGCCCTCACTGTTGCCAAATCATGAGTATCATGCTTCATAAAAAAGTCATAAAGGGCTTCTTTAACAATAATGATGGGTAAAAATCTAGGCTTTATATCATTGCGGATGTCGGTGAAGAAATTCTTTAGGTTGTCTTTGTATCTACTAGCCGTGTCACTCATAGCCGCATCGCTTCCCCCTTGATGCCAGAAAAGAGCACGCACAACCCCTCCTTCTTTATCTGATGCTTTGATTCGTTCAATGACGTTTTGGTAAAATGTTGCATTAGGATTTGTAGGGTTTTTAATCCATTGTTCGATTAAAGTGCCACCTCTAGCACAAGGAACTAAACCCACAACGCCTGCCTTTGGTCCAGCTTTTGCTTGCAGTTCGTGAGCAAATGCCATTGCCGGACCAATCCCAGCAGTCTTTTTGATGTCGATCCCCAAATGGATAGGCTCTCGTGCCATCTCCCATTGGCGATCAGGGTTTAATCGTAGGATGGATGGGTCGGGTTGAGATTCTGGTGGGATAATTCCATCCCACACAAGTGTCCCCGATTTATCTTTCTCAACCCCACCTCGGCCAGCCATGTTGCTCTGACCGGCGAGGATGAATATGTTTGTAGGAGAAGTAGCCCCCGAAAATGAAGGGCCAAAGAACATCATACATAATAAGATTGATAGTACCGACAAATTCATTTCGACCACCTTGTGTATGTGCGAGTAGACAAAGAAGACAAGTATAAATGGATTGAAAACTATGTAACTTGTCCTTTCTGTCTATTTGCACAAGCACAACTATTCTTCCTCTCTAAAACTTTAACCACCCTCACTTTTTGTTTGTTGGTTGATCCTTGTCCCTGTCTTTTTTCATTAGTCATCATCACCTTTTATAATCAATATTGGTTCTATTTTTAGTATTATTTAGCTTTCAAAGTTAATTTCTGGGGGTGAATTTTTTGGATTGGGAGTGTTTGTCGCTCTTAATCATCTTGGATCACACCTATTTTTTTAAATATATATCTATATATATAAAAAGGTATAAATAAAACATTTCAGCTAGTACTTTTCTATTTTTATTTTTCATGTCCTTATATTGTTTCAATCCCGTTGCAGTTTATTTTAATAAAATAATAAGAAGATATATATTTCTAAGATTAAAATATATTATTTTATTTAGGAAAAATATAATTTTTAGTCGGTAGGCTTGTTCTATTAAATTTAAAAACAACAAAAATTCAAAATTTTAAATTTGTTAGCTTTAGATTTCATTTAATTGTCAAACCAAGCGTAACTCAATTGACATCAAGTTGTGCTCTTAACTGAGAGGTCTTGAGTTAAATCATCGTATTAATTAAATACCTTTGCAAAAAAAAAAAAAAATTTATTTAATAAAGTCTAGTATTCGATGAAAATTGTTGAAAAAATATAGTGGTTAAAATTATGATTGGTTGGTAACTATATTTTAAATTTTATTTTTCTCCCTCCCTTGGTAAGAAATAATATTCTATTTTTTTTTTAAATAAATTCTAATATAATGTCTAATATGTCTAAAAAATTTTTTTTGGAATAAATTCTAATATAATGCTTACTATGTCTAAAACAAATTACATAATTTCTAGATGCATATCGTTTGGACTTTAAATGTCATTTTATTTTGAATTAAAGCTTAGTTTTTAATTATATACTTATTTTTTTTCTTTTTTATTAGAAAATTTCTTGCCAAAACTGGTTTAACGGGAGAAATGAAAGATTTGGTTGATAACTATATTTTATAAATCATTTATAAATAGGAAAATGGTGACATATGTCAATTTAAGGTAAAATAATTAAAAATATAACAATTTTTAAAAAAAATTGCGAATATGAAAATTTCTATCACTGATAGTATGGTTTATCGCTGATAGAAGTTTATCGTTGTTAGTAGTCTTTTTTATAGAATTTTGTCTTTGATACTAGTCTATCAGTGATAGAAGTCTATCACTGATAGTCATATATCAACGATAGAGTCTATTAGTGATAACCACTGATTTTTTGCAAATTTTTGCCATATTTGCAAAATGTTTTAAATTTTTCTAAATTTACAATTATTTTGTGCTTGGTGTTTGTACAACCAACCCTTTATAAATATGTACTCTTTAAAAAAATACAAATATAATATATATTTTTAGAAAAGTAGAGTATCTATAAATATTATATATATATATATATATATATATATATATATATATATTTTTGATAATGGTAATAAGTATGTTTTTATTTCGTATGAAAATAGAGTATATATATTTACGTAATTGATTACGGTGTTGCTAAAAGTTTCCTTTAGGGACTCCCACACCGTGAATGATAAGTTTAAGCAAGATACATGGATTTCATCGCTAAAACTTAAGAAGATGCATCATCAACAACAATTCACCTTAACGCGTCAACTTTAAGCGACGTCTTTTGACTTAAAGTGACTGTTTCTTGCGTCGTTAAAAAGAAATGAGAAACAAGATCGATACTAAACGGGTCTTTAAGGGTGTGTTTGGTTTGCGTCCTAGTGTTTAATTTTTGAAAAAAAATCGTTTAAGAATAAATTGAGGTGTTTGGTAACCACCCAAAATGATTTATTTGAAAATGAGTTTTATAAATAAATCATTTTTGGTGAAACACTTGATATTAACTTTTACAAAAAAAAAAAAAATGTTTTTCGTGTTTAATTGAGAAACCTACTTAATTTTCATAATGTATTAAAATTACCAAAATATTCTCACACTACTCTTTTCAATTTTCTCCCCGGACAATTGTTGTCGTCCACTTCCTTCGACAACTTCGCTGTCGGCCATCTCCGGTCACCGTCGTCGATCTCCAGCGGCTGTCTCTGGTCACCACCTCCGATCTCCAGCCACCACTGCCACTCTCTGGCGACCCTTTCCAATCTTCGGCCACTGCCGCCACTCTTTGGCAACCCTCTTCGATCTCCCGCCGGTCTCTGGTGACGTCTTCGACGACAACCACCCTGACAACCTCCGACAACTAACGACGACCGCCACCATTCTTACCCCGTCACGGACCATCGACAATTGTAAAAGTCGGTCCTAATTTTAAAATACAAATTTAAATTTATTAATTCATATTGTTTATTAATAGTTGTCTTTTATAGTAATTTGACATGAGGAGAAACACTTTTGAATGTAGAGCAAACTAAACAAACTTATAGATAAAAACACATTTGAGAAAATGTAATCAAACATATGAATATTTTATCTATAAATATTTTTTTTTTAAATATAAAAAAAAAAATGTATTCTTTGAAAAATATTTTTTTTAAGTAGTTAATCCAAACACAGTGTAAGTATCACAATTTCATTCTCATTGAATTTCATTCATAATTTCATTCTCATTGCCTAAGGTGCATACTTATAGTGAAAGAGAAAGTTGAAGGGGAATGATGGTTTTAGTTTTAGCCTCATATACTAGTAGTATTATTATATATTTTAAAAAAAGTAAATAAATTTTTAAAAAAATATATATAATTATTTCAAACGATATCAATTTAATTTGCAAAACCCATGTGTTTAATGAATGGTTAACGATTATGATATTAAGAGCAAAATATATATATTTATATTTATATTTTTGGTAAATTTGTCAAGTGTGTGTCACTAATTCAATCACAACAAGTCACTAGATCTAATACTATAATCATCTCAAAATCAACGTACAATATTATTAATACGAGTTTAATTATGCAAAGTCGTTATACATTAATGCATATGTTTAATAGATATTGTAGGTTTGAATAGTTTTTACTGCCAAACCGAATATAGCTCAATTGACATAAGATTGTGCTCCTGACTAAGAGGTCAGAACTTTAATCTCTAACTCAATTGACATAAGATTGTGCTCCTGACTAAGAGGTCAGAGCTTTAATCTCTAACTCAATTGACATAAGATCGTACTCCTAAGATCGTGCTCCTGACTAAGAGGTCAGAGCTTTAATCTCTAACTCAATTGACATAAGATTGTGCTCCTGACTAAGAGGTCAGAGGTTTAATCCCTACTTTAATTAAATACCTTTGCGAACAAAAAAATAGTCCTCACACCCTTCACCTTATACATAATCTAATATTCAATAGTGGAAAAATCAAGTTCTCTAAATATATAGGTTGATTTCAGAAATATATATACACACAAAATGTTTTATATATATATATATATATATATTAGTAGGAGCGGATTCGAACCATATACATCTTGATCGTTAACATCTATATCTTGATCGTTAACATCTATCTGATGTCGGCTAAACTATGTTCACTGATTCGTCAATTGAATTGTTGAATGGACATTTTCTTACAAGTTGAGAGGAGTTAATTGACAAATGGCACCATCATCATTATTTGTATTATACATTAACCAATTAAATGCACTAAAAAAGCTAGGTAATGGGCTTCATCATCAAGTCTCTCTCTAATTATTGTTGTATGTACTCTACTCTATCAAAATAAATTAAACCCATCTCTCTCTCTTTTATGCATAAAAAATCCTTCTCTTTTCAATAAGTGAATTTTATGGTGAAGTTGTTAAATAGGAGGGCCAACACTAAATCATAGACTTTATAAATGAAGCAAAACTAAAGTCTTTCAAAAATATACTCTATAATAGTTGAGATGATAGACAAAAATATACACTCTTTGTCAAATCGAGCATAGCTCAATTGACATAAGGTTGTGCCCGTGACTAAAAGGTCATGGGTTCAATCCTATATACACTCTTTGCCAAATCGAGCATAGCTCAATTGGCATAAGGTTGTGCCCGTGACTAAAAGGTCATGGGTTCAATCTTTGTTTTAATTATAATACCGTTGCAAAAGAAAAATATACACTCTGAAACTAAAATAAGGCTAAACCTAAGTTTTTTTCTTCTATACCATGTGCTCAAATTAAATTAATTTGTTTTTTTCTTCTATACCATGTGCTCAAATTAAATTAATTTGTTTATCCTTTAATCAACTTTTGTACTTAAAAATAACAATATAATTGATTTATTTCTTGTGCATTATTATTATTTTTTTTTTTTAAGAGATTGATAATTGATAAGGGTTTGTTTGGTATGCAATATAAATTTTATTTTATATTTTCAGATTGATTTAGTCAAATAGATTTAAAGAATATTTCATTTGGTAAATTTGTTTTTGAAAATTATTTTATGTTTTCGGTGTATCCCAATTTTGAATTCGAAATTTCAAAATGCATGATTACATTATAATTTTTTTTTTCTTTTTGATAAATAATATAGTAATTTTATGTTAATTATTTTTATTATTATAAATTGTATGATATTGTAATAATATTTTGAATAAATTAATGAATTATCCATTCATAGAAATTTGTTTATTTATGTTTATGCTTAATTAAGAAAATAGTTAACAAGTGAAATGATTTTAATGTCAAGAAATGTATTAATGATGAGAAAGAAAAGCTAGTTGGGAAAGTCTCATATGGCAAGACCATAGCTAGAGAGAGGTGTTCTCTTCCTAAAACACACATCTCTATTGTAGTAATATTATTAGCATTAATTACAATAATAATGATTATTTATTAATATTTTTGATGGAGATTTACTTTCTAAAATTATTTAAAAAATTGTAAATATTTGAGAGAGCTCGAGTTTGAGCGTAAAATGTTATACATACCTAGTTTTAATTAGAAAGTTTTAGACTTTAGGGTGTGTTTGCATGAACTACTTAAAAAAAATGTTATAATTAAAACACTTTTAGTTACATTTTTTTCAAAATTATTTTTATACATCAATTTGTTTGATTTGCTGTAGATTAAAAATGTTTTTTTATTGTCAAATTACTATAAAAACGACTATTAATAAACAATATGAATTATATATTTAAATTTGTATCTTAAAAATTATAATCGATTTTGACTATTGTCGATGTCGGTGACAGGATAAGAGTGGTGGTGATCGTCGTTAGTTGTCGGAGATTACTGGGGCGTGGTCGTTGTCGGATGTCGGACTGAGGTGTCGCCGACGGTGATCGGTCGGAGGAGGTTGGTCACCGATGATCGGCCGGAGGTTGTCGCCAGAGGTCGGACGGAGGCATATACGGAGGTCTGCCGGAGTTTCGTCGGAGGTGATCGGTCGGAAGGCGGCGGAGGTTGTCGCCGGTGGCCGACCGAAAGTGTCGCCGGAGTGGTCACCAGAGATTGACGATGGTCGTCGGAGATCGACGACGGTGGCTGAAGGTGGTTACTGGAAGTCGCTGGCAGTGGCTGGAGATGACCGACGATGACGGTGCTGGAGAAGGTTGCCGACAACAACCATAAGTGGAAAAAATTTAGAGGAGTAGTGTGAGAGTATTTTGGTAATTTTAATATATTACGAAAATTAGCTAGAATTTTCAATTAAACACCAAAAAAAAATATTTTTTCTACAAGCTAATATAACTGTTTCACCCAAAATGATTTACTTCCAAAACTCATTCTCCAATAAATTATTTTGGGTGGCACCACAATTTTGTTTAAAAATTAAACACTTAGAATGCAATAAAAACACACCCTTAAAACTCCGAGTTTAGAGTTTCACACGTGATATCTCATCATTTTTTCAACTTGTGAGGTAACAAATTAAAAGAATTATATGATAGAGCCACATTGAAAAGCTTCTCACAATAGATTATAAAAAACCAAACCACATTTTAAAATTAATTGAAAATTTCAACCTTCCATCTTAAAAGGATGAATAGTAAGGAAGAATAATTGTCCATTCAGTTATGTTCACATTAACATATTTTTTTCAAATTAGTGGATATCACAACTCCAACAACTCAAAATATGGATCGACATCATCACAATTAAATTTCATATATATATTAATGAGATATCTTTTTTTCTATATCCACAAGTAATTATTACTTGTACTCAATAAAAAAAGTTATTATTATCGGAGAGTTTTAAATATGTTTAAAACTCAAATTAAAACAAAGATCCAATTGGGAGAATAGTAGATTAAAAGTGAAGTTATTTTAGATTGAGAAGTACTATCAAATGAAGAGACTATAGCTAGAGAGACTTAATAATTATATAGTTCATAGGTTGCATATATAAGGAGACACCTCTCAATTTTTTTGGTTCAATAATTATGACAAAACTAACCTCTCTAGCTAGAGAGAGTATAATAAAGAAAAACAAGTCAAAAGGGCTAAGAGAGAAGTCAAGAACTTGGGCAAAAACTCATTTTTTTTTTTTTTTAATTAAAAAAACTCATTTATTTGGGTAGATATATAGTCCACAATATAATACAATTTGAAAAGGAGGGGTTTTAGGTGACAATGATGATGGAAGAGAAAATGAGTAATGTTCATTAAACTTTTTAATTCACCGACAGTCTCAATCTACACCAAATTTTATGTGAGAGAAAACCAAAATTAAAATTACAATAAAAGAAAAACCTTAATTTGAGTGAGAGGAAGACATTGTTGATACCGAAAATTGGTACCAACATTTAATTTGTATGGAGAGAATGAAATGAATCTACAAGATAAAAGAAAATAAAATAATGAGCATCGGTGTGGTGTTGAGCCAACAACACTCCGACGCCAAGTTAGTATCAAGTTATTTGAGATTTTTTATAGTAGAAGTCTGAGCGTATTTCAACGTACCTCTCTTGTTCGATCTCTTTCGTTACTTATAGCTTCTCTCGAAGTGTAACGGTGGTCGCCGTATTAAATGAGTTGTATTGATGGAATTTGAGACGTTTCACCCGAGGAGAGTATAACTACCTCATCGGACGACTCTAAACATCTTGGAGCTAGGACCACTAGGCAGAAGTCGACCAGAAAAGGGGGTTGGCTCTTCATCGTTGGGTCGGACCGACCTAGGGGGATTGACCCTTGTTGAACCGTGTGGCTGACTCGAAGGAGTTGACCCTTTGCTTGTTGGGCTGCAGCCAACCCCCTTGGGGTTGGTTCTTCATGACCGAGCTGACCTAGCGGGTCAGCTCAACCGAACTGATGTGGTGCCGACCCAAGGAGGGTCGACCTTGTTGGGCCACAGCCGGCTCCATGGGGGTCGGTTATTGATGGTCGAGTTGACCCGAGGGGGTCAACTCAACTGAGTCGACCCTTGTTTGGCTTTTGGTCTTAGCTGGTAATTTCACCTTCAACAAACGTGTTGATTATATTAAATACGGATGAAAATATTGATAAAATATCTATATTGATGCGTATAATCTTAAATCACCATGTAATCTTTAAATAATAATACAAATCAACAATATCACGTAATTGCTAACTTGATAAGATTAATGGTAGCATTCTATTAGACATACAATTGAAATTTAAAAAAAGATCTATTAAATATTTTAGATATACATATTTTTTTTTTTTTAAGTACATTGAGCTATGCTCGCTTTGGGTACATTAAAGTTAATTGATAATTGAATAGATACCATCCTAAAATTAGGCATATATTTAATTGGTGATAAAAATAAGACTTTAAAAATAAATCATCAATGAAAAATAGAGTGGTGTATCATATTTTCACTGTTTTTAACTACGTGTTTTGGTAGCAAATTTAATACCTAAAAACACACTAAAAACATGTAAACATTATTTTCAAAAGTTATTCACTTTTATGTTCACACACAAATTCAAATAAAATCTAAAAATAATGTTTTTAATAGTAAACTAATCAAACAAAAGTTCATTAATTTCATTTTATTCATTTGAATATGAGAAAATAAGAAATTGAATAATCTAGATAAGATGCCAAAAGCTCTTATGAACCCAAAACTTACGATTTAACCTAAACTTTATTTGTTTCAAAAAAAAAAAAAAAAAAAAACCTAAACTTTATTGACATAATTTCTATTAGTATTGTTGGTGATTTTTTTATTGACAGTTTTCATATTTCATGTATATTATTGATCTCACACATATATACATCGAGAATATCAATTGACTGGTAACATCAATATCTAACATTTGAATGAAAATATTGATAGAAACATGAAATGGGTCGGGAAATATTTATTCCTCGACCTGATTTCTGTCTAATTTTGGTAAAAAAAAAAATAATATATCTTGAACATTTATCTAATGAATAAGACTTAGTTTAGGATTGCGGTAGCTTTTAAAATAATTGTTGTCAGCCGTTGTAGCATGAAGTTAATTAGTGTTTGATAAATTTTAGATTTAAACCTGAAAAATATGGTTACAGTGTTTGGTAAATTACTACTAAATTTTTATGAAATAATTATATTGATCCAAATATAAATCTATATAATTTAAATTAAAGATTATATTTTGTTTACTCTAAATAATTTTATAAACTATATTAAAAAAAAATTGATATATAAAGAATTTTGCAAAACAAAATCTAACTAGTTTTAAAAAAATAATAATAATTAAAAACCATCACATAAATTAAAAAAAAAAGGATGAAATAAGATTAGTTAAATTGTGAATAATTAGTAAAATAATAAAAAAAAAATTAAATTGGTTAGTTAGACTAGATTTGTATAGAAGCTAAATCCAAAAGCTACTATTAATAGCTTTGGTAAATCAACCTAAATTAAAAAGTGATTTTATTTAAATTATTTAAGAATCAGTTTTACCAAACATACACAAAACGGTTAAAATTATTTCAAAATAGCTTTTAACGCCTTGAAACGCAATCTCAAACGGAACCTAAGTCTGTACTTTCAAATTTGCAACAACTTAGTCTTTGAACTTTAGCATGTAAATTTAATTTCTTATCAAACAACCACTTGCTGCAAGTTAACGCATCACCTAAATAATTAAGAGTGGGAGGGTTATTGTTCATGCCCTTATGCATAATTTTAAAAATTATCAAACAAGCACTTACTTAGGCTGCGTTTGGGATTGAGTTTGAGAGGGTTAGAAGTGATTAAGAAAAAATCTTATGCGTTTGGGATTGAGTTTGAGAGGGTTGGAAGTGATTAAGAAAAAATCTTAACACATTTTTGTGTTTGGTAAATCAAATTATTTTAAAATCTGCTCCTCCATAACAGGTTCATTTTACACTTCCTAAGAATTTGTTCTTTCCTAGTTTTAAATTCTCTGACGATCTGCTTCTTCACAAATTTTTATAAAAAAATTATACAAATTTTTATAGTATGTCTATTTTAGTCATTATAGCTAAATCACAATAATTTAATATTTATTTACTAAAATTTACCAAATATTAATTTGATTCATCAAACAACTAATTTTTTTAAAAGCAGCGCAATCCCAAATCGAGCCTTAGTCCTTAATCAATTTTTCAATGGACATAGGTAAGAAATTTTATTAAATATTTCTAATATTTCTCACAATAAAAATTAATTGTTCAAGGACAAAATGGCTAGGGCTTCCACCTTCCCCACCAGTTTCCCTATATTATGTTCTTCCCCTCTTTAGTCTGCCATGTACTTTGGACCTTACAATCTGACACAATCGATCTCTCTCTCTCTCTCAGCTGAAAACTGAGACAAAACAAAATCATGGTGCCATCAAAGAAGTTTAGAGGTGTTAGGCAACGACATTGGGGATCTTGGGTCTCTGAAATTCGCCACCCTCTTCTGTAAGTTTTCTAAACCAAAACTACGCTAATACCTCCTTTCAATCTAGAAGCTTAAGTTGATAGATTACGGGTCGGGATACTTTTCGCCTCATCTCTCTTAACCACGGAGAAAATATTTAATTATTACCGAATGCAAAAAAAATCGAACCCAGAGTTTATCTTATTTGTGAGTTTGAAAATTAGACACCGGTGTAACTATGTGATTAGAAAACATTTTTTCAATCCAATAAAGAGTGGGAACTTTTTTTTATAGTTCAAAACGAGTATAAGTCTTAACCGGTTGATGTTCGTAAAGAGTGGGTGTCTTCAAAATTTGACATCTAGAGAAAAATGTGTAAAATCTAGTTTAGGCTTGTTGGAGTGCGACCAAAGTCTCACGGTTAAAATAGAGTGGAAGATCATGCGTATATAAGGAGAGACAATATTCTCCGGCTTTTTGGGTGACCAAAAGCAAAGTTATTCGGGTTTAGGCCCAAAGTGGACAATATCATATCATTGTGGAGGTCCGATTTTCCTTAACAAAGTTAGTTATGTTTTTGTGTTGAATGAATTATCAAGATATAACATTAAAATGGAGATGATAACAAAATAAATTATCACAAGTAATTATTGGTAAAATCAAGAATTTAGGTTGATGGGTTAGGTTAATCTTTTTTTTTTTTTTTTTTTTTATTTATTCATATTCTTAATATACAGGAAGAGAAGGGTTTGGTTGGGGACGTTTGAGACGGCGGAGGAGGCGGCGAGAGCCTATGATCAGGCCGCCGTGTTAATGAGCGGCCGGAACGCGAAAACCAACTTTCCGATGAGCCAAACTGCGGCGGAATTAGAAAATATCACTTCTCCATCTTCTCCAAAGGGCTTATCGGAGATCCTCCACGCCAAGCTTCGAAAATGCAGCAAAGCGCCGTCGCCGTCGATGACGTGTCTCCGACTAGACACCGAAAATTCCCACATCGGCATTTGGCAGAAACGCGCCGGCCAACGCTCCGACTCCAGCTGGGTCATGACCGTTCATCTCGGAAAAAACAACTCTTCCTCTGCCGTCACCGCCGCCGCTGCCGGCGGCAATGACGACAGTGGGCGATTGCGGAATAATAATAATAATAATAATGGTTCGTTTTCGGGTTTGAGCTTGCAAGGTGGTGCTCCAATGGCGGCAGGTGGGCCCCACATGAGGAGCTTGCAAATGGATGAAGAAGAAAGAATTGCACTGCAAATGATTGAGGAGTTGCTGAGCAGAAATTATAGTAACTCATCTGAAATTCAAGTTCAAGATCAAGGGCAACCAAGTTTTTACCCTCTCTAATAATTAACTTCAAATTATATAGTTTGAAACAATTATACCATATGATATGTGTGCATTTAAATAATATGATATAGTTTTAATGAAATATCAATAATAATAATGATTACAGTATGCATGTAGGTGCCAACAAGAGCATAGCTCAACCGCATGTATCGTCTAGTGACCATGAAGTCCTAGATTCAATCTCCCACCCCAACATGTTATCAAAAAAAAAAAAAAAACAGTAGGCATATAGGTATATTTTGACGGAAGGTCTCAAGTTTGGGAAAGAAATTACTTTTTTTTTTTTTTTTTATCTCAATCCAATAATATGTGGGATAGAGATGTGAATTACATCGGTCTAACCTATAAGATAGATGTATGCTCAAGTTAACACATGACAAAAAATTTCTCTCATTTGCTAAGAGATATAATAATAGAGTTTATCATTTTCTTCTTTTGTTGTGATATTGTAAATTTTAAGATTTATTTTCGTATCATTCTTTTCGTCTTTGAGGTTTGAAAAAAATGTTCTAAATGGTCGTTAAAGTTTTTTTTTTTTTTTTTTAAGAGGAGAGCAATAGCTCAACCCGAAACAAAGCCCCTAAGGCTACCAGACTCACAAAAGGATAAAAAGCTCGAGGGAACAGATCCTCCCACTGAACCGTTAGAAAAGCACCAGACGCCTTAGAGGCAACCTGGTGAGCCAATACGTTATCCAACCGATTCACATGAGCAAAAGATAACACACCAACTGCCTCTTTCAAATCCAATACATCTCGGATTAGGAAGATAACTGGGGTAAGGTCTACTCCTATGCCATTGAGGAGGTTACTAACCTCCAGACAATCGGTCTCCGCCTCAATTGGATACTTGTCAGGAAACGAGTAGGAAGAGATCGCTTTTAAACCTTCTAACATTGCCATAGCTTCTAAGAATTTGATATCGAACTGGCCACTTAACGCACAACAACCCACCCAATTTCCGCCCGTCTGGAATCCACACAAAGTGAGACATCCACATTCAACTTCCATCGATTGAGGGGTGGAGGCTTTCATTCCCCATGGTCGTCCCTGTTATGTGGTTCTCCATTAGCAGGAGATTTTCTCTTTCCTCCGCTAGCTACTAGATCTCTCTGCCTGGACTCTGTGAAATGGAGAATGTAATTTCCAATGTTGTAGATCACCATCCGCTCCATCGCTCTCGTAGTATTGAACGCCAACTGATTTCTCTGCTCCCATATCTTCCAAATCAACATCATTGCGCATTCCACTTCTTCCTGAGTTCCGTTGTCCAACATTCAGTCCCAATGCTCCTGAATCGTCCAATGATTCCTGTTGTCACACAAACGAGTCAAGTTAGAAAATGAGCTAACAAACCACATTTCTCTTAGCACCTCACAATGTCGGAAGAGGTGTGTAGAAGATTCATCATCTTTCCTGCAAAAAAGACATAGATTATCAGTATTGATTCCTCTCCCTAAAAGGTTTGCCTTACAGGGAATAATGTTGTTGTAAACTTTCCAACATCAGATTTTGACTTTTGGAGGAACCTTAGAGGCCTAAAAAGTCTTCCACCTCCTGTTTTGATTTACAACATTTGAGGGTGAAGCCTCATTTATATTCTCATAAGATAAACCTAATTGATAAGCAGACTTAACAGAAAAAACTCCCTGTTTTGTAGGGCTCGATATTATTGTGTCATCTCCGCCCCTAAGATGAAGGGGGACTTCAAGAATCGCCTTTGCATCAATCGGTAAGAAGATTTCTCGGATCTGCTCTTCATTCCACCTCCTATCAATGGTCATCAAAGTATTGACAGGAAGATTTTGGAGAGAAGTAGGAGGGCACAAGAGTCTTCCTTTTTCCCTGGATGGTATCCAAGGGTCGGTGTCAATTATCGCCTCATTGTCTTTGCCCACTCTCCACATATAGCCTTTGTCGAACAACTCCTTGCCCCACATTATGCTGCGCCACGCATAAGAGGGGGTTGAGCCTACGTGAGCTCTTACAAAAATGTCATGGTGATAATATTTTCCTTTCATAACTCTAGCCAACAGACTGTCAGGGTTTTTGATTAGTCTCCAACTCTGCTTAGCCAATAAGGCTTGGTTGAACAAAGAAAGGTCCCTGAAACTCATCCCTCCAAGGGACTTACTTACACACAAGCGCTTCCAGGACCGCCAGTGAATCTTATGTTTATCAGTGGTAGAACCCCACCAGAAACGAGCAAACATTTTGGTAATATCAGCACATACCTGGGCAGGGATTCTTAAGAAACTCATCATGTATGTTGGAATCGCTTGAGCTACTGCCTTTATTAACACCTCTTTGCCACCTGCAGAGAAAAACTTTTGCTTCCAGCCTTGTAAGATCTTCCAAACTTTGTCCTTCAATGAACTGAACGTTTGACAACGATTTCTTCCAACTTGAGAAGGGAGCCCCAAATAACGTCCCAGTGTGGTCGTATGGGTAACCCCAAGTACTCCTTGAATGGAATCAATCATCTCCTGACTGGTATTCTTACTTACCATAAATACTGACTTATCGAAATTTATCGTCTGGCCTGATGCTTTTTCGTAGGTGTGGAGAATGCCTTTGATCGTTTGGCAATCCTTCATCGAGGCTTTGAAGAATACCAAGTTGTCATCTGCAAAAAATAAATGAGAAATAGAAGGACAGTGACGATTAATTTGCAAACCTGAGAAATCACAGGATTGTTCCTTCTGATTAAGCAGTGCAGAGAACCTTCCACACACAGGAGAAACAAATATGGGGACAAAGGATCCCCTGTCTTAGCCCACGCGCTGGTCGAAAAGTTGCAGAAGGTACCCCGTTCAGCAAGACTGAAAAAGAAACAGATTCCACACATTTCATAATTAGAGATACCCAGCTTTGGCAGAATCCCATATTCACCATAACCCTTTTTATGAAAGTTCACTCGACACGATCGTAGGCCTTGATCATGTCTAGCTTCAGAGCCATCATGCCCTCTTTTCCGCTACGCTTGTTATTCAGCGCATGAATGCACTCAAAATCGATCAAGGCGTTGTCAGAAATTAAACGTCCAGGGACAAAAGCTGACTGAATTGGAGATACAATAGAATCTAAGACAGATTTCAACCTGTTCGCAAGGACCTTGGAGATAATCTTGTAAATCACATTGCACAGGCTGATAGGACGAAACTCGTTCATACCCTTTGGGTTCTTAATTTTCGAGATCAGAACTAGATAAGTTTTATTTAGAGAACCCAAAGCCTCTTGATCGTTAAGAATCCTCAAACACAAACCAGAAACCTCGTCCCCCACAATGTCCCAATACCTTTGGTAGAACAAAACATGAAAACCATCTGGACCTGGAGCCTTAGATGCCGACATATGTTTCAGAGCCTCCTCAACCTCTGATCTTGTAAAGGGTCTAGTCAAAGAAGTGTTCTGAAACTCCGAAACGGAGGGAGGGATTGCCTCGATAGTAGCCAGGATACTGCCCTCATCCGGGTTATCAGAACTGAATAACTTCTGAAAGTAAGAGTTCGCCAAACCTGCAAGAGCTTCCTCCTCCTCTACTCAAATGTCATTCTCATCCTCTAACCCTTTTATTCTATTAGTTCGACGTCGTTGGCTGGCCCTAAGGTGAAACCATTTTGTGTTCTTGTCCCCTCATTCCAACCAATCTTCTCTAGCTCGCTGCTTCCAATACATTTCCTCCTCCTTTAACAAAAACTCTAAATCTTGTTCTGCTATTCGGGACTCTTTTCGCCAATTTGGGCCTTGCTCACGGGAAAGAGCCTCAATCTGTTGTTCTTTTCTGCCAATCGCCCCCTTAATTGACCCTTTTAATCGCTCTTTATTCCACTTCAATAATTCATTGAGACACTTAACTTGGGTATCCTGATAGTTAACTCCATTCCTTATACCCCCTGAGAGTCAAACCCTCTAGATTACCTCCCGGCAACCCTCGAACTTAACCCACCCTGGCTCAAAACGAGTGTTTTTTTCCGGTGAACTTCTTCTTACCTCTTTCCTTGAAGCTCCCAGGTAGCCAAAATCGGACGATGATCTGATACAGATGAACTTAAATGTTGCACTGTTACCCTTGAAGCTCTAGTTAGAAACTCTGTGCTAGCAAAGAAGCGATCTAACCGTTCCCTCGTCGAATCATCATCCACCGAATTTTTGTACCAAGTAAACTTATCTCCACAGAAACCTAAATCTCGAAGTTCACAAAAGTCAACAACATCCCGAAAGTTCTGCATTAAGACCTGACGTCTCGGTGCTCCTTCTTGCTTCTCATTGTCGGACACTATTTCATTAAAATCCCCTCCAATAATCCACAAAATCGAAGTAACCTGAAACAATCTTTCAAGCAACTTCCAGGATTCTTCCCGTCTCGCTTCCTCTGGATTACCATAAAATCTCGTAAAACGCCAGTGATCCTCATGACCTTCGACTATATAAGCATCGATGGGTCGTTAAAGTTATTTGTCCACTAGTTGACTAATAAAAGTATGATGGACATCGGCACTATCGTCTTTCATTTTTTTCTTCTTTCTTATATCCTTCATCTCCTCCACTCCGCGCCGTTCTTCTCTCCGGTCTCATCAAATTTGAAAAATGGGGGAAAATATATTTTTCTCCTAAATAAATTAGATGAAATAATTAAACGAATTTAGGCGTGTAGATGAAATTTAATTTAAAATTTCATATGAGAATATTGAAGTTAGAAATAAAGGGCATGGAATTACATCATTTATTACGAAGGGATAAATCCAATTTTCATATCTTACTTCAACGGTTGCCATCAACATATAAATTTCACAAGATATAAAAGTTTTGTTTTACTAATAAATATAAACTTCATTGTATTATATGAAATTTCTATTTATAATGGCTCAAATTAAACTATGTACCTCTTTTCCAAAAAAAAAAAAAAAAAAACAAACAAAAAAAAAAAAAAACTACTGTACCTATAGAATTCTTAATTGAATAAGCATAGACTCGTTTACTTGATCCAAACTACTAGTTTTGATTGACTATCACTCTAAAACAAAGCAATTGAGGTTGAGAAACTATGGTATAAGCGCTATGTTTTGATTGACCTATCACTCTAAAACAAAGCAATTCAGGTTGGGAAACTATGGAGTAAGCGCGATGGATTGAGGAAGACCATCCACATAATAAGAGGGCTAATTATTCAGTGAGTCGGCCATAAAGTGACTGGCTCTTTAAAATCGTCGGATGAATTTTATTTTATTTTTTTATTTTTTTTCGTGAGTGTTTGGGCTAGCTTGCACGCATTTCGACTAATTTCACGGGACAGACCGCCTAATCCTACAATATTTGGCTGCCAAGAAAACTCGTAAGAAATTAATTACCAAGAATTGAACTCATTCCCTCTTAAAATTTTGTATGTCTTGTACAACTATACCTTATTTTCATTAGTTTTTGAACAAACAAGATTAAAAAACAAAGAAAACATCAATTTTTTAAGGGAAATTGTAATAGATGTCAATTTAGAATAAGATAATTAGAAATATAGCATGTTTTTAAAAAAATTGCGGATATGGCAATTTCTATCGGTGATCTTATGGCTGATAGAAGTCTATGGCTGATCACCTCAGTTTTTTATAGATTTTTGTCAGTGATAATAGTCTATATGATAAAGTCTATATAGAAACAGATTTTTTTGTCATATTTGCAAAACATTTTAAAGTTTGTTAAATTTGCAATTAGTTTGAGCCTGATTACTAAACGAGCCCATTTTTTAAAACAACCAGACCAACCATATTTTCATCATTTTCTTTGTATTTTTTTTATTTTTTATTTTTCAAAACATAAAAACGAAAAAACGGGTCATGAACCAAACGAGCCTAAATTAATGTTTGTATAGTTATAACATTGAATTATTATTTGTCATAATGTCAAATTCCAGTGCTTCATTTTCAAGTGGCACATGCCTCTATCTACTTTGTATTTGATATACTCATGGGTGAGAGCTAATTAGGGTGATCATCAGTCCATTGGAGTCGGTTTGGTCGGAAAGTGGTAACGACAACCGACATGTCAGTTTTCATTAGTCAAAAACCGACAATTTAAGGGTGGTTAGTGATGCCGGCCGACCAATCACACGATCGATCGGTCGATTTTTTGTACCTCCGATGAACCGAATAAAAAATCAGTGAAAAGAAGTAAGAAAAATAAAAATAAAAATGGAGAAGGAGAAGGAAAAAAAAACGAAGAAAAAATGACGACACAACATATTTTTTAAAATCGATCCAATGGGTCCGGTCAGTTTTCGATTTATTTGTGTCTACCATACTAATTGAGATCCCAAACAGTTTCACAATCCACAATATATATATATTGATTCACAACCATGAAAAACTGCCCAATTAGTCCTAATTTCTCTCAACTTTTTTTCTTCTTTCTACTTCTAAAAAAATAAAAAAAATAAAATAAAAGAAAAATCAAACATTACACCAATTTTTTTTTTTTTTTTTGAAAAATCAAACATTACACCAATTATTCAAGAAGATTTCATTTTTGAAATTGTACACCTTTTATTTATATATATATATATATATATATATATATATATATATATATATATAAATCCAACCCAACTTAAACAACTTTTTTAAGAATTTTTCCTATTCTCTACCAATATATAACTTTGTTTTCGAATTCTAATTTTCAAATTTTTGTTTTTAGTCAACCAAAAAAAACATAGTTTTCATCGAATCATCTTGAATCTACTAATCAAATCAACTATTAAGATCTCGTTTAATCAATTTATTACAATGATTTTCATCTCAAACAAAAATAAGTTTTTAATACTGTTTTTTATAGTTTTTAAAATTTAGTTTGAATTTTGAAAACAAGTGAAAAAATACTTTTCATAGGTGGAGTAGTGTTTATAAGCTTATTTTTTTTAAAAAAATAAAATAAAAATCAAATGATCAACCGTTGCTTAAACATTCTAATTTTGGATACTCAAATTTTATTACCAAATAAATTAGAGATTAATCTTGGACCATTAAAGTCACAAGATTTTTAAATTTGTTGTCAGCATATACAATTTTAGTTGGTGTAAGATTTCAATATACAATTACTAGCTATAATGAGCTTTCAAATAATAGACTACTAAGGAACATAAAAAAAAATATTCAAAAATAAAAATACTTATTTATTAGGTAACTTAAATCTCACTACCTAACTACTTTTTATAAACTATTGGTGGCTTATATATGGTTCATAATATTGATATCTAGTGCACCTTACAAATATATGAAGTCCTAGCCACAATCTTGAGAAATATTGCTTTCATTTTCTTGTCAAGAACAACAAAATTTCATTTTTATTTGAAGTGGAAAAATTATGGTTTTTATAACTATTTCATTTTTTTTGTCTTTTGTTTTTAAATTCTATACGTCTTATCACCGATTATTAACAATGAGTTTCATTTTTCTTAAGAAAATATTAGAGTTCTTAACTAATTTCTAAAAACAAGAACTGTTTTTTTAAGTTATAAAAAAATATTAGAGTTCTTAGCTAATTTCTAAAAACAAGAACGGTTTTTTTAAGTTTTCAAAATTTTGATTGAATTTTTAAAAAAATTTATAAATTATAGATACCAAAACAAATAAACTTATTGATAAGGGTCTTTATAAATAAGCTTAATTTTCAAAATCAAAAACTAAAAATCAATTAGTCACGCAAAAGGAGGTAGTGGTAGAAGGTCAGATGCTTGGAGAAGTGAGGATACTACAAGAATTTTTGTTTTTCTCGACGCAGGAAAACTGTGGAGAGAAGCCAAAAACCGCGAGAGAGGCTTTCTCGACGAAGAAAAAAAATTGTCGGCATGAACCGTCGAGAAAAGACCGTCGGAGAGCCTCTCTCGACGTTTTTTTTTGCGTTCCGTCGAGAGAGGCTCTTGTCTCGAAGATTTATATAAACCGTCGAGAGAAATATTATTCTTTCCGGAGTGCGGTTGCTCTGGAGGGAATGAGAGTAAGGCGATCGTGAGAGCTGACAGCGGTCCTGGTGGGCAGTACTAGTTCAGAGATGGAAACAGATGGGAGGGGTTAAGATGGTGCCATTCTGAGGAGTAATTTGATAATAATTTTGCTATTAGCTTTCTAGGGATTTTTGTACGGATGACCCACCCCTCGGAGATCGTGAGGTTTTTTGACCTTCTCTCGGCAAGTGCGCAAAGTCTGTAGTACCCTTTACTGAGCATGATCACGAGGATACAACTATGGTGCACTCGTGATAAGCGAATGATACGAATGACTTTTCACAGGAAGAAGACACTTGCTTATCACGAGAGAAGGTAAAAAAAAAAACATAAAATTTCAAGAGAAGGTAAAAAAAAACTTTACGCCTCTCGAAGGGAGGATCATCCATACAAATATCCCTAGCTTTCTATGTATCAATTTTTTTTGTCTTGTAATCTTTTTTTTATTTTTTGCAAAAATGTACCTATACTTAATTAATGCGATGTTTTTAATATTTTTATTTTGTAGGGGGAAGAATTCACCATTCAAAACATGGATTTTGTCTTTGAAATTTGGATAATAATTCAAAAATATATTTTTCTTTTTTAAATGAAAATTTTAGATCGAATAGAGCTTAATTTCTTAGCCCAAGGTATTTTGTGAAAGTTAATAATATTTATTCAAAAATAAATTAGAATCTGTCCACAATTATTAAGAACTACTAAAATAGTAGTTCACAAATCAACTTGCTAACAGCATAGTTGTAATGGATAAAGAGGTCTCGAATTAGTTCACACATATACGGCTGTTTTTTAATAATATTGTATTTTTTAAAATTTATTATAAAAATATTGTAAATTTGAAACTATTTTTAAAAATATTGCAGTTTTAAATGGAGGTCGGACGACCTCTACTTTTTACTTCACGTGGATGAAGATCGTCTTTTGAAAATACCAATGGTTAAGTAGCATATATTTCCAAACTCACTCCTCTCTCATTTATCACGTAGGAAGACTTAATATCATCTAAAAACTTTAGGCAAGAATTATTTAACAATTATATTGAAAAATTAATGAAAACTTTAATTACTTTGAAAAAAGTGACACCAATCTCCAAGACAAAGAAAAGTTCCAAAAATATAGGACCTTTGTTGATAATGATAATAAATTAACATTAATGTTTTTGTGCATTTGTTGAACATGTTGGATACCCAAATAAAAGGAGTTTGGTTTTCATGTGTGGTCTTCTATGTTTAGGACTACCACTTTTAAACCTTCACCAAATTTTGTACCAAAATTTTGATTTTGATTTTTTTTTTTTTTTTAATTTTTTATTTATTTATTTTATTGACAACTTTAAATTCATTGCTTGATAAACATGCATCAAGAAAAGTATTGAATTCATTTTTTTTTCGTAACCACATGTGAAGAGATAAATTCGAACCTCTAATTCTCTTAGTCGATAATACATATATTTTATGTTGGTTGAGCTATGTTCATGTTGGCACTAAAATGAATTCATTTGTTATTTTCAAAAGTGAAATATTGTAGAATTTTTTTTTTCATATGTTTTATTGCTTAGTGTTCTTGCATTACAAGTAGGGGTGTTCAAAAAATCCGCAACCCACGAAACCCGAGTTGGGTTGGGTTTTTTTTTAATATGGGTTGGATTTTTTTTAATATGGGTTGGGTTGGGTTGCTCTTTTGAAAAAACGAATTTTCGGGTTGGTTCGCGGGTTGAACCAAATTTGGCTCGGTTCAACCCGAACCAACCCGAATTCAATATATTAAAAAAAAAAAAAATTATATATATAATGAATTCAATATTTTTAAAAAAAAAAAATTATGTGATTTTGAAAGGAAAATCAAAGATTAATGATGATTTTGAAAGGAAAATCAAGGATTAAGAAATTTCATTAATGATAATTTTGAAAGAAAAATAAGGATTAAGGAATTTCATTAACGCTGATTTTAAAGTTAATTAAAAAAAATAATATCTATTAATTAAAAAAAAAAAAAAAAAAAAAAGTCAACCCGTCAACCCAACCTGAAAATCGAAGGGTTGGGTTGAAAAACCCTCCAATCCAATCCATGTACACCCCTAATTACAAGATATTTGAGGTATGATACTAAATTTGAATATATATTTTCATTTGGTTTTTAAGTTTCAAAATACTGATAGTTTAATCTCTTACCTTTGGAAAATAGTTCTAAAAGATTCATGCACAGTTAGTTGACTTAGCGGAAAGATGATTTGATAATTGACTTGTTGACTAGATATGTTGACATAATTTTTTTAATAATTTAGAAAATTAAAATTATAAATTTTTTTATTTTTATGAAATAGTTTAATATTTTTTTATTTTTTTTGCAAATCAATTTAATTAATGTTGAACTGTCACAACTTTATGACAATTGAGCTATGCTCGACATGCTTTTTTTTTTCACAAAGAATCTAAAAATGTTTTTTTTTGTACTTAATTTAAGGTTAGATTAATATTGTGTATTAAAAAATATATCAAATGTATTTAAAATTAAATGTAAAATCATTTTACCTATCGAGACCTAATTAGATTTGACTCGATTATATTTTGGTCTCTAAGATTAACCATTTTTTTTTAAATACCGAACATTAAATATAAATCATTTGAGTAACGGTGATAATAATCTTTTAACAAAAACAAATAAATATTTGTCAAAGTCTTAATTGATATATTTTTTCTTTTGAGGTCGGAGGTTCAAATCTTTCTACGATTTTTTTTTTAAAAGCGTTCGTAAATGGGCTTTAATGGGCTCGACTATAAACGATTGCTCTCCTACACAATTAAAAGCCCATTAACATTTTCATTGGGATTGGGCCATGGGTGTATCCTTGTATATTCCTATTCAAAATGAGGAGAAATCTAACCTTCATGAAGTATTGTGAAACTAAACAAAACAAACAAAAATGCACTTCATTTAAATGGACATTAATAGCACAATAATCTCAATTTTATAGATGATGTCTAAATTTAGTACAACGGTAGATTTGGAATTGAAAGAAAGAAGTCTTGCATCCAAGTGGTACTAACCACAGGAGCTCTAACGCTCAAGTTGGCTTAAGGAAAAATATTGTAGAATATGAAAAGTATGAACTTAGAATGAAAAAAATTACTTATCATTCCATTTTCTCTTTAATAGGCCCTTCATATGACCGTGCCAGTATTAAAGTGGATCATGATGGTGGTTATTACTCTCGATTCATAATGCATACGTAATCGTCCTCGAAAGAGGCAGTTTTCTCAGGACTTGACCGACCCCTTAAATTGATTTTAAGAATCTTGATATTAAGGATTTATGTTAAAAAAAAAAAATAATAATAATTACCCCCAGTTTTTCATTAAAAAAATTTCCCAAAAAAAAAAAGAATTCACCCCAGTGCTCTAAGGAAGGTCGTTGAAATTCTTTCCCAAAAGGCTTATATAAAAAAATTCACCCCAATTTTTCATTAAAAAAATTTATGATTACTATACTTTTCAGGGGATCTCGAAACTTATTTTCAAAGGTGAAAGAATGAAAAATGTGACGAAAATTTTAACTGAAATTTCATATGTATATAGTGTGCTACGCAGAAAGTAGAGAAAATTCATTCTCAAAGTTGTTATGTCACAAAATTCACACCCATTTTTCAGAGATATTTTGGATGTTTAAGATTCTTTTCTGGCGATCTCGAAACTTATTTTAAAAGATGAAGGTATGAAAAAATTGACCAAAAGTTTTAACTGAATCTTTAGATGTATATAGTGCTCTACGGAAGGTCGCGAAAATTCCTTCCCAAAGGGGTTATATCACAAAAATCACCACACTTTTTAATAGAAATGTTTTATGATTACTATTCTTTTATGAGGATCTCGAAACTTATTTTCAAAGGTGGAAGTATGAAAAAAGTGATGAAATTTTTTAACTGAAGTTTTTGATGTATATAGTGTGTTTCGCGGAAGGTCGCGAAAATTCCTTCCCAAAGTTGTTATATCACAAAATTCACACTCGTTTTTCATAGAAATTTTGGATGATTAAGATTCTTTTCTGGGGATCTCGAAACTTATTTTCAAAGGTAGAGGTATGAAAAAATTGTCGAAAAGTTTTAACTGAAATCTCATATTTATATAGTGCTCTACGGAAGGTCGCCAAAATTCTTTCCCAAAAGGGTTATATCACAAAATTCACCCCAGTTTTTCATTGAAATTTTTTATGATTACGATACTTTTCTGGGGATCTCGAAACTTATTTTCAAAGGTGGAAGTATGAAAAAAGTGAAGAAAAGTTTTAACTTAAATTTCATATGTATTTAGTGTGCTCCGCAGAAAGTAGCGAAAATTCCTTCTCAAAGTTGTTATGTCACAAAATTCACACCCATTTTTCAGAGATATTTTGAATGTTTAAGATTATTTTCTGGAGATCTCGAAACTTATTTTAATAGATGAAGGTATGAAAAAAGTGACGAAAAGTTTTAACTGAAAATTTAGATCTATATAATGCTTCATGGAAGGTCGCGAAAATTCCTTCCCAAATGATTTATATCAAAAAATTCACACCATTTTTTATAGAAATTTTGGAATATTAAGAATCTTTTACGGGGATCTCGAAACTTATTTTCAAAGGTGGGGATATGAAAAAGTGACGAAAAATTTTAACTGGCGTTTAAGATATAAATAGTGCCCCGCGCAAGGTCGCGAAAATACTTTCTAAAGGGGCTGTATCACAAAATTCACACCAATTTTTGATAGAAATTTTGGATGATTACGATTATTTTCTGGGGATATCGAAACTTATTTTCAAAGGTGGAGGTATGAAAGAAGAAGTGTGAAAAAAAATTAACTGACATTTCAGATGGATATAGTGCCCGGCGGAAGATCGCGGAAATTTCTTCCCAAAGGGGTTATATCACAAAATTCACCCCACTTTTTCAAAAAATGTTTTATGATTACTATTCTTTTATGAGGATCTAGAAACTTATTTTAAAAAAGTGATGAAAATTTTTAACTGATTTTTTTTATGTATAAAGTGTGTTCCGCGGAAGGTCGCGAAAATTCGTTCCCAAAGTTGTTATATCACAAAATTCACTCATTTTTCATAGAAATTTTGAATGATTAAGATTCTTTTACGGGGATCTCGAAACTTATTTTTAAAGGTGGTGGTATGAAAAAATTATCGAAAAATTTTAACTGAAATTTTACATGTATATAGTGCTCTACGGAAGGTCGGGAAAATTCCTTCCCAAAAGGGTTATATCACAAAATTCACCCCACTTTTTCATAGGAATGTTTTATGATTACTATTCTTTTAAGAGGATCTCGAAACTTATTTTCAAAGGTGGAAGTATGAAAAAAGTGATGAAATTTTTTAACTGAAATTTCTGATGTATATAGTGTGTTTCGCGGAAGGTCTCGAAAATTCCTTCCCAAAGTTGTTATATCACAAAATTCACACTCATTTTTCTTAGAAATTTTGGATGATTAAGATTCTTTTCTGGGGATCTCGAAACTTATTTTCAAAGGTGGAGGTATGAAAAACTTGTCGAAAAGTTTTAACTGAAATTTCAGATGTATATAGTGCTCTACGGAAGGTCGCGGAAATTCCTTCCCAAAGGGGTTATATCACTAAATTCACCCCACTTTTTCATAGAAATGTTTTATGATTACTATTCTTTTATGAGGATCTCGAAACTTATTTTCAAAGGTGAAAATATGAAAAAAGTGATGAAAATTTTTAACTGAAATGTTTTTATGTACATAGTGTGTTACGCAGAAGGTCGCGAAAATTTCTTACCAAAGTTGTTATATCACAAAATTCACACTCATCTTTCATAGAATTTTTGGATGATTAAGATTCTTTTGTGGGGATCTCGAAACTTATTTTCAAAGGTGGAGGTATGAAAAAAGTGATGAAATTTTTTTAACTGAAATTTCTGATGTGTATAGTGTGTTTCGTGGAAGGTCTCGAAAATTTCTTCCCAAAGTTGTTATATCACAAAATTCACACTCATTTTTCATAGAAATTTTTTATCATTAAGATTCTTTTCTGGAGATCTCGAAACTTATTTTCAAAGGTGGAGGTATAAAAAAATTGTCGAAAAGTTATAACTGAAATTTCAGATATATATAGTGCTCTAAGGAAGGTCGTTGAAATTCTTTCCCAAAAGGCTTATATCACAAAATTCACCCCAGTTTTTCATTGAAATTTTTTATGATTACGATACATTTTTGGGGATCTCGAAACTTATTTTCAAAGGTGGAAGTATGAAAAAAGTGAAGAAAAGTTTTAACTGAAATTTCAGATGTATATAGTGTGCTCCGCAGAAAGTAGCGAAAATTCCTTCTCAAAGTTTTTATGTCACAAAATTCACACCCATTTTTCAGAGATATTTTGGATGTTTGAGATTCTTTTCTGGGGATCTCGAAACTTATTTTAAAAGATGAAGGTATGAAAAAAGTGACGAAAAGCTTTAACTGAAAATTTGGATCTATATAATGCTTCATGGAAGGTGGCGAAAATTCCTTCCCAAATGATTTATATCAAAAAATTCACACCATTTTTCATAGAAATTTTGGAATATTAAGAATATTTTACGGGGATCTCGAAACTTATTTTCAAAGGTGGGGATATGAAAAAGTGACGAAAATTTTTAACTGGCGTTTAAGATATAAATAGTGCCCCGCGCAAGGTCGCGAAAATACTTTCTAAAGGGGCTGTATCACAAAATTCACACCAATTTTTGATAGAAATTTTGGATGATTACGATTATTTTCTAGGGATATCGAAACTTATTTTCAAAGGTGGAGGTATGAAAGAAGAAGTGTGAAAAAAATTTAACGGACATTTCAGATGGATATAGTGCCCGGCGGAAGATCGCGGAAATTTCTTCCCAAAAGGGTTATATCACAAAATTCACCCCACTTTTTCAAAAAATGTTTTATGATTACTATTCTTTTATGAGGATCTAGAAACTTATTTTCAAAGGTCGATGTATGAAAAAAGTGATGAAAATTTTTAACTGGTTTTTTTTATGTATATAGTGTGTTCCGCCGAAGGTCGCGAAAATTCCTTCCCAAAGTTGTTATATCACAAAATTCACACTCATTTTTCATAAAAAATTTTGGATGATTAAGATTCTTTTATGGGGATCTCGAAACTTATTTTCAAAGGTGGTGGTATGAAAAAATTGTCGAAAAGTTTTAATTGAAATTTTACATGTATATTGTGCTCTACGGAAGGTCGAGAAAATTTCTTCCCAAAACGGTTATATCACAAAATTCACCCCACTTTTTCATAGGAATGTTTTATGATTACTATTCTTGTATGAGGATCTCGAAACTTATTTTCAAAGGTGGAAGTATGAAAAAAGTGATGAAATTTTTTAACTGAAATTTCTGATGTATACAGTGTGTTTCGCGGAAGGTCGCGAAAATTCCTTCCCAAAGTTGTTATATCACAAAATTCACACTCATTTTTCATAGAAATTTTGGATGATTAAGATTCTTTTATGGAGATCTCGAAACTTATTTTCATAGGTAGAGGTTTGAAAAAATTGTCGAAAAGTTTTAACTGAAATCTCATATTTATAGTGCTCTACGAAAGGTCGCGGAATTTTTTTGCCAAAAGGGTTATATCAATAAATTCACCCTAGTTTTTCATTGAAATTTTTTAGGATTACGATACTTTTCAGGGATCTCGAAACTTATTTTCAAAGGTGGAAGAATGAAAAATGTGACGAAAAGTTTTAACTGAAATTTCAGATGTATATAGTGTGCTCCGCAGAAAGTAGCGAAAATTCCTTCTCAAAGTTGTTATGTCACAAAATTCACACCCATTTTTCAGAGGTATTTTAGATGTTTAAGATTCTTTTTTGGGGATCTCCAAACTTATTTTAAAAGATGAAGGTATGAAAAAAGTGGCGAAAAGTTTTAACTCAAAAATTTAGATATATGTATTGCTCCATGGAAGCGAAAATTCCTTCCTAAATGAGTTATATCAAAACATTCACACCATTTTTTCATAGAAATTTTGGAATATTAAGAATTTTTATGGGGATCTCGAAACTTATTTTCCAAAGTGGGGATATGAAAAAGTGACGAAAAGTTTTAACTGACGTTTAAGATATAAATAGTGCCCCGCGCACGGTCGCGGAAATACTTTTCAAAGGGGTTATATCACAAAATTCACACCACTTTTTGATAGAAATTTTGGATGATTACGATTCTTTTCTGGGGATATCGAAACTTATTTTCAAAGTTGGAGGTATGAAAGAAGAAGTGTGAAAAAAAATTAACTGACATTTCAGATGGATATAGTGCCCGGCGGAAGATCGCGGAAATTTTTTCCCAAAGGGGTTATATCACAAAATTCACCCCACTTTTTCATAGAAATGTTTTATGATTACTATTCTTTTATGAGGATCTCGAAACTTATTTTCAAAGGTGGAAGTATGAAAAAAGTGATGAAAATTTTTAACTGAAATTTCTGATGTATACAATGTGTTTCGCGGAAGGTCGCGAAAATTCCTTCCCAAAGTTGTTATATCACAAAATTCACACTCATTTTTCATAGAAATTTTGGATGATTAAGATTCTTTTATGGAGATCTCGAAACTTATTTTCAAAGGTAGAGGTATGAAAAAATTGTCGAAAAGTTTTAACGGAAATCTCATATTTATAGTGCTCTACGAAAGGTCGCGGAAATTCTTTGCCAAAAGGGTTATATCAATAAATTCACCCCAGTTTTTCATTGAAATTTTTTAGGATTACGATACTTTTCAGGGGATCTCGAAACTTATTTTCAAAGGTGGAAAAATGAAAAATGTGACGAAAAGTTTTAACTGAAATTTCAGATGTATATAGTGTGCTCCGCAGAAAGTAGCGAAAATTCCTTCTCAAAGTTGTAATGTCACAAAATTCACACCCATTGTTCAGAGGTATTTTAGATGTTTAAGATTCTTTTCTGGGGATCTCGAAACTTATTTTAAAAGATGAAGGTATGAAAAAAGTGACGAAAAGTTTTAACTGAAAATTTAGATATATATATTGCTCCATGGAAGCGAAAATTCCTTCCTAAATGAGTTATATCAAAAAATTCACACCATTTTTTCATAGAAATTTTGGAATATTGAGAATCTTTTATGAGGATCTCGAAACTTATTTTCCAAAGTGGGGATATGAAAAAGTGACGAAAAGTTTTAACTGACGTTTAAGATATAAATAGTGCTCCGCGCACGCTCGCGGAAATACTTTTCAAAGGGGTTATATCACAAAATTCACACCACTTTTTTATAGAAATTTTGGATGATTGTGATTCTTTTCTGGGGATATCGAAACTTATTTTCAAAGTTGGAGGTATGAAAGAAGAAGTGTGAAAAAAAATTAACTGACATTTCAGATGGATATAGTGCCCGGCGGAAGATCGTGGAAATTTTTTCCCAAAGGGGTTATATCACAAAATTCACCCCAGTTTTTCATAGAAATGTTTTATGATTACTATTCTTTTATTAGGATCTCGAAACTTATTTTCAAAGGTGGAAGTATGAAAAAAGTGATGAAATTTTTTGACTGAAATTTCTGATGTATATAGTGTGTTTCGCGGAAGGTCTCGAAAATTCCTTCCCAAAGTTGTTATATCACAAAATTCACACTCATTTTTCATAGAAATTTTGGATGATTAAGATTCTTTTATGAGGATCTCGAAACTTATTTTCAAAGGTGGAAGTATGAAAAAAGTGATGAAATTTTTTAACTGAAATTTCTGATGTATATAGTGTGTTTCGCGGAAGGTCTCGAAAATTCTTTCTCAAAGTTGTTATATCACAAAATTCACACTCATTTTTCATAGAAATTTTGGATGATTAAGATTCTTTTCTGGGGATCTCGAAACTTATTTTCAAAGGTGGAGGTATAAAAAACTTGTCGAAAAGTTTTAACTGAAATTTCAGATGTATATAGCTCTACGAAAGGTCGCGGAAATTCCTTCCCAAAGGGGTTATATCACTAAATTCACCCCACTTTTTCATAGAAATGTTTTATGATTACTATTCTTTTATGAGGATCTCGAAACTTATGTTCAAAGGGGAAGTATGAAAAAAGTGATGAAATTTTTTAACTGAAATTTCTGATGTATATAGTGTGTTTCGCGGAAGGTCTCGAAAATTCTCTCTCAAAGTTATATCACAAAATTCACACTCATTTTTCATAGAAATTTTGGATGATTAAGATTCTTTTCTGGGGATCTCGAAACTTATTTTCAAAGGTGGAGGTATGAAAAACTTGTCGAAAAGTTTTAACTGAAATTTCAGATGTAAATAGTGCTCTACGGAAGGTCGCGGAAATTCCTTCCCAAAGGGGTTATATCACTAAATTCACCCCACTTTTTCATAGAAATGTTTTATGATTACTATTCTTCTATGAGGGTCTCGAAACTTATTTTCAAAGGTGAAAGTATGAAAAAAGTGATGAAATTTTTTAACTGAAATTTCTGATGTATATAGCGTGTTTCGCGGAAGGTCTCGAAAATTCTTTCTCAAAGTTGTTATATCACAAAATTCACACTCATTTTTCATAGAAATTTTGGATGATTAAGATTCTTTTCTGGGGATCTCGAAACTTATTTTCAAAGCTGGAGGTATGAAAAACTTGTCGAAAAGTTTTAACTTAAATTTCAGATGTATATAGTGCTCTACGGAAGGTCGCGGAAATTCCTTCCCAAAGGGGTTATATCACTAAATTCGCCCCACTTTTTCATAGAAATGTTTTATGATTACTATTCTTTTATGAGGATCTCGAAACTTATTTTCAAAGGTGGAGGTATGAAAAAAGTGATGAAATTTTTTAACTGAAATTTCTGATGTATATAGTGTGTTTCGCGGAAGGTCTCGAAAATTTCTCCCCAAAGTTGTTATATCACAAAATTCACACTCATTTTTCATAGAAATTTTGGATGATTAAGATTCTTTTCTGGGGATCTCGAAACTTATTTTCAAAGGTGGCGGTATAAAAAATTTGTCGAAAAGTTATTCCTTAAATTTCAGATGTATATAGTGCTCTAAGGAAGGTCGTTGAAATTCTTTCCCAAAAGGCTTATATCACAAAATTCACCCCAGTTTTTCATTGAAATTTTTTATGATTACCATACTTTTCTAGGGATCTCGAAACTTATTTTCAAAGGTGGAAGTATGAAAAAAGTGAAGAAAAGTTTTAACATTAGTTAGTAATATGTATTTAGTGTGCTCCGCAGAAAGTAGCGAAAATTCCTTCTCAAAGTTGTTATGTCACAAAATTCACCCCCATTTTTCAGAGATATTTTGGATGTTTGAGATTATTTTCTGGGGATTTCGAAACTTATTTTAAAAGATGAAGGTATGAAAAAAGTGACGAAAAGTTTTAACTGAAAATTTAGATCTATATAATGCTCCATGGAAGGTCGCGAAAATTCCTTCCCAAATGAGTTATATCAAAAAATTCACACCATTTTTTCATAGAATATTTGGAATATTAAGAATCTTTTATGGGGATCTCGAAACTTATTTTCCAAGGTCCATATGAAAAAGTGACGAAAAGTTTTAACTGACGTTTAAGATATAAATAGTGCCTCGCGCACGGTCTTGTATTTAAATCATATTTAAATGCATCTTCCTTTGATTGTATATTTAAATCATATTTAAATATAACGAACCTCGATCAACAGACCCGAATTTGGATTACTCCAAATTCTTACCTATAGCATTGCTTCACCGTTTTATCTGAGCTAACCATGAGAACCTAAAGGACCTACAGATCATGAGCTCCAACGATACGAGATTACTCGGTCAAAACTCTTTTAACCCGAATCAATCAACATTTGTTAACCCCTAAAGACTCCACTATAGTCCGAGAGTTGCACTCTCCTCACTGTAGATATATTATGTCCTCTTGATATAACCGTCATCGGTAAGTCGATCTTTCACAGGTCGTTCGTAATTGCAGCTGGGTCATTAAAACCGTTTAACCTCTGCATTACATCTTGTTCCTTAAGTACCACTGACTCCTCTAATGAACAATATATTTGTGGTCCTACCAGCAGATAGAATCCTTTCTCCACACAGGAGAGGGCGAGTACTCATTGTTCAAGCCCCGAAGTCAGCTATTAAGGGAACAACCTATCTACTAACCCTGAAGCGGGTTAGGAATGAATTTCGTCTTGTTGTACTATGTCATCAGTTATCTATTCGACTTTATCCCCAAGATGGTAGGCTTATTGAGCGGCGAAACCGACGACTCTCACCCATACAAGTCAAAGGATACTGTCAAATAAACAGGAGTTCATAACGAGCTCAGGATTAAGCTCGAGTTACCTAGGCCATCGTATGAAATAGTCGGTCTCACTAGTAAACGGTGTTATAAAGAGAGAGCGACTTTTTCGCGGTTCAGTCTTATGCAAACTCATTACACAGGACGCCCTTGCTCGTCACATCACCATGTGAAACGATTCGGATCACATCGTTTTGTACAATACAAAGCGAGCCGCATCCAACAGTGTTACCAGTATAAAGTACCCAGCCTTATCCATATACTATAGACCGTTTTGGCAGTATACTTAAACCTGGCCCACAATCATGTCACACATGTGGTTCAAATACTCACACTACGCCAAGGATGTTCGGTATTGGTATATAGGTTAATCCCAAACATGTTTCACTTTATACCAGTAAACTCATTTACTGTATAAAACTCAATAACTCTTTATTGCTAAATAGAGTGCTTACAAACATAATTGTTTACAAACCACGAGTTTTAGGACATAAACCCAACATAAAGTGCTCCGCGGAAGGTTGCGGAAATTCCTTCCCAAAGAAGTTATATCACAAAATTCACACCACTTTTTTCATAGAAATTTTGGATGATTGCGATTCCTTTCTGGGGATCTCGAAACTTAATTTCAAAGGTGGGGGTATGAAAATGTGACCAAAAGTTTTAACTTAAATTTCAGATGTATATAGTGCTCCGCGGAGTGATTCGAAAATTTCTTCCCAAAGGGGTTATATCACAAAATTCAAATCATTTTTTCATATAAATTTTGGATGATTACGATTCTTTTCTGGGGATCTCGAAACTTAATTTCAAAAAGTGGAGGTATGAAAAATGTGATCAAAAGTTAACTTAAATTTCAAATGTATATAGTGCTCCGCAGAAGAATTCGAAAATTCCTTCCCAAAGGTGTTATATCACAAAATTCAAACCATTTTTTCATATAAATTTTGGATGATTACGATTCTTTTCTGGGGATCTAGAAACTTATTTTTCAAAAGTTGAGATATGAAAAAAGTGACGATGAGTTTTAACTGAAATTTCAGATGTATATAGTACTCTACGAAAGGTCCCAAAAAATCATTTCCAAAGGGGTTATATCACAAAATTAACACAATTTTTTCATAAATTTTTTGGATGATTACGATTCTTTTCTGAAGATCTAGAAACTTATTTTAAAAGGTGGAAGTATGAATAAAGTGACGAAAAGTTTTAACTGAAATTTCAAATGTATATAGTGCTCCTTGGAAGGTCGCGATAATTTCTTCCCAAATGGGTTTTATCACAAAATTCACACAATTTTTTCATAGAAATTTTGGATGATTACTATTCTTTTCTTGGGATCTCGAAACTTATTTTCAAAGGTGAGTGTATGAAAAAAGTGACGAAAAGTTTTACCGAAATTTCAAATGTATATAGTGCTCCGCAGAAGGTTGCGGAAATTCCTTCCCAAAGGGGTTATATCACAAAATTCACCCCATTTTTTCATAAAAAAAAAAATTGATGATTAAAATTCTTTTTTGGGATCTCGAAACTTATTTTCAAAGGTGGAGGTATGAAAAAAGTGACAAAAATTTTCAATTTAAATTTCAGATGTATATAGTGCTCTACGGAAGTCCGAATTTTCCTTCCCAAAGGGGTTATATCACAAAATTCACAACCATTTTTTCATAGAAAGTTTTTATGATTACAAATCTTTCCAAAGGATCTCCAAACTTATTTCAAAAGGTGGAGGTATAAAAAAAGTAACGAAAAGTTTTAACTGACATTTCAGATTTATATAATGCTCTACGGAAGGTCGCAAAAATTCCTTCCCAAAGGAAATATATCACAAAATTCACATAACTTTTTTTAATAGAATTTTTTTTATGATTACGAATCTTTCATCTTTCGAGAGGATCTCGAAACTTATTTTAAAAGGCGGATGTAAAAAAGTGACGAAAAGTTTTAACTGAAATTTCAAAGGGCTAGTTGCACAAATAGCAATCAGGCTCAAACTAATTGCAAATTTAGCAAACTTTACAATGTTTTGCAAATATGGCAAAAAAATTTGTTTCTATCACTGATAGACTTTATCATATCACTGATAAACTTCTATCAGTGATAAACTATTATCACTGACGAAAATCTATAAAAAGTTGAGGTCATCAGCGATAGACTTCTATCAGCCATAAGATATCAGCGATAGAAATTGCCATATCCGCATTTTTTTAAAAAACATGCTATATTTCTAATTATCTTATTATAAATTGACATTTGTTACAATTTTCCAATTTCAAATGTATATAGTGTTCTGCAGAAGGTTGCAGAAATTTCTTCCCAAAGAGGTTATATCACAAAATTTACCTTATTTTTTCATAAAAATTTTGGATGATTAAGATTCTTTTCTAGGGATCTCGAAACTTATTTTCAAAGGTCGAGGTATGAAAAAAGTGACGAAATTTTTTAATTTAAATTTGAGATGTATATAGTGCTCTACGGAAGTCCGGAATTTCCTTCCCAAAAGGGTTATATCACAAAATTCACAACCACTTTTTCATAAAAAGTTTTTATGATTACGAATCTTTCCAAAGGATGTCAAAACTTATTTTAAAAGGTAGAGGTATGAAAAAAAAGTAACGAAAAATTTTAACTCACATTTTAGATGTATATAGTGCCCGCGGAATGTCGCGAAAATTCTTTCTCAAAGGGGTTATATCACAAAATTCACACTATTTTTTCATATAATTTTTCTATAATTACGACTCTTTTCTGGGGATCTCGAAATTTATTTTGAAAGGTGGAGGTATGAAAAAAGTGATGAAAAGTTTTAACTGGAATTTCAGATGTACATAGTGCTTCGTGGAAAGTCGCAGAAATTTCTTCCCAAAGGAGTTATATCACAAAATTCACACCACTTTTTCATAGAAATTTTGGATGATTGTAATTCTTTTCTGGGTATCTCGAAACTTATTTTTAAAGGTGGGGTATAAAAAGAGTGACGAAGCCAACAAGAACATGTTCAACTGGCATGATGTATCGCCTAGTGACCATGAGGTCCTAGGTTCAATCCCCCACCCCAACATGTTGTAAAAAAAAAAAGAGTGACGAAAAGTTTTAGCTGAAATTTCAGATATACATAGTGCGCAGAAATTCCTTCCTAAAGGTGAAACTTATATTCAAATGTGGAGGTATAGAAAAGTGACGAAAATTTTTAACTCAAATTTACGAAAAAATCTTAGCAAAGGTTATATCACAAAATTCATAAGCCAACATGTAATAAATAAACAGAAAAAGAATTATAAAAACAAATTGATAAATCCTCATCCATCGCTTTGAGGGAATAAAACCCAAAATATGCTGAAAGAAGATTAAAGGGATATTCGAAGATAAATTCTTCGAATATTCTTCTCTTACCGTTATATTCCCCCAATTCTCCCTTTCTTCCCCAACTGCTCCAATCTCACAATCGCCACCACCACCACCACAAAATTCGATTTTCAATTCCGTTTTCCGGCGCCGGAAACAACCGTCGTTATGAAGTTCGGCAAGAGTCTGAGCAACCAGATCGAAGAAACTTTGCCGGAGTGGCGGGACAAGTTTCTGTCCTACAAGGAGTTGAAGAAGCGGCTGAAGCTTGTTGAGCCGAAAGGCGGTGACCGGCCGAGCAAGCGGCCGAGACTTGATTCCGCCGCCTCCGTCGTCGGGAGTTGTGCGGAGGATGGAGAGAAGGATGATTCTTCGTCGAGCGAGGAGATGAATTTCATTAAGTTGTTGGAGGATGAACTCGAGAAATTCAATAGTTTCTTTGTTGAAAAGGAGGAAGAGTACATCATTCGGTTGAAGGTATTTTCTCCGCTTTTAGTTTTTAATTTCTATGAGATCTGTGTTAGCGGAGAAAGGAAATTGAATTCAACTCACATCTCAACCTCATTTATGTCATTCATTCTGCAATAATTATTGAAGTAGATTCGATTCAATTCTGGAATTTGACCTAATCAAATGAACACCAGAACATCTGATTCTTATGCATCTGGTTTGATTTTGTGCCAATCTGTAGAACTGGTTGATGATTTCACATTCATTCCAGATTGATTAAGAAATTTGCACTAGTAGATTGATTAAATTGTTTAAACTCATCTCTAGAAGTAGAAACTATAACCAATCCATACAGGTCCAAGCTGATGATCAAATGGCTTCCACTTTCCTTTTTTGAATCATTCAGGAGCTACAGGATAGGATAGGAAAAGCAATGGATTCCAATAGAGAGATGATTAAAATTCGCAAGGAGATTGTGGACTTCCATGGAGAAATGGTTCTCTTGGAGAATTACAGTGCCCTTAACTTTACAGGTGTGTGCACCCTTACACCCTTTATTAACTTCATTTATCCTCTTCCAATGCTATGCTTGAATGTTTATTTATATGCCCTTTCCCGGTCAAAGTCGGAATACGACATGTTTAACCATCATGGTTCGCCAAATAGTCAATAAAGAACTTGAAAATAAAGAGAATGTGTTCAAACCATGATGACTACCTAAGATTTAATATCCTACAAGTTTCCAGTCAGGAGTGAAATTACTCGAGAACTTGAAAATAAAGAAAATAAAGAGAATGTGTTCAAACCATGATGACTACCTAAGATTTAATATCCTATAAGTTCCAGCCAGGAGTGAAATTACTCGAGGTGGCCGAACACTCACCGATATCAAAAGAAAAAAAGAAAAGAATATGACATCTTTGTCTCTATCTTTCATTTTGGTAGAAATTCTGTGGTATTGATGAACTTTATGCTATTTTATGTTCTTACAGCACATAATGATATCTTTAATATTTTAGACTCTTAAAATTGTGGCCACATGCCTTTGAATCAATTCCTTTATGCGTAGAATATGCTTCGGTTGCATTTGAAAAAGAAAAACACTTTGTATGGCTGAAGTAATTCTATATTTTGCTCAAACCACCTAAGCAACAACTTGTATACCTTTTTTTATAGGACTTGTGAAAATCCTAAAGAAGTATGACAAAAGGACTGGCGCGCTCATCCGCTTGCCCTACAGTCAGAAGGTTCTGCAACAGCCCTTCTTTACGACCGACCTGCTATACACGCTGGTGAAGCAGTGTGAGTTGATGCTGGATCTTCTCTTCCCTCTGAATGAGCTACCTTCTTCTGGTTCGAATGGAGTCGATGAAGTCAGTGCTCCTACAAAGTCGGACACCACCAACATTGATGATCTGCTCAAGGCAACCAAGGAACTTTCAGAGATTGAGTATATGGAGTCGCTTTATATGAAAAGCACTGTATCTGCATTACGGGTTTTGAAGGAAATCCGAAGTAGGAGCTCGACCGTCAGCGTCTTCTCATTGCCGCCGTTGCAAATGAATGGATTAGAAGATACATGGAAGAATGTTCCAGTGCTAGAAGAAGTAGCTAAATAGGATGATTCAGATATCACCAACTACAAGGAAGTTCCCTTTTAGTTTTGTATGTCTTCCTTTGATGTTTGTGTGGTGTACTTTCGATACTAACAGTAACCCATGTAAAACTGAAATATAAAGTTCAAATGATGTAGAATATTATAAAGGAATGATAATATTTACGATATCCTTAGCAACTTTTTTCTACCAACACGAATGAGAGTAACACTTCATTTAGAACCTGTTTAGAATAACTTTCTAAATACTTAAAAACACCTTTTTAAGCACATAAAAAGTCATTTGAAACAAGTCCTTAATGATACATATTCTGGAGGCTTAGAAATGTTATTGTAATAAACAGAGTCATAATTAAATAAACAAAAGGAATGGATCAGAATAGTCAGTGGAAAGAAATTACCATACTGGTTTGACAATGACCTAAACAATTACTGTGAAAATGTTTGTACTAAACACTTTTACCATAAGCATAAGACCCTTTTCCAGGAAACTGGGAAATGGTGGAAAGAAATAAGTAAGCAAAGCAGTACAACAAAAAGGAAGCCATTTGTAAAAAAGCTAAGTTAATGCTCCAAACATGATTGCAGTGCCTCTTGAAGAAAAAATATTCATGGTCGTCATGTGGCTGCTTCTCTCTAAACTCTTGGATGCATGATTCAAGAATAGTATGACTGCTTCTCTCTAAACTCTTGGATGCATGATTCAAGAATAGTTTTTTTACCTCGAACAGCATAAAACTATCAGCTACATTGTTTTTTTTTTTTTTTTTTGCAAAGGTATTTAATTAAGACAGGGTGAGGGAATTGAACTCCTGACCGGTCAAGGGCACAACTTCATGCCAATTGAGCTATGCTCGATTTGGCGTCAGCTACATTGTTATAACCTCAATAATTCTCCCACTTGAGACACCAAAAGAATGCCCAACTTCCTTCCTTTTTTTACAATGTTACATCACAAATGAGGAGGGATTCATACCTAAAATACATAGGGGATAGGGGAGGTATTAAATACCTAACCACTAGAGTATACTTTTAAGTTTTTGTCAACAACTCCACTATTCTATTCTAATAGCCTTTTAGTAGGATAACAATCCCTTTGAGTTTGATTAGACAATTAGATAAATAAGATGTAAAATGATCACATTTATTGAACAGAAAATAGGAATGAATGCCAGATTAGATATTTCTAATGGTAAAAGCATAAACCATTATAAGATATAACTCAGTGTCCTGTAAAATACTAGATGATGAAAAGGGATCGACTCCATTGAATAGAAGGATACTTTAAATTCCTAACACTCACAAGGTCATGCTCTCAAAACGAATCCATAATGATCCAAGTGAACAGCAGCTGATCCTTGAGCTGCATAGAACCTCACTTTTCAGCTTTTTCAACATTTTCAGCAATCTCCTTCTCGTAACGACGTTTGAACTTGGCAATCTGCCCCACACTTTCGGCCAATTGGCGCCTTGCTCTGAAGTGGTAGACTTTACCAACATGGTGTATCTTGGTCATCATAACGTGCATCAATCTGCCACTCTGAGTGACATATGATATCCACTGCATTTGAGGGTGCATGCCTTTCTTCATTGTACAGATCTGAAATCACAACTAGTACTTACTAATAATCATCAGAGGAGCTTCTAGAATAAAAAAAAATTAAAATTCACAAATCTACTAGACACAAAATTGAAATTTTAGGATTCCATTAAACATAAAATTCAAATTTATATCTAATAGATCAATAAATTTTTAAAAAAAGGAAATTTTTCAGGAGCATATTAGACACAAAATTAGAAGTTTGGGGACTTACTAGACACTAAAGAAAGTTCAAGGACCAAATAGACACAAACCTCAAAGTTCAAACATTGTAATTTAACCAAAAAAGAACTATCACAGAAAAGAGATCTGAATCCAAAACCACAAGTTTCGTTTTTTATCAGAAAGTGAACTTCATTGATATAATGAAAGGATACAAGTATCCAAGAGTTACAAAAAAAACTTCTCCAATTGTTAAGGGACATATTAGACACAAAATTAGAAGTTTAGAGGATAACTTTTCCGGTGTATGTGTGGGGGAATGAAGATGGATGAACATGTACAAATATATCACTTATTAGAAGAATTTCGTCAAACATTTGGTGGGCATTATGTAATGTTCAATCTTCATCATCCGAAAGGAGTAGAAATTTGGAAGTGACAGCCACATTGAAGGGGAAAGAAGAAGGGTGGACATGTTCAAATATACCACTTCATAGTAGAATTTCATCAAACATTTGGTGGGCATTATACACTGGTCAATATTCGTCACACCAAAAGAGCAGAAACTTAGAAAGTGACGGCCACATTAAGGGGGAATGAAGAAGGATAAACAACTACAAATATACCATTTCATAGAAGAATTTCATCAAACAGTTGGTGGGCATTACGCAATGTTCAAAATTCGTAACCCAAAAGAGTTTCTCTATAATTTATTCTAAAACCCTAACTTGGCTACGTATGATGTGCATATATTTTCACAGCAAGTAACCCCAAAGAAAATCATTCAAAAACCGATATTAAAAACCCTAAAATTGACTTCAAAAATAGAGAACAAACTTACAGATAAGAACAACCCACGAGTAGTGAAGATAACAATGTCAAAATCCTCCTCCAATGCTCTGATTGTTGAAATGAATCCGTTTCTGAAAACAGCCGCGAGTTAGTATATAAGATTTTGTTTGAATCAGTCGAAACGGAAAAGGGAAGTTCAATTTCGCCAAATCGAACACACCAATTGAATCGAAACGCGTAGATTTGAAATTGAAAAAGAAGAGAGAAAGAGAGAGAGAGTACCTTGCGTTCGGTGAAAGAACTGAGGAAACTGATACTGAGATTGTAAGAAGAAGCTCTCTTTTTAGCCACGGCGGGCGGCGAGTTAAGGAAGACGGCGAGGGAGTTGGTAAATTACTCTGATGTCCTCGATGAAAATAGAAACGTACGGCTGTCGACTGAGGGTATTTTGGTTAACTTGAAATCATATTAGATCAGTAGGATTTAAATGTCGACCGTGGAGGTCTCAAATTTATGAAAATGTGGATGGAGAATATTTTTTTAAATATATTTAAATTAATAAATAAATATTTTATGAAATACATTTGTTATAATATTAATATTCACTTTAAGTTACATTTTTTTTTTTTTAATATTTTATCCATTTTGTACGGTTTGATGATAGAAATGTTCATTTATCCCTCATGTCGAATGTCAAACCTATGGATTCGTTTTAATCCGAACAAATGTAGGTATGTGATTTTGAATATCCGATGTGAGTACGTTACACTTTTACCTTTATTAGTGAATGTAATTCTTTCATTTTACAAAAAAAAATCTGACCAAATACAGTTATTCTTTCATCTTTCATATTCGATTATCAAATTTTATTTTAGGGGAATTCTCAGAAATAGCTAGGAATAAATAGTTGCATTGAAAAATAGCTAAAATTGTTTCATATTCTCATCCAATAGCTACCAATATTATAGGGTGTCAAGTTTATAGTTTTCATCCCTTTTTTACCCTTTCTATATACGAATTTTTACTCTTAGCCCACCTAACCGTTATTTTATTTTATTTATCATTTTTTGTTTTGTTTAAAACAATTCTCATTGGTAGTTTCGTATCCCTTAGTTTTAGGCTAGGGAGTCAACACCACCATTCCATCTTTACCCCTTTGTGCATACACGCATTTTTGGACTACCCCTTAAATCATTTTTAAAAACAAATTCTTTATAAGTTTTATTTATTTTCAAATCTTCATCCAGATGTTTTCCCTCGTTATATGCTCAGATAACAGATTTTTGTTTTCTTTTTCTGTTTTAGATTATATTATTTTCAAATCTCACAACTTATTTTCAAATCTCCAACCCCTCATTATATTGAACAACTATCCTAGAATTATGGGTTTCATCAACCCATTTATTATTTCTCATTCACTGTCAAATCACGTGTTTCCATCACCAATTTATTTCTTCTTATCCCTGGAACAACCTTCTGTTTATATCCACCACCAATTGAATGGCTCCTCACCATATTACTCTTGCTTTCGATGGGGTATGGGGTGACAAGAACGTCTACACCAACTTCAAGGTTCTCACCCTGGATGTACCCTCTGATTCAACTCTTCATGAACTCCACAAGTTCATTGCTCACCTACTTTCACTACATGGCCCGGAAAGGATCTCACAGTTGTCACTAATTAGGAACGGTGAGGATAAATCCATAATCACTAGGCTCTCTGAAGATAGAGACCTTGTGTGGGTGCTAGCAGGATACTCGGAGGGTATGTACGACGATTGTTGTTTGGTTGTCGATATCCCCTCTGTAGATACAAGCACATACAGTGGCAGCGCAAGTAGTAACCAACGAAGGATGTCATGTTTGAAGAAGAAGAATTTACACTTCGTCGATCCAGATCGTATTGACGAACTTGCTGAGAACCTACTCATTATTGAATACTGTATTTTTTACAGCAAAGTTGACTTAAAGAAGGTTGTTTCTAGATTAGCGGTAAAAGGAAATTTTCAGTTCAAGACCACTAGGTCTAACACAAAGCAATTCACATTACAATGCATTGAAGACTCATGCGATTGGTCCCTCTACACGTCTGTCTATGGCAGCGGGAAACTATGGATGGTTAGAAAATTCAATAATTTACATAATTGCGCTATAGACATTGTTAAGAACGACCATCGACAAGCAACTGCAACCGTCGTTAGTGAGTATGCGAAGACCATAATGTCAACCAACAGCAAAAAACATTGCACACCAGGTGACATCATCGGGTATGCTCGGAAGAAGCACGGGGTTTGCATAAGCTACAATAAGGCTTGGAGGGCGCGAGAGAAGGCATTTGCCTCTATCAGAGGTTCAACCGAAGACTCTTATGCTCGTATCCCAACTTTTGCTGCACGATTGATTGAACAAAACCCAGGTATATATTTGTACATACAACTATGTTACCGATGTCTTTCATGTGGTATATACAGATATACACACATTCATTTCGCAGGTACGTACACAACACAAGAGGTGGGGGAGGGTAATAGGTTCAAATTCTTCTTCATGAGTTTAGCAGCATCGATAAAAGGATGAGAGCATTGCCTATCAGTCATATCCGTTGACGGCACGGCGTTGAAGAACAGGTTCAAGGGGACACTACTCACCGCCTGCACCTTCGATGGTAATTCACAGACATACCCATTGGCATTTTCTATCGTCGATTCTGAGAATGACTCTTCATGGTGTTGGTTTTTTCGGAACCTAAAAGCAGTATTTGGTGAGCCAAAGGACCTAGTCATTGTGTCAGACCGCCACAAAAGTATATCCAATGGATTTAGAGCGGTATATACTTCTGCCCACCACGAGATTTGTATTTACCACGGGATTTGTACTTCTGCCCACCACGGGATAAGTATTGAACAATTGGTCGTCGTCGACCATTAGTAGGTGCTCCATTTCAATGTGTACTTTCTCCTGCCTCGACAGCAAGAAGCTCTCTAGGCAGTAAAGTTGCGCCATCTTCACCCTATCGTTCTCAGAGACCATTTTGCTGAACTTGAAAGCTATGTTTAAACAGTTCCTTGTCACACTTTCTTCAAACTCGAAGTAGTCATTCTTCAATTTCCCTTTCCCCTTAATTGTATCTTGATCTATTTCCGGGATTGGACCACAATTTAATCCGGTCACTAATGCAAATTCTCTTAAACCAAATTTCAGTACCTTCCCTCCAATCTTGAAGTTGAGTTCCGACATTTTTTTTGGTTTGCATTGGTTCTGGATTAAGTGTAGTAGCAACTGAGAGGATGTTTTCTTGAATGAAAAATCCCAGAAATGACCAAAGCACGTTGATCTGAACTTTGCTTCACACTTTTCTTCCAAGGTCTTGCGCACCAACTCCATAACGCCACTCTTTGAACACAAATTAATTTTCAGTGGCCTAGTCCTTTTAGTATATGACCTGAAATAATCTTCATCCTGTAAGACAAAAAAATTAGAGTTGTATATACACCGGTATACAGAAGTACACACATGCGTTCACATGGTAGATAAGAGTATTGACATTCATATAGTATATACAAGAGCATAGGTATCATAAATATACTGTTTGAAGTAGAGTTATGCAGTACATAAACAGAGATACAACATATACTATACGCCTATAAATGCATTTGAGGTAACCATGACAACGATGTCCGGGTAGAAGACAAAGGCATATGTATCATAAATATTACAGCCATGCAAATGACAACAAAATTATTCTACCACAAACTACAAGGGCATACGCTTCATAAACTCGCAATGTGGACAACAGTTTATATGTGTATACACACTACTGTCTATATGTCATAATTTAATAACTATATGTCATAATTTAATAACTGCATATTTACTTAACATTACCTTATTTTCCATGTACTCCTCTGACATTTGTACCTTCCAAGAATTTTCTTCGTCATTTGCTTTCCCCTTCCCTTTATCCTTCATCGTATTGTCTTTTTTAACAATCTCCTGCATCACCGATTTTCAAGTCACATGGTTCATTAGATTAAAGGAAAACACATTTATTTCCTTTGGTACACACCTTCTTAATCTTGTCATTTTTTTATCTCTTTTTCGTAAGGGCATCAATATCACTTGATGTGTCTGAATAACATTTAGTAATTGAGTCTTCCTCCCCATTTCCATCAGAACTCTCTTCGCTCTGAACAACATCACAAGTAGATAACTCACAAGTTAGCTTTAAATCACAATGTCACAATAAGAAATAGCAAATAAGTTGTATTACATTACTATCGTCGGAGTGCCTTTTCGCAGCCTCTTGAGCCATATCTTTCGATTTTCTCGTCCCCTTATTTTTTTCCTTGCTTACTCCGACAATATTATCTTTCTTATCTCGTCTCCCTTTTACTTTTTTTTCTTGTGATCTCGAGTTCTCCCCACTAATCACCTCTTTTTGCAAGTCCAGATGTTGTATATAAACCAAGAGAATATGTCATTACATAGATAACCATAACGACAATTGTAAAGCAGTGAATAGAGGCAATTACATCACTGCATTCAACACTGTTTTTATACTCCTTTTCCTTTCCCTTCTCCTTCTTCTTCGGAGATACCTTCATCTTTTGTATATTGCCACCAGTTTCTCTTTGTCTTTTCAGCCCTTTCCCTTTTGTCTTAGGATCAGTTGTCTCTCGGTTTAATTCACTCGTTACTTCATGTTCCGAACCCTGAGCATTGATACACCAAATTATATTGCGAAATTTTGGTTGGCAACCTAGATGTATGTAGTAAGATTTACATATAGTATGGTAATACACCAAGTTAGATTGCGAAATTTTGGTTGACAACCTATATGTATATAGTAAGAATTACATATAGTATGGTAGGTATCTAATTGGGATTACCTCATCCTCTTCACCTACGCGTATTGGAGACGTTTGCTTCTTTGATTTCTTGGTAGACATTACACCCGCAGCCTTCAAACGTTCGCTAGCCCTTGCCATCTCTGAATGAACTAAAATGTTACAGGAACCATATTTAAACTTATATAGGAACCCGAGTTTTATGTGTTAACAACAATTTGTTTTAAAAAAAAAAATTGAATAAATAAAATACCTTAAAAAAAGGATCCTAACTAAATATTTAATAAAATATATCCCAACAAAATTAGTTATAGTCTAGGTACCTAAAGATTAGATCGGACAGAAGCCTTTGTTGTCAACGTTTGGGCGATGGAAGATTGACAATGGTTGTGCTCGACGGAGATGGTGGTTGTGCTCGACGGAGAAGGTGGCGGGACGGAGGAGCCGATGGCCGGACAACACGAACGGTCGGCGGATGAATGAAGGTCGCGGCGGATGAAGGTCTTTGCAATAGCCGTGCGCGACGGAGATGTTGAAGCTCGCGACGGACTGCGGATGAAGGACGGCTGGCGGATGAAGACGGAAAGGTTGTCTCTCTGTGTCGCACCATGAACGGCCGGCAGATGATGGGAGAAGGGACGCCCGACGGTCGAACCGTTGCTGTGCGCCGGCGGAGAAAGGGTCGCGACGGAGTGGGCTGTGCGCCGGCGGATGAAGGAGATGGATTGACGGAAGCTGTGTTGTGCGCCGGACGGAGGAGATGCTTGGGGCAGATGAAGTGCTGGGATTGATTTGCGGCGGATGAGGTGGTGGGTTTAAAAAATCTTAGGGTTTTACTAGCATTTTGTTTTTGTTAAATTATGTTTTGACTTTTTTTTTTTTTTTTTTTTTTTTTTTTTTTTTTTTTTTTTTTGCTAAATTATGGTTTTTTTTTTCTAAATTCTCAATTTGAATTTTAAAACATTTTCAAAATTAAAATTTCATGGATGGAGAGGTGAAATTTGTATTTTAAATCTCAATTTGTGTTTATATTTTTTTTTTGTTTGACAAGTATAGTTTCGATTCTCTACATTAACTAGTATCTAGATGGAGAGGTGCACCTTACCATTAAATGGTAGCATGAAACGTGTTTATATTTTTTAGCGTGTAATCAGGGTATATATTTGGCAATACCCACTGGTAGTAATTTTAAATTCTCATATTCCGTGTCCAACAATATTTTTACTATGGTAATTTCAATTTTTCTAACTATGCACCAGATTTATTTTCAATTCATTGTTATGTTGTTAATTTCTTCCTGGTTGCAACGTATTTTAACAGGTAAATCTCAGGAGGGGTAGTTTGGTCTCAGGTAAATCTGAGAGGGTATATATTTGTTTTGGTTAATTTAAATCTTGCAACCGTTAACCTTTTTTTTGTTATTTAATTATTTGTTATTAAATCTCTCCTTTTTCGTAGGTATTTCAAGCGTTTAATGACTCAAGGGTAGTTTTGTCAAACTACCTTCTAAATTAGTATCTAAATATAGGAGTTAGCTAATTTTCAAACCATTAATTTATTTAGCTATTTTTCAATTGTGTAATGCTTGTTTCAGCTATTCTTGTAGTTGCCCCTTTATTTTATTTTATTATTTATTTTATTTTATTATTTTTGTTTCGATTATCAAACCGACTTTTAAATATTAAAATCACTTTGACAAACACAAACAATACATCCATGTTTGTTACACAACATAAACATAGTAACCGATAAGGCTCCTTCCTAAAGCAAGAGAAGCAATAGCAATACTCTCTTGAAAACGTGGTTTAGAGTTTAGGGTTTAGGATTTTAAACAAATCTAACGACAAAAATTGGTTTAGAGTTTTAAGGTTTAAGCAAGGATTTAAATGTCCATGTCTCAATTTTGTGGAAATGTCGATGAAAATATCGATAAAATGTCGATAGATATTTCTAGAAGATTTTTTTTTATTAAAATTAATAAATAGACATTTTGCACTTTTAAATGAGTTAAAATGCATTTATTATAATATTATATTTACTTTAGGTTACATTTTGTTATTGTTTTTTTAATATTTCATCGATTTTGTACGGTATGATAGAAATGTCATTCACCCCTCATGTCGATGTCGAGCCTATAGATATGTGAAAATGTCGATGAAAATTTAATATCATGGGTTTAAGTATTTTTTTTTTTTTTTTCTTCATTATTATTTAGAGAATGAGGATAATGATGAAAAGATTGTTAAAATATGAACTTGAATGGCCCATGAAAATAGGAAAATATAATATAAATAACATCACCATTCAATTAACACAGTTTATTCTGGATAGAATTTACCCCATCAGGAAACCTAAAATAATATACTAGTAAATAGCAGGGGGAATGCAACAAAAGTTACAAAACAAATAGTAAATAGCAGAAGAACATTCATAATTTTCAGTTACAAACTTGGACATTATATGACCCATAATGCAAAATTACTGAAACTAATATGCTTTTTCATCTCAGATAGACCATAAATTGCCTTAAAATACTCAAAATTCTGATGCAGCTGACAACAAAAACTCATACTTTGTAGTACTAAGTATTAATTATCAGCTGTACTCATAAATCCACCCTGAAAACCAGCTCCATTACAGCTCCCACACAGGACGTCCCTTTTGCCTCTGCAATGTTCAAGACATTAACGCGTTCAGAACATCGAATTTAATCATTTATAAGATGTTAATCTACTCGGTATCGTTAATTCTTTCAGAAAACTCTATCGAATATCTCGAAAAGGAACAATGGTCGTTATTGAAATGACTTTATTATAACAAATCTAGATTTGGACTAGACTTGTTAATAATAGATGCACTTTTTTTTTCTTTTTTAGTTCAACATGTGAGGGTGGGGATTCGAACCACTAACCTTTTAGTCGAGAATAGAATACTTTAACCAATTGACCTGTGATCAGGTTGGTGTTGATAATAGATGTAATGGTTTATATGGATTGTGCAATTAATAAACTTATATCCTAGGATAAGGGGCACACTGCAGGGAGAGTTCTTTTTAAGTAGACGACTCGTTAGGACCATCGGAATTGGACTTTAAGCCCACATAACATATGTTGGGATTATGGAGCCCAAAAATCTTGAAAGCCCATACATTCATTTGGCCCATTTTTGTTTCAATGAAAAAACCTAATTAGATTTAGGTTGACTTAGCAACTTGGCTGCCAAGTGAAAAATACAGCAACTTACGAAATAAGAAAAAAAGGTTGGTGGCTGCGTCTGTGTAGTTTTTTTTTACAAAAAAAATAAACACAGTATAATTTTGATAGCTGCTTGAGAGATTTTTCTGGTTGTGTGTTTGTAAGAGTTTTTCATTCAAGAGTTTTGAGAGCTTGGTGTGATTGATTCGTGAGCCTTTTTTCTTTGAGAGAAAAGAGAGAGAAATCATTCTAGAGCATTGTAAACTCTTGTAATCTTCTCCCTGACAAATTTAGTGGAACCTGCATCGGTAGCAGAGAACTGGACGTAGCCAACATTGGGTGAACCAGTATAAATTCGGTGTCATTCTCTTTCCCTTAATCTTGACTAATATCGTTCTTATTGTTTAGAAGCTTTAGATTGGTTTATCTAATTCTTTTAAACCGTTGAGTTCCAAATTGTTATTTCCGCTTTAGATTTGGAACCATAAACTGATCTGGGATTTTAGATAAAATATATATTGTCTGAATCTAGTAGTATTTGGATTGATTATATTTGTATCGACCCCTAACAAGTGGTATCAGAGCAATTGGTTGTAGAACGATGTCAGGAGAAGATCATGTGAAGATGGTAATATTTAATGGATCAGACTTTTCTTTTTGGAAGTGTCAAATATTGGATTATTTACATTCCAAGGAATTAGATTTACCATTGGACGGAAAGCCGGATGATATGGGAGAAGCAGAATGGAAAAAATTGGACAGAAAGGTGCTGGGGACTGTTCGCTTGACTTTGACAAAGAATGTGCAAAGCAGTGTGGCGAAGGAGACAACCACAGCAGGACTTATGAAAGCTTTGTCTAACATGTATGAAAAACCATCGATAAACAATAAGTTGTATCTTGCAACTAAATTCTTTAATTTGAAGATGGCTGAAGGTACATCTGTTACTGCTCATTTAAATCAATTTGATTTGCTGATAAATCAATTAGTTGCAGTTGATTTAGAATTCACTGATGAATTGAATGCAATATTGTTGTTGAGATCTTTACCTGATAGTTGGGATACCATGAAGACTGCATTTTCTAATTCATGTGGAAAAGAGAAATTGCAGCTTTCACAGGTTAGAGATTCTGTTATAGCAGAAGAGATTCGCAGAAAAGACTCAAGTGTTGCTTCTTCTTCTGGTTCAGCGCTGAATGTGGATAGGGGAAGGAGTAATAACAGAGGTCATGGCAATCGAGGTAAATCACAAAACAATAGAAGCAAGTCCAGAAACAGCAAATTTGAATGTTGGAACTGTGGTAAGTCTGGACACCTAAAAAGGAACTGCAAGGCCCCAAAGCGAACTGAGGGGAACGAAGACAGTGCAAATGTTGTTGAAGATGAGATACAAGATGATGCTCTGGTTCTTGCAGTGGAAAATGTTCATGAGACATGGTTGATAGATTCAGGTGCGTCATTTCATACTACAGGGAATCGTGACATTCTTGAAAATTATATTGCAGGAAATCATGGAAAGGTCTATCTTGCTGATGGGGAGCCTTTGGACATCATTGGGATTGGTGACGTGAATTTGAAATTGGCGAATGGTTCAGTCTGGAAAATTCGCAAGGTACGTCACATTCAAAATATGGTGAAAAACTTGATTTCTGTAGGGCAGTTAGATAATGAAGGATGTGAAGTATCCTTTGGCAAAGGAAACTGGAAGGTTACAAAAGGTGCCATGTTAATAGCTCGAGGAAGCAAGTCAGGGACTTTATATGTCAACAGCAATGACAAGAACATGGTGGCTGTTGTAGATCATTCAAGTCAGACTGATTTATGGCACAACAGATTGGGACATATGAGTGAAAAAGGTATGAAAATTCTTCACTCTGCAGGGAAGCTACAGGGACTAAAGGCCGTTGAACACAAGTTGTGCGAGAGTTGTATTTTTGGGAAGCAGAAGCGTGTCAGTTTCTCAAAAATAGGTCCAACGAGAAAACCTAAAAAGTTGGAGTTAGTTCACACTGACGTGTGGGGGCCTGCTGAAGTTCCTTCCCTTGGTGGTTCCAGATATTATGTGACCTTCATAGATGACTCAAGCAGGAAGGTATGGACTTATTTTCTCAAACATAAATCTGATGTATTTTCTGTTTTCAAAACTTGGAAGGCTATGGTTGAGAATGAGACAGGTCTAAAAGTCAAAAGCTTGAGGTCAGACAACGGTGGTGAATATGTTGATGGGGAGTTCAAAAGATATTGTGCAGACAATGGGATTGTGATGGTAAAGACTATTCCAGGGACACCGCAGCAGAATGGTGTGGCAGAGAGAATGAACAGAACACTGAACGAGCGTGCCAGGAGCATGAGATTACATGCAGGATTGCCTAAGTCGTTATGGGCAGAGGCACTCGGCACAGCAACCTATCTGATCAATAGGAGCCCGACCATATCACTAGACTTGAGGTTGCCTGAAGAAGTCTGGAGCGGTAAACAGGTAAATCTTTCTCATCTAAAGATTTTTGGTTGTGTGTCTTACCGTCTCATTGATGCTGCAGACAGGAGTAAACTAGATGCCAAATCCAAGAAATGTTATTTTATTGGATATGGCGGTGCTGAGATTGGCTACAGGTTTTGGGATGGCCAAAGCAGTAAAATAGTCAGAAGCAAGAATGTGATCTTCAATGAAGAAGTTTTGTATAAAGACAGAACAACAGTTGATTCAGAAAAGTCTGAGTCAGATGAAAGCAATGAAGAGAAGACTCAGTTTGTTAGTCTTCCCGAGGTTGAAACCAGAACCACAAGAATTGAAGATCAGAATACAAATACTCCTGAGGAATCGACTGTGGAATTTGATGAACCAGTTGTGGAACCTAATGAACCGGTCGTGGAACCTGATGAAGTTCATAGAACGCCACCTACAGCAGCTAGAAAGTCTAGCAGGACTATCAGACCACCACAGAGGTATTCCCCTAGTTTAAATTATATTTTATTGACTGACAGAGGTGAACCTGAATATTATGATGAGGCGGTTCAACTGAAAGATTCTGTCAAGTGGGAGTTGGCCATGAAGGATGAGATGGATTCTCTTATGACGAATCAGACATGGCAACTGACTGAGTTACCAAGAGGTAAGAAAGCTTTGCAGAACAAATGGGTTTACAGAATTAAGCAAGAGCCCGATGGTAGCAAAAGATACAAAGCAAGGCTTGTAGTCAAAGGCTTTCAACAGAAGGAAGGTATTGACTTTAATGAAATATTTTCTCCTGTAGTTAAATTAACTACTATTAGAACTGTATTGTCAATAGTGGTAGAAGAGGATTTGTTCCTAGAACAGATGGATGTAAAGACAGCTTTTCTTCATGGTGATTTGGAGGAAGAAATTTACATGGTACAGCCACAGGGTTTCACAGTACAGGGTCAGGAGAAAATGGTTTGCAAACTTCAGAGAAGCTTGTATGGTCTCAAACAGGCTCCAAGACAGTGGTATAAGAAGTTTGACAATTTTATGTGCAATAGTGGATTTCAGAGATGTGAGGCAGATCACTGTTGCTACGTTAGATCTCATGGTAACTCATACATTATTTTACTGCTATATGTTGATGATATGTTGATAGCAGGTGCAAACAAACAGGAAATTCTAAAGATAAAGGCTGAATTATCTAAGGAATTTGATATGAAAGATTTGGGAGCTGCCAAACAAATCTTAGGAATGAGAATTGTGAGAAAAGATGGAACATTGACATTGTCACAGGAAGAGTATGTGAAAAAGGTGTTAACCAGATTTCACATGGAAGATGCAAAAACTGTGAGTACTCCTTTAGCTTGTCATTTTAGATTATCTAAAGAGCACTCACCCACTACTGAGCAGGAAAGAGATCATATGGCTAAAGTGCCATATGCTTCAGCTATAGGTAGCCTGATGTACGCCATGGTTTGCACAAGACCAGACATTGCACATGCAGTGGGAGTTGTTAGCAGATATATGAGTAATCCAGGGAAGAATCATTGGGATGCAGTGAAGTGGATTTTCAGATATTTGAGAGGGACAGCTGATTATGCTCTGCATTTTAAGAAGTCAGATTTTAAATTGCAGGGCTATGTTGATGCAGATATGGCAGGTGATATAGATGGCAGAAAAAGTACTACCGGGTATGTTTTTACTTTGGGTAATACTGCAATTAGCTGGGTTTCTAGACTGCAGAAGATAGTAGCTCTTTCTACTACAGAGGCTGAGTACGTTGCACTTACTGAAGCAAGTAAGGAGATGATATGGCTTCAGTCTTTCTTAGAAGAACTTGGCTTGAAATTGGGAAAGGGGACTTTGCATTGTGACAGCCAGAGTGCTATTCATTTAGCAAAGAATCCAGTGTTTCATTCGAGAACGAAACACATACAGGTGAGGTACCATTTTATCAGATCGGTTTTGGAAGATGAGGCGTTGGTGCTTGAAAAGATTCCAGGAAGTGAGAATCCAGCTGATATGTTTACCAAGACCGTTCCTGTTGGCAAACTGAAGTTGTGTGCAACTTCAGTTGGACTTCTCCATGAATAGAGAAGAGTAGCTACCGTTTGCAGGGGAGACATGTTGATTGTTTTGTCTCCAAGTGGGAGATTGTTGGGATTATGGAGCCCAAAAATCTTGAAAGCCCATACATTCATTTGGCCCATTTTTGTTTCAATGAAAAAACCTAATTAGATTTAGGTTGACTTAGCAACTTGGCTGCCAAGTGAAAAATACAGCAACTTACGAAATAAGAAAAAAAGGTTGGTGGCTGCGTCTGTGTAGTTTTTTTTTACAAAAAAAATAAACACAGTATAATTTTGATAGCTGCTTGAGAGATTTTTCTGGTTGTGTGTTTGTAAGAGTTTTTCATTCAAGAGTTTTGAGAGCTTGGTGTGATTGATTCGTGAGCCTTTTTTCTTTGAGAGAAAAGAGAGAGAAATCATTCTAGAGCATTGTAAACTCTTGTAATCTTCTCCCTGACAAATTTAGTGGAACCTGCATCGGTAGCAGAGAACTGGACGTAGCCAACATTGGGTGAACCAGTATAAATTCGGTGTCATTCTCTTTCCCTTAATCTTGACTAATATCGTTCTTATTGTTTAGAAGCTTTAGATTGGTTTATCTAATTCTTTTAAACCGTTGAGTTCCAAATTGTTATTTCCGCTTTAGATTTGGAACCATAAACTGATCTGGGATTTTAGATAAAATATATATTGTCTGAATCTAGTAGTATTTGGATTGATTATATTTGTATCGACCCCTAACAACATAAGCTCGACTTTTTTTAGCTTCGGGTTACAATAGCCTTGTTTGTGAGCCAAACACCCCCTTAGAATGAAACTTATAAATTGTGCCACTTATATTAGTATGAATTGGAAGCAAACTTGGACAACTATTGTCCACCCTAGTACTTGCAAGTTCTCTCAATGTTTGTCTCAGAGAATTCTAACTTCCACTTTGGTTTATATGTCATTATTATTCAAACCTCTAGAATGAAGCCAAGTAATAAGGTAGACAAAAATACGACCATACTTGAACATGATTTGTTCTATAGGTTGTATAATTGTGTTCTTGAGTTCGGTCGACAAACTGACATTAAAAGGAAGGAGAGTTTTTGCATGTGTACCTGCACAGCCAGCATAAGTTACCAGCTTTAAACCGTCCATTGTAGTGATCCTCTGAATTAATTCCTGTTCCTTTACACTGAGAACATAGGACAGCACCTGAAAATTGAGAAAACAAAAAAAAAAAACTGTGAACTCAACTCAAGCTCTCATTTTACTTAAAGGGAAGACGAGGAAGAAAAAAACTGTGCCACGAGCAACCACCTGAAAACAACCTAATCTTAGAGACTACAAACACAAACTATCTGAGAAACGAGGAACCTCGAGCTGGTCCAAGAACCTTGGAGACACATAACCCCAAGAAATGAACATGTAGAAGAAAACAGTACTAGATAAAATTTGACACTAGTGAACCTGGTTTGGAGGGGGTAGAGCTCGAGAATTCTTTACATTGTTATTCTTATTACTTCGATTTCAATACATACAATGTATATTTTCTGTAAAACGTTAAACGAATTGAGACCAAAGGTCATCACTATTTATTTATCTCTCTCAAAATCTATCCATTGATTTATATATCTATTTCCAACCATATTTGCTTTCTTCCAAGTTTGATCAAATCTGCCTACAACTGTGTAATCAAGTTCTACAACTACCATGGTTTGGGGTCAATAAGGGTTATGTAAATAATAAAAAAATTAGAAGGAATGAGTTCAAGTCATGGTGGTCACCTACCTAGGATTTAATATCCTACGAGTTTTCTTGGCAACCAAATATAGTATGGTCAGACAGTTGTCTCATGAGATTAGTCGAGGTGCATGCAAGTTGGCCCAAAGACTCACGGATATAACTATTTTATGTACACAGAAAGTTGAGAATTTGAGCAGAAGAAACACATATTAACTGAAGGATTAATGAGTGAATGTCTCTATTTTGTATCAGGATGACACTCACCATTTCCTTCGCAGTCTGAACAAACTATGCTTTTGTATTGTACGGTTTGCTTACTATCTTCACCATCTGAAGCCTGCCAAAGCAACATTAAAACACATTCTAAGAAACTGAAAAACAAGAGTAAATTGTGTTCTTCTTCATCATTTCAAAGTATCATGTACTTCAATAGAGGTGTAATCAGGCGGAATTGGGTTAGTTTTAGCCTTTTATGCCAAAACCGACATCGAAACAATTTTTTTTTTTAAATCAAACAAACCAACCATTATACTTCAAAATTCAAACCAAAAAACCAACTCGATTTGGTCAGTTTCAGCTTGCACCCGCCAACATGAGCATATCTCAATTGGTTAAGGCATATACACTCGACCAAGAGGTCAGAGATTCGAATCCCCCATGTTCTTGAACTCAAGTTTCAGGTTGCACCCCTGTATTTCAAACTCAATTAATACTCATCTACCTAGCTAATGGTTGTTCAAAGACACAATCTCCTCCATTCATACATTAAGATGTTCCTAATTAAATCCTTGTCAAGGGAAAGCAGTTAGAGAAAGAAACTAAAGACTACCCCATAATTTCCAGTCCCACAATCCACTGAAGTTCCAACATTTTATCCACAAAAAGCCATAACCAAACAAGTTCATTGCATTTGAAATGAAGATATAAGCAGGAAAGAAATTCCCAGAGAAACCTTACCTTGACCTCAAAAGACAAAATCCTAATGGGGTTTGTTCTTCGAAACTCCTCATTTATCCGAAAAGCCTTCTGAGGCACTGAATTTCCAACAAAAATCCCTACAAAAGGCGAAAAGAAATGGGTATAAACACATTTTAAAAGGGAAATTAACAGAAACAAAACCAGGATTAGAGAAGGAGATACCAGGCTTGGGTTTGCTTGAGGGATTAAAGGAGCAAATGGGTGTAGAAGAACACAAAGAATACGCCATTGAAATGGGGTTTTGAAATTCTTGGTGATTGTTTGAGTGTTGAGGAATGAAATTCAGAAGATTTATTTCAGAATGAGCTCGCGTTCTGCTTCTGTAGTGTGTGATCGTCTTGTTGTCTGTGAATTTAGTTGGTGGGAAATGATGCAAATTTAACCAGATAAGGCTTATTATCTTCTCCACTTAAATTACCTTATTGCCCCTATGTCAATATTTAAAAATCTTTTCCTCCAAATATGTAGATTAGATGGGGAAAATCATTTTTAATTTCATTGAATTCTTTTTTCTTTTTTCAACTTCAACAATACCTACCAGATTCGAAAATTTGACCACTTCACTATATGTCTTAACTAATTGAGTTAGGTACAAATTTACTAATTAAAGTGAATCTTAAATAGATGTTACATTTATTATTTTCTAATGCACTTTCGTTTGAAAAATTATTAAAAAATATTTTTATGTGCATTTAATGAATAATAAAACATGTGTTTAGAACGAAATAGAAATCAGGAGAAGAGCAAAAACTATAATTGGGTTGGTTTTCGACCGAAACCGTCATCGAAACCATTTTTTTTTTCAATCAAACCAACCAATCTTTGTCTTTTTTTTCTTCAATATGTGCGTCGAGGATTTAAACCTCTAACCTTTTGATTGGACTTATACCTCCTCGACGGGGATGAGGAGTGCATCCTATACCAACCCAACGGGGCGATGACGGGGGATGGGGAGTGCATCCCCGTCCCCGTCATCGAAACTTGAGTGTAACTCAACTAGTTAAGAGGGATGGCAACGGGGCGGGGCGGGGTCGGGGATGCACTCCCCATCCCCGTCCCCGCGGGGATTTTTCATCCCCATCCCCGCCCCGTTCCCCGTTTTGAGAAGTCGGGGTCGGGGTCGGGGAATCCCCGTTCGGGGATCGGGTCCCCGCGGGAAAAAATCCCCGTCTCTTTGTTTGTTTTTTTTTTTTTTTTTGGAAAAAATTAAATAAATATCAATAAATATATTAAATTTGTGTATCATTTCTCGGTTAAAATTAGTATTATTATTGTTTTATTTATTTAAAACTAATTATAAAAAAAATATTTAATATTTTTTTAGTAAGAAAATTATTATATTATAAAATTAATTAAAAAAAAAAATAAAAAAAAAATATATATATATATATATATATATATATATAAACTGACAGTAAGTAAATTAAAAAATTTTAAAAAATAATATATATAAAATATTACTATATTATATAAATATAATATATATTATATATATTTTTTTAAAAAAAATTAATAAAAAACTATTCGGGGCGGGTTCGGGGCCGGGGACGGGGATCCCCATCCCCGCCCCGTCCCCGACCGGGGACCCGAATAAAATCCCCGGTTTGACCCCGTACCCGGTCAAACCGGGGATTCCCCGACCCGATTGGGTCGGGGACCCGACCCCGCGGGGAATTTTGCCATCCCTAGGTATAAGTCTTAACTAGTTGAGTTACACTCAAGTTTGACTAATCAAATCAAATTTATTTGTTTTAGTATCATAAATGTGGGGTATGAAAATTTGAACTTCCGACCTCAAGAAAAAATATATGTCAACTATCATTGAGTTGTGTTCACTTTGACAATCAAATTGAATCTTATCTTAGACTTTGATAAGTGTTATGACAGAATCGACAAACCAAGAATAAGAATGAAATATCAACACAGAATTTACGTTGTTCACTAACATTCACGAACAAAAGAGAGAGACAATTGTATTACAAATTGAGAAAAGTTACAGATTACAGATTTGGGAGCGGAAGTCATTAGAAATTTATATATACATCCTTCTAATGAGCTAATACATAACAGGTTAAAGCAAGACTCAATACAGATACGAAATAGTAAAAGTCCAAAACATTGAGGCGTTGTCCAAACCCCATCGGGCACTTCGTCCATGGACCCTGACTCGTTGATCGGCCAACGAGATTCCTGTACTGAATCATTCATAACGGGTCAAACATATTGAAGGCATTCCAAATAGTCATTTTTACTTTAAGCTTAAATATATGTTATAAATTATGCCTTCTAATATACTTTCGTTTGAAATTTTATTTAAAAAATATTCTTACGTGAGTCTAATGAATTATAAAATGTGTTCATAACAAAATTGAGAGGTAAAAATTAATTATTCTTTTTCGTAACAAATTCCAAATTATCAAATACAACAATAATTAATAAGAACCTATCTCGATCTTTTTGCAAAGATCATGAATTTATTTACATTAATCATACATTCTAATCACAAATGCTTGGTAAGGTGAGTATAGTTTAAATATTCGTCTGCATTTATACATTTTCATGTACATCAAAATATCAATATTTTTAATTTATTTAAATAATATACAGGAGTATCCGTAAACATAATGTTAAAGACAACAAACTCAGTTTTGGGTTTGGTTTCACCCAAAAGGCTTCATACCATTGAAGATAGTTGTCTCCCTTATATATCCATGATTTTTCTCTTATTTAGCCAATATGAGATATCGTTTGTATCCCTAACAATCATCCACTCAAACAAAGTATCACACTTGAGCCTACTTTATTCTTAACAATCCTCTCTTTACCACCTCGGCTTCCCCTAAAAAAAGATGGTATTACACTGGAGCATATTACCTTTAATGCTCAATTGCAACCCTCAAATAGTCATCTCAGATTACACTTGAACTAGCAAAGATTAATTATGACTATGTCATTAGAAGCTCATTAATATCTTTGTTCAGCACCCAAAGATTTTACAGACATACTAAGTCAGAGACATAACTCTGATATCACTTGTTAAAAACAACAAACTCAGACATCTCCACAATGATATGATATTGTTCACTTTGAGCATAATCCTCGTGACTTTACCTTTGGTTTCACCCAAAAAGCATCGTACCATTGGACTAGGGATGGACATCGATCGGTTGGAGTCGTTTTGGGCAAAAACCGACGCCGACCACCGACATGTCGGTTTTCGAAAGTTTTGGAGAACTTGATAAGGTTGATATTGTATGACTACGCGATCGATTGGTCGTTTATGTTAGTTCGGCGAACAAAATAAAAAACAGTATGAAAGTGAAACAGTAAAGAGAGAAAAAGAAAAATTAATTGTAGTTGAAGATTCAGAAGACCCAAATGTCGAAACTCTCCGATGAATCGAGATTGATCTGAGGGCTTGGATGAAGAGGTACCAGATTTGCCAACACCATCACTAGAAACATTCTAAATTTCGATGAGAAGATAAGAAGAAAAAAAATGAATGAGGAAAGAGAAAATCTGAAGTGAGAAAAAGAAAAAAAAGTCATTTTTTTCCAAAACAACAAAATAGAGAGAAGAAGTAGAGTTGGAGTATAGAGAGAGAGGGGAAGAAGAAGAGTGGACAGGAAAAAGAAAAATTAGTTTACTTTATTTATTTATTTAAAATTACTCCCTCATGAGTCTTCCTCTTCCTCAGATCTCAAGGTTTTATATCAATTTTGCCTCTTGGATCAATCTACTCTGATCGCCATAGTTAGAAAATTGATTGACCGCCCGACATCAGTTCGGTCGAGTTCGTTTTCAGTTTATTTGTATCCATCTCTACATTGGAGATAGTTGTCTCCCTTATTTAGCTAAATTTTTTGAGTGCCGAATAAAAGTATTGATGAGTCTTCAATGACATAGTCATAATTAATCATAGTGAATCTGTAGTTGAGCTTTGCTAGCTCAAGTGTACTCCGGGATTATTATACTCACTTATCTTCTCTCTCGACAACACAAACATTTTATCGACATTTTCATAAAATTGATAGTCAGGCTTTAAAATTTAAACCTCTTCTTCTACACTTGTTTGGGACTCAGGGGCATTTGTGTAAATTCAGTTTTCTGCATGAGTGAACACTTCACTTCCACTCGTTTCTCGTCCTCACAGAAACAGCAAATTTGATTTGTTTTCAGAGAAAATAAGAGAATTCAGGATCATGGGCTGCACTCTCTTCTCTGCTTCTCGATTTTTCTCTTGCCCAAGTGAGTTTTTTAATTTCTCAATACTTGTGACAAGAACTATTGTGAAATTCTTGCTTTGTTCTTCAGTTTTTTTCTTTCTTTCAAGGGAAATTGCTTTTGTTTTTGCCTTAACAAATTCTGGTAATTTGATTCCTTAGTCTCAATTTCAAGTTCCCTGCAATGAGATTGATTTTGTGGTAAAAAAGTTACTTAAGAAGAATTGATTGTGTGTTTGATCAGTTAAAGAAGTGGATGGTTCAGTGAGGAATTTGAGAAGCTCATTTTATGGTGCCGATATAGTGTATGATAAAAGTCTTCTGAGAAGAAACATAAAAAGCAGCGGTGGTAGCTTCTCTGTGGTGGCCTCAGTGGTTCTCTTCCTCACCTTTCTTCATTTACTTTCAATGCCTGTGGTTGTTTTTTTCTTTTCTTTTTTCTCATTTTATCTACATATATTTTCTTCCAATATTTATTTTAAAATGCATCACTTTTTCAAGCTGGTTTGATATTTCTGAAACCTTCAGATATTTCTCTCTTGGCTTAAATCCTAAGTTGGAAATTTTATGCTTATTTAGTCTAGATTACTTTAGTCAACATGATCATAGCTTAGTCGGTCAACCTAAGCTAGCTCAATTAGTCAACATGATCATAGCTTAGCCGGCCAACCTGAGTATAGCTCAATTAGTCAAGACATATACCCTCAAAAGGTCAGAGGTTTGAATCTTCTCAACTCCACATGTTGTTGAACTTGAAAAAAAAAGAAAAAAAAAAAAAAAAAATAGCTTAGCAATTAAGTCGATTGTAATTCCCAAGGTTGAAGGTTCAAATCCTCCCAAATTTGTTGTACTTGAAGGAAAAGGAAACTCTTGATTACTTCAAATATCTTACTAATTCTGTTTTACTTCCAATGTTTTTTAAAAACCTTGTTTCTTTTATTTGCTTTCATTTTAGCTCTATGTTATCTCTACCGTTTTTTTTCTTCTTTTCTTTTTTGTGAAAAGAAGGAAAAAGAAAGCTAACTTTTGTGTTTCATAGCTTGGAAGAAGGGCCAAGGGCCGAGAGACTGTAATACCTGATCCAGATTACAGAATTCCAATAGTCTTACTTGGTGGGTACTAGAGAATTCTTTGCCTGCTAAGTCTTGGTTTGCATTTTCTTAAAAGTTCAGACGTTTAGAGGACAAAAAACATTATTGAAACCTGGTGGATGTTCTGGTTATTTCTCATATCTAATGTAAAATCCAGGTAAAAGAAGGCCACCTAACAACAAAACATACATATATTTACACTTTCTCCAATGGCCTGGTGTATGGACGTTTCTCTGCAAACTACATTATATATGTCGCTTGGCATGTTAGAAAGAAACGTCATGTAGTGTCAACCAATGACTAAAATATCCGTCAATATGTCGATATATTCATAAATCGGAGGGATCGACATTGATATCAATTTTTTGATCTTTGGTGTCTACATTACTACTCAGATACGGTTGGACAACAATGCTCTTCACATTTTCATAATTGTATGATATTTGATATTTTCACCATGCTCACATTGATTTACCTTTGAATTCTACCTAAAAAGTCTCATATCAGCGAGGATGTGTCCTTTCTTTTTTACTAAGATTTGACCTGGAACTATGTTTGCATCTCTAACAAATTAACGTCAGAACCTGCATTTTATAGTTCGCCATTATTTGTCGTAGTAATTTACCCTTCCCCTTCATCTTTTAAGTACATCACAATTGTAACAGGTGCTGCTGGCGGGTTAGCTTATACTGATAATTTGCTAGCTTCTGTACCTGTTGGCCTTCTTGGGCTACTGCTACTGGTCCAGGTAATAATAAAAATGAATAGATCTTCGTAAAAGAAAGTTAACACTCACAAAGATATACAGCAGATGCCTTCAAATTTTACCTTCTGAGAAAAATATATGTGCAAGCTTTTTCGAGTATCCAATTTTCTTAATAAGAGATTGAAGATGTATTTATGCTTTTCTAAGTACTAGTTGATGGTTTTGTCTTCCTTCTTCCAGGCTACTCGAGTAAGATTTGTCTTTGACAATGAGGCATTGGTACGTCCACTTAATTTCGCAAAATATTTGTTTATTGTCGTGTAGAATATGGAATATGGAAGTATTTTTCTTTTTCTTTGCATTTGGTCAAGGAATTTTAAGTATTTTTTTTATCCTCTTGATATCCAAGTCTCTGCAAAAGTTATAAGTAGATTCAAGAATGACAAAAACAGTCTTGTGTTCTGTCATTTTAGGAGGTAAAAATTGGAGATCAGCTTGAGGAGTCTGGTGAAAATGCCTTTGTGGGCGGAAAAAATCGTTGGAAGTAGGTAGTTTTACGCACCCGAATGAATCGTGTATGTAAAGTGAATTGAATCCATGTTATTTTACTGCAGATATTCAAGTTTTGTGAATTGGGAGCTATGGTGGCCAAGTTTCCCCATTCTGGTGTACTTTAAAGAGACTCAAACAAAGCCAGAAGGCCAAATTCACTTTTTCCCAGTAATATTTGTAAGTTCTAACTGCAAATGAGATTTTTTCTAATGATACCTTGTTATCTTCACTAGAAGAATATGACTTGTGGGAAAGTTTTGTTAACAAACTGCTATTTTCCTTCAATGATCAGAATGGGAAGCAACTGTATGATGTCATGGTGGAAAGAGCAGGTCCTTCAAAAACTAGCGGACCAAAAGGATCATAAAGAACAGATCCTTATTCCATCAAACTTGATCAGGTAATACTAACTTGAGATCCAAAAGGCTTATGATGAAATGAGAACTTTGATATTTCAATCCTTTTGATCAGTCCAAACAGAGAAGCAACTTTGAAATTTACTGAGAATTTTTCATTTGTTTGCAACTATGAATCAGTATGTTCAACTATTCTCAATAAATACAAATATCTTTTTTAGTTCAAAATGTGGAGAGGGGGATTTGAACCCCTGATCTCTTGGTCGAGGACATATGTCTTAACTAGTTGAACTACTGACAATATTATTGTATATATTTAAAAGGATCTCTCACCACAGGGAACATATCGGCGTGCACATGACCAATTGAATTTTACATCAAGATTCTTCTCTATGCACTATACATAATTCATAGATCAGATCTTGAGGTTGATCAGTGGCAGCCAACTTTGGAGTGTCTTCTTGCTGGAAACAAGCAAATTGATATTACCCATACACAGTAAGAGATACATTCATAGTATTGAGAATTGAATATATTTATTTGTAATTGTAATAAGTCTAATATTACCCTTAAAATTGTTTTGTATTCTTCTCATAGCTTCCGATCGGAGCTGTCAAATCTTGTACTGTGGTAACATGTAGGAATACAAGCGAAAACTAATCAGTTTGAAGTATATTTGTTCGGTGGTTCAATTTTTGTGATCAAAGATACTTTTCTCGGTCATTCAAATCGAAGGGAGAGTTTCCTTTTCTTCGAACTTGTTTCTTAAGAACGACTTGAACATAACTCAATTAAATTATGACATATATTCTGTCTAAAATGTCAAAAATGTCAAATGTTCAAATCCTCACCTAAAAAAACAATCATAGGTTACTTAGTTTAAGGCCCGTGGTTACAATTGGGAACACCAGCTAAATATCGTCTAAAAATAAGTAAGTTACTACTATTATGAATGGTTGCCAAAGGATTCAACCACAAAATACAAACATAAGTTACCATTTCACATGCTTTCCAATTATGGAATGTTGTAAGATAAGTTTTGAATCTAGTGGGAAAATAAGCGTTATCATCTACAAGATCAACTAGCAACAAACTGAAGAATGCAACAACTAAAATGTCAGGAACCAAAAACATCCAACATGAATGGCAAAAGAAAAATCGATACGGTTCGATTCATCCAATCCGACCAACACTTAATTCAAGTTCCAAGGGCAGCTTCTTCTGCATACAATAACTCCATTCATATACATACTATGATATGCTTGCTACATGCTTAATCTGAGCAGTTGAGATAAATAATAGCTCTTTTGCAAGGCAGTCCTCATACCGTGTCTGATTGATCATCAGACGAGAAGGTACGAGACGACTCAAGTTTTCTTTATGGGAGATGCTCTTAAGTACAACTTCATTGTTCTCTGAGCAAGCTTTGCAAAAGAATTTCAACGAGTCTTTGTGCAGTGTGCATCTGTATCATGTTTTGTGCAATGATGGTAGCCTACAGAATGAAGGAATTCTCTAATCTCCCTTGAACTACTATTACTGGCTTTGAGCAGCCTTTCATCTTCCTCATAGATGAGATATGGGGCTTCAGTGCCCTTTCTAGACAAAATTTTCTTTGCCCCTTTTAGCACATGATATTCCCATCCCTGCACGTCGATTTTTATTAAAAGCACCCGTTCTGAATCTGGGATTACTTTATCTAGTGGAATTGACTTCACTTGAACTGCTATTTCTTCATTGGATTTGAACGCCAACTTTGCACCAGTTGCCGAAATAGCACTGTTGTCAAGCCGACCAACCAACTGGGTAACAAGCAAAAGTCGGTGAGCATATCGTGCATCTTAAGTGTTGTGAAAGAAGCTTACCAAAAAAAGAACAAGATCAGGAAGGCTCAATGCCCCCACTTCATAAGAAAACCAATCAAGTTTTACTATGCTGCTGGTAAACGTAAAACTCATTGGTCGTCCCCATGAAAACGAATTTTAGATGTTTTCTGTGATCATCTCACTTCTAAAAAAGAAATCTTAATATGTATAATTTTTATATAGAGAGAATAAGAATAACTTACACACACCTCGACTAATTTCACATAAGAATACCCGACTATATTTGGTTATCAAAAAACACACAAGATTTTATAATCCAAAGTACCATGGAGTTTGAACCATACCTCTGAATTCCTTTTACTTTTTAAACTTGCCTATCATTCCATAGTAGTTAAAGAAGAAATCTAAACCTAATGCAAACCTAACTTTCTCATTATTTGACTTTGTTCGAGAAGAACGTCTAAATGGGTTTTTGAGGCACCATGACATACAATCAGTTAGTAATATGAGTAGGTAAGTATTAGAGAAATTATTAGAATATTATGAGAGCATAATTGTCATTAGTAAAGAAGTTAGTTGGTGAAAGGTGGTAATAAGGGTATGTTAATGGGTTTGGGGTATGCAAAATTTGGATACTAGTTTTAGCCTTTTAGGAGAGTTCAAACCTGTTGGGATATTGTAATTTTCCTTATATAAACAGCACTATTTCCTGTTTCTTTCCATTTCAATTTCAGGTTTGTATCATAATCATATGGAAATGACTTGAACAGGAACAAAGATCTCTAAGCTCTCACATATTGACCTCCCCCTCACTACACACCTTTGCCCAAAGTAAGAAGCATTTTCACAGTGATCTGCATAATTTGATAGACTAACCAGCTTTTTCATCCACAATATAAACAAGTTATCCTACGATTTAGAGAGAATGGGTTCAAACCATGGTGGCAACCTACCTAAGATTTAATATCCTAGGAGTTTCTTTGTCAACCAAATATAGTAAGGTCAGGTGGCTGTCCCGTGACCAGTGTTTTAAAAGGCGCAAGCTTGGCGCCTCGCCTTAAAAAGGCGAGGCGCACTTAAGAAGGCACGCGTTAGGCGCGCGCCTGAGACCTTTATGCCCTAAGGCGCAAGGGTTTTTTTCAACTATTAAAAAAAAAATTTAAGTAACCAAAATCTGATTTTTTTTCTTTAGGGGCGTTGCCCACATACCCCCACCAGGGCGCTTCGCCCCAGGACCCCGTACCGACCAGTCGTAGAGGGTCATAATAGATTCAAGGCATTCCAACTAATCCTAAAGGTTTTTTTTTCATATTTTCACTTCAACCATGCTATCTCTTCTTTATAATTTTTTATATTTTTTTTCTATCCAAAGTGCGCCTCGCAAAAAATAAAGCCCGCGCTTTATTGTGCGCCTAGGCTCCAGAGGGTCTTTGCGCCTTAGTGCGCCTTGCGCCTTTTAAAACACTGCCCGTGACATTAGTCGAGTTGCGCGGAAGCTGGCACGGATAACAAGTTGAATACTAAGAAATATGTAGACATGAACATAAATTTCTGAAGCATAATATGCAAGTTAAGTTAACTCTCAATCTTCCTCAAATATTTATTAACGGGGTGGAAAGTTTCGAGATCTAATCATAAAAGAGACGGTAAGCTCAGGACCAAGAACCACAAAAACTGTTTTAAGGATTGAGAATTATGAAGCCAGACAATACCTTATGGACGGTAATGTTCCCAAGCTTATCTGATGCAGCAGCATCAAACACATTCACCAAATCACCAACCCTATTCAGGTAGATTCCATCACAAATTCTCTGCAAATTTTCGAAAACTGGCTCAAACGCCAAAACACGAAAACCCATCGCAGCAGCAGCGAAACTCGCCATACCCACATTGGCACCCACATCAACAACAAACCCATCTGTGGAATCGCCCTTCTTCTTCTCCAAAACCTCCTGAATCGTCACTGAAATGTCTGGCTTCCGAAAGGGTTTTCCCTTCAGCATTCTGACGATGTTCTTGTGCGGCTTGTCAGGTAAATTTCCCAAATCTGCAATCGAAAACAGAAAAGGGTATCGAACTCCTTCCACGACGTTTGCAATTACCGGGTACGATTGAGGGCATTTGAAGCAATCGAAGGGGGAGATTGTTCTTGATGGAAAATGGGGTTTGATTGTGAAATTAGGGCTGGATTGCTCTGAAGGGTTTGAGTTACCGAAGAGGAAGAAGAAAATTAAGAAGGTGGAGAAAGAAAAGAGCAAGAACAGGGAAATCGGGGAGAGTAATTGCGGTGTCTTGTCTCTTTTCCAGGCATTTGCCATGGAAATGCGAATTCAAACCAGAACTTCTTCCAATGTAAAGAGAAGATTTAAGAGTGAAAAATCTGAAATTCCCAGAAAAATAAGGTAATGGAGGATCTGGGAACGAACAGGATTGTTTCTAATTCTGGCCAGAGAGACTAAACTTGTTCTTGAATTGTTCAAGAACAAGGAGAAAAGATGAGGATTTCATCTAATAACTAAACTACAGAGAGATATAGTTGGATTATATAATATTTTTTTTTTTAAAGCCCTATTAAATACTTGCTAATTTGAGTTTATTTTGCGGTTAAATTATCAAAAATATCCCTCAAGTTGAGTTAGTTTCGAAAACATTCTAATAAGTTCTTATACTTTCAATTTCGTATTTAATACGTTCTCAAACTTTTAATTTTGGATATTATAGGTTTCTTGTAATTTTTTTTTTTTTTTTTTTTTTAAATAAATTGATCTATTAGATATAAATTTGAATTTAATATCTAATGTGATATAGGAACATTGTTGTTTCTGTAAACAACTTTAATTAGTTAGTTTATTGACTTTTTACTTTAGGCATTTTCTTATATTTAGAAGTGGTTGTTTTGTACATAGTTGTTTTGTTAAACAAACAACTACTTAGTTGCGTAGGTCTAACAGGCTGTCATATCTATAAATATGGGGTTTTTTTTTTGTATTTTGAAGGCAATTTTAATGAATTTGATGTATTTTTTGATAGTCTTGTATGCTTGTGTGCATTGAGTGGTATCAGATCGCCAAGATCCAAAAGCCATAATTTTTTTTCGGATTTGGATCTTCTCCCCACCTATTTCTCCATGGCAGCGGAAGCTTCCTCCTCCACCATCAACGACGGACGCTTGCAGATTGTCGAGAACTCTATTGAAGACATTAACCGCAACATCTCCAAACTCACCCAAGTCGTGGAACAAATCACTCAACACATGGCCACCCTCACCACGACCAATGTTTAAGAACATCCAAACCGTAATCTTATACCTATGGGGAGGTACCCATGTACAGTTACATGACATAAGATTCTGATTCATCTATATAAACTTCAATCAAGATGTTCAAGAATGGAAGAATGGATGTGGTACGGCTCCTTGATTGGGCCAAGAAAATTCAATCACAAGACACAAGCAATACAACTTTTTTTTTAGTTCAACTTGGGGTGGGGGGATTTGAACCTCAGACCACATGGTTAAAGGCACATCTTTATGTCAATTGAGCTATACTCGCTTTGGCTCTCTAGTCACAACTATAGGCATACAACTATAGATATCTCAAGATGATATCTCGGCAAGAAATGACAATAATTCAAGAGAGTAAATAAGAAAGATCTTACTTAAAGTGGCAACCAACTACTCACTGGAATCTGACTGTAGTTATCTTCAAACAAAATCTCTATCGTTTCGATTGAAGACCGTTGTGTCAAGAACACACCGTCCAAATTTCAACTCGATCGGATCACAGATTGACCTCCAACGAACTAAAATACGGTTTTGTATGAATGCAAATTTTCCCTCCTTTTAGTTCTATTTTTTCACTCTCTAATTCTGTTTTTCCTCTCCCTCGGTTTGCACGCACAATCGACCGTCCTTCTTTTGTTTAAAATAAACAAAACTTAATTGCTTGGACTCTTATTCTACTTTTTCTATAGAGTGAAAAATAATTCAATGATGTGTTTATGGAGATTAAATTCATGTATAAATCACCTTCAACATTAAGATAGCTTATGGAGATTAAATTAATGCATAAATCAAGGATGTGTGTTACATTTTTCAAAATCAGCATTGAACCATTATTCTGGAAATTCAGAAGATGATACTCAAATTACCGCCCTTGATGATGGTTATCAACTTTCTTGTGTTCTACAACGTGTACTCTTGAATCCTAAAATCGAGAGTTGCCCTTAACGACACTCACTCTTCCGAACAAGGTGCACTGTCAATGGTAAAGTTTGTCAACTTATTATTGATAGTGGTAGTAGCTAGAATATTGTCTCTAGGAAATTAATCAACGCTTTAAGCCTTAAGACTAATCTCTTACAAAGCTAGTTGGTTAAAGAAGAAGGAGAGACCACTGTCAATGAAATTTGTTCGGTCCCTTTATCTATAAGAAATTTTACAAAGATTAAGTTGTTTGTGAAGTTTTAGACATGGACGTGTGTCATATTTTACTAGGGCGACCTTGGATAATCAATCCCTTCATAAATGTCGTGACAACACTTATGAGTTTATGTAGATGGGCAAACGTGTGTTACTGTTACCTCTAGGTAAAGTTGAGGGCAATAAACCAACTTCCTCCTCTCTCAACTTTTTACCTTAACTCACGGCAAAGACCTACCCCACGATAGACATAAACTTGTAGCTTTTGTTGTCAAAAACAACTTCCTATACATAGACATCAATCATTTACCTCTAGAAATTGTCTTTTTATTAGTCGAATTCCCCACCATCTCTACTATTCCAACACACCTCCTCCCTCAGGAAACATACACAACACTAAATTGATCTTATTCTCGGTAGTATACTTCCACATTTTTCACACTACTGAATGAGTCCAAAAAAGTATGAATTTCTACATGAACACATACACGAACACATACACAACACTAAATTGATCTTATTCTCGGTAGTATACTTCCACATTTTTCACACTACAGAATGAGTCCAAAAAAGTATGAAATTCTACATGAACACATACACGAACTTCTCACCAAAGACCATGTTCAACCTAGCCTTAGCCCATGTGTTGTCCCTATTAGCCCCTAAAAAATATGGTTCGTGGAGACTTTGTGTCAATAGTCGAGCAATTAAATAAAATTACAATTAAATACTGATTTCTTTTACCTCGCCTAAGTGACCTTTTAGACTACTTGGGGGACATCTATATTTTCTAAAATCGACCTAAAGAGTGGCTATCACCAAATACACATTAAACCGGGGGATGAATGAAAAATGACCTTTAAAACCAATGAGGGCATTTTCGAATGGTTGGTTATGACCTTTCGGCTTTCCAATTCTCTTAGTACTTTTATGCGTTTAATGAATCAAGTTTTACAGCCCTACGTAAATAAATTTGTGGTTGTTTATTTTGATGACATCCTTGTTTATAGTCATTCTTATGATGAACACTTGACACATTTATCCATAATTTTTTAGCTTTTAAATGACAATCAACTTGTCATAAACCTACAAAAATGTAAATTTCTCACTTAAGTTTACTTTTTAGGTTTTCTCATTAGTCAAGAGATGGTATTTCTGATAATCCTAGAAAAATTGAAGTTATTGAAGATTGACCTACTCCCAAAACAGTTCGTGATATACAATGTTTTCTCGATCTCGCCTCTTTTTATCGCAACTTTATTAAAAATTGTAGAATTATTGCAGCACCCTTAACTAATTGCTTAAAAAAGAGTTATTTTTCTTGGGGGATGATCAATTATCCAACTTTAATACCCTTAAGACACACTTTGTTTCCACCTCTGTTTTGGTTTTACCTGATTTTTCTACACCTTTTGAAGTTATGGTGGATGCCTCGGGTGTTGGTATAGGTGTTATTTTATCTCAATCTAATAATCACATTGAGTTTTTCAATGAAAAGTTAAGTCTTCCTAGACAAGCTTGGTCTAGTTATGAACAAGAGTTATACTCCCTCGTTCGAGCTCTCAAGAATTGGGAACATTATCTTCTTGAAAAAAATATTGTTTTACTTACTAACCATTTTTCCTTGAATTTTTTGCATTCTCAAAAGAACATTAGTCGTATGCATGTTAGATAACTATTTCTAACAGAGATGTTAAATTTATGAGATTCTTTTGGAAGTCTTTGTGAAATTTTTTTTGCCACAAGTTTACTTTTTAACACAACAAGTCATCCACAAATTGATGGTCAAACAAAGGTTACCAACCGCGCTCTAGGGAACATAATTTGTTGTTTAAGTGGAGACAAACCGCAACAATGGGACCTTTCCTTAGCCCAAGCAGAATTTGCTTTCAATCATATGGTCAACTGTTCCACAGGGAAGTCACCATTTGAGATCGTTTACACTTGTTTCCCTAGAATAACTATAGACTTGTCTAACCTCCCTTCTAATATTGTTCTTAGTGATGAAGCGGAACACATGGTTGCTCGCATTAAGAAAATTCATGAAACGTTCAGCACCTTGAGGAGGCCAATGATTCTTCTAAACGGCAAACAAATGCTCATCGACGACCTCAAAAAATATTTGTTGGTTGAAAGGTAAAGACTTTAACCTTTCTCTTCAAAATACAAAAACAAAAATAAATATATAAAAATATAGTTCAAAATAGGTTAAATTAAAAAAAAAAAAAAAAAAAAAAAACCTTGAATTATGGGTTCAGTTTAAAAAATATCCTTGAACTTTCAAAAGCTTCAAAAATACCCTCATGGTTAACAAAACACCTAAAATTTTGTTGTGAACGGAAAATTATAACTTGTAGTTGTGTGACATTACAACAATCAAAATGTAGAGGTGTTAAAAAATATGAAAACTCTATTTTACTGATTCAAACAACCAGAGTAAAATCGATGGAGAGTAGATTAGATGTCCACGTTTTCATGATTTTTTTAACACCTCAGACGTCCACATTTTCATTTTTTCCAGGTCACACAATTACAAGTTAGAATTTAATGGTCTACATCAAAATTTCGTATTTGTTTTTGTTAATGGTGAGTACATTTCAAAAATATTTTTCATAGTTCAAGAATAATTTTAAAACGTTTTTCATAGTTTGAAGTATTTTTGAAACTTTTGAAAGTTAAGAGGTATTTTTGAAATTGAACTTGTAATTCAAGATTATTTTTTTATAATTTAGCCTTCAAAATATTATCAAAAAAGGTAATAAATCTCAATTTCTTTCATGTTAATCCCTAACCATCCAATTTTTTTTTTATCTAAATAATTAAAAAAAAAAATCAATTTCAGCTTTATACTTTATTTATGAATTAATTTGACCATAACTTTGAATTCATTAAAATAGAACCTTAAACTTTGAATATAAAGTTTATACCTTCAATTAACTAATTTTTCATTTTTTTTAAAGAACTATAGCCAGATATAAACCTAATGTTAGCTTAACAAAATTTGTTAATCCTAGATCATGTAATTGAATTGGATATCTTTTAAAATTTTGGACATTCTAACATTTTTTTACATTATTTTAGGTCATATTTGATAACCATTTGTTTTTTAAATTTTCATATTAAGCTTATAAACATTACTTTCATTTATGGTTTCCTTATTTTGTTATTTACTTTTTACTAGCATTTTCAAAATTCAAGCAAAGTTTAGAAAACTAAAAAAAATAATTTTCTAAAACTTGTTTTTGTTTTTATTTTTAAAATTTGACTAAAAATTCAAATATTTAATTGAGAAAGTTGAAAATCACTGTAAAGAAATTTGAGAAAACAAGTACAATTTTGAAAAACAAAAAATCGTCGGATTAAAACATTTCTAGGGTTTTTTTTTCCTTCCTTCAATGCAACTAACCTTAAACGCAGAGTAACTTTGTTGTTACTCTCCCTTCATAAATAGTCGTTCTATATATCAGTAAAACATGAGGATGTTTCTTCAAGAACTGATTAATTTCACGTTTTCTTCTCTCTATAACTGCAACTCCAAACAAAAACAAAAGTAGAGAAACCTGTAAGATTTAAAGCTTTAGCACCCCTTTTAGAAAAACCAACATCTTGTTGAGGCTTCAACTAATTGCTTCTCCACCAAACACCATGGTAAGATCCTGCAAAGTTTTCATAGTTTCTTTGGCTTAACTGCTGAAAACATTTAGCCCTAATTCAGATTTAATTTGCAGGGTGCCTTTGTCGTTCCTGCAGCCATTTTCGGGTTCATTTACGCTATAATGTTCACGAAAGGATTTTCAGAAGAGGTCATCTTTAATGTCGTGAGTTATGGAGCAGTGGGAGGAAGCACCACAGATAGTTCCCAAGTAAAATCTTAGATCTGTGGATTTGCCAGTTTTGTATGGGATTTGTTAATTACAATCCCTTCCCTAGAAAGAGCTTGGAGAGTGAAGAGATCATTTCTTACACCACAATAAGAGCTGTGTTAGAAGTAGGAAAATATTGGGAATATCATTAGGATATTACGAATCTAAGTAATAGGGATGTACTAATATTTCCCTAATAATATTCCTAACAAATTGTTGGGTCTAAGCTAAATCTCAGAAAAAAAATTATTCAATGTGACCGGCCACCACACTCTAAACCATTGGATCTACAGTGAAATCATAATCTTTAATTTAGCTGTCCTACATCCCAATATAAACCATCAGTCATATTGTACCAGCCTCCTTCAATAATTTCACAATCTACTGTCATCATCAACACAGTTCCCTTAACTAACATTGACTATAACACATGTTTTGACAGGCAATATTAAAAGCATGGAATGCAGCATGTAGCTCTAAAACTGAAAGTTCTACAGTGCTAATTCCCAAGAAGCTAACAATTCTGGTGAAACCAATTGTTATAAGTGGTCCATGCAGAGCAAAGAGCATCACTTTCATGGTAAAGAAAAAACAGGGATTTTCCCTTTATGATTAAATCTTCCCTAGAATACTACCTGTCTTCAGGTAGATGCAAATTTTCACAGATAAATGGAGTGATTGTGGCACCAACCTCACCGGATGAATGGGCGGGGATTGACCAGAGTCAGTGGCTAGCTTTTAAAGGAGTAAGCAGGCTCAATGTCACTGGCTCTGGCATTGGCAAAATAAATGGAAGAGGTACAGGCTGGTGGAGCCAATCATGCAGGGATCATCCAAACTTGGTAAGTGAATCAGATAAGAAATTGTCAAATGCATATAACCTAATATCTGATGTTTCATAGCCTGAGCATTGCTCAACTGATGAAGTCATATATCAGATAAGAGATCATCCTCACTTCCATAAGTTGAACTAAAAAAAATCTAATGTTTCCTCTACTTTTGTCAGGAGGGTTGCACCTCATTAGCACCTACTGTAAGTATCCTGCACAAAACAATGTTATAATATCTGCTATAAGAGAGAGAAAGAGAGATGATTTAATTAAACAAACCTCAACCAATTTGATGAACTTATCTGAGAGAATCCTGAGCCATTACTGCAGGCAATGAAGATCATTTCATGCAACGACACCAGCCTGAGCAACATTCACTTTATTAACAGCTCACAAACACATGTACTACTAATGGGGTGCATGAGAGTCGAGATTAAGAATTTAACAATCACAGCTCCTGAAAGCAGCCCAAACACTGATGGCATTCACATTCATTCCTCTCACAATGTTATCATAAAGAACACGACCATAGGAACAGGTATCTGATGGAATCATTTCCTTAAAGATCGGTTTTACAAAGATTAACAAGTACCAACACTTTTCATTGAGACGACTAACATATAATTGTGATGAACAGGTGATGATTGTGTATCTATAGGAGATTACACCTCTGATGTGAATATCTCACACATTAAATGTGGACCTGGTCATGGAATAAGGTAGGTTTTCTATTCAGACAAAGGAACTCTATAGAACCAACTCTAGAGCAAAAAGAATACAGGGAAATTAGAACAAAATTCCATGTTCCAATAGCTAATTGCATATATTATCTGAAAATAGCATTGGAAGCTTGGGTAGAAGTGGCAATTTTGTACAAGTGGAGGATATTAGCGTGAGTAATATCTACTTCAAAGGGACTACCAATGGAGCTCGGATTAAGACTTGGCAGGTTAAGGGAAATTCTACTCCTTAATTTATATTCCAATAAAATTAATAAACTGTAAAGCTTCTACTAACACGTGAAAAAGGTTGGTAGGGGTAACATTCAAAGGGTCACATTTGAGAATCTCCATTTTGAATCAGTCAATAACCCCATAGTTATAGACCAAAACTATGGTAACGTAGGAGCACTCAGCAAGGAAAAGGTAAAAGAAGCTGAACTTCTTTGCTATATTAGTTTTAATTTTTCATGATTTAGTGCTCAGGAAATTTTGAATTTTCCGCAGCAAATAGGCGTTCATATAGCCAACGTATCCATCAATAACCTTTTCGGAACATCGATGAGCAATGTGGCTATTAATCTCAATTGCAGCAAGTCTGTTGCCTGCACTGGTATATTGTTAAAGTCGATACAGCTTAAATCTGCAAACAGTGAACAAAAGGTTACCTCAAATTGCATCAATGCCCATGGATTTTCCTTTGGAGTGGTTCAACCTGAACCTTGTCTTCAGATTTAAATTTGATGAAGTCTTACAAAGTTCCTATCCCTCCTTAATTAGCAAGCAGTAGATCAAACTTTGACTGTGATCTCTTAGGCAAGATATTGGGAGCAATGAGGCGTTCTCATAACTATATGTTAGTTAAACCCTCTGATTAAAATAATAAAACCAAAATATGGATAATTTGTGGAATCCAAGTGAATGAAACATAATTGTTCTGATCGAAAAGAACCATTTGCACTAAACTGGTTTTTATGATTATGCCTATAAACATAACTATTAACAAAAAGAGTAAACTTATACAGGAAGGAACAAAAAATAATTACATATTCTAGAATAAATGAGATCATTAACATGAACATTAACCAGTGCTTGGTACAGGATGGAAGCATATAATACTGCCCCTCATAGAGCTAACTTTTGAATTGCCAGCTCCTTCAGTGAAGTCACCAATCTGCGAAACACCTTAAGATTGTGTCCTATTTTATTCTGGAACACAACCAACAAAGAGAAGAGGAAAAAAAAAACATCATATTCCATTTCAAATATGCACAAGGTTATAAGTAAAAGAAAACAATTATAATGCTATAGGACGGACTTCAACAGCCACAAAAGTGTTGCTAAGTATTTAATAAATTGGAAAGATGGTCACAAACTCAAAATTATATCTTCTTGATAACTATGGGTATGTCACAACCAACTTATGCGCATTTAGACCAACCTACGTGAAAATTATCTAAACCTACAAAATTTGTTGTAAATAATTTTTTTAAAAGATATTTTAAGATTTTGAGTAGACAGCCACCATAATCTTAATCCATGACCTCAAAATATCTTGATTCATAGTTGTCTTTAATCAATAGTCTAACTCATGATGGTTTAAGACAATCATAGTAATAAAAATACTAGAAACAACCGTAAATTTGAAAGTTAACCAAAGGTTCATGCAAGTTATGAATTCAAATATTTTTAAATGATGAGTTCAAACCTTGATTGTCATTTACCTAATATATTAACTTTGGTTGAGCTGCTTAACTCTAAATATTGTAAGGCTAAGAGATGCTTTTATGAAATTAAACAAAGGGCAATTAACCAGAGAGAGAACCAAGCTTTTGGAGATTCTCTCCAAGCCCGAGTTCAAGTCTCTAGGTGAAAAACTATTTAGATTAGTGGAAGTGTGCCATAAATATAATGGAAGCAGTCCCCCAACCCCGATACATCTGCTATTAAAAAAATTGATGGGCAATACCACTTGAATATCAAACCATGTCATTTATACCGAATGATACACAATTTTATAGTTCAAACTTTCAGTAACATGAATATTGGTGGTTTGTGTTGTTTAAGCACCGCAACTAATTGCAAGTAGTAAAGGAGTGAGTCATAGATAAAAGCATACCTCACTTTGCAACTCAAGCCTTTCTAAGATAGGAATCAATTTTCCACACAATGAAGTTATTTCCTGCACTGAGTCTGATTCAGCGTGATATGAAATTGCTTTAATATTCGCATTCCCATCAGGAATAACAGTGCTGCGAAGCCAAAAGAAAAAAATTATTGACAATGTAACAAGATCTAACAAGATCTGCCTCTTGTTTCCCCAAAAGTATGCATAATTCCAACTGAAAGGGATAAAAGGTATCTTTTTTAAAATAATACATCACATTTGGGTGGGGGATTTGAACCTGCGACATCTTATTAGAGGAAGTAGATGTGCAATATCACATTATCCCATGGGTAAATATATCTTATAACTTACCTATCTTGAAAATGGATAAGCATGACATTTAAGACATATTCAGCAAGAGGAAGTAATAATGTAATCATCTGATTTTTATTTCCAACAATCTTGCACATTTCAATCATTGCAACATATCTCCTGCAAAACAAGATGAAACCTTTAGGAATGAGAATGATACAACAGCAAACCATATTTAAATCATCTATATTCATGACATGTTGAACTTTTTGAGAACACATCAGAACTACATGTTATTCTCTAATCATCTACAACTAAATATGACAAGCAAAAAAACAAAAACAAAAATCAAAAAACAAAAGGTATGCAAAAGAAGATGAAACCTTTTTTAGGTGCTCGAGCTTTTGCTCCCTTTTTTTCATTCATCAATGAATTTGTTTCTCTTCTCAAAAAAAAAGGTATCCAAAAGTAAAACAAAGACAGGCTATACATGATACATAGCTTCTTTTTTTCAGGAATTATATACAATACCTACACCATTCAATCTCATATAACATTAAATAACAGAACCGTGTGACCATTAAAATACTTATGTAAGACCTTTTGTATCAATATGGCTACTATATTTAGACATCAAAGGACAAACTCCCTTGTCTTGACTCTTGTCAAAATCAAAAATTAAACTTTGAAACACTGACAAAAGTATTCAACAAAGCTAAGAAAAATAATTTGGAGAAAGGCACCTTCTCTGGATGTTATCAGATAATGAGGCAAAATCTTGACCACTACACAGTACGATAATTTCCTCTACCTCCTGTCTCGACAGTTCATTTATGTCTTGAATCTGCAAAACCTCAAACCATGATTATGATGCATTCAATCAATATAACTACCAGGAACAAGGAAATACAATGTAGCAAGATGTTTATATGCTCTAGGGTCGCACTCGCACCTTATTTAATAGCAATGATCTTTCTTCAGCTGCTCTTTCAAGAGTAGTAGTTGCAGAATTAAGGAGAGTCCCAAGCAAATCCAAAGAAGGACGCTGAGACCTAACAGGAGAGCTGTGGCCAGAGGAAGAACCAGAGACCTGAACGAATAACATAAGAAAGTCAAATTTCAATGATTAAATCCCTTCTATAGTAGTCATTCAAATTTGTCAGACATTTTTGCCAAGAACACTGAACGAAGTACCTGCAATCTTAGAGATTTCCTCGTAACTAGAAAATATAAATAAGAGATCAAACTGAAGTTCAGCTCAATGGAGTAGAGTTCTGAGCTTTTCCGGTTCTGAAAAATAAAAAACCATTAAAAGGCTAGTTAATATAGAACTTAGTTTATAGAGATTTCACACGTTAAGTTTGATTTTCCTGAGAAAAAAAACACCATTATAAAAACACACAAACCTTAAGCAATTTAACTCCTGGGCCAGAAGTATGAGAATCCAATTCACGGGAGAAAAGGGAATGCATCAATTGGAAGAGACTTTGAACAAAACCATATTCATCAGTCTCCTCATATGGCCAAACCTTCCCAAACAAGATAAATAAATAAATGATTCATCAAAATTCAAACAAATGAAAAAGAGGGGAAAAACAGTAAATGTGATAAAAAAAAATAACAATAATAAAATACTGATCGAAATGTTATTCAACAAAAAAACATGTCAAGCCTAAAAACTGATTTTCAGTGTTATATTTGGATATATAAGCAGTAAAATCCCCCTACAACTACAACTTCGGCAACTTTTGGCACTGAACGTTTTTTTTTTTTTAGCATATAAAAGAAAAACTTAAGGATTGGGAAAATCAGAGAGCATTGTAGTAGCAACCAATGGTGGGTGCTCCTCAAGCCATATGTACGTGGCTTTATGTCTTCTGACATGACAAGCTAACTCGTGTGCAGTTAGTTGAGTTACCATGACGGTGGATTAAGAGAAAACCTTGGATCAAACCCATTGTTTGTTTGGCACTGTTCGTTTACCAGTCTACAAATGCCGTGACTCATCTCCCAAAGGAAGAATTTGATTTTTTGGGGGTAAAAATCTGTCCAGATTGCCTCGTTAAGGGGGTGCAGAGGAGTATTCTGATTGCATTCTATGTCTATTAGGAGAGACTTGACAGAAAATGCCCCTTTAGAATTTGACTTCCAAATTCAACTATCTCGGGAAGAGGATAAGTGAATATCATTTAGAATATCCATAAGATTGATCCAGGTTTCTATGTCTTCATCATTGAGGTTGTTTCTTCTCAACCCAAGATTCCAGCCCTGTTGGCTCTAAGAGTTGAAGACAGAAATGTCCTGTTTCTTTGCAAGTGTGTATAGATTTGGGAATGATTGAGCAAGTGTTTTCCCTTCCATTATCATGCCAGAATGAAGTGTTAACTCCATTTCCCACCTTATGAGAGACCCTACTACGAATGAGATTAGTGCAAAGCAAGATAGATCTCCATGGTCCCTTTATATATTCGGGGAAGCAAACATTAGGCCAGAATTTCAGAGGGGCGGATCCAGAAATTTTTGTAAGGAGGGGCACAATTCCACTAGGGTTAACTGCAAGTTTAGTCTTTGAAATTTTTGATTTATGTCTATATAGTTCTTGAACTTTAAAATGTGTAAAACACTCTAAAACTTTCAATTTTGAGTAAAACACTCTAAATCTATCAATTTTGAGTCTAATAGATCCTTAAACTCTTAATCTTGTATCTAATAAAGTAAAAGACATATTAGAAAAAAATAACGTTTTTTTTTTTTTTACAGTAGAAGGTATTTTGAAAAAATTTGGTCCCTAAACTGATTTTTTCCATTTTGGTTCGTGGACTTCCAAAAAAATCTATTTTAATCCTTAAAATTTCAAAGTGCCAAGTTTAGTCTCTAAACTTTGAAAAAATAATCATTTTGGTCCTAGATTTCTTCTTACTAGAATTCATGGTATTTTTCCTTTTAAACTTCATATACTCTCACACGAGTAAACAAATTCAAAAAGAATGCACACAATAATTGAAATGTCAATAAGCCTAGAGAAACAATGCAACAAGATTCTCTTATCAAAGATATCACAAAAAATTAAAGCTGTTACCTTGCCAAGCGAACCGACAAGAAGATTAATCTGCTCCAATGTCAAATCATCAGCTTGAGAAACATCCTCCCCAAGTATTTGATCAAATAATCGTTGGTGTCCTTTAATAAAGTCTACAACTTCTCGAACAATTCTATTTTTCACCTATAAATACATCAAATAACGTCTAATGAACATTAAAATGACAACAGATTTTAAACCAAGTATGTTCTATATTTTGATGACAACAAAGTATGTTCAATAGGAAAGGACAAACAAATGTACCAATCAACGAATCATTCAAATAAATGTCGTACATTTGTAATAAAGGTCAAAGGATACTGTCAAATAAGGAAAACTTGAACTTAATTAGGACATCAATAACCTCTCGTACAGGTCAAAACTTTGATTTCTCACCTGAACATTTGTAATGTATAATAAAAAAATGCCATGGGTGATATAAATCATCCTTTCTATTTCACCCAATATTTATTAGATTGGACAAACCATAAATATTATCCCCAAGAAAGTCAGTCTTTCTGTGGTCAATGGAATTTAGATGCCTCAACACAGATGATGGATTACAAAGAAAGTTTAGAAGTTGGCTTATCTTGCCTCCGGGTTGTAGACTTTGTTAAAAAGAGGGGAAATCTATTGATCATTTTTTTCTCCATTGTGAGTTTGCTTCTCGATCGTGGAATTTCATAGCAGAGTTGTTCAACATTTCTTTTTGTCTCCCTAAAAAGGTGGACGATTGGTTAATGGAAGGGCTAAATGCTTGGAATTTGAAAGATAAAACAAAGGTGATTGGTAATTGTGCCTTTAGAGCTCTTTTGTGGCACTTGTGGAAGGAAATGAATGCTAGAACGTTTGAAGATAAGTCTCTACGTTTTAGCATATTTTGTAACTACGTACAAAATTCAGCTTCTTGGTGGATTTCTAATGATCATGAATGACTAGAAGGCTCTTTTTGTATAGTTGTGGGGGGTGACTTCCACCCCGCCCTTAGTCTGTTAGCTCATTTAGTGTGGAATATACAGTTACGATGTTTCTTATAAAAACAAAAAAACAAAAAAAAAACATACATATTAAAGGGGCCATTTTTTAAAATAAAAAATGAGCTTGTGTATATTCATCCAATACAAATGAATTGAATATAATACAAGAAGAGGATTATGAATAACCCACACCTAAATCAAGTGAGGTTTAGGAAAATGCCTTCTAGTTGACATTCATAAAAACAAGAGTAGAACATTAATAAAAAGGCACTCTCTCTCTCCAGGGAGGGTCAATTAAAAATTCAAAAGCAATGTGATGAAACAAGTCATAAAAGTCCCCCGACTCCCTTTCCATATCTCCGAAATTCTTCTATTTCTTTCTATTACAATATAATGATATATCAACAAAACCTTTTGCTAGCATTGCTGCAAACTACTCTAGCTTTACCACAAAGCAACAATTCAAAAACAATTCATTAGGACTATGAATGTCTAATGGAGGCAGCAGAAAATACCAAAATACTCGGGATATAATCCAAAATAATACATGGGAAAGGACAATGTAAAATGAGATAGTTGAAGTCCTCCTAACTTAACATAGAAATTAGGGAGAGTAACGTGAGGATGGGAGGGGAAAATGCATCCTCCTCGAAAAATGACGTTTTCTAATGCATAAGAATGACAAGAAAATGACAAAAGGAAAAATGCTAGTGAATATATTCTGACCTCGAAAAACTCCGATGTGTCAACTAATGACGTCAAAGAAAACAACAGTCTCAAAATTGGAGTTACGATAGTTTGTTGCTTGTTAATATTCCCTGCTACATCTCTATGAGGCTTCATACCAACCCACCTTAAACTTCCCTGATACAGAACTTCATTAAACTGAGATCTTCTAAAAAATTCAATAACATAGTAGACAGTTAATCACCTGTAAATTGACTGCCCTGCACGAAGCAAGGTGCTCCAAAGCGCCCGTGGAAAAGAGAAGCTGAGCCCCAAATTTTCCATACTTGTGGCTGATCCTCGACAGTAAGGCAAGCTCAGCCTCAAGAGTGCACGCTCGTTGCAAAGAATCGAAAGAGTGCACACCATCCTAAAATTAAATTTTGACATGCCTTCTTATTAGGCATCGATAATAACCACTATTCTTAAATAAACAATATCTGCAGCACGCTAACCATAAGAAAGAAAACTTAAAAAGACCCAAAGCCTTGACAAAAGAAGAGGTTAAACAAGCTTCTTTAAGCAGAAACCTAATCGTTTTATGCATGATAGATTTGGTAAATCATAAAGCACAACCATAAAGATTTAAGTTATAGAACTGAACGAATAATAAAATATTTTCTTCCAAAATAGAAGTACACAGATTTATTTTTTATAAGAAACAGTGACACAGATTAAAAAAGATCATTGCCGCGTTAAATAACAAAAGGTAAAACAGACTAATTGAACTTACGAAAAGGCTTCCATTTGAGTTATCAAATTTTAGAGCCCATTTTATAAGTTATAACATCTAGACATTAATAGCAAATCCTTGGTCCGATCAGTGTGTTTTAAAGCTCGAGGTGCACTCAAACACAAAAAATGCGGTTTTTTTTAAGAGGTGCATAATAGAAATATGTAAACAATTTTTTTATATATAAAGGAAAATAGTATGATGAGTAATAAGATGATGAAAAGTTTAAGAAAATAGAGTTTTTATTCAAGATTGTAAGAATATTCATGTGTTTCTCCCTTAAAAAATAGAAAAAAAATTAAAAATAAAAATAAAAGAAGAAGAAGAAGAAGATAAAGTCAGGCTTGCGGGTTTCATTAAGGGAGTCTCGCTAACGCCTTGGACCCAGGGGCGCGCCTCAGTGGGATTTAAAAAAAAAAGGGACTGATATCAGCTATAAATATATCAAATTATATGACGGAAGAGTGGAAACAACCACCTGAAATGAAACGTTGCTTATGCTGATCAAACACGACTTCAAAAAACCCCTGCTCTGGAGTTGGTTCAGGAAAAATCTGTCATGATCTATACAGATTAATGCATCAAGTATGTAGAGTGATATAGTCTTCCCTGGTTCACTGCCTTGAGTTGCATCCTTGATAACCTAATGATTTAAGATCAAAAGATTAAAGAGGATTAAAGATACAGATCAGTAAGCAATTAATAATGATACAGATCAACCAGGACTTAGTTGGTTTCGTATCTCAAGAGCAAGAAACCCACCACATCCAAGATAGATTGAGCCTCTTTCCGTAGAATTGAAAAATTAGCATGAGATAGTTCTGCATGGTCCTTGTCAATCTGTAAAGCAAAGAAATGATCGGAAGCAAGCAATTATTTTTTGATATTTAAGAGAAACTAGTGGAAGTTTGAGAAGTGTTTATGCACAAAAGCAATAAGTTGACAACCTTTTGTAAATCTACATCCTCTCCATCTTGTTCATTTAGAAGTAGAACTTGCAGAACCGTTGTTGGAACATCTGGATCCAACATATTCTGACAATACTGAAGGTAGCTAAGAAGCAAAGCATATTGGCTGTAGATAGATGTAAAAGCTTAAAATTAGATTTCAACCAGTAAGCCACAGAGCCAACACCAGCGAAAAGTTGTATTAACCATACCGTCTCCTCAAAGCTTCTGATGATTCATTCCTAAGAATTGCCATGATGAGCTTTAGTAAAATAGAGTGACAGGCCCCATTAGATATTTGCTTCAACATGATAATATCAAGACATGAGACACTATCGGCATTTAAACCACCAGGACATGAATATCTCTCATCCCTTAGCTTGGCCATGCATGTCAGTGCAACCTGTGAAATTCCAGATCCAAAGGCATCAGCAACAAGAATAAATGAAAGAAGTAGAAAGTTAAAAAATAGCAATGGGGAAGGATAAATAAACCTGACACAAAAGATATGCCATCTTCAAAGAACAATCTGGAGAAGCAGAAGCGCTCAAGGAAGAATCAAGAAGTCTGTCCACAATAATAAACAGTTAAAAATGTGAAAAGCAGGAAGAAAGAACAAGGTATAAATATGAACATACTGAAATAGAATATCAGATCGATTTTCAAGTGACGATATTCTTCTGGACACAGTAACCTATAAAAACAAACTGCTTATCATTAGATACAATTGAAAACAAAATGTTAACAATAAAATTAAAAATGAATTTTCAACAGCAGCGTAAACGCAAAAGCTATTCAAGACTAAAATTGTGGAATATATTGTCCAGGCGCCCCATAAAAGAAGCATGCAACTAACACAAATAGAGGAAAGAACAATAGACCTCAATGGTTTGAGACCAGCTAGTTAACATATGAAGTTGTGAAGCTTGTTCCTCAAGATTTTTGTTGTACTTCCATCCCCATCGTAGAAACTGTTGAATGGTCTCTTTGACTTCTTCCAGCTCAGCTTCACTCCCAACGTTATTCAGTTGGGGATTATCAGAATTAAATTTCTGAAACAGACAAACATATTATTGAAGTCTATCATTTATTAATCAAAAGAAAAAACTGATTTTTTCCTTTACCGACCTGCCAAAGTTTATCACAAAAGGAGGTAAGGTCAATCAGGCGATCACCACGCTCTGAATAATAGTAGATCCCACCCTTTTGAGAAGTTGAAGGATTCCCAAGTATGTCCTTTGTCTACAAAACAAGAATAAAAACAGGATCGGACACCGATAATGCAAAGGAAAGACAAGGAAACCAACGTACTAGAACATTACCAGCAACTCGTACTTCAAATTTGAAACAATTTGGGGAAGCTTGATTGAGGTATCTGGAGTTCTGAACTGAACAACCTCAAGTAGCTCCAACGCCTGGACACAAAAAATTCAGGAATATTTTTTTTAAAATAACCCAACCCAACTCCGTAGTGCTTCAAAAATTGAATCTTGTTACAAGAAAAAGGTCATTCATTTGTGAAATAATCACTGGCAGTCAAACATGCCTATGTGGAATTAATTTGAAAAATTTAGTTTAAACAAAAAGAAGACTAATATCCACTTACTGTACATGATAAGATAAAATAAAGTACCTTGCTCTTACTCGTAGTTCTAGTTCCAGGATCCACCACATGATGTTCAAGTGAGAAGACTGGACCTGATCCAACATCAACTATTTCCTGCCCATACAGGTGCGCAAGAATACTCTGGCATGCCTCTCGATGGATCGGGCTGCTCAAGTCAGCAGCATGCAACTCAATTGCAAGAAGTTTAAGCAGCCATGCTCTCTTGAAAATAGAAAAAAGAAAAATAAATAGTCAGATTTCCTGTTCATAAATGGTAAGTGCCAAGTTAGAAAATGCAGGCCTGCAGAGAAAAATGCAAAATGCAAGCATGGGCATGGTTAAGAAGTGCAGTTATTCATCAAGGAAAAACAAACCTGATGAAGGGAGCTGACACGAAGAGTGTGGTTGTTTCGCTTGGGAAGGGGAACAACTCCAATTGTATCCAAGTGCTGCCATTACGAGCATGAAGAGTACCGAGGGCGAGGATGGAAGGGAGGGTGGAAAAAAAATCCAATAAATGAATTGAACTTCATTTTGTTTTCAAAAAGCAAATACAATCCAAACAAAAGATCTTTTTTTTTGTTAAAAATGAGATAATTCTGACTTCATCATAACAAGTCCCAAACAGAACAGAAGATCTTTCCATATCCAGAATGCAGGAGTTCATACCTTAACAAAGAAATAGTACTTCTTGTTGCTCAAGAGATCCATGACAGGTCCAGATGTTAAGGGATCTAAGCATAGCTCATAAAGAAGCTGTACAAGAACATCATTTTAAGGGATGTGGGTGGGGGTGGGGTGAGTGTGAAAGGAAAAGGACACTACGTAAAAAAAAATTAATTTCCCCTAATTAGGGGTACATAATTCACATCTAACCTGAAAACCAAACTCATAAAGTAAGGCACTGACTTCGGGATTTGAAAGTGTTTCCAAAATCTCGAGAACAACCTTCAAGCAACTACAAAGGAAGAATCATACGGCTAATATACTACAATGTGACTAGACAATGAAAAAGTGAACAAAATATCTAAAAAACTTGTCATAAAATCACCTATAATGAAATTTTGGCTGCAAAATTGTCCGCTCAATGGATGTCTCAAGGTTAAATTTAAGTAGCAAGTGTGTAACATTTGGAGCTGGTCGGCTAATGTTGTCAATAAGAAGCTGCAGAAAATGGACATAAAAATGGTGTGTGTGATCCGATGGTTAGAATCTAAGAAGCAAGATTTGGTGCAGAAAAGTCTAGACTCCGGAGATTGTCAGGAATTAAAAAATAAGAAATAAAACTTGAGAGTAAAAAAATGCAAAGACAAACCTGCATTATAAGAACACCAGGATCATCTCCGCTGTTTTCTATTACATGACACTCTTCAGATCTTAACTCAAGGCAGGATGCATAATCCTCAACTAAAGAGCTTGCAGTATTAGATTTTAGTAATAACTGCACAAGCCCAACCATACGAGAACTACAACCAAAAAATAACATCTTTAGAACTTTGAAGTCCACATATTCAAAAACATAAAATAATTCATAAATGCTTCAAAAGTTTTCATAACACATGCCACGAAATGACAATTGAGAAAAAGAAGAAGGAAGTGCCTTAAAATACTCATAATTTTGATAGACAACTGCTGAATCTTGGGATGAAAATCATATCTGACATACTCCAACAGTGCAACAATTTGACTGTGATCTTGAGAGAGTATAACTTCCAAAGGCTGCAAGAATTTGATCAAATCAAGGAGCAATTGTTTTTTTTCAGTAAGACATAAAGAGTACCAGAAGACATCAATCTAAAGATATGTACATGATCTAACTACAAGTTCAAGTTTTCCTATGCATAAACACAAAAGTCAAATGGGGTAAAAATAAAATTAATTGTCATTTATTAAAAACAAAATTAATTTTAACCCTAGATGATAGACAAACTGAATGATACTTTAAACCTCCTTACCAGTCAATAATACTGCTTGCTATCTTTGGAGGTCCTGAGCTACCATTCCATTTAATTTTTCAGAAGAAAAAAAAAACCAAAACTGCAAATCTCCAAGAAAAACTTTGGAGCTGGCCAATATTTTTGGCATTCAATGAAAAACTATTTGTAGTCTTATCCAAAAGGATATTTAGAAACCCACCAATTCACTAATTCATACGAAAAAAAAAAAAAAAAACTGAGGCTAACAACTGCAACAGATGAGACAATTACCTGATATAGCGGGCGCCAATAATCAGCCAGAAGTAAATCCTTCTCTAATACGAGGATCATTATTTCAAGAGAAAGTTCCACAGACTTCTCCAAAAGTTGGCCATAAATCTGACTGGTCCTTTCAGTTATGAGAGAATTGACACCAGGCAGAAGAATACCCATGATGTTTCTAAAAACAGACTTGCCACTCATAAAATCCTAACCAAATAAAAACAAAAAACAAAAACTCAAGACATTTCAACTGAAATTAAAATACAAGCAAACATAATATCCAGGAACTGAAACATATCATGCAGTACCCTTTAGTTTCTGAATAAGATTCGAGCAAAAAACTCCATTCACTTCATGGAAATTACAGTTCAAAAAATCCAGAAAATGAAAACCACATTTTCTTTAAAAAAAAAAATTAAAAAAAAAATTGAAGAGAAACAATTTTATTGATGAATGACATTTTCTTAAATTATGGTAATAAAAGAAAATCAATCATGACTTTGCACCTCGGTTAAAGGGAAAAAGTTCTCCATGACTCACAAAAAAAGGTACAGAAAAAAAAAACGACAATTAACCAGTCCAAAATGAGCTACAAAAGGTAATAAACAAGAATTAATTACATCAAAAGAGTTACTGCTAAATTTCTTTGAAAAAAACACGCCAAGAAGCAACAGTTTAATAATCTCTAATCTCTACTCCCAATTAACTTGTTTTCCTTAAAAAATAAGTTGATTCCTCTCCATCCATAATCTATATGCCCCACATAATTTCTTTGACATTACATACCTTTCCTTTTCAACCCATGGCAAGGCAACATATCTAATTTGAAAATATGGTTTTGGGCAGCAAAGTCAAATTCCCATTAGCATCTAAAACCTTGAAATATAGCCTCCTACACTTTACAACCGTAGGAACAATGGAAAACGAAAAGAGGAAGATTCTCTAATCTCTCCTGCTTACAAACACAAAATATAGCAACTCTGGTATATTGTCAAGGGCATCTTCTTTGAATTCTTTTCAGGCAGATTTAAATCCTTCCATGAAAACTAGCCAGGTCAAGATATTCACATTTCTAGGACTCTTAGTTTTCCACAAAGCAAACATAAGATCCTTATGTATTAATTAAAGGAGCATTAACAAGTTTAGTAAAAAGAAATTATACAACCCATTTGGAGCAATGACTACAAAGGAAATCATTTTGTTTTTTTCATTGATAAATGAAAGGATGGAGAAAACTCCAAACACCTAGACGCGAATTACAAGAAAACTCTCCAATTGGAGATTAAAGAAGATAAACTATAATGAGTAAAAGGTGCTCTTCCTTTACAACATAGGAGAGCATGACAAAAAACACAATCTAGAAAACACTGACACTTTTAAAAGACAAATTAATTAAGCATTCTTTTTTTTTTTATATAAGCACTGAGATTCTATAATATATATTTTATAGAATTTTCGTGATCACAGTACCTTAATATTTATCATTTTTAAAGTCACTATTATGACGTTTTATCGGACTTTGTTAGGAAAATTTCAAATATAGAGAGAGAAAAAAATATTTTTTTTTTCTTGGTTACAAGCCTGGCCAAGATTGGTTGCAAAGGATTGCACCGGGATAGGCTAAAAAAGATAGTGCGTAAAAAGAGTGTTATTGTTGATAAATAAAAGCCCAAATAGGCTGTTTTTTACAATAACACAAAAGTTGGTCCCAATAACTAAATTTGTGGCTTTTTGGTTGATTATGACAGGTTTTAGAATGGGGTTTTGGCTGGGGGGAAGAGAAGGATTTTTTTGGGGGTTTTGGTTAGGAAAGGTGGTGGATTTTGTGGGTGTTTTTGGAGATTGTGGGAGGGTGATCTGGTTGGGTAAAGGGATTGGTTTGTAACTGATTAATTCAGTCAAATGGTTTTGGGCCTTCTTGGGATAAGTGGCTTTTTTTGCGGGCAAAATGGTTGGTAAAGGAGAGTTGAGGACAGCACAGTGTTCACAACAGGGAATATGTCAGCTGACCTTTCACTATCTTCCACATTAATTGTAGCTTTTTGAGGGGCTCGATTGTACGATTGTACAGAGGGCGCGTGAGCCATTTGTTCCACTTTTTCCATTCCAATCGCATTGCTAGATGAAGCAATGTTGCTGATCGCACGTGATGTTCCTTCTCCGGCAGCTTTTGGAGTCACTTTGCCAAGCATTCCGGCGATGAACCCAATAGCATACTCAGGTTAGTAAAAAGGGTCTATTTGCAAGGTGATGGGCCCTTTGTCTGGGGTTTGTATATGGATCATGGCTGGAATGAAGCCCTAATGATTGTTCTTTACTCGTAAGCTTGCTTCCATCATCTCAAGTCTAGAAAGAGTCTTTGTAGTTGTTTCTATGTATCCACCACATCTATCCCCAATCTTCTTGAAAGTCTCGTGGGACCATCTGTCAAATGGCAAGTTTCTCACCTTTATCTATCCCCCATAAGATGGTACCACGGGGTTCTTCATGTAGGATTCATCACTCCATGGTTCGAATCTGACCCTGTATTTGCCCGCCAAAGTCCATCCAAATTTTACACAAGGTTGCTCCTTGTTCTTTGTCTTGCACCTTGAGCAAAGCTCTGTCAGGTTGTATGGGGTTGATAGACCCTGCATTTGTTACATCCATCTGAACAGCCTTTATTATCTATGCCCAACTATCATGGAAGTTCTCTCTTATGATGATGATGGCTAACTCCGGGTAAAATTTTGCAAGCTCAGTTAAAGGACTATCCTTTTCAACTGTGGATAGTTGATTAGCTTGTCTCAATGAAGATGGTACCTCAAGTCTGTTAGCATTTAAAGCTTCCTTGTAAGAAGTATGTCTTCCTTTCATGGTGGTCTTAGAAACCTCATTAATGGTTGTCTTGTGTGGGTTGTTGAAAGAGTTAAGAAGAGAGAGGAAGCTCTTTCAACCGGATTTGTTACTACCGATAGGTATAATAACCTTGTTTAAACCTCCATTTGTTCCTAGTCATGCTATCTCTGCACAATGGCCCTTTCGAGAAGATTTTTTCAACCCAAAGTACATAATCATTTAATCGATCTTCTACAAAGAAACTCATCGTGAGGGGAGCTTCCAAAAGGGTGGTGAAGAAGTTGAAGAGCCAATGGTGAGATTCCCTCCTTAGAGCCAAGGTGTATGAACGACCCTTTGTAGCTTCAGTGAAGCAGATTCCTACTCCTTTCTTGATGGAAAAGGATTTTTTGTCGATGGAGAATGTAGAAGAATGGTGGGGGGTTGGGCGTTTTCGATCCATTCCGGTGAGGTTGTCGGCGATCTATTCGGGGAGACATGGGCTGTGTTTCAGGGGGAGGAGAGAGAAAGAGTGGAGAGAGCATTCTTCAGTCATTATATTCTTCTGGGCATTTACGGACTACTTTGATGAAGAAGATGAAATTTAATTTTGTTTGGAGAAACTTTTTACTGAAAGGAAGAAAAAGAATAGCTCAAACCACAAAGAAGTAGAAGTTGAATATCTTCACAGCCAAGAAAATTCAAATTTCATTGAAGATAAATTCAAGAACCGTAAGAAATCTACGAAAAAGGATTAAGAATCTAATTCTGATTTGTTACATCAAAGTATAAGTCATTCACAAGTTTGGCCAAGTCAAGAAGACAACTTTATGAAAGAAGTTGAAATTATTTTCAGCAAAGAAGTATGTGCATTTGAAGGGATTTGTGAGGTAAAACTAGTTGCCTCAAGTGCATGTGTTTCAAAGATTCTTTTAACGATGGCGTGCAATCACCCGCTCTATGCCAAACGAAGATTTTGGGTATTAATGCACATGAAATTTGATTGGAAAGATTCTTGGCATAGATACCAAACAATTGCTCATTTTGGTATGCTTTATTGGTGTTATGATAAATTCAAGAAGAAAATTTCAGTTGGAGTCTTTCATAACCATAGAAAGAAGTCAATTTCAACTTTGGAAGTTTGTTTGTTTCCGCATGTTCATTTTCTTTTTTGAACTCGAGGACGAGTGTATTTTTTTTTTTTTTAAGAGGGAGGGAATTGATGTAGTGAGTTAGATATTGTTTTGGTTCAATTCTTTTAGTCTTTTTTTAAATACTTAGTTTATTTTTAACTCTCTATAAATAGGAAATTTCTCGCTTGTATTAGACACTTTTGGATATTAATAAGACTTTGAGTTTAGACTTTTTGGAGAGAATTCTATTTTGTCATTTAGGCTACACCACGAAGGGGAAGGAAAACAAACCAAAAATTATAGTTCCAGTCATGTCAAACATAATGAATTTTTTCCATGGAAATTTTTTGCTCCTAAGTTAATCGACTCCACAACAGAAAATTGATTATAAAAAAAGGTTAAACTATCAAAAATACCCGTGAACTTTCAAAAGTTTAAAAAATACTCTTGAACTATGAAAAACGTTTCAAAAACACCCCTGGACTCTGAAAAAAGTTTCAAAAATACCCTCACAGTTAACAACACACACAAAATTCTAAAGTGAACGATTAAATTCTAATACGTACCCATGTTACATGAAAAAAAATGAAAACGTAGACGACTGAGGCGTTAAAAAATCATGAAAATCCTATTTTATTGATTCAAAAGATCAAGGAATAGAACAAAACTATAGCAAAATTGATTGAGAATAGATCATATGTCTACTTTTTCATGATTTTTTTAACACCTCAGACGTCCACATTTTCATTGCTTCCATGTCACACAAGTACAAGTTAGAATTTAACCGTCCACATCAGAATTTTGTGTGTTGTTAACGTTGAAGGCATTTTTGAAACATTTTTCATAGTTTAGGATTATTTTTGTAACTTTTGAAAGTTCAGGGGTATTTTTGAAACGGAACCCATAGTTCAGGAGTATTTTTGATAGTTTAGCCTAAAAAAATGATGAAAATTGAAATAAACATCATCATGCATGGGTCATTGTATATGAACAAAAATGCACTTGTTTCAACATAAAACAATCACAAATTATAAATCAAAAGAAACTCTTAACATATGGATCAAATGAAGCAATAGTAACAGATACATACCTTTAGCAACTCAAGGACTGGTAGCTGAGTTTGAAGTGAAGATGATTGTGCTTCCATTGATGATTGTGATCGATCAATAACAATGTCAATGTCCTCTTCTTTAATATCATACATTTTAAAAATCCTACACATTGACCATTCAAATGTGCATGTTAAAATTGACCGACCCTATAATGCTAAGGTTTTTAAGAAGAAAATGCATGCTTTCATCACAATTGAGAAAAATGAAATAGTACAACTGGGCATACAAAAAGACAATCCAAAAAAAAACAGCTAAGCTAAAATAAAATGAGGCTTTTGTCTAACAAAATAAGACATAAAAGGTAATTACAAAAATCTTCGGTCACCAGTGTCCAAAGAGAAACATAAAACCTAACAAGAGGGCAAACTTCATCCCAATAACTCTCAACAAACATAAAACCTAACAAGAGGGCAAACCTCCTCCCAATAACTCTCAACAAATCTAAAAATTATGATGTTTCTCTCCATCCAAAACCCTCACAAAACAACGAAGAAGTTGGCACGCCATAAAAACAAACCCTAATCACAAAACGGAGAACTAAAAAGAAACTCATCCACCATATAACTACACTCTCTAGATTGAGCCAAACAAACATCAAAAGCCTCAATTTGGCACTTCCAAACCAAACAAGTGAACGGGAAATTCTACATGAGATGACCAAGGTCTTCCACTTCCCTACAACTAATACAACATTGTGGCCCTATCACAAAGGACAAGTGTCTCATAATGAAATCCAAAGTATTAACTCTATCGTGTAAGAACTACCACACAAAACATTTGACCTTCTTGAAAATTTTAATCTTCCATAGTGAAGGAAAAGATGGACAACTAGAGGGGGAGGGGAAGGGGTCTGCCAAACATAGGAAAAATTATCTGCAAGAAAACTCGCCTGAAGGATTAGGGACCCAAAGATGGGTATCCCTTCTGCTCGGGCAAAGAGAAAAATCCCCAATCAAAGACACAAAAAAAAACCCACAATATTCATCGTCTTCCAATCAAACAAGGGACGATAGAATCCAAGAGCAAGAGAGAGAGTAGGGGCGGGATCTTCCGAAAATAAGTATCAGACCCATCACCCATTAAGGATTGAACAAACTGAGAGAAAAAACGAAGATCAAAGGAGATGAGAACTTTAAAGTCTCAATTCACATTGTCATAAGCCTTTTTAAAATCTATATTGAAGAAAATATCTTCCCGCTAATGACTTTTATAATCTTCAATAGCCTCTTTCGCTATAAAAGCTTGATCTAGCCTATGTCTCCCTACGATAAAGGCACCTTAGAAATTGAAGATCGTTTATGGGAGGACCTTCCTAAATCTAACAGCCAAAACCTTAAGGATTTTATAAACATTGTTAACCAAACTGATGCGTTTTAGAAATAAGAATTTAAACAATCTATAAACTAATAAACGTGGCATAAAAAAGTTGGATTGATGACAACCATATAAAATTAGTATGATAATACAAATGGAAGGAACTATCACAAAGAACACAAGCAGCATGGACAACAATGGTAAGCTCATAAACACAAGCAAAACCTTCAACTTCGAAGTTTGAACCCACACTACCACTCACATATTAAAATGCTGAAGGCAAGCAACAACTAACTGCCATTTCTCAGCAGCATCCGCATAGGCTCGTTGAGGGAATGGCCCAAAAACATGATCATAAATGAACCTAAATATTCCAACAAATCTGCAGCAAAACTTTCAAGCCTTAGAATAAAGAAAACTGAGTCAAATGTATACTATAACAAATAAACCTTACCTGCGCCCTCTATCACTTAGATCTCTTTCTTTAGCAATAAGAGCATTTAATAGGTTAAGGAAAGATACAGTTGATGGATATCTCTCCTGTCTCGCTTCAATTTCATTTAACTCGAATTGCATATCATAAACCTGCAAAACACGCTCCTCTTGACCACTTAAAAACATAAAAAAGAATATGCCATACATAATCTCATTGCAACAAAGTTCCGTCACTGCAATTATGATATTTGAGAATCCCAACTAACACAGTGCTTACACAAGACAACATATTTTCTTCATCAAGTTCGATATAGTACATCTTTATTGATAGTTAAAAAAAAAAATTAAAATATATATATATATTTAAAATTTTAAAATTTTAAAAAAATTATTAAAAATAATAATAATAATAATAATAAACAGTACATCTTTATTTTGTGGTTCATTCAACACAGGACATCTCAGTAGCACATCGAAATCACTATGATGCTGCCACACTTTCAATTTACATTAAGTGAATATGAAGATGCTAAATATCCACGCTAGCAAAAAAAAACTCCTAGATGCACCTCAAAAAAAATCAATTTCATAACGTATAACAATAGAATATTTTTCATATCTAAAAGGATCATCTGAGAATAAATAACCTGAGAAGTAATTGGCTTTGTGCCATTCTGGACATGGGATGCAACAAGAACAGGTAAATCATACTGCTCAAGATAGCGCCAAATGATATCCTTCAATTCAGAAGAGACTTGAATGAAGGATGCGATTCCATTCCTCAAAGCACCCTACATTAACACCAAAAACTTGATCAAAATCAAAACCATCTTAGAAATTTCCGTTAAAGCATCTAAACTCCAAAAAAAATAAAAATCTTGTGCAACATATTTTGACTCAAAACGTAACAAAGCAAAGCACAACTAACCTTCAGATAAGGAGGAACATTCTCATAGCTAAGAAGTTTGAACAACGGTTCAATGTCAGGAAACCAGTTCTTTCTTTCAACAGGATTCCCATTCTCCACAACCTGAAGTACATCAGAAACCAACCAACAAAAACGATCAGTAAAGAAACAATAAAATTTATTCCATAAACTATTTGGATTGTTCTTTAGCTAGTTCTTTTGTTTTTACTAATCATATTAAGGTCTTAATCCCTTTCACTTCAGACTTGTTAATCCGTGAGTCTGTGACTGTAATTTTTGTGGAGATGTGTTTGCATTCTACTCGCTGGACTAACTATATGTCAATAGTATGGTTAGCAAGTAGAATGCAAACAAAGCTCCACAAAAAATACAGTCACAGATTAAGAAATCCAACTTTACAAACAATATCAGAAAAGTGTAAAAGGGAAAGGGAATACAAGTTTAGGACCAACATAGTATGAAAAAACTATTACCTTCTGAAGAACATTCAAATATGCAACAAGTGCCTTTGCATCTCCTTCCTGAAACTCTGGTAACAGGGCCCCAGCAGTCTGAAGGGACTGTCTAAATTTTTCGTCATAAATTGATAGGCAACCAAATAAGGTGGTCCATCCAACAGATCGGAATGCTTTTCCCTGAAGTAACTCAAAAACCCTTAAAGCACCTTCTTCATTACAAGCCTGAAACGATTGATATAGGATAACAATTAATAGTAAAGTACATACTAGTGAAAAAATTGGTGAGCTGTAGTAATTAAAGTCTTAAAACAGCATGTATCACGTACTAAGGTACTCAGCATATTCAAGAATGCCACCAGCGTTTGAAACTTCGTATGGTCCTCCCCAGCAAAATTTGCAAATGTCCACAAGACATCATTGCTCGTTAACAGTTCTGGTTCTTTCTGAATAAATTGCAAGAAATTCAAGCTCAATTATCATACCTAATTCATATGCAGCACATGTGATGTATATTAGCTAGTAGCTACCTTTACTAGAACCTTTTAGCAGCATTTTAAATTTCTTACTATGGTAAAGGATTTTACCTGGATCCGTAATATCATGGACCTAATAGTTGCTACGGAGTTAATTCAATGACTATGTATGAAAAAGAAAAATCAAAATATCAAACCACCAAATCATCCCCCATTTGATTTGAAAGCTTCTATCTTATGAACATATCAAAAAATTTAAAGTACTTCAATTGAAGCTTACCCGGTAAATTTCACTAACAAACTCCAAGAGGGAGACAAAAGGTAAAGGAAGAGTTTCGCTAGCTTGATGGGAACTTGAATCACCATCATGCATGAAATCTTGTGACCCAGTAGCACGAAACTGACTACGCGTGTTCATAGCTCTGTCCTTTGACTCTTTCACCTTCATACCAAAAAAAACCAATTACCTTAAATTAAACTTGTCTCAACTCCTAAGAAATGAAAGATGATATTTATTAAGGAGGTCCAGCTGTATTTATTGATATGCATAAACATACACACAAGCACAAGCAGAACAACATTCTTTGGCTTAATATATATATATATATATATATATATATATAAAATTAAAATAAAAAAAAAAAACTAATTTAGCAAAGGAATACAGCAATGGCCAAAATCAAACTAGAAAGCTGTAAAATTTTAGGAGGAAATCTCCCAACTGACCTTGTCCCTAGCCAGAGGATGAGATAAAAAACAAGTAACCAGCTTGTGCAGATAAGCATTGTACATATAGATCATGTCCTCATCATCATTCTGCCAACATTACAAATAAATTAAATTAGCAGCCAAAACAATTTAGCTTACAAAAATGACTACTAAAGATGGCACTATCAAAAATACTAACGAGTTGTATGTCCTATTTTTTCATTATTCTCAATAAAAGTTCGGTTTCTTACCCAAAAAAAAAAAAAAATACTAACGAATTATTTTTATCACAAGAGACAACAAGGGTTTTAAGTTATTCTTAAGTTTTAAACTTGGGGGCTAGAACTCCCCTAGACCTTATAGGATCTCTCTAAATATCTCGAGCCCTACCACCAATACCCCTTGGGAATAAATATGTAACAAATATACCACCTAATAACTGCCACATCCATAGGAACATAAACTGTTAAGACGGTATGCATGAATGCTGTACATGCATAATTACAGTACTAACGAAGTAAACAAAAAGAATAAGCAAGAAAAAACACCGTAAATGATTTCAGACAGCAAAATAAAGAAAATTTTGTACAAAAGTACCACAGTAGTACCCCTCCCCTCGCAATAGATGAGCACACCAACAAGTTTGAAACTGTTTGCATTCCAAGATGAAGTAAATTACTTCAGAATATCATGCAAAATACCTACCGCATCAGAATAATCAGAACCGAACTTGGTTTCGGTCAGTTTTGTCAGCTTTATTGATTTTAATTTGCACCCCTAAATGCTACCCAGCCAAGCCGAATAACTTTTTTAAAAAAATGAAGGGATCTCCCACATGCAAAACTTCAAGAGGAAAAAGCAGACAAGACAAATATACATTTAAAACTTCAAAAACAAAGTGCTCTACTGCTTATAAGATACATAATAATTACTTTTAACATAAAAGAAACGAACCTGGTAAGCTGCAGTCTGAATAACTTCTTGAAGTAAAAACTGGAAAGCATTATGGGAGAAAATAATTTCCAAGCACGATTGTAGGTGATCCAAATCTTTTGGTGAAACACTGGGAACAGCTTCTCTTGCATCAACCATGTCATTTATTAGCAGCAAATGAACAGTCCAAGCAAATCTAACAGCATCAACAAATCCTTCCACTGTTGGATCATTTCCAGAAGCCATCACCTAAACCAGGATTACAAGCTCATTTAAAATGTTAACAAAATGTATGTATGTATCAAACAAGGAAGTGTCGGTACTATCTTGATAAACTCACAGTATCCTGAAATTCATTTCTAAATGAAGCATCACTGGACAAGACGGATGATTTATTTGGAACTGCACTCAAAGCATCGGATACAAAGGCAATAATGATAGAGAAAAGGAGACTAAATACAATCTGCAAAAATAAAATAAATGCATTATGAGCAAGAGAAATAATGAAAAACAGAAGAAAAAAATTAACATATAACACTGGCGTGCACCCACACTGCTTGTGTAAAACACGAAACAAGTGGGTCTTTTCTTTAGATTCTACAGTAATCAAAAAATTGACAGAGTACCTAAAAAGTGAAAGAAGAATTAATAACGTGCCTGAAGCTTTATGGGAGCTTTGGTCTCATTAAGCTCAGCAGCGCAGTCTTTTAAAACAGAAAAGAGATCCCTCACATCCTTTGAACCTGATAAAAAGAGAAACCATGGAGCTGTCATATCCTTAACTGTCTGAAAAAGACAGATGCTTTCTTAGTTTTAGATTTCTAACTGAGCTATCTTTTTTATTAACTTAGAGGTTCTTGTCATATTACTTATCTGTAATTAACATGTGTTTCTTACATTCAAAAAAATTAAAATGTTCTCCATTGATAAATTTTTGTTTCTTATCATAAAAGATTAAAGAGCAAGGAGATATTATCATTTCACACATTTTTAACTAAGTTTCATTCACTAAAAAAATATAAACTGCACTATCAAATCATTTTAACCAAAGCTCTACATCTAACATCGAGCAGGTATCCTACCACAATGACTATGTCTATAAAGGAAGAAATGCATCTTGGACTATCAAATATTACTAGCAAGCACCACATGAAGCAAGACAGTGCATCTTAGCAACACTCGTAGTCGTAGCTAACCTTCAACCTGCTACCAACTGCATTAATCAATTCAAAAAAGTACTCCACAGCTTACCTATTCGAACAACAAGAATAGATAGGACAAGACAATGTCCAAGTATTAGTCTTTCCCGACTAAGCACAGCCCGACGCTCAACAAGAGCACCTCTAGAATCAAGAATGTAGCGCTCACAACTAGGTCCACCCAAACCAGCTGGTTCTTCTCGATTGAGTTCCTGAAACCAGAAAGATGGAACCTTCTACTGAAAATAGTCATAGAAAATACTTGTACCTGATGATCAATCATTATGTGTTCACAATTAATATCACTATAGGAAGTTGTATTAATTTGCTTAACAAAAATGATGTACTAACTCAAAAAATTGAACACCAAAGGAATGAGAGGATTAGACTTATACCTAATAAACAAAAAAATGGGGATACTTACAAATTTTGCTCATATGAATCAAATTTATTTAATTAGTTAGTGTAGATTTGTGTATAGTATAGTTGTGTTTAGATTGAAATATTACGCTTTTATGTTATAATAATTTTTAAATATCCTTACCTTTTATAATTAGTTCCCTTAGTTGGAATCTCTCTTGTATTATATTTACCCATTATTGGGTCCTTTTTAGAGAAAAAAAAAATCTTATATCCGTGAGTGTTCGGGCCAGCTTATGCGCACCTCGACTATTCAAGAATAGAAAAAATAATTTCTCCAAAATAACATGGTATCAAAGCCGTAACCCTAGCTGCCAGTTATAATCCTCATCGACGCCGTCTCCTTTCGTGTCGCCTTCATCCTTCGCATGTAGTGTTTGCTCGCTTCGTCGATTGTGTTCGCGTCGCCTTTATCTTTCACAGGTTTGTCTGTATCGCCTTCATCAATCGACGTCCTCATTTGAGTTTGTTGCCATTGTCGTTGCCATTTGGGTTTCTTTCTTCGTTTGTCTGGGTTTTCTTCTCCTCAACCAAGTTCGCGACACCATTGTCTTTGTTCGTGACGTTGTCGCTGCTCCACTCGCGCCACCACAACCTTTCGACCATCAAATCGGCCTTTGTCAATGCTATTTGCCACACTGTCCACCACCGCCTCTCTCGTTGGTTTGCTTGTAGCCCCTCAATCTTATCCGATCAGCCTACCATTATCTCACCATGACAAAACAAACGGCTACATCTTCTATCGGTTATCTTGCTTATCATGATCAGTGTTTTAAAAGGCACGACTAGGCGCAAGGCGCACTTAAAAAGGCGCAAGTTAGGCGTGCCTTACCCATTAAACCCCTCATTTATGCCCTAAGGCGCACGGGCTTTTTCAACTATTAAAAAAAAAATAATAACAAACCCAAATCTGATTTTTTCTTAACAACCAGTCGTAACGGTTCATAACAGATTCAAGGCATTTCAACTAATCCTAAAGGTTTTTTTTTCATATTTTCACTTTAACAATGTTATCTCTTCTTTATATTTTTTTTCTATACAAAGTGCGCCTCGCAAAATAAAGCCCGTGCTTTATTGTGCGCCTTGCGCCTTTTAAAACACTGATCATGATATTATTTCTCATTGTTTTTCTGTGTTGCACAATAAACAAAAATTATGGATTTTGGATTATGAAGCATCAGACCATGTGAGTGACCACATCAATGTTTTTCATCGATTCAAATCACACCTTGATCACTCATCGGCCCGAATAGCATATGGATCCTTTCTGAAGTTACAGGAAAAGGGTCAATAAAGTTTTCAAATGATCTCTTACTCTTAAATGTTCTTTATGTTCCTAAATTAGATTGTAAGTGACTTGAACTATATCTTTAAATTTAATTTGGTCTTGAGTGAATTTTAGGAGGTGGGTTCGGGAAAGGTGATTGGCATTGCTAAGCAGCATGATGGCCTCTATCTTTTTCAAGAAAAAACATTCTCCAAGTTCGTCTTTCAACCCTAGTTGTGAGTCCTCTACCAATTCTGTTAGTTTTATTCTTGAGTCCTCTTCCAGACCTTGTCAAGTGAAAATCAAGTCATGTTATGGCAATTTTGTCTTGGTCATCCAAATCTTTTGTATCTTTAAAAGTTGTTTCCTCAATAAAAAAATCGAGTCACTTTTAGTGCGAAATTTGCCAACTCTCCAAACTTACCCGAAATACTTATCCAAATGTGCTCTACAAATCTTCAAACCAGTTTACACTAATCCATAGTGATATTTGGGGGCCTTCTAGAAATGGAAATATATCAAAAGCACGTTGGTTCATAACTTTTATTGATGCCATACAAGACTGACATGGACATACCTCATGAAGGACAAATCTGAAACATAAAGTATTTTTCAATCCTTTCACTCTATGATTTCCAATCAATTCCAAAGTAAAATCCAAGTTCTCAAAGAAAACAATGCCCGAGACTATTTCAATTCAACTCTTAGGTCATTTCTTTCATCTCATGGTATTGTTCACACTAGTTCATGTGTGGACACTTCTCAACAAAATGGGATTGCCAAAAGGAAAAATAGACACCTTCTTGAGGTATCTCATTCTCTTATGTTTGTTTGCCAATAATGTTCCTAATCATTTTTGGGGAGAAATCATTCTCACTACAACCTTTCTTATAAACTAAATGCCTAGTCACATTCTCAAATTCAAATCTCGTGGAGATGTCTTCCTCAAAAATCCATCCCAACTCCAAAAAAAATCCTCAAATTTACCTTTTCGAGTATTTGGAACTTGGAAGTTCTTCCTTTGTTCACAATCATTCTCCTCATCGATCCAAACTTGATCCAAAATCCATCAAGTGCATTTTTCAAGGTTATTCATCACACCAAAAGGGGTACAATAAATGTTATTCCCTGATCACTAGAAAAATATACAGCTCTATGGATGTTACTTTCTTTGAAAACCAGTCTTTATTCACCAAGTGCCAAATTCCGAGAGAGAATATGAGGGAATTTGAGTCTATTTGTGTCACAACTCCTATTCACGTCATGACCGAATTTTTTCTCCTCCTCTAAATGAGCTACTTGTTTCCATGTCAAACCAATCGGCTTGCCAAAGCACAAGGCCTTTCACGTAGAATGGAGGATCCAAAATAACTTCATCCATCATCCTTCAAATACTCAAACTCTAAGTTACGAGATGCAAACACCCTATCGTAGACAACCCCACACTTCAAAGCTAAAAAGCTTAACTACAAGAGATGATCTAGATACTCACATTGCACTTGCACAAGACACATCAGTTTAGACCATGTGCACAAGACACACTAGTTTAGACCATGAACAAAAGTGGAGGCTCTCTTCAAAAAGTCTACAATATTAATCCTCCCTAGGGCTATGAGCTAATGAAATAACCTCGTCTTCTCTAGGATTTTAAGCTTCAACCAAAAAAACGGTGAGGGAAAATAAGACAAAACAAGATAGAAAAAAGAGTCGTGAGGACTCGAGAAACCACAAATGACGACGATTGTAATAACAGATAATTACAAAAAAGTTTCGCCATCAAAGCCCACAAAGAAAAACAGAATCTAACAAGGGACCAAACATCACTCGGTGATCGCTCAAGCCCTCTAAAAATTATATTGTTTCTCTCACCCTAAAGCCCCACAAGATAGCACACATCCCTGTTTGCCACAAAAACTTACATTTCTCGCAAAAGGGGGATGGAGAAGGAACTCCTCGATCGTCTCCTTGCAACCCCTCTTTGCCTAGTCAGGCAGAGGCCAAACTCCTCAAAGAACCAATTCCAAATTGCACAAGCGAAATCGCAACTCGAGAGAATATGATCAAGATCCTCAGTTGCCCTCCTACAAAGAATGCAACACCAAGGCCCCACCAAATTGGACATCTTCCTCAACACTTTATCTAAAGTGTTAACTCTTCCGTGAAGAACCTATCAAACAAAGAAAACTTAACCTTCTTTGGAATTTTCACCTTCCACAACGAGGCAAAGAAGGAATCACTCGAGGGAGAAGGATTAACCAGACAAAGAAAAAAGTATTTAGACGAAAAAACAGCAGACAGACTATGAACCTAACAACGAACATCCCTTCTCCCCGAAGTACAGCAACACTCCCCTAACAAAGAAAGAAGGTCGACAACATCCAGCATATCCCTATCGGACAAAGAACAGTAACCACTGAATGATTTCTCATCGAGGATAAATGGTATAAACGAGGAAATGCAAAGCAAATGGATCTATCCCCAACCACTTATCCTCCTAGAAAAATGTGTCCCTCTCATCCCCACAAAACAACGGACAAACGAAGAAAATAAAGGATACTCCTCAACGATGTCTTTCCAAGGGTTTCTGGAAGTGCCTTTAACCCCACTCTAGGTCCCATATTTGCTCATTATGACCGTATGCTATGTCATAAGGTATTAGATACTAACATTGTTAAATACTAAGTTGATGTTATAGTATAATAGTCTATGAAGCACGGATACTCTAAAGAGGGCATAGAATCGATATCGGATACGGATACATTCGGATACGGATCCCTTTTAGGGTTTGGGGTTTGATACGTCCATATACGTTTTTGGATACCTTTTGCATATGTTTTGGATTTTATAAGCCCAATCATAAAGCCCAAAACTTAAACCCGCTAAATCGGTAAAAACTTGAAAATTAAAAAATTAAAATAAAACCCAATCGTAAATTCGTAATCCTTCCCTTCCTCCTCTTTGCTTGCACTCCTCATTCCTCTGCCATTTCTAATTTCACGAAGCTCCCTCTCGACCTCTTGTTTCTCCTTCTCTCCGACGATGCAAGTTGCTGCCGCCCAAAAGCTCCCTCTCGGCCTATTGTTTTTTAGTCGAATATATTTAGTATTTTATGTTTTATATACATATATCCTAAAATATATATATATATATATATATTTTTTTTTTTAAAAAAACATATCCTCAACGTATTTGTATCCTATCTTTTTAAAAATTGACGTATCGCTCTATCATGTCGTATCCGTATCCGTGCTTCATAGATAATAGTAATAGTAACATAATTCCAAGCTTCATTCAGCGGAAGGTTTACACAGATGACATAGCCTAAAAGAGAGCCTATGTAGAACGAGAACCAACCTTTATCAAAGTAATCAAACGTTGTCGTAGCCCATTATTAATAAGATCTTCCAAGTGTCTTTGGATGTCCGATATAAGACCAGCTTCAAGTCCCTGATCAAGTACAACAGCCTGCAAATAAAATAATATCGACAATAAGCAAGGAAAAACACAATTGCATGACCCAAAATTATGATACAAACAAGATGATAACATAGATACCCTTAATAGTGTATAGAGTGACATTATTAGATCTCTTCTCTCTGTATACCAAAGACCTGCTGCAAGGCGGAAAATCTCTGAAGGATCTCGTCCCATTAAAGCCCACTATAAAGAACAGGAAAAACAAGTTATAGAAAGGGAGACAAATAAAGCTGACATAAAATATGATAACAAGTTAATAAATAAGAGAGAGAGAGAGAGAGAGAAGTTTACCTCTTGATGTGCAGAAACAAGTAGATGCACACATTCTATTTCATTCAGATGGAGGTCATCACTCAGTTTTAAAGTCTACAAACAAATGTTGCCAATATAAAAGTCATCTTGTGCCATAACGAAAAATGGGAAAAAATTATGGTGCTTAACATTAATATAACTTGAACAAATAATGCAACACATAAAAAAATATAACCACAGTGATACATCAATCTAAGAAGGAAAAGGGTCGAAGACTTCTTCTTGTTTATTGCCTAGTTAACTGACCTTAAAGGATACCTAACATCACAAAGCAATTAGACGAGCTTTTGGACTAGTTTAATTAAATGCATCTTCTAGTTCCAAAGAGTTTTAAAACACTCACTACTTTTACATTTTGGATTAGTTCAAGAGAGACGGCATAACTTTCCTAGGATGCTGCTGAATGCTGGGATTGGCCCTAGCCTAGCCATCGCCCGTTTATATATATTCAAACTTCATTGATATAATTGTATCATGTCTCCCACCAAACCAAAGTAGAAGAAGGAGAGAAAGAAGTTTAACTACTTAAACTAGTATTTTTCTACCGTGGTCGAGCAAAAAATAAACAACCAAATCTACATTCCATAACAACCCATGTCATATACTCATATTATGATTGACAATCTGGAAGGAAAGAAAAAAACAAATGGACGAAGGATTTACAATTTCGACATCCTGATCATCGAGCGTTATTGTTGCAGAATCTGGCTGCCTGACTTCTTTAGATTGAACTTGGGCACGGTCTGAAGCTTTCGGCGACTACAACCCAAAATTCAACAAAATTACAACACTAACAGACAGATACAGGCTACTAAATCACAAAAGGTCACAGACCCAGATCAGAAAATGAAGAAAAAACAATGGCATACGTACAGGGAATTGAAGCAGCGACCGAAATGCAGGCATGGAATTGTGAATGGCGTGTAAGAGCTCGACCCTCTGCGACGGGGACGGAGGGGATGGACCCAAAACCGCCGACTCGATAATGTGGAGCCTCTGCTTGGAGGACATCATGGCGGCGCACTGTAAGAAGCAGTCGGAAACTGCTGCAGAGTGGGGAAGAAGGAGAAGAAAGGGGCTTGGAAGCTGGATGGCGGGAAAATGCCGGGCGATTTTACAGAGACAAAATTGTTCGATAAACCCTGCTCATAAGCCCTAGTTTGTAGTTATGCCCAGTGAGCTTTTCGTAAGAAGGTGAAATGAAACAAAAAAAGAGGCGCCATGTTTTTTTTCCTTTATTTTCCACCTTAACAATTTGAATTTTTTTTTTTTTTTTTTTTTTGGGTTAAGTATTCGAGTGAGTGAACCTTAACTAATTTTACGGGAGAACCGACATACTCTAAGACAGGGAATACGTGTCAATTAACGTTGAGTTATGTTCACAGTATAACTTTTTTTTTTAGTACATTGGGATGGAGAATACCTCTTGATCGTCAACACATAACTGTGGCATTCATAGTATAGTTAATAATTATATTTTGTTGAAAAAAAAAAATTGTCTTCACTAATCTAATCCAATAATTTAAAAGGAGACCGCAAATAATTTGTGTTACATACACATATTTTTAACTTTTACATCCATCTTCATAATTGAATCTCAAACTTTGGATTTAGATAATTGTTACAATTTTTAATGTTATGGTTCTATAATTTCGACAATAAAAAATCCTAATAAATCAATATAAAATATTTAATAGTCTGATAACAAAACCTTGGATTTAGATCTTCTATAAAAAAAAAAAATTATATAATATATATATATATATAGAAGTTTGGGGAAATTGTAGTAAATGACAATTTAAGACTTATTGTTTGCAAATATAGCATGTTTTTAAAAATTTTGCGGATATAGCAATTTCTATCAGTGATATAATAAAGTCTATCAGGGATAGAAACGGGTTTTTTTGCCATAAAGTCTATCAGTGATATAATAAAGTCTATCAGTGATAGAAACGGGTTTTTTTGCCATATTTGCAAAACATTTTAAAGTTTGCTAAATTTGCAATTAGTTTGGGCCTGATTGCTATTTGTGCAACCAGCCCTAGAAGTTTGTAGGATGGATATCCAACCATCAACCTTTTAAAATATTAATGGTTGTCCGTCCAAGTTTTTTTTTTTTTTTTTAGTACATTGGGGGTGGGGGGATTCGAACCACAGACCTCGTGGTCGTTAAGACATACATATGCCCGCTGAGCCATACTCGCTTTGGCATTGTCCGTCCAACTTAAACTTAGCTAAAGTAAATATAAATTGATATTTCCTGAGGTGCAAATTTTATTTTCCTTATTTTAACATAACTTAAAAAAAAAAGTACAAGTCAAATTGAGATGACGTTTGGAAGTAGTAACTTTAAGAGCGGGGATTTAAAGTTGAAAATCTCAATATCTCACGAAGATTATATATATTTAAGTCTAGATGGAAAAAAAAAATTGCAATAATTTAGAAGTGTAACCATTGTTTATATTTTTAGAGCTAGAGCTAGCGTTGGCCATTAGCCATGAGGACAATGCAAAGGATTTAGATCCCTAATACACCAATTAAATAATTTATTCATATTTGTTTTCTCAGTTGTGACTGTAGGATGGAGATCGAACCATCAACCTTTGAAATGATAATTGGTATCTTATCCACTGAGCTATGCTTGGATGGATAATACTTCATTCATATCTAAGTCCGTTCAAACTATTTATAACTTTCTTAATTTGAATGATACATGTAAAAGAAAACTAATCACTCAGCCAATTGCCAAGCACATTGCATCAGTTGCATTGATCAAGTCTCAATGCAATGACATCTCTATATGATTAAACATAAAAAACAACTTTTATTACAACAAAATCAGCTCTGCTGCTGCTATTGAACTACAGAATTATTTTACCTTTATATAAGAATCTAAGCCAAAGCATGTTTTCCAGAAAGGCAGTGTGATTTTCCTATCTGGTTTCTTCTGTTAACTGTACACTCTCGCTCATCCCGGCATCAATCGCGGAGCTCACCTGTGCTACACACAATGTGTAGTGTCAAAATCAGGTGCTGTTAACAAACTGTCGATCAAATGCTTAAGCCTTTCGGCACCAGGTCCTGGCCTCAGACTGGTGGTGTTTGTTATGTCGTGCACACTCGAAGTACTGCTATTTCTAACCAAATCGAACCAGTTGCCAGGAAAGTATCCATCAGCATTGAAACCCAGAACGTCGGAGTCAATCTTGTCGAGGACTAGGCCATCACGGCCAAACTTCCGAGCGAAGGGTGCATTGCTATCTGTCATACGTTGGAAGTCGTCGAGGTTGAGGAAATGGGGATGTTGCTTCGGGGGATTGTCCCACGAGATGAAATGAAGGTCGTGGTTGACCGTGGTGTTGCGAAACTCGTCGACGTTGCAAATGACAGTGTGGAAATAGCCTTCGGGGGACGAGAGGAAGTTGGCATAATACATGAGGACTACTCTTGGGAGATTGTCCCAACCCCATAAACAGTATTCTATGAAGGGGCGAGAGAGCATCATCCATGCAGAACCTAATAATGGAAATTTGGCTCTCAGTCATTCAGTGCCAGAAATAAACTACAGTCCACAAGATTCAAATCAATACAATGTCAGCTCAGAGTTGGTAAAAAGAACCCTTTAGGCCTTTACTCTTCTTGTTTTTTCCCCAAAAGCTTCATTATTTTTCTGTCCAGTCAAATCCAACTCCTACCTATTTCAGGTAGCTTCAAACATTTGTCTATTATAGACCCTTGTTGACAAGGTAAATGAACAAAAGGTGTGTTTACATTGGGTTTGTGCTAAATAAAGAATGAGCATAATCATGAAACTATAAAAATTAAAATAAGATTTAAATATACTTTTATTTATTTTTATTTATTTTTATATTCATGACTATTTGGGTCAGCTTGCGCACACCTCGACTATTCTCAAGGGACAACTGTTTGACCTTACTACATTTGATTGTCAAGAAAACTGGTACAATATTAAATCTCAGGTAGGTGTGGCTACCATGGCTTTAACGCATTCCTCCTTCTAAGCTCTTTATTATTTTCATGGCCCTTATTGACTACTAGGTCAATTCAGGATAGAATGGTTTAAATCTTATTGTAGTTTAGAGAAGGATAGAATTGCAAAATACTTGTTTACCAAGCATCATTCATGGAAGCCTTCTCAGATCAATTTTAGTTTAGTCAACTATATTTGATTGTTGTATATTCAATGATTTTCAACAGAAAGGCTTTTCAAACAGAACAAGAAAGCAACAAGTTTGAAAGAAATATAAGAGATGTTATGCACTTTGGGGGGGGTCAATCACCTGTGAACAGTTTATAAGCTGTTGGGACGCTCCGTTTCTCCGAGACCCAAAATACGTCTGATTTATTGACGCTGTACAAACCCGGATCAATTATAACTGGTTTGGCTCTCTGGTACCTGAGAGGTCAAAAGAATTCACATTTACGTCTCTATGCAGATCAATATAAAAACTTACAAAAACTCAAGGTTCATTTGATAATATTTTTGTTCTTAGCCGCTATTTTTAAAATCTGATTAACGTTTCAAGAGTGTTTTTGAAAAAGTAGAAAACAAAATAAACAAACTATTAGTCAACAATCTTATTTATCAAACATAGAAAATTATTTAATAGAAAACAATTTTTTTTATCAATGCGAACTTAAACTACTCAATTGACAAACTTAAAATCTATGTCAAAGAAAAAGTCATACTCCTTCCATCCAATGTCACTGGTATGCTCAATGAAGTTCATATTTCTTGGAATGGATATCAGAGTATGAAGCAGATCTGTGGTATAAAAGAAGAATACACAAAAAATTGCATCAGAAAACTAATTATAAACTTCCCTTTCTTCAAGCTATACAAATCAGAAGTAGAGATGAAGGAAACTAGATTAAACTTCTCAATCAGACCCAACAAACATTGGACAAATGTCTTAGGTTGCAAGCAAATTTGGAAATAATGTGGCAACCAACTATTGTAGATTATTACCAACCTTTTATGTTTTTATGAGGGCTCAAAATAGTCAATCAAGACCCCAAGGAGTGCCACAGTGGCAAAAATAATGGGTTGGCCTAGTGGTCATGGTCAATAAGGGTCTTGAAAATAATAAAGGGTTTAGAGGAAATGGGTTCAAACCATGGTGGCCAACTACCTAGGATATCCTACGAGATTGTCAACCAAATGTAGTAGAGTCAAACGGTTGTCCCATGAGATTAGTCTTGGTGCACGCAAACTGGTCGGACACTCGCAATTATATAAAAAAAATGGAGATACATTTAATAGCTCATAACTCATACCTTGTTGTATCCCAGATCTTGGGTGGGTAAAATCTCCCAAGAATAGTTGGGTTGGGCCATGAAAATAATGCAAGAAGTAGGGCCCCAATCCCAGTTATTAAAGAAAAAGAAAAAGAAAAAGTCATTCAAGAACCTAGTACAATCTCCTTCCAACTGATATAAACATGGAGGAAAGACAGGGAGAAGCAAATATGTCCATCTTTGTATTTAATGATCTTTTTCGTTCCCGTCTTCGAACTATCTTTAATGGCTCTTAAATCTTCAAGCTAATAGTTAGTTTCCAGTTAAATTTTCTATAAAGTGTTAATGGGGATAATTAACAACCCCCCATGAAGGAACTAAAAAGATTTCACATCTAGACATTAATGCAATTCCTCTAATAGAAATGACCAACTGTAATAAACTTTCCCACATCAAAGAAAGGAAAAGGTTAGATACAAAAAACAGAAACCGGCAGTTAATAGGTGGAAGAAATAAAAATGCAGTTTACCCTAATTTAATCAGATTTCATAATGTTCCACACTAGAAAGGTAAATTCTTTGAATTGTGAATTAGGGTTGTATAAGTCAAAGTCAACCCAGGTCTATATGAATGTTTTTACGTATATAAAACCAACCTTTTATACTACACAAACTTTTACAAATCCTATAAACAAAGCAAGAAATTATACAGAACCAGATTCTAAATCTCATCATTTTTTTTCAGTTCAACAATTTGTGGGGTTGGGGGATTTAACCTCTAACCTCTTGGCCGAGGACACGTGCTTTTGCTTTATGTCAGTTGAGTTAAGCTCATGTTGGGATCCTAATCTCATAATTCAAACACAAATTACACAAATCTAAACTTATCAATACCATGCTTATTAAAACCATAGCCAAAACATCCTCAAAGAACTTCAGTAAAGCTAGTATAATCCATAGCTATAGATTGATAAAAAAAAAATGGTCAGATCAACTGAAAACTCAGAACATGAACAACAGAGCCAGAAAGAAAAAGCTGGGAAAGTAACTAAACCAAAAAACAGAACATGTCAAATGCCCAAATTCCAATTCTCAATTCCCCCATTTCCTTCATAGAAGACAAAAATGATCAAGTTGCAGCCACCACAACAAGAAGAAGGATCATGATGATTAACGATGAAGAAGAATAAGCTGTATGAAATAGCAATTAAAACGAACAAAAGTGCTTAAAATGAATTATTGGGTATTGAAACAATACTAAATAATTAATAAATACCATCTTGAGTGACCAGAGGGTAATCAGAAGCACTGAGATTAATAAACCAGTCCCAATCTCCACCGTCCTTCAACAGAATCGCCGCCGCGTGAAGCGTATTAGTAACCATCGTCGGTCCTCTATACGTGACCAAATTCGCCTTCAAAACCATCCTCACATTTCCCACGCTTTTAAAAATCGGCTCATTCTTCACAAAATCGGCCAATTCCAGCCGCTCCGCCGCCGGAGCTTCCAAGTCCAAATGCACCGCGTACTGATTCCTCGGATGGTACAGAGCCTTGAGAGCTCTCTTCAAGCTCTTCCCGTCGCCGGCGGAGCCGGAGATCAAATAAGCCAAACGAGGAATTGGGTCGGATGAAGTTTTCGAAACCGTAAGCTTCGATTCAACGAAATGGGGAACCCGATTCTTCAAATGGGCGCGGTAGAGTTGGGAATTGGGGAAATGGGTCGAAGTTATAATCGAGATTAAAACGACCAAAGTGGTCAGAAGCAAAGAAAACACCAAAGGAATAAACCATTTCCTCTTCTTATGCAACTTATTGCTCGTCGTCTCCATTACAACAAGCAAATTACAATCAATGGAAGAAGAAGAAGGATATGATTCTGTACAATGGGTCGGTGAGAGATTTGCAGAAAGTGAATTGCAGCGAATGATCTACGGCGGGAAGAAGGCGGAACGAAAATGGAGGTCTGAAAATGGATTAGAGGATTGAGATGTAATAATTAACATTAGTGGGCATGTCACTGCAGAGGGAAAAAGGGAGAATTGACAGGAAGAGAGAGAGAGAATTAAAGGAAGTGAAGAGTGGGAAGAGAAATTGGTGAATGTTTGGTTGTTCTTGAGATTCTTTGGCCATTTCCGCCATTTTTGCTACCTCGGGGATCGAGATGAAGTGGAGGCTAATAATTAAGGTGGATTTTGGTTGGATTAATTTTCGTTAATTATGGCCTTTTTTTAGTATGTTTAATGATTAATAAGATCCCGTTAAATGGACGGACGAAAATTTATATAGATTAGTTGTTTTTTAAGAAAAAAAAAAGTATACATCTCCTTTTACTCATTTTGATCAAACCATCAAAGTTTGAGAGTTTTATTATTATATATTTTTTTAGTTCACGATGATGGAGAGAGATTGAACTATTGACATTTACGATAGTTGTTGCAAGCCACCTCCACATGACGTCACCGTCATGTCACCCTACCTCCTTAGAGGATTTAGGATCGACCCCGAAAGTTCGATCAGAGAGCGTTGGGATCTGTCCCCGACCCATCTGGAGATCTGGATCTCGCCATGATCGATCCCCAAAATCAGGATGAGGAGAGTCTACTGACACCTCTACCCCTGATCGCGGGTGGCAGTACGACAATCCTCATAAATTCGCTCAAGATCGGGGGTCATCTCCGAAGCAAAATGTTCTCGAATTAGACCACGAATTAAAATTGTCTGAAAAAGCTCTATTGCGATTTCGCGCCATGAGGAGGAGTACGGACCGACGTTGACCATCTCATCCTTCCTCTCTTTTATATATGAAAGTTTAGAACTTTCAACTGAATTAAGCATTAGAGTATAGTGGATTAACTTCACACCGATGCAAGTTCTTCCTGCTCTTTACAGGTCGGTCTCATACTACATTGTTACCTAACGCCCTCTGAAGCCACGACCAAGAAGAGTCTAAATTCTTGCATCAACGATATTTATTTTTTTAGTTCAACAATGTGATGTGGGGCGGTGGATTTTGACATTTGCTCAGATTGAGGATTGCATAGTATTTGATGTCGACTTATCTATATTAAGTTATATATGCTTAGATTAACTTGTCGTCTTTATCTTTAATTTTAATAATATTATAATTTTTTTTATATTTGTAAACCGTGTTTAAACGAATAATCATTAACAAATATTATCATAAATGAATTATAAAACACGCGTTTTTGTAGGAAATTAATAGAACTTTAGAAAAAGATACGACAACTTTAAGACAAATATGAATTTTGGGAGAGTTGTTTAGTGGATCATATTATGTATTATCAAGTTTAACCCCTTTTTTTTAATCTAATTTTGTACCGCTGATTTAAATTTTAATGTTTTGATTTTAATCAATTTATACCTTTTTTATTTGTTCACTTTCTTTTTAATTTATACTTTTTAAGTTTGAAAACCACATTTTTTATAATTTATTAGTTATGATTTCAAATAAGTTTTTGAACGTAATGAAAAAAAAAAAAAAAACCAATAAGCCAGCACAATTCTTTAAATATGGAACCCAAAAAAAAAAAATTTAAAAAAAATTTAAAAAAAATTAAAAAAAATAAATAAAAATTGTCAACAAAATCTTTAATATTTTAAATAGGGTTGGTTGCACAAACAACAATCACGTTCAAAATAATTATAAATTTGTGGCTATCAGAAATAGATTTTATGATGATAGACTTCTATTAGACTATTATTAGTCACAAAATTCCATAAAAAAAAAAAAAAAACTACTATCAGCAATAGACTTCTATCCGCGATAAACTTTTTTGAGCGATAGACCATACTAAAAATTGTCATATCTAAAATAAAAAAAATATATATAAAATAAATAAATAAAATAAAATAAAAGTATTATACTCTTAATTATTTAACTCTAAATTGAGATATGTTACAATTTCTCTTTTAAATATTCATTTATTAAATAAATTGAATAAGTGTCTAAAAAAATATCTATAATTTGAGATATATATTAAACAATTGATAGTGCATTTTATAATGCTAATAATATAATTGCCGAATATCACGATTCTCTTAATCATAAAAATGTGTACACCACACCAAGACTCTTCTCTAATGTGTGGGGGTGGTGGGAGTCACATTTTAAATTTTGTTGAATATTTTAAATAGTATGTTTAGTTGAAATATCTTATATAATTATTATTATTTTTTATTAAAAAAAATATATTTAATTAATCGAGATGGAAGATTGAACTTATGAGATCACACAGTTTTATATTAATTGAATTATGCTGGTTTTTTACAATATCTTATATAATTATACAATCATTTTAATTAATTATATATATATATATATATATTTATTGAAATTAATACGTTTCACTAGTTATTGTTCATCCAAGAATTTAGTCGCAAATCTACGTAAGTCGTGTAATCGAAAAGGTGGTGGGGCGAGGTGTCAAGCTGACCTACAACAAATAAACTTGTATCGGTGTAGTGTTGTAGTGTTGTGTTCAACACGCCTAAGGCTTAAAGTCGATACTAGATCAATGTGGTGTCAATATGAGTAGGGGTAGTATTACATACCTCAATAATGGAAAGAGTTTCAGTATTTATAGAGTTCCTCATAGTTTCTTATCATATCTTCACCTAACACGACAATGGAAAAGCCAAAAATGACTAAAACACTTCGACAATCTATTAGTAATTAAGCTCAATAGGATTAAGTAGTTTATTGGCTTCCGAGCCTTCGTGTCTCGAATCAATGAGTCTTCTAAGCGAGTTTCCAATAACATGTGACACTCACGTGGTTTCAAGTGAGTCCATGTGACATGTTGTCTACATTGACGTATTTATCCTACTCTGACAATTTCAAATTTTATTTTATGATTCGATTTTAATTTTTTTTCTTCGTTTGGATTTTGTGATCGACAATTCAACAATACAATAATGGAGATTCAAACCTTTGATAATTATAGTTTATTTTATAATTATGTCATATACTATCCTTCTCATTTTGTTGGGTAAGAATTGAAATTTTTTTTTTTTTTTTTTTCCTCAACTACAACAAATGTTATATGAGAATTTAATCAAATGTTATGTTTGCAAAATAGAATTTATATGAGAATTTAATCAAATGTTATGTTTGCAAAATAGAATTTATATAGGAATTAAAACAATATGTTAGAATACTTTGAATTTGTTATTTGCCATAAATTATTCAATCATTTTTATTTAATAAATTTGTTGTTTTGTACTCTTTCCAGTAAAGATGATAAACGATTTTTCTTTTTATGTCAAATGAAGGTAGCCGTTACTAAACCACATAAATTTGTTTTTTTTTTTTAACATATATATTATAATAATGATAGTTATTTATTTATCTTGAATGTCCTTCTCGTTGTGTACTTTTAATATAGTTTGACCTTTTCAAATATTTGTTTGGTTAACAGCACAAAGATGTAACATTATTACAAAATTCTCAACAACAGCAACAAAAAAAATAAAAATAAATAAATCTCCTTGCCGTTTTGTTTTGTTTTGTTTGTTTATTTTTTTTAAAAATTATCTTTTGTTTAAAATATATTTTAATTTGTGAACTTTCATTTTAAGGCTTTTTATATTTTATTTTTGTAAAACTTCAAGTTTTTCCCTTCTTTAATCTATATATTTTAAATTCTTTTATTTTAGTTCATGTTCATCGACTTCACAAATAATGTGGGACTCCGAGTCCCACTTCCAACAATTTTTCTCTTGAACGAAGTACCACTGAGCTTCCTCTCAAATACTCATTTTTATCCGTCTAGCATTTATCTAGGTCAACTCCTTCATCGGAGTACCACTCCTTTCTGATAGATCCACCAATAACTACACCTTTGAAGCTCACCATATCTTTGTTCGACACCCGAGGATTCTACCGACACGGCTAAGTCAGGGGCATTTGACTCTGATACCAATTGATAAGGACAACATACCTTTACATATCTTCATATTGGTATGATATTATGACTATACCTTTGAGGCTCATCATATCTTTGTTCGGCACCCGAAGATTCTACCGACACAGCTAAGTCAGGGGCATGACTCTGATACTAATTGATAAGGACAACGGACCTTCACATATCTTCACTTTGGACATAACCCTCATGACTTTGCTTTTGGTTTCACTCAAAAGGTCTCACATGATCTTCCCTTCTTCTAATCGATGTGAGATTTTGGTCTCACTCCCAACAAGACGTTGTCTTTATTTTGTTGTTAACAAATTGATGATATAATTTCGAGCATGTTTATAAAAAAGACGACAAAATCATTCATTTAAGTCTTTTTTCTAACTGTTTCATTTAAGTCATATTGGTTGGTTGATGCATTATTATTATTATTTTTTTTTTGACGTAAGGTAAAGTAATGAGGTAACAAAAAATTAAGTAACAAAATAATAATAATGACTTAAATAGTAGAACTCATAATATATATATATATATAAATAAATATATAAATAAAGGTTCGACAAAATTCATCTAAGTCTTTTTCTTAACAGATTCATTTAAGTCATATTGGTTGGTTGATGCGTTATTTTTTTTTACCTATAGTTAAGGTAAATACTGAGGGAGCAAAATTTAAGCAACAAAATAATAGTAATGACTTAAATAGTAGAAAACAAAAAACTATTTATAAAAGGGAAAAAGCATTCATTCAAGTTTTTTTTTTAACACAGTTTCATTTAATTCATATTATCGGTTAGTTGATGTGTTTTTTTTTTTTTTTTGAGCGTATAGTGAAGATTCTAAACTAAAGCGAGCATGACTCAACTGACATATCTATGCATTGACTACCAAAAAGAAAAAAAACTATTTATAAAAAGGGCAAAATCATTCATTTAAATCTTTTTTTTTTAACAATTTCTTTCAAGTCATTGGTTGATGCATTGTTTTTTTTCTTGACTTATAGTTAAGGTAAGTAGTGAGGGAGCAAAACTTAAGTAACAAAATAATAGTAATGACTTAAATAGTAGAACTCATTATAAAAAAAACTAAAATAGTTACTTTCCTTTTTCTTTTTAATTAAAAGGGTAGCATAGACATTTCAAAAGCCTAGACATTATTAATTTTTTTTATAAGTATAAAGAATACTTTAATCAAAATAGAATAATCTTAAAATTTGAATTACCCAAAAGTTGAAATTTAAATCTTTTATTTTTTTTATCAATTGATATAGTTTCGTAAACATATTAATTGAAATGACAACTTATACAACAAGTCAAAGCATGTTATTGTCAAATAGATCATAACTCAACGATAGTTGATATGTACTAAAATGAGGTTGAAGATTCAAATTCCATAACCCAATTGTATTAAAAAAAAACAGTCCAAACATGTTATTCAATTCAAATTTAAATGTATTCACATTGATCAAATAGAATAAAAAAATAGTTCAAACATGTTATTCAATTCAAATTTAAATGTATTCATATTGATCGAATAGAAGAAAAAAAATTGTCAAAGTGAACATAACTCAACGTTAATTAACATATACTAATTTCTTTGACATCGAAGATTTAAATCTCCATACACCATATTTGTTCTACTAAAAAAAAATACAACAAAATTGAATTGCTGATCTTTTAAAATACAAACATGAAATTAATATACAAATATTGCAAATAAAAAGGTTTGTATCCCCCATTAGTATGTGTATACACATATATATGTGATTTTATTTTTTTTTTAATCTTTTTAGGGGATGTTTGGGACATAAATTTATAGTTGGGTGGAATGAGTTGTCATAATACCTACCGACAAATCGATTCATTATGATATTTTTTTTTATTTTTTTTACAATATATGGGAGTGAAGATCGAACGTAGGATCTCCTAGTCACTAATTCATACATCATGTCACTTAAAGTTATATTTTTGTTCGCTGTTTATTATGGTGTCAATTAGTTTAAGTAGAGAAACAAAAAGAAGTATTATGGTGTCAATTAGTTAGGTAGAGAAGCAAAAAGAAGTAGAACATGAGTTTCAATAATGTTGGAAGTCAAGAGGAGATGTATATGCTTGGAGTGAAGGGAAAAGGAATTGAGCAAATTAATAATTTACATTACCAAAAAAAAATTACAAAATTTAATTAAAAAGAAACAATTGTTCGAGATCAATAAAGGTTAAATAGCCAACAAGAACATAACTCAACTGACATGATGTAGGCTTAATCCACCACTCCACATGTCAAAAAAAAAAGGTTAAATAATGGAGTTTAAAGGCGGTAAAATTAAATAGATGATAGAGAAAACGAATGAGAGGAAAAAGATGATGTAAATGGAGAAAAATAAGAAAAAAAAATAATAATTATTAATGAGGAAAAGTCATGAGTGGTACAAGGTAGAGAAAACGAATGGAATGAAAAAGATAATGTAAATGGAGACAAATAAGAAGAAAAAAAAACAATTATTAATGAGGAAAAGTCAGGTACAAGATTTTTTTTAAGTACATTAGGAGTGGAGGATTCGACAGACTTCTTAGTTGTCAACGCATACCCATTGAGTGATGCTCGCTTTGGCCATGAATGGTACAAAGTTTAAGAGGAGAGAATAAGAAAATGTTGTTGAAGATAGAGACGAAAATGTACCATGATATTTAAATGGACAAGATTAAAAAATGGATTAATTCATGTTTAATAGGAATTTATGGTTTTCTAGTTAAATGCTTTGAAAAATGTTTTTTTGAATCGATTATTAGAATCTCTTATATTGGAATAGCTTGGGATCTGAGACGTTGAGATGTTATTGACAATAAATGTAATGTATGATTTATTTTATAAAGAGTTTTAATTATTAATTATATTTTCATTATGAAATTTCGAGAAAAGTAGTATTATTTATGATATTAGAGAAATTGATTGGAGACTTCTTGCAATTGTTAGGAAGTTTCAACGATTTTATTTCTTCCGCTAAATTATCGTTTGAGAAGTATTAGAGATATTCGATAAATATTTGCGAGTTTATAAATGATTTATATTATTCGAGAAATCAAAGGTATTTTATGACATGTTGTTTTATAAAGATAATGGTTTTATTGTGTTTAGAGAACTCAAGAGTTATATACAGACAGTTTTTAAACCACTAAATTTATGTACCCATTGTGATCACTTGTATATTATGTGATTGTGTTTCCATAGTATACCATATAGAGGTTTAAAAAACGACCCACTATAACATACATAAAGATAGAGAGTCTATGTTATGTATCTAGAGATTACTCGGTGCATAGTTTGTTTTGCTGTGCGCATTGAAATTATTATACGCCAGTATGACCAGAGATTGAGTACATATTTAGTGATGTATTTTGCAAACATGTGTTTACGTTTTCAAGAGTTGTTACAAATTTGAATTTTATGATTTTTACTAGCATGTGTTGGTGATTTAACGACTGTTATTATAGAAATTTCTCGATGTTTGATTCATCCAGAGTTTATTAAATCGTTCGTGATTTACATTGGTTTTACGGAGTTTTGAATTAGTGTTGTTTGTGAAAAGAGATTTTCTGAAAGTTTTATTTATTAATGTACCATTAGCTTTTTAGCTCGTCTTCTATTTTTATTTTTCTACAAGGGTTACTCTTGAGTTTCAACCATAGATAGTTGAGATCAACATTTGCCATCGATCTCATCTAGTCATTGCATATCATCCACGATATGTAAATAGTGTAATTTTTGCTGCGTTATTTTATAAAAGATGGAGTTTAAGTTATAAGTTAAGAGACACGGACTGGACAATAAATTTCATTGCACTCTCGAAATCTATTGTCGTTACAACTCGTTCTAGGTTCAGTAGGGTAATTTGGGACAGAGTGTGGTATGAGTCATGTCATATAATGTATCAAACAACTGAGTCATATTCAAATCGACTAATTTATTGTTCACCAATCCTTCTTCCTTGTTGGGAGAGGGAACTATCTATTGAAATTTTGATTACTTCGTGTGATGTGGGTCTCTTCTGTTCTTAATGAGTTAGTTGTATCTAATTTTTTTTTTTATATTTAATGTCGATCTCTTTTAAAAAATGGCTAATTTATTATTAGTAGATAAAAGAAATTCGGCACTTGACCATATTCAAATTTGTGAGAAAAAAATAAATCTTACCAACCAGCTTAATTGGTATAAGGTTTCGCCCTACTTTTGAATGGAAAAAAACAAAAGACAAAAATAAATAAATAAATTCTTTGCAAAATGAAATAAAATAAAATAAATAAATAGACTGAAAACGTGTCAGTTATTGATACTGCATAAAATTAAAGGCGATTTGATTGGTTAGGTGCGCATGTTAGCTCCACTCGTGAAATGATACATTAAAAGCTTCCTACCTGCCTTTTGTCGGCAACTTTTTTTTCTCTCAAAGTCTCAAAAAAAAAAAAAAAATAATAATAATATATATATATATATATATATATAGAAATTGTAGTAAACGACAATTTAAGACTTATTGTTTACAAATATAGCATGTTTTTAAAAATTTTGCGGATATAGCAATTTCTATCGCTGATATCTTATGACGGATAGAAGTCTATCGCTGATCACCTCAGCTTTTTATAGATTTTTGTCATTGATAATAGTCTATCAGAGATAATAGTCTATCACTGATAAAAGTCTATCAGTGATATAATAAAGTCTATCAGTGATAGAAACGGGTTTTTTTTGCCATATTTGCAAAACATTTTAAAGTTTGCTAAATTTGCAATTAGCTTGGGCCTGATTGCTATTTGTGCAACCAGCCCAATCTTTTAAGTCAATAAACATTCACCTATATTAAAAGTATATATCTAATTTTAATTGGGTTGTTTTAGAGTATCAATTCGAATGATAAAAGAAAAAAAAGGAACATTATTAATTTTTTCTACCAATCATTTACTAAAGAAAATAACATGGCCGGTAAATATTCATATTCACAATAAATAAGGTCGTGATAAATGAATTACAACAAATAAGGTCATGATAAATTAAATTACACGCCATGTTAAAAAAAAATTCAATCTATCCTAGGATGTTTAATGTATGTTAAAAAAATTAAGTGTATTAACAATCTGTTACTATAAAATATATCGTGGCCTTATTTGTTGATAAAAAAAAACATGACTTTATTCGTTAATTTGATTTGGAGTGGTACTTTTACGAACCTTTTGTGTGTTTTTTTGCACGAATCTCGAAGAATAATATTTAACTAGGATTGCAAGGTAATGACAAATATTTGGTCTCATTTTATGTATGTTAATGTTGATTGCTTTGTGATGTCAGGACGCTGGAATCTACAAAATCTACAAGACCACTAAGATTGACTTATGGAGTGCAACCCCTTTGATGAGCTAGAAGTCAATATCTTATTGTGTGGCAGATTTGGGAGGCGTGAAATAAACTCAAATTTCAAGGAGTCCGATCGGTTGCAAATTCCATCAATGCTTTTATTGTTCACATTCTCAATATCTTATTGTGTGTCATGCAAGTGGTTTGAGTTGGGTTCTTCGTGATCATGTTGGTCGAATTCAGGATGGTTTTCTCCCAACTACTCGGACAATTCAGATAAAGATTCTGGAGTCGTTAGCCATCATAGAGGGGTTAACAAATCTTTCGTCTCTTAACCTTTGTCATTTACAAGCGGAGTCTCATTGTCTGGAGGTGATACATGTCCTTAAGAATTCCTCTACTGATTGTACTGATGTATCTTTTTCATCGAGGAGGGTCAAGGAGTTGGCACATGCGTTCGACGATGTCTACTTCTATCACACTAATTGTGGCCACAATGAGTTGACTCACTATCTTGCCCACGAAGCTATATGGTTGAGCAAATTCTTTCTATTTTAGAGATCTGTTTCCCGTGCCTGGTTTAGTGATCTTGTTGCACATGACATTGTTTTGTTGTAGTTTGTGTGTGGTTTCTTTTATTAAAAAAAATAATATATATATATTTTTAAGGCAAAGGTTCAAAATCTCTTTTGAGTTCTTTAACTTCTCGAAAAAGTCTACATAAATGTGTTTAGGGGCACCAAATTGGAGTTGAGTGGACTGAGTTATTATAACACAGTCTACGTTTGACCCACTAATTATTTTAAATAAAGTAACTACACTTACTTCAATATTATTTACTATTCATATACTATTATAACCACCGACTATTTTAACTCACTCAGCGTCCCAAACAACTTTTAAATTTTTTTAAGTTACCATTTTGATACTCAAAGTTTCAAAACGTATAGTTTAATCCATTGACTTAAAACCATAGTAACTATTTTGAGTTTTATAATTATTTTCACTTAATATTTCCTCTTTTGTTATAACCATGACCGTTATCGACCACTACACCAACACAGGTTGATTAATTACTTTAATACATGTCCATATTACACATATATTTTTTTTTAAAGGTATTTAATTAATGCCATTGAGAGTTGGAGTACCAAAATAAAATAAAAGAATTTGAGATATAAACCAAACCCATCAAAAACCAAGTTTATAAATCAAAGCCCTATCCACAAATTCTCTCACAATAGATATGGGCTTCATTCGGCCCAAAGAGAAAGCCCATTTAATTCGGCCCAATCTCTCCTCTGAGATCATCGTCAAAATCCCATCAGTTTCAGCAGTTTCTTCCTCAAGTTCTGTTTTCAGTTTTCGATCTGAGATCTTCAGTTCGGTCGGAAATGGGGAAAGGCGGAGCCATCTCCGAGAGTGTTATGAAGAAAGTTCTCCTTTCGTATTCCTACGTCGCGATATGGATCTTCCTCAGCTTCTCCGTCATCGTCTACAACAAGTTCATTCTCGATCAGAAGATGTACAATTGGCCCTTCCCGATCTCTCTCACCATGATTCACATGGCCTTCTGTTCATCGATCGCTTACCTTCTCGTCAGCGTTTTCAAAGTCGTCGAGCCAGTTTCCATGTCTCGCGAGCTTTACCTCAAATCCGTCGTTCCGATCGGAGCTCTGTATTCACTTTCCCTTTGGTTTTCTAATTCCGCGTATATCTATCTATCGGTTTCGTTTATACAGATGCTTAAGGCTTTGATGCCTGTCGCTGTGTACTCGATTGGAGTTTCGCTCAAGAAGGAGAAGTTTAAGTCTGATACTATGGCTAATATGGTTTCGATCTCGCTTGGTGTTGCGGTTGCTGCGTATGGAGAGGCGAAATTCAATTCGCAGGGTGTGAGTTTGCAGCTGTTGGCGGTCGCGTTCGAGGCGACTCGATTGGTGATGATCCAAATTCTGTTGAATTCTAAGGGTGTTTCGTTGAATCCCATTACGTCGCTTTACTATGTCGCTCCGTGTTGCTTGGTTTTCTTGTCTGTTCCTTGGTTAATAATGGAGTACCCTGTGTTGAGGGATAATTCGAGCTTCCATTTGGATTTCTTGATTTTTGGTACCAATTCACTCTGTGCTTTTGCTTTGAATCTTGCGGTGTTTTTACTGGTTGGGAAGACGTCTGCTTTGACAATGAATGTTGCTGGAGTAGTGAAGGATTGGTTGTTGATTGCATTCTCCTGGTCTGTGATTAAGGATACGGTGACGCCCATTAATTTATTCGGTTATGGGCTTGCCTTCTTGGGAGTTGCGTATTACAACCATTCAAAGTTGCAGTCACTCAAAGCCGCAGAGGGTCAGAAGAAGGCTCAGCAGGCAGACGAGGAAGCTGGTAGGTTGTTGGAGGTGAGAGAAGAAGGGAATGAAAGGAAGAACGATAGTCAAAATTAGGCTACTGACATGTTTGAGCTTTTACGAGGAGACATGCAGAAGAGAACAGATCGATGATGTTTAAAAGTAGCTGCAAAAATCGAATTCATATCTCGGCTAAATTTTGGGAGTTTTGAGTTAGGTATGCGTTCTTAGATATATTATTTTTTTGGGTTCATCTATTTATTGTGGGGTTTATGGGCTTGATTTTAGTTGCCTAATGTTGTAGTACATAATCTATTTCTATGACTGGAGAATGAATTGTTGGTCTGAGCTTCCAGGAGGAAGCTGTCCGGAATGTTTAACTAATATCTACTGTTATTTATGATCTCCTCTTGGCTTTGTTTAGATACTCATTTCTAGCAGAACACTCCCACCCCATAGCACATGCTGATATTGACTGCAATTTGCGAAGTTCATACATTACACAGTTATGTGTTTAAATCATATGCTTATAAACAATAGAATATTAAAGGGAGAGGGGAAATTTAAACTCCTCTCAAGGGGGGAGGTTACATTTCTTGCAAATACTTTGGTCTTCAGTTTTCTGTTACCTGACAATGACTTTGTGGCAATCTAGGGTGTGTGCTATCTTATGGGACTTTGAGGTTGAGAAAAACAATAGTATCTTTACAGGGTTGAGTTCTCTGTTTCTGTGGGCTTCTGTTGTGAAGTTTTTTTGTAATTATCGGTTAGGTCTTATTTTGTTGATTGGAGGCCATTTTTTTAGTTTGAATCCTTTTTTTGTGGGCTCTTTTTTATTTTTTTATTTTTTTATGTCCTCCTTTTCTTTCATTTATTCTCAATGGCTCGGTTATTCATCAAAAACAAAAAAAAACTGACAATTAACTTTAATTTGCAAGTTTTGCTCTCTTGCCTACTGCAGTTTTGAACTCCTACATTTGTTTTTCTTTCTTTGTTTCAAATTTGGGAATGTGGATTTAAAAGCGATCAAGAGTTCAAGTTTAGCATTTTTAAACCTTTTTTTTTTTCTCATATTCGTGAGTGTTTGGGCCAGCTTACGCGCACCTCGACTAATCTCACGGGACAGACCGCCTGACCCTTCAACATTTGGCTGCCAAGGATATTCAACACGAGAATATCCATGGAAATGTGCATCTGCTCAGCCTTGTAAAATGACCACTAGTTAATTAAGAGTAATTAATGTCCCACCATTTCTTCTCCCCATCCTTATCATTCCTCGCTCTGGAGTCATGTGGAATACAAGAAACAAAATAAACAAACCTAAATTCTAGCTCAATTTACTAGCACTTGTCAGCCACGGACCCCCCATTTGTACTAGTTTCCATCTCTAGAAGTTGTTTGGGTTTCTGTGGCTTATACCATATTGCACAAACTAAAAATGTTACAAAGTTTATGGCACTTAGTATGGCTAGAAGTCCATAGAAACAATCGAGCCTAGCATAATTTATGTTGTCTGCAAGCCATCCCTGTCCGTCCTTGCTTCCAGTCACGCTCTTCACAACTGCAACCAAAAAACTACTAACAAAAAACCCAAGTGATAAAGTTGTGAGGAAGAGGCCAGTGCTCATAGTTTTCATTCCCTTTGGGGATTGTGTTATGAAGAAATCAAGCTGGCCAGTATAGATGAAAGCTTCTCCAGAACCAACCAAGAAGAATTGAGGGATCAATAGGAACACACTTAAAGGCAAAGTTGCCGTGGATCTACCCACAGCTTTAGCCACCGAGAGTCGTTTCATCTCGGCTAAAGCTGCAGCTGCCATTCCAAAAGTTGATAGGATAAGGCCTATGGCAATCCTCTGTAGGTTTGTAAAACCTGTAAAAAAAGGGACGAATCATGTTCTGCAAGATTCTAATAGGCAATAAACTGCTTCCTAAACTTAAGGCAATATATTGGTTCTTTTATGCATATAGATAGTCGCCCTTAGAAGTAACTGAATTCTTAATCTAGTTTTTGAAGATCAGTTTGCTTTCTCGAATATGTACGTACGTTCTTCTTAAACTTTGTAACCTTCAATAAGTTTTGAAAGTTCAATGGAAGTCCATTTCATATCTTATATGTAGATTTTTTAGTAATATGAAGATTCCACATTTACCTGGTTGCCCTTTCCATTTCTTCCAAAGAGGCATGATAAGACGATCATAAGAGGCCAGCGTGATGAATATGGCTGCCACAAAGAAAACAGTTAGAGAGCCAGCAGGGATTTGGAAAGCTCCTAATGATCTTTCCATGGTGGATGCCTGCTCGACTGAGAAAGTGATCATCTGGGCATATGTAGTCCAGAAGATTATGGTTGTGGCCCATATTGGTAGCAGTTTCATCATCATCTTCACCTCCTCTACCCTTGTTACTGAGCAGAGCTTCCATGGATTGGGAGCAGAGCTTACAGATTTCTCAAAATCTCCCTCTGCAACAATTGCAGCCTTGTCCAGAAATCTAGAAAGTAAAACAAATTAGTAGCCTGCAAAAACTACCACCCTTGTCCAAATTTTGATTTATAGGATGTTCCTTCCTTTTAAAATCTGCCCTTGTTAAATGTTGTCACAGAATTGCATATCGGTTTTGACGTATGTGTAAAGGTTAACTCAACATACGCATTGATAGTCTGCAAAAACGATATAGGTTAATCCAGCATATCGGTTTTGACGTATGTGACCTTAGAGAGATGATCGAAGAGTTCCTTCTCCATCTGTCTTTTCGAGAGAAAGGAATGTTTTGGTGGTAGGTTGGGGTCTGTCCGGTTTTATGTGATTTATGGGGTGAAAGAAATAATAGGATCTTTAGAGGGATTGAGAGGGAGCCTTGCGTTGTTTGGTCTCTCGTTAGGTTTTACGTTTCTTTGTGGGCGTCAGTGACACGGTTATTTTGTAACTACTCTATAGGCATTATTTTGCTTGATTGGAATCCCTTCTTTTAGTGGGATTCCCTTTTGTGGGCTTGGTTCTTTTTTTGGATGCTCGTGTATTCTTTCATTTTTTCTCAAGGAAAGCTCGGTTCCTTGTCAAAAATAAAAACATACACATAGTCTTACACACAGAAACGGTATAATCTTTAAGTATTTTTAGGTAGGTAGGCCAAAAAATCACTTACTGGAATTGATTTGTGTGATCAATTCTTGAAGTTGCAGCAGAATCCTCATATAGCAAAGCATCATTGAGCGGAAGTTCTACCCTCCTCTTGTTTATTGCTGCAACAATGACCTGGAAGATATGAACTATTGGACTTCCCATGCTTTTCTTGTATCTGTATCTTTTAGTACCACACAGGAATATCAAAATTGCTGTGAGCATTGAAACAGAACAAATTCCATAAGCCCAACTGCGGCCCACTTCATCTTGCAAATAAACAAGCACTGTTACTGCTAACAAAGTCCCACTGCTGACAAACAAAAAAAATCTGTTGAAGAAATATGCCATTTGAGCCTTCTCCTTGTCATCTTTCTCGTCGAATTGGTCGGTCCCGAATCCTGAAACACTAGATTTGATACCCCCAGTTCCTAGAGCAATTAGATACAGAGGCAAATAAATCATTCCCATTTGAAACCCATTGGCTTGCTTGCAGTTCTTGCTGGCACTAGGATCGCAAGGAGGTGGATGTAGTTGTGGTAGCTTTGTTATTACTGCTAGAGTTCCAGTTCCCTAATTCATTAAAACAATTATGGTTGAGTTATGAAAAGAGAAGATAAGGCCCGTTTGATAACCTTTTGGTTTTCTCACCATTTTCTTACAATGATTTTCATCTTTCTTAAGGAAATATTATAATTCTTTGCCAAATTGCAAAAACAAGAATAAATTTTTAAAAACTATTTTTTTTAGTTTTAAAAACTTAACTTGAATTTTGAAAACATTTGTAAAAGATAGATAACAAAACAAAGTAACCCATAGATGGAAGAAGTGTTTATAGGCTTAATTTTCAAAAACCAAAATCCAAAAACCAAATGGTTATCAAACGAGCCTTAGATTATCGAATGTCAAATTGACAGAAGAAAATCTATTATTACCAGTGTCTGTATCGAGGCAAAGATTGCTATTGTCTTATATCTTCCAAGGAAAGAGTCTGCCAGAAAACCTCCAAGCAAGGAAAGGAGGAAACACGCACCCATGAAATCTGTGACAATGTTGGCTGAAGTTGCACTAGGCAGATGCAATGTTCCCACCAAGTAAGTCACCAGATTTACAGCTATTCCCATTGTTGAAAGTCTTTCACATAGTTCAATCCCTGTTCAAGATTTAATGAGCTTGATTCATTCTATAGCAAAAACTCCATCTTATCTCTTTAATAATTTTATGTTTTGTACCGTTATAATTTTTTTTTGAGTTTTCTTGTAGAGCCAAGTTTTAATCATCATGGGTTGGCCTAGTGGTCAATAGAGACCTTGACAATATTAATGGGTTTAGAGGGAATGAGTTCAAACCATGGTGACCTACCTAAGATTTAATATCCTACGAGTTTTCTTGGCAACCAAATGTAGTAAGATTAGGTGGTTATCCCGTGAGATTAGTAGAGGTGCGCGCAAGCTGGTTCGGACACTCACGTGGATATATATAAGAAACCAAGTTTCACACCAGAAGGAGAACTTTTTGTGCAGCCAAGGAATGTGAGGAGGATTTGAATATTCTCTCTTTTATAGAAAGTGGAGTATAATTGAAGATGGGGCAAAAGGAGTTAGATTTAAATATGAGTGAAATATCCAGCTAGAATATTTGTTCTTTTCCCATTCTTGGTTATCTGAATAATAATGTTATGGACAAAACTATTTGTAGTTGTCTATGGCTTTGATAGCTCTTTTGGGTCCCATCCTCTCACTTCAAGAGATGGAATGCTATTGATCTAAACAGAGGTTGAGCAGTTTCTGAATGCTGAATGTGCTGAAGGATGTTGACTAATCAAAACTTCATAAAACTTAAAAGCCTATCTTCCATGATTAAGATCAACATTTTTTCTCTGATTCTCTATGAAATTTGACTGTTGTGTGTCATCCTTGAAAAACATCTCATAAACCACCATATGCATGACTTAAAACCTGAAAATGTAGCTGTTGATAATAGTTACCTCGATTATGAAACTCGTTCAAACTTTGTCTCAACTCGATTAGCTATATATTTCAGATTAGAGTAGAGATGAATTTTAAGTTCTTGATTAACTAAGATAACCCTTGGTCCAAACTAGATAGATAGGTGAGATATGGAAACATGGCAAACTCTTCTCTAAGACTATCTTTATTTACATGTTTGAAGCTGATTCTGGTTTCAGTTCCCATAAACACTTCAAGCAGAAAATGCATCAAAGAGATGAGACAAAATGCAGACCTAGAATAAGAGCAGCAGGGACCCAACCACCAGTTTTACACCGGTTTGCTAGACACCCTTTGTAGTCCACAGCATCAGCCACTGTCAAACTCTGCTTTCCATCCTGTAGCCATTGAAAATAGTTTTTTTTTTTTTTTTTGGATTTCCGAACTTTCATTAAGAAGAATTAGAAGGTCATACAAAGAACAAGCCCAACAAAACGAATTCCAGTAGAACTACGAAAAGGGACTCCAACCCAACAAAATCAAACCAAGACCATAATTACAAAAATGCCTAGCAACCGACTCTAGCCACCTCTCAAACATCGTCACAAGACCGCTCTACCTCTTAAGAAATCCTATTGTTTCTCTCAATTCAAACCTCCCACAAAATAGCAAAAAAAAAAACTAGCATGCTACAAAACTTCGCCCCTCTCCCAAAAAGAGTGAACCTATGAGCACGTAGCCATTGGAAGTAGTATTCTATCGATCTTAATTCTGAATACTACAATGAACTGAAAAGAACTAACCATTGTTTTTGTAGAGAATGTAAGCTAAGAAGTATGCCTTCTGCTGTTCTCCAACTCAGTTTGTTTACTTTTATGCATTGGTGGGAAGTGGGAACTTCCCATTTTATAGTCATTCTTCAGCAAATTAGATAGTTACTCAAGTAAGAACCTCCATTACAAGATTGAGACAGGTCATATTTGGTGATGATAAAGTTGGAGGGTAAGGTTCATCATTTTGCTCATTTAAACTTTGTTTCTTTTAAGAATGATTTTTGTCAAAAAAAGATAAAATCAAAGGGAATGTGTAAAGAAGAGATTGATTGCAAAGGCTAGACGACAGAACAATGGGAAAAAAAGCAAATATCTTTTTTCCTTTGTTCAATTCTAGCTAGCAGGTAAAATCTTGTGAAATATAAGTGCTTTTGCAACCCCCACTCAGTAGCCAAAGCCGTATGTCTTTCTTCTTTCTATTGTCTAAAAGTACCAAATGTTCCATCAGCAGGTAAGAAAGGTACTCAAGTAGTTGAGAATAAGTATATAGATGATGCATAATGAGTTTGGTAGAATACCAAGTATTTAATGCCCCATGGGAAATGTGTCAAAAATCTTGATATTGATTTTGATGCACATTTGGAAGTTACCTTTTAGTTTGAGGTTTAGAAAATAGTTCTATTGGTCATGTAGTTTATATTGTGCTTCTAATTGGTCTAAGGGGGCGTTTGGCCCAAGGAGTTGCAGGGAGTTAGAGTTATTTAGTTGAGTTTTGAAGTCGGTGTGTTTGGAACAGAGGGTTGTAGTCTGGAGTTCTGAAGTTTGTGGTGTGTTTGGGGCAAAGAGTTGTTGAACCTGGAGTTCTGCAAGTCTGAGTTTATTTTAGCTGTTTTTTTTCTGCACAATTTTTTTTTCTTCCAAACTTTCAAAATTTTCATTATTAAAGACTTCTTCCAATTCCAATAAATTCTAAAAATGAAATCAATCTCATTTATTAAATACTATATTTATTAAAGTTTTTATCATTTTAAATATACTTCTGCATTTTAAAATTTAAAATTCAAAATTTGAATACCATTGTTTTCATAATTTCTAATGTTTGGATTACAGAATTCGGATACAGTTTTCAGAAACAGAATTTGAAACGTATGTTTTCTAGACTCCATGAATTTGAAAACATAAAACTGATTTTGGACGGCATACCAAACAAACCTTATATGTTACACATTTGAATATTTTTGTACATTACTACTATTAATCTCATTCATAATAACATTTTTCCCAACATAGTATTGAAAAATATTGGTATGGGAGCAATACCTTTTCATTTACTGATTTTTGTATTCACTTTAGGACTAGTATTTAAAAATAAAGGTACTGTCAACATTTCCATCTTTAGGTAGTAGAACTTTATATTTGAGGACTTAAAATATGAAGAAAAAAAATTCTATGATGAGATTCATTTGTAGGGCCATATCAATGTATCAAATATATCTTTCAAAACAGTTTGAAGCATTGTTTATTTTATGGCCTATATGAAAATAATATCATTTTATTTTATTTAAGTCAGACACATAATGATGACTTTGAAATTCTCTCCAAACATAACATGTTACATGGATTAGAACAAATAATTTTGTATAGAATAAGTTAGTATATTTAAATTTCAAACTCATATCTCTTCAACCATATCTTAAGACAAATAATTATTCAAGGTTAGGATGTCAAGCAACTTGTTTTCTTTCTTGCTTCTAAGCATTGTGTGTTAGAAAAAGCTTTTTGTAATTTTGTTCCCTAGTTTGATTCAAATTAAGGGTTGACTTAGAAGTAAATAAGGGTCATTTAAATAATAAAAAGATTAGAGAGAATGATTTTTCTTGTCAACTAAATGTAGTAGGATCAAACAATTGTCTCTTTCGTTAGAGTAGTTGGAATGTTTGAAAATTTGTGCATGACGGGCCAAGTCGTTTCTTATCCTAAAAGTGAGGAGGATGCTTTGAACTACACCACTTCGATGTTTTAAGATGACTGTGTTCACAAAAACTTACACTTCATTCATGTAGAAATCTTGACCAGTCAACAACCTCCAAAGGATTAGAGAATCGATGGAAACCCAAAAAGATGCAAACCAAACATCAATTTGACATGTTGAACTAATTTTACATAAGGCCATAACTTACCAATTTCATGCACTTCAAGAACATAGTTAGTAGATATCGCTAAGGGCTTGCTTACCACTTTGTAATAAATAAAAAATTCAACAATCGTAATGAAAATTAATTGTAATGAATTTTAGGGAATCACAATCAGTTTCTTTTTTATGTTGTTTGCGTTCACCCTTATTCAATCAAAATCTTAAACCTATTGATATCGTTTACTTTTCTATGTGGAGTTATAAACAAATTTGTTTGTTTACGATAATGTCTTTAATAATAATAAATAATTCAAAACATGAATGGGAAAGCGAACTTGTTTGGGAATTACCGATCATTGTATTTTCTCTTCCTTCTCATTTTGAAAACAATTTAAAACAGATGACATGATCTCCTTTTCTCGGGGCAACTCTAGTTATGATTCTGGTTATCGGGAAGTACTGAATCTGTCAATCATCCGACCTTTGGGTACTCCAAACATCATCACTCTACTTAATGAAGGATTTGCGAATAGTTACAATAATTTTTTAAGACGTTTTGGGCGTTTGATGTTGTATCTAGCTCTCATTCGAGTACTAGATCTAGTGCTCGATAATCATATCCAATGAATCAAACGCAACTCTAGCTTAACATTCGTTTCATTTCACATTTTGAATTGTGCTAAATCAAAACAGAAGATAAGCTACCATTCGAGTACTAGATCTAGTTTCATTTCACGTTCTTCGTTTATGTCATGAACGACAACTCTAGCTTAACACCTTAGTGTATGTCTAGTTGTATTAAAATAATCGATAAAATGTGCAATACAATAGAAGATGAAGGGACATGAAAGAGAGATAAAAAGGTAAATTGTGTAAAGTGAAGTGAAAAAAAGTTGAGAATCGTGGGAAATATGTGGCGGGTCTCATGTAATAATAAATGAGAATGAGATTGGGTGAAAATCAGACGTGGGTCTAGACTCTCCCGCGTTAATGAGTAAAAATGTGGCGGGTCTCACGTAATAATCAATGAGAATGAGATTGAACACCTATCAACTTGGATAATCCGATTGGAGGATCACGAGTGGGGTCCATTTGCAGAATTTAGGTAAACATCAGGAACCGAACATAAATAAAGGTGTCACATTATGCACATTACGAGATTTTGATTGCAGATTACGAAAGGTAAACACGCCCTAAATACATTTAAAAAAATATATATAAATCTTAATTTGCAATAATTGAAATACAAGAACCATGCATGTATATTCCATAAAAAGCTTCCTACACAGAAACACAAAAGAAGAAAAAAGTATAGTGAAAATAATTTAATTGAAGAAATGAAGATTTTAGCTTTTGAATGTGCTTTGCACTTTGTACATTACCAACAGACCAGAAACAATGGAAACATCGTACAGCTTCATGCCATTAGAGCAACATGTAACGTGAAAGAAATGTATAAAGTTCATAACAAGACAACCAAAACAGGGACACTTCTAATTTATTTATTTTTTATTTTTATTCTGTGACAATAATTCAACCACTGCATGTTCTTCTCATCTCACAAAGGATTTTGCTTCTCCTCTAAAGATTACAGATGAACGAGATTCCGCATAAAATATTTTTCAAATGTGAGTTTTTCTTTGTTTTTTGAACAAGATTAATAGTTAATCTTACCATATATATTCATGTCAACATCATTAAACTATCAAAAATACCCCAAATTCATGATGTAGATGTTCTAATTTATCTACTCCTAATAACTATTGGATAAAAAAACGAAATACTTTTGTACTTTTCCTCTCTTATTCCAAGTCCCAACGAGTCAAAACTGTCAGTCACGCTATGATGATCTTCACAAATAATTTCTCCAAAGTTAGGAGTAAGTTTCAATTATATCTAGATAAGTTTCAATTTAATCTTGGAACTTTGAATTTTATTTTGAAAATACCTTTGAACTTTGAAATTATTTCAAAAATTATATTTTTCCATAAAAAAAATGTTGAAACTTGATGTGGAAACTCTGGGCAATTAATGATTCTAATGATAAATATTGAGATGAAATAAATAGTAACAGTTTTACTAGGATAAATTTCAATTTTGGTCACTCAAGTTTGAATTTGGGAGTATTTTGGATTTCAAATTAAATAATTTTACCCATTTGCATTTGGTAGCATTTTTATCTCTCCATCAATTTTTTTCGTGACCATATTTTTTAAATAAAATTATTAAAAACAAATCTCACAACCGTCGTTGCTGGTCACCATTGTAGATATGTGAGGAGGAAGAAGAACGCATAGGGTAATAAGATCTTTAGATATGAACCGAAGATCTGAAACATCATTCGTTTCATATATGAAATGAAAAAGCCCACCTCTAAAGAAACAAAGGAGAATGAAAAGAGAGGAAAAAAGAAGAAAAAATAAAGAAAAGAAGAATTTACCCATTTTTCTATATACTTGTAAATAATATTACATGCTTTTAATTTTTACACGAGTTGGAACAATGAAACTTTTCAAAACCTATAGCCATAATTGAAACTTAACTCAAAGTTCTAATTTTTTTTTTTTTTTTCAAAGGTAATGTAGGAAGGAGAATTAAACCTATGACTTTTTAGTCATTAGTTCCCCACGCGGGTGTTGTTCTGTTTTACAAATATTGTAAATGGAGGGATTTTGACCCCTAAATGTGAAAATCAAATGAGCCAAACTTTACCCAAGGATGATCCTAAAGGTAAGTTATTCTCTTAGTACTTCATTTTTTTTATTTATTTAAGGAAAACAATATCTACAATTAAAAACACAAGTCAACCTGCACAAAGGGAGAAGAAAATTATTCATGGAGATGTCTACGATTAAAAACACAATAAGTCAACCTGCACAGAGAGACAACCATTTAACCCTACAAAATTTGATTATCAAGACAACTCATAAGATATTAAATGTTGAACAGGTGACTACCATGGCTTAAAATGACTTAAATTCATTCTTTCTAAACCATCTCATTATTATTTAGACTCTTTTTTTTAATAAATCCTAATTGTATAATGAGTTCTTTGATTTCAAGCAATCTAAAGCTCTATTTTCATGATGTGTGACAAGTCAATTATTGAACTTTCTTTCACTTCGATAGTATTATCTCTTACAAAAAAAACATCTATAGAACTAATAATGGTGCAAAAAAGCATAGAGATATTGATGAACAAGCCATGCTTCATGAACAATGAACATCTACGACAGTAAACTCACAAGGATAATGGTGGTAATATTAGCTAAAACTGTCATTAAAATTGTACGAGTGTTTTGTTCCACCCACTCTCAATGGAAACAAAATTAAAAAAGAAGCTCAATATATAGGTTAACAATACCAAGACATTTTTCCCTAATTGCACAACAACTTCAGTCAAAGACTCCAGAGAAGCGACCATGACGATCAAAGAAGCCCATCATACCGAATGCCATATAGAATATAACATTTCAGATCAACAGCTTCTCAATGGCATCCTGCATTTAGAAGGAAAGACACTGTATCAAAGGGGAATAGATACTTTACAAAGATAATACACCAAAAGAAAGAGGTGATAGTATTTACCTTCAGTTGCTGTATTTGGGATTTCAATTGGCTCCCCTCGTTCGTTGTTACAGAACATGCAATTACAGGTCTCGTGACTCCGCATGCTCGGCCAAGAGCTTGCTTTGAGGGCACAAATACATAAGGCACATTCTGCATATTTGAAAATAAAACCATTATATCCCTCCCACAGCATTAAAAACTAATATCAAATATCTGGATTCTTATAAATAGCGTGTGCGATCAAATATCTGAATATATAACATGAAAGTAAAGACGTTTTCCTCCAAGATCTTTTACAAACAAAAGATATAATTGAAGAATCATCAGCAGACAGGTCTAACTCTATCCAAAACAAAACTTCATCACATGGCTAAAGGATACATTTCATCTTTCACATTGTAGAATCAAGCATCTTAAGAAAGGTACAACTAAAAATAAAGCAAACTGAAATGTAGTAATATAGGGAATCCTGCCTTGAAATAAACCAGAAAGAATGACGAATTGGAGGAAGTTAACAGAAATTATGGATTTACTAAACCTTATAACTATCCAACAAGAACAGTAATGTGATATTATAACATAATTATGTCAGCTTTTCCACTACCATTTCTAATCAATTTTATATGCTAAAAGAATAACAAGAATTAGGAACCTCTTCTACTATCTCATTACATTTATTCCCTATAAACCATATCAGGTTTTCATGGCACAAATATGGAATACATTTAAAGCTAAAATTGTAACTAAAGCTGCATTTAAAGCTAAAATTGTAACTAAAGCTGCAAATTTATGCATCAGAGGCTTCCACTATCGAAGAATAATTGTTGAAAATCACCCAAGAAGTTTTGGGTTATTGAAAACTGTTTCTAGTTCCACGGTCTCCTTTCGGGCCGGTTCACCCCGGGAATGGAAAGAGTACAGAAACTATTTTTAATTAGGAAATGAGTCAATTTTCTCTAACCCAAAACTTCTTGGGTCAGTTCCAACAATTATTCAGTGTCCAAGTGTTGCTAACCATCACGTCTATAGAAAAAAGCTAAATCCTAACAATTATTTAAATAGGATACACAGGGTTTCATTAGTTAAAAAACAGAACAATAAAAGGCAGGGGAGACATGGGAATCCTTCAATATGTTCATCGATATTCATTTCCAACAAAAAAGCATAATTTCCAATCGATAGTTAAAAAATTTAATGGTTTTACCTTATCTTCAGCCAACAAGGGAAGATGGAGAAGAATCTCAAGCGGCTCAGTGTCCGCCGCCATCACTACAAACTCCGAAATCCCTCTATTCAGCGTCTTAGTGGCTGCAACACCATTAAAAAAAATCATTAACCAAACGAAACAAACAAACACCATACAAAATCCTCACTCGATACTTCTTAACAAGCTAAAACTAACACCAACACAAAATCAAAGCACGCTACCTTCATTCGCGCCCTTCTTGAGTTGCTTGTAGTTAGCAGCTTGCTGAACAAGATCAAGAATAGTAATTGAAAGTTGCGAATCTGCCAAAGGATAGGCTTTAGGATTCACTGCTTCTCCTGTCTGAATCAAACAACCATAAAAATCAAAATCAAAATCAAATCAAAATCAAAACAAGTTCTTCAAACGAATCAATCTCATAGAAGCACGCGTAACAAAGATACAGTACCATTTTAGATCGAAGAAGAAAGGTAGGGTTTTAGTAGAATGACAGCAAATTCTGAAGAGGAAAAAAATTAGGGTTTAAGAGCTACTGGTAAATTCTCAACGATATATGTATGGAAGATATAGAGAAGAATCAAGGTTATCGGGCCGGGGCCCATTTGGATATTCACTTCAAGCTCGGGCCCAAATTATTTAATAAAACCCAACCCGACCCAACCGATATGATTTTAGGGTTTAGGGCGTAAGATTTGGAGTTGAGGGAGTATTTTAGTTCGACACATCATTTTAGATTATAGTATTTGATCCATTTTCAAATAACATTTTTTTTCTTCAAAATTGCGTATTAAAAATGTACACCTGCCCTAAATTTAAATAGTTGTTTTGAAAAAAAAGACCGATTAACTTTTTAATTAGATAAATAGTCAAATGATTAGTAGAAAAATAATTTTAAATCATGTAAGCAAATTGAAAAGATAATCAAAATTTAATCATAAATTCGTAAAGATAATCAGTGGCGGATCCAAAAATTTAAGTCAGAGGGTTAATTTGTTTTTCTTCATATATTATATATAAATTAAGTATGTTGTTATAGTTGGAGAGCTCGAGCCTCTAAACCTAATCATAATTAAAATCTACCAATCGAGAGTGTGCATAAATCGAAAGGGAGAAAAAAAGGTGCATAATGGTCCCTCCTAAAAATACATTTCTCACATTTCATTAAATTTTGAGGTTGATCATTTTTCATAGGGTGTCTAATTTTCCTATAAATTTATAAATTTACTCATGTATTCTCAATTTGATTAAGACTTTTTTTTTTTTTTTTTTTTTTTTTTGATAAAGTGTCAGCCTTAAATCAGACTGATAAGGAGACAAGACTCCTAGAAATAGAAGTTAATGGGACATGACCCCCACTTAGTTCATAAGTAACCAAAACGTCTTCATCATTTAGATGAACTAGACTAGGAGGGAAAATTTCATTCCAAGAGTTTGATATTCTTTGTTCACACCCAGAGGTCGCCAGGTAATGGGCCATTGCGTTCTGCTTGCGATTCACATGTGAGAAGGAAACCACATTCCTCGCTTTAGCCAGCTCAAGCACTTCATCCATGAAGTTCGTGAGCTCCGTATTATCTGTGATTTCAGAATTGAGAAGTTTCACAATCGTGAGAGCATCCGACTCCACAATGATATTTTGGGAAACATTGATAGGTATCTCTTTCAATCCTTCGGCGATGGCCAAAGCCTCTAGCCACTCGATTTTCCAAGGTCGCGAGATGCACCTCAATTTGATTAAGACTTGTTTTTATTAATTTAGGTTTGAATTAAAATTTAGTTTGATGACCTTTCCATTTGAGTTTGAAATTTATTCTAATATTAAATTTATTCATTATTTTTTTCTGAAAGTTCCAAATTTTGCAGCCATTAGTATAAAAAATGAACTAAGTAATTGAGTAATATCAATAAAATTTAATTATGGAATAAAATGAGAATATTAAAATAATCTAATTTTATAACCTTACTAAAAAATTATGCTATCTCATCGAATTAAAAATCTAATTAATCTTATGCAATTTTTCAAATTAGATAGAGTGAAGTAGATTTTTTTTTTTTTCTTTTTTTTTTAAGAACATCTAAAAAGATCTTGTCTCTATATAGCAATATTATTACATCTCGTATTACATAACATTTATTAACTATTTTTTATTAAAACAAAAAATTCTTTATTTCTCTCTTTATGTCTTTTCCTCTCGTTTTCTTCTTCCTCCATCCAATGCTCTCAAGTCCCATTACCGATGGACACTTGAATGAAAATTTGAGCCTTAATGAGTTTGTCGTTGCTCAAGGAAGAGAGAAAAATGAGAAATAAGAGAGAAAAAAACAAGTTTTTTTTTTGTTTGTTAACTTTAATAATTTGAAAATATTAAAATATTTTTTTTTAATAAAAAGTAGTTGTCACGTCAACTTTTCGTCCACTTTTACCCCAAGAGGTTCGTAGCAACATGCTCTAATCCTCTGAGTTACATGCCCCACCCCATCTACATTGGATATGTTTTCAGAGGTACCCTAAAAAAGGAACCTTTCCTCTCCCCAGTCACTTGCCTTTTCGGGTTAAGAAAATGTGAAAGCGCCTCTTTCTATAAGAACGATGCATTTCAAGGTGTGAAGTGAGGGAGAAAAGTGGGAGAGAGGAGTTTCGAATAAGACGACCTTTCATTTTTTTTTTCCATATTGAAAAGTAAAAAGTAATAAGAATTAGAGGTGTTAAATTTTTTATCAACCTCGCGTCGAGCTATTGTTACGCAGAACCTCCCCTACAGTATCGTCACCTCACAGTAGAGTTTAACCACCAAGTTGAGGATGAATTGGTGTGGTTCCTTTATACATAGAACATCAGAATATCAAACCATGAAAGTAGAAAGACCCTAATTCTCGACTCGAAGGGACACCAAAGACCTCTGCCTTTAAGACTAGGAACAAAAATGTAATTAATATATGGGGCAACTACAAGAATAGTTGAAACAAGACTATGCAAGTTGAAAAATAACTAAACTAATTATTGTGTTGAAAAATAGCTAACTCCTATAATCAGAAACTTCTTTAAAACGTAGTTGGACGAAACTACCTTCCAGTGGGACCAAACTACCCCTGAGATTTAACCCGTTGAAAAATTAAATTGATTTTATGAGAAAGAAATTAGTTGAGAGAAAAAATCGTAACATTAGTAAATCATTGAAAATTTTGAATGAAACAAAAATCATACCTTCCACTTCTTGTATTTCTCAGTATACACTGACTCGACGAACAAAAATTAGACATTCCAGTCCTTTGTATTTTCCAGTACACAATAACTCGACGAACAAAAATCAGACCTACAGTCCTTGTATTTCACAGTATACACTGATTCAACGAACGAAAATCAGACTTTTCAGTTCTTGTATTTCTCAGTATACACTGATTCAACGAACAAAAATCAGACGTTCCAGTCCTTGTATTTCTCAATATACACCGACTCGACGAACAAAAACCAGATCTTCCACTCCTTGTATTTCTCAGTATACACTGACTCGATGAACACGACAATGGAGTCCAGAACACGTACCAGTTATATACCGATCAGATAACTTGAGCAACCACCGTGTGTCTCATTTTCGTCGGCGCCAACCATTGTGAGTCTCATTCTACGAGATTGATCCCAACCAGAAAACATACCATAAAATCGAGACTTTCGACTCCCAATGGAGTATAGAAAACGTACCAAAAAATTGACCCCACCCACCGTGAGTCTTATTCTACGAGATTCAGACTCTCATTCCCTTTGGCGCAAGCTGTTTTCCCACAACTTATCGGATCTCCATCGTGCGCAACAAACAACTTGGGCAACCACCGTGAGTCCACGAATCTCCATCTAAACCACGGTGCAAATCGAACATCGAGAATTCTAGTACGTTTGATTGAATGAATGAACGATATGATATTGTTGAGATTTGTGTTTTGAATAAATCCCGATTTTTTAGGAATTTTGTTTGTTATGATAACTGATTTTTAGAGATTTTGTTTATTGTCTTTTTCTTATGGTTGTTCGTAAATACGTGTATATACAAGGGTATAGACGGAATGAAAAATTTCACTATCTCGCCTAAAACTCATTAATTTAAAAATACGTATCAAAATTATTTTAAACAAAACAAAAAAAAAAAAAGAAAAATAAAAAATCAGTTAGGCACGCTAACAATAAATATGAGTATATAACATATAACTTCACTCTCTAAAATTGTTATAGCGATAAAATATAAAAAATTCTTAACCATTTTTAATTTTTATTCCTAGCCATATTGAGAATTCCCTTCATATATTTGCAATGTTAATAATGAAAATCAAGTTTCCTTTTTTAATCCATGAGGTGGGCCCACCTTGAAAATTATAACCAATAGAAATCCAGGAGACACGCTAGCACAAACCAGGAAGACTGAACCCGCGAAATCGTGAATAGTCAAAGCTCGAGAAGTTCTTCAAAAGTTTTTCTTTTGTTTAGATTTTTCAATAAATAGCGAGAAATTTTCAGTCTTCTTTAGGACCCATTTCCATTTCCATTAATCGCATAAAACCCATTTCAAATATCTTCAAACAACACAGAAAGAGAGAAGCCAACATGGGTTGGATTGGAGAGACCATCGAGTCTTTCAAATCCATCAAAATCAGACAGGTTCTATCTCAGGCCGTCAGTTTTGGTATGTAAATTGAATTTTTGATCTTTGTTTTGCATTTTTTTATGTATCAAATGAGTATCATTCTGAGAACCTTTTGTTTAATCCTTCTTGCTGATTCAATTTGATGGGGTTTGAACTGTTTGAAGCTCTATTCCTTTGCAAATGTTCATTGTACGATTGAAGAAGTTGGAGTCCTTTTTAGACACTTGAATTCTTGTTATTATGCATGCCCCCTTTGTCTATAGTAATTGTTGCAGAGGTTAAATCAAATCACACATTTAGTGTATATAGTTTTGGTCTATTTTTTTTTTAGTACAAGGAGTAGTTGTCAATTTCTTTTTATTGATATCGGTGAGTGTTCGGGCCAGCTTGAGTGTACCTCAAAGGAGTAGATGTCAATTACGGCGGAGTTATGTTTAGACTATAGACTATAGTTTTGGTCTATTTAGTTTTAAATCTTTTAATGTCTCCGAAATTTTGAATTGTGATACTGTATAGCTCCTACTTTAACAATGTTGACTAAATGATGACGAGGGATGCATATTGGACAAAAATATGCTAATTTGGCCTTACTTGGTAGATAAATAGTAGAAAGAAATGATGAGTTAGACAAAATAGGATTTTGACTAAAAAAGAGTTTAGAGGGAAAGAGTTCAAACCATGGTGGCCACCTACCTAGGATTAATAACCTACGATTTTCCTTGGCAACCAGATGTAGTAGGGTCGGTTGTCCCGGAAGATTCATCCAACTAACTACTTTCCCCGACCTTTGTTTGTCACATCGTGTCAAATCAGTTAACGAATGTTTGATAGGCATGTCATTTCATAACCGTAACAATGTTAACGGTGAAGGTTGTATAAAATCATAATTTAAAATTTAGAGACGTAATGCATTTTTAAACTTTTGGACTAAATAGAATCAACCGTCAAAGTTTAGCACAGTTCAAGTACTAGATTATAATCTTAGTTCAGGTATTCTTCCTTATCATTCTCAAAATGAACACATACATAGGAAGGGGGAAGAAAGATTTAACTGTCTTTCGCTTTTATATTTGAACTTCATTGTCCTGGAATCCAACTGCAATATGCATTTTTCTTCTCCATTCATTTGCTCTAAGACCAATATCATAATGTATCAGGTTTGATTGTTACATCTGCATTGATGATTTGGAAAGGATTGATGCTCTGGACGGGCAGTGAGTCACCTGTGGTGGTTGTGCTCTCTGAAAGTATGGAGCCTGGTTTTGCTCGGGTGAGCTGATCCTATAAGATATGCAAGTTTCCATTTCATTCTTAAAGTAGCTTGGTTCTAACTTTTAACCATGCATTTGGTGTTAGCTTCGGTTTAACTTAATTAATAACTAATCTGAACCTTGAACTATGATATCCTATTGCCTTTGGTTATATGAAATGTTTAGTTTTTCAACGTTTGTATCTACATTCGAGTTTCACGTGTGCCGTGGATTTTTTTGGTTTTTAGAAGTTAATGCACAGATGAACTACTTCCTAGATATGCTAATTCTTGTATGTATTGCAAGTTTAAATTGTGTAGGATTATATTACTTTTCTTTTGAAATTTCACCAAATGAAACAAACTGTTTAATTGGATTAAAGCTCGACGCTGATGTAAGAGACATTGTTGGAATCACGGTATTACACCTATGGATAAAGTCTTAGGTTGAAAACATATTAGCTTAAAACGTTTATTGTCTTTTGAATTGGCTTTCGGTCCTAGGGTTTAGTGGAGTGCGGGCCATGAACATAATGCAAAGAGTGGAGCCTTGACACCCTAATTATTAGAAGAAAGAAAATAAAAGAAAAGAACTATGGTTCTTAAATATCAGATTCTAACTTTTGACTTGATTATGTTAAGGTAGAGTATTTTTTCATACTTTTGCAGTGCTTCATTTTGGTTTATATTCACCTAGCTCTGCTAGCATATCTGATAATACATTAGTGGCTATGCACATATTTGGGAAACTTTTGATAATTTTTGTATAGCTTCTTATGAAGAGTTTTATCTGGTGCAGGGAGACATTCTTTTCCTCCACATGAATAAGGATCCAATTCGTGCTGGGGAGATCGTCGTGTATAACATCAAGGTAAGTTTTCCCTCATGTTTCATGAACTGATGTGGTACATTTCTACACTGGTTATTGCTAGTCTTTGTTTATGAAAGCAATTTGGATTTTGCAATGTTTTGGGATTCCATTTACTTGGCAGGGGTGTGAATGAATTCATTCTTATATGTCCAGATGGAAGTATTTCTTTTCCTTAGTTTGTTTTGTGTTAATATTTTACCTTGTTCACCTCTTATTTTTTTTGTTTTAATAAAAAGACGGTTAAACTACGGCTCTTCTCCTTGTAATTTGCGTCATTCAACTTTCAATATTTTGATCCACGTACATTTTGTGTTTGTGTTTAGAGAATCTCTATTACTCACAGAGTTTTAAACTTTGTAGCCATTTTTTAGGTTCTTGCCTTACATATTTTACAGCACATTTACATTTGTTAACTATCTACTGATATGCCTTTGTAACATTTGCTAGGGACGTGATATTCCAATTGTCCATCGTGTAATAAAGGTAAGGTTTCTCAACAATATCTATCTCTTAACTTGTATTTCAGACCCCAGACAACTTTTTTTATCGTAGTTAGATCATATGTTTCGTTAAAGGATTTTTTTTACCATATGGTTTGTTCATCATAACCATATTTTAGAATTATGAAGTGTAGTGGCTCGGTATCTGTGAAAAGAGGACTCAGTTGACCTATGACAAAGAAACAAAGAGAATTGTTAATTTGTTATAGTTTAGCTCACTCTAAGTTCTGAATTCCCTTCCTTGTTCTCTAAAGAAAAAACATTTTAAAAAAATGAACATCAGTTAAATATTTCATCAATGATAATGGTGTTGCGTGGGACCATACATAGGACGTGTTTAGATGGTATCTATAACTTGCTTTCCGTCGAATGTTTTTCTTATCAGATTCACGAGACAAGAGATACAAGAGAAGTTTATTTACTTACAAAAGGTACTTGAACTTTTAAGGTCATGTTTGAGAGTTATTTTGAAATGTTTAAAATCACTTTTGTCACGTTCAAATTCACTCCTAAACTTGCACTTAATCATTCAAAATCATTTTAATGATTGGTTTTATACTTTTAAATGTGATATACATACGATAAATGCATGTTTAAGAGTGATTTTGAACATGACAAAAGTGATTTTTAAGTTTTAACTATTTCAAAATTACTCCCAAACACGCCTTCAGTAGACTGCAAAAAAACTTGTGAGAGGAGGATATATAGTTTTCGATTGAAATGAAGTGATTTTGCTGAATGCATGTTTGGCAATGAGCTTCACTTGTTTCTTATGTTCTAAATTTCCAGGTGACAATAATCTTCTAGATGACCTTCAAGGTCAACTATATGCTGAGAATCAACTTTGGTTGCAAAGACAAGACATCATGGGAAAAGCCATCGGGTAAATTCGCAAGAATTGTTCAATTAAACGATGCGTCGTGCTTGTATTCGTTGTTATTTTTCCGAAATCTAACCATATTCATCAACTTCTTGTGCATTAGAATGCTCTATTATATACAAGCTGTTCAGAAAGAAGCAAAGAAAGACAATCTCTTGCTCATTATTTTTGTTTTTTGTTTTTGGCTGCAGTTTCTTGCCATATGTTGGTTATGTGACAATTATCATGACAGACATGCCTATAATCAAGGTTTGAAATTTTCGCAAACTTAGAAGTTCTCAGCTACACTTTTTTACTTGATTTAATGATATAGAACCTCCAAAGCATTAAAAAAAAAGAACCTGTTTAGAACGACTTTCTACGGGGTCGTTTGACCGACGGAGTTGGGGGAGTGGAGTTAGAGGAGTAAGTTTACTCCCCGTTTGGCCCAAGAAGTTGTTGAAATCTCTAGAAATGTGCTTCCTTGAAAAATGAGACAAACTTCAATAGAGTAATTACTGGTGAAGTTTGAGGAGTTGATATTTTTTACCCAAGTTCAACAACTCCGTGAGCCAAGTGGGAAGTAAGCTCACTCCTCTCAACTCCACTCCTCCCAACTCCATGGGTCAAATGGCCCCCAAGTGTTTACAAACATTTTTTTTACACTTAGAAACACTTTTTTAAGCATTTAAAACGTCGTTCCAAACCGGCCCTAGCTCTTGGAGTCCATAGTCACTCAAAAGTTGGATTTTAATTTTGAATGGTTTGATTTCAGCTTGGAGTATATTCTTTACTGACTCTGTGTTTTGTTGTTATTGCAGTACATACTTATTGGTGCATTGGGATTGCTGGTCTTAACCTCAAAGGATTAAGGAATAAGAATTTCTTTACTTCTAATTTATACACAATATAAAGGAGGATAGGAAGAGTTATGAGAAAAAAACATGAGCCTCAAGTCTTTTTATTTTATTTTATGCTGTGAGAATGAGAGGATTTTATGATAGGAAGAGTTATGAGAGGATTCAATCACTTTGGCCCATGTATTTACTTTCATATTTTTTGGTTAAAATTTCTTTGACTTTGCACTGTAAAACTTAGATACATTCCCATTTATTGACAAAACTGCATTTAGTACAAATATTTCAATTGAAAGCTCATGAGCTTATTCTCAATTATTCTTCAATGCTAATATTCAATAAAATTCAATTCTTGGCATGACTATCAAAATCAACATTCCATCTTTAACATCTTTGCAACATCAACATTGCTCAACTGTGATAAAATATCTACTCTCGATCAAAATGTTAGAGATTCGAATCTCGGAAGGAAGAAAAAAATTTGGCAAGGATATCTTAAAAAATAAAATTGATATTAGAAAAATGACAAGGAAAATGCAAATTAGCTAGTTTTTTAACATTACATACAAATCTATCTCATCTCATCCTTCATTCCTTGCATGATTGAAAAATTCTGCCAAGCTAAATCGAGCATAGTTCGGCATAAAATTGTATACTTGACTACGAGGTAAGAGGTTCAATTACTCCACCCTATATTAATTAAACACTTTTGCAAAAAAAGAAAAAAAAAATCAACTTAACCTCACCTAAATTTTATAATTGAATATATATATATATATAACTTTTAAAACATGTTTCAATTCATTTGTTGTTAAAGAACATAGTTCAACCGACCTAAAACGTGCTTAACTATGACATTTGAAGTTCAGAAACTAAATACATAAAGTTAAAATATATATATTAGAGGGAAACAAAAAATCAATAATAATAATAATAATAAATTAAAGGGAAAAAATCAATTTATACCCTTAAACTTTGAGGGTTGTATCAATTAAAACCCTAAACTTTCAATTATATCAATTTAAACCCTGAACTTTCTTAAGTGTATCAATTTACACCCTCCATTAGAAAAATGTTAGTTTTCACACGTGTGGAGACTTGTAATTGATCAATTAAACCCCTAAACTTTCATACAATTGATTCAATTATGAAAGTTTATGAGTTTAATTGTTAAAATTATAAGTTTCACTCGTTTAAATGAACTTTTTTTCAAATAAATTTTAATAGGAGGTGTAAATTGATACACTTATGAAAGTTTAGGGTTTAAATTGATAGGATCGTTAGTTTAGGGTTTTAATTGATACAACCCTCAAAGTTTAGGGGTATAAACTCATTTTTTCCCTAAATTAAAATACATATATGAGAATCAAATTAATGTCTTGAAATTCATGTAGTTGCATGCAATGTAATGGTGGAGTTCTGGAAAAACAAATTTCATTTCTTTAGATTATTCATAAAGTAGCGAAATCGCAAAGCTTGATAAGTTGATCTTCAAAAGAAAACCCAGTTTTCATTTCTTTAGATTCTTCAAAATTCCTTCAAAATTCCCATTGATCGCATAAAACCCATTTCAAAGCTCTCAAAACAACACAGAGAGAAAGAAGAGAGGAGCCAACATGAGTTGGATTGGAGAGACCATCCAGTCTGTCAAATCCATCAAATTCAGACAGGCTCTATCTCAGGCCGTCACTTTTGGTACTAATTTTAATCTTTGATCTTTGTTTCGAATTTTGTTATGTATCAAATGAGTATGATTCTGGGAACCTTTCGTTTAATCTTTCTTGCTGATGAATCAAATTTCTGGTTTTTGAATTGTTTAAAGCTATATTCCTCTGCAAATGTATATTTGTATGATTGAAGAACTGCCAGTTCTTTTTAGACACTTGAATCCTTGTTATTATGCATTACCTCCTTGTAGGTTAAATCACAAATGTATTGTCTCTCTCTCTATATATTATTTTTTGATATCCAAGTGTGTCCGGGCCAGCTTACGTGCACCTCGAATTATCTCATGAGACAACCACGGACCTACTACATTTGATTGACAAAGAAACTCGTAGGATATTAAATTCTAGGTAGGTTGAACCCATTCCCATAATGTCTTTAAGTTTGGTCTATTTAACCATCATGAGAATAATAAAGGGCTTAGAGGGAATGATTCAAATCATGATGGTCACTTACCTAGGATTTAATGTCCTAAGAGTTTTCTTAGCAATTAAATGTAGTAGGGTCAGACAATTGTCTTTTGAGATTAGTCGAGGTGCACACAAACTAGCCTGAACACTCACAAATATATAGTAGAAAGAAAAGAATATTCAAACTAAATAATGTAACACGATCTATATGATGGATTTTGACTTTTGCATATGCTATTTTATTTTATCCAACTAATCACTTTCTCCCGCGTCTATTTGTCACGTTGTGTCCAATCAGTTAACGGATGTTTAACAAGGCATGCTATTTCATAATTTTGTTAAGTGTGTCAACGGTGGGAGGTTTTATTGTATCATAGTTTAAAATTAATGAGTTTTTAAACTTTAGAACTAAATAGACACAACCGTCAAAGTTTAGCAAAGTTTAGGGACTCGATTTATAATCAAAGACCAATATCATAATGTATCAGGTTTGATCGTTACATCTGCATTGATGATTTGGAAAGGATTGATATGCTGGACGGGCAGTGAGTCACCTATGGTGGTTGTGATCTCTGAAAGTATGGAACCTGGTTTTGCTAGGGTGAGCTAATCCTATAAGATATGCAAGTTTCCATTTCATTCTTTAAGTAACTTGGTTCTAACTTTTAACCATGGATTTGATATTAGCTTGGGTTTAACTTAATCAATGACTAATCTGAACCTTGAATTATGATATCCGACTGCTTTTGGCTTTGGCTATATGAAATATTTAATTTTTCAGCGTTTGTATCTACATTGAAGTATCATATGTGCCATGGATTTTTTGGTTTTTAGAAGTTAATGCAGGGATGAACTGCTTACAAGATATGTTAATTCTCATCTGCATTGTAAGCTTATATAAATTTACAGTAAGTTTAGTCATGATGTATTTGTGTAGAATTTTATTACTTTTTTTTAAAAAAATTATTGTATGAAAAACAAGATATTTCATTGATGGTATGAAATATACAGGGGAGGGGAACCCCATAGAAGAAGGGACTACAAGAAAGCCCTCCAGCTCATCAAAAGATCGTTTAAGGTATAATTTGTAAAAGGAGGGGAAAAACATTTACACCAGCCAAAAGCTAGAACAAAAACATCATCTACAAATTTGTGATATGGCTGATATTTTCTAATGAATTTCCTATTGTTCGGCCAAGAGGTCAGAGTTTCAAATCCCCTATCCCACATGTTGTTGAACTCAAAAAAAAAAAAAAAATCCAATTGTTCCTTTCCATCCAAAGTATCCATTGAAAAGCCTTGATCAACTGCATCCAAAGGATCTATTTATCCTTTTTGAAGGGGTATCCCACTCACTATTAAGGAATGAAGCGGCTTATTGATGTCTCAGTGCAAAGGAGTCTGCCAGCCAAAGGAGCTTAAGAGAAAATTCCTGATTCTGTTTGCAAATTCACATGTTATTCATAAATGCCTCTGAGATTCAGCATCTTTTCTACACATAATGCACCAATTTGGGGAGAGGGCATACTCAGGGAGTCTTCGTTGGATGATATCATGAGTATTTATAGATTTGTGACTGATTTCCCAGCAAAAGAATTTTATGTTTTCGATGGTATTTCCCTTTCCAGATTTTCTCATTAAACTAAACATTATCTTTCTCATCATATTCATCTAGGGCCATCATCATTTAATCAGCTTATGGAATTTCACCAAATGCAAGGAACTGGTTATTTGGAGTAAGCCTGAGGCTGATCTAAGAGACATTGTTGGAGTCGCATTATTACAACTATGGATGAAGTCTTAGGTTGAAAACACATCAACTTAAAACGCTTGTTGTCTTTTGAACACAATGCAAAGAGACGCCTGGACACCTCGTTATTAGAAAGAAAAAAAAAACTATGGTTCTTAAATATCAGATTCTAGCTTGAATTGATTATGTTAACAGTGTAGAGTATTTATTCATACTTCTGCAGACTGCAGTGCTTCAGTATATCTGATTATACATTACTGGCTATGCACCTATGGGGGAAAGCTTATGATAATTTTGGTATAGCTTCTTACGATGAGTTTTATCTAGTGCAGGGCGATATTCTTTTACTCCACATGAATAAGGATCCAATTCGTGCAGGGGAGATTGTCGTGTATAACATCGAGGTAAGTTTTCTCTCATGTTTCATGAACTGATGTGGTACATTCCTACTCTGGTTATTGATAGTTCTTGTTTATGAAAGCAATTTGGATTTTGCAATGTTTTGGATTCCATTTACTTGGCAGGAGAGTGAATGAATTCCCTCTTCTATGTCAAGATGGTAGTATTTCTTTTCAAACATTGATTTGTGTCAATATTTTATCTCGTTCAGCTCTTATCACTAGTTGATTTCTTTTAATAAAAAAATTGTTTTATATCGGTTAAATTATGGCTCTCCTCCTTGTAATTTGCAACTTTCAACTTTCAATATTTTGATTGGTGTCCATATATATGTTTGTGTTTAGAGAACCTCTAATCTAAATTCTAATCTATAATAGATAGTCATTCATATTGGCTATTACTTAATAGAGTTTTAAACTTCATAGCCATTTTTCGAGTTCCTTGCTTGACATATTATACATCACATTCACGTTTGTAAACTGTCTACTAATACACATTTGTTACATTTTCTAGGGACGCGATATTCCAATCGTCCATCGTGTAATCAAGGTAAGGTTTCTCATTAGAATTTCTCTACCTTCAAGTTATACTTCAGAGTGCAGACAATTATTTTATTGACAAATCATATGTTTCATTAAAGAAATTGGTTTTTAACTAGATAGTTTGTGCAACACGACCATATTTTAATTTAGAAAGGAGAACTCTAATATTCTCATTTTGCTTTCATTGTCTAAAGTTTTGTGGTTTTTTTTGCAAATAAATTGACCAATGAGGCTTTACTTTTAAGACATTCTTATAATTTTAGATGCTAACTATAACTTACTTTATATCGAATGTTATTCTTATCAGGTTCACGAGACAAGAAATACTGGAGAAGGTTATATACTTACAAAAGGTACTTGAACTTGAAGCAGGACTGAAAGGAAAAAAAAATCTTGTGAAGGGAGGATATGGTTTTCAATTGAAATGAAGTGATTTTGCTGAATGTTTGGCAATGAGCTTTGCTTGTTTCTTGTGTGCTAAATTTCTAGGTGACAATAATGACTTTGATGACATTCTACTATATGCTGAGGATCAGCTTTGGTTGCAAAGACAACAGATCATGGGAAAAGCCATAGGGTAAATTCGCAAGAACTATTCAATAAAACGATGAATCGTGCTTGTACTCCTTAATTTTTTCGAAAATCTAACTATATTAGTCACCTTCATGTGCATTAGAATGCTCAATTTCATACAAGCTGGTTAGAAATAACCAAAGAAAGACACCCTCTTGTTCAACATTTTTGTTTTTCTTTTGCAGTTTCTTGCCATATGTTGGTTATGCAACAATTATCATGACAGACATGCCTATAATCAAGGTTTGAAATTGTTGGAAACTTAGAAGTTTACACTTACATTTTTTTACTTGATTTAATAATGATATAGAATCTTCAAAACATCAGAAAAATAATAGAATAGCCAAAAAAATGACTAGGAGAGTATATAGCTTTCAGTTTTTTCATTTATTTTTCATCCCATTTAGAGAGAGTTTGCTTTGAAGATAAGTTAATCAAAAAATAAATTTCAATTTTGAATGGCTTCCAGTTATTATTTGAAGTGTGTTCTTTACTGACTCTGTTTTATTGTTATTGCAGTACATACTTATTGGTGTATTGGGATTGCTGGTCTTAACCTCTAAGGATTAGGGATAGAAATTTCTTTACTCTTAATTTATTTATACCCAAAATAAAGGATAGGCAGAGTTATGAGAGGGCCAAGCCTGACTATTCTTTTTATTGTAAGAAATTATTTATATATGCTTTGGAAATGGAATATAGAGAGAATTCAAACTTAGATACTTTGACATCCATTGACAATATTGCATGTTATACAAATATTTCAAATGAATGTTGATGAACTTGATCTTACATTTTCTTCAATACCAATATTTTTACAATTCCATAAAATCCAACTCTTGGCAAGGACATCTAGGAAAATAAATTTTATAAAACAGAAAAAACAAATGACTGGAAGCAAAAAGTCACAATACAAAATTTGGTTTACTATATGGTAAAAGACTCCAAATAAATTGTGAAGATCTCTAAAATAAAATTATGAACAAACTCACTATGAAAATAGTGCCTCAACTCCTCGAGTACCTAGAGAGCTACAAATAATTGATGGAAAATTCAGTTCATGACAAACAAAAGCTATAACTAAAAGAAAAGATACAGCAAATGTAATTCATCTTTTAACTCTGCTCATCTGCATCGCCTATCTCCCCCCTTTCCTCAGCAGCAGCTGCCATCAATTCATCGAAGTTTTCGGTTTTTCCCAGCACTATCTCAATCTGATGAGGCCATTGTTACAATCAGTAATCAAGAAGTTCTCCGAAAAAGAAAATATCAATTTCAATTGAGTTCAACGGTGATAGAAGAATGCTAACTAATACCTCGTCTTTTATCCTAAACAAGTAACCGATGTACCGAATAATGAACGTAAAAGAGAATTTAACGATCTCAATCTCCTTGTCATACAAACAAAAGGGTTTTGTTTGTGAAGATCCCTGAAATAAAATTATGCAGACCAGCCTTGTCCTTATTTCAATGACAAGATCCTTTGATAGTTTTTTTTAGCATATCATCTCCCAACTATCATGGTGTAAATGCACTTCTTCTTTTTTTAACTCTGATAGTATCTCATCACTTTAGTCCAATTGGTGAAATCTTTTGCAACTCCTTTGGCTTTGATTTTTCCCCCTCTTTTGTAAATTTCATACATCAATGAAATTTGTTTCTTTAAAAAAAAAAAAAAGTACTACATACTGAAGAAGGTTCACGAGTTAACTTTCTCCAGTACATGCCCCTGTTCGCATTCATCAAGTATTTACTAATTAGGGGATCTTAAACACTTGTAGGATAATCTTTACCTTAGCCTTTTGGACAGGTCGTCCTCTTGAATCATCCTTGATATCAACAGTTGAGGTTGCAATCTCTGTAGATTTAATGCAAGTCACTAAAAGGAACAAAAGTAAACCGACTTCTTGTCTGATAGAAAAGAAAGCCAGAAACCTTACTCTTCTCAACAGCCAATCCATTGTTTTTCAAAATTTCAGCAACCGTAACAACAGTGGCAATTGCTGCAAAACATTGCAAGTACGCTTATCAATGGAGGAGTCAGAAGCAAAATGTTATGGCTAATGAAGATAATTGAAGAGAAAGTGCCAAATTTTTTTATAGAAAAAACAAAATAAAGTTATTTCATCACGAAGGTAAATATGGATAAAAGATGCACCAAAAACTCAAAATAGACCTTATGCCAAATTTTTTTCCCAACAAATCTGTTAAAGCCAAGCCTGTTAGCCTCATTCAGAGTACAGACTACCAAGTGGATATCAGTAATCCAAAAACTTAACATTAACAAAGATAATATTAGGATATAATTTCCAAGCTTTTCCAATTCATACATTATCCATAGTCTATCTAGTTCCAATAAAACTCAAATCCCTAGTCAACATCCGAAAATTTTATTTCACTTTGCAATGAAGTTAATGTTAATCCACGTAGAGTGGCATAGCAGCCAGGTTGTGAGATGAGAGTATTTTTTTTTTAGTTCAACAACAAGTGGGGGTGGGGGGATTCGAACCTCCGACTTCAAGGGAATGAGTACATGTTAATTAACGTTGAGCTATGCTCATGAAGATAATTGAAGAGAATGTTATGGCCAATGGAGATAACTATGCTTATCAATGGAGGAGTCGGAAGCAAAATGTTATGGCCAATGAAGATATAATTGAAAAGAAAGTGCCAGCTTTTTTTTTTAATAGAAAAAACAGAATAAAGTTATTTCATCACATGCTAATTACCGCTGGCTTCAAGGGAATGAGTACATGCTATTACCGCTGAGCAATGCTCATTTTGAAAATTTGTGAGACGAGAGTATTAAGTCGTCAGATTCAAGGAAGATTGAAAGTGAGTCAAATGGCAACAGGAAAGCAAACAAACTAATTGCAAATCGCTCAGGCAAAGGGTGAATATAAGCTACCGTTAAGAGCAGATTAAAAACAGGTACAAAAACTCCACATTAATTCCCTTTCATCATTTACTGCTAGTCCCAGAACTCAGCATTAGCCAGGTAAGGCAGACTTTAAATCAAATGAAAATTACAGAGTCCCATTTCCTCTAGGGTTCATGATTTAAAGTCTGGTGAAGTGTTTAATGAACAAAAATGGAAGTATAATGCAGCAAAATTACCCATTCCAAGAGCAGAAAGTTCGACTTCTTCATGCTGCTGCATATACCTCTACATTAAAAACAAAAAACAAAAAACAGAAACACGACATTGAATAATGTAATCATTTGGGAAACAAAAATCTTCAAAATAGTAATAAAACAAAACCCAGTAAGGAGAACAGATGGAATCAAAACAATGGGAAATGACAAACCTTGGCGAGATTGACATAGAAGAACAAAGGTTTCTTGGTATTGGAGACTTGAATCCGATTCTTCTTAAACGAATCGGAACCCAAGTTGATGGAGTTCACGCCTTCTACAATTTCTTCCATTGAGCTCCTTCTCAACCTCGCAAAAACCCTAAAACACTGCAACTCAAAACCCTAGTTTCTCGGGTTAACGAAGAAGGTCAAAGGAAGAGTGCTATGATTTTCTGCTACTTCTTCTATTAACATTTTCTTGATTTTATGTGTATACAAAAGTACAATAATACCCTTCTCTCAAACTAAAATCTTTATTGTGAAAAAAAATCAATTTGACCTAAATTCGACCTCAAATCAAATTTTAATACTAAACTTTCAATTTCGTCGATTTAAACTTCCAACTTAAATAAATGTGTCAATTTATCCCATCAGGTAAATTTTCATTTCAATCATCTTTATAAAGGTATCTCACACATGCCCAAAGTCACGTGTTGCTCTATGATAGATATATACTTGTTTGTTATTTTTATAAAAAAAATTACAAAAAAAGAATAAAGTTTGGCTTCGGGTTCGTGGTTTTCAAGATGATGGTGACTCGATCTTTTTTTTTTTTTTTAATGCATCACTTTCATTAAGAAAAATTTGATACCAAAAGTCCAATAATGGGACAAGATTTTCGTCAACAAATTAGTTCATATCTCTTGCAGTTTAATAAAAAGAATAAGTATCCCAAAGTTGGCTTACTTCCTAAAAAAGAAGCATATCTAACCACTTCATGTGCAACTACATTAGAACACTTGTGCAAAATTTTAAAACAATTTATTAAACAACCATTTGGTGCGAACATATCTCCTAGATAGCCTAGAGTGAAGGTTGATCATGCACTTGTAATCCTACTTTAGTGCAATAATTTTAAAATTATCAAACAACCACCGGTTGATCTTGCACTTGTGCAGATAGATCAAACACTCTACCCCATATTAATTAAATACATTTCATGTAAAGTCTTCACATATGGGTCACCTTCTTCGTGCAGAAATTGATTCTTATACTCCCATATGCACCTTAGAATGAGGAGCTTACGCTCCAATTCCTCATATGTGTATGTATTTCGTAACTTTTTCATAAATGTTCTTGATCTCAAAGGAGATCGTATCAGAAGGTCAAATATCAACGTTAGTCAAATTGTAGGATCACATTTAGATACAAGAATAATCTAACGAATGATAAGAATAATCTAACAAATGATAAAGTGAATACAACTCAACGATTATTGACATGTACTCTCATGAAGTTAGATGTTCAATCCATCCACGTCCCGGTTGTACTAAAACAAAAACTAGCCAACCATTCATTAAAAAAAAATATTATAGAATATAACTTTTTTTTTTCTCCCCATTCCTAAAAGTCATTGTACCATGACAAAAACTAATGTTGTTAAATATCTTATCACATATATTTCAATACCACATCATGTGTTGGGTGAGGAGAGGAGATTGTGGTGCCTTAATAACAGTTCAATTATTATGGGAAAAGCCTAATCCCAACCAACCTCATATTTCAACGAATGTCAATTTTTTTTGGAATATTTTAGATTTAGTTTGGCTTAGTTTTTTTTTTTTATTATTTTTTTATTATTATTATTATTATTTATATCTCTATTATATAATTATATTTTTTTTCTTCATAATTATAATATTCATTAAATTTATATTAATATAGGTTAATTACAAGCTATCTTATACAACTTCCATTTTCCCACCCAACACTATCTCAATTTTCTTAAAATATTTTAACTTTTTCAAAGTTTATACTTTATAGTTATAATTCAACCTATATATATTCGTTTATATATTATAATTAAACATATATATTTCAGTTGTATTTTTATTTTTTTTAATTATTTTTTCATGATTCAAATTAAACATATATATTTCAGTTGTATTTTTATTTTTTTTAATTATTTTTTCATGATTCAACTTTAATTTTGAACAATCTTTTTTATACTTTTGATTTTTTTTTCTAATTTTGAACAACCTTTTTTATACTTTTGTTTTTTTTTTCTAATATGTCAATATGAACATAGTTCAACTGACATAATGTACGAAAGTCAATGACCAAGAGGTCAGAGGTTCGAATCTTCCATTTTACTTGTTGTAAAAAAAATCAATATACTCATTTATGAAATAAAAAAAAAAAAAAATATATATATATATATATATATGGAATGAACCAAGAATATATACTCAAATTATTAAATATACACCACATTTATAAAATATGAATTTGAAATGAAACAAATATATAAAAACAACATAAAATGTAAGGGAGAAGAAAATAAGAAAAGAATAAAAATTTATGAAGTTCATTTATTTTCTCTCTCTTCCTCTCTCTACCTCACGCTCGAACATTTAGAGATGACACACCGAAGCTTCTGGAATGAGGAACAATGTCAGAAAATAAGAAAAGAATAAAAATTTATAAAGTTTCTTTATTTTCTCTTCCTCCCTCTACCTCATGCTCGAACATTTAGAGAGGACACACCGAAGCTTCTGGAATGAGGAACAATGTCGTCGCACATTTAGGTGTCGCGGAGGAGAAACTCATGAGTATAAAAAAAAAATTCGAATTTAAAATAGAGTGGTCGAACGAGTAGACCATTTGATAAAACAATTAAAATATGATAGAGAGAAAGTTTTGATTATAGTAAAAAGGAAAGTTAGAAATAGTTATAAAATACTTATCTTTACTTATCGAATTTATCAAATTGAAGCTTATAATTTTATCTATTAGTTTTTTGTCTTTTTGCAATGGATTACATTAGAATTTTGTAATAAGACAAAAATAATAAATAAGTTTAACTTCCTAGAAATATCCAAATAAGTTAAGTTCAACATTTCTAATCCTACGGTGGAGAATCGTTGTCACAGTCCTAAATAAGACAAAATGGTCGATGAATTAGCATATATATAATATTAAAATTAATGACTTTTTAAAAAAAACGACCAATCTAAAGGTAAAAATCAACCAATCCAAAGGTTGAGTTCGGTTAAGTAAATTATGAATTTGATTTTAGTTGAAAATTTTAAGGGACGTTTCGGATACCAATTCGAAGTTGGGTCGACTGAATTATTATAACACAGTCTATATTTGACCTACCGATTATTATAACCCACGATCAATAAATAACTATACGTACTTGAATAATATTTATTATTCATAACTATTATAATTCATCGACTATAATAATCAACTCAGCATTCCAAACAACCCCTAAGAATCATTAGTTTGATTTGATTTTAGGTTAAACATATATGAGTTCAACTCAATCCGAACCAAATCGATAAAGACCTATCTCGACGAACTGCAAATGATACTTCTCTTAACAAACATTCTCATTTTCCTAAGGAACGAACAAATGATTTGTCACTCGAACTCATTAGAACTAGACATGTCATCGATTCGCCAACACTAAGATTTGCAAGCAGTTGTGCAGCTGTTCAATGCCAACATTCGCTGTCGCCGTCGGTCGCTACCGTCATCTCTTTTTCTTTCTTCCTAGATTTTGACCCAACTCGAAAATTGCGAGCGGGACTCGAATTGGTAAAAAAAAAAAAACCCCCTTCTAACCCGACCGGTCGAACCAATGGAAATTAATAATATAATAACTAATAAGCTTGCGAATCCATTTTCTTGATTACATTTTGTGTGTTTATAAAACTTTGAATGAAATTTCGTTGATTCATAGCTGAAACAGAAAAAAAAAGATTTGAGAAATTATGGGAGCCGAGAAGATCTACAATGATTCCATGGATGCGGAAGAAGCTGCCGGAGATGGAGACGACGGCAACGCCGAGTCGTATCAGTCGTCGTCTCTTTCCGTCGACCTCTCTCTTCCTCTTCCCGCCATGACTCCTCGAATCATGTTCGTAACAATTCCTCTTTCCTTTGCTTTTTTCTGTTGTGTTTTTGATAAATTGGAAGCAAGATTACCGGAGTGCTTCTTGTTTCTTTTGAATTTGATGATTTCATCTCCTAGCTTCTCGGAGCTCGCGGAATGCGGTTACTGAAGCTAATTATGTAAGATTGTTTGATTGATTTTTTGTTCTGAATCGTTTCTTGATTTTCTTGCAGCGGGCTGTGTAAGGATCTGTTCAAGGAGTGGTCGAAGCTGGACGATTCTCGATTCTCTGTTGAAACGGTCTCCGGTGGAATCACTAATCTACGTGAGTGTTTGCTTACAATGTATTTCTTCCTTCAATTAGACTAAGGCAAGATTGTGTTCGAGGTTGCGGTTACATGATATATTTTTTTTTCCTGACTTCTGCAGTGCTTAAGGTTACAGTGAAAGAGGAAAGTGGTAGTTACGTTTCTGTCACCGTCAGACTATATGGACCTAATACGGATTATGTTATTAATCGTGACAGGGAACTGCAGGTGACTTGCGATGCTTTTTGATCGATTATTTATTTATTATTATCATCATTATTAGTGTCAAATTTTGTGTGAATGATCTGATCAGCGTTTAAGGTAGGCAGTATTCTGTTAATCTTTGTTATATGTGCGTGTATACAAGTATTGAAGACTTATTCTCTGTAATCAATTCACATTTGTTAAGGAGAGTGTCAATTGTTTTTCTGTCTGTAATTGAGTCTAAGTTATCTGCTTTGTGAGGGAAATCTTGTTCTTGACAGAGAAGAGAGCTAATTGCCTGGGGTAAGATTTCGAAACTTAGTATTTCCCTTCTCTTTTCAATGCCAACCTTATAATATTTATTCTTTTAACAAAGAGGATCTGCGAGCCTTACCATTTGAAATGGGGGGAAAGATTTTCCTGCTGGGAAAAGTTTATTTAGAAGGAAAAAGCTTTCTCTTTGGAGAAATGATAATGTAGAATAGAAAATAGAATTGGATAAAGAGAGGAACTCAAAGAGACTATATTCATTTAAAACAGACCCAAGTTTTGATACCAGAAGTGTACATAACCAGATGAATCTTTTGTTACATTTTGAGATCTGTGAATCAAATTATACAACAATTTTCAAGAGTCAAAATTCACACCAAGATAGTGTTCTAGCAGACATACGCGTCCACGTAACGAACCAGTAGCCCGACTCGGTTCCATATCACCTTCTGTTTTTTCATCGTTTCTTACCCAGCTAGCTCTAGCAGGCTTAATTTTCTCTAAAAGCTTGATACATTAATCATCCAACCAATATTGCCTCATCAATAGATTTTTTTTTAATATCCATTAGTGTCTCGGCCAGTTTGCGCGCACCTTAGCTATTCTCATAGGACAACTGTCTAACCCTACTACATTTAGTTGCCAAGAAAACTCGTAGGATATTAAATCTTAGGTAAGTGGCCACCATGACTTGAATTCATTCTTTCTAAGCACTTTATTATTTACATGGGTCCTTAACTATCGACCATTAGTCCAACCTAGGATGGTTTCCCTATAGATTTATTAATATGATATCAGTCGAGTTATCTCAAAATTGCAAGAAAAGTAGATTGCATCTCGACTAAAAACAAACGAAGACTAAAAAGTTAGCAATGTTGCCAAAGAGCTAAATCTGCATGAGCTTTTACAGTGAAGAATTATGGAAGAAAAAGTTAGCAATGTTGCCAAAGAGCTAAATCTGCATGAGCTATTACAGTGAAGAATTATGGAAGAAACAGAGTGTGGATCATCCAAACCCCATCCATGTTTTAAATTAACTCCCACATTTTTGTAGCTTTGCTTGAGCTTAAGAAAGCAAAACGGCCATAAATAGAAAAAAACATAGCTCCCAGTTTCATGCCACAAAATTGACATCTTGCAGAGCTTTTCAGCTTGGAGGAAACAATTCCCTCCTCTTCTCTTATGCTCTCAACTATTTCTAGAGAGTAACAAAAATGAGACAAAATTGGACAGGAGAAACTTTCCAACCTAAACAAACAATTTAAGAAACAACTCTGCTTCAAATACATTAGTTTAATGAAAATGGCCAACTAAGAGTTTCGACAAAAATGTAATAAAGGGTTTGAAGGGAATGAGTTGAAACCATGGTAGCCGCCTACCTAGGATTTAATATCCTACAAGTTTCCTTGGCAACAAAATATAGTAGGGTCAGATGGTTGTCCCGTGAGATTAGTCGAGGTGCGCGCAAGCTAGCCCGGACACTGACACGGATATTTTTTTTTAAAAAAAGAAGTGGTTCGATAAAAATCATCAAATCTAGAGCACAATCTATATAATCAGGCCATGTATTTTTTATTTTTATCTTGAACTTGATTGTCCAAATAATGCTACTAATTGTTTATTTCAAGGGAGTGCCTTTTGCTTATATCATGTTATCTTGTATTAGGCAATCAAATATCTTTCAGCTGCAGGATTTGGTGCCAAGCTTCTTGGAGTTTTTAAAAATGGCATGGTGCAGTCATTTATTCATGCACGTACGCTAGAACCATCAGGTAAGAAAGCAAGCATTTAGAATGTCTGATTTAGACCTTATCTTATCTGCAGACAATCGAATTCTAACATTCAATGTGGAAGATTGTTACACTTATATTATGTAGCATTTCATTCTAATAGTGGCCGCATTGAAAGCTTTGTAAGCTTTGCAGTCAAGATCTATGGAGACAGAGAATGAAATATTACTTTAATATATCCACGCTTCAATAGTTAGACCTTGGTCTAAAAATTGTTTTTCACGTTTAGCTGCTATATGTAGGCTGAGATTTGAACACTTCACTTGAGATTCTTAAAACTTTTCAGTAGTAATAATTCAAATAGCCCTTGATTGGGTTCAAGGACATTGTTTGGAGTTTGGAGAATGATAGCCTGTCTTAGGAGATGTGTGGGTTTCATCAGACTTGAAGGTAATGCTGTGGAGGATACTTTAACATGCATTTTTTAGTTTAAAATGAAAATTGCTTTAACCATCAAGGGTTGGCTTAGTGGTCATAAAGGGCCTTGGGACTTCAATGCCCTCTTAGAGGGAATGGGTTCAATCCTTGGTGGCCACCTACCTAGAAATTAATTTCCTACGGGTTTCTTTGGCAGCCAAATGTTGTAGGGTCAGGCGGTCTGTCCCGTGAGAATAGTCGAGGTGCGCGTAAGCTGGCTCGGACACTCACGGATATCAAAAAAAAAAAATGAAAATTGCTTTGTTTTGGAGGTCGATTAGAAAAGACCAATTGGTTTAGTTTATTATCACATGGACCAAATTGACCTATACCCTGATTTAGTGCGGCCAATCAACCTTTTTTATTTTTTTTATTTTTAACCCTTAATTTGAGTTGTCCATCTTTTTGACCATCAATAGAGTTGCTTGTGTGTTTATCTTGAAAGTGCTTTTCCCCTTCAATCTCTAACGTTCTCATGTATCAAGTGCAATCTTTTTTTGCTTTCTCTATGGGAATATCTTACGAACCTTATGATTTAATAACAAATATTTTGTTAATATTTTACTTTTGTCTTGCAGATTTGAGAAAGCCAGAGCTAGCTGCAGAAATTGCTAAACAGCTTAATAAATTCCACAAAGTATATATTCCAGGTTCTAAAGAACCTCAGTTGTGGAACGAAATTTTAAAATTTTACGAGAAAGGTTATTTTTCTTGACCAAGAACAAGCTTCTTCTGGTCGGGACGACCCCTCATGCAGTTTAGCATTCTATTTTCTTTAGTCGGTTTTCACGTTTCTCATTGTTTACTTTCAGCCTCTGCTCTACAATTTGATGATACTGGGAAGCAACGTACATACGATACAATTTCATTTAAGGAAATTCATAATGAAATAATTGAGATCAAGGTAATTTCTTCTATAGAGATTTTTTTTCCATTCTTCGTACTCCCTTTTGACTATTTTTTGAGTGACCATCTGCAGTCAATCATACACATTTATGGCTTTAGAAAAGAGTCTTGTTTATTGATGCAACTCGCCATAATTGAACAGGAACTAACAAGCCTCCTTAATGCCCCCGTAGTGTTTGCTCACAATGACCTGCTTTCTGGGAACCTAATGCTAAATGAGGAAGAAGGTAACCCCCTATAATAATATATTCTACTTCTTCCATTGATTCCTTCAAATTCTCCATTACCATGCATTACTTCCATCGTTCCTTCAAATTCCCCCTAGAATAATATATTGTACTCACATCTACTTATCTATATTTTCCATATCACTTTCTTTTTCCTTTCTTTATGATATGAATTATGAGGATGTGCTTTCATATTGCAAATATTAAGGATATTAATTCCTTATGATTAATGGGAAATGAACATTAGCATCATCATCATCTAATAATCCTTGAGCAACGTCATCTAAATAAAATATCCTCAAGCAAGATCATCTAAATAAAATATTTCCTACTTTCCAAATAGTTTTTTTTTTTTTTGAAATAAACTTTCCAAATAGTTGTGCAAGGGACATTAGCATGTCTTTAACTGTTGAGAATGAACAACTTAGGAGATGTCGGAGTATATAGTTGGACTTCTCTGCTTTGCTTTCCCCCCCAATAAGATGCTCATCCTATTGACCTCATTGCTCATCTTATAAACATACAGAACGACTCTACTTCATTGATTTTGAGTACGGATCATACAGTTACAGAGGCTTTGACATCGGTAATCACTTCAATGAATATGCAGGCTATGACTGTGACTACAGCTGGTAGGTTCTTAATCTTCTTTTCATCTATAATTTTTCTTTCTAAAATGTAGGAACATTGGAGTTTGACTATAGTTTATCAATTGTTGAGCAGTTATCCATCGAAGGAAGAACAATATAATTTCTTCAGGCATTATTTACAACCTGAAAAACCAGACGAGGTGCGTTGACAGAAATACTTGTTTCATTTTAGCACAAAAATCCCTATGTGGACACGCATTCATAAATGATTTATATGTTAAAGAAATAGTCGCGTACAATGAATTATGTACTCTGTTGATGCATGTTGAAAAGTCTAGAATCTGGTGCACTTTTTCTTCAACCCATGATGAGACCTCACTTGGTGTAAAAGTTCCAAACGCTTTGCTACCTATACTTATGCTTCCCTATTAATCAACTGGGAAAACTTTTTGTAATCACCATGGATCTTACGATCCTTTTTGTAAATTTTATATATCTATGAAATTGTTTCTTATAAAAAGAAACCCATAATGACCTCACCTTTCATTCGAGTCTTGTTCTCTTTGTTCTTTTCAATGCATTGTAAAACTAGGGACCCACTATTCTTTGCTTACATTGAGCTCTTACTCTTCACTAGGCTGTTATATAGCTTATCAATCTTAGAATTATGATTATCATTATCATTAGAACTACGCCCCAAGGATCTGCAGAGACACATTATATGTATTCTAGTAATCATTTTCTATACTAATCAGAATTACTGTATTTTCCTGAAAGGTTTCTCAAAACGAACTTGAAGCTCTTTACGTGGAGTCAAACACATTCATGCTAGCTTCTCATTTGTATTGGGCTTTATGGGCGCTGATCCAGGTACCTTACTTACTTCGGGTCTGCTTGAAATGATTTTCTAAATGCTTAAAATCACTTTTTTTTTTTTTTTGTACTTAAAAACACTTATTTAAGCACTTAAAAAATCATTCCAAACACAGCAACCATGAACTTTGTTTGACCAAAATGTTCATTCATCTTATTCTGCTTTATAGGCAAGGATGTCTCCAATCGATTTTGATTACCTTAGTTATTTCTTCCTGCGTTACTGCGAATATAAAAAGCAGAAAGAAAAATATTGCTCCTTGGCGAGATCTTTCCTTGCTCGATCAGGGCCGGGTTCTGCACCTGCATAGAAGATTCAATTGGAAGGGGGTAGGATGAGCATTCAGCTTATATTCCATAAACATATAGGCTAATTTTTTGTTTACTGGTTTTGTTTGATATCTGCTGTAAAGGGGTCTTTTGTACTCTAATAATTCAGTCATAAACTTCAAAGAATCTATAAATTTGGTTATAAATATGGATTCGGTCACATTTGAACATAAATCATGGTTTGGATGATGAATGTGAACTTAAACATAGAGTATATGTCCTCGAGTAAGAGGTCAGGTATATAAATTTAAAATTGAAAGCGTGTATGATTGGGTGCCAACTGAGTAAATAACAAAGCATCCATGACAAATTCTTGTAATAAAACACAGTAATGACTTGCAATGAGAGCCAGAGGTTTGAATGTTTAGCTTTAAGCCCACAAGGCTCCTATAAATCTGGGTAGCCACTAAAAGGAGGCTTCAAACTCCAAAATTAATGCCATGGATAAGGACTAATCCATCCATTCAATCCTTCTCTCTCTAAAAGACATAGGAGTCCCACAACTTTCCATACATACAAGATCATTAATGAGAGTGTTGTTTCAAAGAGAGAAGAGAAATGAGAATGCAACTACTACATTTTCATTCAATAAAATCTGATCTTAAATACACTTTCTAAATGCTAAAAGTAACTTAGAACTCCATAAAAACAACCACTAACTCTAACTCCACAAAAATAACCACTTACTCCACTAACTCTAAATATATCAATACTTACCCCACTAACTTCAAATATAGCAATTTACTAAAAATAGACTTTAGCTTTGAGTTAATTAACATACTCCTCCTAACTCAAATGCTGCAAACATCTAGCTTGCTCCTAACACAACTACACTACTTCTCTCATATACCTCACTCGGCAGTCTAGTCCCTTTAACTGGTGCATCATCAACCAGTTCATAAGGATCCAGAGAAACTTCTTGTTTCTTCACCTCTATTTCTTTTGTCCAGTCCCAATCCTCATCCTCTAAGAATTGAACATCCCTACTAATCACCATCTTCTTTTTGTGAGGTTGATAGATCTTGTACGCTTTAGACATCATGGTGTAGCCTACAAAGATTCTTGCTTTTGCCTTTTCACTCAACATGTCTCTCTCCACCTGTAGAACATGAGAAAAACACAAACAACCAAACACCTTCAAATTTTTCAGTTTTGGTTTAGTACTAAACCAAACTTCATAGGGTGTCTTCTTCTCCAATACCCTTGTAGGCAGTCTGTTCAATAAAAAAACTGATGTGTTTGTTGCTTCAGCCCAAAACTCCTTTGACAAGTTCTTTTCATGCAACATGCATCTTGTCATCTCCATAATACTCCTGTTCTTCCTCTCACTAACTTCATTTTGTTGTGGAGTATATGGAACAGTGAGCTGATGCTCTCTTCCAGCTTCTTCACAAAAGGAATTGAACCTTTGTGACGTGTATTCAGTCCCGTTATCGGACCTCACCACCTGAATCTGACAACCACTCTGATTCTCAACCCATCTTTTAAACTTCAGAAACACTTCAGCTACTTCAGACTTATGCTTCATGAAGTAAATCCAACACATTCTGGTATAATCATCAATAAAGATAATGAAATACCTGCTACCATTGAGTGAAAGAGTTGGTTGAGGTCCACACAAGTCGGTGTGGATGAGCTGCAACTTCTCTTTTGCTTTCCAAATTGACTTCTTGAATGACAACCTTGTTTGCTTCCCTGTCAAACAAGCTTTGCCTTTTGTTTTCATCTCCTCCAGAACTGGTACTCCAACTGCCATCTCATTCTTATGCAAATACTGCAACCCCTTATGATGAAAATGCCCTAACCTCTTGTGCCATAGCTCAGTGTCACTCACTTGACACTTGAAAGCTATTTGTTCCTTCTCGAGTGGATCCAATAAGAAGCTCTTGTGCTGCATCTTTATTTTGAACAACTCATTTCCACTGGAATCGAAAATAAGGCATTTTCCTTCTTCAAATAACACTTTGAATTTCTTCTCTACTAGTTGACCAACACTTAACAAGTTTTGATCAATCTCAGGAACTAGGAGCACTTCAGTAATCAACTTGGTTCCTGCACAACTCTCTATTGACACTGTGCCCTTCCCCTTCACTTCTAGATACTCACCATTTCCTATCTTCACCCTTGACTTGAATGACTTGTCAAGGTCCTTGAACAACTCCTTGTCACCTGTCATGTGATTGGTACACCCACTATCAACCAACCAACTGTCATATTGAGTGACTGATGAGAAACAGGTAGCCACAAAAAGTCGATCTTCTTCTTGTTGTACGACAGCATGTGCTCCTCCTTGCTGTTGAGATCCCTTACAGAATCTCTCAATGTGCCCCATTGAATGACACCTTATACACTTCACATCTGGCCTTCTCCAACATCTGAAGTGTGGATGATTATGTTTCCCACAGTGCTTGCATGCACTGCCCTTGCTGAAACCTGCACTTCTATCATCCTTTACAGTATAATCTGAGCTATTGCTGCCACTTTCCTTTCTCCCTCTCCACTTCTTCACTCTTCCACCTTCTCCTTGTTGCATTCTGACTTTCAGTGCCCCCTCAATGCTTCCTTCTTGCCTCATCAACCTCCTTTGCTCTTGTGCTTGCAAAGCACTTACTAACTCTATCACCTTGAGTTTAGAGAGGTCTTTGGTATTTTCTAAGGAAGCAATGGTTGCTTCATATTTCTCAGGAACTGAAACCAGAATTTTCTAAACCAATCTATTGTCAGATAAATCAGTTCCTAATGCTCTTGCCTTGTCGACAATCGCAATCAACTTGTCTGAGTATTCTTTAATGGACTCAGAATCCTTCATTTGCATTCTCTCGAATTCCCTCACCAAGTTCAACACTTTCATGCCCTTGATTCTCTCATCACCTTCATACTCACCTTTGAGGAAGTCCCAGATCTCCTTTGCTGACTTCAAGGTCATAATTCTGTTGAATATGGATGAAGACACAGCTGCATATAGGCAAGCTCTAGCTTTTGCCTTCCTGGTGACCCTCTCCTTGTGAGTCTTGATCTGGTTGATTGTTGAATTATCGGTAAGTGCAGCAACCTCGTAGTCGCTCTCAACTGCTTCCCAATAATCACAAGCCTCCATGTAGGCTTGCATTCTGATAGCCCATGCTTGGTAGTTTTCTCCATCAAACACTGGTGGAGCCAGTGAAGAAAGACTGCTCGATCCTGATTCCATCTCACTCAAATCTCAAAGTGTATCACTCGGTTTCTCTAAGGGATATCTCACTAACTCTCACTCACAGGCCCCTTAAGAATTTTAGCTCTATACCACTGTTGTTTCAAAGAGAGAAGAGAAATGGGAATGCAACTACTACATTTTCATTCAATAAAATCTGATCTTAAATACACTTTCTAAATGCTAAAAGTAACTTAGTTAACTCCATAAAAACAACCACTAACTCTAACTCCACAAAAATAGCCACTTACTCCACTAACTCTAAATATATCAATACTTACCCCACTAACTTCAAATATAGCAATTTACTAAAAATAGACTTTAGCTTTGAGTTAAAGAGTTTAACCTTATAGTTATTAGGTTTTCGAAAAATGTGCTTGTTTCACTATTATTATTATTTTTTTTTTTTATATCCGTGAGTTTTCGAGTCAGCTTACGCGCACTACGACTAATCTTACGGAAGAGATCACGCCTGACCCTACCTACAAAATTTGGCTGCCAAGGAAATTCGTAGGAAATTAATTCCCAGGTAAGTGGTCATCAAGGATTGAACTCATTCCCGGGCATTGAAGTCCCAAGATCATTATAATTTTTGAAAGAAATATTTGAATTCTTACTTAAATTTAAAATTCTAAAAAACAAAATTTAAAAAATTATTTTTTTAAAGTTCTCAAAACTTGATTTGTGTGCCTTTGCAAAAAAAAAAAAAAAATGCTTAGATATGGTTAATTTTTTTTTTTTTTTTTTTTCATATTTGAGTGTGATTTTTAAATGATTAAAATCACTCCGAAACATGCATTTAATCATTCAAAATTAATTTTTAATGCATGTAAATCAAACATTCAAATAATTTTGAATGATTTAATGCGGGAGTGATTTTAACCATTTCAAAAATCACTCCCAAACAAAACAACCATTGAATTTTGAAAATATTTGTAATAAATAGAAAACAAAATAATAGAATTTATAAACTTAATTTTTAAAAATAAAAATTCAAACACGTTAACTTTCAAACACATTCTAAAAGCATAATCATGCATTTGTATGCCGATCTTCATTTAATTTTCAATTTCATATCCATAGAATTGTCTTTTCATCATAATTTAATGCGGAATTATCATAATTCGTTAAGAGTTTTGGTGCAATTTCAAATCATATCACATAACGACAATTCCATCTTCGAAATTATTGTGTTTTGACATAAGTTTGAAGCTACAACACTTCTTTCTCCAACCCCACTCCCCACACGAGCAAACAAAGTGAAGCCCTTCAACAAATTTATCTATACAAACTTCAATTGTATCATAATTGGACTCATCATGTGCTTCTCTTTACTTTTTCACTATTTTTTTCGAGAAAATAATAACAAACTAGACTACAAAATCAAGTCTCGGGACACTAAACAAAACAACTAAATTACACACGTAGGAAGTTTGAAGAAAAGCAAATAGCTGGTTACTCTTCCAAAGCCTTTGCGCAAGCAAGTGCGCCAAAACATTGTAGCATCGGTTGACATGAATGAAAGAGGCATTCTCAAGATCATCTGCAAGAGATTTGGCTTCTTCGATGAAGAACGACACTTCCGTAAGATCCACTGTTTCACCATTCAACAGGTAAACCACTTCCTGATAATCGAATTTCACACTAGTATGGCGATGCATTAGCGAATGAGTATTAGAGAAACCTTCGATAATGACCACATGACTTCTAAAATCTCAACCTCATAACAATAAGTTTTGCATACATATCTTTTTGTTCATTTACTTGATGCAGGATAAAATTTTTATATACAAATATTCGAAGCCACATATATTAGGCCAAACGTTAGATTTTGGATTCAAATTTATATCAAATAATTATAAAACCTTCCTAGCAAAGATAAACAATTTTTTTACACAACATGCAGTTAGAGACTAAAAGAAACATTTGAATGTTTAGGTATAAAATAGAACAAATACAAAGATTTAGGCAAAAAAAATTAAAGCTTTAGGCAAAGATTTAGGTATAAAATAAATCTTGGAAGCTTTTATGGCTTCTTCTTCTACGGTCCAGGTCGTTGTAGGTGGCTTGGATGGATGTGTATCAGTTGCGTGGTCGGTCTTTATGGACTGTCCCGATGTCTTCCACGTGGTCTTGATGCCTCTAGACTATTTTTCGGTTGCATGATTACTTCTACCCGCTTGTGCGGTTTTCCCTTGGGGATGGTCAACGATGTCATCTTTGGGTGGACCCTTGGCTCCCGTAGGGGCCGATTGTTCCGCGTTTGGGTGATCGGGTTATGTATGATGCGACTATCCATCGTCAGGCTTGAGCCTCAAACTTCTTGCGGCCTGATGGGAGTTGGCGATGGCCTGCTGTCTTGATGGAGTTGTTGGAGCTCTCGGCTGAGGTGCACGTTGTCCGCCCCTGTTTGGATCGGGAGGATCGGGTCCGGATCCCGAGAAGTTTTAGGTTTTCCGTTTCTAGTGCCTGATAGGCTCTTGTCCTCAGGGCCCGGTTGTTCCATGGTGTAGGTTGTTGTGGTTTGAGGGTAATATCTTACGCCATTCATTTATTTTTGGCTTGAGATTCAGAATTGCCTATATACGTGAGATCGGTTGTGGCGATGGGTTGCGTCTACTCCGACAGACTATTTGTTGTGTGTTCAGGGGGTTGATTCCCGAGATCACTTGTTTTTTTTCAATATTCTTTTAGTCATGTGGTTAGGGCCGAGATTCTTGCATAAGGGCGAGTCGTTCGTCAGATTGCAGGTAGGTACGCTGAGCTTGATTGGGTATGTGATGTCAGTTGGGGGAAGCAGAGACAGAGGCGAGTCTGGCAAGTGGCTTGGTGTGCAATGCTCTATCATATCTGGTGGGAGCGGAACCTTCGACTTCATGGCCTGGGCCATTTTACTCCTCTTGCAGTTCTGCGTGCGGTCTAGTTGGATTTGACTGCTTGTTGTTCGACATGGGTGGGTGGTGTTTGTGCTGCCACTCCGTGGGACTGCTTTGGGTAATCGTGCTTTTATGGGTGCAGGTGGTGGTCCTGGTGGTACCCCCTGGGGGTTGACTTTTTTGCTGCCTTCTTAAGGGGTGCTTCTTTTTGCTTTTGTGTCCTTTGTAGGTGGTGGATGTGTCTGTGCTCTGACGCGTTCCGTGCGAGGGGCTTTTGTGATCTTTGTGGGTGGCCTGCTTTCCGTTCTGGGGCTTCATGCTTCCTTTTGTGGTGGTGGGTCGTTGTGGTGATCCTTGCCCCTTGTGAGACCTTTTTGTTGTGTTGTGTTGTGTTGTTGTTTACTAGTGGGTGCAAATTTGTGTGTGGATTTCTAGCAGGTTGGGCGTGCTACTTTGCAGGGTCTGGTTGGGGGCATTGTTCCCCCTCACCCTCCTCGTGTACCTTCAGGGGAGTTTTTTTTTTCTCCCTCTCCCTCTTTTGCTTCGGTAGGGGGTGAGTATTTTGTTGCTCGAGGTGCATGTGTGGTTTGTTGTTCTGTTCCTATGCTTTCATTGTCGTTTATGGGTAGGATGGACAGAGATGTGTTTAGGGTTTATTTTGCAGGTGTTGGGTCATGAGGATGCTTGGTTCTTTTGGTTATTCTTTTGGTCCCTTGCTTTGTCCTTGCACTTACTTTGCCTCTTAGTTGAGCTCTGAAATTTTAGAATGGGGTTATCCGGCTTGATAGTTTGGTGTCACCCCGAAAGGCTCATATATTGTTTGCTTGCGAGACGACCTGGAGAACCATGTGAAAAAAAAAGTAAAAAAAAACAAAAAACCGAAAACAAAGTCAAATTTCAAGAGATACTCCTCCTTTTTTAGTTAGCTTTGTTGGCTTATGCTCGTATTTAGATATCAGGCACTAACCATGCGAAAAAACTGGAACGAAGGTGTGAGTTGGAGGGTTGACTTAGGTAGTGAGTATGTGAATGCATTCTTAGCAGTGACTTTTGCTCGTAGCTAGATATCAGACAGTAGCCCCTGCTAGTAAGCGGGAATGAAGGTACGAGTGACTTTTGAGATTCTCTCTTTGATTTTATAAAAAAAAAAAAAATGGACAAGTGCCTTTGTTCCTTTTGCATGCTTGCATACTTATTCTTTGTTCTTCTTGCCATAGTAAGAGGCAATTGAGCTCATAGGGCCATTTAAACCTTTTCTGGACTTATAAGGGCTTACACACGTAAGGGTTTAATGTTCTACTTTGGTTCTTTTCTGAGTGTTCTCTTCCTTTCTAAAATTTAATTCTATAATATTGAGGTTGGATTGATTTACATGCTTTGAGTGGTCATGGTTAATTTAATGGTTGTTGTGCTTTGGGGATTTTGAGTCTTGGATTTTGTGTGCTCATGTCTTTTGTTTTGTAGGGCGACTTTGGCTAGCCGACGTTTTCGACTTGCTGCCTTTGTTTTGGCTCCCTTCTTGTCTGTCCATTTGGGTTCTTCTTTGGTTGGCAGGTGTTCAACTCGTGGCTTTCGTGTGTTGGCAGTTGTGGTTTGGGTGGTGTTGCGATTGCAGGCTTGGCTTGGCTGGTTCCCTTGCCTGGGTGGCGCTGGTGTTAAGTCTCTGAAAGTGACTTATTTAGGACCCATTTAGCTTAAGAAGATGTACACATTTAGGTGTTTTTGTTAGCATTTAGCCTAAACCTATGCTTTAATATGAGAATTAGAAGAAGGTAGCTGATATAGGACTTATGCACAATAGGTAGAAAAAGGGGTGAAAACCGAAGAAAAGAATGAAAAAATAACCCTTGCGAATGCATTGCGGAATAATTGCGGTGGCCGCAATTATTCAAGTTAAAACCGTAAGTTGGCTGACATTTTTCTGTTTAGATCCGACTTTTCAGGGATTCGTTCTTTCTCCTCCATCCATTCTGATATATGACGTTGAAGACTGATGGTTCTCCTTGGCCCAATCGCACCTGCAAACTACTATAAAAGGGGGTCAAAGTCGGAGGTTCAGTCATGACTCGAAGCGTAGAAGTCTTTCTGCAGTCCACCCTTTCCACTGTTCTTCCTTTGCCGTCTGTTGGAGTGAGAGTCTAAGCTTTTGGAATCGATAATCTGATAGGAAGGAGAGAAGATTCTTCTTCTCTCTCGATTGGATTCATCCAAGCACGGCTGAATTCTCATCACCTTCATTCGAGGCGACTGCCACGAAGATTTCCAGCAACCTTTACTGTTTTCTGCTCTTTTCTTCTCATTTCCATTACTGATCATTGTCGTCTTAGTTTAGTCATTTCAATTATTGTATTTCGTTGTTGTCTGCCTTGAATTCATTCTGTTTAAGCTTTCTTTTGTCATTCAAACACTTGAAGTAATCAAAGTACGTTTTTGCATTTCACAGTTCTTCCTTGTTCTGCTACGAGTTTCACTCACTGTTTTACACACTTTTCCCTTCTAAGCATGTCTACTTTATCTTATATTTCTGTTCTACATATATCCATGAGTAACTAAATTCATTTAGGGGCATGCTAATGACAGAACTATAGGCTAAAAAACGTAAGTCAAGTAGGTAGATCAACACTCGAACATTGATTATATGTAAGCTTCATCCCACGGGCAATTTCGATTGGCCATCCATTTTGTCCAAAGAACTCCTAACCTCTGGAAGGAGTAAGAGTTCAGAGTCATATAATCATGCTAGCCTTTCATGGTAATCAGGAAACGGCCTAGGAATAGGCGTTTCCCTAGTATAAACTGAACACTTCTGTTTTAACAAGATGCTTAAGACCTTACTTTGAAGTCGAGTAAACTTGAGTCTCTCATGCATGGAATCGGACGATACTTGAGTTAGAGTGAGTTTGATGTATAGAGAGTTGATCCAAAGCTTGATAATCGTAATAGAATGCCTATAGGATAGTCATTGGTAGCCCCTAATTCACCCATTTAACCAGATTCGCTGCTAATTAATTGCGGAAACATTGCGGTCCTCGCAATTCTGCCTTTTTATCATTCTGTGTAGCTGTTTTCTTCTTCGTTTATTGATTCCATCTCTTGTTCTTTGAGCCTGATTTTAACTTTAAGTTGTTTATGGTATATTCCTTTATACATTCAGCAAAAAGTAGTTAATTAAAAACCAATTTTACCCCATCAAATCCATCCCATCTTTCTTAACAAACACACTTCGCGAATAGCTAAAACTAAGTCTCTGTGGAAAAAACGAATTAAATATACTTACTACTTGCTGTGAGACCATGTATGCTTGCATGTTCTAAGTGCTCTCTCCATCCTTTTGCTTATTTATCTTTACACATTGAGCACGCAACAAGTTTTTGGCGCCGCTGCCGGGGACTTATTTTAAGTGAAAACGAAGTCTGTTAAGATTGAAACATCAAGTTATTTTTCATTGAAATTGATTTATCTTCATTTCTTTCTCAGGTACCATTTAGGGTAGTTTATGAATGAGACTCCAAGTAGTGATCTAGAGTTCAACCCTGAGCCCGAGAGATTACTTAGAGCTAGGAATAGAGCCAAGAAGCGTCTCTTTAAACAAACCCCTGTACCTCCAATCATTGCAGAGACTACAATTCCTCCGCAATTACCTCAAGAAGAAATGGCTGGAGTAAATCAAAACCTGGTGCCTGTCACTCGCAACCCCATTGAAATAGCGAATGACAAGGATAGCGCCATCCTTTCATATTTAGTACCTATGCCTGGGGAGCTGAACCCCAGCATAATCCGTCCTGAAATCACTGCCCACTCATTTGAGTTAAAGCCAGTGATGTTCCAAATGCTGTCCACTGTGGGACAATTCTTTGGAATAGAAAATGAGGACCCCCATAATCACCTTAGGAACTTCTTAGGAGTTAGTGACACCTTCCTAATCCCTGGAGTTTCCCAAGAGGCTCTGAGGCTATATCTTTTCCCTTACTCTTTGAGGGACAAAGCCAAAACATGGCTAAATTCTTTACCCTCAGGATCTGTCCGCAATTGGACAGATTTAGCAGAAAAATTCCTAGTCAAATACTTCCCACCAGATAGGAATTCAACTTTTCGTGATGACATCATAAAATTCAAACAAGCTCCAAGTGAGTCTCTTCACGAAGCTTGGACACGATTCAAAGACCTTCTCATTAAATGTCCACACCATGGCATTCCATGGTGTATCCAAATAGAAGTTTTCTTTAAAGGATGCAACCCCAGCACCAGACAAGTCTTAAATTCATCTGCTGGAGGTTCCATGTTGTCCAAGAGTTACAACGAAGCTTATGAGATCTTGGAGAAGATCTCAACATCTCATTGTAGATGGTCAGACGATCCTGTAGAGCCAACTAGGGCTCAAGACAAGGATGCTCTAAGCGCCATGAGCACCCAAATAAATGCCCTGACCAACTTAGTTAAGCAAATGGCTCAGGCCAATCTCCAAACCAGTGCCAATACCGCCACAGCCATGTCAATGGGCACTCAACCAAGTCAAGGCGAGGCACCAATCTGTGGATTCTGTGGGGAAGGACACCCTTATGAATACTGTCCTGGGAATCCATCCTCGGTCTGCTATGTAGGAAGTCAGCAGCAACCTAGGAACAACCCCTACTCACAAACTTACAATCCTGGTTGGAGAAACCACCCTAACCTGTCATGGGGTGGCCAGCAAAACACTAACCAAAATCCTAACCAACCAAGGCCGAGTGGAACACCTGGTTTCACTCCCCAACATAACCAGTCAATGTACCAAAAACCTTATAATCAACCTGTAGGATCTTCTGTAGAAAACCTACTCAAGGAATATATAGCTAAGAATGATGCTACTCTTCAGAGCCAGCAAGCTACCCTTAGGAGCCTGGAGAACCAAATAGGCCAGTTAGCCAATGAACTTAAAAGTAGGCCCCAAGGTAGACTCCCTGCTGATACCGAGGTACCAAGGAGAGATGGCAAGGAACAAGTTCAAGCAATTGAACTTAGGAGTGGAAGACCATTGGTGAGCATTACAAAGGACACACCAAAGAGAGTAGAGAACACTGAGTCTAGTGCTCCACTGGAGTCTCTGCCAAGCCAAGGTCCACCACCAACTAGCACATCAGGAGCCAGGCTGGAGCCAATCAGTGAGGAGGTAGAAGAAATTCCAAGACCTCCACCTATCTTAAGGCGTCCTGACGTGCCTGCATATGTGCCACCACCTCCATACCCTCGAAGGCTGAAGAAGAAGCAGGAACAGGAAGTTCATTTTAATAAATTCTTAGAAATACTTAAGCAAGTGCATGTGAACATTCCTTTTGTAGAGGTTTTACAGTCTATGCCTTCATATGTAAAATTTTTGAAGGATATCATTACTAACAAAAAGATAATTGGTGAGTTTGAAACAGTAAACCTCACCGAGGAGTGCAGTGCCATCCTCCAGAACAAGCTGCCCAAGAAGGAGAAGGATCCTGGTTCCTTCACCCTACCTGTAGAACTTGGAGGCAAGCATGTGGGCAGAGCGCTTTGTGACCTGGGCGCCAGCATAAATCTCATGCCCCTGTCCCTATTCCGCCAGTTGGGAATAGGAGAAGCACGTCCAACTACTGTCACTTTACAACTAGCAGACAGATCCATCGCATATCCAGAAGGTAAGATTGAGGATATTCTAGTTAAAGTTGACAAATTTATTTTCCTTGCAGATTTCATTGTCCTGGACTATGAGGCAGACAAGGAGGTACCCATCCTGCTAGGTAGACCATTTCTAGCCACAGGTAGGGCACTAATAGACGTGCAAAAAGGTGAGTTAACTATGAGAGTTCATGATGAAGAGGTAAAATTTAGTGTTTACAAAGCTTTAAAATATCCCTCTGATTCTGAGTCTTGTGCTAGCATGGATGTTGTTGACTCACTAATGGAAGAACAATTAGAGCATGTACTGTTAACCAAGCATGCTAGTGAATATGTACAAATAGATGTAGATGATCTAAATGTAGCTGACATAATGAACATGCCTGTAAATAACCCTCAGCATGTATGTATGAATATAGATTTAACTGATAGAACTGTTAACCCTCTGAAGCCCTCCATTGAGCATCCACCTGTGTTAGAACTGAAACCACTACCTACTCACCTCAAATATGCATATCTAGGAGATAATGACACACTGCCTGTAATTATTTCTTCTAAGCTAAGTGAACAGCATGAGGTTGATTTAATTTTACTGCTTAAGCAACATAGGAAGGCTATAGCATGGTCTATTGCTGATATTCGAGGCATTAGCCCTTCTTATTGTATGCACAAAATTATTCTAGAGGAAGAGCACACACCTAGGGTAGATCACCAGCGTAGGTTAAACCCCTCTATGAAAGAGGTAGTGAAGAAAGAAATAATAAAGTGGTTAGATGCAGGAGTAATTTTCCCCATAGCTAGTAGCCAGTGGGTGAGCCCCATCCAGTGTGTACCTAAAAAGGGGGGAATAACTGTGGTAGTCAATGAGAATAACGAACTAATTCCAACAAGGACTGTCACAGGGTGGAGGGTATGTATGGATTACAGAAAACTAAATAAACAAACTAAAAAAGACCACTTCCCCATACCGTTTATTGACCAGATGCTAGACAGAATAGCTGGTAGAGCCTACTACTGTTTCCTAGATGGCTATTCAGGCTACAATCAAATAACTATAGACCCTAAGGATCAAGAGAAGACCACCTTCACTTGCCCTTTTGGAACGTTTGCCTTCCGCAGAATGCCTTTTGGCTTATGCAATGCACCGGCAACTTTCCAGAGGTGCATGATGGCAATCTTCTCTGAGTTGGATGAGTCCATGATAGAAATATTCATGGATGACTTCTCAGTCTTTGGGGACTCATTTAAAACCTGTCTAGAAAACCTAGGACAAGTCCTGGCTAGGTGTGAAGAGACCAACCTAGTCCTAAACTGGGAAAAATGCCATTTTATGGTAGATGAAGGGATTGTCTTAGGACATCGAGTATCAAGGGCGGGTGTAGAAGTGGATAGGGCGAAAATCGAGGTCATAGAGAAGTTGGTAGAGCCCCAGAATGTCAAGGCTATTAGGAGCTTCCTCGGACATGCTGGCTTCTATAGAAGGTTCATCAAGGACTTCTCTAAGATAGCCAAGCCTCTATGTGAGCTTCTAGAGCTAGGTAGACCATTTATCTTCTCTAAGGAGTGTGTAATAGCTTGGAAAGCCCTTAAGGAAGCATTGGTCACAGCACCAATCATAGTAGGACCAAATTGGGATCTCCCATTTGAGATGCTATGTGATGCCAGTGACTATGCTGTAGGAGTCATGTTAGGACAGAAGATTGACAAGCTCACACATCCTGTCTATTATGCGAGTAAGACCTTGAATGAGGCCCAATGTAACTATACAACTACAGAGAAAGAGATGCTTGCTGTAGTATTTGCTTGTGAAAAATTTAGGAACTATATTGTAGGAACTAGGACCATTGTATACACTGACCATTCTGCTTTAAAATATCTGATGAGGAAGGCTGATGCTAAGCCTAGATTGATTAGATGGGTGTTATTGCTGCAGGAATTCGATTTGGACATTCGGGACAAGAAGGGATGTGAAAACGTGGTTGCAGATCACCTGTCTCGATTGCAGCACAATTGCGAAAAAATTGCGGACCCCGCAATTTCTGATGCTTTTATAGATGAACATATCTTTGCTTTAACTCATCGTGATATCGATGAGGAACCTTGGTTCGCTGACATTGCTAACTTCCGTGCAGCACAGGTATTACCAGTGTTCAAGGGAGGACAAGAGAAGAAGAGGTTCCTCCATGAAGCAAGGAAATTCATCTGGGATGACCCCATACTTTACAGGACCTGTGCTGATGGGTTGTTGAGGAAGTGTGTTACAGCTGCTGAAGCGAAGTCTGTGCTGCAGCACTGTCATTCATCTCCTTACGGTGGGCACTTTGGTGGTCAAAGAACAGCTGCCAAGGTATTTCAGAGTGGCTATTACTGGCCAACAATCTTCAAGGACGCCCACAACTATGCCCACAACTGTGACGAATGCCAAAGGACAGGTAACATCAGTCGTAAGGATGAGATGCCCCTCACCTACATCTTAGAGTTGGAGCTCTTTGATGTATGGGGCATTGATTTCATGGGACCCTTCCCTCCATCATCAGGTAACTTGTATATTCTAGTAGCAGTAGACTACGTGTCAAAGTGGGTAGAAGCTAAGGCATGTCCTAATAATGATGCTAAGACAGTCACTAATTTCTTGCATAGACACATTTTCACTAGATTTGGGACTCCTCGTGCTATCATTAGTGATGAGGGGTCACATTTCATTAATAAGGCTATGGAGAAAATATTGGCTAAGTATAACATCAGACATAGGGTAGCTACTCCCTACCATCCACACTCAAATGGCCAAGCTGAGATTTCCAATAGGGAGATAAAGAACATCCTAGAGAAGGTAGTCAAACCTAATAGGAAAGACTGGTCTTTCAAGCTTGAGGATGCACTTTGGGCTTATAGAACAGCATATAAGACACCTCTAGGAATGTCTCCCTATAGGTTGGTATATGGCAAGGCTTGCCACTTGCCACTTGAGTTGGAGAACAAGGCATTTTGGGCCATGAAAGAATTAAATTTTTGTGTGAAGGATGCAGGGACATTAAGATCTTTACAGCTGCATGAACTTGATGAGCTTAGGCACATGGCCTATGAGAATGCCAAGATGTACAAAGAAAAGACAAAAATATGGCATGACAGTAGACTCAGGATCAAAGATTTTAAGAAAGGCCAACTTGTACTGTTATTTAACTCACGATTAAAGCTATTTCCAGGCAAATTAAAGTCTAGATGGTCGGGTCCATTTGTTGTTACTAATGTCTTTATTCATGGTGCAGTAGAGATAAAAAACTTGCAGCAAGGACAACCATTTATGGTCAATGGTGCTAGGTTGAAGCACTACTATGAGGAGGGGGATGTGAAGACTCTCTCGACCTTCCTCCTACATGAAGCATGAAGTTAGAAACGAGAGAGAACGAGTGGTTACTGTGCTCGTTTAGTCAAGGCCAATGCCTTAGTTTATTTTTTCTGTTTTTTTCGATGATCGTTTGTACGTTTTGTGGTGTAATTTTAATTGCGTATTTAATGTTTGTTTTGTTTGTTTTTGTAGGGAATCGAAAGAGGGGATCAAGGGGAGTAAATCGCACTTTAAAAATCAAGAATCGGTTGGGCCGAATGAAAGATACGGGCGATCAAAGTTGGGATTTATTATGAAATATTGTCCCTAGAATTGCGCAAAAATTGCTGACTCCGCAAAAAGAGCCGTTGGGATTTTATTTTCCGTTGCTTTTATATCCGTTGGAAGCCGCTCGATCGTTACGATTATCTCTCTCTTTGCTCTCCAAATCTTCAGCGATTCTCTCCATCTCTGATTCTTCTCTCAAGATCTTCAAGATTTAGCTATGGTTTCCACTAGGGCTGAGAGATCCGCCGCCAAGAAGAAGGCTGACGACGCAGCTGAAGCGGCTGCGAGGGAAGCGCTTCTCACCCTTGCTGATCAGGGTGCTGTACGCACTGGCCGTCTTGGCAAGCTTCCTATTCGTAGGAAGAGGTGGAGGGTGGTAACTGAAATCCCTGCTGGCCCATCTGAGCCAGTGGGTACGCCAACGAAGCGCCGGTGGACTGTCAAGACTGCCGCCGGACCAAGCAAATCCAAGACTCCCTCTGTGACGAGTCAAGAAACTGATCGTGCAGCCCACGAGTCAGCCAAGGAAGGTTCGTCGCCGTCTGTGTCACCTGTGCGCAGCCCTCTCCCATCTGAACCGGTGCAAAGCACAGAATCAGCACCGCCTGCGCAAAGCGCCGAGTCATCTCCAGCACCTCAGAGTGCTGATCTACCACCTGCGGATGTGCAGAGTCCTGAGCTGCCGTCTTCACCATGGAGTTCTGCGCATACCCCATCAGCAGAGCACAATTCTCCACGGCCTGATCCGGAATTCCCTTATGGGGATTACCAAGAATCCACGCAAGGCAGTGGAGAGGCAGAAGAAGAAGAAGTCTTCTCTCCCATGAGAGAAGACAGCCCTGATGAGCCTGCACAGCAGGATGACTCTATGGAAGAGACGTTGGGGGCCTGTTTCCCACAACTCCAGGCAAAGCTGAAAAAGAAAAAGAAGGCCAAGCTTGTCAAGGCCAAGAAATCCAAGAAACTCAGGAAGAAGAAGGCCAAGCGAGTGCCTTCAGCAGACAAAGACAGTGCTGAGCCTTCGCTCAAACGCCTCAAGGTGGAGGCTGCTGAATCTTCCAAGCCAGCCGATAAGGGGAAGGCTAAGCTCTACCCTGAAGACGAACCTCCATCAGTGAGGTATGTCTCATCCGATGCCGAATCCAGGGGTGTGGAGCTGAGAAAAAGGGACCTGTTGCACGAGAAAGGGTTCCTTGATCGCCTAGCTGACCTGCCGCAGTTCTTGCGCGCAGGGGTGATCAACCATGGCTGGGAGGAATTCTGTCGACCTCCCAATCCAGCATACACGAGCATGGTGTATGACTTCTATGCGAACGTGCTCAGCCCTGAGGATGGCCTGTCTGTGGTCAGAGGGGTAGAAGTAGACTTCTCTGCTAAGGCCATCAATGAAGCATTTGGTCTAAGGGGCCAGCCTCACACAGATTATGCACGGATAGTTGATGAGCCGACTGAGGCTGTGCTAGAAGAAGCCATCCGCACCATTGGCCAGCCTGAGGCCTCCTGGACAGTCTCACGCAATGGGCGGCACACGCTCATGAGTGCCAACCTCACGGCTAAGGCAGCTGTGTGGTTCTCTTTCGTCAGAAGAAGACTCTCCCCAGTGACTCATGAGACTACAATTAACCAGAGCCGTTCGCTGCTGGTTTATGCTATTATGAGAGGTCTCACGATCAACGTGGGAGAAGTCATCACTGCTGCCATAGCCGAGTGTGCTAAAAAGGGTAAGGGGCCATTATTTTTCCCCAACATCATAACAAAGTTATGCTTGCTTGCAGGAGTTCCTACCGAGCGCTTGGAGCAGCAGCTGCCCTACACAGGCCATCTGGAGTTGCCTGCACACCTGAGGCTGAGAAGAAAGGGCAACATGGAATTTGAGTTGGATAGGCTGGCGGCTGAACAGTCCCTCTCCATGGCCTGCTTGATGGACATGCAGCGGAGAATGGCTCAATGGGCCAACTATGCGCAGGCAAGGGACAGAGAAGTTGCAGACCAATTGGGGTGCACCTTCCCGGACTTCCCCACCAACCTCCTAACTCCATGGGTGCCCCCACGACCAAGGCAACCAGATGAGGATGATGAGAATTGAGTGCTGGTTTGAAGAGCACTAGAGGGAGTATTACTGATCCCTCAAGAAACAAAGACAATTTTCCTGTTTTTTTTTGATAGATTCATGTATATTATGCTGTTTTGTGGTTAAGTTTTGATCTGTTTTGGATGTTTAGTTTTATATTTTCCTTTTGCTTAGGATAGTCTGATGTTAGTTGATTAGGTAGGATAGTTTAGTTTTATTTTTAGGATGCATAAGTCACGGGAAAAAGCATGCTAGGGGCCTGAGTTAATGTTAAATCTGCCCAGATTGTATTGCGAAATAATTGCGGTTCCCGCAATTTTTGGGCTGATTGCATGTTTTTGACTGTCCGTCTAGTTAGGCTGTGATCTGTTAAATTCTATCTTTTGCTGCTAGCATGACTGCCTTATATAGCTGATCTTGAAGCATGCTGGATGAGTGTCATAGGACACCTTTTGATAGTTTAAATTTGCCTCTGAATAGTGCTCAGCATGCATAAACCATAAGTCCTTAAACCTGTCTGTTATGTTCAAATTTTCTGCTGCTGGGATAGTTGCTTCTAGAATGTTTTGCCTATGCCTAGGATGTTTAGATTCTCTTTGTTTTACTTTAGACTAGATGCTTCTAGGACAAGTTTGGGGGTGTGCCACCTCAAACACTCATTGGGGACAATGAGTAGTTGAAGTTTGGGGGAGGCCACCCTAGGCCTAGGAACATTCCTCTCTTCCTTAGGACATAAGCATTCTTCTTCTCCTAAAAAAAAAAAAAAAAAAAAAAATTGTGATAAATAGAATAAAGAGGGGAGTCTCTCTCAAGTTGTTGAGTAATCAGTGTGTAAACCACAAGTGGCATTGCATCAAAAGGCAAACCAAGGGGAGGCTCCACCTAAGTAAAAAAGAAAGAAAAAGGAGAAATAGGGGAAGAAGAATGTATGCTTAGGAGTTGTAATCTTGTGGCTTAGATGTCCTATGAAAAAAGAACTCTGATCCTTAATGCGCTAAGCACAAGGTTGTAGCTTTTAGGTTTGTCTAGGGAGATGAGTGTATATCCAATGTAGTGATGCCAGGGTTTAGGTTGTTATCTATAAAGTACCACTGTCACTGTTAATACTAAGACTGGCATGACTCTAAGGAATCCTAGACACATTAAAAATAAGCTAGAAGCATGTACTGAGTCTGGAGTAAAGCTTGGTAGAATTTGAAACCTTAGGGATAGTAGCATGATATCATAGAAGTAGTTAGATCAGTAGTAGGGGGTCAACAAAAGCAGTGGGTATAGTAGGCAGGTGAAGTCAGAAGAGGCTAGACAAAAGGTTAGTTCTAAACTTAGAAGTGTGTCACAGGACAGCACTGCTAGAGGCAAGAATATAAGGGAGTTAGTGAGTAGTTAAAAGAAGAAGAAACAGCAGCCTAAGTAAGTCCTTAGTATGCTTGAGGACAAGCAAAGCCTTAAGTTTGGGGGTGTGTTAAGTCTCTGAAAGTGACTTATTTAGGACCCATTTAGCTTAAGAAGATGTACACATTTAGGTGTTTTTGTTAGCATTTAGCCTAAACCTATGCTTTAATATGAGAATTAGAAGAAGGTAGCTGATATAGGACTTATGCACAATAGGTAGAAAAAGGGGTGAAAACCGAAGAAAAGAATGAAAAAATAACCCTTGCGAATGCATTGCGGAATAATTGTGGTGGCCGCAATTATTCAAGTTAAAACCGTAAGTTGGCTGACATTTTTCTGTTTAGATCCGACTTTTCAGGGATTCGTTCTTTCTCCTCCATCCATTCTGATATATGACGTTGAAGACTGATGGTTCTCCTTGGCCCAATCGCACCTGCAAACTACTATAAAAGGGGGTCAAAGTCGGAGGTTCAGTCATGACTCGAAGCGTAGAAGTCTTTCTGCAGTCCACCCTTTCCACTGTTCTTCCTTTGCCGTCTGTTGGAGTGAGAGTCTAAGCTTTTGGAATCGATAATCTGATAGGAAGGAGAGAAGATTCTTCTTCTCTCTCGATTGGATTCATCCAAGCACGGCTGAATTCTCATCACCTTCATTCGAGGCGACTGCCACGAAGATTTCCAGCAACCTTTACTGTTTTCTGCTCTTTTCTTCTCATTTCCATTACTGATCATTGTCGTCTTAGTTTAGTCATTTCAATTATTGTATTTCGTTGTTGTCTGCCTTGAATTCATTCTGTTTAAGCTTTCCTTTGTCATTCAAACACTTGAAGTAATCAAAGTACGTTTTTGCATTTCACAGTTCTTCCTTGTTCTGCTACGAGTTTCACTCACTGTTTTACACACTTTTCCCTTCTAAGCATGTCTACTTTATCTTATATTTCTGTTCTACATATATCCATGAGTAACTAAATTCATTTAGGGGCATGCTAATGACAGAACTATAGGCTAAAAAACGTAAGTCAAGTAGGTAGATCAACACTCGAACATTGATTATATGTAAGCTTCATCCCACGGGCAATTTCGATTGGCCATCCATTTTGTCCAAAGAACTCCTAACCTCTGGAAGGAGTAAGAGTTCAGAGTCATATAATCATGCTAGCCTTTCATGGTAATCAGGAAACGGCCTAGGAATAGGCGTTTCCCTAGTATAAACTGAACACTTCTGTTTTAACAAGATGCTTAAGACCTTACTTTGAAGTCGAGTAAACTTGAGTCTCTCATGCATGGAATCGGACGATACTTGAGTTAGAGTGAGTTTGATGTATAGAGAGTTGATCCAAAGCTTGATAATCGTAATAGAATGCCTATAGGATAGTCATTGGTAGCCCCTAATTCACCCATTTAACCAGATTCGCTGCTAATTAATTGCGGAAACATTGCGGTCCTCGCAATTCTGCCTTTTTATCATTCTGTGTAGCTGTTTTCTTCTTCGTTTATTGATTCCATCTCTTGTTCTTTGAGCCTGATTTTAACTTTAAGTTGTTTATGGTATATTCCTTTATACATTCAGCAAAAAGTAGTTAATTAAAAACCAATTTTACCCCATCAAATCCATCCCATCTTTCTTAACAAACACACTTCGCGAATAGCTAAAACTAAGTCTCTGTGGAAAAAACGAATTAAATATACTTACTACTTGCTGTGAGACCATGTATGCTTGCATGTTCTAAGTGCTCTCTCCATCCTTTTGCTTATTTATCTTTACACATTGAGCACGCAACAGCTGGCTACTGGAAAAGTGTTGGTGTTTGGTTGTGGCACGTGCTGCGCTTTTCTTGCTCTTTGTTGTTTGTGGTTACACTTGTGCTCACATATCAACGTTCGTGTTGTTTCTAGGTTGTGGTCTTTTGTTGTTTTGGCCCTGTTTGTCTGTGATGAGTCTTTTCGGCTTTCCCTCGAGTTGTGAGGTCCCCCTTGGGGAATGATTCTAGTTTTGTTGTTGGTTGGCTTATGGCTTGTCGGTGAGTCCTGTAGTGGTGCCCTTAACCTTGAGCTTTGAGGTCTCTTTTGCTTAGTAATACATCTACTTTGCAAAATATATATATATATATATATATATATATATATATATATCCAAAGCTATATATCACTCTTCACCATATACATGGGGCCATGTAAAATGAGAAGATTGTTTCAATATTCTCTTTGTTTTATGGGTCATATACATTCCACTTTACAAAAATTGGAGGCATGCCAATTTTTATTTAGGGTCATTGTCAAATTCTCTTTATCTTATGTAATTATATTATATGATATTATTTTCAATGGGAAGGTGATAGCTAGCTGTCTAAGCAAGTATGGTCTCCCTCTATATGTGTGCAGAAGATCATAGGTGTTGGAAGAGACCTCAAATGTTAATTTATTCATCTATTTTTTTTTAAATAATCCCTTCATTTATTGTCAACTTGAATATAATTTGATGGGTTAAAACATATACTAAAAAAAAAAGTTAAATTATTTTATATTTGTTTTAAAAATCAAGGTTTGAATCTTTCATTAATACTTTACTAGCCTAGATAATATAATTTTTCTTGTTTACTGTTTAATATTATATAAAAATTATAATTTAAGCTACACATAGCTATGTATAAAAAAATGGAAAAAAAAAAAACTAATAGCTACACCATTATCCACATTTTTATACAGTGACTTGATAATAAAAAAAGTAGTAATTATATTGTATACAGTTTAATTGGTTACTTTTCAACTATAAAATAAGTACATTAACGAGTAGAATTATTATTATCAAACTGAACATAGATCGATTGACATAAAGATGTATATTTGATCATGAGGTCTGAAGTTCAAATATGTGCTCTTAATTAAGAGGTTAAAGGTTTGAATCTTACACTCAACCTATTGTTGGAAAAAAAAATTAATAGATAAAATATGACCAATTATAACTTAAAAAATATATATGACAAATTATCTTGTTTTGTTCATATTTCTTAAAGTATCCAAATTACTAGTTAAAAAATCTATACTTTAAAATTTATTTAACTTTGAAATGAAAAATAAAATGATGTTTTATCACTAAATTATATTAATTGGTGATTGAAATATACTATTAATAATACGTATTTCATTTGTTACGGTAAATCTTTTATTAAATAGAATTAATTAATTATTGAAGGAAAATTGTCATGTCAATTTAGAGTAAAATAATAAAAAAATATAGCACTTTTTAATTTTTTTTTTTTGTAAATATGACAATTTATATCTCTGTTAATAGTCTATCACCTCAGTTTTTATATAATTTTGTCAGTGAGTATCACTGATAGTAGTCTATCGGTGATAGTCATATATCAACGATAACATGCTAATGATAGTCACTAATTGTTTTTGCCATATTTATAAAATATTTTAAATTTGTTATATTTACAATTATTTTGAATCTGATAATTGTTTATGCAACTGCCAAAGTGACAATTCTTTATTGTCTATGAAAATTATGAAAAATATACAACTAAAATATCTAGATTTCTTTTCTTCATCTCCAAAAATTGTCTATAAACTATTTTTTTAGCTTGCTCCTTCATGATTTTTTTTTTCTTTTTTTTTAGCAAAATATGAATTTTCTTTATAAATTATTGATATCCCACTTAATTGAAAAACCCACCAATTATGAAAGCCTATTTTGGCCTCAAACTTTTCCCCACTCTCTTTTGTGCAATAATTTTCCACATAATGACATAAAGGACATTGTATTTTAATAATTAAATTTATTTCACTTTTATTTATTTATTAATATTATTATTAAATTTTTTTTCCAATAAGTTTTTGTTGGATAAACAAGAGAGAGCACATGTTAGAGGCTAGCTCTACGGCTGTGTTTGGTATAATATTATTATTAAGAAAAAAGTACTTTTTTTAGGTTCATACTTTATAAAATTTTATGTAGTTTTCAACTAATTATTGGCTGAAAAGCTAATGAATTATTTACAAGATTGAGTTTTAAATTAATTTTATTTTTTTAAAAAATGAAAAATAATTCAGACTTTATTTCATAAGTATAACAGTACTTTTTACAAAGAGGGACCTCACTAGTTTATATTTTGTTGCATCATTTTTACATAATTTATAGAAAAGCAACAAAAAGCAGATGAGTTTTAAGTGAGAGATTTTATATTTTGAAAATTTTAATATTTTTTACTTCCAAAGTTAATTATCTGAGCACCAATTGAGTTGTAATTATAGGTGAATTAAAAATCAACTCCAAACAAGTAACAAATTTATCCTAACAATTTCAAGAACTGAAAAAAGGGTTTTATAGGCTAAATTATATATAAAAAAAAATACGGATAAATTTTGTCATTTGTTTAAAAAAATATTTCTATTCTTTTAAAAATTACATTTTTTTTTTTTTTTTTTTTTTTTTACAAAAATATTTAATTAATTTAAAGTAGAGGATTGAACTCTTGGGGTGTTTGAGGTGCAGGGTGGGTTATTATAGTTGGTGGGTTATAATAGTCTGTGTTTGGGGTGCAAAGTTGTATAGTCTGGGTGGGTTTAGTAAGTCTGTGTTTGGGGTGCAGAGTTGTTTAGTCTGAGTTTAAGAAATTTGTGTTTAGAATACAATTTTTTTTAACACGGAGTTTGAAATATGTGCTTATGGTAGTTTATTTTTTTTCTACAATTTTTTGTTGTATTGTATAGTTAAATGTATATTGCATATTAATTTTTTAAAAGTTAAAAAAATAAATATTATTTAGGAAATTACAAATAATCCACCAGAAGAAGCTTCGGCCTTGAGAGAAGTTTTGGAAGAAATAGAAGATAAGGAATTGTGAGGTGATGAAGACAAAGAGAGAGGAAAAATCGGTAAATTTCGTTAAAAAAAGGAAAAAAAAAACAAAGAGAGAAGAAAAATCGATAAATTAGGTAAAAAAAAAAAAATTAAAAAAAAAAAAAAATCTATAGCAAGTTGGGGTATATTAAACCCGGTGCCCCAAACGTGGCCTTTCATATAAACATTACAAAACTATCTTTGGAGTAGAAATCCGTTAGAATGATGAACATACAATCGACGTGGCGGTAACTATGACGTTTGCTTGGATTAAGTCTAAAAGAAAGACATTAAGATACGTCGACTTTTCGTCCAACATTCTACCGAGTTTTATATTCTAAAGTTAGTTTTGAAATGTTTATAAGATCTAGGGTAATATTGCAACTTTCGAAAGAATATTGGTAATTTTTAAACAAATGACAAAATTAAGAAGTATTTGGTTTATAATTTAGTTTTTTCTTTTAATTCAATACTTTATTTTCTGTTGGAGACAAAAAAAAAAAAAAAAAAAATAAAAAAAATAAAAAAAAAAAAAAAAAAAAATAATAATAATAATAATAATAATAGTTCTTCCTCATATTTCTCAAATACTTTATTAAAAAGAACAAGGACAAACCACCAAATTTTATGTATCATATATATATATATATATATATATTTCCATTAATTATAGAAACATGTTTTTGGTCTTCACAACATTCTATGGTCTCCAAAGTCTCCACAATTTTGATTTATAGAAGAAGCATTTTCTTTTATTCAAAATGCAATCTTTTTTTTCTTTTGGACAAATAAATCAACCTACCATATAGTTTAAGGGACCCTTACCCTACAAATAAGCTGTGAAGGGGTGGGTGTCCTTTCTGTTAGGTTGTCTTGGAGCAGTTGCATAGTAAAATAACCATTATTATTTTTGAGCTAACAAAGAACAAAATATATCAAATCTTTGATAAGCAATTTATTATCCTTGATGGAAGGCAATAACACATGGTTTGCCTCTTTTGATTATTCTCAAACCACTTCCCTAATCATTTATTCTTAGTTTTCTCATAATTTAAAAGCACATCTCCCTTTGGTATATATATATATAGCTTATGAACCAACCATATATTCTCCTAGAGATCACATAATGGCTACCCTAAACAAGCAATTGAAAGGATTCAAATCCTTTTACAAGTCTCGCGACGGAGCTCGCAATGTCCCGACATGCGATCCTGTTTCTATTAGCTCAGTGGATAAAGCACCGGTTTATAAGTATACCTGGTTGCGTAGGAAGACTAAGAAAGCAATTGATGAACATGGCGGCGGTGGCGGTGGCGACGGCGACGGAATGGGAGGAAGAAAGCTGGTGGTTGTTGAGGGTAGGAGGTCAGTTTCTCATGTGGAAACAAATTTGACATCAGTGGTTGCATTTCTTCAAGTGAAGGTATTGGTATCAGATATGCCTGAGATGATGCAAATTCAGGCTTTTAGGTCTGCAAGGAGGAGTTATGACAGCTTGGAGAAGCTTAGCTCAAAACACATGGCTTACAATATTAAAAAGGTATTCTTCCATTCCATTGCCTAGTTTTTTTTTTACATGTCGTGATGTGGGTTGAGGGATTCGAATCTCTGGCCACTTGGTCGATGATACGTGTTTTATCTTAGTTCAGCTATACTCGTGTTGGTTTTTCTCGATTGGTTTTTGTCTTTTGGTTCTTTGAATCATTTCTCTTAGTTTCCTCTGGCTTCATTGAAGCAAATAGAAGAGATATAAGGAACAAATCATTAATGGGGTCTCACAAAATGAAGAACTTTAGTCAAATTCTCACTTTTTGCTAACATTATTGTTTTTCCTTTTTTTCCTTTTTGAGCATTGGGAATTTCATATATATTGATCTGGTTTTTGAGGAAACTGTCTAAAGAAAAAGCAGAGCAGAAGACCCATTCATTTGTTACTTTTTTTTTTTTTTTTTTTTTTTTTTTTTTTGTCATATTCCGAAAAGAATAAATCAATCGAAAATGTAAATGTCCCGTTTGATAACTATTTAGTTTTTAAAACTTATGTTTGTTTTCTCACCATTTCTTTACAAAAAAAAATTCCATCGTTCGGAAGGAAATATTGAATTCTTAGCAAAATTTCAAAAACAATAACAAACTAAGGTTAAGTTACAAAGCTTAGTTCCTGAACTTTGAAGTTTGTGTTCATATGGTCTGAAGACTTTCAAAAGTTTTCAAAAGTATCTAATAGGTTCCTGAACTTTCAACTTTCTGCCTGATAGGTCTGAGACAAATGTAACCCTTTAATGTTGTGTCTAGTAGATTCGTGATTTCTAAAAAATTCGAATACTTTAGAAATCAAATAGGCATCAACCTCAAAGTATAGATAGAAATAGGATTTATAGGCTTAATTTTTAAAAACCGAAAAAATAAAAAACCAAATAGTTATAAAAACGACCATGCCTAAACTCTCTGTCTTTCTCTTTGTGTGGTGCATGTTTGTGATGAGTGAGACAGTTGTTCAAACACTAAATAATCTGTGCATTATATTATCTAAACAAAATTCAGACAGAATTCAAGTGGGGGCATTTGGTCAAGGATCCGACAACCCATGTGTTTAGATCAGTAAACACAGTGATTAGCACATATTTTAAGCTAACAATCTGATCAATTTCATTCAAATGGAAGCCCTTCCTTTTTCCTTATATCATAATCCAATCCATGTGCATTTTTTGAATTTTTTGATTGCTTAGTGTTGTTAATTTCCCAATCATTTTTAAGGATTTTCACTTAATTACTAAATTAGTAATGACTAAGATTGATTATGATATGAGGGTGCAATAGAGTGTTCTACACTAGTCTATTTGTTTAGAAGGAAAAAAAAAATAAGTTTAGTCCATGAACTCGTGATCTCGTAGATTTGTGTCTAATAAGTTCTTAAATCTTAAAAAAAAAATTAATTGTGTCTAATAAGTCTTTGACATATTTAACATTTTTTTAAAATTCACGAATATGTTATATACAAATTTGAAAGTTTAGGATTCTATTAGATACAAAATTCAAAATTATGTCTAATATATTCGTTAATTTTAAAAAGAAAATGTGGAATATGTGCCAAACCGAGCATAGCTCAATTGGCATAAGATTGTGCCCGTGACTAAAAGGTCATGGATTCTATCATCGCATTTATTAAAATACCGTTGCAAAAAAAAAATATGTGAGGATGTAAATATTTTTAAAATTCAGAGACTTGCATTTTAAAAATCATCGATTTATTATACATAATCTTAAAAGTCCCTTGAAGTTGTAATTTAATCACAAAATAAAATAATGAAAAAATATATTAAATAAAATAAAGAAAAATATATATTTTTGGTGCATGTAGTTTAAATTTTGAAGCATTCAAGTCTCCCCGGTTAATTTTCTATATATTTTTGGTGCATGTTGTTTAAATTTTGAACCATTCAAGTCTCTCAGGTTAATTTTCTATTATTTGCTAATGAAAAGTTGACGGAAAATTTATTATTGGGCTGGTTGCACAAACAACAATAGACTCAAAATAATTACAAATTTAACAAAATTTAAAATATTTTGCAAATATAACAAAAAAATCAGTGGCTATCACTGATAGACTCTATAGTTGATATATGACTATCACTTACAAAATTCTATAAAAAAAAAATTGAAGTGATAGGCTAGTATCAGCAATAGACCATACTAATATAAATTGTCATATTTGCAAAAAAAAAAAAAAAAAACAAATTAAAAAAATGTTAATTTTGAATTATTTTACTCTAAATTGCATTGGTTACAATTTTTCATTATTATTATTATTTTCTTTATTAAAAATATTTTATAATTCTATTCTTTGTCTCCCCTCCCCACCTTCATCATCACTGTATTTATTTATTTTTTCTTCTTGGTTTTATCTTCATCTTCTTACCCTTTCTTCACCCATATTGATTTGGACTATTCATGTCAAAATTCCAAAAATAATTACAAGACCCAATAATTATCTGAGAGAATGAATAACTTTTAGAATAAAAACTTTGGAAAAAAAAAGTATTTAATAAATATTTTCCTTAATACACCTCCATTTTTAATACATCAATTTATATTAATTAATTTGTCAAATCGAGCATAGGATAAAGTTATGTTTTGACTAAGAGGCGAATGGTTGTTAATTAAATATTGTTGCAAAAAAAAATTAAAACATTATACTAATTAAATTGGGGCCTAAATATAATGCAGGAATTTGATAAAGTGCATGGGCCGGCCTGGCATTGTATTGTGGGCTCAAGTTTTGGGTCATTTGTGACCCATTCAACAGGTTGCTTTCTTTATTTTTCAATGGAGAAACTTTATATTTTGTTGTTTAGAACTAAGATTCAGAAAGCTACTGAATGAATCAAGCTATGTAAAGCCATTTTTATCATTATACAAAACCAATTTGTTCTATAATCCTCCTCTATTTGTTGTAATTCAAAAGAGAAGTTAGCGCAACGGTTTGTTGGATGAAGATCCGTTACAAATTGTCAAACTACTTTGTTTAAATTCAACAGGTACATGAGAAGTGTCTTTTCTATTCAAATGATCTTCTTCGATAAGATTGGTATCAGATGCATCTCCACTTATCGAATTGACCTATACATCCCATTGCCAACTTTAAAAGACAACAAGAATTTTACTTTGTTGACTTTTCTATTTCAACAATTGATACCAAAGACCATAGCCTCCAATCCACATTTTTTATACAACCAAATTGACTAAGAAAGTTGTGGATAGCTTGGAATATATATATAAAATGTGAGTGTTCGGACCATTTTATGTGTCTAATCTTACGAAACAACCGTCTGGTCTTAGTACAATATTAATATCCTAGATAGGTTGTAACCAACATAAAATAAGCCAATACCTTGAAAGGATCGTGCACCGTGTCACGATCATGTTGTCCGTGGCTGCATGCCCATGACAACCTCTTTATCATGTTTTCACCGTATGTCTTTCATTATACATGCTTGTTTAATTTTCTTGTCTCTTTTGTAAGCATGACTCCTCACCATTTTCCATTTGCAAGAGTGTCCTACCAAATTTGCCTAAAAATATACTATAGAGGTAAGAGTAGGTGTCATTCTTGGCTGTTTTTTAATAATATTGTATTTTTTAAAACTTATTATAAAAATATTGTAAGTTTGAAACTATTTTTAAAAATATTGCAGTTTTAAATGAGGTCGTCTTTTCAAAAGACGATCTCTACACGTGAGCAAAGTGGATGAAGGTCGTCTTTTGAAAATACGATCTTGCTCCACATGAATGGAGGTCGTCTTTTCAAAAGACGACCTCATCGGTATGTACTTATTTTATTAAAAAATTGATATTTTTTTAACTAGATATTCAAAATTTTCAAAAAAGGTATTGTTGGAAAGGGACTATAATTCTGCAAATTTCAGAACTGGAGATTCTTTTGAGGAGTGCATTAAAAAATTGACATCTTTTTACCCAGATATTCAAAAATTTCGAAAAATGTACGGTTGAAAAGCTAACACAGAGAGCTTCAATTTGATATCTAGTTTCACTATTTGTAGAGTTGTGTATTAAAAGATACCGATCATCGAAGTAGCTACAGTTTTAAAGTTTTCAGTCGTATCTTCAGTTCTGGGTTTAGTGAAGTTTTCATAACTTTGACGATATATATCTTTTGATACACAACTCCAAAAATATTGAAACCATGTATCAAATTGAAGCTCTCGCTGTTAGCTTTCCAACTATACCTTTTTTGAAAATTTTGAATATCTGATTAAAAAGATATCAATTTTTTAATAAAAGAAGTACATACCGATGAGGTCGTCTTTTGAAAATACGACCTTCATCCATATGGATGGAGCAAGATCGTCTTTTCAAAAGACGACCATAGACGACCTTCATCCATGTGGAGCAAGATAGTCTTTTCAAAATTTTCAAAAGACGACCTTCATCCACGTGGAGCAAGATCGTCTTTTCAAAAGTTTCAAAAGACAGACCTTCATCCACGTGGAGCAAGATCGTCTTTTCAAAAGACAGCCTTAGAGGTCGTCTTTTAAAAGACCTCCATTTAAAACTGCAATATTTTTAAAAATTGTTTCAAACTTACAATATTTTTATAATAAGTTCTAAAAAATACAATATTATTAAAAAACAACCGTCATTCCTAGAATTGTATGCTAATATAGCCATTGTTATTGTCTTATTGTTTGAAGCCTACAATAAAATGTTTTCTTAAGACTTCACAACCCTCTACTCCGACCCCATTTTTTATAACCGTTTTCCCAAAAACAATGGTGGAGGTTGCAAAATACACGCGTTGTGCCACCAACGTTCAAGACTTGTTTGTGAGCGAAAGCAAAGTGCCACACGATTGTGTCGCGGAGACCTGAGGAAAGTATGCCTCTTATGATGGCATAGATAGTGATTCCATACCCATTAGTAATACGACATAATGAAAGGATCTTGCTATTTTCCTTCCCAAGGAAATTATCTTCAAGAATTGAAGTTTCTTATGAATTGATCAAATAAAGATCATATGAATCAAACTAAACAGATCTTCAATTGAAAATAGTTAAATGTACATACAAGATAGATACGAACCACTTGTGGGGAAAGCAGTAGTACTATTATTGCCCTAGAATTAGAGAAGATACCTTCAAAAGATTAACTTATCTAATAAAACATCACCTTAGAAATTATTTTGATTCGAAAATTTGGTCAAATGACTCAAATCTACCTACGCTTCAGAAAGTACTTCCTCACATAAAGTTTATACGTCAATAAGCTCAAAATTTTGTGCCAATCTTACTAAAATTTGTAAACCATTTTCTCAGTATATCCAAGTTCCTTAAGTAAGCCAGCAAGCTGCAAGAAAACAGTAAAAAAGATGTCAAATATGTCAATTAGGCCCCCTTTGATACTCATTTGTTTTTTTGGTTTTTTAAAAGTAGGCTTGTTTTTTCAACATTTCTTTACAATGATTTTCATTATTCTCAAGGAAACATTTGAATTTTTAGCCAAATTCCAAAACAAAAACTATTTTTTTTAGTTTTCAAAACTTTGGCTTTGAATTTAATGATACTTAATAATAAAACAAAGGAAATCAGAAGTGAAAATAGTGTTATTTTAAAAAACTACTGACTAATAGTCAAATGGTTATCAAACGGGGCCTTAAAGTTCATGAAAGAACAATGAAAAGCCCAAGTATATTAATATACCTCTCCCTGTGAGTAATCTTTAGCCTTGTCCCCAGATATGTGGTTCATCATTCCTGGTGGACCGCAGACCTGAGCACATGGAAGAAAGTCAATTATGGATCTAGAAATGACCATGGTAGTACACAACTAGAAAACATATCAAACAAATGTTCCAAGAAAGTTAAAAAAATTCTTTGGTCAGTGGCGTTTAGAAGCCTTAATACGGATAATAGGTTACGAAGAAAGTTTAAAAGTTGGTCTCTCTCGCCCACCCGTTGTAGATTATGCTTAAATGAGGGGGATTCTAATTCTATTGATCATTTGTTTCCTCACTGTGAGTTTGCCTCACGTTCGTGGAGCTACGATGTGGGCCTTTCTTTTTGTCTCCCTAAGGTGGATGATTGGCTAATGAAAGGGTTGAATACCTGGAATTTGAAAGGTAAAGCTAAGGTGGTTGGTAGTTGTGGCGTTAGAGCGAGCTCTTTTGTGGCACTTGTGGAAGGAAATGAATGCAAGAACTTCTCAAGATAAGTCTTTAAGCTTTGGCAGGTTTTGTAATTTTGTACAGGGGTGTTCTCCACCCCAGCCTAGTCTGTTGGTTACTTTTTCGTAATATACAAGTTTCTGATGTTTCTTATAAAAAAATATATATATAATTTCTTTCCATTTCAAAATTCAACCAAAAAATACAGATACAGACTCCTAGTGCAAAAGTTAACTAGCCTCAGTACCAATGCCCTGGCATCTATCGAGGCGTATGTATATGTACATTCAAAACCATGTGGGTGTGGCCGGGACTCAAATGCCTCATCTTCCAATGCATGAAAGAAATTTGTAGCTAGCACCATTACCAGAATTAAGAAAAAACGACGAAATGCAGTTGGTACATATTCCCCCAGTTTCATTGCCCCAAATTCATGGCAGATAAACAACACTGTTTGTGGTATCATTGTGAAACTATATGACATAATTGGATTGTCCTAAATCCTAATAAACAACTTAAAGGCAGTCCATTGGCTAGAACAGGACCTATGTGCCTGGCTCTACAGGCTATACTTATATAATTCACATATCGGTCTACGTCTAGATGATATGAAGGATTGGCCGCTACAAGCCCAAAAGGGATCCATATTTAAATGATCCAATTGATATACAACGGCATGCTTCAATATATTATTATGATAATGGGAACCATAGATGGAATATTTTTCATTTTCCTTCCAACTCGAGGAAAATGACTTGTAGGCTGGTTCTTATTGATCATATCACAATGAGATAGATAAGAACTGCAAAGATTATCAGGTACTAATGTATTACAGCAACAACAACAATAAACACTTACGAGGACTAGTGTGTCATTCCCAGGGGCTGGTAAGCCTTTGATGGCCATATCCTTTGATACGTATCCTTTTCCTCCCTTCCAACTCTTTGATGGATTATCAACAGTGTAGAATACCTACATTTTTATTACCATAGAGTCCATCACTTTCCCTAAGAGACAGGAAGATATATATATATATATATATATATATATATATATATATATATATATATATATATATATTTTGATAAAGAAACAATTTCATTGATTGAATGAAATTACAAAAGGAAGATCCCTAATCCAAGGGAGTTACAAAAAACCTCTCCAATTGGATATCAAAGAGTTATAACTATAGTGATGAAAGAGGGCAACATTTACACCAAGATATAACCAAAAAAACCTATAGAATCAAAGAAGCAATCAATAGAGTGCTCCTGGCAGGAAAAAATATATCAACACAAGCATGCAAAAAATGGGGAATAGTTAAATCATTTTTCAGGGCAAATGTAAAGATTCTGGACATATTTACAGTTTTATTTCGAAATATTAACTTCTATTGTGATGTGAAAAACAAAGATCAAATCAAATCTTATCCTTTTGTCCAACTTTTCTGCTTATGTTCATTATTTTTGTTGTTTAGTTTTTCTCATATTCTATTTCACTTATTTCTTGTAGCACATCAATATTTCAATAATTTGCATGTCTAACACATCTCACAAGTTATAGAGTACACTTCATACATGGACACGCTACTCATCCTATCTTAATATGTCATCCTTCATCTCACAATCATTTGATAGGGCATCCAAGTTCTAAATATTACAGCAACTTTTCAATACTAAACAGATGATACCTTGCCAAACCGAGCATAGCTCAATTGACATAAAGTTGTGCTCTTGACTAAGAGGTGATGGGTTCAATCCTTGCATTAATTAAAATACCTTGGCAAAAAAAAAAAAAAAAAAAAAAAAACCGATGATACCTTTAAATTTGGATGGCTAGATGCAAGTATGTCAAGTTTCTGTTTAAGCAATATGTCATCAGGAGACACATTCCCATAAAGCAGCGACACCTATAAGCATTACTCAAGCAATCATGAAAAAGTTATAGCTGAGCTAATTTTGTGCTTGTACTGCACAAATGAAGGTAGGTTGAAAACCCAACGGGTATCTATATTTAAATGAAGGATTGGCCGCCAAGGAATATTCTTGCCTATCATGCAATGAACTGCACAAAATCTCCTCAAAGCGCAATTACAGGAACCTTGGTTTTCAACTTTACTGTCGGTTTTGGCTTAATCCAGAAACTTTGCAAGAAAAGATCATTGCTCACCTGGGTATTGTCGTCTGGGTTTTTTACTATAGCATCAATGACCTGGAGCATGGGAGTAATTCCTGAGCCACCAGCAATCTGCATGAGCAGAATACAAAATTTGGAGATATCACTTATAGTTGATCCAAGTATTTAGTTACTCTAATTTCAGTTCACAAATAGATCCTGTGCCTGTGCATATAATAGAAATGGTCATTCTCGTTCCAAAGAAAGCTACATGACTTCCTTGTCAATAAAAATATATATATTAAATAAAATCTTAAAACTTTTATCTTTTTAAATTAAATGTTACTAATGGTAACAGCACTGACAATCCAAAAAACGATGATATGGAAAGGAGAGTATCTGAGCTTTTCAATGGGGCTGCACAGCAATTAAGTTATAACTTATAAGTGTGCCTATATTTTCACGAGCAATCTGAGATGATTTGTCTTACCATGCCAATGTGTTTCTTCATATTTGGAGAGTATTTGAGCTTCTCAATGGGGCTGCACAGCAATTAAGGGAGAAGAGAGTGACATATATGATATACAATACATGACCTGAAGGTAACGAGGAAGATAAAATAAATTAAAAATACCCTTTCACTTCAACTACATCCCCAGGTTTCAAGCTAGCAAAATGCTGACTCATTTTTCCTTGAGGATATACCTGCAAAATTCAAGAAAGAAACCACAAACTCGGTAAAACACATCACACTTCATACATAATTTTTTTCTTCAAAAGGATAAGTAGATATCCAATTGAGGAAATATAGGCAGTAGCGTGAAGAACAATATACCTTAACTAGTAGATCAAAGTATCCCTTTGCATCAGGTTCTGATATAGGTGTATACCTGGACAAAAAATGATTAATGAAAAAGAAAAATAAATATACAGTGCATCACATTATGTACATCAATAAATCCAATTCTCATCTTGATGTTTCAAAAAAAAGAAGAAAAAAAAGACTCGCTAATAAAATCATTTCATGAAGATCAAGTAATAAAAAATGGAGGGGTTGGATTGATGGCGAACAAGAAGGTAGCCAATTTCAGTGTCAGTGTGAGTGCTTCTTAGCAACATGGAATGGACTGGAAGTCTCAACTTCCCAAGGAGGTAAGTATTTTGAATCCATAATCAATTGGTTGAATTATAAAAGCCTTTATCATTATGCCAAACCCTCGAAAACTCCAACTTACTGATACCGAATTTTCAATAATCAGATATAGATAAAATTAAAATCAAGCATGCCAATATTTGAACAAGAAGACTTACGGGCGTACAATGTATTTTACTTTCCCCTCAGCATCTTGTCCACTTGGAGCTCTGTGGTTACAACAATTCACCGGGATGAAAAACCAAGAAGTATATTCCTTTTAACTTAGCAATCATGACCATCTTTCAGGAAAAGAAAAATATACCACATATGGTCTAATTGAAAAAGAAGGGTGGAGGACAGAAGGAAAGAGGGCAACATACCTTGTAAGGAGGCATGAAGCGACATTTAACCCCAATGTTTCAGTAGGATCAAATGAAAATCTGCCCCAATTTGTGTATTAGAAAATATTGCAGATATAAAAAGTTCGCCAAAAACTAAAGTACCTACTTTTAATTAGTTGCATTACTGCACATATGACTTGGGTGAGGTTATATTATATTGGAGTGTAGAAAGAAGAAAGCAGCTGAGAGCAAAAAAAAAAAAAAATACTAGTGTGAAGAAATGTAATTAGACCAGTGGCTCCGGTCACTATTCCAAGGGGAAAATTCTGGGCAGTAGTTTTACTAATTGTTTTCTGCTAACCCCACAACAATTTCATACTCTGAAATCTAAAATTAAATATATGTCTAGATACTGCATAGTATTATAAAGGAAGAAATTATAAATATAACACCCTAAGAAACCTGCAAACTGAAATAACAAAAAGTAGTACAAAGCAAATAGATGCTTAATTATCTTACTGAAGTACCATAAAACGGGCATCCTAAATTTTGTACCTGAATAACTGAGTATCATGAGTAACCCGTGCAGTGTCTTGCAACTTGAATCCAATCCATTTATCTGACTTGAGTGCTGGAAGTGGACAAAATCATTTTTCATGGATTAAATAAATATCATTTTCAATTCTCAGCGTGTTATAAAGTATAATCATAAAGAGATTTGCCCCTTCATTAGACTTCAGAGAGACATACTGAAAACTCAGTATTCAAATTTAAAAGTTCATTCGTGCCAGATTTTCTCTTTCTTTTATCACAAAATTGTTCTAGAAAGAGCGAATTAGACAAACTAACCAACTTTTGAGCCTCCCTCTTCACTGCTTTGATCTAGATGAACCTGTGAATAAAATTTACCAATAGAAGGTTAAGCTCCGAAGAGATTCTTCATCCTAGACGTCCGTTAAATTTCAACACTCATAAGAATAAAACGCACCACAATAACCGAATCATACGAACAGATATCTATCATAACGAGCTCAAAACACACCGCAATAACCGAATCATAAGAAAAGATGACAAAAACTAAGCTCACTGACAAATCAATCTATCATAACGAGCTCAAAACACACCGCAATAACCGAATCATAAGAACAGATGACGAAAACTAAGCTTGCTGACAAATTAATCTATCATAACGAGCTCAAAACACACCGCAATAACCGAATCATTAGAACAGATGACGAAACTAAGCTCACTGACAAATAAAAATGAAAATAAATAAGAATGCAATGATTCAATACAAGCAAGCTCAGTCATGGATCATCAAGAGCACCATTATACGCGGCAGATACGATTAGAAACAATATAAGTTCATTCTATAGAGAAATTCGAGCTGAATTACCAAATCGGAAGACGAAAAATACATATACGAGAATCCACCAGAAACTGCAGCGATGGCTCCAATGGGGAATCTGAAGTTAGAGGAGTGGATCTTTGATTGGCTTCCTAATAATGCATTGTAGCGTAGAGCTGGAGCAGCGTTTGCCAGTCTTCTGAAGAACGTAGCCATGATCGCCGGAGGGAAATCGCCGGAGGGAAAGCAAAGAGGGAAGAAAGATGAAACAAAATGTGTAATGAATATCAGAATTTATAAACCCCCCTTTTTTTTTTCTTTTGATTCTTTGAATGCCTTTGCTTCTCCAGTTTGTTTGGAATATTGAAAAAAATGGAAATGTAATGGGACCCACTTTTGAACTTGGGCCTAGTTTTGGGCTTGGATTTGGGCCCTGCTTGAGCCCAATTCGAATGGGAGTTTTTGGGCCTGTCTTTTGAGCCCAATTCAGGTTGGGCTGCCTGCTATAACTTTCCGTAAGTGCCCACTTATACTATTTTATTGTCAAAAATAGCCTTCATATATAAATATTTTCACATTTGTCTTCTTTTGACAAAATATTATATAAAACAAGTTGCTAATTAAAAATTTATGTTGTTTTACATATATTAGTAGCTGATTTGCATTTAAAAGTTAAAAAATTTCAATGATTTAATTAGACGAAATGTGAATGAATAAAAAATTATCTCTAACTTCACATATTTCAACTTTTTTTTTTTTTTTTTTTTTTTTTTTTTTTTTTTTTTTTTTTTTTTTTTTTTTGACAACATGTTGGGGTGGGAAATTTGAACCTAAGACCTCATGGTCACTAAGCAATACATAATACCGTTGAGTTATGCTCTTGTTGGCTAACATATTTCAACTAATATAAAGTAGATGAGTTGTTCAAAAACTAAAAAAAAAAAAAATAATAATATAAAATAAATGATAGTGGATTTTCTATTTTTTTTAAAAATATGGATTTTCTTTTTTACTTTTATTAATTCTCATTTATGTCATCCTTCACCATTAAAACTATTTCCTTGCATATAAATATTTCCATACTTGATTTTTAATAAATATTAAATTCGCTTGTTAACATACATTTGAACTGAATTCAATCTGCATATTGTATAGATTAGTGATCAAGAGGTCATGGGTTCAATCCCTACTCCACATGTTGTAAAAAAAAAAAAAAAAAATTGAATTCAATCTCTCACTCTCGTATGTTGAATTCAAAAATATTAATGTAGATATTTTTTCACCAACTTGCATTATGTGAAAATATTACAATCTACTTCACCATAAAGAGTAAATCAAACGTCACATTTCAAGACTTTTATAATTTTACATGAATTCTGTCTTTCTTCAATTTGGTATAGGGTTGGTCAAATAAAAAGTGGGGACGGTGAATGATATATGAATCCATCACCGATTCAATCCTCTCTCTTCCGTTCTTTGTCTCTCTGCAACGCCATTGCACTCTTCTAGTAATGACGTTGGCTGTTCACCGTCGTTTCCCAATTGTTGTTCTCGTTCGTTATTTAAAGAATTTGCTCGTTGTTCACGCTTTCCTAACATGGGTTTCAACAAAAAAAAAAAAAAAATGGTTATTGCAAAGAATTCTCCTTTTTTTTTAAATACCCATTTCGATTGTGTGCTTCAATATCATTTCGACTTTGTGCTTCAATATGAAGAAAATTCTTCTCTCTTGTGGCCAAAATCAAGATATTGCAAATGGAGATCATTCCTACTCTCACGTCGTTACTTTACTTCGATTTTTTTGTTTCACTTTCTCTCTCCTCTCACCTCCTCCTCCCTCCTTTGAAGGCCCTTCCCCTCCCGTCCTTCAACCACATAGAAATCGATTTTCATCTTTCTTCTCCTTCATTCCTCCCACTAATCTATGTCCAACACTAAAATTAAATTTAAAAAATACCAAAACATAAAGATTTAGTCTATCACAATGTGCCACGGGTTGTAAAAGATGGTTCTAGCCAAACAAGTTTTACTCTTTCGAGATAGCCCTAGTATTTTAAATAATTAATAAAATTATTTAAAAAAAAACAACAACTGAACGACCCAACCCAACCCGAAAATAGAAAGATTGGGTTGGGTTGACTTATATTCTGAGTTAGGTTGAGCGGTTTATCCCATCAACTCAAAATTTGAGGTTAGGTCAAAAAAACAAATCCTTCAAACCCAATTCAACCTACACCCCTAACAAAAACAATTGGGTCCCAATGATTAGAGTTCTAATTCCTTCGAATTTTCATGTTGTGAAAAAAAAAAAAAAATCTTCTAATTTCTCAAAAACCTTTTCAAATCTTGAGGGTAAGAAATCAAACCGAACCGACGCGGTTCGGTTTTAGAGATGTTATATTGTTTTCGGCCCGAACCGAAACGAACCGATGGGTCGGTTCTTTGGTTAATCGAAACCGATCTAAACCAGGGTTTTAGGGTTTATTTGATTTGCGTCTCTTTCGTCCGCAAACTGCAAACGTTCATCCGCCTGAGTTGTTGCCTCCCTTCTCTCATTCTTCATCCGCCTGTGTGCCTCCTTCATCGTCCCTGTCTCCTCCGACCTCCGACGTCGACTCTCCCAACGCCGCCGGACGTTAGTAATCTAAACTCACTCGCCACCGTCAGTGATCGATTGTTGGGGTTTTATTCTAAACTCCGACCTTCGGCTTTCACCTGCGATCTTCAGGTTTTTATTCCCTTCTCTCTCACTTTCACCTGCGATCTATTGTTGGGTTTTTCACCTAATAAATCACCAATAGCTATTTGTTGTTTCTTCTGTTTATTGAAGTGATTTATTAACAGTCAGTAACACGCATATCATAGCTATTCGTTTCTGTTTATCGAAGTGCTTTTGGGTTTGTTTCTAATGAAAAAATGAATCCAAGCTTTGATTGAAATTTGATTGTTGGGTTTCTGAAATTTGAATGAAATTTGAACTCCCACCATTTTGTTTCAGTTCTCTGCCCTTCGAACAACAAAAACACTAAATCTCATCTCTGTTATCTCGTTGGCCGTGGATCATGTTGAAAGTTAGAACTCCCAAGAATGCAAAAGTTAAACGGGCGCTTGAGAAACGCGCTCCCAAAATTGTAAGTTCTTCCATTCCCGAGTCTGTGTAAATCTCTCCATTCATGTGGCAAATAGTTTTCATGGAGATTGAGAGTTTCTGCTGAATGATTTGAAGCATTGTTAAAGAAGTTGTGTATAGTTTTTGAGTTGTTATTATTATTATTTTTCTGTTTGTAACAATGGATTTGATTATCAATTTGAACCGCAGGTTGAAACAGGGAAGAAGACGCTGATACTTCATGGCACAAAAACGAGCGGCGTGTTGAATGCTGTACTGACGGAAATTTATCACCTGAAGAAAGAAAGTTCCGTGAAGTATTCTCGTAAGAATGATGGTATTAAACCATTTGAAAGTGGCGGCGATGCGTCTTTGGAATTTTTCTCTCTCAAAACTGATTGCAGTCTTATCGTGGTGCGTACAATTGTGAATGTTTATAATATTCTAGGCATCTTAGTTTATTTATTTTGCTTAATGGTTTTTAGATGTCTCAAATTATCTAAGAACTTAGCAGCCCTCAAACAGATGAACATATGTAGAAAGACATAATCATGATGTGCATTTCTTTGGGCGAGTTGAGCAATTTAGGAGGCATCTTATTTTGTTAATAGGAAAAACCTCTGTCTTTATGGGTTAAGTTCTGTTATTATAGGATATGAGAGCAGGTACATTGATTCATTCATAATATGTTCATGGAAAAATAAATAAGTGAACAACTTATTGCTTCTATGTTTCCAGTTATTGATTGATGTATATTTATTGCACCTCTTTTGCAGTATGGTTCTCACTCAAAGAAACGACCCGATAACCTTGTCATAGGAAGAACCTATGATCACCACATCTATGACCTAATTGAGGTTGGGGTTGAAAATTTCAAGTCAATGCATTCTTTTGCATATGACAAGAAACTATCTCCAAAGGTGGGGTCAAAGCCTTTCATGACTTTCATTGGCGAAGGATTTGAGAACGTGGAAGAGCTAAAACATTTAAAGGAAGTTTTGCTTGATTTATTTCGGGGAGAGGTAAAAAACCTGGAGCTTTGGCTGACTTGAGTGTGGAGGTTTAGATATAAAAGATATTTATGGTTTTTGCAGGTCGTAGAGAATTTAAATCTTGCTGGGTTGGACCGTGTGTATGTATGTACAGCCATCTCACCAAATAAAGTATTTCTCACTCATTGTGCATTGCGATTGAAGAAATCGGGATCACTAGTTCCAAGAATGGAACTAGTTGAAGTTGGTCCTTCAATGGATATGGTGGTTCGCCGACACCGAGTTCCTAGTGATGGCCTAAGGAAGGAAGCCTTGAAAACATCCAAGGATCAGGCTAAGAAGAAGGTTTAATATGGCTATCTTTTAAATGAATGCTCTTCAGTTTGTGTCTATTAAGCTGTTTATCTAATCTTGTTGTTTACTTCTTCTAGGAGAAAAATGTTACCGATGATGCACTTCAGGGCAAGATTGGAAGGATATATATTCCTGATCAAAAGGTTTGCACATCTCTCCCTCTCTCTCTGTCTGTATGTGTGTATATGTGTTTTCTTGTTGGTTAGATTGAAAATGTTTCATGTTATCAAACTCTTCTTGTCATATGGTTATCCCCAAAATAGTAACTTCATCACTTCACCTGGTACATATTTGGCAAGTCATTTAAATAATTTGATACTCAATTTTGGCCTCATAGATTGGAGAAATGGCCATTCCCAACAAATCGAAGGGAGTGAAGAGAGAACGACGTGAAGCGAAAATGAAGAATAGAGACGATAAGCCAGCCTCTAAAAAGCCAAAAGAAGATTCAGAAAAACCAAAAGAAGTTTCGGAATAGTTCGATTAGGGAGTGTAATACTGTTTGATCCAATTCTCCTCTTGCTAACTCGAGTCGCTGTTGTGAAATGCATAGAAGCATATGCCAATTATGTGGAAGAGCAGGCAGATTATTTATTTGCTTTTATACAATTGTCTTTGGGCTTGAATTTGATTTGCAAGCCTATCTATTATCCTCTTAAGCACTTAGAGTTTGACTGTGAACCTCACTGGTTAGTTAGGACACAATTTTGATGTAGCAAACAGAATGTTCCTTTAAGATTATTAGTTGTGAGAGAGATATCTAAATAGATGTATTGTTTCTGTTATATATCTTTTTCCCTCTTAAGCTTGGTTTGAAAAACTAGCTGGTCTATGGTTGTGTTAGGGATGTGTGGTAAACCAACCTCTGCCCTCTTACTACAATCAAATTGAAAATATCAATATCAATATGGAGATTTCAATTTTAAAGGTATATCAATATCAACAAATCTGTCTTTAAATCAATTTCATTTTTTTAAAATTATTTAAATTAATAATTAAGTTTTTTTTAGGGAAATTGTAACAGATCAATTTAGAGTAAAATAATTAAAAATATAGCACTTTTTAAAAAATTTTGTGGATATGACAATTTCTATCACTGATAGGAGGGTCTATCGCTGATACTAGTCTTTTTTATAGAATTTTGTGTGATAGAAGTCTATTAGTAGTCTATCGGTAATAGTCATACAGTCTATATTTTTTTACCATATTTTCAAAACTTTGCTAAATTTGCAAATTTGCAATTATTTTGGGCCTGATTGTTTGTGTAATCAACATTTTTTTTTATTTTCAAATTAAGTTATAAATATTTTTGTCTTTAGATCAATCTCTTTTTTTAAATTATTTAAATTAATAATCAAGTTTTTTTTACATTCAAAATTAAGTTATAAATATTGGTATTAGTATTTGTATTCATATTAAGATTAAAGATTAATAGATGATATATATATATATTATTTTTTTGAGAAGTTGCAGATATCAATTAACCCTAAATATTCATGTTGAATTCTTCGATTCATGGATATATTGATGGACATATTCATTTATCGACGAATATTTTCATAATTCCTTGTAGATTTGATTCTATCTACACTCGGAGTCAATCTCCTATCGATCCTACCTTCACGCTGCAAAACGGGAGCTCCTAGTGTAACTGCCCGGTGAAACATAACAAAATCTTAGGGTCGCGTATTAGAAGGGCCAGAAGTACGGTAAACTCGGCCAAAATATGACCCCCGAAGGGTCCGACGCACACAATCCTATCCTATCTGAGTCTGAGTTTACCCTTGCACTTCGGACAGCCGCCCGTAGCATCATAAGGACCCCCTTTCAAAGAAAAGAATGGTACGGTACATAAGAAAATGATCTTTCTCAACGTGGTGTATAGCATGAAAAACCTTTCGATACATGCTAGAATGAACATCTTTCTAGAGTCTAGAAGTTACTCATGGAGCAATTTAGATAATAAATGTTGGAAGTTTACCTGCAGTGAGGAGAAAAGAGGTAAGAGTCCTGTGGATGCCTGCCACTTAGGTTTGAAGTTGTTATTCACTGATATGATTTTAATTTCTCTCTTTTTTGGTTCCAGAAAGATTTGAAAATGATCAATTTGTTTTTAGCTTATTGGATGTTAATTCTATATAATGTAAATATAACAAAAGCTACGTTAACACAATCTGTCTTTCTTATGTTATAATTTATAAATAAAAAATGTTAGAAATACTATTTAGCTACCTATTCTTTTCCACAAATCTTAAAATCTGTTCTCGGATTTTCGGTATGTTTAATGTTCAGGCGCCTCGGTTAGGCAGACTAAATGAGTTGGTCTCGACTGTCATTTCGGTATGGAATCCCCCGATTAAAAATGAGTACAAAATGAATGTGGATGCCGCGTGCCACCCGACAGAGAATAAAACAGGTTTGAGTGTGGTCATCGAAAATTTCAGAGGGAATTTGGTAACTGACTCCTCAGTTTGTATCGAGGAGAAGCTTGATTCGTTGTCAGATGAATCCCTTGCTCTCTTCCATGGTTTGAAATTGGCGCCGAGTAAGGGCATTTATAATATGTGGGTCGAATCCGATGCAAGTTTTGATGAAGGCTATTCAATCTCATGCTTTGTAGTTGTCACTCCAAGGGGTTGTGCTTGCTGAGAATAGAGAATGAATGAGCGCCCTTCAGATTAATGACCTGACTTACATCCCTGTTATGATAAATCAATAAGAAAGAATAAGTAAGCGCAGAAGAGCGACACAGATTTATGTGGTTCACTAATATCGTGTTAGCTACGTCCACGGGTAGAAGGAAGAACAGTATTATTACGAAATATGAGAGAATTACAAATGAACAGATACGGGCGGATGAAGTATTAGAAGATTTATATATGACACCCACCTAATACAAAATGGGCCAAAGCCCAAAACAGATAAGTAAAAACTCAAATCAAATTTTTCCTTCATTCTATAATATGTGGGTCGAATCCGAGCGCAAGTTTTGGTGAAGACTATTCAATCTCATGCTTTGCAGTTGTCACCCCAACGGGTTGTGCATGCTGAGATTAGAGAATGAATGAGTGCCTTTCAGATTAAAGACCTGACTTACATCCCGAGAATAATTAATCGGGTAGCTCATAATGTGACAGTTTTTTCCTTGGGGTTCCTCATCTTGGGAGGACCCTCTACCAAGTTGGCTTCAACTTTTACTACTATCTGACGGTAGTCTCGGTAATTCTTATAGGCCTTCAGGCCTCGTTTCTTAATTAATGAAAGTTGTTTGTTTGAAGTTAAAATAACATTGCAACTCAAAGGGAACACAGTCAACCAATATGACTCTCTGTACTTTAAAATGGAAGTTAGAGAATGATGTGGAAAATTCTGAATAATAAGATAGAATGGAAGTGCATAATTCAATTCATTTTCTAAGTAAATAAATCATTCAATCTTTATAGTTCCTTCAACTGGATATAACTGCATCGACCTTCAAATATGGGTTCCAAATTTCTTATGGTTTAATGAAGCTTCCAATTCAATGATGTGACAACCACTGACAAAATAGTCACGATTTAACTATGGTTAGCCAAAGAGACCAAAGCTTTAGGACCAAAAATCTTAAAGAAAAACAATTTAAAACTCGATTTCTAAATAGTAAATTACTAAAACATTAAACGAGTTCTTTTCGAGCACGTGGTTGAATAACTTGAATTTGGTACATGGTTTGTCAAATAAAAAGTGAGGAATAAGAATGTTATATGAATATAAACTATTTTTTGTAACTTTTTTTTTTAAAAAGACACCGTTTATTATGGTCCTCCAATTTTTGTCTAAAAACGATCATTTACGATCATTTTGGTCATTTTTTTTATGAGTGCACTCTTCTTTTGTATTTTTTGAATGTATGGTTTGAGAATTTCATTAACTTACTGCTCCAAAGATTTAGGACCAAAAGCCTTCAGAAAAACACCTTAAAACTTGATCCCTAAACAGTTAAATTCTCAAAATCTTAAACGAGTTCATTTGAAGCACGTGGTGGAATAACTTAAATTTTGTACATTGTTGGTCAAATAAAAAGTGGGGAATTTGAATATGATGTGAATATAAACTTTTTTTGTGAATTAAATTTTTTTAGAAAACCGTCTAGTTCTCCAATTTTAGTTTAATAATGGTCATTTTTGTCAATTTTTTATGAGTACATTTTTCCTTTTCTTTTTTCAATGTATGGTTTGGGAAGTTAATTAACCTAAATGTCCAAAGCTTTCCGACCAAAAGTCTTAAGAAAATTACATTAAAACTCGATCCCTAAATCGTAAATTCTCAAAATTAGATATAAGTTCATTTAAAGCACATGATTGAATACTTGAATTTGGTACATGATTGATCAAATAAAAAAGGGGAATTTGAACTTGATATGAGAATGTATAAAAAAAAAAAAAAAAAATGTGAATTAAAATAATTTTAAAAAACTGTTTACTATAGTCTTCAAATTTTGGAGAATTTGAATGTGATATGAATATGAAAAAAAATTATGAATTAAAAAAATATTAAAAAAAGCTGTGTACTATAGTCCTCAAATTTTGGTTTAAAAACGTTCATTTTACAATTTTTTTATGAGTACATGTTTCCTTTTATTTTTTTAATTTATAATTTGGGAAGTTAATTAACCTACAACCCCAAAACTTTATGACCAAAAGCCATTAGAAAAACATCTTAAAACTCGATTCCTAAACAGTAAATTTTCAAAACCCTAAACGAGTCCATTCAAGCACGTGGTTGAATAACTTAAATTTGGTATATGGTTGGTCAAATAAAAAGTGGGGAATTTGAATGTGATATGAATATAATTTTTTTTTTAATTAAAAAATTTGAAAAAACCATTTACTATTGTCCTCTAAATTTTGTTTTAAAACGATCTGTTTTTTATAAGTACATTTTCTTTTCTTTTTTCAATATATGGATTGGGAGGTTAATTAACCTACTACCCATGCCCCAAGGCTTTAGGACCAAAAGCCTTGAGAAAAATACCTTACAACTCCATCCCTAAACTATAAATTCTCAAAACCCTAAACGAATTTTATTTCCGGCACATTGCTAAATAACTTGAATTTGGTAAATGGTTTACTATAGTCCTAATATTTTGGAGAATTTGAATGTGATATGAATATAAAAAAAATTATGAATTAAATAATATTAAAAAAACTGTATACTGTAGTCTTAATTTTTTTTTTTTTTTTTTTTTGTTTAAAAACGTTAATTTTGGTAATTTTTTTAGGAGTACATTTTTCTTTTTATTTTTTCAATTTATGATTTGGAAAGTTAATTAACCTACAACCCCAAGCTTTAGGACCAATAGCCATAACACCTTACAACTCGATCTTAAACCGTAAATTCCCAAAACCCTAAACGAGTTTATTTCAAGCACGTGATTGAACAATTTGAATTTGGTACGTGTTTGGTCAAATAAAAAGTGGGGAATGCCAATGATATATGAATATAATTTTTTTTTTGTGAATTAATTTTTTTGAAAAAACCGTTCACTAGTCCTCCAATTTTTGTCTAAAAACGATCAGGTCAATTTTTTATGAGTAAATTTTCCTAGTCTTTTTTTGATAGTATTGTTTGAGAGGTTCATTAACCTACCTTCTCAAAGCTTTAGAACCAAAAGCCTTAAGAAAAATACCTTACAACTCGATCCCTAAACCATAAATTCTCAAATCCCTAACCGAGTTCATTTTAAGCACGTGATTGAAAAATAACTAGAATTTGGTACATGTTTGGTCTAATAAAAAGTGGGGAATGTGAATGATATATGAATATTAAAAAAAATAAATATGTCACACCCGCCCCGGATTATCCTCCTGAACCTAGGACGTGGCGTGCCGACAATAAATCTCAATAAAACAATGAAATCTATTGTCAAACTTAGAAAAACTGGACACATTTTGAAAACAATATGTGGTTAGCAAAAACTTTATTGAAATAAAATCCATAAAAAATTTCGACAGAGTTTCCTCTAAAAATTGGATGAATCACACCTGAAATGGAAAACTTTACACTTCAAAATGTTTGTCCTCATTTAACAACCAACTATAACTCATTGCATCTTCCCGTACACTACTGTTCAGAGGCTAGCCATAAACTTAAAATCACATCAAGAGGTTCAATACTGAAAAATATGCAATTTTAAGTGTATAAAGCTTTTATAAACCTCAATGTAGTATCATATAATTAAAAATCATGCTAGTCACTCTAGTTAACAAAATCAATGCATCAATACTATGTTCATATGAAAAATGACATGTAATCTAGATAAGACTGGTGGCAGATCTTGACCTCGATAGGCTTGTCGGAAACTCAAATGCTACCTGTTGAAATTTTTTAAAAAGAAAGAGTGAGCTTAAAAAGCCCAGTGAGTGGTGAGTTAAAAAAAAACATGCTCTCAGGAAAAACTATTTTATATTCAATAGAAGTTCAAACTCGGTTAAACCTTATAAATGGACAGCATTTTAAATTCTCAAGATAAATAAATCGTTCATAGAGATCTGTAACAAAAACTCTTTAAAACATGTAGTCGTATGCTAGAAAACTCTTCACCAAACTTGTACACGGATCTCTGTCATACTGGCGTAGATAAATCTCAATACGCACAGGAGAGCAATCTCTGTCATACTATGCATTAAGTAATCTCGAGATACATAGCAGAGCCAATATCTCTGTCATACTATGTACTGAGTAATCTCAAGGTACATAGCAGAGCAAATCTCTGTCATACATGCACGCAGAGCTACCCCCAAAGGGCTAAACACCCTAACACACGGCCCAAAGCCTCTGTGTGTGCTAGAGTGGGCCCAAAGAGCTCTTTATCTCTAGTATACTATGGAAACACATTCACATATTATACGGGTAATCACCATGGGTACATAGATTCAGTAGTTTGAAAACAGCTCTCAACATACAACTTTTAACTTTGTCGAGTTACTTTAAAAATCATACTTTCTCTAGGATCTCATAAATTCACAATTCGAAATTAAATTCTCTCATAATTCCCAAATCGTTCTAGAAATCATACTCTTGCTCTAAAATAACATTTTATAAACTTTAAAGATTCCTCGAACAACATAAAACACTCTAAATTCTCGAATAATCATAAAATATCTCAAATATTCCTCAAATGATAATTCTAGTTAAAAATGTAAATATAAATCTTTTGAAATTTCATAATAATAATTAAATAATGAAATCATTTCATAAAATAAACCAGTCACAACTACGACGGGCGAGGTTTGTTCGAGTCGTAAATGATTTCATTCTCTGTTTGTCTTGAAATACTAATTTGCCAACATATTACTAACCGTATACAACTTATACCCCAAACTAGAGCACAACAACACCATATTACTCCAAGCTTTACTTTCTCCTTAACTCATGAGGTATAACCATAATTTTTTTATGAATTTAGCTTTAAACTAAGTAATTTAGATCATAACTCCTAAAATAAAGTTCTCAATAAATTTCATGGTACCATTCTCCTTACAAGTTTTCAATCTTCTCCTTCCTTTTTCTTCCATGAGCAAACTAATTGGTTTTCTTTTCTCTAAGAACTTGCAACTTCTACATAAAAAAAAAAATAACCCCTGTTCAGACGCGAACGACGAATGGAAATTCGACACGTGCAAATGAAATTTGAATTGTATTTATGTGCGTAGTGGATTACAATCTCTAATGTTTGATCCTCTGATTCTCTCTCTTAAATGTAACCGTACTCGAGGGCTTCACAGCTTGTTCTCGAGGTTGAATCTTCAGCTTCGCGTAGCGGTGAAGTCTTCAGGTGTTTGATCTTCAGGTGACGTTCAGTCTTCAGGATTCAAAGAGTCTTTCGTTGTTTGAGAATTCTCTCTGAGTTCTTAGGAGAAGAAATTTTCTGAATCTTGAAAATGAAAATGAGCTCTCTATTTATAGAGTTCTCATGGGCCTGGTGGGCTTCGGCTTGGATCCAATGGGCTTGGGCTTGGACGCAATAGGCTTGACTATAATGAGCTTTTGAATTTTGAGCCCGATGGGCCTGACCTTTGGGCCAAATTGTCTTTTGAATATCTTCTCTGGACCGATCCGATTTCGAGCCCAATTACAGTGTGACCGAATTTGCTCGGTCAAGTTTATTTGATCCACCGGCCGTGATGAAGACACGTAGCGACCGTTGATTGGCCGAAATTTCTCGGTCAACAACCCCATTCAATTTTATCTTTGAAAAGAAAACATGATTTTCACCAATTTTCCCTCTTTCAACTCAAATATTACTTTCACCCTAGTTCACTACAAGAAAGTTGACATTTTTCGAAGGTCACAACCTTCGAAAAAACCCTACAGGAACCTTCGATAAATCTTTTTTCGAAGGTTAACTGAACCTTCGAAAAGTGTCGAAATAAATTTCGTCGGGAAAAGCTTTTCAAAGGTTCATTAACCTTCGAAAATTAGTTTTTTTTCGAGGGTTCATTAACCTTCGAAAATTAGGTTCGTTAACCTTCGAAAATTAGTTTTTTTTCGAGGGTTCATTAACCTTCGAAAATTAGGTTCGTTAACCTTCGAAAATTAGTTTTTTTCGAGGGTTCGTTAACCTTCGAAAATTAGTTTTTTCGAGGGTTCGTTAACCTTCAAAAATTAGTTTTTTCGAGGGTTCGTTAACCTTCAAAAATTAGTTTTTTCGAGGGTTCGTTAACCTTCGAAAATTAATTTTTTTCGAAGATTCATTAACCTTCGAAAATTAGTTTTTTTTCGAGAGTTCATTAACCTTCGAAAATTAGTTTTTTCGAGAATTCATTAACCTTTGAAAATTAGTTTTTTCTGGAATTCATTAACCTTCGAAAATTAGTATTTTTTCGAAACTTCATTCACCTTCGAAAATTAGATTTTTACAAGGTTAGAAAAAAAAAAGATGAATCCCAACCGGTAGTAAATGGGGTCAAATTAGTTTTTTCCGAGGATTTTTCTTATTTTTAAAGGTTTATAAGGTATTGGAAAATATTTTTTTTAAGCACTTAGAAAGTCATTCCAAACAAGTTTTTAGAAAAAAAAATCAGTTCAGCTGGGAACTCTTCTAATTAAGAAACTATGGAGATCTTATTTCAAGTCACAAAAGTAGTCAAAGGAGCCACACCAAAGATCTTGTGGCATATGAGACCATAGAACTCTAGCCTTATCTAAAAACCTTTTCCATTCCGCTGGGCATGCAAACCTCTCTCCAAGCCATTGAAAATGGAAAGAAAAAAAAAAAAGGCATAGGTTTCTGTGTATGGAGCAATTACATCATGCCAGTAATGAATGATATTGGTTAACTAATTTAGAATGATAGGCATAGACCAGAATATACACCTAAAACTAACATTTAAACAAAAAAGGGGAAGTTGACATTAATGGTAATTATACTTGAATGTTTCAAGAAGATTTCAACACCTTCTAATGAAGGAAGCTGTTGTTGGAACACAAAGGAGTTCCTATAAGAGTTGCAAGTTAGATAAAGGAGTAATAAGAGTTGCCATCTAGTAACTAACATTTACAGAATATTTTCCACAGGAAAGAGAAAAGAAAGTAAGGAGAAGATGAAGAAGAGCACCGACATGTTTACGATCACTCGGTTTTCCAGATTTGGCAAGAACATCAATCTCAAGAAGGCTCATAGACATGAGGCCAAGAGTGAGGCCAGACATCAACCCAACAAACAACACCAAGAAGATGACTATTCCAATGCGCCTGATAAATCCTGTAGTGCAGCAACTATATTCCACTCCCATTTTCAGTGCTAGCTTCTTCTTCTTGACTTGGTGTTGGTAATTCAGAAACTAGCTAAAAGCACTCAAATTCTTGGAGACAGGAAAAAGAAGAAATGCTATGCATGTTCCAGCTTGGATTCTGTATGGCTAGTTAATTGGTGTATGGTTTTCTTTTTAGTATTGGTTCAAGATTGTACTTCAAATACAAGGCGGTTTAAATCATGTTCTTATATTTCAAAATTTTAAAGAGCAAACAATCGGTAACATGCGCAATCGGAGGGCATAGATACAGAAACAAAAAGAAACCAGAAAGTAGAATCGACAAACCAGAATGAGATCGAACAAGGTGTTCTGGTCGACTTTGATGAATTCGCTGTCCCTGTGATGGTGGAGATTACACTATTCCGGGAATAGGAATGCTCTCAGCAGCAGGTAATGTCACCAAGCGTAGTAGCTCCAATGAGAAAACGACCCCCAGGAAATGAGAGATGATAGTGTTTGCAGAAGCCTGCAGAAATAAAAGTTAAAGAAGTCATTAAATAACACAAGGCCATTAGAAATTATTTCTCCTACTGAGCAAATCTAGCAAACAAATGTGCCTTTATCTAGTAGAGGTGCAAAGTTATTCAAATTAAACCACCTGTATAAGTTGAGGTGCCAAGAAGTAAGAATAAGTCATCTGCAATTAAACAATGATATAAGAATAACTTTAGCTAGATAAATAAAAAGGTTTAACAAATTAAAAAAGATTAATAAGTTTTGATGAACTCACTACAGTATGAGTAGAACCAATAACAATGTGAAAGCCTATTTCTCCTGCAAATTATATCATTGCAAAATGTATAAGTAAAACAAAGAAAAAACAAACAGATTACCAGGTGTAGTGATAGGGGAATTTGTCATCCTTAGCTTGAATTCGGGCATTGCTCTCAAGCAGGTTGTTGTGAACTCGCTGAAAGGAAGCAAGCCATATGGTCACGAATTAGTGTGATCCGAGGCCATGAACACGAGAAGAAGCATCAGCAGAGAAATTCAAAACTAAGAAAATAGGTTAAAATCTTGTTTTGATCATTAAATTTCATACTTATTTAGTCTTGTACTGCTAAATTAATAAAACCATAAACAAAACCTAACCGAATTTAGATTCAAAATCGTCTCAGTTTGAAATTGCAGAGAGGAAAATTAATCGATTACACGGACCATTCCGAGAGTGTAGCCGACAGAAACGCACAATTTGAGAAATCGACGAGTCGATTCGCACCAGGTTTTGGGTTCGATTTCAAATGCTTTAGGTCCAGCTTTGAATACCACAATTGGATGCAGAGCCAATCGATTGAACCTTTTACATCTATGATTCGCCAACAAAATTTCACATAAACATCAACCTACTGAGAAATTAAACAAATAACAAATTTCATACTTATTTAGTCTTCTACTGCTAAAATTGAACAAACAAGAAAGGCAAAATGATGATTGGAACCTGATTATAGAGCTCCTCGACCTGACCACAATCAAGACGCTTCTCAATTTGCTCCCAGACGTCTTCCTCTTGGCAGACCTTCAAGCGGTGACGCGTGAAGCACTCGATCGCCTTACGGTATCCTTCGTCCTCTGGAATAACGATCTTCTTTAGGGTTTTATCCATCAATCATCTCGTGCATTATGGGGACGAGGGCTCACCCTTCAGACTAACTGCGACTATCGATGGGGTGAACTATAACTTTACAAAGATAGTGATAAAGTTTGCACAACTTTAATCGAAGGTTTTTAAAAACCTTCGATTAAAGTAGATTTTTTTTTTTTAAATCGAAATGAATATATATATATATATATATATATATATATATATATATATAAAGGTTTCTAATGACTTTCCATAAAAGATAATACTTTTTTTTTTTATTATAAATTTTTCTCTTTTTTAAAGGTATTTAATAAACTTTAATCTATATTTTTTTTTTAAGGCTTTTAATAACTTTTAATAAAGAGTATATTTTTCGAAGGTTTTCAATAACCTTCGATAAACATATATTTTTTTCGAAGGTTTTTTATAACCTTCGACAAAGAGTCTATATTTCGAAGGATTTTAATAACCTTCGATAAATGTATATCTTTTTTGAAGGTTTTTTTATAACCTTCGATAAAGAGTCTATATTTTTCGAAGGATTTTAATAACCTTTGATAAATGTATATCTCTTTTTCGAAGGTTTTTTTATAACCTTCGATAAAGAGTATATTTTTCGAAGGATTTTAATAACCTTTGATAAATGTATATCTCTTTTTCAAAGGTTTTTTTATAACCTTCGATAAAGAGTCTATATTTTTTGAAGTATTTTAATAACCTTTAATAAATGTATATCTTTTTCGAAGGATTTTAATAACCTTTAATAAATGTATATCTTTTTCGAAGGTATTTTATAACCTTTGATAAAGAGTCTATATTTTTCGGAGATTTTTTAATACCCTTGATAAATGTATATCTTTTTCAAAAGTTTTTAATAACCTTCGATAAATCTAGATATTTTTCAAAGGTTTTTTTAATACCTTTGATAAATGTATATCTTTTTCGGAGGTTTTTAATAACCTTCAATAAAGAGTATATATTCTTCAAAGGCTTTTAAATACCTTCGATAAATGTAATCTTTTTCGAAGGTTTTTTATAACCTTTGATAAAATATGGTCGAAATAGACCAATTTTGTTGTAGTGGTTTCCCAACAAATTGAGGGAAGTTCCCAACTTTGGAAGAGAAACCATAAAACAATTTAAACAATTTAAACAACCTATTTTTTTTTTTCTTTTTGTTTCCTAACATTTGTGTGGCTTCTGTGAAGCCACATTTTTTTTTTCTTTTCTTTTTCTTTTTTATATTATTCTTATTTTTAAACTAACTCAAAAGTATTGGAATAGGTGTTACAAAATATGTGCATTAACTTAAGAAAATAAGTTTAAAATTCGATTCCTAAACTATAAATTCTCGAAACTTTAAACGAGTTCATTTCAAACACGTGGTTGAATAACTTGAATTTGGTGCATGGTTGGTCAAATAAAAAGTAGGCAATTTGGATGTGATATGAATATAAACTTTTTTTTGTGAATTATTTTTTTTTTGAAAAAATCATTTCAATTTTGGTCTAAAAATGGTCATTTTTTATTTTTTTTATTTTTATTTTTTTAATGTATGGTTTGTATACTTCATTAACTTTCACTCCAAAGTTTTAGGACCAAAAACCTTAAGAAAAACATCTTAAAACTCGATCCCTAAATTGTAAATTCTCAAAATCTTAAACGAGTTCATTTCAAGCACGTGGTTGAATAACTTGAATTTGGTATATGATTGGTCAATTACAAAGTAGGAAATTTGAATGTGATATGAATATAAACTTTTTTTGTGAATTAAAAAAAATTGAAAAAACTATTTACTATTGTTCTCCAATTTTTGTTTTATAACAGTCATTGTTTTTTGTGAGTACATTTTTCCTATGTATGATTTGTGAGGTTAATTAAGCTACTGCTCCAAACCCTGAATCCAACCATGAAGAACGACCTCCACTCTTAATTCTCACCCATACAATTTACACTCATTTAAGATGTCAGATATTCGAATTATCATCCCATATTTTTTTCAATTTAGCATCTAAATTTTTAAAAGTTTTAATTTAGTCTCTTATGTTTATAAATATTTTTTTTAATTTAAATTCTTGTTGTTGGTGAAAGATCATTTTTTTTTTTTTTTTTTTTTACAACATGTTTGCAAAGTGAAGGTCAAAATTGGTCGATAATAATAGAAAAAGGAAATATTATACCCTTTTGAAGAGGAAAAAGGTTTTTAAGAAAGAAATATTTATAATTGTCCAAAATTTTATAAACTTTAGTAGATATTTTGAGTAGAATATTATATCCAAGGAAAAGCCAAAATATCTACAAATTTCTTAAAATCATGAATTATAAATATTTCTTTCTCAAAAGCTTTTGTCTTCCTCAAATATTAAACTCAAGAACACTCAAATATTAACAACCATATTAAATCAAATCAAATTTCTTTCACATTTATAACTCATTGTTATTCAAGAATTTAATTATCTTCTTCACAAACTTATCACTTTCTTCCTTTCCAATTCCAATCAACGTTAAACTTTGATTAGCCTGCCTAATTAAGAATTTAACAAAAACAATTATATAACTTTATGTCAATTAAGTTATGTTCGGTTTGACATATATATATATATATATTTTGAGAGTTGAGAACAACAAACTGTAATATTTTCTTTCGCTCATATTTCTAGGTCCCAAAATCAAACCGCTCATGTTTTGGCTCGTCGTTCTAGCGTGGAGGGAATGTCGATAGAGTGGTGGGTTTCGCTCATATTTCTAGGTCCCAAAATCAAGCCGCTCGTGTTTTGGCTCGTCGTTCTAGCATGGAGGGAATGTCGATAGAGTGGTGGGCTTCGCTCATATTTCTAGGTCCCAAAATCAAGCCGTTCATGTTTTGGCTCGTCGTTCTAGCGTGGAGAGAATATCGATGGAGTGGGGAGGAAGCCCACCTGAGTGGCTTTTCGATACTCTATGTTCTAACCTTTCTTCGTTTTAAATTTGTATTTTTTAATCTTAAAAAAAAAAAAAAATGGTCAAGAGGTTGTCATCATATCGAACACCAAGTATCCCAAAGCACATATTTCAAAACAGTCTTAGCTAGCTTTAATTTCTTGAACTTACAACTTTGATGTTTTTTAAACCCTTTTGGGATTGACTAATCAAATATAGATTAGACCCAAGTTGGCCTAGGCTGGAAGAATTCTCTACATATAATTTAATATATATTTGACAACTACATTTATTTTCATAGTGACTGACACTGGAACTAATCTTTAAGAAAAGCAAATTAAGCAGTTTAATAATATTTTATTTATTTATTATTCCAGAGTTTATGAAAGTAGGAGACCCTTTTGACCAAGAGTTTTTTATTATACAAAAAAATTAGAATTTTAATAAATTATAGAATAAATAATGGAATGGAAGCTGCCCATGATGATATGTCTGAAGAAAACAACAATTCAGAACACACTGTTGTCATAAAAATCAACTTCATTTCTGAAGTCATCTATGCATCCCCATGTCTTTTTGTTTTTTTTTTAAATTTTAAAATTGGTCCAACTACTTTCACTGAAATTTATGCCTTCCCATTTTAATACATGTAATTTTGGGTAATTTAATGACTACAGATTTCTACCCTCACTTGAAAGTGGATAGTGGATGATGTCTTAATTTTGTGAAAATGTCGATGAAAATATCTATAAAATGACGATGTCGATGGATAGTTCTAAATTTTTTTTTTTTTAAATAATTTAAATTAATAGATAAACATTTTACACTTTTGAATGAGTTAAAATATACTTATTATAATATTATATTCACGTTAGGTTAATTTTTTTTTCTTTTTAATATTTCATCGATTTTGTAGAGTAGTCGATTCACCCTTCCTGTCGATGTCGAACCTATAGATATATGGAAATATCGATGAAGATTTAATACCATGGTTTTATATATGTTAATTATAGGAAAGGGGCTTGCTTCTCGGGTGGCTCGCACCCCGGGTGGTGCGGCTGAGCCAGAGTGGACTCAGCAGTCGGCCTATGTTTTCGGGCGCACGTGTAAAGGCATGATTAGTTCCACAAATCTCACTGCACTGACCATAGTAAACTCCTTCTCGTTGTACCAAAATGGAGATCTGATTTAAACGACCAGGTACAACATCACATTTGACACCTCAGGAAGGTACAACCCAACTATGAGGTACATCAACAGGTGTTACAATAATACGTAATTGAGCTAATGAATTTAGGGTTAGGGTTAGAGTAGGTTTTTTTTTTTAATTTTTTTTTTTTTTTTACATTGTACTATTATAGTAATATAAGCTAGCCTTCATTTGAGATTATGGTAATTTTTGAAATAATTGTCGATAATTATATTTAAAAAAAAAATCGGTGGAAAAGAATTGAGAGCTAATGAATTTAGGGTTAGGGTTAGAGTAGATATGAATAGTTTTTTTTTTTTTTTTTTTTTTTTTTTTTAATTATTATTTTTTACATTGTACTATTATAGTAGTTTAAGCTAGGCTTGATTTAAAATTATGATAATTTTTGAAATAATTGTCAATAATTGTGCTTCTAAAAAAATCGACGATAAAATTGAGTAAATTAGCGTCACTTGAAAAACAGAGATTATAGTGTTTGGTAAATTAAAATATAAAATTGTTGTTATTTAGCTCTAACGAACAAAGTAGACATATTATTTTAATTATTTTTATATTGATATGTAATATCTAAGTTTGATATAAGATAATTATTCAAAATTTTATATTATTTAGATCAAGATTTCATTACAATTTAAATACAAAACAATATAAGAAAAATATAAATGAGGGAAACAAATGTGTCACAGAACATAAATTTTTAGAAAAACCGATTTCAAAAGCAACTACTAGACTTTATATAAATTAATAAATAATAAGTTCTATCAAACACAAACATTTAATTAACCTAAGTCTTATATTTTATACATTTTTGTTGCTGTTTTTTTTCTATCTGTTTGTGATGAGTTCATATGCTTGACAGTCTTCATTGTGGAGCTGTCAGGTTGGCCATGTTTGGTTGCTCAGTAAATTTGGTACAAATATTGCTCAAGATGATGACCAGAAGATTTCTTTTTTTTTTAATTTTTGGTCAGAAACATTTTGGTTCTTTTCTAACTGTTCTTCTTCTCAGACATTGTCTTTCTCATTTGTTTTGTATTAAATTTATTTGACTTTTTTCAGTCTAGTAATAATTTAGCTTTATAACCAAAGCAGAAGATCCCATGTTTTATTGATGTTTTAAATACTTTTATCTCATAATCTAAACTTCTAGTAAAGGTGATTAAATATTTGTTCCACACTTTCTTATTTTAGTAAAACTATAAGAGCCTATAGGGACTGAAAATGTTTTAATTTAAGTGTTAAAAAAATATTTATAAGCCCTTTCAAAACTCATTTTCAAACTGTTTCTAAAGATTGGGTTACACACGGATTGACTTAGGATCAAAATTCTTGAGACAAGAACAAGTTCCTTGGCACAAGAGTCGAACACTCTACAAAATATGATGATCAATAATATTCCTACTTGAATGTTCTTGGCATGCAACTCAAGATACGAATTGCTAAAGGGATCAAGAAGCTCTCCGTGCTAAATTTAACAAAAAAAAAAAAAAAACACATATGTTTGTATAAATTGTTGGAATGCCTTGAATCTGTTATGAAACCCTCTACGACTGGTTGGAAGGCAACTCTGCAGCCTACAGTTACTTTGTCAACTACTGAAGCAGAGTACATGGCCTTAACAGAAGCTGCTAAAGAAGTGATATGGCTGAAAGGGCTAGTTGGTGACCTCGGTTTGCATCATGATCAGGCCATTGTATATTGTGATAGTCTCAGTGCAATATGTCTGGCTAAGGATCAAGTCCATCATGAGAGGACTAAGCACATAGATGTGTGAGATATCATTTCCTGAGAAGTGAGAAGAAGGTTAAGGTGCTGAAAGTAGGTACTGCTGATAATCCTGATGATATGTTCACCAAACCAGTTCCTCATGGCAAGTTCCAACATTGTTTGGACTTGCTAAATATTTTGAATTGTTGATGGCCCCTTATGGGGCATTCTGAGGCAGAATGAGAGTTTTGTGTACATCTGGTAACTTCGTGTTGCATCTGATATTTTTTGTCAGTTGTGGGAGAATTCAAGTCAAGGTGGAGATTTGTTGGAATGCCTTGAATTTGTTATGAGACCCTCTACGACTGGTTGGTACGGGGTCCAGGGGTGGAGCGCCCTGGTGGGGTATGGGGGCAACGCCCCTACACGAAAAATATGATTTGGGTTTTTACTTATCTGTTTTGGGATTTGACCCATTTTGTATTAGGTCATTAGAAGGATGTCATATATAAATCTTTTAATGACTTCAGCCGCCCCTGTTCATTTGTAATATCTCCTACTTCGTAATAATACTGCTCTCCCTTCTGTCCGTGGACGTAGCTAACACGAAGTTAGTGAACCACGTAAATCTGTGTCGTTTTTCTTCTGCGCTTACTTATTTTTTGTTATTGATTTATCGTAACATAACTTAATAACTTAATAACGAAGTTTTATATAGCCTCCCAAAATTCTAGACACCCCATCAATAATTGGAAAAATGGTTAAATTATCCTACTTAATATGCCATAAAAGGTTAAAATTGAAAAACGATAAAATTACATCAAAATTATTAAATAAACAAATATGAATAATAATTTAATGTACTTTATGGTTCATATAATTTATAATAACCCATCAACTTAAATTTTCGGAACTCTAACACTAAATTACTGTTGAACATAACATAAGGGAGGTTCATTTCTATATGTTTGAATTCTTTATAAAAATGACATTTTCTCTCCAATTAATATCGATTACCACTTTTCGATCCTTATACTAATTTCTAAATCTTCGGATAAAAGAAATTTACTGTAACCGAAACAGATCGACGACAAATTTAAAGAAAGAGAGAGAGTGAGAAGAAGGGTTAATGGTTGAAGTAAAGGGGAGAAGAATGTATGGGGCAAAGTGATGGAGGAATGGCTAAGTGTTAGAAGATGGTATTGAAAAACTTCTGCAACTTTGCCAGGTTTTGCTGAGACTGCTGCCTGAAATGGAAACCAAAGAGAGAAGATGATAAGATCCTGCATACAAAAAGTGGTGAAATTGAAAAGCAAACAATATAAATATAAATATGAAGAAAGAATTTCAAAAAACTGTCTGTTTTATATGTATTGTACATGGAAGAAAGAACTATATATCTATCAAAAGTGATGTCAAAGTGTTTTTCCAAATCCCACATAACTGGGGGATAAGATTTGCTTTTAAACCCCCCAACTCAATATATTCTCTCTCTTTCATCTCTTTTTCTCTATCTCATGGTGACTTTTATGATCATATAGCTACTAATATAAATATCTAGAGATAGGGATGTAATTTGGATTTAGAAGTACTTTACATCACTTGGAAACCACTTGAGATGATATAATTATATTTAAATTATAAATTTAGTATTACGAAAGAATCCAACAACAAATAATAAGAGCCCAAGAGAATCGACACAGAATTTACGTGGTTCATTAACGTTGTGTTAGCTACGTCCACGGGTAGAAGGGAGAGAATAATTATATTACAAATATGAGAAAATTACAACAATGACAGACAAGGGAGCGGCGACAGAATGTTTATATATGACACCTTTCTAATGACCTAATACATAATGGGTCAAAGTCCAATACAAATACAGAATGGTAAAATACAACACAAATTTTGGTTCGAGGGCGTTGTAGCGGGTCATATAACAAACTCAAGACATTCCAATATTTAATCTCTCAACTTTCAAGTATTTTGTGTGTCCTTGAACTTTATCAATTTTTTTTGTCTAATAACTTCCAAAGAACCTATTATATTAGACATAAAGTTGAAAGTTCAAGGACTCGGCTGGTAATTTAACCTATAATTATGTGATTCTATGAAGTGATTTAACTTCAAAACTTAGGTTTAGGTCCAAATGTAAATATCAAGAGATGTTTGGATTAGGGTTTGAGAAAAAACCAAGTCTGAAATAATAAAGTGATTTGTACTTATATTGGGATATAAAGTAATTAACTTCTCAATCTTATATGTTTATATTAGGGAATTATCTAGGTTAGAAAATATTTAGTATTTAGTTAGCATTTATCTTATTTCATATGTATTTTTGAAAATTAGGTTTAGCCATTATGTTGTATATATATACATTCTCTTCTAAATGAAAATCAAGAGAAAATCATTGATTTAGCGGTTAATCTAAAGCACATATTTGATATGTAAAAATTAATGTGTAGTTTGATATGGTTTGAGAAATGTGTTATTTAGCTGTTAAGTAGCTTTGTATATATTTATTAGTTTGTAGTATGTAAAAATGTAAAATAGTAGTATGTAGTTCAGAAGTAAGCCAAATCCTACGAGCCGACTCCGAGGTAGATTGGTCCCTGACAGGTATTTTTGTTACGTAGACCACTCCATAGGAGTGATATTGTCTACTTTGGACCTAAACTCTTGGTCACCCCAAAAGACCACATATCAATGGAGAATGTTGTCCCTCCTTATATACCCATGATCTTCCCCTCTTCTAACCAATGTGAGACTTTGGTCGCACTCCCAACAATCCTCTCCTCGAACGAAGTACCACCGAGTCTCCCGTCTAGATACTCTTATCTAGGCCAACTCCTTCACCGGAGCATACCACAGATCTCCACCAATGACTACACCTGAGGCTCACCATATCTTTGTTCGACACTCGAAGATTTCACCGACATGGTTAAGTTAGGGGCATGACTCTGATACCACCTGATAAGGATAACGAATAACCCTCCACATATCAGGTATGATATTGTACACTTTGGGCCTGTTGGTTTTGACCCCAAAATGCCTCCACCATATCTTTGTTCGACACTCGAGGATTTCACCGACATGGTTAAGTTAAGGGCATGACTCTGATACCACTTGATAAGGATAACAAATCCTTCCACATATCTCCACAGGTACGATATTGTCCACTTTGGGCCTTAAACCCTCATGATTTTGTTTTTGGTCACCCCAAAATGCCTAATACCAATAGAGATTCATGATCTTCTATTCTTCTAACCGATGTGAGACTTTAGTCGCACTCCCAATATTGAGATGCTCCCTCTTGGATAAACCAAACAACACAAACTTATTATAGTTTTCTAAAAAAGAATAAACCCAATGAAAACCAAAAAAACAGATAAATAAGACTAATATGAGGAAGAATTCTAGTTTGTGTGTATAAACTTTGTGAAAAGCAAAATTGAAAGTATAAAAAAAATAAGAGACTATTCAAATTTATGTACATATAATTTTGATCTTTGTAAATAAAATTAATATAATAAATCCACATCATTTCTTAAAATTTTAGGTTTAAGTTGTGATTAGCTTTATGTCTTCATAATTTCTTGATGATTTACCGCGATAAGCAAGAAAAACAATTACTTGTTACTTTTTATCTTTCATATATATATATATATATATATTCTCTTTGAAATCTAACATTATAATATTGGGGTAAAATTTGAGACCTTCGATCTTTAAAAATAGGTTATTAATATTTTAATTAGTTCAAATATATTATATTTCATAACTCAAAAAATACCATAAAGTTAAGTGGGGACATCATTATATTTTAAAAAAAGAAAAAGCTAATGATAATGCACCGTGCCCTTGAAGTCGGTGTAACCTTCAACGTGGCAAAATATATACTAAATTTCTCAAATAAAATTAGAAAGTTTTATTTAAAATGCCACGTGTAAACTTAGAAATTGACACTAAAATCATGAAAATAATTATATGAATTGCATGTGCCTAGGTGAGAAAATTATTATAATATATATGAAAAATCATTCATGCCAATTTTGTTAGATATTTATAGTATAATGAATGTTTTTGTTCTAAAAAATCATAATTATATCTATCCATTCAAATATATAATCCAAATCAAGAATAGATTATTTTAATTGTTTGATATCTCTTCAAAATTATGATTTAATTAATAACCTTAAGTTTCAAACTCTTTTGATTGTATAATAATTAAAAGAAATGCTCATTTTTGTCCAATTTAAAATATTCTTACTCATCTTTCAAAAAACAATATCAAAAGTTTTTTCTTTGGTAAATTTTACCCTTCCATTCTTAAAATATATATTATTATTTTTCAAATTTCATATCTAATATTTTAAAGGTAGAAATATTATTTTATTGTTTGTAGTTGTACACTCATTTTATTTTAGTCTATGTATAGTTTTTGAACTATTTTCAATACATCTTAAAATTAATCTTCAATATTTATTTGAAGGTAATTTTATCTAAAACATATATGTTGACAAAACCACAATGTAATTTTTTTTTAATTTTTCTCTTCATTTTTCATTAGACTAAGTTATATTTATACAAAACAAATACTAAACCCAATTTCTAAAATATATATGAAAACTAACTAAATACTAACTAAACTATAACTAGTTTCTTAATAGGGTAATTCTCTAATATATGTTTTCAAAATTTATAAAATAAATATTAATAAAGAGATTAAATGATTTAAAAAAAAAAATTAATCACAACTAAAAATATGGACTAATTCCAAAATTTATTGAAAGGACGATTAAATTTGAATATTCGAAGGTACTAAGACTTAAAACATAACAAAATCCAAAATATTAACACCATAATAATGTTTTAACCTATGTAATAATGTTTTAACCTATTTTAGAACGCATCAATTATACTTCACTCAATAAATTATTATTCCAAATAATTTAAAATCTTATCTATTAAAAGTATTATAAAACGACACATCAAGTTAACTTTGACAACAATTTAAAACGGTCTAATTGTACTCGTACTTATTTTTTTATAGGTCATATATTCACACCTCTTCTCTCACATTTATAATTTAATAATTAAAAGAAAAAAAAAACATCGCTTCAAATATAACACGTCATCATTTCATTATTTAATTTAAACGAAAATTTCAAATAGAGAAATTATTCGATAAAAAAAGTTCCAACATCAATTTTTTTTTTAAATATAAAATAATTTTATGATGTGTACATATGTATTTAGTAATAATTTGTACATGGTTTGGATTCACATGTGTGACAAGAATAATGATAAAAAGTTTATAAATTAAAGGACTCACTCAACTATACGTGACAGTAGGTGGTGGATATGAATTGGAGGCACGGGCGTTTCGTGCACCCACCCAACCCCCGTTTTTTATTGGCTCCATTCACCGCTGGCTTACGAAATTACGAAAATACCCTCACTTTCACACGACGTCGTTTTCCTCCCCATTACGCTTTTTCTTCCTGACGCTTTGGATACGCTTTTATCATCAAGAGAAAATAAAAGAGATACGACTTTTTGACCGTATGTTTTCTGAATTGCCCTTCTCTTTTTCATAAATAACAAGAATGCCACTTCAATTTTGCCACGTATTTAAATGAAAAGAAACTTGGATAAATCAAGGAATAATAATACTTTTCATCAATTTGGATAGGAAGTGTGTTGTTCAAGAGGAGAATTTCTAGTACAACCGTGGTATGGAAAAACTCCATACCACTGCTTTTAAAAAATTGACACGTGACCAAATGGTTTAAAAAAATAATATATTTAATAGCGTGGGTCCCAGTTAAACAACCATTTCGCCACGTGTCAATTTTTCTTGTTCAAGAAATATTAAATCATGTTCATTGTTTTATTATTATTATTGATATAATTAATGTCAAGTCCAGCTCAAAGTATATGTTTTCGACTAAGAGATTAGAGATTTGAAGTCCAAGGTATATGTTTTCGACTAAGAGATTAGAGATTTGAATTTTTTATCTTCATATTTTTTTTTTAACTGTAAAAAATATTATTGATATGTGAAAAATCCTCAATTCCTTATGTGTGATGTAATAATGTGTCAAAAGGATAAAAATAACCTCATAAAAATGGAATCTCTTACTATTTTGGTCAAAGAGAAAAATATACAAAGGTTAATTTTTAAGTTTGTTCTAACTTTCAAAAAAGATATATAGTAGTTATTAAAAAGTTTTCAAATAAATCTCTAAATTTTAAGTTGTATTTTGTAATGTTCGAGTAGATGAAGTCTACACGAATGAGCTGACACCACGTCCTAATGAGATATATGCTTAAAAAAATTGATACTTATATTTATACCAACAAGGTGTAACTTCATTTTTTTAGTGACACTAGCATAATCAAAGGAACTTCAAAGTTGATCATGCTTGACCTGGAACAATCTTATGTTAGGCGGTCCATACTGGATTCTTTTTATACGAAACATGTGAGTGAGGACAAAACATATATACTAGAACCCGTGTTGATAAGTGGGGACAATCTTCACTCTCGTAAGCCACTCAAGATTAGTATACGATGATCATGTGATGTAGCCAGGTAGCAAGAGAGAATATTGTCGTCAGGAGCCAAATTCATTGATGAGCTACGTTTTGGTTGATATTGAAAATACATAATCTCATTATAAACCTTTTAAATTATAGAGATCAAACAAACACAACTTCTAAAGTTCTAAACCCTATTAAAAAAAATAAACTAGAAGAACTTAATAGAAATTTTTTTGGAACTACACGAGCAGTAAAGTAGCCAAATATATATATTTAGTTGAACTATTACAAGATGGCAATCATCGATCTTTAAAATAGTAATTAGTGTCTTATATCACTATATTCGGTGGGTAAAATGTAAATAATCTTCTCTTTTCAATATATATATATATATATATATATATATATATATATAACAATGGCAAAGTTCCCTATATAAAAAAACAAAAAAAAACCCCACAACAAGCAAACCACAAAACCACTGTTTTTCTCTCTTTTGTTTTTCCTCTGAGAAAACTAAAAACTCTTCTGCCATGGCAGCCATAGCCAGAGATGAGTCCGATTACGACAGCAGTTGCTCCTCCATAACCGTCCCGGACTCCAGCCGCAGCTGGATGAGCAACCTCAGCTTCGGTAGCCGCCGCCGCAGTAGCTCCGCCGAACACGGCAGCTCACCAGTCCAAAAGCCACACAAAGCAAACCAAGTAGCGTGGGAGGCGATGCGGTGGCTCCGGGGAGTGAAGGGGCGGGTCGGACTGGAGCACTTCCGGCTGCTACGGCGGCTCGGAAGTGGAGACATAGGGAATGTTTATCTGTGCCAAATAAGGAATCCGATGGTGGGTTTGCCGCAGTGCTTTTACGCGATGAAAGTGGTTGATAGAGAAGCGCTTTCGGTGAGGAATAAAGAGAGGAGGGCGGATATGGAGAAGGAGATATTGAAAGTGCTTGATCATCCATTTTTGCCCACGCTTTATGCGGAGTTTGAAGCTTCTCATTATTCTTGTTTGGTTATGGAGTTTTGTCCTGGTGGGGATTTGTACGCCGCTCGCCAACGCTTGCCCGGAAAACGATTTTCCATTTCTTCCGCTAAGTAAGTACTTTTCAAAAAATTAGTTTTGTATTGGAAATTTAACTAACAATTCAAATGTTTCTAGAATAATAAAACTCATACTAAAAAAATCTAAGAGAAAATAGATTTTAAAAACAAAAAATTAAAAATAAAATGGTTATCAAACTGGCCGAATAATTTGCTATTTTCACTTATTTTTGTTTGTGTTAGGATACAACCAATATTTCACATTGGCTAGAAAAGAGAAAGATTATATAATGAGTGACAATTATCTCTAATTGGTATGAGACTTTTTAGGTGAAATCAAAAGTAAAGTCATGAGAGTTTAGGCACAAAGTGGACAATATCATACCATTGTGGAGATGTCTGAGTTTCGTTGTCTTTAATAGTTTTATTTTTAAATTTGGCTAAAAATGTAAATTTTAAGATGTGTTAAACAAAAATTAAACCATAATTTTTTTGTTTTCTTTAATGTCTACTTTAATCTTTATGATCTCATGTTTTTTTTTTTTTTTTTTTTTGATTAATAGGTAAGTGTGGTTTTGATGATTGAAAATCTTGACTACCTTTAATAATTTGATAGCTATTATTTTTTAAAAAATATTAAAAAAATGATTCATTTCTCCTTCAATATATATTTGTCTAGTTGTCAAAAACATAATGGTAGTCCAAAAAACATATTTTGACATCTATTTATTTAATTTTGGTCTTTGTGACACAAAATTTGAAGAAAAAAAAATACTTTTTTTTTAATATAACATGTATGAGGTTGGTTGGAGTATGTAACACTTAATTAAGTGAGCATACTTCAACTGTTATTACTTTTTTTTTTTTTTAGGTCGGAGGTTCGATTTCTTACCTTCATAATTGCTGAACTAAAAAAAATTAGTAATAATTATGCACCAATTAGAATATTTTTGTTTCAATGTTTGATTTAAAAACGTATAATATAATGTCTTGACTAGTTAACTTCGGGATGTTAGAATAATTTATATAAATATTAATGGAAAATATGGTTATTTTTATTTTTTGGACAGATTTTATGCAGCAGAGATAATTTTAGCCCTAGAGTATTTGCACATGATGGGCATAGTTTACAGAGATTTAAAGCCTGAAAACGTGCTGGTTAGAGAAGACGGCCACATCATGCTGTCGGATTTCGATCTCTGCCTCAAATGCGACGTCGTTCCAAAGCTCCTCCGTTCCCGGACCACCACCGAACGCCACGTCACAACCTCCTCCTCCGCCTGCGCCGCCGCCCCCATTCAGCCCGTCCTCTCCTGTTTCTCCCTCTCCCGCCGCCAAAAATCCACCACCGTCACCACCATCACCGAACACGCCACCTCCGCCTCCGTCGCATACGGCGGCGACACCGAATTCGACCCAGAGCCAGAATTAGTAGCGGAGCCAATAAACGCGAGATCAAAATCATTCGTGGGAACCCATGAATATTTGGCGCCGGAGGTGATTTCCGGTCAAGGCCACGGCAGCGCCGTCGACTGGTGGACATTGGGGATTTTCCTATACGAAATGTTGTACGGAAAAACTCCATTCAAAGGGGAAAACAACGAGAAAACGCTAATCAACATTTTGAAGCAGCCATTAACGTTTCCAAAATCTGGGTTTAGTTGCAGTAACATCAAAGAGTATGAAGAAATGGCGAAAGTTGAAGAATTAATCAAGAAACTTTTGGTGAAGAATCCGAAAAAAAGAATCGGAAGCTTAAAAGGTTCGGTTGAAATCAAAAGAGATGAGTTTTTCAAAGGGGTTAATTGGGCTTTAATCCGATCCGTACAACCTCCTCAAATCCCTAATTCCGAGATTAACAAATCTAATTACCCTTCTAATTATTACTTACCCAAATTCACCAAGAAACAAAGAGAACAACCCTACCAAATCCCTTCTCACCATTTTGATTACTTCTAAATTTAATTTTATTAAGCTTACTTTTTTCAAGTTCTTTCTTTGTAAAATTCTATGTAAATACATGGAAACAAGAAATAGAGAGGAAAAAAAAAAGTTGTTTTGTTATATTATTTGTTTGCTAATGAGAGTGATATTTAATGATTATTATTGATTCGTTAAATTATAATTTTAGTGTATGAACTTTTAGGTTTATGCCAGACTGGTTTTCGAACTTTCACTTTTGTATCTCATAGCTAGGTCTATGAATTTAACAAAAAAAAAAAAAAAATGTTTAGAGTTGAACTTTCAATTTTGTGGCTAATAAGTATGTTGAATGTCTTGAATCTTTTATGACCCACGGGTTCGATACGGGGTCTCGCTGACACGACGTTATGTTGGAGGTATGTGGAAAAATCTGATTTGGGTTTTACTATTGGTTTTGGGCTTTGACCCATTTTGTATTAAGTCATTTATAAATTTTTTAATTAGTTCAGTCGCCTCCTAGTCTCTTATTAATAATCATCTCTTATTCGTAATAATATTGTTCCATCTCTTCTGCTCGTGGACGTAGCTAATACGAGAACTACGTAAATTTGTGTCGATTTTCTTTTGCCTTTTTTGTTTTTTGTTATTTGATTCTATCGTAACAAAGTCATTGACCAATTCAACATTTTTTATAATTCACAAGTTGGATATAAAACTCAATTTTATATCTAATAAATTCATTAACTTTATTTTTTTTTGAATATTTTAAGAATCTATTGGACACAAACATAAAAATCGAAAAATTAACTTGTAGTTTAACCTTATCACTAATTACAAGGGATAAATGAAGGGGATAATTAAGGTGGGAGATTAATTAAGATTATACATCATTTCATTGTTTTTTTTTTTGGGAAAAAAAAGTTTTGTGTGTCATTTGTTTAGGATTTGTCTTGTACTTGTTTCTCCACTTACAAATGTACATTTAATATAAATATGCAAAAGGTGTAAAAAGAAGAAATCCCATAATTGCCTCAATGTGATTCTCATGATGATAACTATTGTAACTCATGTGATGTGAATAATTACACTATTCTCAATCATGAATATATATATATATATATATATATATATACATATTATATTATTATTATTATTATTAATATTATTATTTATTTATTTTTCTTTTTCTGACTTTCGGAAAGAATGTCTGCCTTTTTTTTTCTGGTCATATGACTCTCTCCCTCCTTTTTACATACATATGACAGAGGGGAGAATGAAAAAGAAAAGACCATGAACAAAAGAGAGGGAAAAATGTAGGGTTTTTGTTCTTTTTTTAACATTTATTTAAAAAGAAGGTAGAAAGTAATTTAGTTTATACAATATTGATAAAAATAAGAAAAAAAAAAAACTCGAGACCATTGACCTAAACTTCTCTTTAAAAACTTTGAACTTATCAATTTTTACTATACATCTCGATCAACTCGATCAATAGGTAAGTTTTTTCGAAACCTACTAATTTAGTTGTTTTAAAACTTTTTTTTTCGAAACCTACTAATTTAAATCTAGAATTTGAGGGAAAATTGAGGGAAAGAACTCAAAAAATTATGCAAAAGAATAATCTTCTCAATCTCTCTCACTACAAGAATTTTGTGTTTTCTCGACGGACATTCTCTCGACGGATTAGTTTTCGACGAGAAAAACATGTTCTCTCGACGGTTTTGTGAACCGTCGAGAGAAAACCACGCTCTCTCGACGGTTGTGGGATAATGTATAATTTTTTTTTTTTTTTTTCCAATGGTATGTATGGATATTATTAAGGTATTCACATGTCTTTGTCACCTAACAAAAAAGAAAAAGAAACATAAAAATATCCATCATGCTTCCATGCTACTTTTTGTTCTTTATTTTCCTTTTTTCTCTCACTTTAAAAAAACATTAGATTAATACAATAATAACATCACTTCATTTAGACAACTATGTAATTCGATTGGGTCTAAATTAGTTCAAAAAAGTAGATAAAAGCTAGTCTTCGTTCCTTATGATTTTCTTTAGTTTTACTCATTACTAACCAAGAAAAGAAAAGAAAAAGAAAGGAAAAGAAATATATAGCATGCTCATGTGTTACATTTTCTAGGTGAGAAAAGTTACTCTCTTTTTAAAATATTATTATTTAAAAAATATTACGTTACAAAAACTAGGTGAGAATTCAAACCTACATTTGTCACGAGAGACAAAAATACTTTGATTATTGAGTTATACTTTCGATTGAGATTAACTTCGAAATATCTTTTCGAAGAGAAATAATCCCTTACGTATGTCAGTTGAGTTATGTTTATGTTGTTAAACAAATTCCTTACATTATTCTTAAACAAATTCATGATATAGAGATTATTTGAGGGTTGAAAGTATATTTGAAACATATAGTATAGCATGAAGACTTATTTGAAAATAGAATAGTTTTTTTTTTTAAATCAGCTTTTTTAAAAAGACAGTTTCATAATGTGGAAGGTAGAAATTATTTTGTATCTTCAAAAAGTGATTTTATTATATGGTTTTTGAAAATTTCTTTTGGAAAAACGATTTTGTACCTCATCTAATAAAATTGTTTTTTTTTTTTTTTTTTTTTTAACTATGAAAAGTTGTATTATTCAAACTTCTATATTAATTCGAACTACTTTTATTTTTGAAATGAATTTTATAAAATACAATACTTTTGTAAAAGGAACTCCGATGATATAAAGCCTCAAAGGTGATCACTTTGTTCTTATTTTCAAAACAGAAACAAAAAGGGCTTTGAAAATAGTTTCCATACACGAATTTCAATAACACTCTTGATCAAACAACTTCTAAATCCTCTTTGAAGAAAGGTAAAAAGAAAAAGGAAAAGAAATATGTTTTTGTTTGGATTTTTTTTTTTTTTTAAAGAATATAACATCATAAATGTATGGACGAGAATTTGAATCTACGACATTTTATGAGATGTAACGATGTCTTATCCACAAAGCTATGTTAGATAAGAATAATTGTAGAGAGAACTTCTAAATTCTCGTCAAAGAAAGTTAGTGAGAGAAAAGAAAAAAAAAAAGAATAATCTTTTTTGCTAAAAGTATCATATAACAAATACAAGCAATCGAGTCAAGCTTTAAATTTAGGACCTTTTATGAGAGGTATAAAGATGTTTTATCCACTAAGCTATGCAGGGTGGGAATGAATCATACCCTCTTAATAGAGAACTTCTAGATCATCTTCAAAGAAAATATTACATTGCAAATATAAGGCAGGTTTTAAATTTACTACCTTTTAGGAGAGGTAAAGATACCCTTATCCACTAAGTTATGTTCAGGTTGGAAGAATTAGTCAAGAGATAGAGAGAGTTCCTTATATTCGTTGAATCTGTGCTTGAAGTACATTTTTGCCCCTTTAATAACGGTTGCATTTATGTTTGAAATCCAATTGTTTAGGTTATATTACAAGTTTAGTCGAACTTTCAGATTTGTGTCTATTTGGTCTTTAAACTTTAAAAAGTGTATAATAGGTCCATAAACTTTTATGTTTGTGTCTAATAGTCCTTAAACTTTAAAAATATCTAACAAGTCTTCGATCTTAAAAATTTTTGTCTAATAAGTCTATGATATATTAAAAAAAAAAAAAATAATAAAATTGATATATTAGTTATAAAATGTAATTTTATGTCTTAAACTTTCAATTTTGTGTCTAGTAACTAGGTTCATGAATTTTAAAAACACCGAATAAGTCAATGACTTATTACACATAAACTTGAAAAATTTATGGATTTATTAGACACATTAGACCTTGAAAATATGGTCGCAAATTTTAAACGTAGAATAAATCAATGACCTATTAATCTTAATCTTGTTTTTTAAAATTTAGAGATCGAATAGATACAACTTGAGATTTGAGACCGTAAATTAATTTAACCATTTTTTAAGGAAAGAGAGATAGTCAACGAGATATGGAAAAGTGTTTTTTTTTGGGGGAAAATAGGGTCGTCAGCTGGCTACCTCTGTCTGCCTCTTGAAGCACGCGAGACCCCCCCCTCTATATTTCATCCCATAAATAAAATAAAAATAAATAAATAAATAAATAATAATAAATAAATAAATAAAAAGTTTTCACTCAAACACCAAAAAGAAAGAGGTGTTTTATCATCATTTTGTTCATCAGAATTTCTCTGCCCCAACAACAAAAATAAATGCTCATTCCACTCACCCCATTTTTCCCTCATCATTTTTTTCTCTATATATACATCAATTGCATTATTATTATTATTATTTTTTTGGTTTAAGAATTGTAACATTTGGCTTTTTGATGGATTATAAGTTTCATGTTTTGTGTATAGTGAAATATATAGCTCGTTTATAAAGTTTAGGTACCATCGATAGGTCACTCGAATTTTTTCATATATGTATATATAAAATCTTAGATACGATCGATAGTTCAGTTGAGTTTTCTCATATATACAGAACGTTAGAAGAATGTATGTAATATGCATATCAGTACAAGTGCCAATATGATTCAATCGTTGAATATAAGATATTTAAGATTTAGTGAAAACCCCAAATTATATATACCTAAACTTTGGTGGTTTGTATCACTTAAACCCTCAAAATAATTTGTATCAATTAAAATTCTACACTTGCATAAATAAAACAATTTAGAAGTTGTCAAAATAAAAAAAAAAAAATAAAAAAAATAAATAGACCTTCCATTGAAATTTCGTTTTAAAGCCATTAATACTTTCACACATATATAAAAGTTCTTTAAATGCAAGGATTAAATCAGGGAGAATTGTTGAAATAAAATAGATATTAGCGGTTTTTTATTAATATGAGCGACTTTTTCATCTTTTCGTTTTTCTTCTATTTTTTTGGACTTTTTTTGAAAAGCATTACATGATATTTTTTCTTGCAACTTTGATAAGATTTGGGGAGAAAAATATATATATATTTTTTTTTGAATAATTTTGAGCTGAAGTGGAATCAAGTGAAAATAACTATAAATCACAAAGAGAGAGTCTAAATTGATTAAAAAATTTAGGGTTTAAATCGATATCATTGTTAGTTTGAAGTTTTAATAGATACAACTCTAAAAAATTTAAGGGTATAAATTGATCTTTCCTTAGGATTTATTAACAAGTTTGTCTTCCTTTAAAAAAAAAAAAAAAAGATAAAAATAAAAACCAAATCCTACATGTTATCATAATTTGTATAATAATATTCTTTTCTATATGAAAAATTGGAAAAATTATTGTATACTCTTATTATTTTGAACAAAAAAAAAATATATATATATATATATATATTTTGTTAGGGTGAAATAATCAGACTCAAACTACCGTTAACCCGATGGACTGAACATAAAGAAAAAGCCTACTTGACTAAGGTCACTTCATAAATCGAGTTAAGAGACGAACCACGAAGAAAGACCGAGCAAAATGAGAATGACGCCAAGGAGGAGTCGACCACTTCCCCTCGGGTCGGCTTGGTCGAACACATTGGCCAGCTGGAGATAACATCTTTACGGAGGTTACACCTCCTTTGTAACTCTCCGATGGTTATGCATGACCACCATAAATGTTTGTCTTAATGACCTTAAATGGTCATCTAAGTATCCCTATATAAAGAATGGACCCTTAGCTCATTTGAATCTAAGAATAAGAGAATATTATCTTTAAAATCTTTCATATCTCTCTCTAGAAACTGACTTGAGCGTTGGAGTCGGTGTGAATAGCTCATCGTCGGTCCTAGCTTAGTGTTGATTGTTTTAGGTATTGCAAGACCAAAGTTCTTCCTATTAATCAAATTAAGTTTATAGATACCAAATTTCGATATCGACGAGTATTATAGCCACCGACTCCAACTACCGTCCATGTACGATCCATACAAGATCTGACCAACTGTCCATCCTACCTCCTCTACGTTCTTGACATCCCATCTTTGTCTCAGTAGAGTCTTTTAGTGGCATGTTTCGGTCCTCTTCCCCATTACTTAGAAAAAGTGAGCCATCGGTTCAGATACAAGATACTATCATTACCGCCTCGACAATTAGACATTCAACCCGTAATCGCAACGACCCAATTGCAAGAGCAGAGCTCTACCAACTGAGCTATATCCCCCGAGCCAAGTGGGGCCTGCATGAAGGAGTCAGATGCTTGTTCTATTCTTTTATTATTTTCCTTGACGTAGTTGGGTCATCCTGGACTTGAACCAGAGACCTCACTCGTATAAATCATTGCACCTACAATCTAACCAATGGGGAGAGAATCAATAGAAAATTTAGAAAGAAAAAAAATATTCATCAATGATTTAATTATTTATGTGGTTAAGTGATTTATTAGGATTTACAAATTGACATTTATTTATATTAAACTAACTTTTTGTTCCAAGTTGATTTGTAAATTGTTCACAAGTGTCTTTGTAGTGTAACTCTATCCTCAATGCAAAAACCACTTTTGATCCCTAAATTGGAGAAGCTGCTTTCATATTTTTGGCTGTTTCTCAAAAACATATTTTCACTAATTGCAACATAAAAGGCCCACCTTTTTGTTTTTATTATCAATGGAAAAATATGCTGTTTGGTGCAATTTGATTGCTTGCTCAAACAACAACACCATTGCCTTTTTTTTTTGTTTTTTCTTCCCTCTTCTCAAATAATATCTATTTTTTTTTTTAACACTTTTTTATTTGTTCTATAATTTCAAAAGGTAATAATAGTAGATGAGAATTTTTTGTTAGTGAAAATGATTGATCCAAACTCGTACTTTTTGACATATATCAACTTTTTTTTTTCCTTTTCCCAAAGGATTGTTAAATGTTATTGATAAGTTTAAATCTCTTCTAAATTTTTAGAAAAATTATCAAACAATCAATTGGTGCAACGGGTGAGTGAGCGCATTACCTAGATAGCCCATAGTGGTGGTTGATTGATCCTACATTTGTACAAACAATCACGCACGGGGCATGAATGATTTAAAACTTGCACTTGTGCAAATAACCACGCACGTGACATGAATTTAAATGCATTATTACCGCCCAAATTTTTAGCCAAACCGAGCATAGGTCAATTGGTATAAGGTTGTGTCTGTGACGTGGTCATGGGTTCAATCCTCGCAAATACCGTTGCAATTTTTTTTTTTACTATGAACACGAGTATGTTAAATCGTGTACCATAAACAAGATTTAAGACTCACATTTGACACTCACCTCAGCTGGCATATAAATCGTGTATACACGATTTACCTTGAAAATCGACAAGTTATGTTACAAATCGTATTCATGGTACATGAATTAACATGTGTTCGATACACGATTTAACTACCATATTTTTGCAAATATTTTCAAAACTATTTTATTTTTATAATCACTTTTTAAAACTACGTTATTTATATATAAAAAAAATTCCTATATATGATAGTGTTTATTTTAAAGAAAAAAATATCATGAAAAAATCAAGAAGTGTATTAATATGAAAGTGTGAAATGTAATTTTTTTTTTTTTTTTTTTTGGAAAGCTAGCTAGTATTATATAATCAAGGAAATATGGGCAAATAATGATTTAAAAGTGAAATTCATCTCCATATATTATGAGGATAATAAGATATGGAATTTGTGAGTCTTACATTAATCAACGAATCATTATTAATAGTAGGTGTCAATTCAAAATCTGAAAATAGGTCGGTGAATAAAAGCATCGATTATCATCTCATCAATCTCATCCCGCAATTGTTGAACTAATATATATTAGGTTAATTAATTAAAGTGAGATAGATAATTAAATTCATTGATAAAAGAAGCAACAAAAAAAAAAAGTTATCTAAAATTTCCTTCTTTGTTAAATTTGCAAATTTGAGAAACGAATGTGTAATAATATAAGATGAAAACAAAAAGGTAAATTGATGATAGTTGGGTATGAAATCGAGGAGATGAAAACAATGATGGTTTTGGAAGAGGAATTCTTTTGATTATGAGGATAATAAAGTAGAATTTTTAAAATAATAATAATAATAATAATAATAAAATAATAATAATAATAATGGTGATTAGATGATCCTATCATAATGTGATGAAGATTTTGTATTATGATAACTCCCACACTCTTAAAATCATGGGGTTTTGTTCCATTTCAAAAAAAGAAAAGAAAAAATAAATATAGAGGAGGCTCCCTGTATTTAGCTTTACTATAAGTCTATAACTTATAAGCTAGCATGGAATTACCATATGGTCCACATTAAACCAAAGTCACTTTTTTTTTCTTTTGATTATCTAATTGGAAATTATTAACGTGTAAAAAATATCATTATTAGTATTATGGTAAACTTCAATTTTTTATTATTATTATTTTAAAAGGTAATATATTACTAGAACAAAAGGAGAGTCTCACAGTCTGAAACCAAGACACACAAAACAACAAATCAAGAAACCAACAACTCATCAAAATAGGTCACAAGGGGAACAATAATAAAAACCTGAGCCTCCAAAACCCCCCCAACCAAGAAGAGCATCTATAAGTCATATTAGCCTATGCACTACGCAACACAACATGGGGGAGCGAGCTAGAACCATAAAGATGTGAGTTCCGCTCCCTCCAAATATGGTAGATGGTCCACACCAAGCAAGCCGCAAGACAAGACGAAGACGTCGTTTGCCCCTCTCATATAACATATCTACCTCGATATTTAGTAGACCAAACTGTTATCCGGTGAAAGGAATGAACCCAATGCAACAAACCAACCCACATAAATAGACTAAAATAACAGTAAAAAAAGTGGTGATCATGCGTCTCTACTGCGTCCAAACACAACAAGCAACTATCGTATACAACCGACACGAATAACCGAGCTATCGTATATGTAATTACCATATGGTCCACTGTTAACAGAGGAGTCTCATGCATGGAACCGAGCTATCGTATACAACCGGCACGAATAATCATCTTAAGCAATAAACAAATGACGAGGGATATTACCTCCAAACCATAATAACCTAGCCCATATCACAGGGTCGTGTCGAAGACCTCAGCACATCACACGCACTAACCACCGAAAAATAATCCAACCTTCTTAGCAACTAGACTACTTTATCCTTCTGATTTGGGCTATGGCAAATAGCCTGAACTAGGGTAGAAAGCTCCAACATCTCTCTAGAGACACGCGACCAATGTCAAGAAATCATCAAGGAGAATGAAATCTGATACATACGCATGGATCGAACTATCAACCTCCTCAATCAATGTCGCCTCATAACGGCTACCAGACAACTAAGGATCCATCCAAATGTGACATTTGCACCCATCACCAATAAAGTACTGCAATAAAAAGTGAAAATGGTCATGCAAACGAAGGATGTACTCAGTACACCAAGACCACCTAGGAGACAAACGAATAGTCCACAGTGATCTCCCCCACAATTCCCAAATCGCACAAACATATGCCAGAGAAGCTTCATGACCATTGACAAATTCCAGGACTGCACATATCGAATGCCGAGACCCCCTCACTGCGAGGCAGACACACATCATCCCAAGTTACCAGAAAATTCCATAAAGACAACCAAACCCTCAACCTCTAGAGAAAGTCCAACATAAAACATAAAACTCTTGGCTGAATTTGCACACAAGCCCGACAACATATAAAACTACTGGAGTGAGGACTGAACAAAACCAAGGGATGAACGATCTCTAAAGAAAAGATTATTACAACATCTTAAAACAAAGGTGGGTAAGCCTGATACGATCACACTGATTATGATACAAAAAAAATCAGTTGGAGGGACGTTCAAAATACGAGAGAGAACCTGCATAACTATTACAAACAGATAAGAAGACCAGGGGTCTCCCTAACATAACCCCCAACGCCCTAGAAAAGAACCCCTCAAAGGATCCAATGACCAAGACCGAGAACATAAGGAGAGGTAATTAGGGGTGTACAAATGACTCGACAACCCGACTCATCTAACCCGTTGGTTTTTTGCCACCCCGAAATTTCGGGTCGGTTCGCGGGTTGAGCCATTTTTTGCTCGGTTCAACCTAACTCAATCCGATTTTTTTTTAAAATACAAATGATATCATCTATTAACCGTAATTTCATATTCATAGTCAATTCCAATTTATTCTTCTTCAATCCCTTCCATTCTAAAATTCCAAAGATCCTCAAACCTCAACCCGAATTTTTTGGTTTGTTGATTTGAATCTCTAATTGATTGCATTTTCTATTAGGCTACAAATTTGTATTTGATTCAAGAATCTCGTTTAACTTTTTGTTCATTTTTTTTATATCCAACGAAGAAATTGAAAAATGATAATTTGTAGAAATGTATTTTAAATAATTAAAAAAAAAACATCAACCCTATGACCCAACTCAACCCAACTCGAAAATTAAAGAGTTGGGTTGGGTTGGGTTGAGAATTCATCAACCGAAAATTAAATAAGATGGTGTACTCCCCTAATGGTAATGCAGGTCCTCACTAACTAGAGGATTTTTTTTTTTTTTTTTTTTTTTGTATTATTATTAGGGTTGGTTGGATAAACTTTAACCAGGCTCAAAATAATGTCAAATATATCAAAATTTAAAACATTTTATAAATATGACAAAAAAATGAGTGACACATGACTATCACTGATAGACTATTATTAGTGATAGTTACTGACAAAATTCTATAAAAGAACGAGGTGATAGACTAGGAATAGAAATTGCCATATTTGTATTTTTTTTTTTTTTTAAATGTTATATTTTTTATTATTTTACTCTAAATTCACATTTGTTACAATTTCTATTATTATTATTATTATTATTATTATTTTAAATCTATGCATTTTTTTTTAGTTTCTCCAAAATAATCATCTAAATTTTTATATAGTTCGACATTTTCTTTCTAATACTATTTTTGAGGTTTCCATTATTTGTTTTAGGGCTACTTGTAGATTATTCATGCATATCCAACAGAGGTGGGTGATTATTTAGAATTGTTTTGATAATTAATGTAAAAATTACCTTTTCCCCACAATTTTAATAAATATTTATACATTTCATCTAAACATATTTTTTAGTTTAACAATTATGGGTTGGGATCACACCATCAAAATATTTTAGATGATAACTACTGATATTTTATCTATTGAATTTACATCTAATTCACATACATCTATCTTTTATTATACATAAACCAAAGCGAGCATAGCTTAGCTGGCATATGTATGACTCGACGACCAAGAGGTCTGTGGTTCGAATCCCCCACCCCAATGTACTCAAAAAAAAAAATATATCTTTTATTATACATACACTAATCCGATTCAAAGAACTATATCGTTAAAAGAAATTGTTAAAAATACTTTTGGAGGACTATTTTTAAAGGTTGTCATTATTTTTTTTTTATTATTTTTTTTTTTAAGAAAGTGGTAATATTTCATTTTCTAAATATGTGAGGTAGTACTAGTGAACACACTTATTTATTTCCAATTATACAATTACTCTATTTTTTACAAGCTTATCAATCTGAATTTTATAGAATAATTTTGATTTTTTTTTCTAGAGACTTTGGAGATTTGAACCTTCAACTTTTAGAGAAGAAGTATATGTCAATTATCGTTGACCTATATTCACTTTGACAATAACTTTGAATTATGTCGAACAATTTGTTAAACCATATAATAAAAAAAAAAATTAAGGATTGAAAAATGTCTCTTTATAAGGAAGATTTAAAGGGGGTTTGCAAAGTTTGGTGGTATCAAGATTTAGAGTAATGTTTGAAAATCCAAAGGCTTTTGTTTTTCTGTGGGTTTAAAAGGGAGCCAAATGTGGTTGTTAGGACACTTGGCTGTCATGGAGAGAGTTAGATCACTTTTCAATTTCCCAAGGTCCAATCCAAACATAGAATTGAGAGTGGATTTCAATTTCCAAGATAAATTATTACTTTTATTTCATTAAAATGCAATATTATTATAATTCAAAATTGTTTCAAATTTTATATATATATATATATATATATATATATATATATTTAAAAATGACAAATATACCATTTCGATAAATATAAGGTTTAAATCTCATTTCGATTCTTAAATCTTTAACTTAGTTTCATTTTAGTCACTAAACTTTCATAATGTCTATTTTAGTCATTAAACTGTTTTAAAAGCAACCATTTCGATCCTTGTTATATCCATTTTTCCATCTAATTTTCACTGGTCCAATGTTTGTCTCTAACCTATATGACTTGAAATCATGCTTGTATTATATGTTAGTGCACATACTCAAAACTTCATCATTTATTTGTTAAAACAAAATGTAAGTAAAGACCAAAATGATTAATTTTTGAAAGTTCATAAGCTAAATTAGATATTTTAAAAGTCCATGGACTTGAAACAAATTTGAAAATTCAAAGACGAAAGACCAAAGAAGACATTTTTATAGTTGATGGACCAAAATGAAACAAATCTGAAAGTTAAGGGACCAAAATACGATTTAACTTAAATGTAATTAGTTAAGATATTATAACCTCCATATGTTGAACGAACTAAAAAAAAAAAAAAAAAAAAAAAAAAAAAAAAAAAAAAAAAAAAAAAGTCTATTGAAGAATAACTCAACTGGTTAATACATATATAACCAAGGGGTCAGAGGTTCGAGAGGTTCGAATCTCTACCATCACAATGTTGCTCGCGATTTTACACCGTTAGATATATCAATATGTTTTGCCTATTAGAGGCATGTTTTAATTTCCATCCAACAATTATTAAGAATTCTCATCCTCATTTGGTTATTTTTCCATGCCCACCATGTTCAAAAAATATATATTAAAAAACAAAATAAATAATATATATAGATAGTCAAGATATGCCATTAATTTCAACCTAGTTTAAAATAATTATGGAGAGTATATAATTATTAAGCTTCCAAATCTTTGTGACTTTTGGATCATTAATTAATTTGCTTTACAAATCTTTGACATTATATTCTTTATTTGACCTCCAATAAATTAAATGTTACAAAAGAGTTGTTATGGAGATCAAGAAGAGATATATTAAATGTTATAAAAGAATTGTGAGAGATATATTAATTATACAATATGAAAAAACAGTAAGAAACAAATAATTTTAAAAATTAAACTAAGTATGCGAGAATCTAATATTATTTAAAACCTTACCAAATTAAATACTTATCAATCTATTAAAGATAGACTATCCTCCAATTTTCCCTCTTTATTTTTTTTTTTTTTTTTTGAGTACTTTGGGGGTTGGGGGATTCGAACCACAGACCTCTTGGTCATGAACACATACATGTGCCAGCTGAGCAATGCTCGCTTTAGCAATTTTCCCTCTTCATTAACAACTCATAAATCATAATTTTTTTTTTTTTTTTTTTAAATAAAAGATAAACTAATCAAAATTAAGATTAAAGAAAAAAAAAAAAAAAAAAAAAAAAAAAAAAAAAAAAAAACTCTTTGTTTTGTTGTGCCAATGTGCCACCCACATAGATTTGTGAAAAGGGATAGCTTTATTTTAGACACTCTTTTTAAAGCATCTTGAGAAGCCCATAGTTACTCAAAGTTTTAAAAGCACCCATGGTTTTTAGGACAACCTCTCATGTTTCCCAACATTGTATTGCAATCTCCTAGGTTATTATTTGTTTTAAACAAAAAAAAAAACACTAATAATTAAAACATTAAATATATTTTTAAGTTTTAACTTATCTATTTAAGTCAAAAGACCATAACTACATGATCTAACGACTAGTGATCCAGAGATCTTAGGTTCCATCTCCCATTCCACATGTTATCAAAAAAAAAAAAAAAAAAACTTCTTTTACCCTCTAATCACATTTAAAATAGTTACCATACTTGAAAGAAAAAAAAAAGTTAAGAATAGAAACATGTATTTTTTTTAAGGGCTGGTTGCACAAACAACAATCAAGCCAAAAATAATTGTAAATTTAACAAATTTTAAAACATTTTGTAAATATGGCAAAAAATCAGTGGCTATCACTGATAGACTACTATCACCGACAAAATTCTATAAAAAAGACTAATATCAGCGATAAACCATACTATCAGTGGAAAAAATTGTCATATGCCTAATTTTTTTAAAAAAATGCTATATTTTTAATTATTTTACTTTAAATTGACATCAATTTCCCTTTTTCTAAACCAACTATTTATATATAATTATCACTATGATATATTTTTAAATTAATATGCGGATTAAGAAAATGAAAATATAAGAAAAAATAAAACTTTTACCAATAAATTAGAATTAAAGAAAATAAAATAATTTGTAAAATCGTTTAAAAAATATATATATCTAAATAATTTTTTTTTTTTTATTTTAATTATTACTATTTAGTATAACCCTTTGATTTTTCTACTTTAAAAAATGTTATGATAATTTTTTAATAATTATAAATCTGTGTTAAAAATCTCATGAGAAGATGACACGAATTGAGTAAATTGAACCGAATAAATCTAACACTAACATGCTATATTTTTTCTGTTCAACAAATATATGAGATATGAGATTTGAATCTTGACATTTTGGTCGAAAGTATGTATCTTAATCAATTAAATTAAACTTTTTTTTTAAGATATCAAATTGAATTATTCTTAAGTTCGCCGAATAGACTAATATTCTGTAATATTTTGTAATGCATAATAAAATTTAGTTTACACACCTTCATATTATCACATAATGATGAGATTTTTAACTCCTCAAAGATTTACTTGTTACTCTGAAATGTATTGGGATTAAAATATTAATAGATTTTAAAATACTAAAAATTATCTAAAATCATTTAATTCAAGGATTCTTGGATAACGAAAAATATAAAAGAAAAAGAAAAAGCAAAACAGGATAATGTGTTAGGAAATTACATATCTTAAATGTTAACAAACATTTTTTTTACTCAATCATTGCCAAAGGTGGGAAATCAAACCTCTATCTTAGAATAATAATTGATGTTTTATCTATTAAGTTATGCTTCGATTGACGACTACATTATAATTTCTACATTAAACTAAATATGTTAAAGATTCAAAAGAATTTAAACAGGACCAACCAGAAAGACCGAATCTAAAGTCGGTCCAAACCCACATTAACCGAAGGAAGAAAGAAACTAATCCACGACGGACTAACACAAGGCCTAACCTAACCTTGAGGAAGTCAGTAATAGACCAGACCCAAATATGCAGGGTCGACACTCGACCGACCCCATCCTAGAAGGATAGTCTCGGCCAAAACAGAGGCCTTGGAAGGAACACCATGTGCCAAGCCCAAAGACTAGGGTGAATTAAGTTGATGCTCCGAACGAATTTGGATCAGTCCTCTTAGGTCAAACTTAGGAGGAAAAGAGAATACCTCAAAAATCATTATAAATACCATCCAACTCCAAAATAAAATAAAGTAAGTTCATTATGGTCCAAAGACTCATAAGAAACTTGCTATACAATGAAATTTTTATTCTAATTTAACCATCTGAGCCACGTGGCAGACACCACACTTATGTTGTAGTACGAGTCATCTCGTCCTTCGAGACACGTGGAAGACTAGGGTGTATGTTTGTTTAATCACATATCTTATGACACTAAGTTTTTAACTTTATGTTTGAAAAGTTATTGTCGTTAATTTGTAAGTGTAATATTTACGTTATCAACACGTCTAGACCAGTATGTCATGTAATCATTAAAAAAATATAACAATGCCTCGCATAAAATCAGGCATGGAATTAACCACACTAATTAATGTTTAAAAAAAATATTAATTAATAACATAAAATTTAAAGTTGAAATTATAGGTATTAGAAACAAAAAAAAAAATTTTAAAAAATTGAGAGACCTAATGATTTTTTTTTAAAGTACTGGAATAAAAATTCAAACACCAAACTTATAATTTAACAAATTATATACTTTTTTTTACTTTGATTTTTAAAGATAATTTTTAACTTTCCATTCACTAATTATTAATAAATATTTTTGAAGCAAAGACAAAATTACATCAAAGTTGGAGTAGAAAGCATAGTCCCAAAATTCCAAGGAAATTTTCTCACCAAACAAAAAACCTAATAGATGAAAAAAAAAAAGTAAATTTTAATTTTAATTTATCTTATATTTATGTGAATTTCTATCCCTAAATTTTCAAAATTATATCTTCCAATTTTAAAATTTTAAAGTTACATCAAAGATAAAATTCAAATTTATATCTAATAAATTAATTTTTTTTTTTTTTTTTTATAATTTATAAACCTATTTAAAAAGTTTAGGAATTTATTAGATATTTTAAAAGAATTATAGACCAAATAAACACAAATATCAAAAGTTTGAGATTTTTTATATTAATAATGTATTTTAAATAACTTATTATAAAAATATGGTAGTTTTTAAAGTATTTACAATACTAGGGTACCTAAATCGTGTACCATAGACACAATTTCCTTAAATGGAAATCTGAACATCATGTCCATGGTACACAATTTAGGGGTAACTCGTGTCTATGGTACACGAGTTACATGACCAGTCAACCTAAGTTGTGTACCATGGAATGACACTTATGGGGCAAGAGGGGTGATCATAACTCGAGTCCATGGTACACGAGTTACCCCTACATCGTATACCATAAACACGATTTAGCAGCTAAATTGTGTTCATAGTACACAATTTAAGTACCCTAATTTTTTAAATACTTTAAAAATAACCTTATTTCTGTAATAAGTTATTTAAATTACATTATTAATATAAAAAATTCAAAGTTTGGTTCTAAACTTATAATTTATTCCAATTTTTTTTATTAGGGGTATAAATGGAATTTGGTCAAAAAAATGGGGGACATTTTGGGTAGAAAAGCCCAGAGAAATCAACCAACTGCAACAGAAACCAGAGGGAAAGAGAAGAAAACAAGAGACTGTGAGAGACGGTGGAATTTTGGAAAACCATCAAACTCTCTGCCACTAATCTCACCGACTGAGCTTCAATCTCTCAAAATCACTTCCTTTCATTCAATCATCTCAAATGTTTATAAATACTCAACCAAAATTTCAATTTCACTTCAACCCAAATCTTCCCCTGTTTTTTCTTAATCTCTGCACCGTTTTTGATTTCTTGTTCTTCCAACAATGGCGAAGGATGTTGCTCAGGCCTTTTTCGAGAGTAAGAATCTGGCCTCCCATGACCCAAAAGTTGCTATGGCAAAGCGCTGTGCCAAAGGTAATAATGCTTTTGATCTTTTCTTTTTTCTGTGATTTCTGATGAGGAACAACAAAAAAAGTAATGGGGTATGTTTTATGTAAGGTTTTTAGATGGTGTGATTTGAAGATACCACGATGTGATGTAATTGATGAGTTGGGTTGTTGAAAATAGTGAGTGATTGATCATAATAATAGGTTAAGATTTGATTTTTTAATATGTCTTTTAGATGTTCGACGAAATGACTCAAAGAGGGATTTTGTTCTTTTAGCTTCAAGAATGGATTGAAATTAAAGGGTTTTATTTTTTATTTTTTAGATTGGGGGACCATGTTTAACTTCTCCCACTCCAACTCTTCTTTTTTAGTTAATGATTTTAAGTAAAAGCTAAAGAGAGATGGGATGTGATCCATGCGCATGTTGATTGGATATATGCTGTGTTTTTGACTGATTTGATTGTTGATTGGCTGGTGGACCATGAATCCACTTTTGATTTGGTGCCATGGAAATAAGTGATTTCTGATGTTGTGTTTGTGTTTCTAATAATTTTCTTCAGAAGTTTAGCTTTTGTCATCAATATCTGAAGCTAATGGGTTGGGGTTTTCTTCTTTTTTGATGGACAGAGGGTGTGATAGCAGGAGCAAAAGCAGCTGCCATTGCAAGTATTGCCACTGCCATTCCCACTGTAAGTTCTCAACTTCATAAAGCACAAACAGATTCTTATCTTTTCCTTTTTTGGAGAATAATTAATGTCACTCACCAGCTTCTACTTTTATGAGGAAAATATGATCAAATTAGCTGAAGAACTAAATCCTTAACTGATGTAGATTACCTTAAGAGGCACAACTTAATCCTCAACTGATTTCTGTAGATGGTTTTATTGATGGAGTAATACAGACGACTTGTAATTCATTTTGGATCAAAATGTTTCTTGAGGGTCACCACGAGCATGCAGCCCTTTTACCCATGGCACACTTTGCGGGGTAGAGCTAGTTGTCGCTGCCTGCCCTAACGATGACAGGGCTAGATTATTAACGATCTCATTGTATTCTAGTTTGGGGCCCGGGCAGAGCAGAGAAGGAAGGAGGAAGACAATTGACTATTTAAAATTTTGACGTTTACTTTCTAATTTGTTAAATTTATAGACACACGTACTCGGTTAGAATGTGAAATTTTGTCCCTGCTCCACGCCATCAGCCCTTCATCCCTCACTCACAAGGGGTGTAGAGCTAATTGCGCACCGTTGCCATGTCCTTCTTGAGAAAATTATTCAATGAGTCCGCCACAATGTGGTTGCCTCTTAATAACTGTGAGATGTAGATCTTAAAATCTGGCTGCCCCTAATATTCATTAGATACAAAATCTTAGTACTTTTACATTGTTTCTCTCATACATCTAACATAGTATTAGACATCATGGGGTTCCATCCTAAAACCAATTGGTGATAGGAGGAGAAGCTCATGTATTATATTGTGAGTGAGGTTCTTTCATCTTTCCGATGTGGGATCCTCAACATGCAGAACTGCTAGTTACATTGTGGCGGCCTAGCTCCTTGAAAATTTCTTGCTAGATTGTGTCAAAATATTGTAGATGCTAGAGTTGAGCGAGCCAATCCATAACTAGAGTTGTTATTATTATGCAGTTTGCCAGTGTGAGGATGCTGCCATGGGCAAAAGCTCATCTGAATCACACAGCTCAAGCTCTCATAATCTCTACAGGTTTAACTTCTTTTCTCTTTGTAGCCAAGTCATTATATGGTTTTCTTTTCTTTGCTAAAGGAAAAGGCTTGATTTTTGAATGGCAGTGGCTGGAGCAGCATACTTCATAGTGGCTGACAAGACTGTTCTGGCAACAGCAAGAAGAAACTCCTTCAAGCAAAAAACCAACAGTGAAGCATATGAATTCAATTGAGATATTTCTCAATTAACCTTAAAATTTGAAGGTGGCCACTGAAGAAGCTAACCTTCATCTGGATTTGAGGGCAGGCATTGAACAAGCTAGCCATCTCAATATTTGCTTGCTTTTGCTCTTTTAATTTACTTGAATTTTGTACTAGGAAAATCTATGTAAAATCCATTTACTATTTGAATAAATAAAATGGATTTTCAGATATTTGTCTCGTAAGATTAGTCGATCGAGATTATACCATATTACCATAAGCCATAAAGACAATTTTGTTTCCAAAAGTGTTGAAAGAATTGTCAATCCAAATTTTTTCTTTTGTGGTTTCTTTAGATAGTATGGGTGTCTGCTAAGAGATAGAAAAAAAGGTGCATTTCTACAAGATAATGTTCTAGGCTTTAGCTAGATTCTTCCTTTTTTGCCATCTATACAGTAAAATGATAAAGAAACAGTAAAATGGTGTATTTTATTTCATTTTTTTTTTTCTTTTTCTTTACATTATGTTGAGACGAGTGATTAAACATAGGACATCATGGTCACTAGATGTATCATCATGTCGTTGAGCTTTGCTCTTGTTGATGCTCTTGTTGATGTATTTTATTTCAATTTATGTTCATCTCTCAATTTTTATACTTATTCTATTTTAGATCTTTCAAATACTTTGTTTTAGTTCCTAGATTTTGACAAAAGAATAAATATTGTTTGGCTTTATTATTCATTTTTATTATATTATTTAGTATTTGTTGTTATATAATTTTTTTTTTTATTTAGTACAACAAATGTTAGGTAGGAGGATTTAAACTTTCGAACCTGAGAGAACGAAGTATACTGGTGAACTATGTTCACTTTCGCGAAGTTATATATCATTTTCAAATTATCAAAATCGACTTCATTTTGGCTATAAATATTTTTTAATTATATGTATTCATACATTTTAGTTGAAGATAACAAAATGATGGCATGTGATTAAAAAGAATATTCAAACTTAATCAACCTAGCTAATTAAGTTAATCTAGGTTTAGTTTGAGATTGTTGTAACTCTTAAAATAATGGAACTATGCTTCCGAAAAATCAGTTGTAATAAGAAGTAAATTAGTGGATAAATTCTAAATTTAAACTTCAAAAAACTGGTTAGAGCATTTGGTAAATTAATATTAAATTGCTACGATTTAACTATAATTATTAAAGTGGACGTTTTTACAATTATTTTTATATTGATGTTTAATATCTAAATTTGTTAGACAATTATTTAAGATTTTATATTATTAAAATATAAATTATACTCAAATTACTCTAAATTGTTTAATAAGGTATTAAAAATAATAATTGTTATATAAAACAAAATATAGACGTAGAATATAAAACATATCTATAAATTATTTAACAAAATAAAACCCAAAAGAATAATAATGGAGAAGATAGAAGGATACAATAGTAATTTTGTAAAATTTGTGAGAGGAGCTGACATTAGTCTTTCATTTTTAAACGTTGTAGATATAGAATTAGCCCTATAGTATTAAATCAATCCAATCTTTTTTTTAAAACAATTCAATAATATATATATATAAGCGTGTAAAATATCATTCACTCATTTTATTCATAACAAATGTGGGTACGGTCGTACGGAGATTTGAACATTATTCGATCTCAACAAAAAAAGTACATGTCAATTACACCATTACGATATCTCTATACTTTCTTTAAGAGATTTATACGATCAAATTCCGAAGAGGTGAAAGGATAATAATAGGAAAGACGAAAGGATACAACAGTAATTTTGTAAAATTTGTCAGAAGATGTGACAAATTATATGGAGAGCTAATTTCAAAGGTATCTATTTTTCAAATTTTGCAAATCAAAATAGCTTAAAAGTGATTGTGTTTAAACTAATAAAAAATATATTTTATCAAACACTTTAACGGTTAAATTTTTAAAATATATTTTATCAAACACTTTAACGGTTAAATTTTTTTTACAATCACTTTTCATCCCTCCAAAGTCCAAACTCAATCCTAAATGCACTCTTAGTCTTTCTTTTTTAAACCTTGTAGATATAGAAGTAGCCCTATAGTATTAAATTTTTTTTTTTTTTTTTTTTTTTTTTTTAACAATCTAATCTCTCAACTAAATAATATTAATATATATATATATATATATGACCTAGTTCTCCCTTAAAATTAAAATTGTTGAATCCAAACTCAAAATAAAATTCATGAACTTGGACGAAAATTGTTATATCCAATCAACTATACAACATTTACATCACGAAAAATTATGATCATAACTAGTACCAAAGTTAAAGTATATTAATTAAACGTCTCGTTCAAGGGTGAAAAGATTCAAATCTTTGATGAATTGAGATCTTTACCCGAATTAATTTTTTCTGAGTTATAGGAGGATTCTAACAGTAAATGTTGATCTGATCTCTTAACACCTAGACGATTAATATTTATCAGTTATGGGACGACCTATAACATTTATTGATAGATCGAATCTCTTGGCACCCAACACACACCCTTATCAAAATTCTCACAAGTATATTATTGAAGAAAATTGTTCCCATTTTAAGAACAGTCACAAATGAAAGAATAAAAATGAAAAGGAAGGATCATTTTCTAAGGTTTTCCACATATACAACATTGACAATTTATGGCCAAAAGAAATAGTTTTTTTTTTCAATATTAGGATTATTCTACCTTATCTCATACGACTTGGTTAAGAATTGAAGTATATGTTGTCGCCATGTCAGCAAATAAAAAGTGATTTTGAAATGTGTTGTTTGCTTGACATGTCAGCCCTAATTTAAATTAGGAATTTCCATGTCCATGAATGTATAAGATTAGAAATTCCTATATTCAATTTCCCACTTCAAAAAAATATATATATATATATATATATATATATAAAATAACGTAACATGACTCAACTGGTATAAAATATGTTTGAAATATGTTTCTTCGATCTAAAAATATGAGGTTTGAATGTTTCACGTATCTACAAAAATAAATTCATTCTCATCCCAAATTCTTAGTTGGAGGCCTCATCTCGAAAGAAATATAACACTCCTGATTATTATTGGTTGATGTAGCACTAAATTGTATCCATGAGCTAATAATACAACTTGAGAGTTTTGACAAAGTTATTTTTTTTTTGTTGATAATATGTGGGATGAGAGATTCGAACCTCTGACCAAAATCGATAGGGTGGAAATTCCTAATTTAAATTAAAATTCAGATATTTTTTTTATTTTTATTTTGTTGACAACATGTAGGGTGGGGAATTGAATCTAAGATCTCAGTAGTCCATACATCATACCAGTTGAGTTATGTTTTTGATGGCTAAGGTTTAGATGTCAAGGTAACACGACATTCATGCATAATTTTATATTAATGAAATTAGTGAGTTTAGGGAGATTTTGATATTTTGATATATATATATATATATTTTTGGTTAAAATTAGTGGGTGAATTAGAAATTACAATTTTAGAATCTAATTTGATAAAATTAAAAGTTTATGGTGAAAATTGATAGGGCATAACAAATTTAGGGTAGGTTGAATTAAAAAAAAAAATCCTTATTAATTAAAACTATTTGAGGTATGTATTAATTATACAAAATATATTTTTGCAAGAGCTCTAAACACTACAAATTATTTTCTCCTTTTTGTTAAGAAATTCTATTTATACCAATTTGTAATTTTTTTTAGACTTGGACCCAATATACAACCAATTATTAATTTGAATAATGTTGATTTGGAAATATCCCAATAATCATTAATTGATGTGCACACTACTTTCTTTTTAGTTATGTGTTGAATTACTTATTATACTATAGTTTCGAATGCAACCTTTTTTTAAATGTCGACATGGATAACATATTCTCATGAATTATTGCATACCAAAAGAAGAAGAATCCTCAAAACTAGAATGGAAAGATTTCGACTTAACAATATGGATATGCTACATTATTTAAAGGAATTTATTCCAACCATAGCCAATAAATGAAAAGAAAAGAAAAGAAAAAAAAACTTTGGCTATATACATGAATATATGTAACTATATATATACTATAAAGTTTAAGTTGTCTTTTTAAAGTTTGACCCACCATAAATAAAATGAAAGAAATTATATAGGGAAGGTTTCAACTATATATTATATGATTCCAAGTGGTGAGAAAGAATAATAAAGGAATCTGATCATCTCAGTTATATGCAACGCCATGTTTGGTGCAGCCCCTCCTTTGGCCTTGGTAGCACGTGAAACCATTCCAAAATGATAAAACCTTTTGAGAGACATACAATATTCTCTTCATCATTTTTTTTTAGAATCAATTATTGAATATGATAATCGTTAATGATTTGGATTGATCTAATGGAACTGAGGTCCTAAAACAACTAGAGGCGTAGCGGAAATAAGCTTAAACAGGCTAAAGCAACAAACGGGAGAGAGAAAAATACTATCACATAACTTTTTTCTCTCCCGAGAACCATCGGTAAAAGCCATACCGACCGGTAAAGGGGACCGGTAAAAGTCAACTGGTAAAGGTTGACAAGTAAGGCAAGACCGGTAAGCATCACAAGCTTCGACCGGTAAAACCATACGAATTAATCAGTACCGATAAATCGACACCGGTAAATTCGTATCGATAAAACCGGACCGATAAGCTACCACCGGTAAACCGGTTCGGTAAACTTCACTAAGCTTACACCGGTAAACCGGTACCGATAAGCTTACACCGGTAAAATTATGGATAGTGAAGGTAACATTTGGACGGGTCGAGGTTGGATCGTATAAATCTCTTAATGTAAGTATAGAAACGTCTTAATTGTGTAATTGACATGTACTTTTTCTCTTGAAATCGGATGTTAAAAAATGAGTTAGTGATATTTATACGTTTACGTTTATATATATCTTATTTTTTTTCTTACAAAGTTTTATGTTTATTTCATTTGGGTTAGATCACTTTACTGATGTTGTTGATATTTTTTTTTTATTTAACTAGCACCACAACAATTTTGATTTTTCTTGATGCATTAATTTGTCGAGAACAACCCAAACACATTTGGCAAAAAAAAGTTGTTTCAACCGTTCACCTATCAACAAAACTCCTTTGTCGATGTAAAAATGATGGCGTTAGCGAAAGGGAAAATTATGTCGATGCCAACACTTTGGCATCGACAAAGGAGGTATTGTCGATGGTATGCAAGACCGTCGGCAAAAAGGAAATCTATTAATGGTTTTGTTAAATCGTCGACAAAGACGACCTCTCTATCGACTACAAAAATTATCGTTGATAATAATTGTGATATCTATCGTCGATTTTTTGATGCGTCGGGAGAAAAACACGTCGCCATAAAAAAAAAAAAATCTTGTAATGTAGACATTTTTCTCTTATTACATGACCAATATATATATATTTAAATTATTTGAAATAGTTACTGTAAAAATTAATGATAAGAACTAATTTTTTTATTTTTTTTTATTTTGTGTACGGTTAAATTTAGCGTAACTCAATAAATTCAGCATAATTCAATAAATAAAACACATTTTTTTTTTAATGTGGTGGGGTAGGGAATTCGAATCACAGACCTCTTAGTCGTCAATATATACATATGTTACCTGAGTCATGTTGCTCGGCCAATAAATAAAAAACACTTATTTTCATTTACAAATGTTTGATTTCCCATTTTATAATTATTGAAGATTTAAGAACTAGGAAAAAAATTAAAACAGAAAGAATATGGGCTTAGGGAGAGAGAAAATGAAATTAAGAATAATTAAGGCATGGGTCATGGAAAGGAAATATTATTTAACAATTAAGTATAAAGAAGAGCATGCAATGGACTTAGCCATGCTAGTTTTCTCATGCATATTTACATGCAATTAAATATGACTTTAAAGAAAAGTCCTTCGGCCAACCAAATCTTAGTTCAACGATATGATGTATCGCTTAAGCTTAGCTCAACGACATGATCTATCACCTAGTGATCATGAGGTCATAGGTTCAATCCTCCACCTTAATATGTTGTCAAAAAAAAAAAAAAAAAAATCTAACCCAAATAGCATTATTTTGCAAAATGGGTTTTTATTTTTATTTTGTTAACAAAAAATTAGTAGTTTTTTTTTGATTAAACCACTGACCTCTTGGTCATCAACACATACATGTGCCAGCTGAGCCATGCTCGCTTTGGCAAAAATTAGTAGGTTAATATGTCAAAATTAACAATTTAAAGTTTACACGAATGGGTCTTTTTTTTGCTATTTTGTTTGATTATTACTCAATAAGAAAAGTCATCCAATCATGATTTTGGTTAGAAAGTTCAACTATTTTGTACTCAGAAAAAATATTAAAATAGGAAAAAAATTGACCAAAAAAAACAATTTTCATTTTGAAGTGAACTTGCTTCTTATTTCATTCTAAATTAAATGAGATCATAAATGATGTCAAATCGAACATAGTTCAATTAGCATAAAGTTGTGCTCGTGACTAAGAGGTCATGGATTCAATCCTCGCATTAATTACAAATATCATTAAAAAAAAAATTATCATAAATGATTTACTCATTTTGACTAAAAAAAGAAAACTAAATGGCCCACTTGCAAGACTTTTTGGCAACTATATAAACACTCCAAAGTGGCACCCATAAATCCACCAAACTTGCATATATATCTACACCAATTTTTATTTCCAAATTCAAACTTCAACAAAGCACAAAGCACAAACCCAACTAAACTTCAAGGTGAGCTTTTCCTCAATGTTGTTCTTCATTTCTTCTTTTAACTTTCTTTTTTAAACTCTACTAATTTGGATTCAATGATCATGTCATGATTTTGGGAAATGAATTACAACTTTGTTTTTGAATCTCTTGTTTTTAAATTTGTGTTTTCAGATCACTAACTAAACACGGTACTATTGTTACTAATTTGAATTCTCGTCATGTCAAGATTTCAGGAAGACGATGAATTTGAATTGGTCAGGAGGTGACTGGATGTGTGGAGTTTGTGAACACGTAAACTTCAAGAAGAGAGAAGCTTGCCAACGATGCGGGTACCCGAAATATGGTGGGCCCGACCCAACCACATATGAATACAATAATAAAACAGAAGTGTTGGCCGGAGATTGGTATTGCAACTGTGGAGCTCACAACTATGCTAGTAGATCAAGCTGCTATAGATGTAATGCATATAAGAATCTCGATGTTGGTGCATTGCCCGGTTGGAAATCTGGGGATTGGATATGCAATAGGTTAGTCTTTCATTTTATCATCCATCCTTTAAGGTCTCGGCCCGTTCGGTAACGTTTCCAGTTTTTATTTTTTAATAAAGAAAAACGAAACTGCGTTTGATAATTATTTATTGTTTCCTATTGTTTTGTTAGAAGTAAAAAATTGATTAAAAAAAAATATATATGTAACTTGAAAATAGACTTGATTTTGTTGTTTTCAAAATTTATACACACTTTAGAACGTTTCTAAAAGATGAGAAACACGAAACATAAACATTGATCAAACGTTTATGTTTTTTCTAAAAAAAATTGAAAACCGTAAATGAAAATGTACCACGACCCCTTAAAAAAATTTCTTTCATATCATCTACATTTTCAATAACACTAAACAAAAGAGTTATGTCATTTTAATTCATGTCATTGAGATATGTTGAATTTGTGCAGAATTGGATGTGAAACACACAATTATGCGAGTAGAATGGAATGCTACAAATGCAAAACTACGAGGAATTTTGGTAAGACTGTCGAATATATGATCGTGTCAAAACATTTCAATATTCAAATATACGATGTTTAGTTAACTATAAAAAATTAAATTATGTCTTAACCAACCGAGTTATGTTCCCGTTAACAAAAATATATATATATTAGAACTAATTATAACTAAAACATGTTTCTTTTTTCAGGAGGAAACTAATTTTTGAAGAAGTGTTAGTGGTGCTAAAATTTGGCCAACTTTCAAGCTTCTAAGCATCTGATGCCCTCCAATTTGCTTCTTTTTTATTTTATTTTTTTGGATTGGGACTCTAATTCTAATGCATGAAAAGCTCAAGCAAATTAAATCACTTTCTTAATCTCACTTTTGAGCTAATTAATTAGAATTACACTTTGTTGTCTCTCAATCTCTCTCTACTAATGAATTTTCAAAGTCTCATTCTTGGGCCACCAACCAAATGGCTTTGAATTATGCCAAAGAGATATAGATGTGTATAATAGAATAAAATTATAACTTTGAGATTCAAGAATCTACTTCCCAATAATGCACTCCAAAGGGATAGACCCACTTTTTCAATTCAATAATTTGTGTCTATATAAGATAAATTTCTTTGATATTCGGATAGATATGTTTGCGTGTGTATAAGAGTCTAAACTTTACGTAAAATGCACGTATTCTTGAAAATTGATGGTTCAAATTGACAACAAAGATATAGTTTGTAAATTTTACATACAGATCACGAATGAGTAAAATTGTTTATTTAAATTATAGTTATAGATGGGAATAAATTTGATTTTACTAAGAGACAAGTTTTCTATCAATTGACTGTTGAAAAGTATTGTCAGTCCAAACTTAGCTCAATATATAGATTAGACACCAGATTACCATATCAAATCTCGATGGTTGATGGTTCGATCCTCAACCGTGGAATTGAAGCCAAAATAAAAATAAAATGTTGAAGGGTATGCTCGGAATTAATTCAAAGTGGTAGAAAATAAATTGAGTCTTGGGCTGTGGGCTGTGGGCCTTTTTATGATCTCACCCAAGTCCAAGTGACCTCCATTGCACTTGGAAATGGCTACCTTGGCCCAAAGTTGTTGGGCTTATCTGGAATTGCAAAGTTTTCAGGGGAGGAAAGTGGAATTTTGCAAAGTTTTTAAAGTTCAACCAATACATAACATAAATCGAAAATTTCAAAAACTAAACTTGGAGTTAACCCTATTAGAATTGTGCCCCTGACAAAAATTTCTGAATCCGCTTGAAAGAGCAAGAAAATTGTCACATATACAATAAGATTATACATTACTTATAAGAAAGAAAAAAAAAAAAAAAGGAAGAAAATCAAAATTTACCCTGAAAAAGGGTTACAATTTTTACCTTGTGATAAAATTTCGATAAAAACATCATTAGAAAAAGATATTCTTATGTACGTTGAATGAATTATAAAACATGTGTATCATACAAAATTGATAAGATTTAAAAAAAAAACGATATTAGAATGAAATTTGGGAGTTTTGGTAGAACTATTCCATCATCAGCTTTGTGCATTAATCAAATTTAATTTGATGCAAAAATTGATTTTATTAAAACTAGTGAATGTTTGGAGAATTTTACAATGTATGTATTTTTTATAAAATTAGTAGGTTGATTAGCAAAAATTGAATGAAGTGTAAAATTAATGAAACCTACACCTCATTTATAATGGAGGGAATTTTTAGTTATATTACTTTGACCTACACCATAATGCTACTACAATGAACATTTGTCACTTCCTTATCCCTATCCATATATATTTGTTAACTTTGCAAAGTCCAATCTCATGTGCTATAAGACACCTTTAAAAGTAATAAATAGTATTTTTTTTTTGTTCTTATTGACATAATTTCAAGTCATAATGAAAAATGTAATTTGATCTGTTATTTTTATATCTCGAAGTTTTCTATTGACATGCATGATTTCTTATACTATCTTTCATTCCTTCAAAATTCATATTTGATTTACTTGTGCTCAATCATATCACTCATCTTCCTTTGTTTAAGAGTCAATTCTATTGTTCATCTTTCTTTGGTTAAAATGATTCATTTTTTTTAGAGTAATAGTTCTATAGACTAGATGTGCTGGCAACCTTGGAATAGATCTCATTTGAAGAGTTAAGTTCAAGATCGAAATACAGGATTGGTTCGTGACTATCTTTAGAAGAAAGAACTCATTTTGTTTGAAATCAAAGTACAACTTGATTGAGTAAAGTACTAAAGTGTCAAGGCAGTGTGATGCATATACTACAAAAAGAGACCACTGATACTCTCCAAAAGAAGGAAGCAGAGAATGAAAAAAAAAAAAGCAAAAAAAACGTGTAACTTTATCATTTTAACCAAATTAGTTTTTCGGAGAAAAATCACTTTTGCTTAAAGAGGACGATGAATGAACAAATATTTAGTCGAAGGTTAAAAATTATAAGATATATGTAAAGGAATCATGACAGGGTATTCTGATTTTTTTTTGTAACCACGGTGATGAACTTACACGTCACCATGTAAGCATTGACAAGTAACTGGAGATTTGAAACCTCGGGCCAGGTCATTTGGTCGAAAACATATGTTTTAACAAGTTTGAACTATGTTCGTGTTTATTTTTTCTTATAGCATTAGTGGCTAGAATAATTTTAGAAAAAAATCAATTTATACCCCTAAACTTGGGATGTTGTATCAATTAAAACTATGAACTAATGATTATATCCGTTGTATATTTATATTGGACTTTCGATTTTGCTTTCATATCCCGCCGACTCTTCGAAAAAGTAAGGTCGTCGGCTAAGCCCCAACGAGGAAGATGGTAGTGGTTTCTCATTGGGTCAATAATCAACGTTAATTTAAATGTGTGAAGACTTATAATTATAACAATTAATCCTAATTTTTCATAAATGAATCAATGTATGAAAGTTTAGAGTTTTGTATAATTATAAGTTTCGACCTATTAAAGCCCTTCTAGAAGGATTGTATTCAATCATTTGTAGTCACCTATTAGGAATTAGTTTCAATAATCAACGTTAATTTAAATGTGTGAAGACTTATAATTATAACAATTAACCCTAATTTTTCATAAAATGAATCAATGTATGAAAGTTTAGAGTTTTGTATAATTATAAGTTTCGACCTACTAAGGCCCTTCTAGAGGGAATGTATTCAATCATTTGTAGTTATCTATTAGGAATTAGTTTCATACCGATTTTTTTGGCAACCAAATGTTGGAGATTTGTCGTTTGATATTAGTCTGCGGATATTAGTCGAAGTGCGTGTAAGCTGGTATGAACACTCACGAATATCTAAAGAAATTTGTAAGTTTCTACACTAACTTTTTTTTTTTAAAAAAGAAGAGGTAAATTGATACACTTATAAAAGTTCAGGGTTTTAATTGATACACTCATTACTTGAGAGTTTTAATTTTTTTTTAATGTCGGAGTTTTAATTAATATAATTCTCAAAGTTTAAGAGTATAAAGTGATACAACCCTCCAAATTAAAATTATTGTTTATGGATGGTTTATTTTGAAATTTTATAAATTTAAATTTATAAAAATTAAAATTCTTGTTTATGAATAATTTATCTTGAAATTTTATAAATTTGTTTTCAATGCAAATTCTTCAGGAATCTGTCCTTTTGCTTTAATGGCGTGGAGTGGGATTATAAATGAAAAGAAAAATTATTTTTTTAATTAAGTTATTTTTTAAATAGGTAAAATGGCGTGGAGTGGGATTATAAATGAAAAGAAAAATTATTTTTTTAATTAAGTTATTTTTTAAATAGGTAAAAAAAGACTAGCAAAAAGACTCGACAAACAGTCTGGACCAATTGTAAGGGATCGACTAATCCATCCAAATATTACCCGATTATGGTTCCAATTTATGGTTACAAATTTAAAACAGAATTAACCATTTGGATTTAAAAGAATTAGATAAATCAATCTAAAGTTTCTAAACAATGAGGACAATATCAAACAAGATTAAGGGAAGAGATAATGACACCGAATTTATATCGGTTCACCCAATGTTGGCTACGTCCAGTTCTCTGCTATTTACAAAATGATTTCTCTCTTTTCTTTCAAGACAAAGGCTCACGAATCACTCTATAAAAACGTGCACTCAAAACTCTTCAATGGATAAAGAACTCACTTACAATAACAACCCGAAAAATCACACAAACTCTCCACCCTCGTTTGTAAAGATTTTTCTTCAATGTAAGTTTTGCTCAGCCCAAAAATTCCACAATAGGCTACTGTGCGATTTTTCTATGTTTCATAAAAAATCACAGCGAACCAATTTTTTTAATTTTCGTTAGTTGCACCCAAGTTGCAAAATCAACCAAGTCCAAAATTATATCAGCCAATCAAATTAGGTTAATTAGATTGACATTTGAGCCTTCATTTAAGTGTTGGGCCTGATTTTTTATTTGGGCTCCACTTATTCCTAACATTAATCTCTATAGACAAGTTAGACAAATTAGACGTCTAAATAATCTTGAAAAAACTCGCAAAGGACCAAGCTCATAAGTGAGCGGAATCGACCCAAAAGTACTAAAGTTGAGGTCAATCCCACCCTAGGAAGACATATAAAACAAGGATCCTACTAGAAGTCCTGAGAGAGACTACATGAGTCAAAAGTCCGGGTCGGCCAGGCCCTATCCAAAATGTGTCCGGATTAGTTCTCCTAAATCCTAAGTCAAACTTAAAAGGAAAAGAGAAGACCACAAAAAATAATTATAAATACCACCTGACTCCAATGCGTTCGTAAAAGTTTTCTACAATGATACTATGATTCTAACTTTGACCTCAAATTTTTTGAAATTTTTGTTTCATACACCACACTAGTGATTTCTTCTGATCTTTGTTGTAGATCATCTTGTCTCTCAAAGTCTATAAATTCTATCATTGAAATTACGGTGATCGGGTTGAAATCACCTAAACATCAATCTTAAATTTTAGTATAACCATTTTCATTTTTTCTTCCTTGATTTCAATAGGATTTCTTTGAAATAGCTAAACATCCAGAATTGGTTTTCTTAAAAATAACAAAATATATATATAGGGCTAGTTGCACAAACAACAATCAGTCCCAAAATAATTGCAAATTTAGCAAAATTTAAAACATCTTGCAAACATGGCAAAAAAAAAACAGTGACTATCGCCGATAGACTCTATCGTTGATATATAATTATCACTGATAGACTAGTATCACACAAAAATTTATAAAAAAACTGAGGTGATAGACTTCTATCAGCCATAAACTTCTAGGAACGATAGACCATACTATCCGCGATAGAAATTGTTCGTAATTTTTTTTTAAAAAATACTATATTTTTAATTATTTTACTCAATTTTTCTATATATATATATATCTATATAAATAAAAGAGATGGAAAGGTAAGAAACAAAAACGTTATTGTCCAAATTAAACCTCTCCCAAATCTCCTTATTTAGAATCAAAAGCCACAAAGAAAATATCAACTTTCAACATTTACTTAACAACTAAGATTTGATTGAGAAAATTTTAATATGTTTAAGAAAAATAAAAAAATAAAAAAATAAAAAATAGAATAATTTAATTGAATACAGTAGCGACACGTGTAATATTAAGAAATAAGTAGGACCCACCAAAAAATATGGTGCCATGTCATCTCCGGTTAGTTTTAACATCCCGTAAAATCAGTTCCTTTTAGCATTAGGGTTTAGGGCTTTAGGTTATTTGACTACAAATTATTCCATTGTGTGCGATTTGATGATTAAGATTCCATTGTTTTTGTTTTCGTTTTCGCCTTCTCAATCAATCTCCCTCTGATTTCTCCATGGCGGCTAGGGTTTTTGATTCCTAGACTCAATTTTCTTTTCCTTTTGCCGCTTATTTCAGTTTGGTATGTGTTTATATCTATAGCTCCTCCTCCACTTTCGCCATTGTTTTCATTCCGCCGCCATATCTGTTTTGATCATTTTTTCAATTTTCAAACATACCCTTTCGTTTCTTTGGCGAATTCTACTTCGTTTTTGTTAGTTTTCTCAATCTGGGTCAGTATTCTTTTCGATTTTTGATATCTGAATCCTCTACTTTCGTCTTGTTCTTCCTTTTGATCACATCCGTATAAGCATTGGGTTCTGCAAACGAGTTTGTTCTGTGATCATTGTCAATTTCGTTGTTTGATTCATTATTTTTATTGGGTTTAGTTTTAGAAGATGAGTTTCAATGATATTCGAGCCTCTGTTATCCCGCCGCCTCTGCATTCTTATAGTGCCGATGCGTCTGGTTGCTGGTCTCAGTTTCCTAGGAATGATTTATTTGATCCACAATCACCATTTGACTCTCAGCAGCCTCCATTTAAAAGAGCTAGAAATTCTGAAGAAAGCCAATCTAGCCCTATGGCGCTTTATCCTCCACCCTTGAATTCCAGACTGCTCCCACCAAATGCTCCTGTGAATAAAGGAATAAGCAATATCTTCTTCAAGACGAGGATGTGTGCGAAGTTTAAACTTGGTTTGTGTAGGAATGGTGCAAATTGCAACTTTGCTCATGGGGTTGAAGATATGCGACAACCACCACCGAATTGGCAAGAAATTGTCGGTGTACGCGAGGATGATCAATCGGTAGTGAACTGGAATGATGATCAGAAGATAATTCAGAAAATGAAGCTGTGTAGGAAGTTTTATAATGGGGAGGAATGCCCTTATGGAGATAGGTGTAATTTTCTTCATGAAGATCCTGCTAAGTTTAGAGATGATTCAGGTAGGTTTAGGGAGAGTTCTGCTATAAGTATTGGAACTACAGGAGCAACTCCGTTGATGAATGGAAGTGGGGATTCTTCTAGTTATCCTGAACCTAGCAGGGTAGGTTCTTGTTCGGTTTCGGATGCTCTTCGAGCTAATGGAAATGTAAGACCTTCATTCTGGAAGACGAAGTTATGCACCAAGTGGGAGATTACTGGTCATTGCCCCTTTGGTGAAAAGTGCCATTTTGCTCATGGCCAATCTGGTATTGATAGCTCTTTTCTCTCTCTATTTCTCTCTATGTAATGTAAAATTGTACCCAGAATCCAGTGGTTTGGCTTAGGATTCAATGATCTAGGAATATAATTATTGTATCTGAATGGAGTCCAATAGTTGGTTAATATGTCAAATGAAATTCTGATTAGCCATTTAGCCATGATATGCCTTAATGATTAACATAACCATGTTTCGGGAGTAGGGACTCTAGCTATGTGTCGTCGGTCCCTTGTTAGGTTCTATATTTCTCTGTGGGCGTGAGTGTGGCGAGAGTCCCTTACTCTTTAGTGGGGTTTCCTTTTGTGGGTATTCTTTCTTTTCTTTTTTCTCAATGAAAACCTGGTTCTTTATCCTCTAAAAGAAAACCATGTTTCAAAATCATTTGTTTCTTCTTATTTTCGTTGAGATGCTGACTGTTCTTTATGGTTCAGAATTACAACTCTATCTTGGACGTGAGGGGGAAGCATCTAATACTGCCCTCAATGTGAAGCCTCTAGTTGTGGCCATGGAAGTATCTTCGAGTTTGTCGACCGGGGTCCCGTCCCCTGCCCTTCCGCAGGGCCAGGCAAAGCTGAAATGGAAAGGACACAAGAAGATAAATCGGATCTATGCTGATTGGCTTGATGATTTGCCTCTATCTCCAAGCTCAGCGAGCAAATTGGAGGGTTGAGTTTTTTGAGTTGAAGTTGTTTATTCTAGTTTTGGTTTGAAGTTGGTTTCTGGTTTTCTGAATCAGATAAAAGGAGTGTAAAAAAAGTTTTGCTGAGAATTTGTTGGGTTGGGGGTGGTATGGATAGAAGAGAGAGTGAGGTATATCTTATTGTTTGTTCTCTATTTTCATTTATTTTGTTATTTCATTTTTGTTCATATCCCATAGAAAAATAGTTTGGGATTTTAAAGTAATTCAATATATTCCAGCATTTTTTCGTACGAATTATGGAATAATTTTTTTTTTCTTTTCTTTACCAATAATAATTAAAAATTGAGAAGGGGGAATAGGAGAGTGATTTGAACCCTTGTAGCCACATGTACAAGTGATTAATGTCATAATGTATATAGGAGGAGTGATATTGGTTGGATTTTCTTTTATGTTCAATCAGGTGCATAACCCATTGGTTCGGTTTAGTGAACTTTTTTTTTAAGCCAAAAGATGTGATGGTTGTGGGCGAAACAACTTGAATTGAGAGGGCAAGAGAGGTCACAAAAACAAAGCGTGTATGGCTTGACATGTACTCCCTCCAGGTCGGAGGCTTGATCCCCATCCTTGTAATTGTTGTACATTCGCCAAACCGAGTATAACTCAATTGACATAAGGTTGTGTCATTGACTAAGAGGTCATGGGTTCAATATCCGTATTAATCAAAATACCATTGCATAAATTATGTCAAGCCGAGTATAGTTAGTATAGAGTTGTGCTCGCCTAGTGAATTTTTTTCTATCTAGTTTTCATGTGTTATCACTTATCAAAGGAAGTTGTAAAGGTTTTTTTTAATATATATTTTAAACTTATTAAAATGATTTTTAAAAGAAAATTCTTAATTATGTATTTTATTATTGAATAGAAAAAATGTCAGAAATTAGAATTTTAGATTAAAAAAAAAAAAAAACATTAAAACAAATTATTTTTCTTTTTTGAAAATAGTTTCTAAATTCTGAATAGCAACAGCGACACGTGGTGCCAATCTAGTTATACGAAGCAACCGTCCACGCGCGTTCTGGCTCTGGCTCTGTGCTTCCCAAACAAATGAGATCAATTCCATTTTCCCCACTAATTTCCCCAACTCCTCTTCTTTACAACCCTAAAATTTCCTTCAATTCCCAAGAACCCTTCAATCCAACACCACCATCCTTCTCAAATTCCACTGCAATTTCCAAAATGTCCATTAATTTACAGTCCCACGCCTTCGCCGGCAACCCCATCAAGCTCAAAACCCCAAAATCAGAAGACCCATTTTCCCCTTCTTCATCTCTCGAATCCCTCAATTCCCAACTCTTAGACAACACCCACTTGTCTTCTTCGATCAATTTCAAGGTCTTGCCCTTCAGAAAAGGCAGGCCGTTGGCCAGTTCCGCCGTCTCCAGTTGGAAACTGGGTTGGATTGGGTTGGCTGATTTCAGGGCTCTGTTTGTCGATTCGGCCGTCGAATTGACTAGGGATTCATTTGTTTATTTGGGTTCGTCGGAGGAAGAAAATGATGTTTATTGGGCTATTGATGTTTCGAGTGAAGATGGGTTGGTTTCTGAATTTGGGAGTAAGTTGCTCTGTTTTGTGGAGGTGAGAACTCTCATGGTGGCTGCAGATTTGGCGGATGCTCGAGCAATGGGAGAATTGGCTATTGCTGGTCATGTGAGTGGTTGTGGTTGTTATCTTTGTATTTGAAGCTGTTTTAGTTTCATATGATTGTAGTTCAACTCTTCATGTATGTTGTAAACTTTGTTTTTTTCTTTTAACTCAGTGAAGTGTAAATTCAATTGTGATGCAAATGGAAATAGCAAACATTTGGTTTATGAAAATTAAGCTTATAAATACTACTTCCATCCTGGGTTTCTTGTTTGCTTGCTTTGAAAGTCAAAGTAGTGATCTCTTGGCATAGCTGAAACTCGATGTCAGAAAGCACGTTTCCTTGTTTTGTTATCTACTTCTTACAAGTTTTTTCGAAATCCAAGCCAATTTCTGAAAACTAAAAACAAATAGTTTTTCAAAGCTTATTTTTGTTTTTGGAATTTGGCTGATAATTCAAATGTTTCTTGAAAGAAATTGTGAGTAAACCAGTACAATTTTCAAAAATAGAAAACCAAAAACGAAATCGTTTTCAAACGGGCCCTCCATTAACCTTAGCTCTGCGTTTTCAGAGTTGAAGATTTATGGTCTCTATTTCTTGATGTTGCAATGATGTATAGTTCTTGTATATGTACTAAGTTTTTATTAATAGTGAAGAAATCTGTTAGTTGGGTTGGTGATTATCGAAGTAATAAGCTAGTGTTGATTTGGATATTGTGAAAATTATAATAATTCCTTGAGTCAATGTGTGATCCTAGGAAACTTTCAGCATGAAAGTCAATCTGGAACCAATGAATGAACATTTGCTTTGTTTTGTCAATTTTCTTTCTGATTTGAGTTTCAATTATGTATATGAAAAATGATTCAGAAATTAGCAAATAAATTTATATGAACACTTCTGTTTCAAGTTCTTGATATAGTAAATACACAATAATCCTTGGAATTTGAGAAGTGGGAACTACCACTAACCGATTTGTCCTTTTACCCTCTTTCATTTACATGGTTAAGTTATTTAAACTTTGACCAGGCCAGGGCATTGCTAGAATGGCATAATGTGTCCAAGTTTTGTGGACACTGTGGAGGGAAAACAGTTCCCACGGAAGCAGGGAGACGGAAGCAATGTTCTAATTCCTCGTGCAAGAAGAGGATTTATCCTCGTGTTGATCCGGTAAGATTATTGTTATCCTTCCCCTCACCACCCCAAAGAATTTATCAAATGATAGATTCTTTGGGCAAGACATTTTATATCTCTAATCATCGACCATCTATTACAGGTAGTCATTATGCTAGTTATTGATAAAGAAAATGATCGTGCACTCTTGAGTAAACAATCAAGATTTGTTCCACGAATGTGGAGTTGCCTAGCTGGTTTTATAGAGGTACTTTACTGATTAATCATTGAACAATATTATAGGGAAGTACAATCTTATGGTAGTAATTATTAATTCTGATGTTTGGATTCAGGCTGGAGAAAGCTTAGAAGAGGCAGTAAGAAGAGAAACATGGGAGGAGACGGGCATCGAAGTAGGGGAAGTTGTCTACCATAGTTCTCAGCCTTGGCCTGGTATAACTTATGAAACCTAGTATTTTTTTTTTTTGTTGCTCTGCTCACTTTTATCCTATATTATGTATTCATGCTTTAGCCTTTGTCCAGCAGTTGTCATCAATGATCAAACTTTGATTATTTCTACGTAGTGATTAATGTTATACCAAACATGGCTGTGGCGGTTTCAACAGTTTTATTGCCCTTAATATCAGTCTTAGAAGTGGTTTTCTTGAGAAGATCTTCTAGCTCTCTAGCTGTATGTCTCTTCTTTCTGCTAAAAAATGATGGAATAGTGAGGAAACTGGATGGAATCTTTTCTTTCTAAAAATCCTTAAACAATAGAGGAATTGCAGGTTGGACCAACTTGCTTGATATCATAGGCAAGTTCTGCGAGATAGAGGTCGGGAACGTATTCTTCCCCTCCCCCTCTCAACTCTTGGTGGTGCTAAGCAGAAATGAAAAAACCAATATCATCTTCACTCTGCATCAACATATATTTTTTTAGGAAGTCTCATCACATTTCTACTCGTTTTATCCGTTCATAAAACTTCATATATTTATCTATTTTTACCCTCTATTAATTGGTTCCTTTATTATGTACCTTGTTCTTAGTTGGACCAAACAATATGCCATGTCAGTTGATGGTTGGCTTCTTTGCATATGCAAAATCACTTGATATAAATGTGGACAAGGGAGAATTAGAAGGTATATAGACTTTCTCCCACATCGCCCATCTCTTATTTATGGTGCATTGTTCTTAATTTTGAGTATTTCTTATTTCCTCGGATTATGATTATTCTGTAACAAAATATAGTACATGGTAAAGTACAATTGAAAGTTCTCTAATAATAGTGAAATGCATATTCACAACATACTTTATTCTGCCGCATATTTGTGACAGAAAAGTATACAGAAACTGAAATCATTGATTATGGATTTTTTACATTTCTTGAGCTTGGTTCAGATGCTCAATGGCACAGTAGAGAAGATGTGAAAAACGCTTTGACGTTTGCGGAATACGAGAAGGCTCAAAGAACTGCAGCAGCCAAGGTCGAGCAAATGTGTAAAGGAGTTGAGAGACAACAGAGCTTATCTTCGGATTTTAACATTGAAAGCGGCGAACTCGCTTCAATGTTTGTTCCGGGGCCATTCGCAATCGCTCATCATCTCATCTCTTCATGGGTCTATAATGAAGGATCAGAATTGAACAAACCTAGAAGTTCTTTGTCCAGCTTGTAGTATCCAGATTGTAATTTTTCTTTCTGATTATTTTGCTTCCTAAAGTCCTCGAACTTTAAAAGCATCTGTTGTATTGTAGTTAGTAATGTGGATCGGTAAAGCTCGGTATTGAAAAATGATGGTATGATTTTTGTAAAACAAATGGGAGAGGAACTGATTTGATCTGTTATTGTGAGTGTGACTGATTGAGTGTGGGAAACAAGAAAGAGATGAAGAGTTTGAAAATAAAGAGCATTTAGATTTAGCTATATCATATTTGTTAGCATTTGGTTCAAGAAATTTTTGTTCTTTTGAACTTCTCAAAATCCAACTTCTTCAGTGAAGCTTGATTAATTTTGTAATTGTCATATCTTTAATATTCATTACGCACATGAAAATATTTTCATAGACTATTTTTCAAATGAAAGTAGTAACAATTGTAACACTTATTCAACTTAAGGTAAAGATTGCATCACTTATCAAAGTTCAAAATATAATTTAATGGTTAACAACATAGTTTGATAAGTATCTATGCCTTAAGTCGAGGTTCAAATTTCAACCTCCACATTTGTTGTTAAAAAAATATAATTTGATGGAAATCAAAATTTGAGAGAAAAATGTATAGTTTAAGTACAAAAGGTAAACTAATCCTTAGCCAACACATAAAAAGAAGGCTAAATTATAAAAAGTACCCCTAACTATGAGTTCCGTTTCAAATATACCCCTAAAATATGAAAAACGTTTCAAAAATGCTTTCAACGTTTTTTTTTTATTATTTTTGACAACATGTTAGGGTGGGGGATTGAACCAGGACCTCATGGTCACTAGGCGATACATACGTTAACAACACACAAAACTTTGATGTAAACAGTTAAATTCTAACTTGTACTTGTGTAACATGAAAAAAATGAAAAACGTGGATTTTGTTCTAATCTATTTTCCATGATTTTTGTCCTAGATTTTGTTTTATTCCCTAATCTTTTGAATGGATAAATTGAATTTTTCATGATTTTTTAACACGTTAGATTTTCCATGTTACACGTGCAAATTAGAATTTAACCGTTCACATTAGAATTTTATTTTTCATAGTTTAGGGTATTATTGCAACTTTTTTTCATAGTTAGAAGGTTATTTTTGAAACTTTTAAAAGTTGAGGAACAATTTTTTTTATTTTTTTATTTAGGGAATCCATAGTTTGGGTATTTTCCATAATTTAACCTAAAAAGTAAAAACTAAAAAGAAAGAAGAAAAAAAAACCTCTTTTATCTCTTCTATTCTATCTGGTTCGCGCCATCTCGGACTCTCTCAGTCTCGACGCTCTCTTTCACCAGAAATGGTACCGAGGCAATTGCGAACAGTCTTCACCGGCGCCGCCGTCATCCTCGGCGGAATTTGCACTCTCAACTTTGCTTCTTTTCTCACTATCCAAACGCTCCGTCTCACCACTGAAGCCAAAAGGGTAAATTTCATTTTCTCTTGGAATACATATCTTATGTTGGGATAGAAACAAGGCTCTTTAATTCTGAAGCATTTCTTCGATACTATTCTATTGGGATTTCCCCCCTTCTTTTTTTTGGTTTTTTTTTTGTTTTCTGCAGAAAAAGATTGCTTTGCCCTGTAAGGCTTGTAGAGGAAAAGGGTTTTATATATGCAAATTATGCCGAGGAAATGCAGTAATTCAATGGTCTCCATTGTTCGATCCTATTGCTATGAACCCCTGTGTGTGTCCGACTTGTGATGGAAACAGGTTATACTTTCACTCCTTTTGATTTCGCAACTGCTGGAGAAATTATTTGAGGGGCTGTCACAATATGACAGTCAGTTTTGCACGGTTGGATGTAAGACTGAGAAATTACAAATGTTTTTCGATTTTGTATCCAATGATTGTTATAGGCAAATACATTTTAAGATCAACATCCAACAGTTTTAAAGAGACAGCCATATTGTGTCTGTCTATTGAATAATTAGTCTGCTTGTTAAAATCCCCCCATGGTTAAATTAACGCCATTACTATTCTTTATGATTTACTCGGTAGATTGTATGTTCATGTTAATTCTTATCCCGATTCTCATGTGCTCGCCCTAAAGTTGTTTTTGTGTTTTTTGCTAAGTTAGAGCAATGCTTTTTCAAGTGCTTTTTGTTTCTTATAAAAAAAAAACAAAACAAAAAAAATCAAGACTGAGAAAGTCATTCCAAACATGCCATAATTAAGTATGTGGTTCGTAAAGCGAAGAAGGAATTAAAAGTTAGTAGGTAAAGTTTTGCTCCTTCCTATAAAAATTTCTCGCTTCGGAAGTGTGTCATTTTGTGGAGTCTTTGGGGTGAGAGGAACAATAGAATTGTTAGAGGGTTTGAGAGATCTCCAAGGAGGTTTGGTCCTTTGTCAGATTCTATGTATACCTGTGGGCTTCCGTTTCAAAATCCTTTTGTAATTATCCGTTAGGTCTTATTTCTCTTGACTGGAGGCTCTTTTTGTAGTCTCTCTCTTTTTTTGTTGGCTCTCTTTTTGTTTTATTTTGTATTCTTTCATTTTTTTCTCAATGAAAGTTTGGTTATTCATATAAAAATAGTCTGGCGCCACCCTGTGGGTTCAGATTCTATTGATTTATGTTTTCTGGTGACTGGTGGTGATCTGTTTCTTACTACTGTTGTTATTTTACTGCATCATATGATATTGCAGGGTGCAACGGTGCCTAAACTGCCTGGGTAAAGGATATGAAGTATGATTGACCTATGACATTGACAACAAGTGAAACATTGGCCTTTAAGTTTCTTTTAAAGTAAGTGATTTATCTTTGCACTGGATTGGTTCTTATTCAGACTTTTCACTTGATAATAGTAATCTAATGGATGATCTAACTCTTTGTATAATTGTATTTGGTCCTCATTTTAACGAGAGCACTCTATAATTTATGCTTTTAACCGTCTGTACAATTAGCAATGTAGGAAGGGATTTGACTAAGTGATGTGGGTTAAAAACTCATATTCGTCACTTTACTGAGATATTAAGCACCAAAGAGTTGTCTTAGTTGTTAAAATAGATTAAGGGGGTTAGAGGATGTCAAGAACTTTGTATTTAATAAAGAAACATCAACTGATCAAAGAGTTGAGTGAACTCTTGAGACTGCAACTGGACATGTTCTGAGGATATGGCTAGTCTGCAAAATTAACATGATTACTTCATCTTAATTAATTAACTATTCTATGATTAGTACACTCATACAATCAACTATGATTATTACACAGGTATGATATTATAACCTCAAGTAATAGATAGATCTTAGTCTTTCTTTATCAAGGCTCTTGGGTGAGATCTTACTTTGGCTGCCTGGCTGTCTTTTGTTACCATTTACCAACATGGTCCTTATTCATTTTGTCGACCTTCCTGCCCTTTTCGTGATCTTGAACGGCGAAAGTAATGGGGAATCTGTGAACCCAGATACTCTCTTTATGATCAGTAAATCCTAAATAGTGAGATGAGATATGCCTTTGAGAACCTTCTGTGTCCACCACATTACTTTGGTTACCTTTGGATGAGAATATTCAGTTTGTCATTTGATCATTTTTAGCAATGTCTTTTGTTACCATTTACCAACATGGTCCTTTTTCTGACCTGCTGTTTGGTAGCTTGGAAACCAGAAGAAAACGTTTGAGAAATTTCGATAATGGATATTTTGTTGATTGTTTTTGTTGCTTGCACAGTAGAGACATTTTGAAATTCAAAGCTAAAAATTATGCTACTTTTACTTCTATTCAAGTCTCTTTTATGTTTTCATCGTCTTCTTATCCACGAGCTTTTAAGATTTTTAGATTGTATTTTTGTTTCCCTTTCAGCATTTTTCTTATGAATGCGAATTCGAAGTCGTTTTGGTCTGATGTTACCGATGGAGATAGTTTCGCTTGATTGTGTCTGGTTAGTTATTGAAGAAGCGATTGATGAAGAAAATATCTTATTGTTGAATTCTCGTTAAGCAATCCAGATTTGAGACACGATGTTTATTCAAACGTTCAAGATTTCAATTTCCTTTTTACGTTCTTGTTTTTTTTTTGTTTTTTATTTTTATTTTTATGAAATACTCATATTTATTGTTCTCTCTCATTTTGATGTGCGATCTATTCAATTATATACATTCAGAAGTCTCGGCATACCTACGGAGAGAAGAGATCGTTCTGACTCATAGTTGATTTAAATAATATTCATTTCCATGCAGCTTGGTGGGTAGGTAGCAGCATTAAACATTGACCTGCAATGACTTTAGAAGCCAAAGTACCTGTAATTGAATGGTTTTGCAGAAAAAACCGACCCAACCCTACCCATTTTCACCCTCACCCCTAGGAAGAACCCAGATACCCTGTCTGCCTCTTTCATGAATGCACAACTAAGAAGTTGCTCCAATGTAACCTGTCATTTCAGTGGAATCAATACAGATCAAAGAACGCTTGCAAGGAAGGAGATTGTCTTGTGAAGTCGACCTAGAGAGGCAGTGCAATTGAGCGACAACCCTAACAAGGGACCATGGAGACTTTCTGAGTCCAGATACTCTTGTAGAGGATGGGGATAACATTTTGCCTGTTGGCGATGGTGGTCCACTATCAGTTTTGGTTCTTTGACGTGAAACCGATGTGAGGTCTAGCAGGTGATCTAGAACCTCTGGATCCAAAGGACAATTGAACTCTAGAAGATTATAGACTTTGGGGCTGGAAGATCCGTGATCTGAAAACTGGATTTTTCTCCACAGGTAATGAAATGATGATGAATCTCTAGAAGATAACTTCCATTTTTCAGGGTCTAACGATTATATAAATTAAATGAAAGTTGTTTTGCTGATACTCCCAAAATCTACTTTACCAAGTGTGGCCTGCCTGCTTTAATATGAACATGTAGATTTTGTTTAAGCTGTTTGGAGAAACCTTTCAATCCATTCTCTTCTTGGTATGTAATTCTTGTATGTTTTTGCTGGAAAGATGGTAGCATGTTTAACTTTAACTTGTTGAATGTTTCAAAACAAAAACCAATAGGATGCTTTGAGTATACTGCAAACGTCGATTGGAGACGACCAGTTTGACTTAAAGCATAACAATCAAACTGTCCCATCTAACGCGATTGTAGGTATAAATTCCATAAAAAATCAGCGAAAGCGCGGATGGAAGATCAAATGGTGTCTCTTTCAGCTAAGAAAGGTCATTTCATTGCTTCAACTGCTGCCATACCTCACTGTTGGCACATAAGTTTACTTCATTGTTGTGATTGTTAACACTTGAGAATTTTCATTTTCTCATGATTAAAGTATATATTGGCAGAACATTCACACTTCCATTGCTTGTTTTTCCTTTCAGTTTGGTGGGAAAAAATGAGTCTGACAAGCTAGAATCATGCGATGGAATAGAAGGCAGGTTGTTAAAACTTAAAAGGTAGGGGTGTTCATCGGTCGGTCGGACATCAAATCGACTAAATGAAAACCGACGGTTTTTGGGGGTGTATTCTGCCAACTGACCGGTTGATTTTTTTAATAAATGAAGAAGTAGAGGAGGGGAGGACACAAATCGATTTGTAATTTCATATTCAAAAGTTGGTCGATCGGTCGGTTTATGCGTGCCTGAAGGGACCGACTGATCGACTCCTACTGCCACTGTCGAAAAATCGACCGACCACCATCGTTTCGGTAGGGACCGATTGATCGACTCCAACTGACACTGTCGGAAAATTGACCGATTGCCATCGTTTCGGTCGCTCTGTCAAGTCGATTTTTTATTTAATTGTGTTCACCCTAGTTATAGGTAGAAAAACATGTAAAATGTTGTCTTTTTTTTTTTGTTCTTCATTTTTTGATATCAGATTTTAGTATTTTTTTTTACATTCAAGCAAAATATGCAGATTGATAGGACATTTAAAAATTAAACACAATAATAATTATAAAAAAAAAAAAAAAAAAAAAAAAAAGCATCAAAGTGCTGGCAAAAGTGATGTGTGAACTTCTAAGAAGAAGATTCTTTCTTGTAGTAGGAAATTTTTAGTTATGTTATGGTCCAAAAAGAAATATATCCCAAAGATCATTGCTTCAAGCTTCATTTTGCTACAATCATTTTTAATCTTCCTTTATTCTTTTTCTCTCAACTACCTTCTTAGGTTTTGTCTAATGCCAACTTTCCAACCGTACAATAAGCTCGTTTTCTCACAATTTATTTATAATGATTTACTTATTTCTTAGAATAGGGTTACGTAAACAAATGAATTCGGTAATGTTTTTAAGCTTATTTAAAAAATATGATTATCAAACCGAGTCTAAATGATCTTTATTTTTAGCTCATTTAAATGTCCCAACACGTTAATACTTTGTCAAAGTTAATAGAAGGAAAATTAAAAAAATAATTTGAATTTGAATTTGTGAAGAATAATTCTTTAATTGAAAATGACACAAACCAATACGTAAAAGCAATTGTATATCCTTTCATAAATGATTAAGATGATGTATATTATATTCTTATCAACTACCAATTGTGAAATGTTTACATCCATTCAAAGTTTTCTTTACAACATGAAAATTTTAAAAGTTCAATGATGATGACATTTTATAATTTTTAGAAGCAAAAAAAAATGACATTTTATATTGACCCTATTCGTACACTATAATATTGAAGAAAAAAAAATCATTTATTTCTTAAAATCTTTATTAAATAATTTATTACAAATAAAAAAAAAATAATAAAATTGTTGCATAAACAACAATGAGACTCAAAATAATGACAAATATAGCAAAATTTAAAACATTTTGCAAATATAGCAAAAAAAATCAGTGACTATCATCGATAGATGGTTATCGTTGATATATGAATATCACTGATAGACTACTATCAATGATAGACTGACAAAATTTTATAAAAAACTGAGCTGATAGACTACTATCAGTAATAAATTACTATCAGCGATAGTAGTTAAAAATTGTCATATTTGTAATTTTTTTAAAAATACTATATTTTTAATTATTTTACTCTAAATTGACTTACAATTCTCCATTTTTTTTTTTAATGTACTATTTTTCTTTTCATGAAACTTATTGTTTTATAACTATGAATTATTAAAAATTTGTTAATGAAATGTCCAAACTTATGACTATTTATAAAAATTCCCTCTGTGCCAATTAATCTAAAAAAAATATGATAATTATTTTTACATTTAAATTAGGTTGGTTGCACAAATAGCAATCAAACTTAAAATAATAGCAAATATAGAAAAATAAAAAAAATTAGTAATAATCATTGATAAGATAAAATAACTAATAGACTACTACTATCAGTGATAGTCATAGACAAAATTCTATAAAAAAAAAACAAAAGTATATCAGTAGCTATCATTGATAATCATTGATTTGTTATCAGAGACTTAGGAGGCCATCAGTAATAAAAATTGTCATATTTGCAAATTTTTTAAAAAATGTTATATTTTTAATTATTTTAGCCTAAATGGACACTTGATGCAATTTCCCATCCCTAATTAGGATTAAGAATAATTTCTTTAAATTTTCTCCTCTATGCCTGTAAAAAAAATTATTCAATTCCATTATTTGATAGTGAAATATTTTTTTCAGAGTTAGACTAATTTTTTTTCTCTAACGTTTTTTTATTTCAATAGTTGCGGAGTGAAGATTGAATGGTAATTTGTGTATTTTCCATTTCAACTATACTCGACTCGAGTTTTATGGTAAATTGTAATAGTGTAGTTTATTTGTTTGCATTATATGAGAATCCAATATAGTTTTTTTTTTTTTTTTTTTTTTTTTTTTTTTTTTTTTTGAAACTAAGAATCCAATATAGTTGATGTTGAATTATGATGGTAATTATAGTTAAAACTTGTTAGAGATATTTAACAAGTCATTGTGTAGTCAAATGATCCTTTATTCATTTGCTTGTTTGCCACGTTGATTTTCAAATTAAGATTGCTTTGACCTTTTTAGTCTCCTAATAAAGTTTGGTCAAACGTACCTTTATTCAATTTTAAAAGCTTAAGACTTTTTTGGTTGCAACTTAATTTAAATTTAGAAATTGCTTAGTTGTTTCTTTTTATTGGAATTTTTATTTCCTTAAAAAGTTACTTTTTTTTTTAGGACGAAAATACGATAAGCGGATATATCCATTAATCGAAAGCTTCAATATAGATATTAAAAATTAATGAATATCTCTATATCTTTTATAAATACCTGTAAAACATAAAAAAAATATAATCTATTAGTCCCAATATAGATATAAATACTAATAACAAGATCTATAACCTAAAGTAAAATGAACTTAATAATTAATTTAAATATATATTTTTTTAAAATGTTTTATAAAATTATCTATTAATATATTCATGGATATATACGTGAAATTAAACTTTCGATATTGATATTTTCTTCATTGTTTTTTACTGTAATTTACCTACATTCTTGTAAACTTTTTTTTTATTACAAACTTCTCTTATTCTCTACAAGAATATTGAAGTTTTTTTTTTTTTTTTTTTTTTTTTTTTTTTTTTTTTTTTTTGCATGAAATTCTATTTCACAGTGATTATGGTTTTGCTTTAGTTTTGTTAATCAAATAAGATGAAAAATAAAATAAAAACCAGTTTTGTTTAGGTCATATGTAGTTAAAGTATATCTACTTTTTCTAAAAAGTTGTAAGATGTAATATTCTTAATAAAGACTTTTTTTTAATAATAATATTGTTTTCAATTTTTTATTTTGTTTTTTTTTTCTTGTAAAAACTATTTATACCAAGGTTTTTTAAATATATATATTTTTTTTGTTTTAAAATCATATTAACAAAAAAAAAAGTAAAGAAAGATTTGAATTCTAAATTCTAATAGCCATCTAATAATATTTTTACTTTTAAATTTTCTAGTTTTAGAAAATAGGCTCTTTGCCCACTATGTTTTCACCATTCTTATTTATAAAATTTTAGTTGTATTAAATATTAGTTCGAAGTCTTGTTTTAAAACAAAGAGCTAGACTAAATTGATTAGCCTAAAGTTGGTTCGGTTCAGAGTTAAACATTCGAGTCAACTAGGTGAACTCGAGCCTAACATCTAGTAGGTCATAAATGAGTCCAACTGCACAGACCTAAACAAGTGAGCTCTCGACGAGTGACCAATCATGGACTAATGTGAACATACAAGTAATCACGTAACTAAACAACCAACAAACTACTTATAACCTCGAACATTCCGCAATCATGAACTCCTCCCAACTCGTATCTATATAAAACTCAAAGACATAAAACGAAAAGATAAACTCCCTCGTTATATCAAAACTCTATCTGATTATAGATTTAAACTAACTTGAGTAACGAAGTGAAGTTGACGATCTTTATCTTACAATTGACCATGATCTCGCGTTCCGTGTGCTCCAACATTGAGATTATGCAAAACACGGGAACTACCAATCAACTTGAAACCACATTGTTTCAAACTTTCAATATCTAGCAATTTTGAATTTTGTGTAATAAATTAGAAGGAAAAAAAAGTTTATATTTTTAGTTCATATTTACAAAAAAAATATTTAATATATTTCAGTTTTTTTTTTAAAAAAAATTTATATAAATATATATGGAGGGTGGAAAGGATTAAGGAACATAAACGTAGGATAAGCTAATTTTAGGACCTTTGCAACTTGAAACCGTAAATAATAATAATAAAAAAATATATAATTATTCGTCGTTAACCTCAATTTCTTTCTTTTTTCATTGATCATTAAAAAAAAAAAGAAAAAAAAAAGATTTAATGGGTTTTTCTAAAATCCAACAAAAAGTTAAAAATCAAATATAAAAAAAGAAAAAAAGAAAAAAAAAAAACGAGAGGCAAATTACAGAAGCAGTGAAGAATTTTTGTGATAACAAATTTCTCTCAAATCCCAAGGTCAGTGAAATCTCTTCTTCTTCTTCTTTCGATTGTTCATCAATTTTCTGCGTTCATTGTTCAATCCGTTTGTTTTTTGTACAAAACCAGATCAAATTCGCAATGATCCTTGATGTATAATTTCTTTTTACAATTTAGTTTCCGTTTCTTGTTTAATCAAACACTGCTTTCATCTTCTTCGTTCAATTTCGAATTTTCTGACCTGCTGTTTGTTAGCTTGGAAACAACCAGAAGAAAACGCTTGAGAAATCTTCGGTAATGGATATTTTTTGTTGATTGTTTTTGTTGCTTGCAGTAGAGACATTTTGAAATTTTGAAATTCAAAGCTAAAAACTATGCTACTTTTACTTCTATTCAAGTCTCTTTTATGTTTTCATCGTCTTCTTATTATCCATGAGGTTTTAAGATTTTTAGATTGTATTTTCTTTTCCGTTTCAGCATTTTTCTTATGAATGCGAATTCCAAGTCGTTTTGGTTTGATGTTAGTGATGGAGATAGTTTCGCTTGATTGTGTTTGGTTAGTTATTGAAGAAGCGATTGATGATTGTTGTATTCTCGTTAAGCAATCGATGTTTATTCAAACGTTCAAACGTTCAAGATTTCAATTTCCTTTTTACGTTCTTGTTTTTTTTTTTTTTTTAATGAAATAATCTCATATTTATTGTTCTCTCTCCTTTTGATGTGCGATCTATTCAATTATATATATACATACAGAAGAACTTCTGAAAATCTGTTTTTATGTTCATTTGATCATTTTGAGTAATTTTATTGTACACTGGAAGTGTTGTTCTGTATTGTTTGTTAAGTAGTTTTATTTGTTTCTTATTTTAGTTTGTAGAACTTTGTGTTGTTGTAATTCTCAAGTTTTTGTTGTTTCTCCTTGAAATATACAGATAATTTGTTCTTGAAATCGGCTTAAGTAAGAGCAAAGATGAGATTCAGGAAAGGCAGTAAAGTGGAAGTGCTAAGCAAAAAGGAGGTGCCTTCAGGCTCCTGGCGTTCTGCTGAAATTATGTCTGGCAGTGGTCACTATTATACTGTTAGATATGACAAAATTGAGGGTGGCAGTAATCAAACTGTTGTGGAGAGGGTATCGCGTAAGGCTATAAGGCCTTGTCCACCTTCTCGGGAAGTTTTAGAGAATTGGATTCCTGGCGATGTTGTGGAGGTATTTAATGAGCGGTCTTGGAAAATGGCTACGGTTTCTGAGGTTTTGGGGAAGAACAAGTATTTGGTTAGGTTACTTGGATCTTCTTGTGAGTTTAAGGTCAGCAAATTCGACATTCGAGCAAGAAGATCTTGGCAAGATGAAAAATGGGTTTTGATGCACAAGGTAGGTAGTATTTTCTTGATCACTTTGCATTTATAGCTGTTTTTGTTGTTCAAATATCAAATGTTAAGAAGTGTAAAATTTCAGAGGCTAGAATTTATTATATATTATCTTGGTCTTATTTTTCAGTTTGAGTTTGTTTGCTTTACTGCTGATGAACAAATAAGTCCATCAGCTAGTGCTTAAGTTTTGTTTTAGTAAAAGTTCTATAATATTTAGTGTAGTGTAGCCTCTCTTTTTTATGGTTTGAGAATGATGTTTAGTTGAGTTTTGCTTTGAATTTTAAATTTTAGTAAAATGGAAGCATGTATATCAATGTTGTTTGACTCATGGTCCAAAATAGCTATGATGAGAATTGAGTGAGATAAAAAGCAATGTTTTTTCGTCTCCTTCATGCTATTTCATCTCACGATTTTTTTTTTTCCAATGTTGTTTGTGCATACAGAGGTCTGGCAATCATGGTGACGATAGCAAAGAAGATGAGAATGCAATCCCTAGAATTTATGGTCCGAGCTCCCAAATTCAGAAATGCCAAAATGTTCCCGACTTAGAAACCTGGAAAAGGGGATCAAACTATGAGTATTCTCAAGCTGAAACAATGGGTAGAGCTGGCTTGAAATGTAGAGTGTTGAAGAAAAAGCGAAGGTATCATAGAGTGGTTGCTGGAAATCCATCTATGTTGCACGAGCATGTAAAATCACTTGTTATCCAAAGAGGTATGCTGGGGGAAAAATTTGGAGGTGCTTCTTTGGATAGAACCAACATTTCTGAAACGAATGGCGATCGGAAGAAACAAATGGGTGTGGCTTACCATTCTTTTGAAGAAAACTTTGAACTAAATGATGCTTATAGAGCTACATGCTCTGTTGGAAGTTGCAGTATCTCTAACAGTGACGACCATGGGTTACCTTGCCATGTTACTATTGGCCGCAATGAAGATACAGATGGTTCTACAAGTGATGCTGAATCTTTTTGTCATTTGGGATATGGAACAGGCAATTTTCTTCTATCCAGAGACAAGCCATTGGAAGCTGAAATCCATAGGTTAGAGTTACATGCCTATCGATGCACTATGGAGGCATTATATGCTTCGGGTCCTTTAAGTTGGGAAAAAGAATTAATGCTTACTGATCTTCGCCTGTCCCTCCATATTTCAAACGACGAGCATTTGATGGAAATAAAAAATTTAGTTTCCACAAGCATTTCAAGTAGATGACAAGTAAAATGCACTTCTCCTCTTCAAGTTAATTTTTTTTTTTTTTCTGTAGAATGCAATAATGATTCCTGTGAATGGTTCCCTCTAATTGTAAAAAGCAATATGAGAATGATCTTTTTTTTTTCTTTACAACAGCTAGTGGTCTAATTTTATAGTGTACAAACAGCTTTATTGAAGTTGAATTTATCTTAGCTCCTGAAAGTGTTGTGTTCTTGTTGTCCATGGATACTATTACGGATGTTTATTTCAATATATGCTCAAGTCCAAAAATTTATTGGGCTCAGTTCAAGGAAAACAGTATTGTAACAGAGATTTTCCAGTTGTTTTGGATAATTTTTGGATGGAATCCTTTCTTCACCTTTTTCATATGACCTTTTGCAGAATCTATCCTGCGATAGCTTTATCATCATTGTACCACTTGGAACTCTGAGAAGTTTCCACTTGAGAACATTATTGATGCATTTCTTCCAGTGTTGAAGTTGGGGGCTTTTGCGCGCCACACTTCTAAATGTGTAAATAAGATTCTCTATTCTCTTTGCATATACACTATGAAATCTTATTTATATTTCTTGTGAAGATGCATTGATTTCAGTTTTTATGCGTTATTGCATCAATTCAATTAAGGTCATGCTTGAGCCTGACATCCTTCTGCCTGTGGAGGATTAGACTCTTCTTCATGACTGGGGCTGATCAATCTCATTTCTCAATGGTTGAAACTTGAAAGGTTGTACTTGAAACCTTAACATCATTTTTTACATTTCAATTTTTCACATGAAACCAGACAATGACGTAACTTTTATTAGTTTCATCTATTATACTTTAATCCATTGAAGCTTGCTGCATGTTTCTGTCTGTAGGAGATCCTCATGATAAAATCTTTTAAAAAAGAGACAAAGAGAGAGAGAGAGAAGCAGCATAGTAGCATTTAATTTGACATTTCACAGTAAAATTATTAAACGTATGCAGAGAAAGAAGTAACTTAACTTCATATTAATGTTTTATTTAGATATTGTATTGTTGGTAACCTGTTACTTTGATGTAAAAGCCTTGAATGTTTTGACCAGAAGGAGAAAAAGGGCATGGTTGTTTCCCTAAAAAAAATTGTTCCGTGGGGAATGAAACCTCTAGATTAGTAACTTTTTTGCTAGTTTAGGCGTTGTTTGATAACCATTTGGTTTTTTGAAAATTAAGCCTATAAACACTACTTCAACCTTATAACTTTCTTTGTTTTGTTATCTATTTTCTACCAATGTTTTAAAAAATCAAGTCAATTTTGAAAACTAAAAAAAGTAGCTTTCAAAAAACTAGTTTTGTTTTTAAAATTTGGCTAAAAATTCAATTGTTTCTCTAAGAAAAGTGAAACCCATAGTAAAGAAATTAGGAGAAAACAAGCCTAAATTTCAAATACAGAAAATTAAAAACGAAATGGTTATGAAACGGGGCCTTGGTGATCGTGAGAAGTAGGAACTTCAATTTCCCTATAGCTGCTTCATTTCAGAATTGTCTATTTGGAAGATTTTTAAATTTTCAGCAGAAAAACACAATGTTCTGTACATCTTTTGTAGGTATCAAAACTCTTTATCTGCTAGGTTTCTAGGATCTGCAGATAACATTGTTTCACGGACCCTCTTGACATTGCCAACTGTTAATAGTGTTTAGATAAGGGCCTCGTGTACAGTATTATAAGTCGAGTTGTTTGATTGTCTGAAAAGGGACCGAGCTACCTGATAGATAAGGTAAACTTGTGAAATGCTTGTCTTTAACTTTCCACTTCTCAGGTGGTTACGTAATGAACTCCACATTTTTCACTGGATTATACCTCTTCTTGATGTAGCATCAGTTTATATATATGCATAATGATTCAAGCAAACATCTTGCAGAGAAACATCTGCTAAAGGAGAAAGAAACTGACAATTTTTAGGTATATTTTATGAACATTCTTCATGGTATTAAATTAAAAAGTTTTCATTACAATGACGGACCTGTTTCTCTTCGATGAACGTGTTGACTAAACGTCAGCAACTCCGGGTTTGGGGGGGGGGGGGGGGGGGGGGGGGTTCACCATAGTAAATTTGTGTAATGCAGAATTCAATAATGACAAGACAACCTGACATAAGATACATGATCCAGGTAACATAAAGTAGAATTTATGGATTCTGTTTATTCCTCCTTATTCATTGCATGTATATGTTATTTCCCTAGAGTAAAAAGAAGGTTAATTTGAAATGGCTTGATACTTTCTTATGTGCATCCTGCAGACATCAAACTAGAGATGTGTAGTTCCAGCTCGGCATTAAAGCCAGTGTAGAACTTGTCTCAAAGCTGTGGGTGGATTTCCCCTCATGCTCCTCAATTGCTTTCAGATGATGCATAAGAAGTGAGCCTTGCTCTATAACTATCATTCTTATTTTGAACATTTGAATCCAAACAAGCCTCATCTCATCATTAGCTTATTTGTTTTACTTTCTTAATTAGTCTCCATTTCATTACGCTGACTCCTGTGCTGATCATGTCTGCTTTAGAGGAATTAGCAGAACCACTGTTTAGAAGTGAGTTGCAAGTACAAATCACATTCATTAGTTTATGCTTCTGTACAGATGCCATCAACCACAATAATTTTTCTTTCTTGTTCTCTCTTGACTCATTGGCTTTAATGTCCATAAATTTCTCCATTTTCCGTTCTTCATCTTCACTCGAGTTGAAATTTGGCATTATTGCTTGACCCCAAATATTTGATAGCAAGGAAAATTCAGAATCTTGAGTAAATTTTTATTCCATGGCTATTCTTTTAGGAAGAGCATTGTAGTGGCTGTTAGCTGTTTTGTGAGGTCTAGTACAAGAATGCAACCCTTGTTTCTCAATTATTCTGCTCTCTGTTTGAAAATTTGCCTGCATGAAAACAAAAAACAAACAGGGTATTTTGGCATTGATTGGTACTGATGGGGCAGCTTCCTGTTTTTCTTGCTATTATGTACTGAATTAATCTGTAGCAGTTTGTCGCAGTAATAGCTAGATAAATTCTAGTTATAGTAAAATTATATAAGTTACACTTTTCCATTTGGTTTATTGTTTGATTGAACTCAGAAATCTTCTGAAGTTTTCATGTGAGTTAGTTTTGAATTGAGAATAAGTTCAAATATGGCTTTTGTCTCTGAATATTTAAATTTTTGATTTTGCTCCATAAATTTTGATTCACTTCTATTTTTTATTCTTTCAACTCTTGAAGCTACTTTTAGTCCTTACCATAAAACTTGACCTTTAGGCTTTAGTCCGTACCCTTAAATCCATTCCATAAAAGTGAGAATCTAGATATGGCATATGAATAAATTTGTGTTATATCATATGTTTCAATAACCTAGAGTAAAATTTAAGGACAATGACTAAATGTGCAGTTTAATGAAATTTGAAGGACCGAAATTAGAATTCTGAAAGTTATATGGTCAAAATGGAAAATAGATAAAGTTTAAGGACTGGAATCAAAATTCTAGAAGTTTAGGGATAAACTTTATTTTAAAAAAAGACCAAAACAATATCTCAACCTATAAAAAACATTTTGATGGTATAAAAGATTTATGAAACATTTAATGTTTGAAGTAGGTGACATTTAAAAGGGATATATGAAATTGAATATGAAGAACCACAGTGCCTAACCATCCAACAAGATAGTAAAAACCCCACTAAGTTATGTTGGGCCAGCAGGTGTAGTCTAATCAATGCATTGTTTGTAACAGTCTATCTTACAACCAAGTCTATTGTGCCACTATAAGAAAGTCATACTTTTGAACTCAAAAGCTTTTTCTGTTTAATTTCTTGTGTCCTCTCCTTCAAAAACAGCTTTTTAGTGGAAAGCTTCTTCAACCTCAGTGATAAATGCTTCTCCATTAATGGTACAGTTAAGCCCATTGAGCGGAGTTTTGTTTATGTTCTCTAAGTCTAACCCCCCACCCAAGAAAGTTTATTTCCTTTATTAAAGAAGAAAAGTACGTTAACTAACCAGAGTTTAACTCAACTGGTTAAGGCATTTGACCTATAAGTTATAGAAGTTCGAATCTCCATCTCCACATGTTGAACTTGAAATAATTACAAAACAACTTTTTGTAGTCTTTTGCACTGCATTCTAATGTGGAGTTTCTCGATCTATTTGATCCCTGAGATGAGTTCTTGTTGTTTCATTTTTACTTCAACTTTCTCTAGTCTTTTGCACTGCACTCTAATGTGGAGTTTCTCGATCAGATGAGTTCTTGCCGTTTCATTTTTACTGGATAAACGAAGGAAAGGTACGTTAAAGTCTCGTTTCTGTGATTGGTCTGTCAACTGTAAATAGTTAATGATTGTTGTATTGATCAAGTTTGGAAGGTAAAAAGAGAGAGAGAATGGGGTAAATAAAATGGGATAGAAAAAGAAGAGTAGGAATAATGATTGGCACATGGGAGTTTGGTGTGGGTTATAGTTAAATCCCATCTTTTCATGTTTTTATTGGGGAAAAAAAATGATTCTGGTTGGGAAAATGGGTCTGTTTAGAAACAGGGAATTTGGGTTGCCAGAGGCTTAGCTGTAGGCTATGCAGGTGGAATTGTCATCCAGTTAACAAACAGAGCTCCAAGTTTTGGCAAAAATGAGCAGTGCATTTATGTGGCTCCACGAAATCCTCTCCTGTTGTCTCGTTTGCACCTCTTCATCATTGCTTTCCCCATGTGATTTTGCCTCCCACACTCTTTAGAGAGAGAAACAGGGGCTCTGTTGTATTCTATTGTATTGTATATAATCTTCATTTCCGTGTTCAACTATTGCAGGGTGGAGATGGAGATCGAACTATTTATCTTATCCACTGAGTTATGATCGGATTGACAATGATTTATTATGCAAATATGACGTCTATTTGATGATTTTGAATCGAGAGATTTGGTGTATTGTATATAATCTTCATTTCCGTGTTTTTAATTTTTCGTGTTCAACTATTGCAGGGTGGAGATGGAGATCGAACTATCGACTTTTAGAATGATAATTGATGTCTTATCCACTGAGCTATGATCGGATTGACAATGATTTATTATGCAAATATGACGTTTATTTGATGTTTTTGAATCGAGAGATTTGGTTTGGAAAAAAGGATTGTCTTGATGGTCTTAAATATGAATGTCATTGTGAAAACTTAGTGAGTTATAGTGAGTTATTATCAAAATTTATGAGTCTTTAATATTTTAGAGAAAAATATCCTTTTGGTTCATGAGTTTTTAGTTTACGTTCAATTTGGTCCTATTTCAAAATGTTACATTTTTATCCTTAAATTTTGAGTTTAGTTTTCATTTGGTCCTTAGTTTTCTAAATGTTATATTTTATCCTTGAGTTTTGAGTTTAGTTTTTATCAAGTTTTTACTAATGCTCATTTTTTTTTTTGTCCTTTGTATTAATTTTCTATTAATTAACCAAAAGTTAACACCAAAGAAGTAAGGACCAACTATCTCAAAAAAAGGACCAAACGTGAGCATTAATACAAATTCAAGTGTAAATATGTAAAATCTTAGGACTAAATGGAAACTAAATTCAAGACTTAAAGAATATAAATGTAGCGTCTTAAGTTTTAAAACTTAAGGACGAAATAAAAATTAAACTTCAAGGGTGGACCAAATAGAAATTAGGTTGAAAACTTTAGAGACCAATTTTTTTTTCCCTCAATATTTTGTTTAATTGATGGGTCTTAATTCTTAAATGGAGTGGGATGTTGTTTTGTGAAAAAAAAAAAACAAATGTTAAAGGGGTCATCACTACAGCTATATCGCATATAATCTAATTAGTTTTAGTTTAAGTAGTGATTTGTTATGGAAAATGACATTTTAATTGTTGATCTTAAATCAAGTGATTTGTTACGAGAAAATGATTGCTTTAATGGCCATTAAATGTGGGTGTTTTGTGGGAAAATAAATAAATTAAAAAAATATATAATGGGTCATTTGGTACAATTATAATCTATACGATCTTAATTTGAGGATTTGTTGTAGAAAGTGATGTTTTAATTAATAGTCTTAGATCAATTGAATTGTTGTGGAAAAATGATTACTTTGATGATCTTAAATGTAAAGTGTATTATTGTAAAAGAAATGATAAGAGGTCATTTGGTACAACTATATCTATACTATCTTATTTTAAGGATTTATTGTGGAAAATGACATTTTAATTTGTAGTTTTAGACCAATTGATTGTCTTAACGACTTTAAATATGAATGTCTTTTTATGAAAATGTGTGAAATTAAAGGGATCAGCTTACGCGCACACGACTAATCTCACTGAACAGACACATGACCCTATAACATTTGGCTGCCAAAAAAACCCTGAGAGAGCATTAAAGTTCTAAGACCCTTTCATGACCACTAGGTCAACCCTTGATAATTATTTGATATATATATATATATTGTATATGTTCTTAATTATGGAAAATGACAATTTTATTAATCATTTTAAATCAAGTGACATCTATAGATTATTATTTTGATGGTATTAAAGATGAGTGTCCATTCATGAAAAAAATAATTATAAGAGGTGATTTGGTCCAGTTGTATTGTATGAGATCTTAATTTGAATGATTTATTATGGAAAATGATGTTTTAATTAATGGTTAATGAATCAAGTGATTTATAATTGAAAGAAATTGTTGTTTTGATGCTCTTAAATATGATTGTCTCTTTTGAAAAGTATTAAGAACAACATTTGGTGTGTCAGCAATAGAATAAGAAATCTAACCAATAGTCTATGAATGAAAAAGATAAAATACTACCATAGAAAACATGAAGTTTTTGTACAAACGACCTCTCGAGGAGCGCAAGACTTTTTGACATTCTCTCGTGATAAGCAAATGTCTTCTCCCGTGAAAAGTCATTCATACCTTTCGTTGAGCACGAGAGCACTATAGTATAAGAAATCTAAGAACGAATAATTTATGAATAAAAAAAATAAAATACTACCGTAAAAAATGAATTTTTTGTACAGATGACCCTCTCCTCGGGGAGCGTAAGTGTTTTTGACCTTCAATTTTTTGACATTCTTTCGTGATAAGCAAATGTCCTCTCCGTGAAAAGTCATTTGTATCCTTCGTTGAGCACGAAGACACTATATATAGTTGTCTCCTCATGATCGTGTTCGTGCTCGACGAAAGATACTATAGACTTTGTGGACTTGTTTATCACGAGAGAAGGTTAAAAAAACATAAATTTTAAAAAGTTGGGTTATAAAACCTTACGACCTTCGAGGGAGAGGAGTCATCCGTACAAAAACTCTTATATATGCATAGTGTACAAAAATGAAGTGTGATACCTAAAAATGAAGGACGTAGTATTCAGTTATAAACATAGTTACATTAAAATCGAAGTCTATAAATGAGATGGTCGTGTTTTGATTGTACAAATTAATATGAAACTAAAGTAACAATCCCATGAACCTATGTTTTTGCATATCAAACAACTTCAATCCCATGAACCCATGTCTGCATATTCAAACAACTTTGAATAGTCATAAAAGCTTATGTCTTTTCTCATTTTCATGAGCAAAGACAAGAACTTTGAGCTCACACCTATTCAATTTGGGACAGTGAACTCATTAATTACTACAAATTCCACAAAAAAAAAAAAAAAAAAAACATTTATAAGTGTAATTAAATTAGGTTCCAATAACTTTCATTCTTTATAAATGAGTGAGATTTGCATTAATTTCCAAGTAAATGGAGCTGTCTTTCTCTAATCAAGGCCAGGCATCAACCAGCTCATTTCCTTTGGTTTCAAGTGTAAATTAAAATAAAGAGAAAAAAATGGGCTATTTATTAAAAAAATAAATAAATAAAAGTAAATTAACCAATAAAATATGGAATATTAGAATGTTGATTTTGTCTTGTAGTGAAGAAGGAGGAGACAAAAACTTTGATGTTAATGTGGAAGCATGCCAACTTAGACAAACCCATGAGTGAGGGAGAAGTGTTGTAATAATTAATTAAAAAAAAAATCAATTTATTAATTAAAACAAGTCTAAGATTATAAATTACTTGATAATATATCATGCATGAGAAGTGAAGGGAAAACAAATACAAAATATATTGCAAAGTGAGAGTATATATTATGAATTATTATCCAAATCAAATCACTTGCATGTGATAATAATGGTTTTGGTTTCACTTTTAGCACAATTTTCAAAACGAGTATAGTAATATAATAAGGCAGAATAATCTTTTCTATAAAAAAAGATCGAGAATAATAAGAGTGGCTTAGCGAGAATAGAAATAATTAGGGTCACAAGAGATTACTATTGATGAGAGGATCACATGGCTATTGATTCCTTTAATCAAAATTAGCCTTTAAATAAAACATTATTAATGGAATAATATAATTTTTTTTATTTTTTTTATATATATATTTTTTCCCACTAAGCACACTTCATTTGGGGAGTATAAAAAAGCACCTAAAGATTAGAGTTTTTCTCTTCAAGGCAGCATAGAAGATCCCAAAAGGTAAAATATACAAAAAGAAAGGATGTTTCTATGAAATCTAACTTCTTATATTTAATATATTATTACTCAAAATTAAATCCCCAAAAACACTTTTTTTTTAACAAAAAAGTGTTTGCATGCTGGTTTTTTACATCCAATATTTTTTGCTTTATCATTGAGCCCTTCATTGTTGTCATTGCCTTTGCCATTATTGAATGTTTTCAAAATCATTTCTCACAAAAAGCTTTTATTGTAATTTTGGGATTTTTTATTTTAATCAAAATGTGAATAAAGGGATACCTTTTTGGCCATGGGAGCTGTTTGAAAGACATTATTCCTAAAACTATTTTATCTTCCAAAACAAAATTTTAAGGAAAAAAAACATGTTTGATCATTCACTATTTAAAAAAACAGCGTCGTGATCCTTATTATATTTTTCTTATTTTGTTCTTAACTTGTTATACAATAACAATAAGTAATTTATTTTCAAGAATAATTGACGAAATTATTAATTTTTTTTAGAAGTGACATGGTTGTAAAAAGTAATACAATAACAACCTTATACTTTTATAAGTTGCTATGAAATGTCTTTTGTTTCCTATGAAAAGAAAAAAAAGTTTTTTTCTTTTCTTTTTCTTTTTTTAAACAAGTGAAAGAAAGAAAGTGAGTTGTATTTTGCACACCACCAATGCCTCTTGATTTGGTGACAAAAAGTACAAAAGCACAAGAGAGCAAAGTGCTTTTATAATATAATATTATCAATGGCACTGTGGCATTATCATTGGAGATTGTAAAATTTTGCAAAGAAATTCCAAACACAAGGATGTGATTTTGGAAAGTAAGATTTCAGACAATTTTCACAAACCCATTTCCCAAAGTACTTTTCTTTCTTTCTTTAATCTTATTGGTGAAAGCATTGAAATGAGAGCTTTGCCTTCATTTGTGGATCATGAAAGTGTGCTCTTGTGGTTGCCCAAAGTAGAGCCAATCATGAACAATTCCATTGCTTTTAAACTACAACCCATGCATCAACATCAACCTCTTACTTAATATTCAATTCTTAACCATCAAAACAAGCAACCCCACAACTTTGCATTGGTAATGAGAATATAAAAGTTATATAATTCTAATTTTGAATTTAACCTTCTAAGATAAGATATGTTCAACATAACGAATACTCTTTTCTTCAACATTTCGTTGAATTAGTAGACGAGATATCAATCGAGTTAAAAAGAAGTTATGAACCAGAAATCAAAAAGTCGAAACACGATGATAGAAGAAATTAAATAAGTGTAGAGATGGGGGAAAAAATATACATTACATACACGAGAGAAAGGGGACACAAGGAATCTGCACTTACCCTAAGTTGTTAGTCTCTCTAAATCCCTAATTCAAAACACAAGGTTACATGCCAAGAGAGGGAAGGGAGGTAATTGGGTAAAATCCATGGGGTTACAATGAAGAAAGTTAGGACAATCTTTTCTTTTTTTTTTAAAAAAAAAAAAAACAAAAGGCATGAGGTTAGTTTGGGATGCATTTGTTGCAAAATATGTCTAGAGGGTTTAAGATATTTTGATGTGGCATGATCATGACCGTTGATCTTGATGGATCAACGAAGAGGATAATTTCTGGAAGATAATAGGTGCACCATATCGTGGATATAGTAGCATCTGAACCGCTGGTGAGTGTTGATAAGAGGGTCCCAATCGAAAAGAGAATCTTTGAAGTATGAGTGCAAGAGCCAACTTTGCTTGCAATATCGCTAAGTTTTGGCCAATACAGGTTCGAGCTCCGAGTCCAAACGGGATGAAGCCGACCCGATGGTTGGCTGCCTTAGCCACACCTTCTGCAAATCGCCCTGGATTGAACTCGTTCACATCATTCCCCCATATGGTTTGATCATGGTGAACAGCTAAAATCGGGATCAAGAGCTCAGTACCACGAGGAATCATGTAACCACCAAGCTCCACGTCAACTTTCGCTTGTCGAATAGTTGCCACCGTCGGCGGATATAACCGTAAAGATTCATTGACGATCATACTCAACTGCACATTAATAAGATCACAACATAAGCCAACAAAAACATAACTCAACGTATACCATGAGGTCCTAGGTTCAATCCCCATCTCAAAAAAAAAAAAAAAACCACAACATAAAATAACTCACAAAAATGTAATTTACCAAATACCCTTGTCCTATAATTGAAAAAAAAAATGGTTTTTATGAGGAAACAAACAGAGGGCTAAGAGATGGAGACATAATATATTTTGTCCAAATATGAAATTATGGTATTAAATTTTCATCACATTTTCACATATCTATAGGTTCGACATCATCAACATGAGAGTGAATCGACATTTCCATCATATCGTACAAAATCGATGAAATATTAAAAACTAATAACAAAATGTAACCTAACGTGAATATAATATTATAATAAATGTATTTTAACTCATTCAAAAGTATAAAATGTTTATCTATTAATTTTAATCATTTTTTTAAAAAAATATATATTTTTTAAAATCTTTCAGAAATATCTATCGGCATCGATATTTTATCGATATTTCCATCGACATTTTCACAAAATTGAGATCTCGATATTTCCATCGACATCGAGACATCCAAATCCTTCGTATAAATACATTATATATTTATTAATTAATTTTTTTTTTTAAAAAAATATATATATATATATAAATTAAAGGCTTACCGTTTTGAGCTTTGTAACATCATCTTTGGAGGGTATGTCACGTGCTCCACATACCCTTAGTACCTCATCACGTGCCTGTACCTGCCATTGTGGGTGCATTGCCATGAGGATCATTGTCCACGTCAGCAAATTGGATGTGGTCTGTTTGCCAGCAAAGAAAAACCCCTTGCACTCTTCCACAATGTCATTAACAGTGATTGTTGATGATGGACATGAATTTGATGCCCTTATCATTAACCCGAGTAGATCCTTCGAGCTCTCGATCGAACTCTCCCGTCGTCGCTCGATCAATTTCATCAACGACTTCTTTATTTTCTTATCCAGTCTCCACGAATTCACGTTCGTTCTCGTAGGTAAGAATCTAATCACCAGATCAATGAATCGATTACATACACATTTGAATTCTAAACGGTAACGACATTATATTAAGAATTTGATGTCGTTGAAGTAGTAGTAGTTGAAGTAGTAGCGGTACCTGTAACCCGGGATGAAAACTTTATCAAAGGCTTGGGAAGCAAGGACCATTTGTTGGGCTTGTAAGCGAAAAATGGCTTTTCCATCTTCATAGCTGGAGCCAAAAGCGGTTCTAGTGATGACGTCTTCAGTTAGGGTTTGGAACCATTCGGACACTTCTATTTCCACCTCACCGGAATCTGCTGACATTGCTGACCATTTCTCCAACATATCCACAACACTTTTTGCCATCACTGGAATCAACAACTAATCCAACCAAAAAAAAAAAAAATACCCATTAGAAAAAAAATCATTTTTTTTAAAACCCCATTTGAAAAAAAAAAAAAATTGTAAAAAATACCCTTAAACTTTCTCTATTATTTAAAAAACAAAACTAAAATCGAAGCAGAATCCATTCGAATGATGGAAGAAAAGTCAACGTAGTAGAACGTCGTTTTTTCATATTAATCTAAACAAGTTTCTCAGTCACTACCACGTCAATTTTTTATCACAATCTAACATTTTTTTATTCTAAAGATAATTTTGAAACGTTTATGAAAGGTCAAAAGAATATGAGTATTTTTTAAATAAAAATAAGAGAGGTAGGTACTTTGAGATTGTCCATGTGGAAGGAAGGAGAGATGATTTTGCGATGAAGAGCCCATTTTTGGCCTTTGAGGCTGAGGAGGCCATCTCCTTCTAGCTGTTTAACCAGTGGGTGTGGTTCATTTTTTTCACAGAATTCTGATTTTGATGTGAAGATTTCTCGAATCAAGTCTGGATCAGACACTGCTAATCTCACCGTTGGCCCGAACCACACTAGAAATTTCGACCCTTTTCAATGCAAAAACAAACCCCGTCAGATTCTAAACGTTATATCGTAGCTCAACTCGTTAAAATATTCATAACTTTCTTTGAACGAGTAAGATGCGCATGATAACCGTAGAGAATTTCCGATATAGAAAAAGATCAGAGTTTCAAATCTTACTCTCACAAATAAAAGAGTGCTGTCTATGATAAAAGATTCTAATTTTGAATCTCCATGTCAATTCGAACTTGAAAAAAATGAAACTTTAAAAGAGAAAGAGATCATAAGTTGGTAAAAGAGAATTTTGATGATAAAGATCAAAGTTTCGAATCTACGCCATAAACTTTAAGAAAGAGAGTGAAGGGAGATAGGTGATAAAAAAGGCTATTAAATAGTGACGATAAAGATCGTAGTTTCGAATCTCTACCGTATCACGATCCAACTCAAAAAGGCTATTAAATAGTGACGATAAAGATCGTAGTTTCGAATCTCTACCGTATCACGATCCAACTCAAAAAGGCTATTAAATAGTGACGATAAAGATCATAGATTCGAATCTCTACCGTGTGTCACGATTCAACTTTAAAAAAAAACTTTGAAGAAGAAAGAGAGGGAGGGAGATGGGTGGTAAAAAAGAGCAATTGGGCAGTGAATTATCATGAAAAAGATCAACTTTTTAGAGAGAAAAAGTGAAAAACAAGCAAATGGGTGTTAAAATCAGGATAAAAAAGCAAGTGGGTAGTAAAAATTTGAACAAAAAAAGTAAAAAAAGTTGGAAATTGAAGAACACATGATGATAAAAAAGAGAGAAATAGTACCATAAATCTTCTTCCAGTGATGATAAAAAGGAAGAACACGAGGAAGAATATTATGAGAAAAAAGATTAGAGTGATCAGAGGAGGCTTTAATCATCATGGAAACAACTTCCTTAACATTTCCGATGAAGAACCGATAAGGAGGACCTCTGATTCCTTGCCGGAAAAAGTGTTGTTCGATTTTCCTGGGCCGCCACCACAGAACCACCGCCGCCCTCAAAGCCGCCACCAACAAAAACGAACACAAAATCCACTCACCCACCATATTTCTTTTGGATCGCCTAATTTCCCTGTTTATAAATGCTTACTAGCTTCGCTTTTAAATACTCCAAACTCACTTGGAGAGAGAAAAATAAATTAATTTTAATGAGAGAAAAATAAATTAATTTTAATGAGAGAAAAATAAAAAGAAAAAAAAAAGAAAAAAAAAGCAAGGCCAGCGGCGTAGGGGCCGCCATTGGGAATGCTAAGGGTCAACGAACGAGAGGGGGAGGGGGTCTCTCTATAAATCTTTATTTTTCATTGCAATATATTCTAATTACTTCCTATAAATAAAGAAAAATAAAAAACCAAAATTTCCCTCTATATATATTAATCATTTTAATATCTCATATTATTATTTTTAAAGGAAAAAGACAATATTAGAAGGAGAAATTGATGGGTCAAGAGATATTCTAAATTGGTGCCTAATACAACTTATCTTCTTCCTTAAATAATGTAATTATATATATATATATATATTTCTTTTTAAATGTGTGTTAAATTATAAATTTAGTTTCAAAAACTTTAGGAAATAGTGTCGAAAGGTTCTTATATTTCAAATATTGTGTCTAAAACATCTCTAGTTTTTTTTTTTTGATTTTGTGTCTAATAAATAAATTTGTGAATTAAATATTTTTTAAATTTTATGAATTTATTATCACGAATTTTTGTGTCTTAGAATTTTAATTTTTTTTTTTTTTTTTCGAAACGTTATTTTAATTAATGCGAGGGTTGAACCTATATGACCTCTTAGTCAAGGGTATAACCTTATGTCAATTGAGCTATGTTGGGCTTGAAAAATAAAATTTTAATTTTGTGTTTAATAAGTTAGAAAAATTACAAAAATAGATGACATATATATAAAACATAAAATTAAAACATTTATGAATATTTTTAGATTTTTTTTATTTTTTTTTATCTCGATTTCAAAAGCAAAATTAAATGAGAAAAGCAATAAAACGATAATAAAGTTAGGGTTTTTGTAAAGATGACCCGATTTTTTAAAACACATATTTTTTTACCTTCTCTCGTGATCAACAAGCCTCCTAAAGTCATTCGTATCTTTCGTTGAACACGATCGCAAGGGAAACGACTATAGTTCCCTCGTGTTCAGAGCTCGCAATCGTTGTGATGTCGTCAGTAAAGGGGCAAAAAACATGTGTTTTCGATGAAGAGTCAAAAAACATTACAACCTCCAAGGGAGAGATCCAAATATCCCGATTATTGTCCATTTGTGCTCAGTGCTCGCAATCGTGCTAGTATAGTGCTGATGACGTCAACAAAGGGACAGAAAATATACATTTTCGTGGAGGATCATCGGTGTAAATATCCCTAATAAAGTTACTTTGTCAAAAAAAAAAAAAATAATGATGCCATTTAGAATTACAAAATTATTAGACTATCAAAATAAGATTAAATCAAAAAGAAAAAATAGTTATGTTTCTTATATGATATTGTCTATTTTAGAGCTATACTCTTCCAACTTTATTTTTTTTTCCACCAAAAAAAGTTTAATACCAATTGAAAGAAAAAAAAAATCCTTTTTATATATATATATATAAATTCCCTTATATATTACTCTACTCTACCCACGAATTATTATTACTATTTTTTTTAAATCTATAAACCCACGAATTAATTTTAATTTAATTTTTAATTACAAATAAATAAAATATTTAGTAATTAATATTTTTGTCCACCCCACAATAAATATATCCTCTCTTGATGTGGATCCAACTCAGGTCAAACGTACAAAGTTATTAATAGCAAACACAATTTAATATGTGCAAATATTTATCTCTAACTCTATAATTTATGAGTTAAATAAAGTATATTTTATAAGGTAGGACATTCTAATTAAAAAACGTGCCCCAATTTGTATTATGCTACTTTATTGTGGAATAAATGCAATTAATTATTTCAATTTCCCAAGGAAAAAAAAAAAAGAGAGCTCCAATTTTTTTTAATCCTTAAATATTGTAATAAATTGAATTGTCTTTATCTTAGTAACCACATAAATTTATCAATTTTATTTGCTTGTGATCACCATGGTCTTTATTTTTTATAAATATTTTGGATTTTTTTTTTTTTTTTTTTATGGGCATTTTAATTTGGATTGATTTGTTTTTCAAGGAATGATTAGGAGATGACAGAGCAGCATGAGTTGTGCATATTGATTCACATACCTAATTAGGATCTTCTTCATGCTGTTTTTAATTAATTAATAATAATACCCATTTTTTGGACCATAAAAAAAATGGGATATTATCAACAAATTTAATATGGAATTGCAATTATATATAAATGGGGTTATTAATTATTTGATTTCAATTGACTTCAATTAATTTAAAAGTAGTCCTTGTAGGGGAAGAGATTGTTGGATATGACCTATTAACAGTTAATATTTGTATATTTATTTAATTAAAAAAAATTAAATCTAATCTCTTATTAATTATACATTCATTTTTTTTAAACAATTAAGAATATTAATTGTACATTCATAAATTCAGAAAAAAAAAAACTATATTTTGATTTTTTTTTTTCTCTTTTTGTAAATACTTTCTTAAATTAGGGCTAGCTATGTTTTTGGCAATTGTTAAAATTTGACCCAATTACAACCCATGAAATTCAAGGTAAGGGGATATAATATTCAATTTTTTTTTTTTTTTTTTTTTTGAAATAGAGAGATAAAAGATTCTCATTCTTCTTTATTTTCCCTTTTAGGAAGATAAAGATTTAACATTCACATACAACTTTTTGGTTAGGCTTTTCCAGGCATACATTTCTATGTCAAAAATTAGTTACAAAAAAAAAAAAAAAATTATATCCATCAATTTTTCACCTTTGAAAAAAAAAAAAAAACTTTTAAAAAATAATTATATATATAAATTTTTATAATATTAAAGCACTTATCATGCTCTACTTTTTTTTTTCTCCTTTTAACCAAGGTATGAATAAAAAATTGAATGAACTAGTACAACTAATACTTCAAAATTTACTAGATTTTTTTTTAATACGTGGGTGGGAGATTCATACCTCTAATCTCATGATCGAATTGAGGGTATATATTTTGTATGTCCGCTATGTTCATGTGACAAAATTTACTAAATCAAGTATTGACTAATAAATTTAATTAACCTTCAATGATTGATCTATTGGTCATGAAGGTCCTTAGGACTATTAAAATCCTCTTAAAGGAAATGTGTTTAATCCTTCACTCACGGAGAACAAGAAAAAAATAAAATAAAAAATCTTAGGCCCCGTTTGATAACTATTTTGTTTTTAGTTTTGAAAATTAACCCTATAAACAACATCCATGTATAAGTTCCTATCCTAACTTTCATATTTGTTAAGGAAATATCACAATTTTTAGCTAAATTTAAAAAACAAAAGCAAGTTTTTGAATTTTTTTTTTTTTTTTTTCAAATTTTGGCTTAGATTTTAGAAACACTTAAAAATAGACAACACAATCATAGAATTCATTAGTGAATGTCTTGTTTATAGACTTAATTTTTAAAAACCAAACGATTATCAACGAGACTTTACACTTTTTAGTAACAAAATTCAAAACTTTCCAATATTCTATAATGCGAAGGAAGAGATTTGAATTTGGTATTGTCCCTATCATTAAAAAGAAAAGTGGGTTTAGGATTTGAATTAGAAAGAGGAAATGAAGTTTGTAGTTAATTATTTACAAATTGGTTTAGAAAATAAAATAGTGAAGAAAGAAGAAATTAGAATCTCGCCAAACCGAGCATAGTTCAATTGGCATAGGGTTGTGCCGGTGACCAAAAGGTTATAGGTTCAATCCCCGCATTAATTAAACTACCGTTGCAAAAAAAAAAAAAAAAAAAATTAGAATCTCCCTTGTGATTCATTTTTGTATGTTTGTTTAGGGAATGATTGAGAAGAAATAAATTCGGACTTTCCCACATAATTTCTTTCATGTTATATGTACGAATGATTAGCTCATTGATTTTTAAAACCCCACTTTTTTTTTTTATATATATACATTCAAGTAATTTAATATTATATGCATACATTTGGGACATGGGAAATTATAATTTCTACCAAACCTTTCTTCCAATTATATAAAGAATATATATATATATATTATGATTAAATTATTTCGAGTCATTGGAGATACATAAATGGAAAGTTTTTCTTTTGATAAACCTCAATAATTTTATTTGAGGATATGTAGTTTTTTTAGGTTTAATTTTTTATTTTTATTTCTTTTTTATCATTAATCTTTTACGTATAACATTTTATTGGTTAAAATATAATTTTATACTTTATACTTTGAGATTTTTTATTTATTACAATCTATCTATTTTTAAGTGTACAAATTTAATCTCCGTAGTTTAGACAATTCATAGTTTAGACAAGACTTGTCCATACTATTATTTTATGGTTAACTTTTTTTTTTAAAAAAAAAATATATATATATATATATATATTTCACAATGTGTCTTTTCAAATAAAAATAATAATAATCATTTTATCAAGCTTGATCAAAATTAACCTCAAAGTAACAATAAATTTTTTACGATTTTTTAAAATACAGGAAATATGAGATCCAAAGTACATAGTCCAAAATAATATGTTAATCTATTTTGTTTTAATCTTTAAATGTTGCACAAAAAGATGTTTTAACTCTTCTCATTAATTTTTTAGTTTGAAACACAACCACTCTTCTATTGTCTATTATATATATGTAGATTTAAAACATTCATGATACTACTTGTCATGGACGCTAAGTCCTTCAAGCTCATAAATTCTGGTATTGTATTGTCAAGAAGCGAACCTTGTTTTTCATTTGTTCAATACTGGTCCGCTATGAGCAAAGCGAATAGAGATCTACTGCAAACATCTATTGATCTTGGTCGACATATATATGACTTAACCAATTGAGTTATATTTAGGTTGTCGGAAACATATGTTGTTGGAGTAGATTCCTTAAAAACAATTTAGAAATTAAGGAGCAAGAGTGTGGGGTGAAATATAAAAAAAAAAATAGTTTGGAGAAGTGAAAAAGGGAACATAATGTGTAAAGGGATTGGAATGGGTTCCAAAGGTTGTGGTTCCCTTGTGAAAAAAAGATGTTTTTTAGTGAGAGAAAAGAGAAAGAGAGAGGCACAAAGGAGGTTGTCTGTTTTGGAATGTTGCTCTTAAATTTGAGCACATGGGAACAAGGCTGTCTATTTTTAGGGTTTGTTTGTGTGGTTTAGGTGGGGAAATATGCTATGCAGTTGACCCAACATTGGGGTACCCACACAAAGGCATCTATCCCTAATCTTGTCCTAATAACACCAAGACATCTTGGGACCTCATGCCCCTTGCCCTTACATGGGTCCTATGTCAAAAAAAATTAAACACAACATTCATTAAATATATATTACCTAAACTTATATATGTTCATCCAATTTCTTACTCAATTTTCATAAAACCCAAATAACATATGCTTTGAATTTACCGATCACTATTTACCAAAGTGGACATAGTTCAACGGTAATTGACATGTACTTCTTTCTTTGAGGTTGAAGGTTCAAATTTTCATACCTCACATTTGTTCTTTTTTAACTTTTTTTTTTGTTCTGGCTAACTATCCGACCCTTCAATTTTAATTACAAAAAAACTTGGGATTTTTAGTATAGGTATGTGTAGTTAAGATTTGTCGTTTTCCCAAGTAGCATATAAGATTTGTGGTTTTATATAATCAATTTTAGGGTAAAAATTAATTTATACTCCTAAAATTTGGGTGTATCACTCTTACGACCTCAAACTAATAATTGTATCAATTAAAACCTTAAACCTTCAAAAGTGAACCAATTTAAACCATCTATTAGGACTTCGTTTTAAAACTATTTATACATTATTTTCACCCGTGTTTAAATTCTTCTTCTTTAAATGTAGGGATTAACGTAATATTAGAAATGAATGTTGGAATCAAATGGGGACAATAGCATTTTTTTTATTAATCTGAGTGGTTTTTTATCTTCTTGTCTTCCTCTATTTTTTTGGACTTATTTAAGAAAAATTAATTATGGGAAGACAACGAAGATAGACTGTGGATGGTGGTCATGGTTTTCAGCGGGCAGGAAGACTCTTTGACTTAGTTACTTTGATAGATTTTGGTGGGCTAAATTGATTCAATTAAAAAAAAAAATTAAATAGATATAATTATTAATTTGAAGTTTTAATTTTTTTTTTACAAAGGTATTTAATTAATGGGGATTGTACTCGTGAACACTTAGTCAATAACACAATCTTATATCAATTGAGTTATGCTCGATTTGACAACCTTCAAAGTTTAAGTATAAGGTGTACGTGTATAAAATGTTTTTTTCTAAATTTTAAATATCGAATTTGGAAATAGATGAGATAAGCTCTAGTTGGAATTGGAACTTGTATGTGAATGGTTGTTTGAAAGAAATTAGATTTTTTTGTAATTAATTAAAAAGAGGGGAAAAGTTGGAAAATTAAATTGTGAAAATGAATGGGTTGAGACCCACCAATTTGTTTGGTCAAAAAATGCATGTAATACTCAAGAAAACACAAACCCTAAAAATGAGGAGGCACAAACAAATTACAAAGGTACATAATTTGTAAAGAAGAAAAAACAAGTGCATGTGCCTAGAGTATATATAACAGTTATAGGGTTAGTAGGCCAATTATTTTTCAGTGTTATATGCAAGAATTTGGTCACAAGTTATGTAAATATAAAGCTTATCCTTATTTTGAGCATTTCTTATAACATAATTTATTTAAGTTACTTCAATTCTCACAAGTCTTATAGTTCGTCCAAAAAAAAAAAATACTCATTTTTCGTCAACATTTCTTAGGTCACATTCATTAATCACCAATGGTTCAACTAATAACATTTAGTTTACTTCAAGAAACTATCGTTAGAAGTTCAAATCTTTATAACCCCATGCCTATATACTTTTCTTTTAGTTCAACAATATGTAGAGTGTGGAATTTGAATATCTGACCTCTTGATTGATGGTGCATGTTTTATGTCAGTTGAACTATAATCATAGTGGCCACCCCACACCCATATACGTACCTTCGTGGGAGAAAATAAAATGTTTAAATTTTATTTTGGTCGTTGATCTTTTATGCCTATTTTAATAGAAATTTTGAACTACATATTTTGGGTTAAATTATAAGTTTAGTCTTTAAAACTTTGAAGTTTGTATCTACTATAGTACTAAGTATAAATTTGTAAAAGTGTCTAATAAGTTTCTTTTGTTTGATAACCAGATCACGTTTGATAACCACCATTTGAATTTTTAAAATTGTATTTATTTTCTCACAATTTCCAATGACTACTTTTTAAAAACCACATTTTCTAGTTTCAAAACTTAGTTTGGATTTTGAAAACACTGGTAAAAGTAGATAACAAATTAAAGCATATGAACATAATTAGTGTTTATAAACTTATTTTTCAAAAATTAAAAATAAAAAACCAAATGATTATTAAAGGAGACCTTAATTTTTAATTTTTTATTTTTTAAAATTAAGTTTATAACCACTACTTTTACTCATAAATTCAGTTGCTTTGTTATATATTTTATATATTATTTCAAAATTCATGCTAAGTTTTTAAAGATTTTTTTTTTGAAAATTATTATTATTATTTTTTATATATATTTAGAATTTGACTAAGAATTCATATATTTATACTTCATCTGGTGTTCTTCGAAACAGAGTTTTTTTTGTAAGTCTGCTTATCAATTAGGTTTATCTTATGAGAATAAGAATGAGGCTTCCCCTCAAATGTTGCGAATCAAAACATGAGATGAAAGACTTTTTGGGCTACTAAGGTTCCGCCAAAAGTCAAAATTTGTTGCTGGAAAGTTTACACCAACATTATATTCCTGGTAAGATAAACCTTTTAAAGAAATAAATTCTCACGGATAACTTATGTCTTTTTTGCAGTGAAAGCGAAGAATCTGCTACACACCTCTTCTGACATTGTGAGGTTTAAAGGGACGATCCAAGAGCACTGAGATTGGATTTTTTACTGTAGATCTCAGGAGGATATGGAATGTGCGATGATGCTGGCATGAAGGATTTAGGTGCAAAGAAATCAATTGGTTTTCAATAGTTCAAGAGCGAGGGAGAAAAATGTGGTCTCCACCATTGTTAATGGCATTCCTCAACTCAAAGATTCTAGGTGGGGAGCATTAGAAGCTAGCGGTGGCAACACCAAATTCCCAGATAACGGAGAAGCACATGGCGGGGGGTGGAGGCCTCCCCCCTCAATAGATGGAAGCTAAATGTGGATGCTTCATTTAGAGTTGATTCCAGACGGGCGAGCCTTGGGTAGGTCGTTTAGGACCATCAAGGCTCTGTAAAATTGGTTGATTGTCGAGCTTCCAGCAGGCAGATCGAGATTAAAATTCTAAAGGCTATGACAATGGTAAAATGATTAAAAGCGATATCTTCCTACTCGTTTTCTGATAAGTGCCCGATTGAAGCGGAGATCGATTGTTTGGAGGTTAGTAACCTACTCAATGACATTGGAGTTGACCATACAACAATTGTTTTTTTCATCCGAAGTGTTGGACCTGAAAGAGGTCGCTGGTGTAATCTTCTTTGCTCATGTGAATCAGCTGAATAATGTCTTGGCCCATCAGATTGATTATAAAGCTTCGGAAGCTTTAATAACGGTTCAATGGGAGAATCATGTTCCCTCGAGTTTTTTCTCGTTTTGTGAGTTTGGTAGTCTCAGAAGTTTTGTTCTCGGATGAGCTATGACTATCTTTTTATCAATTTTTTTTTTGAATAAATCATTGTTAGAAATTATGAGAAAACAAGCACAAATTTCAAAAAAAACTAAATAGTTATCAAACCATGTATAAATTTTTAATTTTGTATCAAATTTCAAAATAAGTCATTGACCTAACTTTTATTTTCATGTATAATAAGTCATACGTATTGAATATTTTTAAAATTCATAATAGACCTATTGAATATTTTTAAAATTTAAAATTATGAGACACAACCTTCAAACTTTAGTAGGCATATTCAATTTTATAGTTTCAACCAGAGTTTTACGTTGAAAACTCAATTATTTCAAAAAAAAAAATATATATATATATATAATTGAAGTTGAAGCATTATTATAGAATAAGTATTCGGATGAAATTAAAATTTAAAAGAACAAAAAGGATATTTCATGTTCACTTGATCACGCCAGGTTTAAAGAAGAAAAATCCAAAAGAAGATACAAAAATTGAAGCTTGTGTAATGATCATAAAACCCATTTATTTGCTCCAATATTACTTTATTGCATTGCAAGTTCCCATATATATATATATATATATATATATATATATATATAATATTTATAATATATTATATATATTTTGTAGGTGTAAGAAAGTGACAAATAATAAGCATAAGGGAAGGGTTCCCATTCCATAGTAATGAAAAATGGTCGGCAGCTGCTTTTATTGAATGAATTTTATTTCCTAATCATGAGCTGCCAAAAACAAATATATATATATATATATATATATATATATTCAAATATATTCAAATATATATAATTTTCATTTTCATTTTCATATTTATTTATGCATGCCCCATCTAATTAAAAAAAAAAACAAACAAAACCAAAACCATTTTTACTTTATGAGATAATAAAGAATCTATTATTATATATGTAAAACATGTGAAACAAAATCCTAGTGAGAATAGACACAGAAGAATATCACACAAGTCATGTTTTTTAATTAAAACAAAACATGTTTGAAATAAACTCTCTTTCATAAGAATATTTCAAAAGATGTTTTGAAAATATTTTTTCATATTTTTTTTTAATTTTGAAAATAACAACTTATAAAAATAATTTCAAATTATGTTTAGGCCTTATTTATTTCAACATCAAAGTTTGTAAAATAGTATTAATTTAAAATGGTCTTTCATCTCTCGTGTTATATCTTATATATATATATGTCTTTTAAAGCACAATCTTATGTCAATTGAGCTATGCTCAGTTTGACGTCCAAAACTAGAGATGTCCATTTGCCCCGCCCCGCCTCATCCCCGTTCCGCCCCACTCCGAATGGGACGAGAAATCCCCGATTACACGGAGAATGGGACAGGGAGCGAAGATTTTTTTTTGTCCCGTTAGCTAAACGGGATGGGGGCATACCCGTCCCGCCCCGAATACCCGCCCCGTATACTTTTATATATATATACATATATATATTATTCATCAAAAAAAATTAACTACACACACTCTTTTTTTGGTCTAAAAAAATACATATTTTACCACTAGAGTTCCAAAAAAACACACATCTTACCAATAAAGTATATTGAATTAAATATATATAATATTAATCAACTTAACAAATAACAAAACTTAAAAAATGGATATGAATAAATTAAAAAGTAAATTATTAAAACTATCCGCGGGGAATATTTGTTATCCGCGAATTCATTATGGGGAATACCCGTCCCGTCCCCGCAAAATTAAATGAGAAATTTCGGGAGTACAGATAATGAAATGGTGAAATGGAGGACAGAGACGAAAGCGAAAAATGTATTACCCGACTCCGTCCCAACCCATGGACATCTCTATCCAAAATTCTCCTTCAAGCTAGAAAGCATTTGTTTAATTATGGTAAGAATAAAATGAGTACAACGTTGAAGTACTGATAAATTGATAATGGCGCACTTTAATTTGTGAATTAGTAAAGGCATTAAAAGCTTGATTTAACTCCCAAAGAGCATGCGCAATCCCCTAACTAAAATTAGGTCAAAATAGCTTCTTTTTCTCCCAATGGATTCTTAGCTATGGTCTATGGAGGGGAGAGGGACCCCACTTCTTTATTTTTCTTCATTGTATTATTATTATTATTATTATTTTTGGCATTTTTTATTTGAAAATGATGTAATCCAATATTCTCATTTTATATTCTTTTATCTCTCCTTTATTTCCTAAAAAAAATATTAAATTATAAGTGGACCGTTGTTAAAATAATTAAAAATATAACATTTTTTAAAAATATTTTTGACCATTTCTATTACTAATGTCAGTGGTTTATCACCTCAATTTTTTGTTTATAGAATTTTGTCAATAACTATCACTGATAGTAGTCTGAATAGTAGTTTATGAGTGATAGTCATATATATCAACCATAACAGTCTATCATTTTTTTTTTGTCATATTTGCAAAATGTTTTAAATTTTGCTATATTTATCATTATTTTGGACATGATTGTTGTTTGTGCAACCAATCCATTATAAGTTTAGTTTTTAAACTTTGAAATTCATATCTATTTAGTTTCTAGAAATTTGAAAGTATTTAATAGATTCTTAAATTTTTAATTTTGTGTTTAATAAATTTTTGAAAATTTTGGATTTGTTAAAATTTAATTGATCTAAGTACATTTAAATTTGAATTTTATGACCATAGATTCCTAAAATTTTAATTTGGTAGATACATGAATTTTAAAAATAAATAAAAAATTTAAGGATTAAATTTATAATTTTAAAAGTTTAGAGACACCAAACACAAATCTCAAAATTGAGAAACTAAATTTGTAACTAAATCAACCATGGGAAGTTTATAGATAGAAGTTAGATATTTATTGAAAATGGGTTTTTTTTATCAACAAATAAATTAAAAAGTCATTGCAATATTTGTTGGAAGAGTATCATCATCAAAGGTTCGATAAATTAATTATCAATGAAGTAGAACGATTATAGTGATGATATGGATTGTTAAAAAAAAAAAAAAAAAAAAAAATTCAATTTAAACCTGAACTTTTTAAAAACATTAATTTAAACACGTGAAGACTTATAATTTTAGCAATTAAACCCCTAAACTTTCATAAATGCATCAATTACATGAAAGTTTAAGGGTTTAGTTGATAAATTATAAGTCTCCACACGTGTGAAAACTAACTTTTTTTTTTTTTTTAAGAGGGGTGTAAATTGATGAAAGTTTAGGGGTTTAGTTGATAAATGCATCACTTACGAAAGTTTAGGGTTTAAATTGATACAATCATTAGTTTAGGGTTTTAATTGATACAAGCTCCAAAGTTTAAGGATATAAAGTGATTTTTACCAAAAAAAAAAAAAAAATAATAATAAAAAAAAATAAAAATAAAAAAAAATAAATAAATGATGAAATGGATTTTCTTGAGGAAGTCACATTACCATTAATAATGATTTTAGATTAAATTATAAAAAACACTCTTAACCGAGTTTCAAAAATACCCTTAAATTTTTTATTTTTTTAATAAATATCTTAAATTATGAAAAAAGTAAAAAAAAAAAAAAAAAAAAAAAAAAAAAAAAAAAAAAAAAAAAAATTGTGTGAATGGTTAAATTTTAACATTTACTTGTGTGACATAAAAAATAAATGAAAATGTGGACATATGATGTGTTAAAAAATCATGAAAACGTGGACATCTAATTTATTCTCCACTCATTTTGTCATGATCTTTTGAATCGATAAAATAAGGTCTTCATGCTTTCCTTAACACTTTAGACGTTCACATTTTCACTTTTTTTCATGTCACACGAGTACAAGTTAGAATTTGATCGTTCACATCAAAATTTCATGTGTTGTTAACAGTAGAGGCATTTTGAAACGTTTTTCAAAGTTTAGGAATATTTTTGAATCTTTTAAAAGTTGAGGGATAATTTTGAAATTGACACATAGCTTAGGGATATTTTTGCAATTTAACCATGATTTTATTCTTTTTATCCTCTCCTTTTCATTCTCCTAGTGTACAAAATTTTATAAGGTACAATATACTTTTATGTAGCTCTATAAAAGTTGTAGTGTACTTGAAATAGCTATTGCGTAATTTTGGACACATGACACTATAACCATTCTTACAAAAAAAAAAAAAAAAAAAAAAAAAAAAAAACCTTTTGGAAACTAATTTTCGTTGAGTTTTTTTTATTTTTAAAAAATAGATAACCATTTTTAAGCCTAGCTCAAATAAACTTGTAATTAACAAACTATAACCCAAATACGTGCTTGTTTGTGTAAAAGACAAAAAAAAATTAAACTAATCAACTTCGAAAATACATCAAAGTGAGCAATAGTTTAACGATAATTGACATGTACTCAACCTTCATTGAGGTCGAAGGTTTGAATCCTCATACCCCATTTGTTGTACTAAAAGAAAATGAACTCTGTTGATACAAGAATTTGGACTCCTCGTAGTTGGATTTCAGATCGAGGCGGAATGGTTTGATCTGATGTCGACCTGCAAAGAGTGAGAGCAAACTTACGCCGGTGTAGGGTTGGGCCCACTGTACTTTGATGTCTACGTCATTAGAAAACTTCTAAGCTTAAGCATGTAAGTAGTGAGAATTGCGTGCCTTTCAACGAAGAGTGGACTTTCGTATAGATAGGAGAGGAAGGATGGGACGGTCGGCGTTAGAGATGTCCATTTGCCCCGTTCCTCCCCGAATGGGACGGGTAATCCCCGATTACACGGAGAATGGGGCAGGGAGCGGGAATTTTTTTTTGCCCCGTTAGCTAAACGGGGCGGGGGCGGGTAATAGTATACCCGCCCCGCCCCGTATATACTTTTATATATATACATATATATATACATTATTCATCAAAAAAAAATTAACTACACACTTCTTTTTTTTATGTAAAAAAAATACATTTTACCAATAAAGTTCCAAAAAAACACACATCTTACGAATAAAGTTTATGAAATTAAATATATATAATATTAATCAACTTAACAAATAGTAAAACTTAAAAAAAATGAATAAGAATAAATTAAAAAAAGTAAGTTATTGGCGGAAAAAATTACCCGCGGGAAATACCCGTTACCCGCGAATTCCCTGCGGAGAATACCCACCCCGTCCCCGCGAAATTAAACAGGGAACTTCGCGGGGACGGGTAATGAAATGGGGGACGGGGACGGGGGCGGGGAATGCATTACCCGGCCCCGTCCCGCCCCATGGACATCTCTAGTCGGCGTCGATCCGTACGCTTCCTCATCATGGAGATGTGACGGTCCCTAATCCTAAGCGAATTTGTAGGGATCGTCGTACCGCTGCCCGCAATCAGTGGTAAGAGCGTCAGCGGGCTCGCCCTGTTTTTTTTTTTTTTTTGGGAGGGATTTACCTTAGGTCCAAAGGGGGCTCGAGCCCTCCCTCAACTATGACAACATACTTAATTTGTATATAAAATGTGTCAAATTTTTTAAAACTATTTTTGGGCTTAGTAGTAAAAATGCATGTCTAGCCCCCGTCACCATCCTTCAAGCCCCAACTCTTTCTTTTTTGTGGTTAATTTTAGTTTAGCCCCTCCTGACTTGAAGGGAGGTGAATTATCATGGTGAGATGAGTGATCTCCAGACTGACTGGAGGAGGATCTCGCAGGTTCTCTGATTGGACTTTAGGAGTAGCCCTAGGTCCTCGGGGAGGGCAACATGATATCATGCTTGTGACCCAACAAGATCCGAGAATACAAACAAAATTTTCTACCCAAAACAATAATATTATTTTACGATTTAGATCTAGGAGCCTTCTAAAAAGAATGAAAATAAGAAAGAAAATCCATAAAATCTAGGGCATTAGATTTGAAAATTAGTTTTAACAACTTTGATAGAAACATATGATCTTCTAGCTAGCTAGCTAATTCAACTCCACTTTCACTCATTCTGGCAGAAAATCCATCCTCTTTTCTCATTGTGTAGTTACATCAATCACACAACATAACATTGAGAATTTCCCAATGGAATAATTTTGTTTTGTACCCAACAAAAAATAAATAATAAAAAAAGACATCAGAAGCTTTAATTTTTATTTTTTATTTTTGGAATTTTTTCCATAGCTAGTGACAAGTACTTCACAGCTGCAAACACTGTCTTTTTTAATGTGTGCAGCCAATTGTCAAATCTTTGGGTCAAAGAGAAAATTAAAATCCCTCCAATAAATCTTGACCATCCATTTGTCATCAAGTCATTTGAATTTTGTCCACATCAAAGGAGCCTCACCTTTCCATATCATCTTAAAGGATTAGATTAGGCAAACATCATAACTCCCTTTTGCAAGTTATCACAATTTGGAGACTTACAAAATTTTTGACACATGTAATTTTAAACCTAGAGTTAAGAATTGGTGCTTCACTTTTTCTATTTGATTCAATCACTAGAAGAAGATTTTGGCAAAAAAAAAAAAAAAAAAATTGGGATACATTAGAAAAAATAAAACTTTCATCGAAAAGAAGCAAATGAAAGATTTCATAAAGATTCATCAAGAACTAAGTTCTCATTCTTCACATATCGTATCGTTAATTAGTAACTGCATCCAATCTCCCAAAAAAAATATCAAATGTTCCAAACGTTCTCTTTTGAAAATGAAATATTTACTAGAAAATTTGAATGTACATATTTAAACTCACGTGTGTCAAAAGATTTGTTTCTCAACTAAGACTTTACAGACTCAACTTACTCTAAACATTAATAAATCATGTATAATCTATAATTTCTATCTTAGACCCAACTATATTTTAAAAGAAAATTATATAAATTTTACAAAAATTATTCATATATTTTTATAATTTTATACTTTTCAAAACTCATACAAAGAGCTAGCGCCTTTGCACAAAAGGTAATAGATATGCATCCAACTCTTTAAGGAAAGTAAGAGGGCCTAGAGATATATGACAAAGATTTGAGTCAGTGATGAATATTGAAAGGGAGAACTACGCATACGTTGTAAGCTTTATACCGAAAAGATAAAATACCTCAAAAAGTATAACCGTGAAACAATAACTACGTTTTTTAGTTCAACAACATGCGGGGTGAAGATTTGAACATCTGTCTCTCGATCATCAAAAACATATTTTTTAACCAGTTGAACTATGTTCAGTTTCACGATAAGTATTAAAATTCGATGAGGACGAGAGGTCGGGAGAGAGAAATAAAGGATATTTGGTTAGTATATAAAGAAAATATAAAAAGAGGGGAAAGAATATAAAAAGGACAAGCAATCGATCAGGTGAGGTGTTTTTGAGTACAAAGATAACAACCTCTGAGAATTGGCAGAGAAAAGATATATAAGGGAATATGATGAGCAAAGGGAAAAATGTGTACTTTTTTTTATTTTAATTTTAATTTTATGAATTCACATTCCCTTGTCAGTGGCTATTTCACTTTTTCAGTTAAAACCCATCTTTTCAAATTGAGGTTTCACTGCCATCCATCATGCCTATTTCACTTTTTTTTTTTTTTTTTTTTTTTTTTGGTCCAAGATTTTTGTCAAGATCCTTTTAGGGATATTTTAATTATAAAAGATAGTTGAAAGTTATGGTCTTATGGATAGTATATTATTATTTTTATTTCCTGTTTTTAAATAATGGGTTCTTTTATATAATACTTTTTGTATTTTCTAATCTAATGGTTAAACAATACTTTTGGTTCACACTTTAGTAATTTAGTAATTGAATTTTAGATGGTAATGATTTATAGTGTTTTGTACTTTCAAATTTATAATAATTAGTTTTTGTATTTAATTTATAATGATTTAATTCCATCTCGTAAAAAAAAATTATTAAAATTTAATGAAATTTCTTACCCATGTTGATGGATAGATTGATTATCGAGGAAATATGTTTATAAAAACTACAAAGACTAAGTCCTTATGTAATAAAAACTAACACATAATTTTGATGACTAAATTGTTACGTATTTGAAAGTTAAGAGAATAAATTATTGTTACGGATTTGAAAATACCGGAACTAAATCATTACAATCTAAAGTTTAGAGACAATTTTTTTTTAACCTAATCTAATCTACCATTTTTATGGGTTAGAAGAATGATAGTAAAATTGAAACTCAAAAAAAAAATTAAAAAAAGTTTAGTTCAACAACCCTAAATCCTAAAAATTTGAACGTATGTTTTTTTTGGTAATAATATATGTCTTAACTAGTTAGTTCAACTATGTTGTATTGTTATTTTTACAATTTTAGTTTCTTGAAATGAGATTTTACTTTTAAAGTTGGCCTCAAATTTTCTATTTCTATTACAAAATTTTATTTTTTAATAGTATAAATATAGAAATGGATATGTCGAAGTGAACACATAATTCCATAATTAACATGTACTATCTCTCATAACGTTGGAGGTTCAATCTTTATCTCCGTATTTGATGTACTAAAAATAGATAATAGGTACGAACATAAATTTATTGATTTAAAAAAAAAAATTGAAACAAGTTAAAAATTGGAAGTGTAATGTGGCACAATTTATAGAGGAAACTTAGATTCAAATTCAAATATGAATTCTATTTTGAATCAAATTATTTCGGATTATGATGGATATAATTAACGGATATTTAAAGGGATATTTTGGTCTAAAAGTATTTTTAAAAATCCTTGAAAAGATTAAAATAATTTTTTTAATATAGAAATTAAAAAATAGGATATTTGAAAGTTGAGGCTTAAAAGTAGAATATTTAAAAGTTTTAGTAGCAAACATATAAATAAATAAATAAGTTAGAGGGACCAAATATGATTTGAATCTATTTTTATTATTAAAAAATAGAAACTTTTAATAAAGGCTAAATTTTGTTTATTTATTGTATCAACATATTGGAGGAAACTAAGCAGAAGGAACTACAATTCTAGGGTTATGTTTCGTCCCTTTTAAACCATTCTTGTCCCTTTTGTGTTCTTTCCCAAGTGCCATCTCTTCCAAGTGTTCATGTTTTGGTTGGTTGGTAAAGGTCTTTTCCCCTTATTTTAATTATATATATATAAAATTTTGTTCTTTTCTTTTCCATAAAAAGAATCCACTATTTAAAAAAATAAATTTTGTTGCGTGTTGAGTTTAAGGGTTTGTGATTTATAACTGTTACGATAGAATCGAATAACAAAAAACAAAAAACGCAAAAAAAGATCGACACAGATTTACGTGGTTCACTAACGTCGTGTTAGTTACGTTTACAGACATAAGAGAGAACAATATTAATACGAATGAGAGAGAATTACAAATGACAGACTGAAGGTGTCTGAAGTCATTAAAAAGTTTATATATGACACACTTCTAAATGAGTTAAAGTCAAAAACAAAATATTAAAACCCAAATCAATTTTTTTATTTTAGGGACGTTGTCCCCATACCCCATCAGAGCGCTTCGCCTCTGAACCCCGAATCGAACCAGTCATAGAGGGTCATGATAGATTCAAGGCATTCCAACGATAACAATGACTCAAACATTAAATTTAATAAGTCTCTTATCATTTTTGTTTCTACTCGAGGTTGCATGAAGTGGTTAATATTTTATAAATGGACACAATATTGTGTCTTAGATGAATTTAAAATATGTTATATTAATATATTTAACACATTTTGTTTTTCTCATTCCTACAAATTAAGAGTAAGAATTACAAAGGGATTGTTTGGGCATAGTTGATTATCTCAATTAGTTAATTTCTAATCTCGGAGAATAGCAATATTATTAATAAGAGTGTCGAGGCGTCTAGTAAGCAATGTTTTATATCATTATATTATCAATGACATGTAGGATCTAACAACGTTGTCTTAAATGTGAACCTAAACATAGTTGCTAAAATACACGTATACATTTGACAAAGAGACCAGATATTTGAATCATCCACCTCACATATAATTTGAATAACTTTTTACTTAGTAAAGTATTAACATAAAAGATGTCGAAGCATAACCTATAAGAATGAAAATAAGTTGATCTAGAGCTTAAAAAGATAAATGACATTTTTTATATGATTTGTCAATTTTTATCTTGTAATTAAAATATAGTCTAAATGAAAAGAAGTAAATTTGTAATTAGTACCATACATATATATCTTATAATAAGTCTTATTCCAAGTGGTCATGGGCCTCATTAAGGCTTCACAAAACCTCCATTAGTTAACAAATTTAATGACATCTCTTCAAATTAAAATTTATCATTTCTGAAGTGATTAAAGCAAGATTAGAGAGTGATCTTACATTGCCATCTTTTTTTAATTTGATTGGTACCATAAATTATAACAACTAAAATTAAATTTACCTAACAACAATAACATGAATATGAGACGATGCTAAACTACATTAGTCCAAATGGTATAACTTAACATCTCTAACATGTTATTTCTTTAATTAACGTGTCGGTGCATCAATAGGGGTGTGAAAGTATTCTTTTCACATCTCCTAATAATCGTGTATTTTTTAATCATATGTCTCTTTTGTTCGAGGTATGTCGATCTCTCTATCTCGTGGAGTATCTTTTTCAAATCTCCTCTATTTCTAACCTACTCCATTGCTTCTTTTTCTTTCTACCTAATTGAAAGCAAAGGTGGTAGAGAGAGAGATTACTATATGTTAATGAATTCAAGCTAGCTCTCAATTGAACTTCTAATGAACAAAAGTTAGAAACCGTGTGGTCACCATTAAGCAATGTCCAACTTCAAATTCTTGAATTCTTTATTTTTAAATTATTTAAAAAAAAAAAAAGACAAAGAAAAGCAAAGAAACATATATATATTTGGTAGAGTCTTTTGGCTAAATCCAGAAGGTTGTGAAAAGAGAGAGAGGATGATCCATTGGCAATAACAAACCAAATCATTGGAGGGACACACAAACCTCAACTTCCTTCAAACATTATCTTCTTTAATGTTTTGCCTAAGCAGACAAACTCTGCCCTTTTTCCACCTCTCTCTTTAAGTGGAAAAACATTTGGTGACACAATCTTACAAGGTTATGAATATCTTTGGCAAATGAAGCCCCTCAAACCTTATGGGAAATCTTCATCAAATATAAGAAAAATTGACATATCATTTGTATTTGGTAACCTAAAACATATATTTTGTTATTTTTGGATTATTATTCTTTATTGAGAAGTTGACAAGTAAAACATTTATATGTAAGAATTGTAATTTATAATCGGTTGAAATATATGGTTCGTTAGGGTTGATTTGTATATAACCTAAAGTCGAGAATTAGTCGATTTTTTATGTTACGCGGATTTATTAATTCCATGAACAAGATATATCAAAGTTGTAATCTTTTAGGGTTGGGTTGGTTGGTTTCTTTGTATGTAGTTTTTGTGTAGAAGCAACTATATTTTCATTCGCCTTTTATATCTCATAAATGTACATACATTGAACCTATTTCATATGATGGCAGGAGAGTTGTTGGTGTACTTGGCTTGGCTTGGCTGTTTCCTAATACTTTGTATATTTTCACAAATTTACAAAAATACATTATTGAAAGCCAAGTTTTTTTTTTTCTTCCTATTACTACACTATGCAATTCAAACACACATATTACATAGATATAGTGATGTTATCGGGGTGGGGCGGGTGGAGATAACTTCTACATCCTCATCTCTAACATCCATTTCATTTTCGTTATCTTTACAAAAATGTCCATTAAATTTTATGGAGATCGAAGCGAAGATTTCCTTTAAAGTCAATGATAGGCCAAGTTTATGATTTTTTTTTCTTTTTTAAATACATGCACACATATGTTACTGATAAATCAATAACAAAAAATAAGTAAGCGCAAAAGAAGAACGATACAGATTTACGTGGTTTACTAACGTCGTGTTAGCTACGTCCACGGGCAGAAGGGAGAACAGTATTATTACGAAATATGATAGAATTACAAATGAACAGATAGGAGCGGCTTAAGTCATTAGAAGGTTTATATATGATACCCTTCTAATGACCTAATACAAAATGGGTCAAAGTCCAAAACAGATAAGTAAAAACCCAAATCATATTTTTCGTTTAGGGGCGTTGCCCCCACACCCCCACCAGATTTTCTCTGGACCCCGACTCGCTGACTGGTCAGCGAGACCCCAATCGTAGAGAGTCATAACAGATTCAAGGCATTACAACAACATATATATTGAAAAAAAAAAAGACAGAGATTAGGAATAGAAAATAGGGTGGGGACCATATTCTTCGTCCCTGTCCCCGTTTAGGCCATAAGAGAACTTTCTCATCTTGCCCAACTTTGTTCAAGGTAAGTCTCTATAGAGCCATACCACCAAGCTGTTGGGAAAAAACCTTTCACTTCTATTTAGGAATAAGCAGAAAATAGCCGAGAAATTAAAAGAAAGTAATACAAATAGAAAACACAAGAATTTACTTGAAAAACTCCAAAATCAGAGAAAAACCACAACTCACCAGAAAGAAACTCCACTATGTGAAAAATTGTTACAATCAAACAAAATTCTCTCCCGGACCCTAATTACAAAAGCACTCCCCTCAAAGTTAATTTGCACCACTCACACCCTTTTGTCCAACTCTAAAACTAGAGAATACAATAGAGAACTTAACTAGAGTTAGCACATCAAGCTTAAAGTGTTTCTAATTCGGATGATTAAAAACCAAAGTCATAGACTCTTTTTATAGTCCTTGTTGGAGCTCATGACTTACTTGAATCTTTCCGATTCGGGATAATCATTCTTCTTATATATTGTCAAAAACCCTACCCAAGTCCCGTAGAGAAAAGTAGCATCCTTATACACAAACGAAAACGGTTTAATTTCAGGCGGTACAAACTCAGATTTTCTAGACTCGTGAACCAAACACCTCTTTAGGTATAATTTAGCTATAATTCGATATAAATCACACATATTTTTAATTGAAAATGGGAAAATTGAACTAAAAACACAAATTGATGAGAAAAAGATAGAGAGATAAGCCAGTTGGGGTCTCTTTTATCCTTGAGTTACCATTAGCAAATAGTTGAATAAGGTATGGACAGTGACAAGTGCTTGATATCCTCTAATTTATGCTTCTTCTTGTTTATGCCTTGGCACATGCTCTCTTTGCAGAACATGTCCTGCTTCCTGTTTACAAGAAAATATATTACAACCTTCATTCAATTGTTTTTCTCTCATCATCATGTTCCTTACCCTACCATTATTAACTTCTCTCTCTCAAATATTTCCCTATTATGTAAATTTTGTATATGCAAATATACATGATGGTCTGTTTTCCCTGATAAGTCCCAATCTTCACAATTAGTACCCATTCCCCACCATTTTTTTTTTTTTTTTTTTTTTTGTGAATTTGGAATATGTGAGGCTAACTTCAAGGAAAAAAACATATGTAAAAAAATATGAAACAACACAATAAATATCCTCAGTTGGATCAAGTCCCATTATGTTTTGCTTTGGAAACCAAAAAGGGCAGCTGTTGTCTTGAAAGGCATCTGCATATGGGCTATGAAAATACATATAAAAGAAAACCATACGACAACACATAATAAATTCAAAACCCACATTCAATAATATGGGTGACTCCAATTCTTTATGATTTAGATTTAGAGACGCTTACAATATGCAACATTTAGATTGAGAAAAAAACTAAAATCTATGTTCACAATAAATGGATCAAAACAAGCTTTCAAAAAGTTTTGGAACAACCACTTGGTGCAGTGAGTGAGCGCTTGATAACACACAAAGTGTGCTATCTTTAGAGCCTTTTTCTCGCTAGTTTTGTTGCTTAAACGAGTACATTCACATTGATTTTCCTCTGTTTTGTAGAAATTGAGCAAATGGAGCAACTTGTAGCTTTATGGGGATTACTATTGAAAATATGAGTCAATTGGGTTATCATAGAAGAAGCCAAGTCAAGAGAAAAACTCTTGTAGCGCGTGCCAAAACTCGTTCCCGAGCCTCCAAATCTCTTTTTCAGCTCTCTAGAGTGTCCCTTCAGCCTCTTCAATCGGTGTATTTCGAAATTAGGGTTCAAATCTCCCAAAATTAGCTCTCCCCGTCGTATGAAGAATAAGTTGTATTTATAGGAAAAATCGGGACAGCATCTCGACGCTGTCCTTAGAAACGCGTTAAACTGATTTTGGAAAGTCAGCGTCGAGACGCTAGGGACGGAACGACGCTGATGGGTCAATTCGTAGCGTCTCGACGCTACTGCCCAGAATGGAGATATCCCAAAGTGGAGTTCAATCCTGCTTTTAGTGCGGAGATTTAAAAAATTATCAAATAACCACTTGATGCTCAGAGTGGAGATTGATCCTACAACCTTTCAATATGGGTAACTCAAATTCTTTAGGAGAGTCTTAAGAACTTAAAAGTTGAATGATTTATTAGAGATTTTCAAAGTTAAAAGACATTTTTTACACCAACCATTTTTCTTCTTTCTTTTTAGTTTCTCTTTGTCATGATTGAAACTCTTTGCATCCCATTGATTATTCTCTCTCATTAATTAATTACCATATTTATCTTCTCACTTTTATATACCAACAAGCAATAGGCAAATTAAAGCAGAGAGCTACCGCAAATTGAAAGCAAAACAAGGCAACATAAAAAATAAAATAAAAATGATGCAAAAAAAACATAGAGAGAGACCATTTGAAGGACTTCGGGACATAAATTTTTAGCCATAGCCCCAAAAAAATGACACTCCACTGCCACGGCCACTGCCAGCCACCACCAACCGACACTGAAAACCACTCATTTTGCCCTTAAAAAGCTTTGATTTTTCATTTACTCTCTCTTTCACCTTGGGACCTTTTTGTTAGGGTAATGAAGCTGACCCTCTACCCTCTAGGTTTTTTGACACTGTCCTTTTTGGATCCACCCTACAATATTCTAAACATGTTGGTAAACTTCAAGATCACCTAAAAATGTGCTATAGTTTAATCAATTCTCCAAAATATTGTAGTTAAAAATGAAGCATTTCATTCTCTAAACCTAATTCTCTACTCCATTTGAGCTCAAGTTCTTAATGGATATTTAATTTCATACAAACCCAATTGGATGTACTCAAAAGTAAACCTAGCTAATTCATATATTTGAGGTTAGTTCTTGGAAGATCTCTTATATCAACCTAATTTGGGGGTGCACCCCACAAATGAAAGGGAATGCTCTTGATAGACCCATTTCAATTTAAGCATACCATAAATCACCAACTTTTATCACATGACGGCTCCCAAATCTATTCAATGGGAATGATGTGGACGTCTAAAGGAATAAAAAGATCTCCCTTTTTTAACCCACCAAAGAGAAAATTACTTAGTTACATAGCCATTTTAATGTTCATTTTAGCTTAAATCATAAGTACTTGTGTAACACCCGAGTACATAAGTGGTCCATGAATGAACCGATGTCACATTCGAATGAGAGAGATCCTACGAATATGAAAGTATGGTTGAGAAAGACTTAAAAACAATTGATAGTTACTATCTATACTAACAAAGGTGCACTTCCTTTTCGGTGACTCAATCATAAGAACTTCAAAGTTAAACATATTTGGCTTGGAGTAATCATAAGTTGGATGACCTCCTAAGAATTTTTTTAGGAAACATGTGAGTGAGGACAATACATGCTGAAAGAACTCATGTTGGTCTGTGGAGATAGTCTTCACTCTCGCGAGCTATTCAAGACTAGGAAGGTGACATGGCCAGATCGCAGGGATGTAGGGTAATGTTGAGGCCATCGACATCAAGATTTCAATGTTATGAATATATTGACATCAATACTCATATAATGGGTTCATTGTAACACTTTAACAAACTACAAGGTGATGATTGATCACATTAAAAAATTCATGGGTGATTGTAACAAACCCCCTAATTGATCAAACCATACATGCATATCTTCATAATCTCTCATACAGATGTGGTTTCCATTTATTCATGTACCCCTCATATACTCGGGCATTATAATAATAGTTCTTGTAAGTTTTCAATAGGTATCGAAAATTTTAAAATGATGTTTTTTAAGTCTTTATACTTTTAAAACATTCTTAAAGCGATGTTTTAACTTTCAATTTTGTGTCTAATAAATCATTGTTGTTAATTGCGTTAGCTAAACAACTTTAGCCACCCTACACCCAAACCTACTTAGATCCAACTCGACCCTGAATTAATTATAATAAACATTTGAACTTTAAATTTGGTGTCGAATAGATCCCATTAATATTTGTGTTTAAACCCTACTTGAATCTTGTCCACACCATCACATAATTCTAATAGCTAGACTTTTGAACTTTCACTTTTCTATTTAATAAACTGCTTAGTTAAACGCTTATGTCACTAAATGGCTTAAACCTATTTTGATATCATCTCACCATCATGTAATTTTAAATAATACAGTTCAATATGCTACGTAAGCAGTAAAAAATATATACTCGCTAGACACATAATTAAAAGTTGAAAATGTTACATAAACGTTAAAAGGTATATCTTAACTAGACACATAATTGAAAGTTCAAAGAAGAGATCTTTTCGGTTAAACGAAAGTTGGATGATGATTTAGTAAGCATAAGCAAACAAAAAGCTAGAAGCTTTGGGGATGTGGGTTGAACTTGAAGCCGACAGTGACAAGGACAAGTCCTATAATAATTAAAAAAAAAAAGATAAAAGAAATGGGCCTTTTGAAGGCTAAAGAAGATGACAATGAGGGTACGTAGGGGGGGAGCCCTTGGTTGGGGGATTTGGAGGGTAAGTGAGACCCATAAGTTTTGAAGTGTATATTGTACCTCCTTTTTTTTCTTTTTAATAAAAAACACAACTTTATGTCGATATGTTCGGTTTAACTGCAACGTTTTTAATTAAAAGTTCCTCAACTTTATGTCAGTTGAGATATGTTCGATTTGACTGCAACATTTTTAATTAAAAGCCCCTCTCTAAATCTCATTATTAACAACCACGTGGGTTTCATGTGAGGGGCACGAGGGTTGGTTTTTGGTTATGTTAGGTTATGTTTCTTCAAATAAAGTTTTATTCTTGTATTTAATATGTTCATTCTTCATTAATATACTCACCACCCTCTCTTCAATTTCTCTTCCATTGCCTAATGTCATTAATGGCGGATTCAGGAACTTCACTGCCAAACCTCTCTAGCATCTTCTTTTGATATATCACACTTTTTTTTTTTTTTTTTTTTTACTTTTTAAAATAATTGTAAATCAACTGTAGTAAATTAGGCTCAAATTCAAGTTAAGTTTTGAAAACTAAAAAGAAGATTAGAATTTGACTAAGAATGCAAATGTTACATTAAGAATGATGAAAACCATCATCAAACGAGGTCTTAATGTTTGATAAATTTTAAATTTAAAAAAACATATTATAGTGTTTGGTAAAATAATACATAATTGTTATGATTTAATTTTAATGACCAAAATAAAGCTAAATTCGTATAGGAGGATGAAAGTTTAACATCTATTTTATTATAAATATATAGCAATATTGATATTTAACGTCTATTTTATTATAAGTTAATTGTTTAGAAAATTATATAATTTAAATTGCAAGTTATTTTTGTATAATCTAAATTATTTGATAAAAGTTAAAAAATAATTGTTATGAAAAAATTGAATCAATCAAAATTTTATCGATATATGGTGAAATAGAGAAAAAAAATATAGTAGAAAACTCATTTCACTAAACATTGGATTATATATACCGAACAAAACAACCAAATTGGTTTCGCACGTAACAAGGAATTGAAAAGTGGTTTTAAATAAATTAGTGAATAATTTGTTTTACCAAACATGTCAAACTTTTAAGATTATCACCCTTCCAAAAGCAATATTAGAGATCCGTGTTTTTAAACTTTCAAAATTTTCATTTTTATCTTTTGTTGAAAGTTAAATTATTTAAATTTTGAATTTAATGATATCTCAAGTTAAGATATATACTTATACCTTCGACCAAGATGTCAGAGGTTTGAATCCACTCACTGTTGTTAGCTAAATATTGGGATATAAAAAGTGGAAATAGGCAAGACTCTCAAGTTTTGTTAAACATCTATACATATATATAAATTTAATGAGAGTGATAGAAATTTAATGTGGGTGAGTTGTTTGTCTAATGTGGGTGAGTTGTTTGTGAATATAACACATAATGAACTTTATGATGTAATAGTTTGTTTCGATAGTGACAAATAAGCTTTATAATTTAATATTTGTGTTTTGATGATGTTGTTGAAATATTCTATTAGTCAAATAATCATCCCCATATTTATAGGATCTTTGGAGATGAATTTAGTCTTTCAAGTTGTTAGTACAACCTTTCTTTTATGTTGATACAGTTATATGTAAAGGTTATTTAATGGCCTAATCTCCATTATTCAAGTACAACAGAAATTCAGACACAATCTTTCAGTATCTTTAGTTTATTTGATAACATTTGGTATCAGAGCCATCATAAGGTCTGATCAAAATTTGAAGCAGCAGTCTTAAAAAAAAAAAAACACATGGAGGGTTCAAGTTCTTTTGTGCAACCAGCAGTTCCAAAATTTGATGGGCATTATGATCATTGGGAAATGCTCATGGAGAATTTTCTACGATCCAAGGAATATTGGGGATTGATAGAAGATGGACTTCCTACAGTAGCGGAAGGTGTGGTTCTCACAGATGCACAAAAGAAGAACATCGACGATCAAAAGCTGAAAGACTTGAAAGCCAAGAACTATTTATTTCAGGCTTTGGATCGCTCAATTTTAGAAACAATTATGGACAAAGATACGTCAAAGAGCATATGGGATTCTATGAAGCAGAAGTATCAAGGGACAAATCGAGTCAAGCGTGCACATTTGCAAGCACTTAAGAAGGAATTTGAAGTTCTACACATGAAGGCTGGAGAACCTGTGAATGAATATTTTGCTCGAACTCTTACCATTGTCAACAAGATGAAAGCTGTTGGTGCAAAGAAAGGTGATGTTGATGTAGTTGAAAAAATTTTGAGATCCATGAATCCTAAATTTAATTATGTTGTATGTTCTATTGAAGAGTCAAAGGATATAGATACATTAACTATTGATGAGTTGCAAAGCAGTTTGTTGGTGCATGAGCAACGTATGAATGCTCAAGTTGACGAAGAACATGCCTTGAAGATAACTCACGGTGATGAGTCAGGAGGACGAGGTCGAGGACGTGGAAGAGGATCACGAGGACGAGGAAGGGGCCGCCAATTTTTTGACAAATCCACAATTGAATGTTATAATTGTCACAAATTTGGACATTTCCAGTGGGAATGTCTAAATAAAGAGAAAGGAGCAAACTTTGTTGAGACGGAAGATGAGTTGTTGTTGATGGCTTGTTCAAATATGAGCAAAGATCACAAAGAAGATGTGTGGTATCTTGACTCAGGTTGCAGTAATCATATGTGTGGTAAGAAGGAGTATTTCTCTGATTTAAATGAAAAATTTAGAGAATCAGTCAAATTAGGCAACAATTCCAGCATGATTGTTATGGGAAAGGGGAACATTAGATTGAAAGTGAATGAAACCATCCAAATTATTACTGGAGTTTTTTATGTACCCGAATTGAAAAACAATTTGTTGAGCATTGGCCAATTGCAGGAGAAAGGACTTTCCATTATGTTTCAACATGGTAGATGTAAGGTGTTCCATGAAGAAAAAGGTTTGATTATGGATATGAAAATGTCTACAAATCGAATGTTTATTTTAGAAGCTATTTCTCAACCTATAACATCGGTTTGTTTTAATACCATAACAGAGGATATGGTGCAGCTTTGGCATTGTAGATATGGACACTTGAGTTTTACAGGTCTTAAAACTCTCCAACAAAAAGGAATGGTGAATGACTTACCACAACTCAAGACTCCTTCGAGGTTATGCAAAGATTGTTTAGTAGGAAAGCAACACAGGGATTCATTTTCAAAAGTAAGCACCTGGAGAGCCACACAAATTCTTCAATTACTACATGCTGACATTTGTGGACCAATCAAACCTACTTCCAATGGCAGAAAACGGTACTTACTTACTTTTACGGATGACTTCAGTAGAAAAACATGGGTTTTCTTTTTGACAGAAAAGTCAGAAGCCTTTGATGTTTTCAAGAGATTAAAGGTTCGTGTGGAAAAGGAGACAAACACACCAATTCGAGCTTTGCGAACAGATCGAGGAGGAGAATTTACATCACAAGAATTTAGTAAATTTTGTGCTGAAAATGGCATAAAAAGACAATTGACAGCTGCATATACGCCACAACAAAATGGAGTCGCCGAACGCAAAAATAGAACCATTATGAATATGGTACGAAGTATGATTTCAGAAAAGAAAGTTCCTAAACTGTTCTGGCCTGAAGCTGTCAACTGGACCGTTCATATTTTAAATCGAAGTCCAACTTTGGTTGTAAGAAACAAGACCCCAGAAGAAGCATGGAGTGGAATAAAACCTTCGGTGGAGTATTTTAGAGTTTTTGGTTGCATATCTCATGTTCATGTGCCTGATAACAAACGTGCTAAACTAGATGATAAAAGTCTTACTTGTGTTTTGTTGGGAGTTAGTGAAGAATCGAAGGCCTATAGACTTTATGATCCTATTTCACAAAAGATCATAGTAAGTCGAGATGTTGTCTTCGAAGAAGATAAAAGTTGGGATTGGGATAAAAAACATGAAGAAGCATTTGCATGCGACTTGGAGTGGGGCGATCGAGAGGAAGAAGCAGTGGATCATACTGGAAATGAAGCTAATATAGAAGAGGAGGAAACCATTCCCACCACTGATTCTCCTGATGAGGAGAGCTCACATGAAGAGCGAATTAGAAGACAACCAACTTGGATGCAAGACTATGAAACAGGGGAGGGTCTTTCTGAAGAAGAAACTCAATTTGCCATGTTTGCAACTTCTGACCCCATTCACTTTGAAGAGGCTGTAAAAAGCGAGAAATGGAGGAAAGCCATGAATGTGGAAATGGATGCGATAAAACGAAACAACACATGGGAGTTGACAGAGCTACCTGCAGGTGGGAAGGTAATTGGAGTGAAATGGGTCTATAAAACCAAGTTAAATGAAAAGGGTGAAATTGACAAATACAAAGCAAGGCTCGTAGTGAAGGGGTATTCTCAACAACATGGGGTGGATTTCACTGAAGTCTTTGCACCTGTAGCACGTATGGAAACAATACGTTTAGTTGTATCTCTTGCAGCTCAACATGGATGGACTATCTATCAACTAGATGTTAAATCAGCTTTTCTATATGGTGAGCTAAATGAGGAGGTTTTTGTGGAGCAACCTAGTGGTTATGTCCAAAAAGGACATGAACACAAGATTTATAAATTGAAAAAGGCTCTCTATGGCCTTAAGCAAGCACCACGTGCCTGGTATAGCCGCATTGAAGCTTATTTTATAAAGGAAGGGTTTGAGAAATGTGACTATGAACATACCCTCTTTATCAAGATAAGCAAAGAAGGTAAAATTTTGATTATAAGTTTGTACGTGGATGATTTGATTTTTACCAGCAATGATGAACAAATGGTTTCAAATTTTAAAAATTCCATGAAAAGTGAGTTTGCAATGACAGATCTTGGTAAGATGAGGTTTTTTCTTGGCCTTGAAGTTCTTCAAAATTCCAAAGGTGTATTCATCAATCAAAAAAGATATGTTTTGGAAGTTCTGCAAAGATTTGGCATGGATAAAAGCAACTCCGTCCTAAATCCTATTGTTCCAGGCTGCAAACTTGTGAAGGATGAAAGTGGCACTAAGGTAGACAAAACTCAGTTTAAACAGATAGTTGGTAGCCTCAGGTATCTTACAGTTACTAGACCAGATGTGATGTTTGTAGTAGGTCTTCTTAGTAGGTACATGGAAAATCCTACTGAACTTCATTTACAAGTTGCAAAAAGAGTGTTGCGATACTTAAAAGGAACGCTTGATTTTGGAATTTTCTACAAGCAGGGAGGAAATAATGCACTTATTGCCTATACAGACAGTGATTATGCTGGAGACTTGGAAGATAGAAAAAGCACTTCGGGTTATGTGTTCTTGTTTGGCTCTGGAGCGGTATCTTGGTTATCAAAGAAACAACCAGTAGTAAGTTTATCTACCACTGAAGCTGAATTCATTGCTGCATCTTCTTGTGCATGTCAAGCAATATGGTTGAAGAGGGTGCTGAAAAAATTAGGTAAGAATCAAGATACTACAACCGTGATTTATTGTGACAGTAGTTCTGCAATCAAGCTTTCGAAGAATCCTGTAATGCATGGTCGAAGTAAGCATATAGATGTACGTTTTCATTTCCTTCGAGATCTCACAAAGGATGGCTATGTGGAGTTGGTTTACTGCAACACAAGTGAACAATTAGCCGATATAATGACAAAGCCACTTAAGCTGGATGCTTTCGTAAAGTTGCGTACATCTTTAGGTGTTTGTTCTGAAGCTGATGTAAACTGATGCTTGCACGCATTCAGTTTAAGGGAGGAAATGTTGAAATATTCTATTAGTCAAATAATCATCCCCATATTTATAGGATCTTTGGAGATGAATTTAGTCTTTCAAGTTGTTAGTACAACCTTTCTTTTATGTTGATACAGTTATATGTAAAGGCTATTTAATGGCCTAATCTCCATTATTCAAGTACAACAGAAATTCAGACACAATCTTTCAGTATCTTTAGTTTATTTGATAACAGATGTTGGATTTTACACATCATATTCCTTGAAAAATATGAACTTAGTCAAAATTTAAAGTATTTGCGTTTTATTTTGATGTTCAAAACATCTTATAGAGTGTAATCAACGCACCAACTTAAGCATAACTCAACTGACATAAAACATGTGTCACATATAATATAATATAATGCTAACCGATATTTTGTGATTCCTTTTAGTAAGTCAATTGCATATTATATCACTTTATCACTTTTGCTTTTAATTATTCTTTATTAATTACCATGCCCTAGACTGATTAAAAAAAAGGAAAATTTCCTAATTTATTTAGGTCAAAATGGGCCAGCCCAGAGTGTTCCTTCCCCCTTTTGGACCATATAAAATTGTTGGAACTTTTGGATCACTTCATAATTTGAACTAATGGGCAAGTTTTTGGTATAGTACTCAACAAATAAAGGTAAATTTCATCCACTATTTTTTTTTTTTTTTTTTTTTTGCAACGATATTTTAGTTGACCTCTTAATTAATGAGACAACTTTATGACAATTGAGTTAGGTTCGATTTGACAATTTAATCGACTATTAATCCTATTGTCAACCTGACATGAGAATAGTTTTACTCAGCATGAAGTAAAGATGATGTTTGAATCTCTTCTCTCGGATGATATCAATAAAAACAAAATCTCTTAGTTCAACAATTATAAAGTGTATCTCAAAATAATTATAAGGTAGAAGATCAAACTATTTTTTTTGAAAAGATAATATATATCTTATTCATTAAGTTATGGAGTCAACTGAAAATGATTAATTAGAAATAATGACACTAACAAACCAACAAAAAATAAAAAATGATGTTATTGTAAAAATCATTTTATCAAATAGTTGATGTGCGGATAAGCTAGTCTGAACACTCGCGAATAAATTTAAAAAAAAAAAAATTCAAACAAATTTTTTTCACTACCTTCAAAAAAACTGTCAAATTTTTTTATTCTTTAAATTTTAAAATCAGTTTAAGCCTGTTGTTTTCATGGTATTAAATTTTCGTCGACATGTCAATATTTTCATCGACATTTTCACATATTCATAGTTTCAACATCGACATGAGGGGTGAATCGACATTTTCATCATACGGTACAAAATCGATGAAATATTAAAAAAAAACAACAAAATATAACCTAACGTGAATATAATATTATAATAAATATATTTTAATTCATTTAAAAGTATAAAATATTTATTTATTAATTAATTAAAAAAAAATTTAAAAAATTCTAGAAATATTCATCGATATAGACATTTTATTGATTTTCATCGACATTTCTATAAAAATTGAGATTTCGATATTTCCATCCACGTTTAGTACGACATTTTATTGATTTTCATCGAAATTTCTATAAAATTGAGATTTCGATATTTCCATCTCGTTTAATACTTCATTGATTTGCAAATTTTTAATCTTTAATAAAATGAGAAGAAACCCAGGAGGATGAAACTAATTACCACTTTCCATTCCCGCGGGCTGAAGTTGATTTCCCAATAGCCGCCGCCCGCCGCCGCCATCACATCGACAGCCGCCGGTTCCACCTCCGCCATGGCCATGCCCTACGATCCCACTTCTCGGTCAGTCTTTGAACAATTCTTCTCTGTTTCTTCATAGACACATTCGATTCATTTTCATTCCCTTTAACCTTGATTTTCTGAATCTCCGAATGTGAAAATCTCTCATTCAAAAGGGAGGCTGTTCCGAGGAAGCAATCAGCCCCATTCAAGTTCTTGATTCCTCTCGTTTATGCTCCTGCTCTTCCTCTCAGTAAGTTTAATTTTCTGGGTTTCTCTTTTTTTTCGAGCCCTTGTGATTATTTTCCAAATTTGTGCGATTGATTTTGTTTTTCAGTCAGAATCGCGCTGAGGAAGAACCCTGTTGTGAGAGATCGGCTGTTCGCGGCGGTTTTGGCTGGTGCTTTTGTTCATGGCTTTTACCTGGTGTATCCTTTTAACTATTCTATTTGCTTTCATCATTACTCATATCATATGGATTGTGAATTCTTGAATCTTCTGATTTCAATGTTTCTCTATTCATTTGTTGTTGATCTGCATACTTGTCTGAGAATTGGTATGGTTTGCCCCACCATTTGTGTTCTCTAGAATAGTATTTTTATTGCTACCTATTGCATTGTTGTGGAACCAAATTGATCAAAAGGAAAGGGGATCTAGCTAAACTTATGTGGGATTATTCATATTAATGTGGAATTGGAAATTAACTCAGGACGTGTTTGGAATGATTTTCTAAGGGTTTAAAAAACAGAGAAAACATTGTGGCAGTCAGTTTTGCACCGTTGGATGTAGGAGAAAGAAACTGCAATAGTAGTTCAATTTTGTATAACGGTTATTAGGGGCAGGAATATTTTTGAATCTATATCCTACGGTTATTAAGAGGGAGTCACATTATGACAGTCTCATTGAATAATTTTCTCTTTTAAGTACTTAAAAAGTCGTTCCAAACAGGTCATTAGTCTAAGTTCAAAAGTATTACAGAGTTGTTGATTTGATGTCGGTTGATCTGAGAGATGTGTTCCCTCATCATTTAGCGTAGAGTTGGAAATGAACTAGAAATGATCAGAGTCTAACTACAAAAGGATTTTTTTACAGATTCATTGATTTTGATTGATCTGAGAAATGTGCTTTCTCATCATTATTCGAGTATGTGAGTTGCAAACTACTATTGGATTAACATCTAGTCAAGTAGTCATACAAGTGCAAATCTGCAGGAATTAGACAGATAGGGTTGGAGAGGGGGAGGGAGGAGTTTAATTATGGAGAATTTTGTTGGACTTCACGAGTGATATTCATAGGTTGCCTTTCTGAATGTTGTTAATCAAGTGTAGGAATGATTGTCCAGGGACTCGAGACTTAAGTGATGGCTCCTGAGGCATGTCTGTAGGTTTGTTTTGAGAGTGAGACAAGCTAGTCATCTTCACGGTCATTGCTTATCTTCAAAGAGTAACGTCCTGGGTGCACAAGTTAGAAGTTCTCTCCACTAAAGAACATTTAGTCATGTTTTATAGCCAAAAGTTGTCCAGATTCATGTTGCACGAGAAATTCTTGCTTGCAACTTTGACAGAAATCCCTCCTCACCGTTGAGCTCCAGAAAAGGATTATTTAGAATTGGAGCCTTGTGGATTTGGTTCTTACTAACTCATTAGGCAATGAGCTCTGTGGAAAAAAACAATAGGATTTTTAGGGGGATTGAGAAACCGTGGGTTAGGTTTGGTTCCTTGTTAGTTTTCAAACCTTCCTCTAGGTTTCGTTTGTAAATCTTTTTGTAATTACCCTTTAGGTAGGCTAATGCGCTCCTCTTGGGGGGGGTTCCACTCGAACACATTTGTGTTAAGCTATGAATGCACTTAGGAAATGTTTGGCTCATGTCGGGTTTAATAAACATGTATTGATGAATGAGATAAGACCCACACAATTTATGGATGATAGGTGAGAACATAACCAAACTATAGAGACTAAATTGAAATGAATCCCAAATCATAGAACCAAATTTATACTCGTGAGCTAAGCTAGCATAAGTGTAATTGTGATATATCATATAATTGTTGAATTTGCATTTTATATATTTGTGTGGTGTGTTCCTTGATGTTTGGATGTTTTAGAACTGATATCTACGATGCTGAGAGCAAGTGAACCCTTTCACCTTCACCTTCACATGCTGCTGATACCTCATTTTTACCCCCCCAATAATTCTTCTTTTAACTTGTTTCCTCTAGATAGAATGTACTTCCTAAACTAAAGTATTATTCCAATCAAATGATGCTTTCTTTATCCTTTATTGTCTTTATTTATATCTTCGATCGATCATACATTATTTTTCTCTTCATCCCATATTTATTTATTTCATATTTAAATATATTAATTAGTTTATATTTTAAGAAATTCACACAAAGAAGACTAACTTTGTTGGTGTTTGGGTTGAAGAACATCATTTGTGAGTTTCCGGAAGTTTTAACCTTTGCTGTTTGGGGTGCCGAATGGGTTAAAATAGTCCGTGATTATAATAGTTTGTGAATGGTAAATATTATTGAAGTTAGTGCAATTACTTTATTAACTGTGGGTTACAATAGTTTGTAGGCCGAACGTGGACTGAGTTATAGTACACCCAACTCCAAGTTGGTGCTCCAAACTTTAGAGGTTTTCTTCAACTTAACTTTTATGTTGTTTTCTTTTCTGTGTACGAACAAAAACTACATATGGGGAGAGTGGTTAAAGCGGGACTATCCGGATTGACAATTATGATAGGAATGTCATCATAATAGGTAACCGTATGATGGAATTTGGATTTATGTATCAAAACTCCAACACAAAGTACCTTTGGACAGGTTTGGGTTTGAATTTTGAATTGGTTAAAATCACTTTCAAACATATAATCATTTAAAATTAATTGAATGTTTGATTTTACACTTTTAAAAGTTGTTTTCATACCATCAAAATTAATTTTTATTGTTTAAAATGCATGTTTGAGAGTGATTTTGAACTTGATAGGTATGATTTTAACCATTTCAAATCACTCCAAAAATGTCTTTATTTCTAATAAAATCATATGGCCTTTTATATCAAAATAATTCTTTAAAACATTTTAACCAATTCAAGTTTCTCTAAATGATTAAACCTCTAAGAAAAAGGAGTTTGAATTCGTCAATGTTTATGCAATTATATCAATGTGTTGGAAAAACAAGTTTTTTTTTTTTTTTTTTTTTACAAATTAATGTTAAAACATTTAGTTGAAGTATTGAACAAACTTACATGTCTATAATGTTTTTTTTTTCATAAATCATCTACTACATTTGAGTTTTTTTTTATTATAAAAGTTAAGGTTCAATTACTTTTAAGTTATATTTCATTCGATCTTGAAAAATTGATTTGAATATTTGATCGTGAAGAAATAAGTAAATTTCAATGATCGCAAGAGTGGAAAACTCATGTTGCAGAAAACGTTGATCCTTTATATAATGATCCATCATAATAATTGCCACTTTGAAAAAGAAATGGTGAAAATTGGACAGATTTTGACTCATCCCAACAACAAATTTGTAACATTCATCACAATCAGAGCACAAAATCCCCCAACTCCACAAATTTAATTCACATAAACAAATTGTAAATAAAAGGCATCATAAGATTGAAAGGAAAGTGAATTGTATTTGAAATTGGAGGCTAATTGTTTGTGTTAGAGAAGTCGGAAGCGAGGCGAGTTGCAATGGCGGAATGGTACATGGCATCCTGAAACGAATCCGCCTTCAAAGTCATAATCTGCAGCTGCCTCGCCATCTCCCGGGAGAGAATCGTGATCCCGCCGCCTTCTCACCGAAAACAGTCCGGCTCTGCATTGTTGGTGATAGAGCTGCAATGGCAGTAGGGATGAGGATTCCGGTGACCGGCCGTGGCAGTTGGTCGGACTCCGATGGGGCGGAAGGTGAGTAGATTGGTGGTCATTTTGAGGAAGGGGAATAAAGGTTGGTTGGTTTAGGGTTGGCTGGCTTTTTTACTTTGTAATTATACCCGGAAAAGAAATTTATAATAATAGTCAATTTTCATTCCACTTTTTATAATTTACCAAATTAAATACAAATAAATTTAAATGCCCTCAACATAAAAATATCTGTCGATATATCCGTAAATTGGAGGATTGAATATAGATATTAAAGAGTTAATAGAAATCTCCAATATTTTTTATAAATATCCATAAAACATCAAAGATATCCTCTATTAATTTTAATATGAATCTAAATCTATAACTTAGTTTGAAAGTAAAAAAAAAAAATTAATTATTAATTTAAATATAGTTTTAAAAAAAATGATTTACAGAAATATTTATAGATATCGTTATTTTACCGATATATCAGTAAAATTGAAATACCTATATCAATATAGATATCGATATTTTTATTATTGGATATGAGAAGAATGATATTTACTTTTATTGTTGGTTAACTATATAAATTTGATTACATATACTATTGAGAAATTATAATTTAAAAGAAAAGAACTTAGCAATAATTTCACTCACAATTTGGTAATGAAATCCTATGTCTCCAAATTTGTACACATTATACCCTGCAACAAGCCAACAACAACATTTTCAATTTACAAATGTTCATTTCTCACAATTATTGTAAATAAGAAAGTAAAAGAAAAAAAAATTATCATTCTAAAAATAATTTTGCATTTTAAAATTTCAAATTCAAAATCGGGATACATTGGAAAAAAAAAATTGTTTATATTCGTTGTATTCTGTCAATCTGAAAATATAAAACAAAATTTGAATCCCCAACCATAATATCTTCACTTTTTACTTTTGTGTTAAAGTAAATCTATGAATTTAAAAAATATCGATTAGATACAAAATTGAAATACCAGCGATCAAAAATTGAAAGTTTACGACATATTAGACATTTTTTAAAGTTTGTGAATCAAATATACACAAATTTAAAAGTTACGTTGAACCCTTATTCAAATCAAATAGATCAAATAGACACAAAATTAAAAGTTCGGGACTAAATTTGTAATTTAATAGTAAATTTTAAATAAGTTTCTTTTACCAATATTTTAAAAATTCATTCTGACGAAAGAAAAAAAAAAAGAAGAGAGGAGAGAAAATTACTGCTGAAATTCAACGGTGACGAACTGGACAGTAGCGGAGGTATTAACAATGGCATTATACGCCGTCGTCGACATAATCATCGTAGTTCCGGTCGCCGTCGGAGCCGAAACGATCGCCGGCGCATAATCCACTATCGTAATCTGAACCGTCACGTCCGGCACACACGCCTCCGGCTCCGACGCACTGAAACACCTAACAAAATACTGTCTTCCACACGCCGCTCCGTTCTCCCAAATTCCATCTCCCGCCGCCGCGAACAGGTTGCTCGTCGGAAACTGACTCAAATCGCCGCCAAAGCACGCCGTCGCTGCCACACAAAAAAAATATATCAAAATCCCCAAATTTCAAATCCCTAACTAGCTAGGTCTTCGAAATCGAAGCGAAATTTCTTGGTTGATTCTTACGGGAATACGGCGGAGGGTATCTGGAAGCAGTGCCGACGTCGCCATGGGAAGAATGGAGAAGGTGAGAGAGGAAGAAGAAGAAGAGCCGCCATTGGAGGGGATTTCTTGGAGGTTTTGTTCTGGACATTTTTTTTTTTTTTTTTGCAGAAAAATTATGGATTGAAATGTGAAGATTGGTTTGGATTGAAATTGAATATTAAAAAATTGGGGTTTTTTTTAGATCTGGATTGGGTTGCTTTCTTGTTGTTGTGAATTGAATAATAATACAAAAAATAATAATAATTGATTGGAAAATTGGGAAGATTCCAAGAGATAGAGAAAGAGAGTGGTGACATTTTTTTTTTTTTTTTAAATGTTGTTTCTTTTATCATATATGACATAGAGAATTTTATTGAGAATAATATTATATGTGATCCTTTTGAGTTGGTGTAATTTTTTATTTTGGAGTTTGATGTTTTGAGTTTTTTTAGAAGGTGGTTTTTTTTTTTTTTTTAGCACTTTTTTTTTTCAAGTAATGTTAAAATATTTGAGTCATTCAATTGGTCAACCCCGATCCTACTATATTTGGCTGTAGATAACTATCATGATTTGAACTCATTTCCTCCTATCCATCTACTATTTTCAAAACCCTTATCGACCACTAGGTCAACTGAGTTAAAAACTTGTCATTGAGGAGGCCGCCCACATGATTGAGGAGACCTCATACAATAATTTAAAATACATAGTCAAATCGATGTCAATCTGAACATAACTCAATTGTTATAAGGATACACCCTCAACTAAGAGAACAAATATTTGAATCCCGTTAAAAAAAACTAGTTAAACTTGACAATTTTTTTTTTCTCTTCTTTTTTTCAAAAAACGCTATCCATGATCAAAATTTTAATGAAATGTATCAAAATTTTATTGATTGCCAAAGCGAGCATGGCTCAGCGGCATATGTATGTGTTGACGACCAAGAGGTCTGTGGTTCGAATCTCCTCACCCCCAATTTACTCAAAAAAAAAAAAAAAAAACTATTGATTATGTCATCAATCATGAGGTCTGAGATTTCAATCTTTTTTTACGAAAAGAAGAAAATAAGAAGAAAACAAAACAGTCAACGGAATATTAATTCAATCGTTTTCATTGCACTCCATAAATAAAGTCTGAAACGTGAAGGAATTCCCTATCATAATTTATTATTGATTAGGTATTTGTTTTGAATTTGACTTTTTCTTAGCTTTTGACCCAATCATTTATGATTTACCTATCAAAAACAAATTAAAAAGAGAAAATTCCAAATAAAGTAATTGATTGAAAATGCTTCAAGCAGCGCATTCTAGTTAAACATCAATTTACTTTAGTCTTGTTGAATTATTTACCTTTTTAGAATTTTCTTTTTGACCCAATGATTTACCAATCATTTCATTTTATAAAATTTTGTACAAATAATTTCAGGCCAAATTTTGAAAACTAAACGTAGTTATTAAAAACTTATTTTTACTTTTACAATTTGACTAAAAATTTAAATATTTCAAAAAGTAAATTAAAAAACTAAGAAATTGATAGAATGTGTAAATTGTAAATAGACTTAATCTTGTCAAAGTTGTTTCCATCATTTAAGCCTAGAGACTTAATATTTTGTTATCGTAGTTATAACCTACACTTAGTATAGAAGTGATATTTTGGTACATCAACGTACCAAAGCCTTAGGGCAAAATCTTTCTTTCTTTTCCTCTCCTCTTTTTTTCGGGCGTCATCATGTCTACCTCAACGGCAGCCATACTATTTTTTAAAAAAACGAAAACGATGAAAGAAAGAGGTTCTAGACGGGAAAGGTAAACAAAAAAAAATGTTACTTTTTCTTACATAGACTCATCACATGGAAATTCCTCACCCAAAAAAAGATGTTATCATTTTTCAACCGAAGACTTGGAAAATAAAAGAATATCGACAAGAAAGCACAGATGCCCTTGAGAACAAAATGTCCTACAACTTCACGTATAAGACAGCCCCATGAGGGTCCTCCAAGAGTATTTACTTTTCAAAGTAGGGATAAGGCAGACGCGTTTTGAGTGTAAAGACTTAGGGAAAGCTTACATGGAGGGAGGACCCTTTTGACTTGTTCTGACGGCCAACGGCGTCCTTTAATTCCCAACAGGGGCACATCGGTAAATGCACATCGTCGTGCTGCGACGAAACCATGAACTTTAATCTACTTCCAGAGCTTCCGTAGTGACATATTCTTATCTGTATCCTTCTTCATTACCTTCGCAACTGCCATCTCGAAATCTTCTTGTGTCACGTGAACCCTTCTCTCCCTTAGAGCAAACATTCCAGCTTCTGTGCAAACGGCCTGCGAATAAACAAGAGATCAACATTGAAGTTCACCTGAAGCGAAAAAAAACAGGTGAGTTTTGTGTAGAAATCTAACTGACCTTAAGTTCGGCACCAGATGCACCGTTCATCTTCGCAGAAATCTTCTTCAAATCAATCCCCCGCATTAAATTCATTTTTCTTGAATGTATTTTCAAGATATCAAAACGAGACTGCGTTGCAAAAATGAAATATCGTAATGTTATCATATTAAAACAGACATTAGTTTCACTTTCTTTAAGCCTCAACATTGTTAATGAACGTTCAAACATTGCCCGTTGCTAATATAATGCACAAGTAGAAGTTTTCAGATATCGATTATAACACTGTAAAGAAACACAAGGAAAACATTCAGAAAGCGAGAAGGTAAACTGTTGACCCAAGATGTTTAAAACTGTTATTTACCTCCTCGTTAGGATTTGGGAACTCAATTTTTCTATCAATTCGTCCGGGTCTCAGAAGAGCTTGATCAAGAATATCAATCCGATTCGTGGCCATCAAAACCTGCCGATACGCTGGTAGTTAGTAAACCAAATCAACAAGCATAAGTGCATAACATATTTTTCTAATTTTTCTTCTTATAAAAAGTCTGCAAAATTCAGCTACACAAACCTTGATCTTGTTTGATGCTTCAAATCCATCGAGTTGGTTAAGAAGTTCCAGCATTGTTCTCTGCACCTCACTATCACTATTACCACTCCCAGATTCCATACGAGCTGATCCAATACTGTCAATTTCATCCATGAAAATGATAGATGGAGCATGTTCCCTGCAGAAAGGTATAACAAAAATGTGTTTCATTCATAAGTTGACAGTACAAAAAAAACATATGATTCTGAGGAAGCAAAACGGTAGAAGTCAAGAAATTACATTCTTTCCATTCAAGTATTTTTAGTGAATATAAGGATTCGCCATTGACAGCATGGATAACAATCAAAATATTTCTTTTATTTATTTATTTACTTCTTTAGGTGGTTGGGGGATATCTCATCAAGCAATTTAAGCATAGAGCAGAAAGGAAAACAATATTAGAGGAAAACCTAAATCTAAATCCGAGTTGTTCAATTATAGGAAACAAACACTAAAAGAAATTTCAAACAGACCTGGCCATCACGAAAAGTTCTCTAACCATTCTAGAACCTTCTCCAATGTATTTCTGTACCAACTCAGAACCAGAAACCCTAATGAAAGTACAATCAGTGTGATGTGCTACTGCCCGAGCCAAGAGTGTTTTCCCAGTACCAGGAGGCCCATATAACAAGACACCCTACCCATGATTTAAGAAAGAAAATAAGAGTGAGATTAGAGGGAAAATAATAAATACATCAGCAATTAGAAGCAGTTCATGCTGCACACTAGAAACTACCTTTGGTTGAGCAATTCCAAGACTTTCGAATAATTCTGGATGCTTGATTGGAAGCTCAATGACCTAAAGAAGAATTCAATAGGAAAATATGAAACAACGATTTCAAGTTCAAACATAAGTTTCACAATAGAATTGATCAACATCCTACAAGCAATGAGGTAAATCAGGGAATGCAAACTGATGAAAGATACCTCTTTTATCTCCTTAATTTGCTGATCAAGACCACCAATCATGTCATAAGTAGAATCAGGGACCTTTTCAACTTTCATAAGATTTACCAATGGATCTACTTTGCTTGGCAAAACTAAATGAAGAACATAGCTGTCATTTCGAAGAGCAACCCTAGTTGATGGGGTGATTTTTGTGATATCAATGCTTTTATCTATATCTACAACATATTTCCCTTCTGGATGCACCTGTAAAGAAAACGGGAGAAGTTGAAAAAGAAATGTAGTATGCATATTTGTAGCTTCACATTATACATCCTAGCTCAAAACCTACATGTCCTTTGAGCTATAAATTTTAGACACAGAGAAAACTATCTTTTTTTTTTTTTAAGTAAACCAAATGGGGATAGGGGGTATTTTGAACCTCCAACATGTCCTCAAGGAAGGGAGTACATGTCAATTATCGCTGAGCTATGCCAGATTTGGCAAAAGAGGAATAATGTGAAACTAAATTGCCCCTTCCCAAAGGAAGCTATGGATTTGGAGGATTAAAACTAAAAGTCTGTTTTGCTTTTTTGGGTAAGAATCCGAGCTTTCATTTGAAAATAAAGGTTTTAGTTTTAAAACTAATAGTCTGTTCAAAACAACCTTATATTTTTTATGCAAAACAAACATGGTTCTGCATATGTGAGAACATTTTGTGTAGAGTAATATAAAAACTATACGTTATGACTCACTAAAGGTTTAAATGGAAGTTCTCGACCACATCTCTTCTTTCACAATAAATAATAATAATACTCCCAATCACTTTTGTGGAAAACCCTTCTAAATGACACTTCTTACCATAAAAAAATTCACCTGTATATCCATTTTGTAACGAATATAGATAGCTTGGCACAGATAACATACACCGAAATATGGATGTAACTTGTGGTTTCATCTTCAGGAAAAAAAAATACATTACTTTCGTACAATCACTCACCTTCACTAAAACCTTGTTCTTCCCCATGACTTTGACCACTTCGCCAACATAAGATCCAGGTTCCTGAAGCAGCTGAAGTTCTTCACGAAGCAACCTCACTATAAAATTTCAACCAGCATAAATAGCAAAAGCATCATCAAAATATAAGTCTAAATCATTCACGATCGTAACAAAAAAAGTGCAACAATGATTTCTAACACAATACTTATTTTGTCTGGTAGATTCAGTTAACTATTCCACTTTTCTACATCGCATAACAAAGAAAAGAATTATTCATATGCTGCTTTAAAAGCATCAAGAACCCTAGTTTTAAATCGGAATCAAAGGAAATGAGAAATTCCTCAATTCACAAGGCGAAACAATCAAAGAAAAACATAACAGGTTCCAAGAAAACAAAATTTCACCACAAGGAAAGAATAACAAAAGTTCAAACCATCGTTGATCTAGCAAGGCTAAGTCGATCAAGCCAACTCTCCGTCCAAATTTTTTAAAACTGTCCGCGATTACAATTCCAAAACCATAGAATCTGACGAAAGAATCATGGATAACTTAACTAATCACTGTTACCTCTAGAGTTGAGCTCGTTTCGCTGAGCTTCGAGACGATTGAGATTGTGAGTCTTCAGGCGGAGCTGAAGCTGGAGATCCTGAATGTGTTGAAGATAATAGTGCCTAAGACCTTCGCCTTGCTTCGCCGCCGGCTTGGCGGAGCATGTCTCTTCTAGAGTGGCCTCCGGTAGCTTTGTGTCCAATTCCATCGTCGCCATTGAAAATGATCGGTGCGCTTCCTGAACTTTTCTGTGTGTTTCTTTCGGTGATTCGAGCCAGAGAAGTATTTATATACGGGCCACAACTGGATCACGTTATAGTTGTCTTCGTCGTTTGCTCAAATTTAGGCCCAAATGGACTGCTTAGGCCCATATATACACAAGGGTTAGTTAGAAGAAAATTCGTTGACTTCGTTTATACTAAAGCAAGTGAGGCGGCAAGAAGGCTTCCTCATCACTCTTATGGAACTCAACGTTTTCGACTCCTCGGCACAAGCCTTCACATCCGAAGACGGTGTCTCCAATGCCCGAGGCCCAAAAAAAAAAAGGACGAAATGATTCTTTCATTGCATTGATAGAAATCTAACTAGAAAAAGAGACTCGACTAAGAAATCAATGTCAGAGACTCCTTCTAGTAACCATCCCCGAAATTGAGAGAGGTGTTTTGAAGACATGACGGGCTCCAAGCTACACCCTTCTCTGCTACCAAATCATAGATCTTCCAAAGAAGACCAAAGCGAATGAGCTCACTCGATTCACATCAAATAAAAATTATATTTGGATTTTTAGAACTTGAATCAAAGTGATCAGGGGCTAAACATACATTTACCACTAAACCAGGAAGAGTAGTTTTAAATTTTTTTCCACAAAATATATAGTAATTAATTATGCTGTCAAGTCGAGGGGGCTCGAGCCCTTGGACTTAAGGTAAATCCGCCCATGAAAAGTAGTACATGTAAATTACATGCACACTTTGGCTCTTCCAATTTTTCATTGTTTAATTACAATTTTTTTTCTATTTTAAAAAGAAAATTAAAGCATAGAATTTAAAATTAGTTTTGTAATGTCAACCCTATTTTTTCTTATATATTTTTTTAAGTTATGTTTAATATGTTTATTTGTTTATATCTTTTATTTTACCATTAAATATATATACTTACTTACCACATTTGTTTTTTTCAACTTTTTAAAAACACTTTTTATTATTTTAAAATTTATCAAATAGATTATAAAATAAAGAAATGGTAGACGTCAAAATGAGCACAGAGTTGACGTATACTTTCTTTTCTTGGAGTAGGAGATTCAAATCTTCATACTCCATATTTGTTCTACTAAAATAAATATATATATATATATATATAGATAGAATTTTAATTTTTAATAACAAAAAAAATTAAAATGAAATTATAATTAAAAGGGCTAGAGATATTTTGATTTGTTTTTTTTTTTTTAGAAAAAATATTTTGACTTGTTTAAAAGAAACATCTCCTAAACCAAAATCTCATTAAAAAGAAGCATGAATCAAACTCATCTATTTATTTTTCAAAATAAAAGCATTAATCCATGACCCTTTTGCTCTTATTGGCTTTTTAATTTAATGTAGCAAACCAAATAAACTTCTCATATTGACTTCTAAAAATTAAATTAAACGTTGACTATTTTACAAAGTAAAACTATGAATTAAAAATAAATAGGGGTTGGAAAAAATATCAAAGTCAACCTCTCCTTCTTCCTCTCTCCTCCACCTTCAATGTATAAATACCTCACTCAATTTCTTAAATCTTCTTATCTCTTTCAAGTTTCAAATTCAAAATCTTTAATTCTCGTTCATTTCTAAGAAAAATGTCTATCGTGTCGAAGATTGTTGTTTATTGTTGTATTGAAGAAGATCATGGTAGTATTGATGCATATTATCTAATGTCATGTCAACTTGAAGGTGATGATGATGATAATGATGATCCAATTTACGACTACGCTCCAGCTGCATAATTAGCTGCTTCGATGAATGTTATGTGGGAATTGAGTCGAATAACATTCAAATTTAAATTTTTCTCAAGAAGAACAAATGAATTATATCATTTTGTTTTTAGTATTTTATTCATAAAAAAATAAGGTTTTCTTTTAATAGGTTATTTATTTTGATAATCTATGTTGAAGAAAAATAATTGTAGTCTCTCAAGGATAGAGTTCATGGTGTTGATTTCTTTTTTTTCCTAAAATGAAATATATCGTTCTTGATTATTATTCTTATATTATCTGTTATGACAGAATTCAAACAACAAAGAATAAAGCAAGAATCGAGACAAAAATTTCATGGTTCAGTAATGTTGTATTAGCTACGTCCACGGACAGAGGAGATACAATTATATTACGAATTGAGAAAAGTTATAGATTACCGACTAAAAGGGCGACAAAAGTCATTCCAACATTATATTTTCACAAATTTCTTAAACAACTCGTCAATCACATATAAACTTAAATCAATCACAATAGTTAAATGTCTAAGTATCGGTGACTTGTTGGCCCGGACACTCACGAAGAAAAAAAAAAAAATTATCGGTGACTCTTAGCTTGGAAACAAGAAACTCTATTATTGACTTATATAGTCTTATGAGATTTTTTTTTTAATAATATGTGGGATGAGAGATTGAATTCTCTAACATATTGGTCGAAGGTACATGTTTTATATCGGTTGTTGAGATATGTTCATGGTAGCGTCTTATAAGATATTTTAACCCATTTTAAGTTGAAAATTTTAATTTGTGTAGTTTATATTGAAGTTGTTTAGAGAAATGAATTACTAAAAATTGGATTATATATAATCTAATCATGTTGGTGAGTGGTCATAACAAATTAAACTATCTCTTCCACTTTGATTTTTTTTTTTTTTTAAAAAAAAGCAAGAAAAAGAAAATAATATAACACATGCACACTTCTTCCTTATCATTGCTCCCTGGTCTCAAAAGTCAACTGGTTTGAAATTAAAATTTCGAATCTTTATTTTCATCTTCTTTTTAATTGTTAATAAGAAAAGTCAAAGAATATAATATTCAATAATTGAAACAGTACGAGGTAGGCTAGATTTTTTTTTTTTAATTTATTATTATTATTTTTTTTAATGAAAATGAGAGATTCTCGTTAAATCAAACCGCACGATTACAACCAAAGGTTAACAAAGTTCAAAATAGAGAAATCAAAGCTTAACATTACCAATTGGTTACCATATTAGCCATGACCTCATCTCTAGTGGTCAACCTTCTTCTTCTTGGACAATCAAATCTATCATTAATGTCCTTCTTAATTAGACCATTTACAAACTTAACAGTATAAGATCTTTGCTAAAAAATACTCAGGTGTCGGTTGTACCAAATGAAATAGATTACCGTATCAATAACAACAATCAATACCTGAAGTTGTAAGTCAAACTCTAGCTGCTCAATCCAATTCTTCCAATCCGAAAAAATCAAGGTCATGTTGTGAAACCCAGCCACCTATGAACCATACGAGCAGCGCAACAAACAAAGGGAGAGAAAGAACAAATGATCATGACTCTAAAAAATCATTACATATCGGGCAATAAGAAATTAAGACATCTCCATAATGATAAGATATTGTCCACTTCGGGCATAACCTTCATGACTTTGTTTTTGTTTCACCAAAAATGCCTCGTATATTGGAGATAGTTGTCCTACCTTATATACTCATGATTTTTTCGTTATCTAGTCAATATAAATTTTTGTTTGTATACCCAACATTTTAATATTAGAATATATAAAAGAATTTCTCATCCTCAATAGGTAAAGTATGAGTGTATGACATAGTTAGTTGTTTTTTACCTATGAATAAAAGGCATAATAATTATTTTGAAAAAAGTTCAATGAAACTAACTAAAAGCAAACTAATTAAATTTCTAATATAAATATAGCGTCTTCTTCGCACCATTAAAAGAGTATCAGAACGAAATAATTCATATAATAACGTTATCAACTAAAGAAAATTTAGCTATAGAATGAATCACAAAGTACAGATTCACTTCACAAAAAGAGCGATATGAAATGATTATCTAAAAGTTTAAGTGTCTAATTGTAGTTTTTCTTTTTACAACATGCGGGGTGAGAGATTTGAAACTCGAACTTCTTGGTCGCTAGGTCATACAATATGCTCAGGTTGAGAGTTTAATTTTAGATATTGATTTTAGTTCATTTCTAATAATTTTGACAAATCAATTCTTATTAGTCAAATAGTCTATTTTCACAAATATTCTCTTTAGACCTAACTCCAATACAAAAATATGGCCTTGGTGAACTATTATATTAGAACTTCAACAATTGCAACACTTAGGCAATCGATGATCCTACCTTAGCTTTCTTTCACCTCTCTTCTTGTTATCAACCAAAAAAGACGAGCCTCTATACTTGTCTAAAATGAGATTTTCATGCTTAAAGGGAAGCTTGTGATATTTAGAACACATTTAATAATAAAAAAAATAAAAATAAAGATTATTTTAAAGGGATAGGTCAAAAATAAACATAGTTGTGATAATTAGAACTATCCCAAAACTTATATTTTCATATACATCAAATAATTTTTTATTGAACTACTGACTTTTTAGTCAAGTGCACAACTTTATGCCAATGAAACTATGCTCATTGTTTTGAGATTTTTTATATTAATAATGTTATTTAATAAAATTATTGCAGAAATAGGGTAGGTTTGAAAGTATTTACAAAAGTAAGGTACCTTGTCCCATGCACACGATTTAGGGCCTAACTCGCGTTCCTTGGACACGATTTAGAGCCTAAGTCGTATCCCATGTACACGAGTTAGGCTCTAAATCGTGTACATGAGACACGACTTAGGCTCTAAATTGTGTCCAAGGAACGCGATTTTGATCCTAACTCGTGGCATGCTAGCCACGTGGGCTCGTTGCTGGAACTCGTGCTTCGGTGGTCCCAAAATAAAACCCTACATTTTCTTTTCTTTTCTTCTCCACGCCGCAAACGTTTTTTTTCTCCAAGTCGTGCCGTTGTTCCGATCCTTGGCCGCCGCCGTTCGTCCCTGTTGCTGCCGCCGATCGCCGCCGTTGCTGCCGCCGTTCGCTACCGCTTCAGATACAAACGCCGTCGCTGCAGCCGTTCGTCTCCGCCGTTGCCGGGTAATTGATTTCGTGCTTTGTTTTCGGTTGCTACACCACCACCATCACCTGCATTATTAACAAAATCTCCATTATCACTCTATGTTGGTTTGGTCTTGGCTAAAAGAAAACGAAAGTGGTAAATGATATATTTGATATGGTTTGAAATGATTTATACTATTTGTTTATGATTTTGGACCATTAGGATTAATTTTATATGTATTTGAACCGTTTTGGACTATTTTAATATCTTTTGACTATTTTTTTTATGATTTTGGACTCATTAGGACGAATTGTTGTGGTTATTTATGATTTTCCAATGCTTTTGACTACTTTTTGTATGACGACTTTGGACTGCTTTGTATTAAATTTTATGATTTTAGACTATTATGTATGACTCGATTGATACCTATAGTTTTGAGTCTATTATATAAATTAAGGAAAATTACCAAAATTTAATTGTTAATGATTTTGTTGTCTAATTTTTAACAGTTGTAATCAAGTTGGAAAAATATGTCATTACGTCGACAAAAATTAGTGATTCTTGAACCTGGAATAATGGTGGAGATAGTGATATAGAAGTATAAATTGATGAATTATTTGGGAGGAATTAAAATCTGTTGTGTCAAAATGAAAATGAAGACATACCTAATATATTCACACATATAAATTGGGAGATAACCAATTCAGTATGTGAAGAAGGTTCAAAGTTGAAAGAACGTACCAAATTTGAGGAAATTGACTCAAGTATAATACAGAAATGATCGTTACTTCATAATAAAAATGATGTACAACTAGCCGTTAAAAAATATTGTGTTGCACAACACTATGAGATTACTGTGGAAGAATCAAATCAAGAAATGTGGTATGTGAAGTGCAAACAGTGGAAGAGTGGTTGCAAATGGAGGCTTCGTGCTGGCCGACGTGTAATCCATGGAATGTTTGAAATTACAGTACTTGGAGAAGATCATTCATGTTTGTACTCATAGCTCACACAAGATCATTCACAACTTGACTCAAATTTGATGTGTAATGAAATTCAGAACATGGTTAAAGTGGAGGCTAGTGTTACCATAGCTTTAGTGCAAGAAATTATTAAAAATAAATTTGGATATTGTGTGCCATATGCATGTGTATGGCAAGCAAAGCGGAAATCATTGATTAATGTTTTTGGTGATTGGGAACAATCATATGAAGAACTTCCATATTGGTTGAATGCTATTGTACACTTGAATGCAGGAACTCGAGTTTTATGAGATTTGATTCCAACTACACGAGGTAATCAAATTTTTCATCGAGTTTTTTGGTCATTTGGTCTGCAATAGATGGATTTAAATATTGTAGACCAATCATCCAGATAGATGGTACCCACCTTTATGGCAAGTATAAAAGAAAATTGTTGATAGGCACATCTATTGACTCAAATGACTCTATCTTTCCAATTGCTTTTGTCATTGTTGAAGAGGAGAATACTTCCAGTTGGTCATGGTTTTTATGTGCCTTGCGAACATTTGTTACTCAACGAGATGGTATATGTTTGATTTCTGATCGACATAAAGGTATTCTAGCTGCTCTGAAAAATGAGGAAAATAGTTGGAGTGAACCAAGAACATATCATCGTTATTGTCTTCGTCATGTGGCTAGTAACTTCAACAACAAATATCAATCAAAGCAGCTGAAATTTTTGGTGTTTGAAGTAGGTACACAACATCAAAAGCGTAAGTTTGTCAGATCTATGAAAGAGTTAAAGCGATTAAACCCGGAGTGTCTTAAATTTTTTTCTAATATTGATTTAGAAAAATGGACACAATCACATGACAACGGGCATCACTATGGATGGATGACAACAAATGTAGCTGAATCTATGAATGGAGTTTTGAAAGGAGCTAGATAATTACCCATCACAGCACTGGTGAAGTTAATCTTTTACAAAACCATTGAGTTTTTTAAAACACGTCGAGAAGAAATCAGTAAAGCATTAGATAATTGTGCAGTCTACACAACATAACACGACCAGAACACCAAGATATTGTTGATGAATCATAGTCGGATGAACTTCAACCTCGTCGTGGATATCGTTCAAGACGACAAAAAGTCCATTCTCACCAGACATTTGAGGATATAAAATCATGTTTTAGTGCTTTTTATGTTAAACTTTATAATGAAGAAAATCATGTTTTAGTGCTTTTTATGTTAAACTTTATAATGAATGAATGATCTTATTTTGTTAGACATTACAGAAATTAATCGGAGATCCAATCTCGTTAATTTGTAAACAAATGTTTTTTATTAAAAGAATTTTATATAGGACATTAATAAATTCACAAAAATCACATAGAAATCGTGACCAATTAACCAATTCAGAATCGTGTACAATTGACCAATTCTAAAACAGATTCGGATTGTAGCTAATTTTAGATTCGGATTGTAGCTAAATCATGTCCATGGTACATGAGTTAGCTAAATCGTGTCCATGGTACACGAGTGATCTAAATCGTGTCAATGGTACACGAGTGAGCTAAATCGTGTCCATGGTACACGAGTTACCTAAATCGTGTCCATGGTACACGATTTAATTGTGACGTTGCAGACCAACGTGGAACCTATGTGGTTGTGAGGTGTCATGACACGACAGAAGTCGTGTACCATGGACACGATTTACCTACTATGTCGTGTACCATGGACACGAGTTAGCTAAATCGTGTCCATGGTACACGACTTAGCTACCCTAGTTTTGTAAATACTTTCAAATCTACCATATTTCTATAATAAATTTATTAAACTACATTATTAATATAAAAAACCCCATTTTTTTTTGTTAAGAAAGAAAAACTTCAATAAAACAAGGGCAACTACAAGAATAGCTGAAATGTGAAATAAAATAGTGCAAATGGAAAATTAGGTAACCCAAATATTTTTGTTGGAAAATAGCTAATTTCTATATTTAGAATAATATTTACAATGTGGTGGTTGGACGAAACTGCCCCTATATTTAAACGTTGGACTATTGAACTCAAACTCAAGCTCCCTACCAAAAAAAGAAGATTTATTAAGAGAATCATGGAGAAAAATAATTCAAGAGAATCATGGAAAAATAATAAAAATTAGTACACACTAATTCAAATACTGAGGAGGAAAGATATGGTCAAAACAAGAGTAACAAACATCAATTAAATCGAAACATGTAAACAAAATTTCAAATTAAAGTCTAATCTCAAACATTAATTCAAATTAATTTTTCACTTATCGAGATTAGACTTTAATTTGAATATTGTTTTCATGTTTCAATTTAACTGGTGGTTGTTACTCTCGTTGAATTGGTGTGTATTAATTTTTTTTTAGTTCAATGATCCAACGTTAGGGTAGTTTCGTCCAAATAGATTGTAAATATTATTCTAAATATAGAAGCTAGCTATTTTTCAACCAAATAATTGGGTTAACTATTTTTCAACCAAATAATTGGGTTAACTCTTTTTCAACTAACACTATTCCATATTTCAGTTCCTGTAGTTGCCCCTTTTGATTGGCATGTGCCTTATCTTGCCCTCTTTGATTGGCACATGTGCCTAATACCGAATAGAAGCAAACAATTTTTCTCGGTGAAAGCACTCTAGTTCGAAAGAGGCCGCTCTCTAGCTATATCTTTTGAGAATCCTAAGTTTGGGTTGAGTTGAGTCTAGAAAGTTTATGATTTAAATTATTCAGTTATTAGTTTGAGATTTTAATTTGATACAACTCTAAAGTTTAGGGGTATAAAAATATTTAAAAAAAAAAAAATAATTATGCAAATTTACTAATTTATCTTGTATACATGTAGTTAAACTTTCTACATCGCCATGATGACAACACAAACACATGAAACAATAACGCGTAATAGTTAAGACATTTATTTACGTTCAAATTTTTACTCTCACATTTGTCGTATTAAACTTTCTACTTAACCAATGCCTATGAGAATAATATGAGAAAAGAAAAGTATCATATCTCCACTACTTTGCTTGATACATAATACAAAAGAAAAAAAACCCTAAATAGACATATAGAGATATTCTCTTCTTATCTTGATATATTGTCTTCATTTTCAAGATTCTTTAGTTTCCTCGTGTGTTTGATGACATGGCAACCTGAATCCAACGTGGCTATAGCCATCACAAGTGCACCATCAACAGCCCCTCACTCTTGCTCGTGCTCACCCTGCGCCACAAACGAGCCCACCACTCGATCAAACCCTTTCCTCTTCCCTATATATTAAACCAAAAACCAAACAAAATCTCATCCACATTTTTCTTTGCCCTCTTTGAATTAGTTTTGAGTAATTGTGTGTGTTGTTTTTATACACATCAAACATGGTTCCCATTTCTAAACCTATTGCCTTGTGGTTCGAGAGCCTTGGAGTTGGTCGGGATGGTTATTATTGTCGGGATACTTCTTCAGTGACGAGGGCGGAGGGAGATGGGGACGACGACGATGACGGTGGCTACGACTTTGCTCCGGCAGCTTGAGTTTTGACATCGGAGACCTAAAGTGGCGAGCAACCGCGACGACGACAACTAGGAGTGGAAGAGGAGGGGTTGTTGGTTTTCTTATTGTTGAAAAAGTGTGGAGATTTGGGGAGAGAATGAATGTATATGATTGGGTGGTTAGTATACTAATTGGGATACTTAAAGGAAATGTTATGTTAAAAAAAGTTATATCACTGTGGTTCTTGAATTTTCGTATTTATTTTATTTTGATCTACTTTTGTGTTCTTCGACTTCAAAAGAAGTAGCTATTTGGATCATAATTCTTGCTATTTGCCACTAATTATTATTTAGGAAAGGGATGATATGTGGCTTCGAACGTTTGTGTAACTTGATAAATTAGTTTTTTTTTTTTTGCAACGGTCCTCTTAGTCACAGACACAACCTTATGCCAATTGAGTTATGTTCGATTTGACATTGGATAAATTAGTTGCTATTGTGCTAAGTAGGTAAAGGCGCTAATTACTATCTCAATAGTTAATCTCTACTCTTGCAATCATTGGACTAAAAAAAACTATTTTAATATCTATACTTTTAAACTTACAATATCGTGTCTAATAGGTCAAAGACACACAATTGAACGTTAAAAAATCTAGCTCTTAAACATTTTTAAAATTAAGAATCTATTAGATACACCATCGAAATTTTAGAAATCTATAAAACATTTTTTTTTAGTTTAAGGAGACTTTGAAAAACTTATGAAAATTTAAGAACTAAAACTTGTTATTAACCTTCTATATACACATTAATATCAAAAAGTATTTCAAAAAATATTATAAAATAATGACATATTATGGGTAAGTATTTCAAAAAATGTTATAAAATAATGACATATTATGGGTTTGTTTCATAGACAGGAATCAAACCTAAAATAATGACAAATATAACAAAATTTAAAACATTTTGCAAATATGGCAAAAAAATCAGTGACTATCACTGCTATCGTTGATATATGACTATCACTGATAGACTACTATCAGTGATAGTACTGACAAAATTCTATAAAAAAACCTGAGGTGATAGACTACCATTAGTGATAGATATAGACTAATATCAGTGACGATAAAAATTCTCATACTTGCAAAAAAAAATTAAAAAGTGTTATATTTTTAATTATTTTACTCTCAATTGACATCTGATACAATTTCACGACATATTATTGTGTGGACCGAATTGGAATTCATGATTTTATTATTATCTTTGGAAATTGGGAGGGACTCTTTCTTGTGTTGGTTGAACTTTGGATCTTCATTCAAGCACGTGCATTTTTAGCATCTTGTTTTTAAACAACTTTAAAAAATAATTTAGTCGTTAATGTTTTCTAATTTCTACGAGATAACAATTTGATTTTTAAAAATTAAGCCTATACTTACATTCAAAAGTTTGATTTGAACTCGTGCTTGAAAAAAAAAAAAAACTAAAATAAAAAACTAAAATGAAATAAATATTAAAATTCAAACCCAAAATGTGATTTAAACCCTAAAATTATCAAGTGTAATACATCATCAAAGTTTGACAGCGGAGTCATGCTCGCTTTCATGAAGAAAGTACCAATATGAGATGCATATATATATGGTGTTAGAATGTCACCATTTTGTAGATTATATTCCCAACAAATAAAAGAGAAGGAGGAAATAACTCATTGGGGGTTCATGAATCATTTCAAGGGCCAAACAGATAGCCACAAATTAATCTGTACAACAACAAGAGGATAACTCAACTGACACCATGTTGTGTGGACTAATGACCAAGAGGTCTTAGATTCAATTTCCCAACTTCCATTGCAATTGACAATTAATTAGAAGAATATTGCTTACCTAAATTCTATATTATATCGAGATTGATACATTAGAAAATTGGTTCGAGAGAAATAGTACACTTGAGAGTACACTTAACACACAATTTTATAAGAAAGCATCCAACCAACATCTTTTGATCATTAAATAAAATATGGCCTCTTCTTTTAATTTTGTAGGTCACTTTATAAAAATGCCTAGGAATCTCTCTCTTTTATGATCCCACTTGGTGAACAAACGTTGGCAATGTGTTAAACACACCATTTTTTATGACTTGTCAATTTGAAAAGTGTCACTCCACATGAGAGTTGGTGTTGGACACTCTTTGTTGCTCATTATCCACAATCTTCCTCGTGTATTCCTTGTGCCCTAAAAAGCCTACCATTTCACTCTTTTCCCTCTATTTAATCCTCTTTTTCTCTCATTCTCTACCCATAACTCAATCCCAAACCTACAAACATATCTCTCTATATCTCAACATGGTTCCTATTTCCAAGTTCATTGCTTCAACAATGAAGAACATTTCTTGTGGAGATGTTGTCGAGCGTAGACATTTTTCTGCTCCAACACCTGTCGTAGGACGAGAAGGAGATGATGATGATGACGATGGAGGTTATGACTACGCTCCAGCTGCATGAGCCATATAGTTGTCGAATCTATGAATATTGACATGATCATTATAGAGGTGTTAAAGAGTGAATTTGACATAGTTTTCTCGTTTTCTTTCCTTTAGAAAATATGAGATATCTATAAAAGAAGGTAAAGTTTAATTTGAGGTGATTAAAAGGTGTATGTCCATTTGTATATATACATGTGGTTGTACACATACGATATATGTAATTTGTCCTTTTATGCTCTCAAAGGACGTCTCTCAATATCGTTATCTCAAATGTTTTACGATGAGCTAGCTTTCAAAGATATTTAGAGATGAATATATATTATTTCTCTCTTTTGCTTTTGTCTCAAACAATGCATGATATTCTTGTTCTCTAATGTATGAAATAACTTTTGAAGAAATGTTTATTAGCTAGCCTATTCAAAAAAATACTAAGTTCTTCAAAATAAAATATACAAAATATTTTGTTTATACAGAATTTCAACATTAAATCATGCAGACTATTTAAGGTATATTTTGATTTTTTCAAACGAAGGCTAGACATTAACGAGCATGCAATTAGATATTGAGCCACATACGTACTCAAGCTTGGCCCACCGACTATTATAATTATAAATAAAGTAACTATAATGATATTTACTATTACTAACTATTATAACACCAACTATAATAATCCATTCAGCGCCCCAAACACTCCCTTAAGTGATACATATGAAAATTTGAAGTTTATTACTTAACTCAACTTGATGATAGCCAACAAGAATATAGCTCAACGACATAATGTATCTGACCATGATAGCCAACAAGAACATAGCTCAACGATATAATGTATCTGACCATGAGATCCTAGGTTCAATCCCCCACCTTAACATGTTGTAAAAAAAAAAAAAAAAACTATGATAGATAAAACAAAATCGTTGATATATATATATATATATATTTTTTTTTTTGTGCTCTTTTAGATTCTTGTGGCAAACCAAGTATCAACATTCTCACACTTATAAAACAATATTTTCTCTTTGTAATTATATATAAATGCAAAAAGGAGATTAAGAAAAATGGAAAAAATATATTTTATATATATATATATTGGTTTAGTATAAAAGTACAAATATGAGATGTACATAATGTGTAATCATTTTGTAGATTATATTCCCACAACAAATAAAGAGTGGGAAAAAACTCTCATTGGGTTGAGGAATCATTTCAAAAGCCAAATAGAGCCACAAATTAATCTTCACAACAACTTGTGATCAATTTGTCACTTCCTTTTCCCACTAGTGAGAGAATTAATGCTGTAATCTAATTAATAATTAGAAGTGATTAACCAAATCATATTATATATTGTCATAGAGACATTCTTCAATTCATAAAAGAATTGAAAACATTGCTTCTAGAGAAATCAAATAATACATTTTTTTTTCTTTTTTTGGTATAGGTTGATGATTTTTTTTTTCATACAACAAATGGAGTTTGAATCTCTGACTTCAATGAATTGAAGTCAGTACATGTCAATTACCGCTGAATTATACTCACTTTGACAGTAATTAGATAATTTTAGTTTTGTGAGATGTTGAAAATATGAATATTAATAACCCTCACATTTTTTGTATTAGAAGAAAGAATAAATTCTTTTATATGTGACAATATATAGTTCAGTATAATTGACATACGTGGTACTCATTTCTTTCGGGTCAGAAGTATAAATCTAATATATATATATATATATACACTTCAGTTGTACTAAAAAAAACTCTTTTTAGATATTTTATTTTATAATTATATGATACGGTCTATTTTATGCTTAAGACCTCATATTAGATAGGTATATTTTCTTTCTTTGTATATCATGAATCTTTGCAGTCCTAAAAAAAAATGGTACCATAAAATAATAATTGAAAACAAAAAAATTCAATCAAAACATAGTTGTATTTCATGTTTTCGTATATGTATTTAAAAGTCATTTAAAAATTTACAAATGTGTTTGATTAGAGTTTTATAAACTATAAAAATTATACGTAATTACCAACTAAAATATTAAGTTGATTTTTTTTTTTTTTTTTTTTTTTTGCTTGATTGTTATTTAATCCAATATAAAATATTTTACAAATATGACAAAAAAAAATGAGTAATAGTCATTGATAGACATTGATAAAATGACTATCACTCATCGACAAAATTCTATTAAAAAAAACAAAAGATATCAATAGCTATCAGTAATAAAAATTGTCATATTTGCAAATATTTTAAAAATAATATTATATTTTTAATTATTTTACTCATGTTGCAATTTTTCTTATTTTAATTTAAACAAAAATGAATTGAATTTATAACATGAAATATTATATTTATTAAAAAAAATTATCTTTTAAATATAATTTTGTATTTTAAGATTTCTAATTCAAAATCTCGATACATCGAAAATAAAAATATATGTTGTTTTTAGAACTTTCACGATTTAGATCGTGGAATCTGAAAACAATTTTAAAAAACATAATTTAAATTGCATAACATGTCCTTATATTCTTTAAACATCTTTTCCAATTAAATAAACATAGTTTTTAAGAGAGATATAAATCACTCATATATGAAAGTGGTTAGTGTATCATCTCTCTTTACCCATAATCCAATATATTATGTATGTGGTCACAAGTGATTAAAAAAAAAGAAAAAAAAAAAGAAGACATTATTTATATATTTGTGTTTTGCTTTTGAGACCATGCACAATTGAGAAGCCAAAGATCGAAATCGTATTCATCACACAATTTGACAAAAGGCATCGAACAAAAATATATATATATAAATATGACCCTTTTTTTATGTCTTTTTTTTTTGTCTTTTTTTTGTCTTTTCTTTGTCTTTTTTTTTGTTTGTAAGAACACCATTTTTTATGACTTGTCAATTTGAAAAGTGCCACATCCACATGAAAGTTGGTGTTTTACACTCATTATCCACAATCTTCCTCGTGTATTCCTTGTGCCCTAAAAGCCTACCATTTCACTCTCCCCCTATTTAAACCTCATAACTCAATCTCAAACCCACAAACATATCGTCTTTCTCTAGATATCACACACACAACTCTCTCTCTCTCTCTCTCAACAATGGTTCCCATTTCCAAGTCCATTGTTTCAACAATGAAGATTCGTGTGCATGGAGATGTCGAGTGTAGACGTTTTTTTGCTCTGACATTTGTCGTAGGACGAGAAGGAGATGACGACGACGATGATGATGGAGGTTACGACTACGCTCCAGCTGCGTGAACCCAAGTGTCGAGTTTATGAACATCAACATGATCATTAGATAGTTATTAGGAGTTTACATATTTTATTTCCTCGTTACATTTTCTTTCCTTCAAGGAGTATGAAATATCTAGAGAAGTAGAGTTTAATTTGAGGTAATTAAAAAGTGTATGTTTATGTTATGACAGAAATCGAACGACAAATAATAAAGTAAGAATCGACATAAAGTTTACGTGGTTCACTAATGTTGTGTTAGTTACGTCCACAGACCGAAGGGAGAGACGATAGTATTACGAATTGAGAGATATTACATATTAACTAAAGTGATGACAAAAGTCATTAAAAAATTTATATATAAGTTATTATAAGGTTTATATATGACACCCTTCTAATGACCTAATAGTTAATGGGTCAAAACTCAATTAAGATATATATAGAATAGTAAAACTCAAATTAATCAACGAGACTCCGTACCGAATCATTTGTAGCGGGTCAAATAGATTCAAGACATATTTCAATGTATTATATACATTTGGGTTTACACATATATATAATTTTTTCCTTCATATACTCTCAAGAGAGTCTCAACCTTGACAAATGCTTTTGTAATTAGTTTACAAGGCATTTTAGAGGTGATCCAAAGTGTGTGGTAGCTTTCATCACTTCAACAACAATAATCAGTGTATCTTTCTTTTGCTTTTTATCCCTAGCAATGCATGCATGTATATTCTTAGGTCTTTGATAATATTGAAACTCCTGAGATTTTTATCTATTAGTTTATCTAGAAAATGATTAAATTCTTATAAATAAAAATATCGAGATGTGTGACATTTGGATGTTGAAAAACTCATTGATTCTCTCTATTGATCTACTAAAAAAAAAGGTAAAGCTTTGATGTCACCTTAAGGAAAGCCCAACCAAAGGTTGACAAAAGGAGAAATGAAATCTTGCTATGACCAAAGGTTGCCAAAGCGAGCATAGCTCAGCTGGCATATGTATGAGTTGACGACCACGAGGTCTGTGGTTCGAATCCCCCCATCCCCAATGTATTCAAAAAAAAAAAAAAAAAAAGGAGAAATGAAATCTTGCTATGACGTTTTATATGGAAAGATAGTTTTGTTGATGCATTTCTCTTGAGAATGAAAAAGAACAGAAATGTTTTCTCTTTTTTAATAGGAAAATTTGGTCATATCATATGGATCTTTGATTTTGCTAAAAATTAAAGAAAAGTTCGTCATAAATTTGGAGAGTTTACTTCAACACGGAAATAAATATTGGACGTCAAGAAAAAAAAGGATTATATAATAATTTATTGGTTCTTTTTAAAGAAAAAAATTTATTGTGAATATATCATATTTTTAAAGCATAATTATAAATATAATTGTGTTTAAAACTTGTGAATCAATAATTTAACGAATCTATACAATTGTAGTTATTGATTAACAATAATAACTTTAAGATAGCATTTATTAACTTATATGGAATAATATTAAATACTTATATATGGAGTTTTGATCATTTGTGTTTTCAGCTAGAAACAAAATGTCTATGCTTTCATATATATTCTAAAACAGCACGATACATCAAATATATATATACTACATACCCTTTACATAAGGTTGGAGAAAATAAATAATGCATAACTAGACAACCCGAAATATTTGACACGTGGGCAATCCGATCACAAAATAGAATGATTTACAACAATTGAATTTATTGAGAAGAAGCCTCTAGATGTCCAATTGGTTGCATTGCTGATGAGATTTAGAAGTCTCTTTAACGACCTCCTTAACCCCTCCTAAAACGAGAGGGTAATTCAACAACACTGAGTTTGTCGCGAAGATACGCAAATTGGGAGTGAGTAAGAGGTTTCGTGAGACAATGGTCAAGTCGATCAAGAGAAGGAACATACCGACCTTGAAGAGCACCACATATAACCTAATCACGAAAAATGCACGTCGATCTTTATATGTTTCGTGCAAGAATGAAATATTTGATTCGTAGCTAAAGCATCAACACTCAATTTATCACACTAGAGCATATATGTGTACAAAAAAAACCCGCAACCCGAAAAATCCAACCCAACTTTTCGGGTTGGGTTGATTTTTCTTTAATGTGGGTTGAGTTGGGTTGTAATTTAAAAAAAATGAATTTTCGGGTCGGTTCGCGGGTTGAATCAATTTTGGGCCGGTTCAATCCGAACCGAGCCGAACCAAATTCAATATATTATTAAATTAGGATTTAGGGTTTCCAATTCCAATTCTCATTGTTTCAATTTCAATCGAGCCATCTCGTCGCCCTCGCATCGCAACCGATTTCAATAATACCCTCTCTCCCTTGCATCAGACCAGACCTTCTCCCCCTCCGCCTCGTCCTCCTCCTACTCCGTCGCCCTCCTTAGTTGAGTTGGTTTTGACAGATAATATTCCTTTCCAGATTCAAGATTATATAGTGTTCTATATGCAATTATGACTAGATTAATATGTATGTATCGATCTCTATGTGTAATTGGCTTGGCTTTAATAATAAAGATAAACGAATTCGTAGTTGCAAGAATGCTTTCTCTCAATCCTTTGGTCTAAAAATCTTGTGGAAGTTAGATGAATTGATCCATGCTAGTCTATGCTTTAATATTATTATATTTCTTATCTAAAAATAAATATTTATATATATATATTATTATATTTCTATTGGACCGTGAATTTATAAAATAAACCGAACCGAAGGAAGAAGAAAGCACCAGACCGCTCTAGGGTTTATATTTCGATCGGCACTTGAATTCAAAACGATAAAGGGAAGAAGAAAGCTCGTTCTGTTTAGCGAGTGAGCTCCTTCATTTGCTAATGGCGTCCAAACTTCTGATTCGAACGGGAAATTCTTTGATCAATCGGTTGCGACAAAATTCCACGCATCAGAATAACAGGATTTGGAATCCCCAAACTCTCTCCCATGGCGCTGAAGTAACTCCGATGCTATTTCCTTCAGTCTCTAATCACCAAACCACTCACCATTTGCGGCAGAATGACACCGAATCGTTGAGGAAGCTCGAATCAGAAGGAATCTTCTTCCCTTTTGGTCTTCCGTCGCTCCGGTTCTTCTTGCCCGACGGTATGCTATTTTTCTCCTGCTCTGATCCTAACCCATTTTTCCCTTTTCATGAATACTTGACAACATTTGCAGATGGTATATTGACCAAATTAAGTCATGGGTCAAAAGCTTTAAAAGAAAGGTCTATAGTGATTGATCCCAACTACTTGAAGTTTAGAAATTTTGCTATGGTTGCATCAAGGGTCTATGTTCTAAACATATATGTGTCTGGTTGTGAGGTGTGAAGGGCGGGTGCTGGCTCCATCAATGATTAAGCAACCTTGTTGTGCCAGTTTCTAATTTCAATTAACTGCCTTATATAATCATACGTTTGGAGCCTATGTGAAAGTGGGATGGTCAAGTGTTTCTTAACGCCAAAACGGTTTGCCTCTTTTGAGGCCAAGAGGAAATTTAGGATTCCAAAACTATCAGCCAATCACTCAAGCTTCAGGGATGACTTCTCAATTAGTCTCGAGAACCCTTTTGGCAGTGAAGATCCTTGCCTGCCAGCATCTACCCTTCACTGTGATAATGCAGAGGGGTGTCTATCTACTTATTCTGTAAGGAGAGCTGACTTTGGTTCTGGAAAATATCATGTGAACCATGCTTGTCAGTTGAAAATATGATATCACAGCTTGATTTCCCATATTTCTTGGTTTTTTTTTCTTTCTCTTTTGGGTTTTGTATGGGAGGATTAACACCATCCATTCTATCTAGACGGCTTCCTCCTTGTTGTTGGACTCTAAGTGGTGTGTTCTGTGCAGATATGCTTTAGAAAGTTTGGACCATGTACTTTGGAGACATAACTTTGCCACCTTGATGTGGTTCTCTTTTTTGGAGAACTTTGGTGTGTCGTTGTGGCTGAAATAGTTATTGTCATTCGATTGTTGAAGAGGTGTTGCTTCCATCTTCTGTACAGAACAAAGTGTGGAGCTTTGTGGAAATTGGCCTTTCTTGCTATTTTGTGGAATATCTAACCTGAGAGAAATTGGAGGATCTTTATCAACACCTTGAGAACAGGGTGTGTTTTGTGGCGGAGTAATGATAGGATTAGGGAGTAGGGGTAATATGGTTTCGTAGGGGGATCTGGCAACAAGAGAAGGTAGGCAATATGGTGATTGTTTAAGATTGAGTTAAGAGGGGAGGTCTTAGGTGTCAAAGCTCTAATTTTGGGCCTTCTTGAAAGAAATCTCTATTTAGCATTCTCGATGATGTGCACTGCAAGTTGAGCATCCTGAATAAAGAAAAACTCGTTTTAAGTAGTTAGTAAATATTCTGACCTTACTGTGGCTGGCTGTCCGAGTTATGATATATGGATTCCCTTCATTAAATAAAGCTTTGTACATTTCAATTTTCTGGGCTCAGATGATAGTTTAACCTGTCATTACTTCTTGTATTATTATTTTTGTAAAATTAAGCACTAATTTTTTTTTTCTTTCCGCAGGTGATGATTCTTCGACTCAAGAACCAATGCTCTTATTTCCTAAAAGGACTTTTCAACCTAGCACCATCAGGCGGAAGAGGAATCATGGATTTTTTGCCCGGTATCTCTCCATTGCCTTTTCTGCATGTATATTTTTTATGTTATGTTTTCACAAAGGAGAATTTATGATCTGCGAATAATGTTAATACTTTTCTTAAACATGCCTGGTAGAGTTTTATGGTTAAATTGTTACAATCAGGAATCTTAGCCATTCCTGAAATTGGGTTTGCTTGATTAGCAAAATTTCACTGCTCTCGCCTCTGAACCATGCTCACGGAAAAATAAATAGCATCATATGTTGTCCAACTTCCTTTATACTTAACTAGCTTATCTGCATTGATTTGTGGCCTTTGGAGTGCTTTTCAAAAAAGTTATCTTATTCCAAATCCAAACCCACTATTAGTATTAGTTTGGTTGGCTAGATTAGCTTATTAGTAGGGAAAGGTAGTTTGTAATGTCATATTAAAATGTAACAAATCATTTTGAAATGTGCATTAACAACCCACTTTTTCTTCATGAGCAGCAAAGCAACCAAGGGTGGGCGGAGAGTTATTGCTCGAAGGATTGCAAAGGGCCGATCAAGAATAACTGCATAATGTTTATCTCAAGTGTCAGGTCTATTTGAATTGCCCTGCCAATATCTTATGTAGGTTATGTTAGTCTCTTTGGATTAACTTGAAAGAATGTACTCGTTGGCTGAATAACCCCCATTATTGTTGGTTGTCTTCTTAGGCCTCGATACAGGCTGTATAAACTTCTCTGTTTCTAAAATTACCATGCCTTATACCAGTTTCTGTTCCATATTGAAGTTTCAGTTACTTTTACTTTTAATTCTTTCATAAACTTGGCTAGAAAACAGTGTAATTTCGGTTCATGATGGCTGTTGATGCTGCAGAGCAAATGTACAGAAGCTTAGTGTGTGAAAGGTGCAAGAAGGAACAAGATGGGAGGATTTAAGCCATTTTACGACTAAAATCATTAACATATCTGAATTCTTGCTGGGTTTGGAGTATCATATTTTTTTTTTTTTTAATGTAGGTTACTTTGAGCCTATAAATAATAAAGGATTAAGAGGGAATGAGTTCAATCCATGATGATTTCCTACTTAGGATTTAATATCCTATGAATTTCTTTGGCAATCAAATGAAGAGTAGGGTTAGGCGGTTTTCCTGTGAGATTAGTCGAGGGTATATATATATAGGCTTCGTCGAGAATACCAAGTCGATCGGTAACTACAAGTTTCACTCGTCTTGTGAGGTAGGAAGGGTTTTGGGATACCTCGAGGCCCTTTTTCGTATATTTTATCATTAGCAACTCCCTCTTTATCGATCGTAAAAACATATGCTTGATCAACTTCCCTAGTGGTAATGCCTTGTAACTGTCCAACATATATCTTTACTAACTCCACTGCAGCTCACTCAATGCACTGCTATGCAGAGCGGAGGAAGATACTAAGGGCAGAGATTTTAGCTAACAATGTCTTGACTCCTTGCCTTGCTCAATGCTCCTCCATCAACTGCTGCAGGAAGGACAGGTGTGCTCAAGTCGGCTCGAATACTCCAAATACAAAAAAAAAAAAAAAAAAAAAATGTAGGTTCTGTCAGCTGTAGTAGCCATGTGAGATGGTGGAATTAGAGTGTGGGGGGATGTTGCATTTTTCAAAAGCCAAGATTTGTGTGGAGACAAAGATGAAATCATTGATAAAACAAGCTGTATGAAGTTCAGTGCCTATTTTTAGGACCCTGGAGTTTGCAGTTGCCATAATGCATGAAATGTAGTCTAAAACAGAGGTAGCATAATTGAGATAAAACCTGAACCTATAGTAGGGCCTTTTTGTTATTCCTGTTTTTAATATTTATTTTTTTAACAAATCAGCATTTTCCTAATACAATCAATTTCTTATACAACAAATAGTTCAGTGGTAATTGGTCCGTACTCTTCTCTTGATGTTGGAGGCTCAAAATCTCAAGGAGGCATGTGAACTAGCAACTTTTAGGTTTTTCCTTATAGACTAGTTCTTACCTTCTCAAACATATATATCACTAAAAAACAATTGCATTTCTTTCATTAATTATTTAGCTAGACACATACATACTACATACCTATATCCTACACACCCCTTGACGAAACAAGATCTCTCGATAATCCCGATAACAACCCCAACGACGACCACGATAGGTTCTGCAAGATCGATGATCACGTCAATTTGCTCCATTGTCATTTGATTGACTGCCAAGCATTGATCTTGTGGATAGTAACCATTTGGAAAGCTTGATAGTTTGATAATTTGATCAAGATCTTGCAAAGGAGCAGAAATTTGTGGAATTGATGAGCATAAAGATTTTCTTCACCGACCTCGCATAGCGGCATCGTGGGGTGCAAAAACGAACCGTCGGCATATTGCGGTAATGCACTAGTCGGAACGACAAACTCACCGCCTGCTGCCACCGGATGATCGGAGTCGAGCGATTGGAGACGATAATCACCCATCGAGGGCCACATTATTGAAGGGTCATGAGGGAAAAAGTTTGATGGGGGCGAAATGGATGAAGGAAATGAACCAAATTGGCATTTGGATTGAGATTGGTAAATTAATGGTCAAGCTTATAATCAATGAGATCAAAACCAGCTTGTAGAGTTGAAGTTGGAAGAAATGGCTGGTCTTGATGGGCAGAAGTAAGTTACAATCAAATTAGGGTTTGCATTGAGAATAAAGAAACCTTCATTATTAATTGAAGCATTAGGGTTTTGGAGATGACCAGAAAAGCTGGCCAAGCCTGAAAACTCTTGAGAATTATGAAAGCGATATCCATTAACCATTTTTAACAATTTCAAAATCACTCATAAATATGTTCTTACATTGAGAGTTAATCCAATTTTAATTTTTCGATATATAAGGTAGAAGATATGAATATTAGTCCTTACACATTAGGTACTTATAGGAAGGAAGAAAGATACAAGGATACTTAAAAAGACAATATCTCTCCGATATGTGAGGTCTCTATTTGAAGTGTAACAAAAAAACAGCCTCACGTGGACTTAGGCATAAAATAGACAATATTATACTATCGTGTAAATTCAAATTCTTTCTGTGAACAGTTAAACTCAAAGGTTTAAACACTGCGGACAAGATGCAAGTCTGTTTCCCCAAGATGAATTTGAATCCAAGATGGTGTGTTCTTTGCAAGAGGAATTCTGAATCTTTGGATCATATATATCTTTTATCATTACTCTTACGCCGATAACCTTTGATCCATCTTATTAAATGAATCAAGATTGTTCGCCTCCGGACCAAGCAACATTTCAATACTTTCTTATCTCAAAGGTCTTGACATATCTAGTCATCTCCTCAAACATCTTTTGAAACAACATATATTTTGTACCATTTTATGGAACATATGGTTGGAATTCAACAACAGAATTTTGAATGATAGTTCAAAAACTTTTTCTCAACTTTGGACTATATCATCCTCACTGCTTCGTGGTGCTCGAAATCTAAGTTATTTTGTAACTATGATTTATCTGTCATTGTACTCAATTTGAAGACTTTTCTCTAATCTTTCTTTCTCTTTTTCCTTTGATCATCAATGAAGTATCTTTTTCCCAAAAAACTATCGTGAAAATATGTCAAGTATATTGACTCCTAACATGAGCAAGTGTGAGAAAAAAAAAATGGTACATAAAATAGATAATTTAGAACAAACACATAATTTGTATATAAAACCATAAGAACTAAAACAAAAGTAAGTAAAAATACATAAACAAAACATTTGATGAAAAATTAAGGATTAACAAAATGAGAAAGAACACCAAAAAAAACCCTATTTACAAATTAACACACAAGACATTTCCATTTAAGATATAGGGTAATCATTTTTAAAGTGTATCATGCAAACTACATATAACTTTTTTTTCTCTTTTATTTTTATTTTTATTTATTTATTTATTACTTTATTAGGTAGTTAAACATACAAACCTTATAGAGATACTATAGCTAGAAAATAGTTTAGACTTTGAGGACCAAGAAGCCGCATCGATAAGAATAGCTTCCCTTAACAAAATATGGAAATGAGCCTTGTCGTTGAAAATTCGGTCATTTCTTTCCTTCCAGATATGCCAGATAACCGACACCATAATGTTATGGATGAAAATTTCCAATATTGTTTATTTGGTCATATACAAACCCCAAACCTTAAACTACATATAACTCTATACTATCAAGATGTATTCTTTACAACATAACTATAATGAGAATTAAATTTAAATGTTTTGTGCCTCTTCTAAATAAACACAAATTTTAAACAATGATGAATTTATCCAATATTGTGTATTTGGTCATATAAATGATTTTTTTTTTTATTTAAAAGAGCATTATTTTTTAATATATTTGTGCTTTGAGAACATACACAGATGGAAACATTAGTGATCATACAATTTGATAAAAGGCAAAGGCATATCCAACCAACTTCACTTCTTTTGATCATTAAATATGCCTTCTTTTTGTAGGGTCCCTTAAAAAATGCCTAGGGAGAACCTTCTTTCTCTATTCTTTGATCTCTTTTATGATTCCAACTTGGCCTACAAATGTAGGCAATGTGTTAAACACACCAAGTTTGGTGAGTTGGCCATGTGAAAAGTGCTACATCCACATGAAAGCTGGTGTTCTACACTCTTTGTTGCACATTATCCACAATTTCTCTTGTGTATCCTTTGTGCCCTAAAAGCCTTACCATTTCTATTTAAACCACTTCTCTCATTGTTCTCTACCCATAACTCAAATCCAAACCCCACAAACTTATCTTTCTCTAGAGATCTCTCTCTTTTAAGATGGTTCCTATTTCGAAGTCCATTGCTTCAACGATGAAGAATCATGCATCTGGAGATGTCAAGTGTAGACATTTCACTGCTCCAACACCCGTTGTAGGACGAGAAGGAGATGACGATGACGACGATGGAGGTTACGACTATGCTCCGGCTGCATGAGTCTTTCCTATCAAGTTTAAGAATATATATTGATATGATTACATTAGAGATATATTAAGTTTACATAAGTTTTGTGTTTTTTTTCCATTAAAAAGAATACGAGATTATATCTAGAGACGAAGATTAGTAAGTTTCATTTGAAAGTAGTTAAAATGTGTATGTCCATTTGTATGTATATGCATGTGGTTTTTACATGTTTGATATATGTAATTTGTCCTTTCATGTTCTCAAAAGTCTGGCGTGTGTCAAAAGCTTTATGATTAGATTCAAAGGTAATTAGAGGTGAATATGTGTGTTTGCCACTTCAACATCAATGAATATATTTCTCTTTTGCTTTTCCCAAATAATGCACGAATATTCTTTGGTCTTTTTAGGAAATTTTTATTAGCCTATCTAAAATATAGTGACTAAATTCTTAAAAATAAAATGTCCAGATGTTATATATATATATATATATCATGCATATTCATGAGAATAAAAGAAAAAGAAAAAAACTCTTATCTAAATTTTCTTTAACATCTTTATTTCACTAATCTAATAATGAAAAATTATGGTTGGCAGATTGATTTTATCCATGATATTATAAAAATGTCAATAATTTTCATTGTAGATCCCTAAATTCCGCCTTTTATTTCTTCATCTTTATTTTTATTATCTTTTGTGTTTGTTTTTTTTCGTAATTTAGAATTTAATAGTTTTTTTTAGAAAATAAACACAAAATAAGTATTTGATTGAAAATAAGACAAAAGAGATGTTCTCTATTGAATGTATCAATGCTAGATTTTTCTTTATTTAAAAAATATATGGATTCAACCTTTTTTTTTTTAATAAATCATTTAAACTAAAATCAATTCCGTCATTTTTCAATAAATTACATTCCTTTAAAAATTGATTGATTTATTTATTTTACTAAGTGAGGAGGGTTTGACATTTCTATAAATTAGAGGTCATTGTCAATACAAAAAGAAGGGAGCACCAAAAACCCTTCCCCCATTTTTTTTCTCCAAAAAATAATTGTCACATTTCTTTGTGGCTCCATCACCCTCCACCAACACTCCTTTCATCCCCTTTCTTCACCCTTCTCCCCACAAATCTCTCTCCCCCATAAAAATATTGAGTCGAAGAAAGGGGACTCGGTTCTCCTTCCCCGCCTCCTAGTGACTCTGACTACCAGCCATGCGACAAAACGTCCAAACTGGCGACAACGAATTCGCAATGATGATGGCCTAATCTTAAACTCCAACTTGTTTGTGTGGAGTGTGGTAAATATTTTTTCTTTAAAAGAGCAAAAAAAAAACATATTTATTTATTTATTTAAAGTTCAAGTTCTCATTTGTATGTTCTTGTTAATTAAAATCTTGAATTAAGTTGTTTGGTTGAACATTCTAGCATTTTTATATTGTAAATAAGAAGAGGCATTCGATATCATGTTTCTTAACTGCATTAGATAATTATATGTACATATTATGTTTTGTTAATTTTTTATTAACATGTTTCGTTAGGTTGATTTATTCTCATATTTGGTTTAGGCTCAATCTTAGTTTTCATTATTGATGTTTTTTTAAGGTCTTTAATTTTTAAAAAAATCCAATTTTTTTTTCCAACAATGGAACTTAGAGTGTTCGGGATACCGCTACTCTAGGTTCCTAAGGTGAGAAGTCAATTCTTGGGATACCGAGAATTAATTTCGATATTTCCTTCTTAAAAATATTTTTTTTCCAAAATTTCCTTGTAAAAATAAATCGCATTAAATTTGAATTGCTTTCAATTTTTTTTTTTAATTGCTAATACTAGTTGTAAAAATCTACTTTTCAAATTGTAATTCTTGATATTTTATATTTATTATATGTAGTAAATGTAATTTAAGATATTAAACATTTAAAAAAAAAAAAAATCAAGGATAGAACTTAGAGTGTTGGGGATATACCACTACTCTAAGGTATTAAGGAGAGAGATCATTCTTTGGGATACCAAGATTTGAATTCAATATTTCTTTTCCAAAAAAAAATTATTTTATTAATGTAATTTTTTTTTTTTTTTTTCTTTTTGTAATTTCTTAAAAGAAAAAAAACATAAAACATATTTAAGGAAGTTTTTATTTGGGATGCCAAATAAAATTCAATCAATTTTTCAATTGATGTTATTATGTCACTCATAATTATTGGTCATTATTCTGTTTACTAAATAATGATTAGTAAAACATGAAACATTTAAAAATATTCAAAATAAAATATTATTTTACAACGGTCACATTTTTTAAAAATATCACAAAATAATTAAATATTCGTTCATGGAACGAGTGTCCGAGGGTGCTAATACCTTCTTATGCACAAAAGACCCTGGAACCTAATTCTCAGTCACACTCTCTAAATAATTTCTGGCGACGACTTCATTTCTCTCCTTTCGGGAACCAAGTTGGTCGCTCCACGTCGCAAACCCGTAGGGACATTCATAATTCTAAAATTTAGCTATTTTGTAATTTAAATTTTTTTTAAATACAATCTTATCATTCTTTGATTTGTCACTCACATTTAATTCAAATTTTATGTCAAATAATAAAATTATGAAGATACAGAAAAAAAAAATGGTTTCTTACTAGAAGGATTGTATTGCAATTTAAATGAAGCTAGAGCTAGAGCGAGACCAGCCTGCGCCTGAGCTAGAGCGAGATCAGTCCGCGCCACAGCTAGAGCTAAAAAATAATATTAAAAAATAAATTGATGATGTCAGCAGAAGATCAGTTTGTCTTTTTTTTTTTTTCCAGATCCGGGTCATTTTGACAATCCACTTAAAATAGAGAGTCAATCGTACAATTCTCCCTAGTTTTATTGCATGCAATTTCATTGTCTCCAACCATCCTCAAACATTCTTCATAATGAGGAGTTTGAGGTTTTAGAGTTTAAGTTTAAAGTAGATTTCAAATCTGTCAATCAACATTTTTCATATTTTTAATATTATGAATTTTGAATGAAATTATTGGTGGAGTATAAGAGCTTTTTAGTCATTGTGCAATTAAGAATGAAGGCACGGTAGACAAGAATGATTTTTTTTTTATCCTTTTTTAAAAATTTGGCAAATTCAACTTACTTTGACCCATTTGTGTAGTTCACCCTTCACTAATTAACTCGATCATGAAAATTACTGAAAATCATAATATATTTTAGAAAGAAGCTATTGAGAGCCAAAGAGCAAACTATTTTGTGTCTAACCATTACTATTGATACAGTTTTTTATCAATGGTGAATTTGTAATTTGAGGAGATCGAGGTGTTCCTGCAAAACAAGTGTAGAACAAATTCGAAAAACATAAATGACAACAACGTGTTGTGCCATGGAAAATTCGACACGACCGTAGTGCTTAATCGTTGATAAGTCGATTGCTCCCCAAGGTTAACACAATTTCCAAATAATCATGCACTTGATGAAGAAGAGATGAAATCGATGAAAACTCTTATGCGTGTGAAAATACAATAAATGAACTTGGTATTTATAGAGGAAACATGAGGAGGAAAATGTCACAAACTCATTCCATGATCCACAAATTTAGGAGGGAAGAGTTCATGCCACAAACTCATTCCATGATCCAAAAATTTGAGAGAAATGATTCATTCAAAGTCATTCCCAACAATCCCCACGAATAACTGTGAAAAAGAAAATAAATGAATGACTGTCAAATCCTTCTTGTATTTCAAGTGATTGCAGGTGAGATCTAACACCGGTGTAGTTTTAGGCTACATGATTTCTGACGATCAAGTTAATAAAAAAAAAGCTCACGTATGAAAAGTTTATTTTCTAGTATGGGATGTGTCTTATCCGTTTTCTTCTTTGGTCTTAACAAAATGAGAAAGACTACAAAAACAAAAAAAGTTATTTACAAGTCACAATACATATCCAATTAAGATTAAGATATAGAGTAGTCCCGTTTTCTTCTTTGGTCTTAACAAAATGAGAGAGACTACAAAAACAAAAAAAAAGTTATTTACAAGTCACAATACATATCCAATTAATTAAGATATAAAGTAGTCTTTTTTATATTGTCTTTAACTTTAATTCAATCAAGACTTCCCGCTTTACTAATTAAATAAACACAATTTTTAAGATAGATAATCATTCCTATGAAAGCAGTTAGCGTATCTCTTTGCCCACAATTTAATATTGTGTGTTTGATAAAAAAAAAAAAAAACTCATTATTTATATATTTGTGCTTTTCTTTTGAGAACATGCACGGTTAAACCTTCTTTCGATACTCCGCAATTAAGTAGCACTGGGAGAAGACTTCTCACAACGCATTGTTAAACAACGTCGGGAGAGAGTTTGTTCTCTCAACAATGATATTCGTTGTCGGGAGAAGCTACTTCTCTCGATAAATTTCTTGACGTCGAGAAAAATAAATTTTCTCGTAGTGAGTATTGCAAAGCCCAAGATCGAAACCTACTTATCACACAATTTGACAAAAGGCATCCAAACAACTTCTCTTTTGATCATTAAATATGCCTTCATCTTTTTGTAGGTCCCTCCTTAAAAATGCCTAGGAACCTCTTTCTTCTCTTTTTCTCTATTTGTGTCTCGTCTTTTTTTTTTTTTTTTGAACTTTTTTCTTTCTTTGTCTCTCTAGCCCACTTGGTGAACAAATGTGGGCAATGTGTACTTAAACACACCATTTTTGATGACTTGTCAATATGAAAAGTGCCACATCCACATGAGAGTTGGTGTTGGACACTCTTTGTTGCACATTATCCACAATCTTCCTCGTGTATTTCTTGTGTCCCAAAAGTCTACCATTTCATTCTTCCCTATTTAAACCCTTTCTCTCATTCTCTACTCATAACACAATCCAAACCCACATACATATCCTTCTCTAGATATCTTCTCTCTCTCTCTCAACATGGTTCCCATTTCCAAGTCGGTTGCTTCAACGATGAAGAATCATGTGCATAGAGATGTCGAACGAAGATATTTTGTTGCTCCAACACCTGTTGTAGGACGAGAAGGAGATGACGATGATGACGATGGAAGCTACGACTATGCTCCAGCTGCATAAGCCTAACTAGCCGTCAAATTTAAAAATATTATAGACAAGATCATTAGAGAGATTTTGAGATTTTACTTAAGTTTTTCGTTTTATTTTCTTTAAGGAATATGAGACCTAGAGATAAATGTGTTTAAATTGAGGTAACTAGAAGGTGTAGTACATCCATTTGTTTAGATACATGTGGCTTGTACACGGAGGATACTTGTAATATTTGCCCTTTCATGTTCTTAAGAGTCTTATATATATCCTTGTCAAATGCTTTATGATGATTTTTTCAAAATATTTAGAGGTGAATATATGCTTTCACCACATCTACAACAAAATATAAATATATATATATATATATATATATATATATATATATATATATTTATTTTGTATTAGCCTTGATATATCTCAAAATTAACTAATTTAAGTAAAGTAATTTTTTTTTTGTTTATACAGATTCTTAACATATAATCATGCATATTTATGGTATGTTGTATTTTTTTTTCTTTTTTCTTTTGGGAAGTTATTTAACTTCTAAAGATACACTATTTTTTTTTTTTATTAATCGAGATTTATACTAAAGCAACTTGAGTTAAAATGCACAAACGAAGGCTAGATGTTATAAAAATGCATGCACGTCTTGAACTTTACTTAGTTTATTTAACCACATGCTTTAAATGAACTTTTTATATTTGAAGGTTTTTTTTTGAAGGCTTTGATGTGCTATAATTTAAGGCTCATGAATTTCTAACCATGAGATTTTTTTTTTTCCACAAAATATTGGGGTGGAGGTTGAACTTAAGAGCTCATGGTCACTAGACGATACATCATTCCGTTGAGCTATGATTTTGTTGGCATGAGGATTTAAAGTTAATAAGAATCCCTCGAATATACGTTATGAAAATAAATTAGAAAAATGTGAGGGATTTGACCATTATAAGAAACATTTAAAATACCTAGGTATACAATTTTTTAAACATTTAAACATTTAAAATAAGATATCTAACTTTGATTGTCTATTTGGCTATTTACGTTAAGGACTTATTTTAACTTTGATACCTACTTTGATTGAGTTATTTTTTTCTGTTCCACTCACAAAATTTGGTGTAAGTATGTAATTTTGTGACAGATGTTGATATAACTTGAAATCGTTTTATAAGTGGTCAAATTATATTTAAATTTTAGATGTTTTTTTTTAAATAATTATTTATTGCTAATATTGTTATTAAGACGCATCTTTACTTGTGTAATCAAATTATATTTTAATTTTTTTTTTATTTGACTCTTGTCGAATTGTTCAAAGATGATAATATTTTAAATTTTATAATAAGTTTAAATATTAAATTGTAGGGGTGATATCGGTTCGATTTTTCTCGATTTTGGGTCCAACCGAGAATCAAACCGACATTTTCGGTTTTGTGCAATATGGAACCGAACCGATGTCCAATAAAGGACAAAACCAACGGTTCGGTTTTAGATCGGTTTGGTTTTTGGTCGGTTCGGTTTCGATTTTGGACCTAAATGGGCTTTTTTTTGCCCACTTTTATAATTTCTATTTTCTTTGATATTTTGCTTTCTTGGCCCAAATGATGTTGTTATGGTTGCGCGAACTGCGGCCGATGGATTGGTGGGGGTGAACGAAACAGCAACAAAACGATGAGTTGTGTTGTCGGTAAACTGCAACAAATCAAAATTAGGAACTCGACGACATCGGGGCCAAAGCAGATGAGCAACGAAGCGTCCTTCAAAACGTGGAAAATAGACGGCGAACGTCGTCGGTGTGAGCTTTTACAATCGGAAGCATGGCGGATATATTTTTTTTTTAAATAATAAATTACTTTTAGCCACTTTTTATATAATGTCTGTAAATCGTAGTAGGTAGTGATGGTGAGACAAAAATAGGTGATAGAGAAATTCAAACAAACTCTAAAAAAACATATTCTGAAAGAAAGGGAGCATTGAATTTATAGTGACGTGCAATATAAGTATTACCGACGTTTTACTATGTTCAAAATATTTTGGTGATCTTTCTATATATTCATAATTTCATAGACATGAGACAAACGTAGTTGAAACGTTGCTAAAAGTAGTTTCAACGACGTCTACAAAACATGTTGCTGAGACTTTTCAAATAGCGACATGTTCACGCATTTCTAAAGGTTTAGAGTTTAGCAACACGTAATCAACACGTCGTTAAAACCTATCATTACACGGTAGCAGTTATGGACCTCAATACGTCGATAAAACTTTTACCAATATTCAAGCTTTCATCGACACGTTCAGCGTGCAACTCAAAGTGATTTTTCTTGCAGTGAAAATCCGTATTTACAAATCTCAAGATCATTTTAAGATATAGAGTAGTCATTTTTTTTTTGGTGTCTTTCATTTATGGTATATATAACTTATGCAATCGAGATATACTATTCTTTACAACATAAGATTAATTTGGAGAAGTAGTGTGACCGTCTGTTTCCATATAGACAAAAAAAATATATTATAATAATAATAATAACCTTTCTTTTCATTTTTTTTTTTTTTGAAACTAACTTTCTTTTCAGTTGGTCATATATTTTGAGAGAGATAAATAATCATCTATGAAAGTGGCAAGCATATCTCTTTTATTTGGTCAGAAATGGGGAAAACCTTTTCTTTTTATTATTTATCTCTTTTATTTGGTCAAAAGGGTGGAAAACTTTTTATTTTATTATTTATTTATTTATATTTTTGTTTTGCTTGAGTCGTTGGGTTAAAAATTGCGTTGAAATGACTTGAATTTATTATGATTCAGAATTGAGTATCAAAATTTATCTAAAGTTCACTGTATTTGTATTGGATTTCCACTCTCTGCTATTTTTGGCGGAGCGCTCACCCACTGCACCAAGTGGTTGTTCGATTAAAATTTACCTTTAAAGACGGTATATAATGCAGTTAAATATTTTAAATCATTCATGCCCCGTTTGCACGGTGCAGGATCAATAAAGTATAAGTATCGCATTTTGACTGTTTGCAACAGTTATCAAACTAGGGGCTGGTCATAAGAGATTGTTTGCTACACTTATAAAAGTGGAGGCAAGTCATGGTCTGTGCAATTAATGTTTTCAGGACTTGAACTCGGGTCTCTCGGGTGAGAGCCGAGTGTCCCAACCAACTAGACTACAACAAAATTTGTTAATATTTTTTGTTTTTTATCGTTCTTATTCTGAGATTATTGTTGTAATTCTCTCCTATTCTTAATATAATTGTTCTTTCTTTTTTGTCCGTAGACTATTTTTTTTGTACTTTTATTTTTTAATTGTTCTACTCCTAACAAATTGAATTAAACAGTGATCCCACACCATTTGACAAAAGACATCCAATCAATTTCTTTTTAGCATATTAACTATATAAATATGCTTTTTTTTTTTCTTTTTTTTTTTTTTTGTATTGTAGGCCCCTTGAGAAATGCTAAGAATTATACCTCTTTTGGCAATGTGTTAAACACAACTTTTTTTTATGACTTGTCAATTTGAAAAGTGCCACATCCACATGAAAGTTGGTGTTTGACACTCTTTGTTGCACATCATCCACAATCTTCCTTGTGTATCCCTTGTGCCCTAAAAGCTTACCATTTTCTATTTAAACTCATTTCTCTCATTCTCAATCCAATAACTAAACCCAAACCCACAAACATATCTTTTCTCTAGTCTCTCTAGATGTTCCAATGTTCAAGTTCATTGTTTGAACGATGAAGAACAATGCATATATTGGAGATGTCAAGCATCGTAGTAGACAGTTAGCTACTCCTCCAGCACCTGTTGTTGGACGAGAAGGAGATGATGACGATATTGATGGAAGATACGACTATGCACCAACTGCATAAGCCTTACGGTTGTTGAATTTAATAAATATTATTGATATGATCATTAGAGAGATTTTAGGATCTTACATAGCTTTTTTTCGTTTTCTTTCCTTTGGGGAATATGAGATAGATATCTAGAGAAAGTTTTAATTTGAGGCAATTAAAACGTGTGTCCATATATATATATGTATGTATATATATATGTATGTATATATATAATATATGTATATATATATGTGTGGTTTACACACGTGTATGATCTATGTAATTTTTTTTTTTTTTATGTGTTCTCAAGAGACATCTTGTTCAATCCTCACTTTAACTAAAATACCGTTGCAAAAAAAAAAAAAGAGACATCTTGTTAAATGTTTTCTAGAGATTAATAACGTATGTTTATTACTTGAATGATAATGAATATAACTATCTTTCTTTTGCTTTATTTGTACCTACCAATGCATGAATTCTTTGTTCTTTAACGCATGAAACTTTTGAGGAATTTTTTATTTAGCAAAAAAATGTCTAAATCTTAAAAATGAAATATCTAGATGTGTTTTGTTCATTATATAGGTTTTCAACATATCTAAATCATATGCATATTTATTGTATATTTTTTTTTTTCTGTTACGATGAATCAATAATAAAGACCAAAGTAAGCTCAAAAGAATAACGACACAGATTTACGTGGTTCACTAATATCGTGTTAATTACGTCCACGAACAAAAGAGAAAACATTATTATTACGAAATAAGAGAGAATTACAAATGAACAGATAGGGGGCGGCTGAAGTCATTAGAAGTTTATATATGACACCCTTCTAATGACCTAATACAAAAATGGGTCAAAGCCCAAAACAGATAAGTAAAACCCAAAACAATTTTTTCCACTTATTTTTAATGAAGATACCTAGGGTAATGAAATAAGACTCTTAAATTTTGACATTTTTCTCCGTTCTTCCTTTCAAACTCTCTCGTGCCAGTAGCACTTTTTCATCCCTTTTTTTTTTTTATGTTGAAATACTTTGAATCTGTTATGACCTTGCTACGATTGATTCGGTATGAGATCTCGTTGACGGGATCTAGGAGCGAAGCACCCAGCTGGTGGGGGTATGGAGACAACACCCTTAAAGAAAAAATTTGATTTGAGTTTTACTATTTGTTTTGGACTTTGACCCATTATATGTATTAGATCATTAGAAGGTGTCGTATATAAACCTTCTAATGTCTTCAACCGCCTCCTAGTCTTTCATTGCTGAAATTTTCTCCTATTTGTAATACAATTTTTTTTTTCTTTTGTTCGTGAACGTAGCTAACACAACGTTAATGAATCACGTAAATTCTGTGTCGATTCTCTTTTGCGCTTTTATTTTTTGTTATTCGATTCTATCGTGTAACACTCTAATTTTCTAGAGATTTAGATCTAAGAGCATATCTAATATTCTATCCCAAACAATGCTTGATTTTTGCTCCTAGTTTTCAACACTTATCCTATATTTTACAAGTCTACCATATTTTTTGTGCTCACATCCCAATTTTCTTCTAGAGTTTTTATAGGATCCATTCTCAAGGCCAATAATCTTTAATTTCCTTCCAGTAGATTAAGAATTAATTGGTGGGAAATTAGTATAAATGACCAAAAATTTGGCATTATTTTGAAAAAATGCCAATTTATTATTTTTTTTTTTTTTGAAAAATGACCAAACTTGAAAATAACTATAAATAGAGTTAGATGCAAAATGTTTGTTATAGTGCGGTTAAGGTTCACTCAAAAATCTTAATGGTCGACCTAGTGGTCAGGAAAGACCTTGAGACTATTAAAACCCTCCCAAGGATAATAAGTTCAATCATTGGTGGCACCTACTTAGTAATTAATTTTCTGCGAGTTTTCTTGACAACCAAATGTTATACGGTCAGACGATTGTCTCGTGACATTAGTGGAGGTGCGCATAAACAGGGGCGGACCTCTGAAGGGACTAGGGGGGGCCACGGCCCCCCAAAATTTTTGATTTTCTCATACTCGTAGGCAAAATTAATGCCTTAAATATATACTGTTGTTATTAAATACATTTTGGCCCCCCGAAATTAACAAAATTTTATTCTGCTGTGGTCATGTGCATGGTTTATATTTTGTTGTGCCTGAGTTCGAAACTCAACCATAACAATAATTTATTTGCTTTACATTTCCTTCCATATATGTATATTTTTTTAAAAAAAAATTGTTCTCTTTTAATGTTTTGTTTATATATATTTAAAAATATATAAATTTCATTCTTAAAAATAATTAATACCTATTTTTTTTTTAAGAATTATATTATTTTAGTCATTGTAATTTCAAATATCTAAATTTAGTATTTTTCATAGTTTTAAAAAAAAATTATTAACTCTTAGTATTAATTTATTTATTAACATTTTCAAAAGTAATTTAGACTATATTAACCTCCCTTTTATAAATTTTGTAAACAAATTCATGTTATATTGTGTTTTTAAAAAATGTCTAATAAATGTTTGAACTTTTAATTTTGTGTTTAATAGACCACAAACTTAAAAAAGAGTTCAATATATTTTTTAACTTTCAATTTTGTATTTAATTGGTCCTTAAATTTTCAAGTTTAAGTCTAATATATCATCCTTGTATTTATTTGACATTTTTTAAAATATAGGAATTCATTAGAAACAAAATTGAAAGTATAGGAATGCATTAAAGACTTTTTTTTTTTGAGCAAAATTATATGATGGTATTAAGTTTATTTAAACTTAGTCCGTAAGTCTTTGATACACTCACATATGTTTATCACTGATAACTTTTTTTTAATGTCAACATAGCGAATTCGAACCTCTGTATTTTTGGCGATCTTTTTTTAATATTTATATACTCTAATTTTTTGGCCTCCCAAACATCAATGTCTGGATCCGCCCCTGCGCATAAACTTTTTCAAAATACTCACCAATAAGGGAAAAAAAATGTTAGTCAAAGAATATTACAAAATCCTAAATTCTAAGCCCACAAGAGCTCAGCCTTCGATTGTGCAAGTTTAGCTCAAGTTGCTTTAGTGTAAATCTCAATAAATGTTGTAAAAAAAAATCTCAAAAATAAATAAAAGAGTGTATCTTTAGAAGTTAATAACTTCCTAAAAGAAAAAAGAAAAAAAAAAACAACATACCATAAATATTCATGATTTATATGTTAAACAATTAATTGTATAAACAAAACATCTGAATATTTTATTTTTTTCTAATTTAGTCAATTTTTAGATAGCTAGGTTAAATAAAAAAAATCTTAAAAGGGCCCAAGAGTATTCAAGCATTGGTAAGGAAAAGGATAAAAGAGATATATAGTGGGAGTGTCACCTTTAAATACTTTAATTTGGAAAACTCATTCTATAAAACATTTTGATTTTAAGAACATGAATGGACAAATATTACATTTATCCTCGACTACAAGCCACATGTATATAAACATATCGACGTACTATACCTTTTAATTACTTCAATTTAAATACTACTTTTATATAGGTCTCATATTCTTTAAAGAAAAGAAATCGAAAAAACTACGTAAAATCTCAAAATCTCTCTAATGATCATCATGTTAATAATATTTGTAAATTTGACAGCTAGCTAGGTTTATGCAGCTGGAGCATAATCGTAGCTTCCATCGTCATCATCGTCATCTCCTTCTCGTCCTACAATAGGTGATGAAGAAGCAACAAAATATCTTAGCTCGACATCTCTATGCACATGATTCTTCATCGTTGAAGCAACCGAGAGAGAAAGAGAAGAGATCTAGAGAAAGATATGTATGTGGGTTTGGATTGAGTTATGAGTAGGGAATGAGAGAAAAGGGTTTAAATAGAGGGAAGAATGAAATGGTAAAAGGAATACACGAGGAAGATTGTGGATAATGTGCAACAAAGAGTGTCCAACACCAACTCTCACGAGGATGTGGCACTTTTCAAATTGACAAGTCATCTAAAATGGTGTGTTTAACACATTGCCAACGTTTGTTTCACCAAGTGGGCTAGAGAAACAAAGAGAGAAAGATCACAAAAAAGAGAGATATAGAAAGGGAAAAGGAAAAAGAGATTCTTAGGCATTTTTGAAGGGACCTACAAAAATAGTAGGGCATATTTAATATTCATCAAAAGAAATTGTGTGGATGCGTTTTGTAAAATTGTGTCATCAGATCAAATCGAGCATAATTCAATTGACATAATGTTGTGCTTCTAACTAAGAAGTTAGGAGTTCAATCCCTCATCCTGTATTAATTAAATATCTTTGCAAAAAAAAATAATTGTGTGATCAATATGTTTCGATCTTTAGCTTCCATATTATAGTACTAAAGTAGCCCGTGCTAAAATACATAAATCAAGGTTAGAGTTTGAGTTTATATTTAACTTTATTTCTTATCCCTCTTTTACTTATCCTCGATTTTAAGGTCAACCCGAACATAGTTTAGAGTGAAATCAACTGATTATAACATATTTTCGATCAAAAAAGTCAAATGATCAAATCTCTTCAACTTTACACATATTGTTGAACTAAAAAAAATAATAATAAGAAGAAAAGAAACTCAATCTCAACGATGATTAAAATCATAATACCGTATCGAAAGTTACACTCTTAAAAGTCAATAACCTACTAGAACAAATTATTTCAACTAACTATTAGTATTTGATTTCAAGTTTGACCGTTAATTAAGTTTTGAACTTCGTGCACGCAATTGTATATCCAAAAATTAATCCTTTAGGGGGCGTTTGGCTCAAGGAATTGTAGAGAGTTGTTTAGTCTGAAGTTGTTTACTCTGTAGAGTTAGTTAGTCTGGGGAGTTGTGAAGTCTGTGTATTTTGGGTAGGGAGTTGTTTAATATGGAGTTCTGAAGTGTGTGGTGTATTTAGGAGAGAGTTGTTGAACATGGAGTTCTGAATTTATTTTAACTGTTTTTTCTGCATAATTTTTTTTCTATAAACTTTCAAAATTTCATTATTAAGACTTCTTCCAATAAATTTTAGAGAATGAATTTTTATTTTATTCATTCCTTACAAATTTTCTTTGATTATTTTATTCATTCTTTACAAAAAATTCTTTGAAGACAACAAAAATAATTTTAAACTCTCACATTGATTTTATATATATATATATATATATATATATTCATTTTTATTAGGGCTCACGTTTAATTTTATGAATTCTAAGATTGAGATTTGTTTTTGTTTTATTAATATGTATGTATATTTTACCGACTTCTTAAAAAAAATAATTATAAAAAAAAAAAAAAAAAAAAAACAACACATAAGTATAGTCTTACCATGACCCTATGTGTCAAACAAATCTTTCTCGGTCTCCACCTAACTCGTCATTCTATCTGAATCCACTACCCCTGAAACTCAACATCTTAGCGATGATGGTTGATTTTAGCTGTTTTTTGTACCATTTTTTCTATAATTTTTCATATTTTCATATTAAGGACTTCTTCCAATAAATTTTAAGAATGCGATTTTTGCTTTTTATTTTATGTATCATTCACAAATATCTTTGAAGATAACAAAAACAATTTTGACCACAATGCTTCATATTCTTTTTTCAATATCATTCACATTAATTATTCATTTTATTTGGATAGTTTTTAAATAAAAGAGAGCCGTACAATAGTGTAATAGTGTGTTAAATATTACATGTGAATTTGAAAGATTTTAATCCATTAATTTAAACGAATCCAAATAAACTTATGTGTTTTTATTTCTCTCCATGGTAGGAATACTACATTTTGAATTTTGTTTAAGTACCATGATTAAACAACCTAGTTTATATTTAAAATAATAAAAATAAGTTGAATTGCATTTTGAGTTCTTTTACACATTTTGTTTAAATTACGTTTTTTTAAATAATTTAAAATATTGTGGGAGGGAGAGAGAAATGTGTTGCCTTGAAAAATAGGACAGACTTCAATAGTAATTACTGTTGAAGTTTGGAGGTCGATATTTTTTACCCGAGTTCAACAACTCCGTGGCCAAACGGAGAGTAAAGTTTACTCCCCAACTCCGTGGGCGAAACAACCCGTTGTTAGTAAAACAATACCTATTCTTTTTTAAAATAATATTAAGTAGTTCTTAACTTTAATATAATTAAAGATATTAAGTATTGACATAATGTATGAATTAGATGACTAAAAGGTAGATTCGTATCTTCCACCCTACAATATTGTAATAAAGATCATAAATGTTTGTGTTTATTTGGTCCTGAACTTTCAAAAAACTTTTAATTTTGTGTCTAATAAAGTTTTAAACTTTTAATTTTACGTCTATTAGGTTTCTAAATTAAAAAAAAAAATTGTTAATTTACAGAAATTTTATGATTTCATTAAACAAATTTATTAGATATTTTTTAAAATTTAAGGATCAAATAGACACAAACATAAAAGTTTATGGACTAGTTGAAATATGCACGTTGACATCATTTTTTTTAAAAAGTTGTGCCCCTAATCATGAAGTGTTAACGAATTATATATATATATATATATATATATTTTTTTTTTTTTTTGACAACATTTGAAGTAAGGGATTGAACCTAGGACCTCATGACCACTAATACATCAGCTATGCTCTTATTGGCGGGTTAACGAATTATAGTGTAATAAGTTACTGGAAGTTACATATTTTATTTTTTAACTATGTCTTAAATTAATTTAAACATTTTAATCGATTAATAAATACACACGGAAAGAAGTAGACAGCTATACGACGTCGTTACCTATGCGTTCTTCCCTATAGATAATGGGCTTTAAAACGGGCCCAATTCTGTCACTTCCAATCCCATCTCTTCCAATTCAGAACCCCATTGATTTCTCCTCTGCGAGCAGAGCAATTCACTGTAATTTCTTCATTTCTCTGTCTTGTAATCTGCATTTCATTAAATTCCTATTCGGCTCCACACCCATTTTGATTTCTCTGACTCGGCGTAAGATCATTGGGCATTTGTACGATTACAATTTCCAATTTCCCTCCAATTGTTGCTCCAGATCCGAGCTTCCCAATTTGTCGGTAATGCAAACCTCCCTTTCTCTTATCCCCATTTACAATTTACTTCGAATTTGAGACCCAATTGGTTATTCTTGAAGATTTCAACTCCCCTTGCTTATTTGGGGATTTCTTCAACTGGGTATTTTCTCTTTTGATCTTGAATCCTTGATTCCGTATGGCAACCTTGAATTTTTTGTAGTTAGCGAAATTGGGTGTTGAGTTTTGTTGACTATAGACACTAGAAGTTAGAACAATGGCTTCCATTCGATTGGATTCGAAGCAATACTTCACAACTAGTGGTCTTGTAATTGGTTATGCTCTTTGTTCGAGCTTGCTTGCTGTGATAAACAAGTTTGCCATTACCAAATTTAACTACCCTGGCCTTTTGACGGCTCTGCAGTATCTAACCTCTGCTTTAGGAGTTTGGGTTTTGGGGAAACTTGGGTTTTTGCAACATGACCCTTTCATATATGCAACTGCTAAGAAGTTTTTACCTGCTGCGTTTGTGTTCTATCTAGCAATCTTTACCAACACGAATCTTCTTCGTCATGCTAATGTCGATACTTTCATAGTGTTCAGATCCTGCACTCCCCTTTTAGTAGCCATTGCAGATACCATGTTTAGAAACCAACCATGTCCATCTAAGCTTACTTTTGGATCCCTGCTGATCATTTTGGGTGGAGCAATTGGGTATGTGGCTACAGATTCTGCATTTTCTTTGACTGCTTATTCATGGGCATTTGCTTATTTGGTGACAATTACTACTGAGATGGTTTACATCAAACACATGGTCACAAATCTTGGGCTGAACACATGGGGTTTTGTTCTGTACAATAATCTAATTTCATTGATCTTGGCTCCTGTATTCTGGTTCATCACTGGAGAGTATGTTGATGTTTTCTCTGCCTTAGGTTCTTCAAGTGGAGGAGATTGGTTTCAATATGATGCATTTTATGCTGTCTCTTTATCGTGTGTATTTGGTTTCCTCATAAGCTTCTTTGGTTTTGCGGCGCGAAAGGCAATTTCTGCTACTGCCTTCACAGTTACTGGTGTGGTTAATAAGTTCCTAACAGTTGCTATCAATGTGGTGATTTGGGATAAGCATGCGAATCCATTTGGTTTGGTCTGCCTCCTTTTTACAATTTCAGGGGGTGTTTTCTATCAGCAGTCGGTTACTGGAGTTGGCAATGCCTCGTCGACGCCGGATAAGCCCACGGGAAATGATAATGATCCTGAGGGAAATCAAGGCAAGCCTGGTAAACTTTCCTCCGTATGAGGTTTTTCTTGGAACTTAGATTTTTATTGGCTAGATGAAAACAATGGGATATTTGAAACCTATATGATTTGGTACTGAGTATTCTGGAATTTTATTATTCATGAAGTATTTTCATGGGCTTTCATTCATACATGCTTTCAAGGATTTTATATGTATACCGCTATTCTACGAATTATAATTTGAAGGGTTATATGCATTTAGCTTAGGGATTCATTTGACATCATCATCGTAGCAGTAAATTGTGATCAGACTTTCAACATCTCTTTTTGATAAGATTTTTTTGGTAAGGACTTTCAACATCTCTAGCTCGTTGTTATTATTATTATTTTAATCTTTGAAACTGAGAACCTCTGAGGCATGGACTAGATATTATCTTAATTCTTATGTACCCCTCACTGACAGTAATCTGTGATGCTTTTATTGTACTAATTTTTCCCCTGCCGGAGCGCCGCAACTCATGAGTTGTGAGATTTCACGGTTGTTGTTGGTAGATTTTTCAAGGTTATTGTTGGAACTATTTTTTTTCTCACCAAATAATCACTGGAATAGTTCAATTGGGGGAGGGTTGCTAATGAATTATGGCATCTTTGAGCTATTGGATGCAGAGTTTATTGGACCTCTAGTTTAGTTTCAAATACTGAACAGGAAACTTATCTATTATCTTACTGCTTGATTAAGGATTTGATATGAATCAAGAGAACTCAATCAAGCTTCAAGTTTCCAGCCTCCATCCAAGACTACCAAAGAACGATCAACAACAGGAGGAGCAAGATGAAGCATTGCTTCACCAGTGGCGCCAAATGGAGGATCAAGCAAGAAATTACCCAGGAGAGCTTCAAGAACCTAAAAATGAAGACAAGAAGTAGAAATGACCGAGGTCTTCAAAGGAGGATGAAAACCCCATAAAATGATATATTTTTTTTTCATTTCTAAGAAAATTAAGAGATCCGAGCCTAATCAACTCTTCTAGCCACTCGATCATATCATGGAAGATCCATTGAAGACACAATCACCATGTTCCAGCTATTTTACTGATTAAGTCATCCTGTTCCAGCTATTTTCTTGATTTACTCTTAGTTCCACATGTGAAGTTGGATTATTTTGGGCCAAGTGTGAGCCCTAGTCTTATCTAAGTAATCATAAAGGAGCATATGACCAACCACTTTTAGAAATTTTACATTGATTGGAAAACCTGGCTAATTAGATGATGTGGCCGATTAGGAGTCTTTGGAAGGCTTTATAAAGCTTTGCCTCTAAGTTGTTTCTTCAGATTTTCTCTGATTTGTGAATTATGAGCCATTCTGCCTTTTCTTTCAAGTCGAGCAAAGCTGAGAGCTACTCGAGGTCTTTGTAGTTTTGGTATTGAGTTACATGTCAAGATTATTGAGGTAGGATTGATCATCCTATTTTGTGGAAGGTTGGAATCTTGAACTAAACGCAAGAACTTTGATCTTAAGGCAATCCGTTTCTAGCTTAAACCTTAGGGTCGATCTCAAACTGAGTGAGTGTTCTGGTGTTTGTGACTTGGGGGTTTCTATACTCAAAGGGATTCCTAATTCAAATCTATTAGGTGCGTTTCCATTATCCCCTCAACACAACCCACTGATCCTCTCTTTACTTTCCAAATAAGTCTATCAAATTCAGAAAGAGAGAATGATATATTATTGACTGATATTGAATCAAACTGCACAACAATCTTGAACTTCTGTTGATATTTATGAATGATCACCAGAAATCTCCACAAGAATTACTCCCATCCTTAAAATGGTGAAATCTATTGCGGTCTCGTACGACTTCTTCTCTTTTGTAAACCTTTGAGATGATATTAGTAGCAGTGTGGCAATCAGTGCAAACACGAAGATTCTTCACAATTCGGATTGGTGTCTCGGGTTTTATGCTAATAAGTCCAAATCCAATAGCTAGTTTTCTCACTGTGAAGGTGAGCAGTCTCTTTTTCTTCTTCATCTATCTCAAACAGGACTTCTGATTTCTCAAGAATGTAGCCTGCTTCCTTCAACTTACTAATCATGTCATCATCTAGCATTCTATATATTTCTCTTGACTGAGGATGAAAGAATCACCCTTCACAAATTCATGGAGAATTCCACTAACCTCAATCAAGCTGCAACCAGGGGCTTATTTAACTTTCTTTCTGCATGAGTTCTCTGATCCTCTTAGATTCTTCCCACTTTTCCATTGATCTATATATGTTTTGATAGCAGAACATACGTTTCGGCATCGGTAGGAGTAGGATCAAGTTCCAGAAGCTGTTGGGCTGCTTTCTCAGCCAACCTCGAGGTTACGATGAACTCTGCAGGCACCAAGGAGCCCTCCCAGAACAGAGAGATCCACTGCCATTGGCATATTCTGAATCAGCTCCTCGACCATACAGCCATAGTGTTTGATGACCGTCCAACATTCTAATGGATTTCGACCATATGGTTTAAGGATGATTTTGAGTTTAACCTATTATAGGGACTAGATTGAAACTAAGACCAAAAGTATAGGGATTGAATTAAAACTTTTAAAGTCATAGGGACCAACTTGAAATTAATCATGATTTCATAGAGACTAAATTTGCAATCTAACATATAAGATGTTTATTTTGTGTTTAAATTCTATTTTAGTTTGTAAAACTTTTGGTTTCCATCTTTTTAAATCTTCAAGTGTTATTGTATTGACATCTTTGATATTATCTTGCAGTTGGCATTAGGAGATGCAAAACAAATTGGGTGGCTTAGTCCATCTACTTTTAAACATTGGGTTTTAGTTCTTAATTTTTCTTTGTTGGAAATTATTTTAGTCATTGAGTAAACATAGATTTATTTGATAAATGAATAAAAGACATGTCCATGTCAAATTTTTGTTAAATAGATTTACAAAAGTAATAGGTATCAAACCAAATTGTTTGAAAAATATGGACTAAAATAAAACTTGATTGCAAATATGAAATAATAAGAATTAACCATTGTGAAATAAAATCTTTAAGAATGAGATTCAAATATAAATTTAGTCTCCAAACTTTCATCGATGTGTTAGCATAATTTCTCGGTTGGTATGGTACGATTCAATTCTACGTTTTGTTCATAAGGGTTTGATTGTGTTGTAGTTCTCATTTGAATTAGGTTTTATTGATGAATTATATTGCGTCCTTAAAATTTTAAAAACATATCTAATAGGTCTCTAGATTTTTAATAATGTATCCATGGTTTTAAATTTTCATCGACATGTCGATATTTCCATCGACATTTCCACATATCTATAGGTTTGACATCGACATGAGGGGTGAATCGACATTTTCATCATACCGTACAAAATCGATGAAATATTAAAAAAACAACAACAAAATATAACCTAACATGAATATAATAGTATAATAAGTATATTTTAACTCATTTTAAACTGCAAAATGTTTATTATTTAAGGAACAGAGTTGTAATTTAACTAAAAATAAATATTTATGAGTATGGTAAAGTTTAATATATGCACAACTATATTATTTAAGTCAATTATCAATTATATAAATTAACGAGGATTAAAAAACCGACTACTTAGAAAATAAAACAAACCAATTAGGGGCCGTTTGGCCACGGAGTTGGGAGGAGTGGAGTTGTGGGGAGTAACTTACTCCCCGTTTGGCCCAAGGAGTTGTTTAACTCGGACAAAAAATATCAACTCCCCAGACTTCTACCGTAATTACTATTCAACTCCCCAGACTTCTACAGTAATTACTATTCAACCCTCCTTCATTTTCCTCTCTTTCTCTCTCTTCCTTTTACAATATTTTTTAATTATTTTAAAAAAAAAAACACAATTTAGACAAAAGGTGTAAAATGACTAAAAATGCAATTCAACCTATTTTTTATTTTAAATATAAATTAAGTTGTTGAATTAAAATTAAAATTGGTACTCAAACAAAATTTAAAATGTAGTATTCAAGAAGAAATAAAAATATAAAAATATAAAAATATAGCTTATTTGGATTCACTTAAATTAATGGTAAAATCTTTCAAATTCACACGTAATAGTTAATCGACTATTGTACGACTATTTGTTTTATTTCAAAACGATCCAAATAAAATGAATAATTAATGTGAGTGATATTGAAAAAAAAAGGTGAAGTATGGTAGTCAAAGTTCTTTTGGTTATCTTCGAATAAATTTGTAAAGGACACATAAAATAAAAAACACAAAAATCGTATTCTTAAAATTTATTGTAAGAAGTTCTTGATAATAAAAATATGAAAAATTATAGAAAATAGGTTCTAGGTGTAGTGCATATGAAATTATGAGTTTAAGTGGGTGGAAGCGAGGAAGAACGTGTTTGACACATAGATATGTTTATGTGTTTTTTTTTTCTTTAGAGAAATTTGTAAAATATACTTACACTAAAAAAACAAAAACAAAATCTCACTTCTAAAATTCATAAAATTAAAAAAAATTAAAGATTGAGTCTTTAAAAAATAATAATAAATATATATTATTGATAATCAAGGTGAGAGAGATTAAAAAATTAATGTGAGGTATTGTGTTCAAAATTATTTTTTGTTATCTCCGAAGAAATTTGGAAAGTAGATAAAATAAAAATAAAAAATTGCATTGTTAGAATTTATTAGGAAAAGTTCTTAATAAGGAAAATTAGAAAGTTTGTAGAAAAAAAAAATTGTATCGAAAAAACTAGTAAAATAAATTCAGATTTCAGAACTTGAGGTTCAACAACTCTCTGTCAATGGGTGGCGGAGAAAGATGTGTTTGACACATGAATAGACTATACTTATGAGTAGACAATCTTATAATTCATAAAATTAAGGATGAGTCCTAACAATAAATAAATAAATATATATATATATATATATATATATATTTTGATAATCAATGTGTAAAAATAATGTCAAATATTATGCTCAAAATTATTTTTTGTTGTCTTCAAAGAAATTTGTCTAAGGATAGATAAAATAAAAATAAAATATTTCATTTTTAGAATTTATTGGAATTGGAAGAAGTCCTTAATAAGAAAAATTTGAAAGTTTGTAGAAAAAAATTGTGCGAAGAAAACAGCTAAAATAAACTCAGACTTCAGAACTCCAGACTAAACAACTCCCTGCTCCAAACACACCACAGACTTCAGAACTCCAGACTAAACAACTCCCTGCCCCAAACAGACATACCTCAGAACTCCCCAGACTAAACAACTCCAGACAAAACAACTCCAACTCCCCCCAACTCCTTGGGCCAAACGCCCCCTTATTCTGTCTAAATAAATTCATCATTCTCCCAACATTCTACCGAAGTTAGTCTGAAAAATTATCACATGCCTTTTTTCTAGATAAATAAATGAAAAACTACTCATATTAATGAATATTGGTATTACTCACTTAATTTCAACATTTAAATTTGTTAATCCTTATATTTAAAGAAGTCTTACACATGTGATAATTATGCCTTAACGGATTTAAAACGAAATGATCACCTTAAATTGATTCACTTATGAAATTTTAAGATTTTAATTGATACATTGTTATCTATCGCTCAATTACGTGTCAAATGTCGAATTGAAGGACTATGTGCTATCTTAGTATTATAATTTTTTCCTAAAAAATTTCAAGTGGTTAAATAATGATCGAGATTATAATGTTTTAACCAGATGTAGGAGTGTGAGATGGTCAATGACGAAAATATTGATATCGGTATCAATATTGATATCGAAGGATAATTCTGTAAATCAATTTTTTTTAAAAAAAAATTATTTAAATTAATAATTAAGTTAATTTTACTTTCAAACTAAGTTATATATCTGGTTATTAGTATCTACATCCGAATCCTTAGATTTATTGATATATCCACGAATATATCTATATATGGACGAATATTTTCATCCTCGGTAGAGTATATGACGAAATGTATATGTCCCATATTCTTTTCTCTCCCCAATTTTCGATCTGTCGTTAGGTTTGGCTCCTACTTCCGACATGTCGAATAACGCTTCCTACAAATTAGCAATAGCGATGGCGAGCTTAACATTGGGAAAGGGAGTATAATACAGTGTTCTTCTTCGCGACCTTCTTCATTCTCATCGGAGGTTTGATTTTCGCGGTGGAAATGACGGTGGACGACGATAGCTCGATTTACGTCGGAGGACTTCCTTACGACTCCACCGAGGACAGTTTGCGCAGAATCTTCGATTTGTACGGCGCCGTTGTCGCTGTTAAGGTCGATTGCCTCCTCCCCTTTCCCTCCTTCGATCTTCTTATAACAATTATGCAGCTCTTTAGGTGTTTCTGAAGGAATTTTGATTCTAGTATTTTTAATTTACAAAGCTACTTAAAGGAAGTTCAGAGATTAGTTTGAACTCAATTGTCTAGCTTAAGACTTTCTTTAAAGGAGTTTAGACGTGGGTTGTAGGTTTCTTAGAGAATAGAGCATGCCTTCTAAAGAATGTATCATTGGATTGAATTACTGGAAATGGTGGAAGAAGCTGAATTCGTGGTGAAGATTCTTTGCTATTGTGGAGAATTTTTGTTGTTGGTTTAGTTTTGTTTCACTTGAATGATTCCATGACATTTGTTTGCTATGTATTTGCTAAAATGCTTCAATTACGCTCGTTGAACTTATTATGTGTGTTGAATCTTCAATCAACCCAAAAAGTTAATGGGTTACGGTAAATTTAATTATATCAATAGTCTAACACTCCCTTCACTTGTGGGGTATAAATTTTTTAGAAGACTCAACAAGTGGAAATCAATATTAATTGGGGAAGAAATGATATTATTGGGGTTTGAGCACAAAACCTCATTCTCTGATACCATGTTAAATCACCAATCAATTCAAAAGCTTAAGTTAATGAATTTCAATAAATGTAATTATATCACTACTCGAACACGCTCGTTGAACTTATTATGTGTTTGAATGACTATGTTATTTGTGGTTTCCATATATAATGTTATTGTAGTTTTAACACTTTGATTTTGGTCATCAGATTATCAATGATCGTAGTACTAGGGGAAGGTGCTATGGCTTTGTTACCTTTACAAACCCTCGATCTGCTGTTGATGCCATCAAAGATATGGATGGAAGGGTATGCTCATTTTTATAGCTGGAATACAAATCGTTTAAGTGTTCATTGTTTATATATTTTCCATTATGTTTTTTAGTCTTGACTCCTGACAGTGTAAGGCTTTGAACTAGACTATTGAAGGGCGGGTTGTCAGAGTTAATGGAGTGAAGACTAGAGGTGGTGGAAGGTTTGGTAGAGAAAGTAATCGGTTCGATGAAGAGAGGGATCCAAGTTGGGAGAGGGATAGAGATCGAGGGAGGGATTATGATCATGACAGACATCGTCCTAGAGGTAGAAATAATGACTGGTCTAGAGACCGTGATCGGTCTCGAGAACATGATTTGGAAAAGGAAAGAGTATATGAGCATCCACAAGATCGTATATCCAAGGATAAATTGTTGGATCCAGAGTTGAAAAAAACTTCAAAGGATAATGAGAAGGTACACGACTTGAACCACGATCAGGATTGGGAAAAAGATCACGATGCAGATTGGAGTGGAGGCGGAGGCATTGATAACACTGATGATTATAACAAAAGCCTTGACAATGATAGAGATCAACTGTCGAGGAGAGATAACGGGTGAGTCTGTCTTGGAAGTTGAACTTGTTAAGATCAATGTTAACTTCTTGATTGGAGCTCCTTCCTTTAATGAGATTCCCTCTTCGGGGCTTGTTTGTTTGTATGCCTTCATATTCTTTCATTTTTTCTCAATAAAAGCTTGGTACCTTGTCAGAAAAATAGAAATAAAGATCAATGTTAAGTTGTTTTGGAATAAAATTTCTGTTTGTCTGGGTTTTGGTGGTTAGTCATAACTAATTTGCACATCTATGACGTAATGTTGAAAAATTAAGGTTATTGAGGATTAATTGAGTTTGCCTGCTTATTTCTAGATGTTTGATAGTTTTGATCTGGGCAGTTGGTGGTTCTTGAAATTTTTAAGAGATCTTGAAAGTACTTCATTCTTTCATTTGTGAAAATCTCCTTTCCCTCCTATGCGTTCATTGAGACTTATTTGAAGGGCACTAGACAGATGGGAAAGACGTTTCAGAGAGATGAACTAAATAATACATTTTCTGCAGGGATTATTTAGAAAGTTTTCCACGTAATTCTTAGCTCATTTTAGTGCTTATATAGTTTTGTGAAATTTTAAAACCTTGTTTAGGTTTTCTTTTCTCCAAATGTACATACTATTTCCCCCATTACTTTTATAGTTTTATGGTATAATCCTTTATTGTAAAGGAAGAGGAAAAATTGCATATGTTCTTCCTTTTGATGTATTTTGGGATCATTTAGTAGCTTCCAGATCTTGTAATGTCATCCGTCCCGTTTCATAGAAAATACGCAGAAAGAGGAATAACTTTTTGGCACTGATCATATGATTGCTATTATCTTTTCAGTCTTACAATTGATCCAGATCTTGCATTGTATTCCCTCCTGTTTCATAGAAAGGATGGAGAAAGAGGAATAACTTTTTGGCAATGATTGTATGATTGTTATTATGGCTTCTCTTTTCAGTCTCGCAATTGAAGGTCGAACTGATCGGGATCTTTCATCAGATTCTAGTGATGATTATATCCATGAAGTATGCTTACCATTTTTCGCCTTTTAGATTTTCTTCATTAAAAATGTTACAACTGATTAGTAAGCATCTAATGCAACTTTTGCTCCTATTTTTTGCATTGTAGTTAAAGGAACAACTGGAGATATCAACAGAAAGATTTGAAGAACTTAGAAAAGAGGTCTGTTTCTACATATAGTTGACCAAAGAGTGCCTTGATGATTATTTTTTCCTCGCAGAAGAGAGAGATGGTCATTTGGAAATGGTTGGAAAAAAATTCAGAAAAATTCCGATGTGGATTGGCATAATTTAATACCCTCAATCTGAAATGTGCTTCAGAATATATTCAGCTCCAGTTCATACATCCATTTGAATCTAATTATAGTTTTGTGCAATGTTCTATAACTTTCTTTGCATCCTTCTTTTAGATATCATGATCAAACTTGAATTTAAAGCCTTGGAGGTTTTCCTTTTCAGATTTCTCAAATAGAGGAGAGGACAGGAGAGAAAGGAAAACTCGTGGTTGAGTTGCAAAAGAAAGCCAAGGTATAAGATAGTTTTATAACTTGCAACCATGATACTTTTGTTGTGTTCTCATTGTTACCCTGTCCCTCGATCTTTATAACTAACATCTTGTTCATGTTCAACTGACTAATGTTGGATGCAGAAACTGGAAGATGCGTTGATCAGTGCAAAGAAGCGCTCTTCACTCCGTCAGATGCAGCTGAGCAAGGTAGCTACCAGTTTAATATTTTATGTTGTTTAGAAACTACAATGGCAATGCTAATTCTGGTTTTGTTATGCAAAAAACTGCAGCTCCATAAAGGCTTTCTGCTAGTGAAAGATTATTCTGAGAGACTTAAAACCAGTGAACAAGAACTTCAGGTTTGTGTTTCAACATTAGAACACTGAGATAAATTGTTGGACATGAGTTTATTAGAACCATTCTGCTATGTATCAATATTTTGTAGGGAATCTTACATATGACATACATGATATGCTATGATCATAATATGAGGAGATATATATTTATCTATATCAATTATCAGAGAATTATCATATATAATATGTATGTATGTATAATCATTTTCTAAATTTCCCTTCTTGCTATTGCCTTTACATTCAACCGTCTCTGTATCCAATTACTCTTCTCCAAAGATGCTTGTAATTCATCCTTTTGACATTGACATGAATGAATAAAACATCATTACCATTTACTTACATTACAGGCTCTGGTTGAATCAACTGCAATAGAGAGTGATGCTGGCTGAAGTGTGAAGTTCCAGCCAATTGCAATTCATGTCATAAGCTGAAAAGGCTGTTTCGTGCTATTTTGTTGGCGTTCAACTCTTCCCTGTGGTCGGGGTATTCACGGTCTTCTGTTGATAGTGATACTGATGACAAGTTGTGATGTAGAATTCATTTTTAACCAAATTTCTCCCAAGACTAAGCTGTCCATTTATTTCATGGTACGTTCACAATCAACTAAGCACATGGTTTTACTCGCTGGTAGCATCTTCAGAGGTTCATTGCTTCACTATTGTCATTTTGTCAAGTTAGGTATTTAAAGATATACTGAAAATCAATTCTAACATCCAAGTATTTTTCCAGCATGCCTGAAGTTCCTTCCCATGAATTTGTACAAAAAAATTTAAATTTTAGGTTGTTAATCCCTTTTTGAGAACATTTTCTTTCATTTTGACATATTTCGAACCGTATTCCTGGTTGGATTCATTAAAATTTGTCCCCTCTTATCTTTTACTTGGAATTTACTCATCTTAATAGCAAATTTTGGTAAAATCTCGTTCAAAAGTGAATTTTGGACAGGATTTACTGCAAAAAAAAAAAAAAAAAAAAACATAATAGGATGCCGAGTTTGGGTTCAATGAAAGAGAATTGAGGAGGAGAATCTGCTTTCAGTTTTGATTGGCAGAAAATGGTCGTGGAAGAAAAAGTGTCCAAATGCATCAAAAGGTACACTTGAAAAGACATTTTAGGATTTTATATTGAAACATTTTTGTTGTAGAGGAAGTTAAAGATTTGTTTTTTTTGTTTGGAGTACAACAAATAGGGAAAATTGCACACAAGACTCAAAAATTTGGGCCGAAATGGAATATGCCCGAAAACTTGAAAATAATGATGTATAACCTTTTGCTAGCGTCAGACTCCTTCCTCTCTTCCTCATGCTAGTGTTTTCGAATTCATGATTCTTGGTCTGAGTTCAAATGTCGAAGAGAGCAACTCAAGTTTGTCGTCGCGCGGGTCACAATTCGTGCGTGGGTGAGGCTATTATAAATTCCCCAAATTCAAAAACCCTAGTTTCATCGTTGCTGTCGTCGTGGGTCTGAGTTCGAACGCGTGGATTTTGGGTGAGGCTGCCACTGCGGATTTTGGGTTAGGGTCACAGTTCGCCATTGGAATAAAGATGTCATTGTCTCGTGGTTTCGAGCGCGAGGGAGTGGGGGAAGGATGAGGAGCGTGAGGGCCCTATGTATTTTCACATGTTGATGACGCTAGCAAAAGGTTAAACATCATTATTTTCAAAATCTAGGTCATAATCCATTTGAGTCTCGGTCATCCATACAAAAGACCCTAACAAATATGAGGTTTAGGGTTTTGAACTTCCAATTTCAAAGACAAGAATAAATGTCAATTACCGCTGAGATATGCTCATGTTAGCATAAGTTAAAGATTTATCGAAGCTCTCAACATACAAGTTTTAAATACGCCAGAAATCAGTGAGTTTTAGAATCTGAGATGAAGAATGAAGTTAAAGTAGTAGAGAATGTTGAGATAGAAATGGTCCAAACAGGCCTTTCTCGTCGACAGCAAACTTAAAAGATAGAAAAGTGACTGAGGAAATAAGGTGGTCGCGTGGTTACAAGTAAAGTTTAAGAAAGCAAAGAGGAAATTAAGGTAGAAAGTTCTTCAGGCAGACAACTTTCGGTGCCTTAAAAATCTTCAGATTTGCTTAAACAAATGAGCCAAAGCTAAGCCAAGCCTATCCCTTTTCTCTTTGAATACTTCATGTAATCATTGAGCAATTTTTTAATTATAGATTGTTCAATTTTAATGCTCCACAAGCAAAAAATAATTACTCTTAAAAATTATTGAATACTATGTTGTGTTTTCTATGGATTAATTATAGTTTACTTCAATTTGTAATTTAGTTCTTGAACTTTCACGGATCTACTAGACACAAAATTAAATTTTAGAATTTCATTAAACATAAAATTTAAATTTATATACCTAATAATTCAACTACTTTTTAAAAAGTTTAAACTTGTCAGAGACTTATTAGATACAAAATAAAAAGTTTAGGAGCTTATTAGATCTTTGTGTGAAAGTTCATGGGCCAAATATACACAAACTTCAAAGTTCATATACTATACTTGTAATTTAAACTTATAATTTTAATATATTTGTACATAAAAGCAAAGTCATGAGGGTTTAGACTTAAGTGGACAATATCATATCAATTTGGAGATATGTGGAGTTACGTTGTCTTTAACAAGTGGTATCAGAGTCATGCCCATAAATTAGTTGTGTTGGTAGAATTCTCGGGTGTCGAACCTAAAGATATGGTGAGCCTCAAAGACGTAGTCATTGGTGGAGATCCGTAGTTGAGCTCTAGCGGACTGACAGTGTGCTCCAGAGATAAGGAGTTGTGCTGAATAAGAGCTAGACAGATAAATCACTATTTAAGGGGAGGATCATGGGTAGGAAACCCGAAACCCTAAATCTTCACCAAGATCTTCCTACATTAGTTAGAAAATGGGAAGATCATGGGTACATATAAGTGAGGCACAACATCTTCATTGAAACAAGGTCTTTTGGATGAAACAAAAAGCAAAATCAGGAGGGTTTAGATAAACAATATCATATCAATGTGGAGTTACGTTGTTCCTAACCTGTTTCATCTTTTTTTTTTAACAACCTATGATTCTAGAGTAGAGATATTGCATTTGTTTATAAACTCAAATAAATCCAATTATATGCCAACTAAACATGTCATAGAATCATTTTACGACTCAACCAACATGAACCAATGATTGGAATCGTCGTAGTTTCTCATTTGATGATTGACCCACTTTCTCAAGGATACATACAGGGAACTTTAATGGACAGACGACTCTTTAAATAAGAGAATATAACTTACAATATACACATAATTGGCCCAAACCAAGACGTTTGTGGCATTTGTGGGACTAGGAAACTCTCAAGAAGATAAGTTTCTCCTACCAAGTTCGAACTCTCGATAAAGATTTATGTTAGAGCCGACAACGTAATTCCACACAATAACCTCATTTCAATGGAGATGTTGTCCCTTTTCATCGGAGGATAAATCCAGAGGATGACTCTATTACTACTTTGGGCATAAGCCCTCATAGCTTTGTTTTTTGTTTCACCCAAAAAAACTTCATTTTAATGAATATGTTATTCTTACTTTATATATTCATGATCTTCTCATTTTCTAACCAACGATGGGACTTTGGTTACACATACGACAACTTGGATGAGATTTATATATATAAACTAGGCTAAATAGTCATTTTTATTAAAAAAAAAAAAAAATCCACATGAGCCAAGGACCTTATCTTCACAATTCTTAAACATCTTATGCTCTTCCTTGAGAATTTGATCCTTGATCATGGATTCCTCTATCATTATTAATAATGAAGAATCCTACTTTATAAAGAACATTATTACAACTTACTTATCTCCACCCAATATGTCGAATTATTTCCTTTGTTTCCTCTATTTTTTCATCCGCTTGGTGGAGTCATTTACACAAACCCCATACGAATATTAGTATGTCACACCAAATAAATTCTACATTTTTTAGTAGATATAATAGAATCTTGAGAGTGTAACATTCCTGTTCATAGGTCAGCATGAACATAACTCAATCGATATAATGTACGACTTAATGACTAAGAGGTCACAGGTTCGATCCCCCCATCCACATATCGTAAAAAAAAAAAAAAATAACATTACTCTTTACTATAGAAAGTCTATTTTGTCTTCATTTTGCTTTTGTTCTTCTAAAACTTCTAAGGGGGTGTTTAGGGCATTAACTTGGAGTTGGGTGGACTGATTACGTTTGACCTACCGACTATAGTAACTCACTCAATGCCCTAAAACTACGGACTATAATAACTCACTCAGCGCCCCAAAAAGCTCTCAAGTTCATTATCTTTATCTATAAGGACAAATCTGTCCAACTTGATTAATGATAGAAACACATAGGAAAAAAAAGGACAAAAGGCTAGATAGCATCAAAATCTAATCTCCACTCTTTTGTAAGTTGGAATAAAACTTATTATACAAATGGAAAAAGAAAACAAACATTCACTTTTTTTTTCTCTCTTTTTTCTTTTTCTTTCTACTTATGATTCCTATTATAGTAAATTCGACCAAATATTGTTAAAAAAAAAATGTTTTATATTTATATAGACAATCCATGAGAGATTAAATTGATGCAAACACATCTCTTCAAAAAAAAAATGATGAAAATACATAATCTAAAGTTGAAACACATGAGAGAAATTTAGGTTAGAGAAATTATTAACAATTTTAATGTAAAATGAGGATTTAAATAAAATGTTCATAAAGATTAAAGAAAAAGAAAAAGAACACACAAAAAATTAGGATGAAAAACAAACAAACACTTGGGGGCTTTTATTTTTATATTATATTCCCTCCTTTTACACTTTCTTCACCATCATCAAATAATTTTTTGGTTCAAAAGTTAATAAGAATTAATTAGGAATTAAAATGACATAGAATTAAAAAAAAAAAAAAAAAAAAAAAAAAAAAAAAAAAAAAAAAAAAAAAAAAAAAAAACTCTCTCACTCTTTCTAATATATGTATTAATTCTAACTCTTAAAATTAATTAGTCTAAACCCCTAATCACATCATAATTAATTACTTAATTAGCCTCAGAACTTGAGTGTAATTTCACTCCCATTGCTCTCCTCTCCGGCTTCATGCCTCAGCGCCGCCAAGTTCCCCTTTCTGATCTCTCCGCCGCCGCCATTATTCTCTCCGCCGCTCTCTGCCTTCCAGCTTCCGCTCTCCGACTTTCCGCCGTCCTCGATGCTCTCTGACCGGTCTCCGTTGCCCCGGCCGTCTGATTCCGGCGAGTTTTGGGCCTGAGCGGCGGCGGCGGCAGCCTTGTACATGTGCAGCTGCTGGAGCGCGTGTTGGTGGTGGAGCTGGTGGTGCGGCAGCGGCGGCGGCGGATAGAAGTCTTGGTGCACCGGCGGTGCACAGTAGGATGTTGGGTGTGGTCCGTAGAGGGTCGGTGCTCCGCCGTGCGCGGCAGCAGCGTACTCTTGTGGAACCCAGATGCCTCCTAAGACAACCAGCTGCGGCGCCGGAGCTCCGGCCGCTTGTGGGCTTGGACTGGGTCGTCTTGTGTGCAACCTGTATTTCTGTGTACATAAAAAAAAGAGAATCATTATACGTACAAAATCCATTTCTTTTAATCTTCCGCTTAAATTACAACTTCAATTTTTTTGGTTGTTAGTTTAACAATATCATCACATTATTGGAGTGAGAATTCAAATCTCCAATCTCATCTCTTAGTCGAGATTCTTCAATTAATAAACTATTATAATCATATTTATTGGTCAACACACGAGCTTAGCTCAATTGATATGATGTATTGACTAAGATGTTCTAAGTTCGATCATTTACTCTACATGTTGTCAAAAAAAAAAAAAAACCATATCTATTTTTGTCCTTTTTTTCAAGGTATCTAATTTTAAAGATTATGTGACACGCTGATTTTGAGTAGGTTTACTTATTAGTGTAAGATAGTTAAACTAATTGACAATTTTTTTATTTTTATTTTTGAGTTCAAAGTAAGAGTGAGACATCCAACTTAAGAGAGGTATTAATATTTTAGGCCTCATTTTATACTCATTTGGTTTTTAATTTTTAAAAATTAGGTTTGTTTTCTCAAATTTCTTTATAATGATTTTTATTTTTCTAAAGGAAACATTTGAATTCTTAGCCAAAAACAAAAAAAAAAAAAAAAATTTGTAAAAACTACTTTTTTTTTAATTTTTAAAATTTGACTTTGATTTTGAAAAGACTAGTAAAAATTAGATAACAAAACAATAAAATTATAGATGAAAGTAGTGTTTATAAACTTAATTTTTAAAAATTAAAAACAAAATGGTTATCAAATAGAACGGTAATCATTAAGATATATACTCGAATAAATCACAAACTTTTAGTAAAAAAAAAAAAAAAAAAAAATCACAAACTAAGAAACTTAGCAACAACAAAACTTATTAGACATAAAATTGAAATCCATGTATCTATTATAATTGTTTTAAAATATGATATAGCTAAGTAAATACCATTTTGAAAGTTTAGAATTTTTCTAAAAAATAACAAAGCATTAGTGATTTGGTGGTAGAATAGTACCCTACCACGATACAGACCTAGATTTAATTCCCGGCTGGTGCATTCTCTTATACTTAAAAAAAAAAAATATATCAATTAATTTTTTTTTTAAAATTAATCATCAAACTTATAATTTAACCTATTTTTTTTTTAAGTGTTTCAAATATATGAAAACAGTACACCGAAGAGAGAACAAACCTGCAGATGGCTTTTAACCTCATCATTGGTCAAACCGTCAACTTTCATCAGCTCCCTGATTTGCTTTGGAGTGGCAACTATATTTTTCCATACAAGGAAAAAAAACAAAAACCAAAAACATTACCAATTAATCAGTGAAGATTTTAGTACTCAATAATATGATAAAATGATAGAAAAAAGGACATAAAGTTCCCAAAATATCCTCAAACCAACAAAAAGAATTCAAATCAAGGTTTTATTTTACTTATCCAAATCCAAAAAAAAAAAAAAAAAAAAAACCCTTTTCATTTTGTTCCATAATCAATCAAAATTCACTTCAATTTGATCTTTAACCTAGCTCCAACATATAATCACAAAAATCATTAATTTTCCCAAAAAAAAAAACACAAACTTTCACTTCACAATCACACAATCACATGTTTTTCTCCATATAATCTTACTTTCTCCCTTTTGGTCAAAATTGAATAAAAACTCTCCAATCTAAAAAGAAGAGATCTCATATAGAAATTCAAAGAATAAAAAGCTCATATTAAGAATCTTCTAAAAACAATCCAAAATAAAAAATTTAATTTTTTTTTTTACTCACCTTGTGAACCACCAAGCATTTGAAGAGCATTGACGAATCGCCGGTGCAAATCCGGCGACCAGCACCGTCTAGCTTTTCGATGAGTCTGATTGGTAGAATTGTTAGTATTATTATTAGCCACCGGAGAAGTAATTTGTCCGTCTCCGGCCAAATTCACTTTTCCGGCAACCAAATTCCCATTTTCCGGCTGGCGGTGATCGGAATTACCACACTTGTTTTCTTCAATTTCTTTGTGATCACCACCACAGCCGGCGGCGGCGAGGGCCAAATCGGGAATTAGCTGAGAAGAAGAGTTAGAATTTTGGGTTGTGCACAAAATTCTATCTTTTGAATTAAATGGAAGAAAAGCTCCACCATTATTGTTGTTGTTGTTTCTTTGAAGCTTTGGGATTATTAATGATCCAATTTGATGATGATGATCAATAATGGGTTCTTTGGAAGAAGAGGAAAGATTTGGTTTTGTTTCATCAATAATATTTGTTGTTTGGCTCCAAAGTTGAGCTGTTGTCATCCAATTTGCCTTATCAGAAATGTTTGAAATTGTTTCTGAGCCTTCTGAGGTTGATTGTTTGAGTGGAATGAATTCTTCAAGAATTGGTTTTGGCCCATTTTGATGCATGTTGTTGTTGTTTACTCTGCATCCTTGTAGTTGTTGTCTAGAACTCTCCAAAGCTATATAAAAAAAAACACATAATTCAATCAAAACTTTGAGGCAATAATCACATAAAAGTGATTGAAAATGCAATTTGTTTAATTAACGAGCGATAAAGAGCAGATCGAAGAAGCTAATCGTCCATCTTCAATTGAAACGAAAAACTATTTGAAAAAGTAATTAAGGTATCGTTTGATAACCAATTTGATATTTGATTTTTGAAAATAAGCTTATAAACACTCCTTTTTTGAAAACTAAAACAAATATTTTTGGTTTTTTGAATTTGAGTAAGAATCTAATGTTTTGTTATGAAAGATGAAAATCACTATAAGAGAAAACAAACACAATTTCAAAAATCAAATGGTTATCGAAAACAACTAAAATTTTGAAGTTTTATATTACTAGTAAGAAGTAGAAGTTGAGAAATGAAGGAAAACAATAAGAGAACATAAATTTTATACCCTTAATTCGTCATAAGTTATATAAAAACATTAAGGTCCCGTTTGATAACCATTTGATTTTTAGTTTTTGGTTTTTGAAAATTAAGGCTATAAATCATACTTCTACATGTGAATTCTTACAACGACTTTCAACTTTGTTAAGGAAACATTACAACTCTTAGCCAAATTTAAAAAACAAAAGCAAATTATTGAAAGCTGTTTTTTTTTTTCTCCAAATTTTGGCTTGAATTTTGAAAACACTTCAAAAGATAGATAACACAACCAAGGAATTCGTTGAATGTATTGTTTATAGGCTTAATTTTCAAAAACCAAAAACCAAATGGTTATCAAACGGGCCTAAGATTTTTCTTTCGCGAGTTCATGTAAAATTTTGTCCCTTCCTATAAAAATCATATTCCTAGCTTCACCAAGACAAACAAAGTAAAAATGTTAAAGAAAATTAGATGAATGAATGATATGCAAAATGAAAAATAGAAGAAAAAAAAAGTGTTAATTAGTGGTAGTACCATTGGTTAAGAGTTGCATGCAAAGAGGAAGTTCACGTTTGAAAGCATCAATTTTGAGTCTTTCTCCTTCAAGTCTAGACAGCAAATCTTCAAGTTGGTTGTGAGTAGAATGATGTTGAGGATCTGAAACAAAAGATTTCAACAACATAGAGTAGCTATGAGGCTGCTTGAAATTATTGTCAATAAGGCTAATTTCTGAATTAGGAGATGGCATTGTTTCTTCTCTTTTGTCACAAATAACCTTAAAATCTCATGTGAAAAAAACAAAACATGAACTAGGAAGAAAAGAGAGAGTTTGGCTTTTTGTTGTTGAAGTTTGAGAGAAGTGAAGAAAGAAGTATTGTTTATGAGAAGAGAAGGAGAATGAAGAGGGGAATAAAGGGTGAGAGAGAAAAAGGCAAAGGGGATAAAGAAGAAGGGTAACTTCTTGCAAAGAACAAACCCATAAATAAGTAAAGAAGAAAGCTTTAAGACAAATTAAATGAGAGAGAGATATGCTTTCATAGAAGGAATCAAGGAGTCTGACATTAGAGGGATCATGTGCTTAGGGCCTCTCTCATTCAAAATCACTAATACAAAGTAGGATTCTTCTTCTTTCTTACAATTTGTGCCTCTTTTTTACTCTCCTTTAATTTTCCTTTTTTTTGCCATTCTTTAACTCTTAAGGGGTGTTTCTTTGGTTCTTCACTTTTGAAAGTTGAGAGTATGAATTAGCTTTCTAGGGCTGTTTGGAGATCAAGGATTATAATAGTTATATGAATAATAAATATTACTGACGTCAGTTTAGTTACTTTATTGACTCTGGGTTATAATAGTCGATCTTTTTTTAAAAAAGATACTTCATTAGAGAAGAAAAGAGGAGAGGCTAGAGGCCGAAAGTCTTCTAATTGAGTACAATGGTTGATAAACCAAGGGTAAAATGCACTTTTGGTCCCTCAGGTTTGAACTTAATGTCTATTTAGTCCCTGAAGTTTCAAAATATACACTTTAGTCCTCCAAGTTTGTGAAATAGTTCTAAATGGTCCTTGACTTAACTTTAACCTAATAGAATGTTGATTGGACCCGTGCTGACGTGTATGAAGATGACATGTCTATTTTATTTGATTATTTGGCAAAATTAATTAAAAAAAAAAACTATTAATTAGGTAGAAGTTAAATATATTTCAAACCAATTTTAACTTCTACTTAGTTAATAATTTATGTAATTAATTTTACCAAGTAATCAAATAAAATAGACATGTCATTCCATACACGTTAGCACGTAACGGTCCAATCAACTTTCCATTAGGTTAAAGTTAAGTCAAGAACCATTTAAAACTATTTTGCAAACTTGGAAGACTAAAGTGTATCTTTTGAAACTTCAGAGACCAAATAGACAATAAATTCAAATATGAGGGACCAAAAGTGCATTTTATCCTAAACCATATATAATTACAAAACAACTGAGATTTAATAGTCGGTGGGTCAAACGTAATGTAGATTGAGTTATAATAACTCAGTCCACCCAACTTCACTACGATACATATTTCTTCAGACTCGTTTCTAAAATGCATTAAATTTTTAATAAAAATTTATATATTTTGTCTTTAGACTCTGTTATAAAATGCATTAAAATTTTAATAAAACATGTTAGTTAAATAAAAAAATGAATTAATAGTATATTTATGCATTAGATTTTTAATAAAACATATTATAGAAAAAATAATTAATAGTAAATTTATAATAAATAAGTAAATGAATTTACTTAAAATTGAAAAATGATAATTTTAACTCAGAAATCGATAGGTCGGTTTTGATCGAACCAACACAACCCAAAAGTTATTTGCACTTATTATAAACTTGATGGTTTAGAGCCTTAGCCAATTAGTTTAGTTTTTTTTTTAATGAGAAGATTGAAATCTACTTCTCAATAACATAATTTTATATCAATTGAGTTATGTTGGAACAATTTTATTTTTTTATTTTTAACCAAAGATATTATCTCTCTCGAACATGATAGTTAAATAATTATATATATTTATTCAATATTCTCTCTCTTCTGCTTTCCTTTTCTTTTTCACCCCAAAGTTTCAAGTTGTCATTTTTCTAATACATATCTACAAACTTATCTTCTATTTTTTTAACCCAAAGTTTATAATTTGGGTGAATGGATGAGAGAGAGAGACAGCTACATCCCAAATTAAGCTTTATACACCAAATTTAGCCTCACTATCTATCTATACAACCCATGCATGCAACTTTCTTTTGGTTTTCAAAAGCTGCATAAATCTTCAAAAACTTTGTGTATTATATTAGTTACAAAGGTTAGATCTCTATATTCGTATCGTATTTAGTTAATTATTTACTTCAAGTTTAAGTCACCGTGAAAGTCTACGTATATTATAAATGAATGATGATCTCCCTCATATTTTTTAACCTATGTGCGATACTTTAGTCGTTCCCTTAATAAGAGAGAATATCTCATCTTTACCGAAACATTCACCGAACATATATTAAAATATCTTCTCTAAGAAAGGAATATCTTTAGTTCCAATTCTATGACTCTAAATTAAGGAGAACACAACTCAACTCACAAAGCTTTAAAAGAAACACAAAAAATAGACACTGTTGTGAAATGACTAAGGAGATGGGAATCTTCTCCAATTTTTGCTACTACTTTCCTTTTAGGAAGTGGGTAGGAAGGTAACAAGATTCTCTCACTCACATTTACATTTACATTAACTTTTTTTTTTTTTTGAAGTATGTTTACACATGAGATCAGCTCATATAAAAATTTCTCTTTGTTGAGAAAGAGGGAAATTATGCTTCCAAAGAACCTTCATTAATGAGTTTTTTCTGTATTCCAATTTGATATTTTTGTTTTTCTTTCCAAATCTTCGCTTGAAGAATCACTCCAAAACCCTAGTTTGGGTATGGCTCGGTCAGGTTCTTCTGGCTCGCTTTTGGTTCGGTTCGATCCGATTCTTTCTCTTTAGTTCAGTTTGCTTTCTTTCAACTTTTGCTTCTATTTGCTCCAACAAGACATTAGAAGTGTTGTCTTCTCTTCTCTTGTTCGGTTTCTGATTTGGATTGCCTTCTTGCATGTATGTTTCTCACATACATCAATAAAGTTTCATTTTCAAAAAAAGAAATGGAGAGGAACACAATTAAAGTGGACATGCAATCTCTCAATAGCTATTATTAATTACTTCTTTTTTCCTTTCCTTTTTTAAAATCTCTTTCTAAAGTTCATATATAGTTGAAAGGAAGATTTGGGTAGAGCACAACCTTCCCTTTTTTATGTTGTTGGCCAAAGCCCATATGGGATGGACATAAATTTGAGATTCTCTCTTTTGCCATACAAATTGTACAAAATCCCATTCTATAAGAATTTTTTGCAATCCATTTGATTGAGAAAATGGTAAAGACTATATGTATATACAATATGATTTTTCTTTTTCTTTTTAATATTTCTCTCATACATCTAACTATTTATAGAGTAACAATTAAATTGTGTCCATATACTAATAATTAATCTAAAGTATGAATTGAGCTAGTATTTAACCATCATAAAGTTATATTTGTAAATCATTAAAGATTGACTTAGTTGTCAGGACCTTGAGACTATTAAAACTCTCTCAGAGTGGTAAAAGATAAGTCGAGGTGCCCGTAAACTAGTCTGAACACTCATAGATATAAAAAAGAAAGAAGTTATATATTTGTAGTTAAGCCTTAGAAAATTATCCATTGCACAATCTCAAATTCCGATGTTATTGAAACCCTTCATCCCTTTTGAAATTAAGAGAAAACCCATAGGGTTTGCAACTTTTCTAATATCAACCGAATTTATAATAAAGTCATTAATTAGTGATGATTCAAGAGAGATGAAAATCACATAATATAGACCTATTTGATAACAAATTTATTCATAGTTTTCTATTTTCAAAATATAATTTTGTTTGACCTTAAAAATTCTACTACTCCTTAATTTTTTCTTTGGTTCAGAGTTTAAATCCGCATACTCCCCATTTGTGGTACTAAAAAAAAAATTTAGTCAAATTTCAAGAAATAAGAAATTAATAAAATCTTCAATGAAAATAATTGGACTGGGTGTCAATTTGGAGGTGTTAAAATAATTACAAATATAATACTTTTTAAAAAGATTTGCAAATATGACAATTATTGTCACGATAGTCACTAATAAAAGATCAATAACTATCAGTGATAACTACTGATACACTTCTATTTTTTTATTTTATAGAATTTTGTCATTGACTATCATTGATAGCCATTTTATCAATGACTTTTTTTTGAAAAAGATACTTCATTGATGATCAAGAGAAAGAGAGAAGGAGAGGCTAGAGAAAAGCCTTCCAATTGAGTACAATGGTAGATAAATCATAGTTACAAAATAATTTAGATTTCGAGCACCACGAAGCAGCGTTGAGGATGATATCGTCCCAAAACTGAGAAAAAGTCTTCGAACTATCATTGAAAATTCGGTTGTTTGGTTTATCAATGACTATCAATCAGTTAGTGACTATCACAGATTGTTTGTCATATTTGCAAAATGTTTTATATTTGATTACATTGTCATTATTTTGATTCTGATTGCTTTCTATATGCTTGCAACCAACCCCTTCTTCAAATCCAATTCCAAAACATACCCTACTCGTCTTAATTTTACAAACTTATACCAAAAATGTCACCCGACATTATTTGTTTTAACAACGAAATAATTATCACACGAGAATTGTTTGATACAAGAAAAAAAGTGTGTAGTGGGTAATGTGTGTAAATATTGTATGGATATGTTGGAATTTTGATGGAAAAAGAAAGAAAGTTAAATTTTGTGTGTGGCAAATTGAAAAGTTGGTCATAGATAGATAGAGAGAGAGAGAATGCATCAAATTCCCTTACACTGAAACAGAGAGAAAGAAAGGGAAAGAAAAAAAAAACAGCACAAAATGGTGATGATTTTGGTCACTTTCTCAACAACCCTTCTGTTATAAGCTTCCAACTCTCTACTTTTCTGCAGATTCTCTCTCTCTCTGTGTTTTAGGGTTTTTTTAGGGTTTGTGGGAGAGAGATTAAAAAAAGAAAGACAAAGAGAGAGATTCTTTCTTGTGTTGACACGTGTTCAATTATTCCCTCCAAATCGTCCTTCTGGATATCCTTTCTGTCTGGATATGAAATATATATATTATTTGTACTAAAGAATATTCTTCCACTTAGCCCTCATTTCTTTACTTTTTTATTTTCTGTTTTCTCTTTTATCTCTTTTTTAACAAACCCTTATATTTTACTCTTCTTACAACATGTCTTCTCTCCTATTTATTTTCAATTTTTTTACATTTTTTTTTGTTTCCTATTTTTAAAATTTATATGTTTCTCTTAATTTTTTTTCATTTTTTTTTTTTAGTTTTCAAAACTTCTTGACTTCTTTTAAAATATTGAAAAAAAGTAAATAACAAAACAAAGAACTTCTAGCTAGATGAATGCGGTGTTTATAAGCTTAATTTACAAAAACTAAAAAACAAAAACCAAATGGGACCTTAATTTTTTATTTTTGGTTTTTGAAAACTAAGCTTATAAACACTATTTTCATTTTTTTGTTTTGTTATCTACTTTTTACTAGTATTTTAAGAATCCAAACTAAATTTTGAAAATTGAAAAAAGAGAGTAGTTTTTGCCTTTTAAATTTGGCTGTAAATTTAAATATTTTCATAGGATGAAAATAACTTGATAAAGCAAGCACAATTTTCAAAACTCTAAAATCTAAAAATTAAATAGTTATACGTTACTATTTGTTGATTCTTTGAATAAAGAGAGAGAATGAAACAATGGACATGTATTGGAGTGTTATTGAAATTTCCAAAAGAGTTAATTTAATTGGAAGTTTTGAATTCTTTAAAAACCCTAATTTGGTTTATGTTTTATAATTGTTTTTTTTTTCTAAAAGTTAGAGGGATAAAGTAATAAATTAAAGCAGAGAAATAAAAATTTATAGAGAAGAGAATATTTTAGAGAAGAAAAATTTGAGAGAGAAAAAAAATCAGAACAAAAAAAAGAAAAAGAAAAAAAGTTAGACACAACCAATAGATCCTATTATAGAGGGAATAGTAAAGTTTTTTTTTTTTTTTTAAATTATTTAATTAATGTGGAGATTGAACTCCTGACCCAACCTTATACGTTGAGGTTTGGCGGGAATAGTAAAATTAGTAGAAAGAAAAAATAAAGTAGTTTTTTTTTCTAATAATATATTTTTTTTTTAATTTTGACATATCTCTAATATATTTCTTAATCTAAATTTTTTATTTTAAGTCGTTTTAGAAAGATCAGTTAGACATTTGTAAAATTCCACAAAATATACACGTATTAGATATAAAATTAAAAGTTTAACAAAGTCTATACGTAATAAACACAAAATTAAAAATTTCAAAGACGTATAAAATATTTTTAAAATTTTTAGAGACCAAATAGACACTCTCAAGTTTAGAGACTAAACTTATAATTTAATCTTATTATTATTATTTTTACATATCCATATATTAAACTCTTCAACTAATTAATTGAGATTTGGGTAGAAAAATAATGAGTCATTGGTAGAAAACTTATTCCATATGCCAATTGTGGCTTTTAACTAAGCTTTGGTTGGAAAGTTGAAAACCTAGAGATTCTAATAGAAAACCATCACATTAAGTATTATAAATAATTAAGATAAAGGAGAGGAAAAATACTTTATACTTTATACTTTATACTTGAATGTATAAAAGAAAAAAAAATAAAATGCTTAAGTAGTGGTAGATACTTATCATTAAAGTTAAAAAAGATATACGGATGAAATTAAAGTGAGATTCTATTATTCTGAACCTAATTTTTTACACTAAAACTATACCTTATTGCAATTTGATAAACACAAAGATCACAAATTCAAAGCTTTATTCAATGGATTAGTCCAAAGAGAAAAATGAAAAAGAAAAAGAAAAAAAAAAGGAAAGAATTAAGTTAAGAACAGAACCAAAACTTTATGTTGCATTTATAAGAAATATTCTTAAGCTTTGATAAAAGCCAACGATGTCTACACTTGTGGGCTATAAGACCCTCTCTAATAGAATCATTTATTCATCTTTACAATATAGTTGATGTTAAAACCCAATTGTGTTATTGCAAAAGAAAATATTCTCTAAATCCTTTCTTTGAGACTAATTGCAGATTCGTTATATATCTTCGCATCCTAGATTTAATGCTAAGACGTTGAGTCTTCTCTATCTATATGATATTATCATCTACTTTGGATCTCGCCTCTAGACCAAGAATTAATATGTGTCTTAACCAGTTGAACTATGTTCAGGTCGACGGATCGAAACATGTTTTGATTTACTTATAGAAACTTGAGAAATCTCTTGATGTATTAATGGAGATCATGTATTATCTATGTTGGATAATACGTTGTATTTATAAGCTGATTGAGAAACACTAACACACAAATTACACCGTAATAATCTACAAACAAATACAGTGTATCAAACAGTATATACACTATATATAAATAAATTCTAGAACTCAAGAATGTAACCAGGATGTAAAAGGATAGAAATACAGTACCAAGAATTACTAATAACCATAACTTTTGGAACTCGTGATGGAGATGAAAACAAAGTCAAGGAATGCTTACAAAGCGTTGTCCTGAAGACAATTGTTCGCTCTGCACGGGTTGCAAGCAAACTACAACGATTATCTTAGTAGGATTCAATGACTTGCTTCGGTAGAACAACAACCTCGAACTACTCGGATCTGACAGAACCTTTGAATTCACGCTCTCAACAAAAAACCAAAATCAATAGAATGAAAGGGAGAAGAAAACTCGAAAATTGGATTCAAGCTCAAATTTTGGGATACATGCAAATGACAAATCCAACTACTATTTATAGTAGTGCAAATCGTAACTCTGACCGACAATAAGTACACTTAATTACAACAGTTACATTGTATTTGTGAAAAAATACATCAGTTATAGAAAACTGACAGACAACCAGATACACTGTATTTATAAACAGTTACGAATGATACAAATTTAATTTCTAGAATTTAATTCGTAAGTTACACCAAAGATTAGAAACATTTGGTATTATTCTAACCTTCACTTTTTTTTCACAAATTACAACAAGTTCCAACAATCCCCACATGAAAGAAAGTAAGGAAAAACAAAACAAAACAAAGTCGTTGAGAGCAAACAAACAAGTTATGCATCAGGAGAGGTGGCTTCTGGACTTGAACCTTCCTTAGTGGATATCCATCGAACTTACCGAAGAAATAGTGAGACCAACTCTTGAACTATCTGGTAAATTGAGACAACATACATGATACATAACTCATTTTGTATCCTTGAGTTCTATACGTTTGTGTCCATTTTGGTCCTGAACAAATTTCAGAATTCATGAGAGATTTAGAGAACATAAGCCATTTTAAAAAGTCCTCATAGAATCGACTTACTTCGAATCTCATATAGGTGATATTGATTAAGAGTATTCTATCATTATTCATCTTGTAATCAAGATATCAATACACATTAACATCGACAAATCACACACTCTACAACATCATAGAAATGGGAAGAAACTAAAAGTTTCTTAGTGTGTCAACTATGAATTAACCAGCCAGTTTGCATGTTGAACCTGGATTTTGGGTTCTCCAGTCAACTAGGTTAGGTTACCACCGGATAATTCACTTCATAGGCTTTAGCCACCCCATTTCTCTCTATACAATCATTTTGTTAAATGACCTACAACATTCTTTTTTTATTTTACATAATCAATGAAAATCATTCCATTAGAGAGCAATTGTTTTATCAATTATGCCTGCATCTTATGTATGACTTAAACTTTCCATTAAAAATATTATTCTTAGCTTTTCAAAAACAAAAAAAAAAAAAATTATTCTTAGCCTTCATGGAGGCTATTAAGTTGTCATAGTAAATACATATGACACTTACATGCTTTAATTTCGGCCTCAATGGATTATGATCTTCAAAAAATCTCAAAGTCATTATGTTTTTTCTCCAACTATATCAAAAGTTATAAACTATGATACTATAGTAAAACGTGTTATACACATCTAGAAGATTTCCATGCAACATCAATTTGAACTCATATAATATAATTCATAGTATAGAGTGTATTTCCAGTATCTTAAAACTCTAACTAAAGCATTTCAATGATCATGCTTAGGATTTCTAGTGTATCTTATCAATCTTACTACTAAATAGGCAATATCAGGTCTTGTACAACATTATGTACATTAAACTAACGACAACTCTAGAGAAGATACACCTTCACAATTATTAATCTCCAACTTACAATTTGGATCAAATGGAGTAACTACCATAACTTATTCTCAAAGTGATCAAATTTTCTCAACAGTTCCTCTATATATAATGAGATTGAGAAAGCATGTACCCACTTGGAATTAGATTCAAAGGATAACATTAGCAAGACCAAAGTCTTTTACATGAAAGTTGAATTTCAACATCTTGTGATCAATGACACACCTATTGTGTTCATTATCATCATATCATCCATATCAATTAAACAATCTTGATCTATGGTTTTAACATAGACATATCATATTTATCCCACTCATTTATCAATTTGATAACATAGTGTGATCAAACTTTTCATTTCACTCTTTTTGAGTATTTGTTCCAACTCACATAAAGAGACTTGACAAATTTATAAATTTTATCTCTTTAAGTCTTTTTACTTCAAACCCTCCAGGTTGTTCCAAATAGATTCTTCATCTAAATCTCTCCATTTACAATAGAATTTTTACATTCATTTGGTGTATTTCCAAATAGATATCAAAGAAATCTAATACTTCTGGTTTAGTACTATAACCTTTAGCTACTACAGAAGTTTTGTGTTTATCAATAGTGTCATCAACATACCCTTCTTTTGGTAATCCATTTACTTCCAAATGATTTACTTTCAAGAGGCAAATCCATCAATACCCAAGGTATTATTCTTTTAAAATGATTTCATCTCATTATTGATAACTTTCTTTCAATAAGTTGCATCCAGAGATGACACAACTTCTTGTAAAGTTTGAGGCTCATCTTCTATCATATAAATTATAAAATCAAGGTCCAAATGAAGTAGCTTTGTTAGCTATTTTGCCTATTCTAGGTTCAGACTCAATTTTCTGATCGTCTTGACCTTTCAAAGAGCTAACCTCATAAATAAATTCCAGAACTCAAGAATGTAATACTCACTCTGCACGGGTTGCAAGCAGACTACAACGATGATCTTAGCAGGATTCATGACTTGCTCCGGTAGAACAACAACCTCGAACTACTCGGATCTAGTAGAACTCTTGAATACACGCTCTCAACAAAAAACCAAAATCAATAGAATGAAAGGAGGAAGAAAACTCGAAAATTGGATTGAAGCTCAGAGTTTGGGATTCATGCAATAATGACGAATCCAACTACTATTTATTGGTCCTCAAATTTTCAAGTTTAAGTCTAATATATCCTTGTCTTTATTTGACATTTTTTAAAATCTAGGAATTCATTAGAAACAAAATTGAAAGTATAGGAATCGATTCAACACGTTTAAAGCTTAGGGACGCATTAAAGACTTCTTAAAGTTTAGGTACTCGTTAAAGATTTTTTTTTTTTAAAAAAAAATATAGAGATGAGCAAAATTATATGATGGTACTTAAGTTTATTTAAACTTAGTCTAATCCATTATTTTCACTAGTGAACTTGAATACGCACTTTGTAATTGATTATGTTGTTCTAATGGATTGACAGGAGCAATGCAAGCTGCCATATATATAAGAGAAAAACACAATATATTAGTAGGTCAACTTCGTACGAGACGACCTACAATAAATTTAATATTTCAAAGACTCGATCTTCAAAAGAAAATATATATATCCGGAACCATATATTATAGTATAAAGGTTGTTTCATATCAGTTGTAATTAAAAAATGAGTCAATCATAAGCTGCCTTTGCTAATTGGACACCTTTTTTTTCTTCATCAAAGTTAACTATTTTCTTTCTCTCATTGTTATTATAAATTGTTTTTCAAAAAAAATAATAAACAATAATAAATAAAATAAAAAGTTTGATGCTTTTAGCAAGCATATGAATAGCTTGGTATTACCTTAAGGAAGTTGACCAAAAAATGTATGTGAAAAATGGCATAATCTAAAAGAACAATTAGCTAAGAGAGAAGTGGAGAATGGAATTAGAATCACTTTGGTCGGCCTCTAACTCATCTTAAATTGCAAAAAGCAATTTGAAGAATTCATGCATGGGAAGCCAATAAAAACAAAAGTACATTTTTCAAAGTGTTAAAATGAAGACACGAATTTTCTTTTTCTCTTCTTTTCTTTTTAAACAAACACTAAACTGATTCCTACAACTTTGGTCACCTTATTAATTGCTTATAGAATAAATTAAAATCTATAATCATCTTAAAATGTATCAAATTCTGATGTCAAACTTTATGCCATAATTTACCTAACACTGTCAATTTTTCTCTCTGATGAAGATATGGGTATATTTTTTTTTTTTTTTTTTTGTCAAATCAATTATTTCACAATATCTTCATTCAAGTTTTGACATGACGTGAAATTAATCCGTTTGTTTTGTACCATTCGAACATCTGACCGCTAGGTCAATAATTCATACATTGTTATATATGTGAGTTATGCTCAGGTTGGTTGTTATATTAATATGTTTTCAATCCATAAACACGTGCAATCCCATCTCCAACTGAGACCACTCGATATATTATAATATTAACTAAACCCAAGGATTTGCTTACATGTCAAGACATATATTACTAGTAATTTTAAATAAAGGAAGTCCAAATCAAATATCATATGCCTAAGGGGTGTATTATTACTTGTAATTTTGAACAATATTAGAGATAAAAAAAATGAATATTCATACGGGTTAATGATATATTTTTGTCTAGATAGAGAGATTAATCACTTTTATTAAGTTGCAGGGGTTAAAAAAAAATTACCACGGAAAAAAGCGACGGGGGCTTGAACCATTGGTGGTCAAGAAGAAATTTTCGAGACCTTCCGCAGAGCATTATAAATATTTGAAATGTCTGTTAAAACTTTTCATCACTTTTATCATACCTTCACCTTTGAAAATAAGTTTCGAGATTCTCAGGAAAGTATCGTAATCATAAATGTTGTGAGTACAAACAAAGTCCCACATTGGTTAGGAAAGGGGAAGATCTTGGGTATATAAGTAAGGGACACTATCTACATTGTAACGAGGCCTTTTGGGGAGACCAAAAACAAAGCCATGAGGGCCATGCCCAAAGTGGACAATATCGTTACAATGTGGATGTTAGTTGTCCCTAACAAGTGGTATCAGAGCCATGCCCCTTACTAACCATGTCGGTGTGCCTCGTTGACATAGTCATGGTTGATCTCGTGGTCGAGCTTATCCGGCAGGGGCATGCTCTCACGAAGAGTGACCTGGTTAAAGGTGATAATGCTCGAGTTTAAACACGGATAGATGACTATTTGAGAGGAGGCTTTGTGGTCCTTCGTTTGAGGGGAGGATTGTTGTGAGTACAAACAAAGTCCCACATTGGTTAGGAAAGGGGAAGATCTTGGGTATATAAGTAAGGGACACTATCTACATTGTAACGAGGCCTTTTGGGGAGACCAAAAACAAAGCCATGAGGGCCATGCCCAGTTGTCCCTAACAATAAAAAAAAATTATATGAAAAAATGGTGTGAATTTGGTGATATAACCAATAAAAAAAAATTATATGAAAAAATGGTGTGAATTTGGTGATATAACCTGTTTGAGAAGGAATTTCTGAGACCTTACGCAAAGCACTATTAACATCTGAAATGTCATTTAAAACTTTTTCTCACTGTTTTCTCATACCTCTGCCTTTTCAAATAAGATTGGAGATATTTAGAAAACAAATCATAATCATCCAAAATTTCTATAAAAATAAGTGGTGTGAATTTTGTGATATAACCCATTTGGGATGAATTTTCGGGACCTTCTACAGAGAATTATACATCTGAAATGTCAATTAAACTTTGCATCACTTTTTTCATACCTCTTCTTTTAAAAATATGTTTCGAGATCGTCTGGAAAGAATCGTCATCATCCAAATTTCTATGAAAAAGTGGTGAATTTTGTATTATAACATCTTTGGGCAAGAATTTTCAGGACCTTCTGCAGAGCGATAAACATCTGAAATGTCTGTTAAAACTTTTTGTCACGTTCTTCATACCTCCACCTTTGAAATTAAGTTTCGAGATCCTTAGGAAAAAACATAATAATCCAAAATTTCTATGAAAAACTGGTGTGAGTTTTGTTATATAATCCATGTGGGAATGAATTTTTTGAGCCTTTAGCACTATAAACATCTGAAATGTCAGTTAAAACTTTTCCTCACTTTTATCATACCTCCACCTTTGAAAATAAGTTTCAAGATTCTTAGAAAAGAATCATAATTATCCAAAATTTCAAAGAAAAATTAATGTGAATTTTGTGATATATCCCTTTTGGGATGAAATTTTCGAGACCTTGGGCAGAGCACAATAAACATCTAAATTTTCAGCTAAAACTTTTTGTCACTTATTCATACCTTGAACTTTGAAAATAAGTTTCGAGATCCTCAAGAAGGTATCGTAATCATAAAATACTTCTATGAAAAAATGGTGTGAATTTTGTGATATAACACCTTTGGGGAAGAACTTCCAGGACCACCCGCAAAGCACTATAAATATCTGAAATGTATGTTTAAACTTTTCGTCAATTTTTCATACCTCCACCTTTGAAAATGAGTTTCGATATCCTTAGTAAAGAATCATAATCATCCAAAATTTCTATGAAAAAGTGGTGTGAGTTTAGTGATATAGCCCTTTAATTTGGGAAGGAATTTGCAGGACCTTCCGAAGAGCACTATAAACATCTGAAATGTCTGCTAAACTTTTTCATCACTTTTTTCATACCTTCACCTTTTAAAATAAGTTTCGAGATGCTCATGAAAGAATCATAATCATAAAAAATTACTATCAAACATTGATGTGTATTTTGTGATATAACCCCTTTGGAAAAGAATTTTCGAACCTTCCGCAGAGCACTACATACGTCCGAAATGTCAGTTAAAACTTTTTGTCACTTTTTTCATACATTAAACTTTGAAAATAAGTTTCGAGATCCTTAGATAAGAATCGTAATCATTAAAAATTTCTATGAAAAAGTGTTGGGAATTTGGTGATATAACCCATTTGGGAAGGAATTTCGGCGACCTTATGTAGAGCACTTTAAAAATCTGAAATGTCAGTTAAAACTTTTCGTCATTTTTTTCATACCTCCACCCTTGAAAATAAGTTTCGAGATTCTTAGAAAAGAATCATAATCATCCAAAAATTCTACGAAAAATTGATGTGAATTTTGTGATATATCCCCTTTGTGATATATCCACTATAAACATCTAAATTTTCAGTTAAAACTTTTCGTCACTTATTCATACCTTGAACTTTAAAAATAAGTTTCGAGATCCTCAAGAAGGTATCGTAATCATAAATATTTTTATGAAAAAGTGGTGTGAATTTTGTGATATAACACCTTTGGGGATGAACTTCCAGGCCCACCCGCAGAGCACTATAAATATCTGAAATGTTTGTTTAAACTTTTTGTCAATTTTTCATACCTCCACCTTTGAAAATAAGTTTGGAGATCCTTAGTAAAGAATCTTAATCATCCAAAATTTCTATGAAAAAATGGTGTGATTTTTGTGATATAACCCTTTTGGGAAGGAATTTGCGGGACCTTCCGAAGAGCACTATAAACATCTGAAATGTTTGTTCAACTTTTTCATCACTTTTTTCATACCTCCGCCTTTTAAAATAAGTTTCGAGATGCTCATGAAAGAATCATAATCATAAAAAATTACTATCAAACATTGATGTGTATTTTGTGATATAACCCCTCTGGGGAAGAATTTTTGGACCTTCCACAAAGCACTACATACATCGGAAATGTCAGTTAAAACTTTTTGTCACTTTTTTCAAACCTAAAATAAGTTTCGAGATCTTTAGATAAGAATCTTAATCATTAAAAAATTCTATGAAAAAGTGTTGTGAATTTTGTGATATAACCCCTTTCGGAATGAATTTCGTCGACCTTATGTAGAGCACTATAAAAATCTAAAATGCCAGTTAAACTTTTTCATCACTTTTTTCATACCTCCACCCTTGAAAATAAATTTCGAGATCCTCAGAAAAGAATCGTAATCATCCAAAATTTCTAATAAAAAGTGGTGTGAATTTTGTGATATAACCCCTTCGGGAAAAAGTTTCTGAGAGCTCCCGCAAAGCATTATATACATCTGAAATGTCAGTTAAAACTTTTAGTCACCTTTTTCATACCTCCACCTTTGAAAATAAGTTCGAGATTCTCAGGAAAAAATCGTAATCTTCCAAAATTTCTATGAAAACATGGTGTGAATTTTTGTGACCCTTTTGGGAAGAAATTTCCAATGTCTTCCACATAGCATTTTAAACATCTGAAATGTCAGTTAAAAAAATTCGTCAGATTTTTCATACCTTCACCTTTTAAAATAAGTTTCGAGGTCCTCAGGAAAGAATCGAAATCATCCAAAGATTCTATGAAAAAGTGGTGTGAATTTTTTGATATTACCAGTTTGGGCAAGAATTTCTGGAACCTTTCGTAAAGCAATATAAACATCTGAAATGTGTGTTTAAATTTTTCGTCACAGCATACACCTTTGAAAATAAGTTTCGAGATCCTAAAAAAAACTCGTAATCATCCAAAATTTTGATGAAAAAGTTCTGTGAATTTTGTGATATAAGTATAACCTCTTTGGGAAGGAATTTTTGGGACCTTTCGCAGACCACTATAAACATCTCAAATGTCGATTAAAAATTTTCGTCCCCTTCTTCATTCTTCCACCTTTGAAAATAATTTTCGAGATTCTTAGAAAAGAATTGTAATCTTAAAAAATTCTATGAAAAAATGGTGTGAATTTTGCGATCCCTTTGGGAAGAAATTTTTGGGGCCTTCCGCAGAGCACTATAAACATCTGAAATGTCATTTCAAACTATTAGTCTCTTTTTTCATACCTCCACCTACCTTTGACAATAAAGTTTCGAGATCCTTAGAAAATAATCGTAATCATCTAAAATTTCTATGAAAAACTGGTGTGAATTTTATATTATAACCCCTTTGGGAAGAAATTTTCGGGTCATTTCGCAGAGCATTTTAAACATCTGAAATATCAGTTAAAAAAAATTGTCACTTTGTCACTTTTTTCCTACCTCCACATTTTAAAATAAGTTTCAAGATTCTCAGGAAAAAATAGTAATCATCTAAAGATTCTGTAAAAAGAAGTGGTGTGAATTTTGTGATATAACTCATTTGGGCAGAAATTTATGGAACATTCGGCACAGCAATATAAACATTTGAAATGTCTGTTTAAACTTTTCGCACATTTTTTAATACCTTCACCTTTGAAAATAAGTTTCTAGATCCTTAGTAAAGAATCAAAATCATCCAAAATTTCTATGAAAAAATGGTGTGAATTTTTTTATATAACACCTTTGGGATGCAGAGCACTATACACATCTGAAATGTCGATTAAAACTTTTTGTCTCTTTTTTCATTCCTCCGCATTTGAAAATAAGTTTCTAGATCCTATGAAAAAAATCGTATTCATTCAAAATTGCTATGAAAAAATGGTGTGAATTTTGTGATATAACCTCTTTGGGAAGAGATTTTTGGGCCTTCCCCAAAGCAGTATAAACATCTCAAATGTCAGTTAAAATTGTTTGTCTTTTTTTTCATACCTCCACCTTTGAAAATAAGTTTCAAGATCCTTAAGAAATAATTTTATTCATCCAAAAATTTTATGAAAAACTGGTGTGAATTTTGTGATATAACCCCTTTGGAAAGAAATTTTTGGGTCCTTCCGTAGAACATTTTAAACATTTGAAATGTCAGTTAAAAAATTTTGTCAGTTTTTTCATACCTCCAACTTTGAAAATAAGTTTCAAGATCCTTAGGAAATAATCGTAATCATCCAAAATTTGTATGAAAAACTAGTGTGAATATTGTGATATAATCCGTTTGGAAGAAATTTTCGGGGCCTTCCGTAGAGCATTTTAAACATCTAAAATGTCAATTAAAAATTTGTGTCAGTTTTTTCATATCTTCAACTTTTAAAATAAGTTTCGAGGTCATCAGAAAAGAATCGAAGTCATCCAAAATTTCTATGAAGAAGTGGTGTGAATTTTGTGATATTACCCGTTTGGGCAGGAATTTCCGGAACCTTCTGTAGAGCAATATAAACATCTGAAATGTCTGTTTAAACTTTTCGTCACAGTTTTTAATACCTCCACCTTTGAGAATAAGTTTCGAGATCCTCAGAAAAAAATCGTAATCATCCAAAATTTCGATAAATTTATTTAGTAAATTTTGTGATATAACCCATTTGGGAAGGAATGTTTGGGACCTTCCCCACACCACTATAAACATGTGAAATGTCGATTAAAATTTTTCGTCCCTTTTTGTTTCGAGATCCTTAGAAAATAATAGTTATCTTAAAAAATCCTTGAAAAAATTGTGTGAATTTTGTGATATAACTCCTCAGGGAAGAAATTTTTGGGGCCTTCTGCATAACACTATAAACATCTGAAATGTCTGTTTAAACTTTTCGTCACAGTTTTTAATACCTCCACCTTTGTGAATAAGTTTCGAGATCCTCAGAAAAAATCGTAATCATCCAAAATTTCGATAAATTTATTTAGTAAATTTTGTGATATAACCCATTTGGGAAGGAATGTTTGGGACCTTCCGCACACCACTATAAACATCTGAAATGTCAGTTAGAATTGTTTGTCTCTTTTTTTCATACCTCTACCTTTGAAAATAAGTTTCATGATCCTTAGGAAATAATTTTAATTCATCCAAAATTTCTATGAAAAACTTGTGTCAATTTTGTGATATAACCCCTTTGGGAAGAAATTTCTGGGTCCTTCCGTAGAACATTTTAAACATCTGAAATGTCATTAAAAAAGTTCGTCAGTTTTTCATACCTCCAACTTTGAAAATAAGTTTCAAGATCCTTAGAAAATAATCGTAATCATCCAAAATTTCTATGAAAAATTGGTGTGAATTTTGTGATATAACTCTTTTGGGAAGAAATTTTTGGGGCCTTCCGTAGAGCATTTTAAACATCTGAAATGTCAATTAAAAATGTTTGTCAGTTTTTTTTATACCTCCACCTTTTAAAATAAGTTTCGAGTTCCTCAGGAAAGAATCGAAATAATCTAAAGTTTCTATGAAAAAGTGGTGTGAATTTTGTGATATTACCCGTTTGGGTAGGAATTTCTGGAACCTTCCGTAGAGGAATATAAATATCTCAAATGTATGTTTAAACTTTTCGTCACAGTTTTTAATACCTCCATTTGGGAAGGAATGTTTGGGACCTTCCGCACACCACTATAAACATCTGAAATGTCGATTCAAATTTTCCGTCACTTTTTTCATTCCTCCACCTTTGAAAATAAGTTTCGAGATCCTTAGAAAAGAATCGTTATCTTAAAAAATTCTATGAAAAAAATGGTGTGAATTTTGTGATATAACTCCTTTGGGAAGAAATTTTTGGGGCCTTCTGCAAACATCTGAAATGTCAGTTAAAATTGTTTGTCTCTTTTTTCATACCTCCACCTTTGAAAATAAGTTTCAAGATCCTTAGTAAATAATTTTAATAATCCAAAATTTCTATCAAAAACTGGTGTGAATTTTGTGATATAACCCATTTAGAAAGAAATTTTTGGGTCGTTCCGTAGAACATTTTAAACATCTGAAATGTCAGTTAAAAAATTTCGTCATTTTTTCATACCAACAAAACTTTGAAAATAAATTTCAAGATCCTTAGGAAATAATCGTAATCATCCAAAATTTCTATGAAAAACTAGTGTGAATTTTTTGATATAAACCACTTTGGGAAGAAAGTTTCGGGGCCTTCCGTAGAACATTTTCAACATCTGAAATATCAATTAAATTTTTTTGTCAGTTTTTTCATACCTTCACCTTTTAAAATAAGTTTCGAGGTCTTAAGAAAAGAATCGAAATAATCCAAAGTATCTATGAAAAAGTGGTGTGAATTTTGTGATAAATCCGTTGGAAGTATGGCTCGCTCGCGTGACAGTCAAATGTGGACATAAATGTGATAGGTTTTTTATGGGCTGGCTGTTCAAAGCTCACAATGGGTTGGGCCAAATCAAGAAAGGAGAGAGATGGGGCATAAAATCTGGGCCTGGGCTGAAATTTTGATGGCCGACCATTGGAGCCCACTTTTCGATTGAAATATGCATTTTGATTTGTATAAAGAATCCTTATTAAGGATAATGTTTCTAAGGTTCCTAACCACCGAACATAAGTAACTTATAATGTGTAGCTTATGCTAAGGTTTTGCTAAGCCCTTGTTTGGTTCAACCAAAATTAACCTAACTAAAGAAAGCCATTGATTATTGTTTATGATTAGGTCAATTGGAAGGACTAAATTTCCCAACTTCAAACCTCTATTCCAATTATTGTATTTTACTTTCAACCCAAGAAACTTACTTTTTCAACATGGGTTCAACCCAATTGATTGGTTATGAAAATTGGTTACTTAGGATATGATTAGATTAGGGTTTTAATAATTCATCCGAAAATTATAGGCATCGAGTTTTATCTATAATAATAATGTACGATAGAAATGTATAGTACCGATTGTACTTGAGTATGACATAAGCATAGCTCAACCGACATAGGTGTTAACTAATGATCAAAAGATCAGAGGTTCAATCCTCCCCGCATTATTTAACATCTCAATATTTTATGTTATCCAACTTGAGCATTTCAGACATACTTTTTTATCAAAATGTTAGAAGTTCGAAACTTTATCTTTACATGTTGAATTTAAAAAAAAAAAATGTTATAACATAGGGGCGAATTTCTACCTTTAAAAGTGGCACCATAAGCTTTGAAGGGTTGGTACAATAAAAAGGTGCAGTCACATTGGTTGTGTAATTTAGGGTACAAATTTTGTGATGGGCACCTACTTTGGAAGGGAATGATTTAATAAATATGGATCTTTATAGTGTGATCTATAAACTATATTGGCTAGAGACTATATAGTACTGTTGTAGGACATAGATTATTGATTAAAAAAGGAATCAACTATATATTTTTGAAAAATAAAACAAATGTAGAATAATTGAAGTTGATTCCATTCAATCTTTTTTTTTAAGAGGTTACGGGTAAAACCACTTAGGAAAGGTCCACCAAAGAACAAAGTCCAATCTATCGAGAAGGATTGAGAGAGAAAGAGAGTCGACTCCTTAAGTTAGGCTTGACCTAATGAAGAGGCAGACCCCCCTTTGGGGTCGGCTCGGCCAAATAGAGAGGTCGACTCCCTTGGAATCAACTCGACCAAGTGAAGAGGTTGATCCCTTCGAAGTCGACTCGGCCAAACGAAGAAACCGATCCCTTCGAGGTCGGCTCGGCCAAACGAAGAGACTGATCCTCTCGAGGTCAGCTTGGCCAGGTATAGAGGCTGACCCCCTTGAGGTCGGTTGAGCAAAGTGAGGTGGTCTACCTCATGAAGTCGGCCAGTTTGGAAACGCCTCCTCCCGGACTTTTACGTCATCCTTGTAACGCCCGAGAGTTATTATCAACAAAATGACCCGTTTAATTGTGAAAAATGTTCACAAACGGTCACTTGGAAGATTTATATAAGAAGAAAGTTGAGAAGAAGAAAAATGAATTTTTCCATATTCATCTCTCTCAATATACTAACTTGAGCGTTGAAGTGCATGTGGCAAGTGTCAGACCGGTCTTAGCTCAGTCCCTTGTTTTCTTTGATATTGCAGGTCAAAGATTGTTCCACATCAAGTATCAAATTCATCGTTGGTACCAAAAATTGGTATCAACCGAAGAAATTCAATCTATTAACATTATTTAAATTACAAGTTTAGTCCATAAACTTTTATGTTTGTGTCTAATAGATCCTTAAACTTAAAAAATGTCACCTTAAACTTTAAATTTTGTGTCCAATAAGTACTTGACTTTACAATTTCAAGTCAAGGTCAATTGTCAGTTAAAAAAAATGTTCAAAAAAATTTAAATGCGCCAATCACTTTCAATAAATTTATTGAACCTAAAATTAAAATTTTGTATCTAACAGGATATTAAATTTTCAAATTTTCAATTTTGTGTACAACAAATTTATGAAATTTAAAAAATATCGATTAAGTCAATGACCTATTAAACATAAAATTAAAAATTCCATAATTTATTACATAAAATCGAAAGTTTAGAGACTTATTACACACCTTTTAAAGTTTAAAGATCTATTATAAATGATTTAAAATTTAGGAACCTATCTGACACAAACCTAAAAGTTTTCGGATTAAATTTGTAATTTAATCGCTATATATATATGACCGGAAAAAAAACTTTATGCAACTACTCAAAAAAAAAAAATTGTTACTTTTAGAAAATAATTTTCCTAAGGAACAATTGTACTAAACATTTATCATTGTTAACTAAAGAACTATGTCATTTAAAAGTAAAGGCCTTCAAAAACTTTAGATTAAAAAAATTGTTTAGGCCAAATGAGTTGAATTGATAAAAGTATTATCAAGAAAATGAGAACAAAAAGTTTTTTATTTAATTAAAACAATTACATTCAAAACAAAAATCTTTTTTATAAAAATGAAATTAATTGTGAGAATTGGACCATAAGATAAGTTAGGTTAGGTGTATAATCAATTTGCTTTCTCTTTGTTTTGGGTCACAATCACCCTAATCATTTGGAGAGTACCCTTTTCTTCATCATTTTTTTTTAAAGGTAGGTCCCATTATTTTAACATATACTTTTAAAAATAAATAATAAGTATTTGGCCTGTTTTTTGCAACGGTATTTTAATTAATGCGAGAATTGAACACATGACCTCTTAATCAATGACACAACCTTATGTCAATTGAGCTATGTTCGATTTGGCTGGAAATCGCTCGTTAACATCACAAAACTTTCTTTATAAAAGTTTTTGAGAATTGATTGTCATTCATGAATATAAGTTCATTTTTTTTTTATTTTTTTTTTCAAAGGTATACCTCTTGGTCAAAGCACAATCTTATGTCTTGAACTATGTGGGCCAGTCACTTTTTATTCCTTCTCTTTCACATTTTTTTATTTTTTATTTTTTTAACAAATGTGAGAGAGAGAAATTATTCTAAATATATTATAATTTATATTACAATGTAACATTTAAAATATGTATAACACATCCAAAATATTTATGTAACTAGTTTCAAAAAATTATTGTATAGTCAAACTGTGAGTATAGCTCAATTGGTATAAGGTTGTGTCCATTGACTAAAAAGTGTACCTGTGAATAGGGAAAAAAATTTAACTCAAGAGTTGGTAGGAGCGATGGATTAAAAATCTTTTTTCGAAAGAAAATTGGGCCATTCCGATCCTTGAAGCTCAGGCGATTTGCGCTAGTTTAGAATCTCTTCCGCCTTCTGACCACCGTCCTGTGGTGGTAGAATAATCTGACTGTCTATACTTGATTAAACTCATCAACAAAGAAACGGAGGACCTCACAGAAGTCAGGATGTTTGTCGAATAAATTTGGCGTCTGGCTTCGGAGTGTAGTGCCATTTCTTTTGTGTTCATTCCGCGTTGTCAAAACGGTGTTGCCCATAAGATGGCTCATGTTGGGTATTTCAGAAGAATGGAGAGGGAGTCCATCCAAGTGGCTCTTCGAAATTCTGATGAAGGACTCTTTAGCCGCCCCTAATCTCTACACAAATTAATATTTAGAAAAATGCATACATATTTTCGGTGCAAAATTATTCTAATTTCATTTAGAGAAATTAATTTTTTTTTTAAGAATTTTGATAATATAATGAAGAAAAGGTCAATTTTGGGAACCGACCAAAAGCGCGCGTGCAAAAGCAAAAATCAACGGCCAGCATGCCCCGCGCGTCAAGTCGCCCTCGCATGAGGAAAATAGTCTATAAAGTATAAACTTTTTTTTTCTTTTTTAAAAACTATATTTGAAATAAATAACTACAATCATTTTTCTAAATATTAACCTTTGCTTAGTGATTCTTTTTCTCCATTTTTCACTTTTAAAGAATCTTAGCTATATTTCAAAAACAAAAATCATTTATCTCAAATTACTTTTTACCGTTAGTTCGATACGGTCAGCAAATCAGAGTCTAAGAGTGAAGCGTCCTAATGGGATATAGAGCAACGCTCCAAAAAAAAAATCTTGCATTTTACTATCCGTTTCATTTTGTCATTAAAAAGGGTGTCATATATAAATTTTCTAATAACTTCAGCCGCCCCTAAACTGTCATTGTTATAATTCTCTCATATTCGTAATACATTTGTTCCTCCTTCTGTCCATAGACATAACTAACACGACGTTAGTGAACTACGTAAATTCTGTGTCGATTTGTTTTTGTACTTTTATTCTTTGTTATTCGATTCTATCTTAACACAAATTAAAGTCATGTTATCTGATAGATAATGTCAAAATTGTGAGTTAGGTAGGGAAACATGCATTTAACTTTTATTTCGAATCATCAACTTGTAAAAACACTTAAACGAATGCACTATGCTTAGAGTGACAATAACGTAGTGAGTTAAGTTGTGCGTAGAAATGACTCTATAATAAATTAAACCAAACTTGAATTCAATAAATCATTTGATTTGACGTACTATAATATCTACATGTTCGAACATATCAAGTTTACAAACCGATCGAGCGGGGAGGCAACGGGAGGGACGAGGAGGCAGCGGGGTGGTCCACGGTGGCCGGAACAAAAGGCTGACACACAACCATTGGGCTGAGAAAAAGTCAGCCAGCCAGCCCCAGCCTGTCGTCCGGTCCACTTCCCCCAAAGCCCCCAATCATGCAAATGATTTTTACACCACGTGGCAATCTGTCATTCCCCTTTTCCTTTTTCCTCAACTCCAAATTTCTCCAATAATGGAAAATTATTTTTCATCTCCTTTAATGAGAAAAATTAATAATAATTACAATTTTATATCAAACTCTAATTACCATTAAAAAAAAATCTCACTTTGGGATGAAAAATATCAGATTATAGCATTTCTTTTAATTCTTAAGTTGAAATGTCTTAAATCTGTTATTATGATCGACTAGTTCGGTATCGAGGCAATGCCCCTAAAAAAAATTCAATTTGAATTTTATTTTTTTTGTTTTAGGTTTTTGCCTATTTTGTATTATGTCATTAGAAATGTGTCATATATAAATCTTTTAATGACTTCGGCCGCCTTTAGTCTGTCATTTGTAATTCTCTCATATTCGTAATAATAATGTTCTCTCTCTTCTGTCTGTGGACGTAGCTAACACGACGTTAATGAATCACGTAAATCTGTGTCGATCTTTCTTTTGCGCTTATATTTTGTTCTTTATTATTTGATTCTATCGTAACATCTTCCTAGTGAGTTTTCACTTCTATATAATTAAGTATCATAATTTTTATTTTTTATTAAAAAAAACTAACGATTATTAGTTGTTACATAATTTCATGTCATTCATCGATTTGACCAAATACTTTCCTATTCAATTGTTTGGTCATTTATTAGAATGCATATAAACAATAATGTTTGAATTTTATTCTTTTGATACAGTGAAATGACATCACAAAGAGACGACATCACTTTTAACGATTATTCAAACTTTCGAAGTATAGATTACGTTATATCTAACTATATAGAACAGTAAAACGAGAATATTTAAATAATTCGGTTGAATTGATGGAACAAGAATTAGAGAGCAAATAGGGCTATAAAAGAAGCTAGGTTACATGCCCATGTGCCACATGATAAAAAATAAAAATAAAGTAAACATTTTATCTTTTCCAAGTCAAATTTTTGGGTACGAATAATGTCCTGATTTGCTATTTGGTCTGATTGCCAGCTTGTATGTAAGAAGATAAAGCATTGCTTCTCACTTACAATAGGAGAAAAAGGTAAGAAAACAAAGAAGAATAAGAAGCTCTCTAAAAGTGGACAAGGGTAGTTTGGGTATATTTATTTTGTTTTTGTGTGTTAGGATAAGTCGATATTAAGTACGATATTGTCTATTGTGAATTTAAATTTATATAGATAGAATCTAATAGGGATGCCAATGGGGCGGGTGGGGTCGGGATGGACTCTCCATCCCCCAGAAATTTGTCATCCTCATCCCGCTCTGTTTCCCGTTTCGAGAAGTCGGGGTCGGAAAATCTTCGTTCGGGGATCGGGTCCCTGCAGAAAAAAATCTTCGTTTCTTTTTTTATTTTTTAATTTTTTTTTTTTAAATAAATATATTAAAATTGTGTATCGTTAAAATTAGTATTATTATTGTTTTATTTATTTAAAACTAATTATAAGAATTTTTTTAACATTTTTATTATAAATTTAGTAAAAATATTATTATATTATGAAATTAATTAAAAATATATATATAAACTGACAGTAAATAATTTAAAAAAATAATAATATATAAAATATTACTATTTTATATAAATATAATATATATTTTTTTAAAAAAATTAATAAAAATTAATCGGGACGGGTTCGAGACCGGGGATGGGGATCCGAATAAAATCTCTGGTTTTACCCCGTACCCGGTCAAACCGAGAATTTTCTGACCCGATTGGGTCGGGGACCCGACTCCGCGGAGAATTTTGTCATCCCTAGAATCTAACGTGTATTTCGTAGTTGAAATTTAATATGTAGTTAAGTTTTTCATCTCTTAACATACTTAAATATTGATGTGACATGTTAATTTAACTAATAACCAGTAATTATTTAGTATAACACTTAACTCGTTAATATATATATATATATATTTTCGACCAAGATGTTAAATATTTAAATTTCTCAGTTTCACATTTTGTTTTTTAACTTAAAAAGAGTTAAACGCATTAATAACATGTAGCATAAAAAAATTGAAGTAATGGTTAAATGGGTATGTCACCTCAACATTTAAACAGTAAAATAATCGAAATTAGAAGTTTGGAGGCTTAATTGAAACATTTCAAATTAGAAGTTTGGAGGCTTAATTGAAAACATTTCAAAGTTCAAATATTAAAAATTGGGAATTAAATTTGTGGTTTTATATATATATACTTCAACATCTTTCTTAGAAGCATTCGCCATCCTTGGCAATTATTAACTTACATAATGGAGGACCATCGACACTCTTTAAACAATTTTATTCATTTTTTTGTTCTCCCTTTTGAGTGTGATTGAATGGTGAGAGAGACCCAACTTAGACATAACCATAAGATATTATGTGAAGTTTTCTATTATATATATTCTTTATAGTGAAAACTACATGATTTATAGAAAGACAAAACCTCATCAAAGTAAGAACAACTTTGCATACTAGTTTCTAGTGTTCTTTCTTTTTCAAAGGAATAATGAATCCATTTTAATCATACTTCATTCTTAAACGAGTTGAACAATATCTCGAAGAGAGGATTCGAATCTATAATCTCTTAATTAGGGTATACATTTCTTTTAGTTCATGAGTCAGAGATCGAATCATCTACCTTTTAGATAGTAGCTGTTGTAATTTCTTGAATGTGTTATGACCCTTTACGACGGGACGATACGGAGGTCTCGCTGGTAGGAGTATGGGGGCAACGCCCCTAAAGGAAAAATCTGATTTGGGTTTTTACTTATCTGTTTTGGGCTTTGGCTCATTTTGTATTAGGTCATTGGAAATATGTCATATATAAACCTTCTAATGACTTCAGCCGCCCCTATTTGTTCATTTGTAATTCTCTGCTATTTCGTAATAATAGTGCTCTTTCTTCTGCCCGTAGAGGTAGCTAACACGACGTTAGTGAACCACGTAAATCTGTGTCGTTCTTTTGCGCTTACTTATTCTTTATTGTTGATTTATGGTAACAGTAACTAGTGTATTATCCATTAAGCTATGCTCGGATTAACAAAATTTAGGTGGTAATAATAATACATTTTAAATTGTTGCACAAGTACAAGATCGAACCTCCACTATGACAAGCAGGAATAATACTCACCACTATACTACAATGACTCGTTTCTAGAGTTCTCTTTTCTCATTACTTTTTCTTTTTTCACCGTTAATTTGTGTATCAATCATTTTAACAAATATAAGATTCAAATAACCTATATGCATTTTGTAATATTCCAAATTAGATCAAACATCTCCAAACATATTATTATTATTTTTTAATAAACAATTGGTGTTATCTATATAAGAGAATTCATTAATCAAACTTACAAAAAATTATATATAATGAATTATTTTTCTTTTCAAGCTTACTATCACTTCCATCACTTTTGCAATTTTTGTAAAGATTACATCACTAACAATAGTCAAACTTTTTACCTCAAAGAAGTACTTGACAATTATCGACTCATTTGTGGGTACTTTTGACAAACATTTACTTAAACATCTATAAATAGATACTCAAATTCATTTATTATGAATTAAAAATAGAAAAAAAAAAAAAAAAAAAATCCCCTAAATAAGAATGAGAAATTCAAATAAAATAATAAAAACCTCTATTGACCACAAGGTCAATTCCCCAAGTTTATCCAACCACCATTTTCATGCACATTAAACTTCCACACAACCCTACAAATTCCCATTTTGCCCTTCTTGTAAAATCATTACAAACTAAAAATAAAAATTAAGATAACAAAAAAAAAACGAAAATAAAATAAAATAAAATAAGTTGAAGAATTGGACCACTCCTTCAATCAAACCAACTACTTAGCCCTTTTTTTTTATGCACATTTTGAAGTGGACCCCACCATGTGAGCCTTTAACCGCCTTCGTTTGCTTTTTCTTTTTCTACGGCGTCACTCTCGGCGGCGTTCTAGACTCCGCCGGCGGCGTGTTGACGTCAGATCCTTTCGATGGGTCATCGGAAGACTGGCGCAACCCGTCGTCGGTCTCACTCCTGTGACTGTTCATATCTTCGATCATCCGTACAACTTCTGCCATCGCCGGCCGCTGATCGGGGACCGTCGAAACGCAGGACATTGCGATCTGCAGCAACTGAACCATCTCTTCTTCGATGTTGTGGAATCGCAACAATTCTGCGTCGAAAACCTCCGCCGTCCATTCCTCCCGGACGACGGATTGGACCCACCGGGGAAGGTCGATTCCGTCCTCGCCGAGGGACTGCTGGTTCGGAGCTTTTCCGGTCAAGAGCTCGAGGAGGAGAACGCCGTAGCTGTAAACGTCGGATTTGAAAGTGACTTTTCGGGTTTCGACGACTTCCGGTGCTCGGTAGCCGGCGACGCGGTTGGGCGGCGTGGCGGTGCCGAAAACTGGGTTGAGGCCGAAATCGGAGAGGCAGGCGTCGTGGTCTGGCCGGAGAAGGATGTTGGAGGATTTAATGTTGCCGTGAACCACCTTGCCGGCGAGGTGGAGATGGGCTAGTCCTCTGCCGACGCTTAGTGCTATTCTTATTCTTGAATCCCAGTCCAGCGGTGTCCTGCCGGAGCCTCTGCTTCCTGTCCCATGAAAAAGAGTTTACCAAAAAGATCAACTTAAACTTTTGAGTTTAGAGGTAATTTAACGTGTTATCATAATCGAATTTTAATTTAACGTGTTATCATAACCGGAGTATTTACAAGTATTTTATTTAAACTTCAACTTCAAAGAAGTAGTACATGTCCATTACGGCCGAGCTCTACTCACTTTGACGGTGTATTGCGGGTTTGTCATCTTAAACTTAAAAATCTTAAATTTAAGATTATAATTAAGGAGTGTTTGGTACACCAACTTAGAGTTTGGTGAACTGAGTTATTATAACTTAATCTACATTTGGTCCACCGACTATTATAATGGTCAAGTAACCCTAATAACTTCAATAATAATTATAATAACTCACGCCTCAAACACTCTCTAAAAAAGATTTTCTAAGCAATCAAATGTATTAAAGTCAAACAATTATCCCTTGAGAATAGTTGAGATACGTCACAAACTAACTCAAACACTTACAGGTGCTAAAAAAAGAAAAAAGTTTGGACTTCAAAAACATATGGTTTAAAAAAAATATGTAAATTTGTATAGTATGTTTATTTTAGTTAAATAACAACAAAAATCTACTTGTTCCAGTATAAATTGGAATTTAACCGACACTGACTTGCTTCACAAAACATCTTATTTTTCTAAAAATTCAGTTATCAATTATTTTAAAAGCTACCGCAATCCAAAATTCATATTTTCACCCTAAACATTTTTGGTAATATCATTTTCAATCCAATTAAGATTGATTATCACTTGTTTGAATCTCGAACAGTGACAGTTTATTATGAAACTTTCCAAGGAAATGAGTAATTAGTTGATCTAAGCAGAACCCATATCAGGAAAATGAAAATCAATGGTTTAAATTTCGAATTATTTACTTTTCCTAAGATTTATGTAAAGGGAAAATCGAGTGGGGACTTTTTGGAAAAGGGAAAAAACAATAGCACTGCCAAATTGTACTGGAAAAAAGGCATTTTTGCCATTATCATTTCAGAACTGGCAGAAGCAAAGTGAGACCTGTGTTAAAGCCTAAAGCCAAGGCTTCAATTATACGTTTCAAAGTTTCTACGGGTATTATTGAAACGAGACTCATAATTCATGGACATTTTCTATAATCTAGCCCGACCTAAAGCTAAGGCTTCAATTATACGTTTAAAGTAACAAAAAAGAAAAAGAGGAGAAAAAAAAAAACTTGTCACCAACTTTGAGCTACAAAAAATCAACAACACTCCAGTGAGTCACTCATTTTTCTAAAGCTTTCTTTATTCACAAGCCTTCTTTTTTTCTTTGTTTTTTGGGTCATCATAGAAAAAACCACCCCAAGGTTTGCATCTCAAGGAAAAAAGAAGTAAATTATATGCAAAAGCAAAAAAGTAAATTATCCTTTTAATCATGTCATAAATTATATTATAACGGTGAAAATGAGGAGTTTTTGTACGGATGATCCATTCTTCGACGTGAGATTTTTTAACACAATTTTTAAAAACTGATGTTTTTTTATCTTCTCTCGTGATAAGCAAGTGCACAAAGTCTAAGCAAGTGCACAAAGTCTGTAGTATCCTTCACTGAACACGATCACGAGACATGTGACTTTTCACAAAGAGAGGGCATTTGATTATCACGAGAAAGTAAAAAAAAAAAAAACATAAAATTTCAAGGAAAGATAAAAAAGTTCGGGAGGGTCATCCGTAAATAACACGTGAAAATGGTAATAAAGATGGTAAAAGAGGGTAGAATTGCAAAATTTAAGAGAAATAAATAAAACATGAAATGTCAAGAATGTCTGAGTAAAAACTAAGAATGTCTCTCGACAGTGTTGAATTAAAGCAACTGCACTTTTGAGCTGGTCGGCATTAAACTTATACTTAATTAAAATCTATTAATTATTCAAATAAATACAAAAAAAAAAAAAAAAAAAAAAAAGCCTGGATTTTTAATTAATATGGAAGTTTCAATATTGCTAATTTTGTTATACTTTTTGGCCATCACTACATGGTCATAATGTGAACTCTTGAACAAAAAGCCACCCCATGCGCTGTCTGTCATCTATTTTTCTAATTTTTCTCTCAAATTATCATTTCTTTTTTTAAATTAAAGTTTCTATCATCCTAAAGTATTTGTTTCTTTTGAATTTATTCAAAAAAAAAATTAAACCCTAATTTTTCTATAGGTATTCTATTTTCATGTCCTAAACTATTTTAGTTGAGTAGTTATAGAGTGAGGAATCAAACCATCAACTTTGAGGTATTAACTGATGTCTTATTCATTGAACTATGTTCCAATTAACTTCATATACTAAACCTTTTTATTTTGTAGGTTCAAATTCTTACTTATCCAAATATTCAACAAAAAGACATTTTTAACCAAAATTATTCAACATTTACCTTGTTTTTAAGGGTTGATTGCATAAATAGCAATCATGTCCAAAATAATAACAAAAATAGCCAAATTTAAAACATTTTGCAAATATAGCAAAAAAAAATTAGTGACTATCACTGATAGACTAGTATCGTTGGTATATTTGACTGTTATCGTTAATATATGACTATCACTGATACTATCATTGATAATCACTAGTGATAGTCACTGACAAAATTCTATAAAAAAAACTGAGTTGATAGTAGTCAGCGATAGACCATACTATGAGTAATAGAAATTGTCATATTTATAAAAAAAAAATTAAAAAATTACTGTATTTTTAATTATTCTACTCTAAATTAACATATTTATAATTTCTCTTATTTTAAAGGTTTAAATAAAAATATAACATACCTACTACAATAAATTATTATAAAACGAAGTTCAACACACGAGTTAAAATAAGCCAATAAGAATTGTTTAACGTCAAATGCATTTATTTATTTATTTTTTTTTTTTTTTTAAGGATGCGAAGTTTTAATACACACCTTATACTTATAGTATTAGAAAAAAACAAGAAAAAAAAAGTTAGACACAAATACTTATAAATTTGATGCCGTCAACATGAAAATAACTCAACTGATGTAATGTATAAATTATTGACCTGACTCTCAGTCCCAAATTCTACTCCAGCCCACTTTTAAAAAAATAAAAAAATAAATTCAATTTTTTTTTTTCCAAAAAAACCAATTAAATAAAAAATTGACCTATAAATTTAAATTAAAAAAAAGAAGGGGACTTAAATCCCAAGCTTCAATGTAGTCAATTACTACTTTCACAAACAACAATGCAAGCAAAAAAATATATATATAAAAAAAAAAAAAAAAAAAAAAAAAAAAAAAAAAAAAAAAAAACAGAGAAGAAAAAGAAGAAGAAGAAATGGTAGTGTACTGACCGTGAAGACTCGCCGACAAACTTCCGGTGGGGATATAATCATAAACCAGCAATTTCTCATCTTTAGAGAAGTAAAATGCTCTGAGAGGAACCACATTTTCATGTTTAATTTTCCCCAAAATCTCCATTTGCGTATCGAATTCCTTCTTCGTCACCACCACATCCTTCAGTCTTTTCACCACCACCGTCGTCCCTTCTTCCAGCACCGCCTTGTACGACGTTCCGACACTACCTTTCCCCAACACCTCCGCCGAAGCCCTCAACAGATCCTCCAAATCGAAGTTGTAAATCCCTCCTTCCAAGAACACCAGCTTGTTCCTCTCCCCCGCCTCCACCGACCCTCCGGTAATGTCGTCTTTCGACGACGACGTCCCCGCCTCTGCTGCCGGAATCGATCTTGTCGCTACTGTTGCTGCAGATGGCTTCTGGGTCTTCGCGGGGTTTTGCCGGGTGCGACGGCGGATGCAGAGGATCAGGATGAGGAGGAGGAGAAACGCGGCGAAGATCGCTCCGATTACGATTCCGATTATCGCCGCCGTGGAGAGCTTCTTCGATTTTCTTCCGGTGAGCGGTGGATTTTGCAATGGAGACGGAGAGATTGGGTTGCATGAGGGGAATGGTCCGCCGCAGAGATCTAGATTTCCGGCGAAGGAGGAAGCGGGGAATTTCGCTAACGAATTCGGAATCGAGCCGTTGAGTTTGTTATTCGAGACGTTGAAGTTTGTTAAATTAACAGCCGAGATCGTCGGGAGTGAACCGGAGAAGCCATTACTCTGCAAGAAAATCCCACTCAAGTGAGTCAGATTGTCAACCGCCGCCGGAATCGGACCGGAAAAATCGTTCATCGACAAATCCAGCCGAGTTAGACGAGTCAACCGAGTCAAACTCGGCGGAAACTCGCCGGAGAAGGCATTATCCTGAAGATACAAATTCCGCAGCATTATCAAATTGGAAAAATCCGACGGGATCTCACCGGAGAGACGATTCGACCGGAGGCTGAGAACTCGGAGCTGAGTCAATTTCCCTAAGGTGTTAGCCGGAATCGGACCGACGAGGCCAACGCCGGGCAAACGAAGGGCATAAACAAACGACTGATTCGAATTGCACTCAACGCCGATCCAATTACAAATAGAATTAGAAGAATTCCATTGAACCCGATTCTCATGAGGAGCTCTAGAGAGGAAATCGAGAAGGGCTTGTTTATCCTGAGTCGGCTCCGAGTCGACCCACTGAGTCAGAACAAGAAAAACAACAACAAAAACAGAGCAAAGAGAGATTGCAGGAGCCATTGTCGATTTACAGAGAAAAAACAGAGCTATTATATGGAAAACCCAGAAATGGTTTCCCGGCGAGAAGCCATGGGAGAGAGAGAGAGAAATGGGGGTAGTGAGAGAAAGGGGAAGGAGGGAGGTTTTTGTAGAGAGAGAAAGAGGGATTTGGAGGACGAAGAATGGCCCACGAAAGTTATTAAAAAGGAAAAGGTTGAAGAAGAAGAGAAAACAGAGAGAAGTAGTAATGGTGGAGAGTGGCAGGGGAGAGCATTTGGAAACGTTTCTCTGTGTTTTTAATCTTTTTATAAACTGTCGCAGTGAAATCAAAGGAAGAAGATGAAGATGAAAATGAAATACAACGCTTTTTTTTCTTTTCATTCCCACGCGCTCTTTCACTCGTGCATTTTAACCAATACAAGTGGATTATTTTTTATTTTTTTTCTTTTTTTAATAGTTTAACCATGGAGGGATCGGGATCAAACCATCGACTTTGATTAATTGAGGTATAGCTCCAAGACTAGTAAATGTAAGTGTCACCTCTAGGTTCGTATTTTACTTGTATGATGTTTACTTGGGGGACCTCGATCCAAAAGGTATGCCATTGCTACTATCGAAATATACATGTTGCGACTATCACTGATAAGTTGCACATCGAAATTAGAATCCATTGCAAAAACAATTATGTCAATGTCTATTTGCTCTTGATTTACTTGTTCAGACGCTTGAATCTATTCCACTACAAACAATGAAATGTTCGTGTAGAATTATTGCTCTTCTATCTTTAATGTTTGATTTTTTTATTTAATTTAGTTTTTGTGATCTAACAAGTTTTTATTTACTAAATCGAGCATTCTTGAACTGATTATAATATATAATTTCGACCAAGAGGTTAGAGGTTTCAAACTGAGCATAGCTCAATTGACATAAGGTTGTGTTCGTGACTAAGAGATCATGGGTTTTGCAAAAAGATGTTAGAGGTTCGAATCTTTCACCTCACATGATGTGGGCCCTAAATCCCCTGAAATTGAGAAAGGATTATATAAAAAAAAAAAAAAAGTTTTGTTAATCTCGGTCCAGATCCTGATCGAGATTGTCACCGGAATAAGTCAAAAAATATTTTTTTTTGTTAAAATGGTACTATTTATGAAATGTGAGAGTATTTTAATGTTATTTCAAGTAATTACGTTGTAAATTTAGTCCCTATGATTTAGACATAGTTTCAATCTAGTCATATGATCAAGTTAAATCTCATAAATTATTATATAGGATTTTTTTTTTTACACTATGACATTCACATTGTATCTACCTCAATCTAGAGAGATATACTTGAGTGCTAGTTGGGTTGCACCAATTTTTTGTCGCACGTGACCCAACTGCGTGATGTCACGTGGCAAACACCAATGCTAATAAGAAAAAAAAATCCTAGAAAAGTCCTTATAGAGATAAATATATATAATTTCATATGAGATCCCAAAAAATTTCATAGAAGCAACATTTTATAGGTTAGCTTTATGTGGATATATAAACTTTTGGTGCTAAAAATTTAAGAAAAAACTAATAAAAAATATGAAATTTTTATTGGAAGTGCGAAGAGTGTGACCAAAGTCTCACATTCGTTTAGAAGAGGGGAAGATCATGAATATATAAGGAATGACAACATTCTCATTGGTACGAGGTTTTTTGGGTGACCAAAATTTAGATTTAAAGTGGACTAAACCCTAAACCATGTGGGTTTAGGCTCAAAGTGGACAATATAGTTTTGAAATTTTAAAATGCAGAATTATATTTAAAATGATAAAAAAATTAATAAATAAAATATTTCATGTTATAAACTCAATTATCCTTATTAAATTAAAATATGTATAATATAATGTAGTATAAATGATATGATATTATAAAATAATAATTATACCAAATTTATAACATAAAATATATTCATAAATTAATTAATAATGATTTATATTCCATCTAATATTTAGTTGGTTACTAACACTCAACCAAATACATAAATATAATTGTTAGTGCACAATCCTAATTATGTTCGGCTGGTCTATTAAGAGATTTGAGTAGTTCGAGCTGACCTGCAAAGTTAGCATCTGGTACCGGTGTGATGCTCGACCCAATGTACTTTAAAGCTTAAGTCAAAGAATGGATTGAATTCAAGTGTAGTAGAATTGGATTGCTTACCCTTTTTTTTTTGAAGAATGAGCTCGCATATTTATAGTGAGAGATGCATTGGTTGCGTTGTACAAATACACTTATTCTAGCGTATTGTGCCGCAACATTTCTCTATCGGATAGTCGGCTCGGCCGCTCGGCTCAGTGGACCGACTCTCGAGGTGGACATCGTCTCTCCGGACAACTGGGTCTCGTGGGTTTCTTGAGATTCCTCATGGGCTTCTCGGGAGTCGTGTCACAACCCGTCAGTAGACTTTTACCCATAAAAATAATAATGATAACAACAATTTGTAAGATTTGATTAAATTAAAACTTTTAAAATTATAGGACCTAATTATAATCGTTGGAGTCAAATCCTTAGTATAACTATTATATTTCTAGCAAAAGAAAAATATTGAAACAATTTTTTTCTTAATTGATTCATATATAAAAGAAAGGGTTAAAAACTCGGAGGGTAAAAAACGGCTGGTTCCACTGCAACGCTTGCATACACGTTAACGCAATGTGGGCCCAGCAAGATCTGACGGTCCAGATTGTCCCATCATATTTTTCTTTGGACAAATCTGATCACCAACCCGTGTTTTACGTATTAACTTCGGCTAAATCGAATTACACCAACCGTTTGATTAAATAATTAGTAAACGGAAAAATTAACGGCAAGTTTGACTTTTGACCAAACTTCCGTCTGTGAAAAATCTCACTAGCCCAACTTCTATAGTACACCAAAAGCCATTAGTTTTATCAAGGATCAATTAGATTGAGTGAAGCAATTGAGAAAATGATATGTAATTAGTGTAAATTCAATCGAGTTGAGTCGGTTGGATTAGTCTAGCCATATATTGATGGTTGATTATAAAAAAATCAAATTTATTTAAACTTGGTAATACAAGATTTTAAATCTTTCAAGGCGAAGCTTCGGATGTGACACATTGCAGTATGATTCGAGGCCGACCTGAAAGGAAAACGCTCGACTGTCTTTGGTAGGGCTTCAGATGAGATGTGCAGCAGTCTAGTTCGAAGCCGACCTAAAAAGAAAGAGAAACTTGCATCGGTGTAAAGCTTGACTCACATGCTTTGATGCTTAAGTCAGCTAAGATGTTATAAGAAACTAAGCTTAAGTGCAATTCAAGTAGCATGTCTTGTGTACTTCTGAGTGAAGGGTAGACTTTTATATATGTATATATATAGGAGACGAAGGATGAGACGGTCAACGTCGATCCGTACTTCTCTTCAATATGGCGAAGGGACGACCTCTGATCCTGGACGGATTTATGGAGATTTTTGTACCGCCGCCCGCAATCAAAGGTGGAGGTGTTAGAGAACTCTCCTCGCCCTGATTTTGGGGGTCCGATCATGGCAAGATCTGAGATTTTCGGACGGGTCGGAGACGGATCTTGCAGGTCCTCTGACCGAACTTTCAGGATCGACCCTAGATCTTCTGGGTGGCAGAATGATGTCATGATCGTGTCATCAGGCTGAGGTCGTCCGTACCAAAATTAAAATCAATTTTGAGTGAGTTTGTAATGACTTCTGAGAATATCACTTTCAAATAATGTTTTTTTAGTCAATAAAATGTATTTATTAGCTTTCTTTCTACAATTTGTTGAGCGTGGAAAGCGTTTGACAATATCTTGTAGCTGTGTGCACTAAAATAAACAATTAAGTATATAAAGGATGAAAAAATAATGGAACTTTCCCTAAGTTTTAATACAATTATAATATTTTAGAAAATATTTCAAGTTGGCCATAACTACCACAATAGTTTTATACTTAAAAAAATGAACTCTTTTTGTTTTTTTATGTTATCAAATGTCAAAATATAACATGTGAAGTTTAGATTGGTAAAGCTGTCTGTTACCTGTATATTGCAATACTTACAAATATATTAAAACTATAATATAAATATATTATTGTATATAAATTCTCAAAAGAAAATTATCCCAAATGGAAGAATGAGGTATATATTTCTGTCTTATTACAATATCTCCAAATGCCAACAAATGGACTCCAATTGCTCTCTCTAATATTCAATTTCTTTTTTTATTGCCACCTTTTGTATTTGTTTGTATTCTCATTTTTATTTTATTATTGGTGGGGTGAGATTTCCCTTTGATTTTATTCTATCTCTTGATGGAATGTTTTTTTCTTCTATAGTATTAATTATGAGATTCTTAAATGTGAATGAGTATAATTTAACGATTATTTTTGAGGTTGTGTGTTATCTCATAAGAAATATCTCATCTTACTTGACTCGTTTGTGTGATAATTAACAGGAATCATTGGACGATCCAGGAACACTGAGATTGGATCTTGAACCGTGGATCTCAGGAGGATGTGGAATGTGCGATGATGCTGGTGTGGAAGATTTAAGAGTAAAGAAATCAATTAGTTTTCAATAGCACAAGAGTGTTGGAACAAAATGTGGTCTACAACATTGTTAATTGCATTCTCCATCTCAAAGATTCTAAGCGGGGAGAATTAGAAGCTAGCGGTGGTAAGAGAAAATCTCATGTTAGTGGAGACGCGCTGAACAAGGGTGACCGTGGGGGGTGGAGGCCTCCACACCCCGCAATAGATGGAAGTTGAATGTGGATGTTTCTTTTAGAGTTGATTCCAGACAGGCGAGACTTTGGTGGGTCGTTCAGGACCATCAAGGCTCTGTCAAGCTAGTTGGTTGTCGATCTCTCTGTGGTCAGTTCGAGATTAACATTCTAGAGGCTATGGCAATGGTAAAAAGATTAAAAGGGTTCTCTTCCTACTCGTTTCCTGATAAGTGTCTGATCGAAGCGAAGACCGATAGCTTTGAGGTTTGTAACCTTCTCAATGGCATTGGAGTTGATCTCACATCAGTTATTTTTTTCATCCGAGAAATTTTAGACCTGAAAGAGGCCGCTGAAGTTCTTTCATTTGCTCATGTAAATCGATAGGATAATGTTCTGACCCATCAAATTGCTTTTAAAGCTTCCGAATCTTTGTTAACGACTAAGTGGGAGGATCCTGTTTCCTCGAGTTTTTTTCTTTCTCATTTTGTGAGTTTGATAGCTTTAGGAGCTCTATCCAGTTGAGCTATGTCTATCTTAAAAAAAAAAAAAAAAAAAAAAAAAAAAAAAAAAAAAAAATACGAGATCTTTTATGAGAGAGAAGCTCTATTTTATCTTCATTGGAAATCAATTGCTCTACTCAACAACTTTATGACATAGTTTATAATATTATATATTTAATAGATTGAAAAAGAAGTTTCCTTCTTTGTTTTTGTCCAAAGGGTGATTAGAAAATTAGAAGTTAGGATCTTTTTATCACACACCAAAGTGCAAGGAGAAAGGACCTTCACAGAGGAAATAAACTATTTTGGGTCCTTCTTCAATCTTGTAAATATTAGATTTATAATTTTTTTTTTAATACTAGAATAATTTAAATAGGAAAATTGTAGTAAATGACAATTTAAGACTTATTGTTTGCAAATATAGCATGTTTTTAAAAATTTTGCGGATATAGCAATTTCTATCGCTGATATCTTATGACTGATAGAAGTCTATCGCTGATCAACTCAGCTTTTTATAGATTTTTGTCAGTGATAATAGTCTATCAGAGATAATAGTCTATCACTGATAGAAGTCTATCACTGATAGAAGTCTATCAGTGATATAATAAAGTCTATCAGTGATAGAAACGAGTTTTTTTGCCATATTTGCAAAACATTTTAAAGTTTACTAAATTTGCAATTAGTTTGGGCCTGATTGCTATTTGTGCAACCAGCCCGCCCATTTAAATATTTGATTAAAAAAAATATTCAATTTCAATCTGATACTTATTTTGGAGTCTATTGTCATAGTAAGATACAAAAAGTTGATTCTATTATGTCATAGTAATATTTAAACATTTTATGTTGCTGAATTGACATAAATTATATATTAACGATCTATATTATACTAAAAGAAAAAGATACTTAAACATTTTATATAGAAAGAAATTTTAGAAAATCTTAACCCTAAAAATTCTTTCTCAAGATTTAATTTTTACCTAGATGAGTGAGTGATTTTTTTTTTTTTTTTTTTTTTTTTTTTTTTTTTTTTTTTTTTGGGTACAATGAAGCAAAAGAAAAATTCACTAAAGACAAGATAAAAAAAAATGGTGCATCTATATTGACGACCTTCTGAACTCAAAGTGAGTAATCTTTCGTCAAAACTTTGTCTCATAAATATATCCTCACGTGAGTGGCTAGAGTATGTGTTGTCATAATTGAAGCTTCTAGAGTGTGAAGAAAATCTCTCATAAAACTTTATCTATGCTTGTCAATAATATCATCAACAAATGCTTGTAACTCATTCTTATAGTGGTGGTGTCTCGATAGGCCAAATACTAGCTTCCAAAGTATCAACGAATCGATCTCAGCCCAAAGAGGATAAAACCATCGAAATGGTTTAAGTGATATCATCAAGTAGCGTCATCGCTTCCGCCAATTCTACTGTGTTCCTAGCTAGAATATTTTTAAACCTTTTCGTTGCAAGCATCAAATATAACAACATACTATTAATTAGACCATTTTTGTGAGTATTTTTATGGTTTTTTTTATTCTCTCTTTTTTTCGTCATCCTCATACCTTATAGTTAGTCGGGATTGGTATTTTGATTTGAAGTGATATTTTTTTTTTTTACAGATTTGACTGATGTAATTAACTCAAATTTAAACGATATTTTTGTTTAAATAATTTTTCAATTATCTTGCTTTTTAATATAGTGATTTATTGAGGAAAAAAAAAAAAACTCAATTGGCTTCTCCTTATTATTATTATTTTTTAAAAAATAAAAATAAATAAAGTAGTCATGAAAACACATATTCAAAGACAGAGCTATTAACAAAGATATTTAATTAGTATAAAAAAATCCATTATATATTAAAATTTGAACTCCCCTCTCCTATTTTTTTTTTATTATTTATTATTTTGTTTTCATATTTTATTTAAAAAGAAAACAAATTTATGGGAATTGTCAAGGTCAGACAGAATATTAGAACCCATTCCATCCAATCATAATAAAGCAAAGTTTGCTCTTCTGGCCATAATTTAGCCACATGGCAGAAATTATACTGTTTTCCTATTTTTTTTTTTTTTTTTTTTTTATATATATATATAAATATTATTAACTAGTTATTCCCTTTTACAATTTTTAAATAAAAAAAACAGTATTTATTTATTTTTTTTATTTTTTTATTTTTAGTTTTACCTAAATGGACCCACATAAGCTTGATTAAATCTATTAATGTGACAGGTTGGATTGATTATTATTGTTGTCTATAACTAACCACATTGGAACAAGATAAGACCTAATTTTCCTTAAATTATTTCATATTATTAAGTTGTGTTAAAAAATTAGATATTATTTTATTATTTATTTTTAATCATTGTTAATCATGATCATTCTTTTATATCTAGAAAGCAAGATATGTACTCAATTTAATTTATAACAATATATGATAAAAAAAAATACCTCTGATATATATAGAGACAAATGTATGATGTAGGATGAAAGGTATAGTTTAGTTGATATTGTATTAATTATTAATTTAAATTTAAGTTTAATTAGTTATTTACAAAATATAAATTTAAGTTTAATTAGTTATTTACTTATTTTGTTGTAAGATTTTAAATACTTCTTTTAGAATTGTAATAGAGACATTTTGATCAATATTTGAATAATTTTTTTTTAAGACAACATTCTCTTTTTTTTAGATGATTTTTTTATGTTTGGTCATGGACGACTTTGAGACTTTAATGCCTTCCATTAGGGAATGAGTTTAATCTTTGATGGCATTATAGGGTCAGGCGATCTGTCCGGTGATATTAGTCGTGATGTGCGTAAACTGGTCTCTAGGCACTCACGAATATAAAAAAAATAGTTATTTGGCCATGGACTTAGTCTATTCCTAAATCCGCTACATCAATATATATTGATGATAAAAGACGGATGATATTAGGCTAAAGTTTTGTTAAAAAAAAAGACTGAATTAAAAAATGTTGTTTATTTTAATACTATGTCAATGAGATTAACATCTTGTTTAATGTGAAGTTAAGATCGAGGATTTAAATAAAATTTATTGTAGATAGTTATTTATTTATTTTGAGAAATATAGTTAATTATTTATTAAATATCTATGATTTAAAATTATATATATTATCTACTTGTTTAAGACCTCACATGATGAAAAGGATTGGCTTTTGGCCATATATGATTGTCTTAGCATATAAGAATATATTTTTTAATTTTTAGGTCAATGTATGTGTGCTTATCTCATATTATGTTAATTGTTTTGTAAATAATAATCCTTCTTAACCATATTGATGTTAAGTCAAAATGATGAATTATATCATTACCATAATGTAAATGTATAAGCAAAGAGTCCCTATTATTATTATTGTGAAGAGTTACTCACTTTGTTGATAGAATCAAGTATACTCATTTTTGTCAAACCGAGCATAACTTAATTGACATAAAATTGTGTTTTTGACCAAGAGGTCATGAGTTCGATCCTCGCATTAATTACAATACTGTTGCAAAAAAATATATATATATATACTCATTCTTTACTGTAATTAGTGTTGTTTTAGATATTCTAAAATAAAAAAAACATTCTTATTATTGTGGAGACATATATAGAAAATTATTGATTAAATACATAAAAGAAAGGAAATTTGAGATAGCCAAATCATCCATGGAAGAGGTAGATGCTTGATTTTGGCTCATTAACTTTGTTGGCATGCAGATCCTAGGTATGAGTTAGTTGAAGTGATAACTTGCACATAAAGAAAACTCTCAACGTTTCACCCAACACACTATGATGCTTAAGCGGCTTAAACTGAGGTGATGTCAAATTCCACTATTTATAGGAGTCTTCGAACACCACTTTGTCATATCATTAGTCTGTACTCGACATCGCAGAGTGAAACTTACCAGTAGAAGACATGTAGGCTAGCTCAATCGGTCAAGCGTTGAGCAATGTGTTAATGTTAAGTGAGGAGCTTAACTTTCCATATTCGCTTCATCGACATGTCTGGTTGGCCCTAGAGTATGCGGTCTATTAGGAAGGAGGCACATGGAAGGTCATTTTTTCACCCATAACGAATGATAAGATCATGTTCATATATTTTAAATTTGATTATAAAAGTAAGAGAAGAGAGAAAAATGTTTCAATCAACCGAAAAAAATGAAAAACATAACATGCAACAACGATTAGCTAAAGAGTGAATATGACAAAACTGATTTTAACCCGTTAAAATCACTCTGCCAAACATACCCTTAATATGATTGAAATAGCCTAAAACCCTATATCTTATTTTTTATTTGATTTATTTTTTGCATTTCTTCTTAGCTCTCATACACATCAAGAGCCAAAGGTCCACCACTTTCCCATCATCACAACACTTTGAAGCTTTAGTTAATATTTTCCAAAAAAAAAAAAAAAAAAACTTTAGTTAATTTGGTGTGAAGTGTTGTATGGAATTACCCAATTTGACCTTATATGATTTGCTTCCTTTGTTAAAGGCAGACAATATAAGAACAACTTTAGTACTCTCCCTACAAATCCTTCACTTCATAGTCTAAATAAAAAGCATTCAAAAGAAAATTACTAGAAATATTAAAAAATTATCAAAACTTTGTGATTTGAAATTAAGTTTTATGTATGATAGTAACTTATTAATGTTATCTTTTGAATTATCCAATTTAACTTTTAAGTGTTGTTTGAATTAGTCATATATGAAAATAGGATAATAATTGTACTAACTAATATACATTTTCGAATGTTCTTAATTTCAATTTACAAAATTTTATACACCAACTATTATATATAAAATTGAGATGAATAAACACTCACACTATTATAAATTTAAGAATCTCATGTGTTAATGTTTTATCTTTTATTGATGGAGTTAAAGGGTAATCTCATGTTCTAAAGTTTTAGTTTTTTTTAAAAAAAAAAATATTTATTTCACTTTTTGAGATAGGATGACACAATAAACTCTCTAAATAAAATTGTTTTAAAGTCTCATATATATATATATATATATATATAATAAAGAGACAACTACTCTAAATAACTAGACAATGGTATGATAGTGTTCAAACTTTGGGCATAACCCTTATGGTTTTGCTTTCTGTTTTACCCAAATGACCTTCATACTCATGATCTCCCCCTTATCTAACTAATGTGGCACTTTGTTTGTATTATCAACAATTCTTCCCCTCGAGTCCTTATGTTTTAAGGATCATGAACTTATTATTTAAAGCTCAACCACAGATACTATGACTAAGTCATTTTAACTTATTATTTAAAGTTCAACCACAGATATTATGACTAAGTCATTTCAGCTCACCCACCTCTTTATTCTAGATTAGAGGATTCTATCGACACTGAATTTTCTGTCGACAAGATTAAGTTGGGGGCATGACTCTAATACCTCTTATAAAGGGACAACGACTCTAGATATTTAGATAATGGTATGATATTGTCAACTTTGACCAAAACCCTCAAGATTTTGCTTTTGGTGTCACCCATAAGGCCTTATACTATTGGAGATACTTGTCCTCACTTATATACTCATAATCTCTTTTATGTGAGAATTTGTTTGTATTTGTAAAAAGTATATATATATATATATGAGACAAAGAGATATGTGTTAAGCTTCAAACTTTGAAGTTGTGTATTTGTATTTATTTTATTTTGAATAATTTGTTAAGGGAGTTATTTTCCCAATTAGAAAAGACAATAGAAAGTAAAAGGATATATATGAAGAATAGAAGTAGCATAGACAAAAATTAGTGACTATCTGCTATAGGATGACTTGAGAAAAAGGTAAGAAATATAGGAAACCCCTTTACAAACAAATGAATAATCCAAGGCCAACTAACATAAATTATCTTCTATATATTTTTTCTTATAAACTAAAATAAAATAAACCTTCTATATATGAATGGACAGAATTAGCTAATTTATTTATTTATTTTTATTATTTTTATTTTATTATTATTATTATTATTTTTTTTTTTTTTATTTGACGACATACAGAGTTAGATTCGAAAATGTATATTTTAAACTAGTTTCCACTAATAATTAACATTACGTAAAAAAAATCAATATATAGCTTTTAGTAGATCAACACTTTTACATAAAAATCCAATTTAGAGGAAAAAATATATGTTTTAGTCATTTGTATTTGTCAAACTGAGCATATCTTATTAATTTGACATTGTACTCCCATGATCCATGAGATCCCATGAGATTCATGACGAATACGAAGACATTGACATTGTACTCCCATGATCAATGAGATCCCATGAGATCCATAATGATGATGAAGACGAAGACGACGACTTGAGATCCATAATGATGACGAAGACAAAGACAACGACGACCTTTATTTCAACCCAGAGGAACTCCTAGTACATAAGAAAAAACCCATCTTCATGAAATGATGAATTGCTCTGAAACTACTCGACGACAAGACGCCATTAGAGTACAGATTCAGAACTGGGAAGCACCTGCTGTAGCCATTGATGAAGAGGGAGAAAGAAAGGAAGAGGCCCATTAATGGTACAATTCTTTCTCAATCTCTCTTTCGTTTGTTGAAATTTGAAAATTTCCCCATACTTTGGAGGAAGTTAGAATAGAGCGGCTAACCGATGGAATACGTGACACTTAGTAATTATGTGTGTCAATAAAGTGGAACTTAGCATTTAGTTGATTATGTGGGTTAAGTACGATAAAAAACAGAAGACCAACTCATTGACACATAGATAACTAATGGCCCCGTACTCAATCTATTAGTGGCTTCTAACGGTAAGGACTATGGACGAAAATCTAACTTTTTTCCAAACTATAGGAACCAAATTTGTATTTTTCTGATTGGGTTGTGTAGCTGCAAATGAAGACAACCAAAGGGAGGAAGAAGAAGAACTAATAATTGGTGGTATTAAAGTAACTGGAAGGAGAGAAGGTTGTTAATTACAAGGAATAAGTCAAATCATCCAAGCAAAATTCATTACCTTACCTCCAAATAAATACTCTATCAATATTTTTGTGAGATAGAATTCTATTTATTACTTTCTATAAAGACCAATCCCAGCTAGAAGTATACAATGAGTGAGAGATATCTGAAAGATACATACTACTTAACTATACATAATCTATAACTTCTGACATTGTTTTTTATAACTTGAAGAATTTGTTTATGCAAAATCAAACCTCTTCTCATCTCCTTTGGAAGTTGAAGGATTTTATTGCGAAAGCGAATATCGTGGCAAAAAACAAGCAGAAACCGAATACCATGATGGCAGCTACACCCAAGAAATCGTGTCGAAAGCCGAAAAAGTACTTGAGAACGTCGTGTATCGGCATCGACTTAATTCCATCGGATAGCTTTACCAGCTTATTGTCATCGCCATATTGTGATACTTGGAGTCCATACAAACTCCAAGCCACAGGATTAGCCCAATAATACCATCTCCACCATATTGGGATTCTCTGAAATAAGTAGAGGAACAACTTTGGGTCAGCTCAAAATGAATATAAGCAAAAGCAAAAGATGCTTTAATGTTTTTTTGACTGAAGTGAGATAAGTAATGGTAGGACTCCACTAGTTCACATGTATGTGAGGAGAGGCAAAAGAGAATATAAGGATGAAGTAAATTAGAAGTGAGACAATGTTTCGAGTTGTTATATTACAAGTTTAGTCTCAAAATTTTGAAATTTGTGTCTATTTGGTCCATGATCTTAAAAAAAAGTCTAATAGGTTCCAGAACTTTCTATTTATGTCCAAAATAAGTCTTGAACTTTAAAAATTGTGTCCAATAGATCTCTTAATTTTTTTTATTTTGAGTCTAATATGTCCTTGACCTATTCGACATCTTTTAAAATTCACAAACTTATTAGACACAAAAATTCACAAATCTATTAGACACAAAATTGATAGTTTAGAGTCTCATTAGAAATAAAATTCAATTTTTCGAATATCACATAAACCTATTAGACACAAAATTGAAAGATCAGAAACCTATTAGACATGTTTGAAAGTTCAAAAGTCAATTAGACACAAACGTGAAAATCTCAGGACTAAAATTGTAATTTAACTTTCTTTCTTTTTTTTCAGGGAAAAAACGGGAGAAGTAAGACTGAGAAAAGATTAGAAAAGTTAGAATGATCAGAAGCATATAAGGAGACCTTCCTTCTGAACATTGATAATTTGTTTGGACTTAAAGTATCGCTACTAGCTTTTTTCTTCTTCTAAATTTTATTTTACATTTGTGATTATTCGAGTCAGGTTGTGCACACCTCGACTATTTTCACAGGACAATCGCCTATTACATTTGATTGCTAAGGTAATTCGTAAGATATTAAATCGTAGGTAATTGACTATTGCTAGCTTATTTGATCGAGATATAGAATTATCAAGCAAAATTGTGATGCTAAACAACTAAAACTATGTAAGAGATAGTATAGTACCTTGTGAGGAATCATGAAGCCACTGAAGAGGTTCCAAAGCATATAGAAGGGAGCAGCAATGATGGCACCAACATTATGATTTGGTGTGATAGCCGTTGTCATCATTCCGTAGAAAGTGAAGTATAGCAAGGTAAAATACATGAAAAAAATATACCAAATAAACTTCAAAGCTGTCCAGTCAAATGCAGCCATGGAGTAGAAAATGGCGCAATAAATAACTGTCTGTGCAAACACATAAGGAAACTCGATAGCGACCTATTCATGAAAAACAATGTATTAGGCAACTTTCAGGAAGTCAGTTACAATAGGGTACGCACAAAAATATCAAGAGGGGTACCTGAGCAAATGCAAATGGTAAAGCAGAGTACAATCCAGCAGCTCTTTCTCGATACGAGACGAATCGCTCGATCGATACAACTGGTTGAACGGCAGTAGCATTGGTGATTCCAATGAAAAGAACAGCAGCGTATAGGGATCCCATAGCATTAAATAAGTCTTGTTGGGTCTCCCTGTGGGAAGAGAAAACAATAAAGATGATAACCATGTAGAACGTAAAGTTTTTTTTCTTTTCTTATATTCGTGAGTGTCCAGACCAGTTTGCGTGCACCTCAACTAAGCTCACAGGATAACTGTCTTACCCTACTACATTTGGTTGACAAGAAAACTCGTAGGATATTAAATCATAGGTAGGTGACCACCATGATTTGAACCATTCCTCTAAACTCATTATTATTTTCAAGAACCTTATTTACCACTCGTAGAATGTAAAGCTAAATCACAACATAATGGCTATTTGATTGAAATAGCATGGAAATAAAAGCAAGAACGTCAAATTTAGATGGCATACAAACAATAAACAGATAAAAATTATAGAAGAAACCTTTTGGCACCAAATCTCCAACATATACTTCCAAGCATCAATGAGATAATAACAGTGTAGAAGAATTTCACTGCAGTATACTGTGGGTTCCGCCAGTAAGACAAATTCTGTTTCCACAGGCAAGCTAAAAACTGATTAAAAGATGACTGAGAATACTTTGTTGGGAAGTTGAGTTCTTTTGAATTACTAATTGGCTTGCTCAAGGTTTCAACCAAGTCTAGATTGCGTCTGAAACAAAACGTGAACCTAGTTAGATTAAAGAAAAGGTATCTGCATAAAATTAAAAGAATGAACAGATGCATACTGGAATAGAGTTGATCTCCGGTAAACTTCAGCAAAATCGACTCCAAGACGACTTTCTTCAACTGCAGATGTAACCTCAAGCATCCATGCAGCTGGATTATAGCCAGATTTGATCTTTGGGACTCCTTCAACTGCCTAAATAACATAATGTTGGGGCATCTGAGGATTTGTGTATCTAGCTACAAATATCTAGCAACAATTGGTTGATATTAAAAAGAGATACGTCTATAAATAATTTTACCTCAAAGTACTTGATAAGTTCACGAGATTTGGGCCCTAATGGACCAGCATATATGAGTTCTCCTCCACGCTTCATTAATAAAAGCTGCAGCATAGAATGTCATCATTAGAAAGAACTTCATAAAAAATAACGGATGGAGGGAAAAGAAGTCCTCAAGCAGTGACAGAACAACAGACAAATAGACTATTGAGATGAAAGAAGCATAAGAAATTCCAATACGATGATGGCCTACCCCATTACTCTTCTACCTATAATTAAGGTTTGATGACGATTTGATTTTTTATTTTTTGTTTTTGTAAATTAAGCCTATAATTATAAATAATTCCACCTATGGGTTTCCTTGTTTTGTTATCTACTTTTTACATATATTTTAAAAAATCAAGCCAAGTTTTGAAAACTAAAAAAAAAAAAAAGTTTTCAAAAACTTATTTTTGTTTTTGGAATTTGGTTAAGAATTCAAATATTTTCTTAAGAAAGAGGAAATTCATTGTAGAGAAATGATGAGAAAACAAACATAATTTTAAAAAACCAAAAACAAAAAACCAAATGGTTATCAAATGGGACCTAAAAACTACTTGTTTTAGTTTTCAAAACTTGGCTTGAATTTTGAAAACATTTATCAAAAGTAGATAACAAATCAAAGAAACTCATGAGTAGAAGTAGTGTTTAGCAGCTTAATTTTCAAAAACAAAAAACCAAATGACTATCAAACGGGTCTAAGTAATACAAAGATAAGTGGGAAGAAGAAAGAAAGTCATTCTTTTCAAGTTGGGAAAAATAGAAGATACATGAATAGAAGTAATTGTGCATATTGTAGACGTTAGTGTTATATTTTTGACAATATGTAGGGGTGGGGATTGAACTTAGGACCTCATCGTCACTAGTCAATTCATAATGTCAATTGAGCTATGCTCTTGTTGGCATAGACGTTAGTGTTATAGGTATTGTAAAGTACACAAGATATGATAATAACAGAAAAGAGAGACAGGAGGATGCACATGCAATCAAAATTGATCTGAGTGATAAAGAGAACACAATTTCTGGCACTTGGTAACTCAAAGTGGTCAAGCAAGTTCTGGAGAAAAATGGAAATTACCTCGTCAAAAGATTCAAAAATATCTGTGCTGGGCTGATGGATTGTGCAGACTATTGTACGCCCCGTATTGACAATATTCCTCACTGTCCGCATGACAATGGCAGCAGACCTAGCATCCAGCCCTGACGTAGGTTCATCCATGAACACTATGGATGGGTTAGCTACAAGTTCAACAGCAATTGTTAATCTTTTCCTTTGTTCTGTTGATAAACCATCAACACCCGGTAGACCAACTAAAGCTCCACTGAGTGGAGTAAGCTCAACAAGTTCCATCACCTCATCAACAAAAGCCTGCACAAATATAAACTATTGAGTATCAATTTATGTTAATTACACACCATAATCACTTTAAAAGAAATCATCAATCGGGCTTTACCCTCTGTGTGTCCAAGTCAACATCTGAAGGTAATCGCAGCCAAGCAGAGAAGAGAAGTGATTCCATAATAGTCAAACATGGGGAGTGAATATCTGTCTGTTCACAGTAACCAGAAACTCTAGCAAATGTATCCTGCCTTTTGGGATAACCAGAAATATGGATGCTTCCTTCAATGACGCCACCAGTTTTTCTACCAGCCAATACATCCATGAGGGTGGTTTTCCCAGCTCCACTGACTCCTAGTAGAGCTGTAAGCACACCTGGTCTGAAAGATCCACTGACATTAACCAACAGTTGCAATCTGTCTTCTGTTACCCCTTGTTGCTTCAGCTCCTGAAGTAATACTTTAAATCAGATAATAAAAAACAAGAAATTCCCAAAATCAAGAATAAAGAAATGGATTCAAATCTCACCATGGGAATGTCAACATAGTAATTAATATTGCTGAAAGACATTGAAAGCTGTTGGAAGGGAAGTACCATCCCTCTCTGTTTAAAATACTTTCCTGCCAAATAGTTGAGATGGTGAAATTATAAAATTAGTTTGGCATTGGCAGCACTCGACAAATGGCTAAGGAAAACTATACTAAGTTTTTCAAACAGCTTAAACAGATTCAGACCATTCAATGATCCCGAATACTGCAAATACTGCCTCAACTCAATAACAGTAGTTTCTCCTTTCCTTCTTTTTTCTCTCTCTCGCAGTTCGTCCTTGGAGACTACAGCTTGGCTTTTACCCAAAGCTGTGAAAAAGGGTGAAGCAACAAATCAGTCGAGAACAATTTAGAAACCAATTTACTTTCCTTTTTTTTAAAATCATCTTCCAGAGTTTTCTGGTGATAACATAGTGCCATAAGTAAAATAATATAATCAACTTATAACTGATTGCTTACGTTTAAGGTATGCCAGGAAGAATGTGAATAGCGAATTGAAAACCACTGTATATCCTAGCAAAGCACCAACACCAATCCAATACCAATAGCTCTCTGGAAAAAGGCTGCGCACTTTTAGTAAAGATTCTCCTAGTGACATGCTTGTATTCTTCCCATCGCTCTACACAGTGAAGAGAGAAAAAGAAACAAGATCAACATCATTAAAAACGGATGTGCTTCTGGGATATTTAACAGTTGTAGAAGCGAAAATATTACCTTGTCCCAAGAATGCCCAAGAAACTCATTAACAGAAGCAGCATTTTGGGCATACATCAAAGGAGACCACCAGAAACCCCATATCCACCATTTTGGTATACGATCTGTTACAATGAAGGAACAGATGTGATACATGCACACTTCATGGTTTAATACATTGACATAGAAAATATGCACTATCAACCTCTTGAAATAATATATCCTCCAAGAGCCATAACAACCAACATAGTAAAGGATCCAAAGGTATTGGCAACGATCATGTTACGGCCCAATGATCCCATGAGGCGAAAGAGCGCTATAGACATTTGATGGAGACAAAAGAACAACAAAAGTTGTCGCAAGAATCTGCATATTAAGAATCCATCATCAAGTCTGCTCATGTCAACATAATTATCCTCATCTCCCCAAATTCAAAAGGAGTACACAATTTTGACCACTTACCTAGTGATAGCAGGATCATATCCAATCACATAATACGTGACTGCAACCCAGATACCAGATTCCAAGAGTGAAATTAAAATACTCAAGATCCAAGAAGGAAGAGTATAAATCCAGCTTGGATAAAAGTGCAAATCCCTGTGCTTGTAAAGTACAGGAAGTTTGGCCACCAGCATTGAGACCTCTGTAAATCCATTAAAAAGGATGATAACAGTAGAGAAGTAGAGTGCCCCAAGATAAAGTCCTCCGTCATCAATTGTGTCATGATTCATTGTTGTCCGGAAAAAGACACTCATTGTAATCATCGCAACCAATAGTAACTGCATAATAGAAACAATGAGGACAACATTGCAGATAAAGTTCATCCTTCAATTGTTGGTTTTTTATAAAGGCAAAACAAAAAATAATAGAGAACAACTGCGTTACTACCTGAACAAATTTAAAAATGTAGATAAATGAGTTTCGTTTCATTAATAGCCTTAGCAATGAAAAGTTGGTCTTAAGAAGTTCGCGCTTCTTTACTCCATATTGAGAAGATGACAAGGAAGCTGGATGGTTATAACGTCTATCAAAAGGAACTTCCAATTCCTCAAACAAATTCTTCCCAACGTGATACAAATGAAAAGCTTTGGCAAACTTTGCTGCGGGGATAAATTGGTAAGGACGATCACGAACTGACCAATACTGCTCTTGATCCTTCTTTGATATAACCTACAGTCATTATTGAGGAAACAAAAACAATTAGCAAAAGAGTAGTAGGAATTTTAAGTTCAAACTCTACACTGCTCACTTACTTCTTGCAAGAAGTCTGCAACATTCTTTCTCTCGGGACAGGTGAATCCCATAGATGCGAAGAAATCAAGAACAGTTTCTCTCGGTCCCTGATATATAATTTGGCCTTCACAGAGAAGTATAACATCATCAAATAATTCATACGTCTCAGGAGCAGGCTGCAGCAGAGAAACTACAGTGGTTGAGTCAAGTGCACAGGTAGAATGCCTAAGATATTTGATAATTTGATAGGTAGTTGAACTATCAAGCCCAGTTGATATCTCGTCCATGAATAGAACTCTTGCAGGACCAATTAGTAATTCGCCTGAAATTACAAAGTGTCATCATCAATACTCATACTAATATATTAATCGGTGTAGAATAGGTGGATGGTAACAAACCAGTCGTAAGACGCTTTTTTTGTCCTCCAGAAATTCCTTTGAGCATTTCATCTCCTACTAATGTGTCAGCACACACGTCCAACCCTAAAATCTTCGCAGATATCAATACTTCAGGTATGGAGCAGCGACTTCAAAGTATTGCATAGAAATAACGCATAATAGTATAATTTTTAAAAAACAAAACCTGTATGCTTGTTTAAAATTTACATTGAGTTAATGAGTTAAGTTATATAATTTAATTAATTAGTGAAAACCTCCTGTCAAACACTAGACAAAGTTACCATATTTTCCACAAATAAAACTCCATAATTGAAAGTTCGGGACTGACCAAAATGTTGATTGTACCTTTTTACGCCAAGCACAAGATCATGGAAAGTAAATCAACTTATACTTATTCAAGGATAATGGAAGTTCAGTTATCATATCTGATATGATTGTTGACATTTCAATACATAAACAGGTGAAATCTAACAGGACCAAGGTTGTAACTTCTATTAGCATTTCAATGCATATCAAAGTGTGAAAAGTATCTTGGATGTACCTTCATAATGTACTCCACCACAAGGCTCGTCTCTTGACCCCCTAGAGCCAATGACTAGAGAGAGAAGTACAGTAATTAACAACCAGTCAAACTCATATCATTTAATATATTTCTGGCATTCAAAAAACAGTTAGTAACAAAAGAAGATAAAAGGAAAAATATACATTGAAGTATCACATACCTTCATAAATATATCAAGATCTTTATCAGGTTTTATCCCTGCAATCTTTTCCCTTCTTGCTAGTTCCATGAGCATATCTGTCACAGTTCAAATAAGTATTAAGATTTAAGAGAAGTATTAGCTGGTGACAGTGCAATATTTTTCATAGCTTACCATATTTGAACCCAACGCCTTGACAGCGGCCTGCAAAATCAAGAGTTTCTCTAACAGTTATTTCTGCAATATGCCGGTCCTGCTGACTAACATAAGCTGCTGTCCTCTGTGGAACAAACTCCTTGAAGCCATGCCCATTATATGTTATTCTCCCTGATTGCTGGCCAAAGAATTAAGAACAACTAGTTTAAAAAATAATGGTGAAGTTAGCCTTAAATAGTTAAATGTTACTTCAGCAGGATACACTAGGACAGGGGATACATTCAATCTCTACAAGTAGTTGTAATCTGGAGTTCTATGGTGCAATGTTAGCTAAGCTCTCTACTGCTGCTAGTACTTACCGGTCGAACATGATAGGAAATTGTTAGAAGACAGTGCAAGAGAGTTTTTTTGGATTTATTATTAGGCTTGTGGAGTGAAATCAGGACAAAGGACGTTAAATCATCAATCAACACAAAAGCTTAAGCCGATGAGTTATGATAAATTTATATCAATACTCTAACATCCGACTACTAGGGTCATTGCTAAACATCAATATGCAAGCTCACATAGTTGATAATCTAACATGATTTCTTTCCATCATTAGAAATTGTGCTTCCCCAGGAAGTTAGAATTTGTTGTTAATATGAATAATGTTTTAGCAGTGAAGTGCAAAGTTTCAATTATCTAGTACCTGCAAATCATTTCCAAGACGACCAGCAAGGGCTAGAAGAAGAGTTGTCTTTCCAGAGCTTGGGGGACCCAATAACAAAGTCATTCTACAAAAGAGCTCATGATCTTGTCACATTTAAATATAGAAACGCAATCGAAGATTCAACCTCTACTATTGACAGAACTAGGAAGTTTACCTGGAAGGTCTTATAATTCCACTGATATTGTCTAAAATTGTCAACTTGCTTCTCTCACCACTGTATAATTTCAGTTTCCTAAGAAGTGTCTGGCACAATATATACAAACATCAAGTAACCTTTAGAAGAACAGTTGAAGACGGCATTTGTCCATAAAAATGACATACTCTTGTTAGAGATACAGAGTAAATACTACCCTACCTCCGTCATGTTGCACATGAAGTTGGGAATAGTCGGCAGAGCTCTGGTTCCAACGTGAACAAACGATTCTACAGTCAACTGTTGAAATCTAACCTCAATCTTTGGGAACTCTAAATCAACTCTGCGAACAACAAAATGAGAGAATGTAAACAAATTTAGTGATCAAAGTAGTACCTTAATCATGAAAGTTACAAATTCACAAGCTAATGATAAAGCAAAATTCAGCAGGACAAAAGAATCAGCAAGCATTATTAGTTACTACGGTAGGATTGACACGATCTCAAACTTGTAAAAGGTAGTAATTAGTGGGAAAAAAAAACAGCTCCGTGAAGCAAGAAACCGACATTCTACCCAAAAATCAAAGCTCAATTCGGTTATGAGTTAACAAGAAGCAAAACAGAGCAGTAAAACACATGAACAATTAGAATAATTACGCATCAAACCGCCGCCGCATTCGTTGAAAGAACATCTCAGGATCATCATCAACAGAACTGACCAATCGATCAATAAGAAGCTTCTGCTCCTGAGTCTCAAGCTCACTAACATCAACCTCCATAGAATCTCCAACAATGTTCTTAAAAATTCCTCTCCGAACACGCGAATACGTCGGTAGCCTCTCGAGCGCCGCCCACCGGAGGGCCTCCTCGTCTTCTACCTCCTCCCTAAACGACGCCGTCCGAACGAACACATTCTCCGCCGTGTTCCACATGGTGGAGCAGTGGAGCGAGATCTAACAAAAAAGAGAGCAAAAGAGAGAGAATGCAATGGTTGAAGAAGAGAGTAGTGTCACATTGGTGAATCTGGAGCGTCGTTTGTGGTGTGAGAGTGAAGTAATATTGCCCTAGAAATGGGTGGTTGAGCTCTGCATTAATGGCGTCTTCATCTTCTCTCTCTATAACTCTAAGCTGTTGCAGACTTGTAAAGCAGAGAGGATGAGCAGTGAGAAGGTTCATTTAATGGCCGCGGGAAGGACAAAAAGAGAGAGACATGGCTGGAGCATTCCTAATCCCACTCTCGCGCGTATGAAAATCTAAACTACTCGCTCTATCGAAATATTAACAATTTAGTCCCTGAACTTTTAAATATATAACGATTTAGTACTTAAACTTTTAAATATATAACGATTTAGTCCTTGAACTTTGAAGTGTATAACGATCCCTGAACATGTAACAATTTAGTCTTAATCTCAAATTTGTAAAAATTTAGTTTCTATATTGAAAAATCTCATCAAAATTAAGTATCAATTTTTATTAAATAATGACTTGGTCTTGTTTTTTCTTTTCTTTTAGTCCCTGACGTGAAAAAGATTATTAAGATTATTAAATAATTTAGTCCTCTGGTCTCAAATTTGTAAAAATTTAGTTTCTATATTGAAAAATCTCATCAAAATTAAGTGTCATTTTTTATTAAATAATGATTTAGTCTTGTTTTTTCTTTTCTTTTAATCCTGAAAAAGATTATTAAGATTTAATGAATTTTTTTTACAGATGTAGATCGATAAATTAATTATAGATCAAATGTGTTTATAAATTACAAAAAATTAAGTAACTATTTTTTTCAACAAATAAAAAAGAAAAAACAAGATCAAGTCATTATTTGATAAAAATTAACACTTAATTTTGATGAGATTTTTAAATATAGAGATTAAATATTTACAAATTTGAAACTAGAAGGACTTAATTGTTACATCATACATGTTAAAAGTTAAAGACTAAATCGTTACACACTTCAAGTTTAGGGACTAAATTGTTATAGATTGTAAAGTACAACAACTAAATTGTTACAAATTAAAAAGGGTACAGGAATTAAATCATTAGAATTTAAAGTTTAAGAACTAAATTGGTACGCCAAAGCGAGCATAGCTCAGCTGACATATGTATTGATTTGATGACCAAGAGGTCTGTGGTTCGAATCTCCCCACCCCCAATGTACTAAAAAAAAAAACTAAATTGGTACTTTCGTAAAAGTTGAGGGACCGAAAGATATTTTTTAACCTTAACTCTAGTGAGAAAAATTATTAGGCCGTCACAATGTGGATAGATCATAAAATTTATCTGTCCTTAATAACTTTTTTTTTATAATAACTATTTGATACAAAATCGAACTATTTTTGTAGTTTCTCTCTTATTCATTCGACAGTGCAAAACTACCAGTCATATTGTCGCGTTCGTTACTTGTTGGGATTTGTGTGAAATTACGTTAGGGACCTTTTAAGCGGTTGTTTTTAACGGCTGAAATGGCGCGCGTGGGACTGGAACGTTGGGGGCAAGATTTTGATTAAAACGGTTGAGATTAAGAAATTGACTGTTATGCCCCTGAAATTATGGTTGTTTTTTTCTAAAAGGGCGGGTAAAATGTCTTCCATTTTGTATGTTAGTGTAAAAAGGGAAAGTGTAAGTTTGGCTTTGTGTGGTTTTCTCAACCAAGCACGTTTGATCAAAATGGTGACCCATCTACTTTCTAATAGTAACACCACCGTATTTTATGGTGTAAACTTTTTTCTTTTTGGGGGCTAAACATCAAAATCTTAGAATCAATTTGAAGTGTTCCCTCTAATATCACTCGCTAGGATAACACGTCTCTCGATATTTTATAATCGGTTAAATTATAAAACATACTCCTGAACTTTATCATTTGTTTAAAAAATCGTAATATTACTCTTGACCTTTCATAAACGTTTCGAAATTCATAAGAATATTGGACGAAAAGTCAACGTGGTGGAATGGCGTCATTATTCGGACTTAATCTAGACAAACGTCTTAATCTTTGTCACGTCGTTCTAGGTCACCGCCATGTCGGTTTTTTGTCCAACATTCTAATGAATTTCTACTCTAAAAGTAGTTTTAGAACGTTTATGAAAGGTCAAGGGTAATATTGCAACCTTTGAAATATTACTCTTGACCTTTCATAAACGTTTCGAAATTCATAAGAATGTTGGACGAAAAGTCAACGTGGTGGAATGTCGTCATTATTCAGATTTAATCTAGACAAGCGTCTCAATCCTTATCATGTCGTTCTAGGTCACCGTCATGTCGACTTTTTGTCCAACATTCTAATGAATTTCTACTCTAAAGGTAGTTTTGAAACGTTTATGAAAGTTTAAGAGTAATATTGCAATTTTTGAAAGAATATGAGTATTTTTAAATAGAGGGTAAAATTAAGAGGTATTTGTTATAATTTAGTTTTACAATTTTATGATATTATTCTCTTTGGAGCCTTAAATCACATAATTTTGTTTTTGATCTAACTCAAAAATACTTCATACCAGTGAAGATGTTGTTCTTACTTTTTTTTATATTTATATATATATTTAATATTTAGCGACAAATATGTGTTTGCTACTTAATAATTGTTCAAAAATTGTATAGATCCCTTATTACTATTCAATATGAGTTCAAAATATATTTTATAATTTCTCCCAAACATCCAACAATCTAAAAACTAACAACCATATTGTTTCAATCTTCTTTAATATTTTTTTTTATGAAAGAAGATAAAGGTGGCTTGGGTCCAGCAAGTTCTCAATATGTTGGAGAATGAATGGGTGGATGATTATTTAAGAAGTGATTTTGATCTTTGAGGAGAATTGTATGAGATGCAAAGTAAAGTTGTAAGAATTGTTTCTCATATATATTGTTAAACATGGTTAGGGTTAGAAGGAGTAGTTAGATATAAAACACTTAATGTGGTTGAGAGTAGATAAGTAATTATTGTTTAAAGGAGACTACGTGGTCCTTTGTTAATTAAGAATGATTCTCAACTCCGCAACCAAGCCATCAAAGATTGTCTTAGTGGTAAGGGTAAGTTAAAAAATCATAAAACTCACCCTGAAATAATGAGTTCAAAATTCTAATAGCGACCATTTACACAAATTTAATTCCATATGCACCAATTACTTGAATTGTTGCTATGAAAATATAAGTCAATATTTTTCAATATTTTTTTAGATATTATATGATTATAATTATATTTGCTATATTTAGCTTTTAGAGAGATTTAAGTATTTTCCTTACTATATATATAATTGCATTATTGAATGAGAAAAGATAGGGAGAGATTCTTGAGAATTTGTCATGGTATCATCAGCATAACTTTTGGACACACTCCAAAAAATCTCATACCAATGGAGAATGTTATCATTCCTTATATATTCATGATTTTCCCCTCTCCTAACCGATGTGGGACTTTTGTCGCAGTCCTCGCACTCCCAATTGTACAATTTCCTACTGTTCAGGCGTGAGGAGAAGAAAATAAAGTTTTTTTTTAAAAAAAAGGCTAGTGTGAGTCAGCATATTCCTCATTTTTTAATTAATGCGGGATTGAACTCTTAGTTAATAGAATAACTTTATGCCAATTGAGTTATGTTCGATTTTACCTATAAATCAATGTTAGTTGCAACCAAATGCATCATAAAATAGTTAACGTTAATTTTATTTTACTTATGAACATTCTAATCATGTACTTGTCCATTTTCCCATATCATAAACTAGGGGAATCCACATAACACAAACTAAAACAAGAACTCATTGGAAAATAGATTCAGAACGGATTGCAGCATGAATTCAATGTGGGCGTGGCCTTCTAGCCAAATCTCATTCCAAGAAAAACAGTCACAAGATCATTCCCCCCATGTTGCAATCTCGTGGTGTATGCAAGAAATCTTCAACTAAACTCTGTCTCTTTTTTTGAAGAATCACCTCGACAAATGTTTGGAGCTCGTTTTCGCAACGATCTTAACCCATGAGTAATTTTCAGAGTAGTAATGAATCGACTTCTGTCCAAAAAGAAAGGGAAGCCCTTGGAATGCGATTTTTAAGTAATTAAATTTTCTAGTTAATCAAAGCTTGAATATACACTCTTTTTTGTGATTGAAAAAAATTGTTGTGCTCCAATTTTCATCTAAAAACTGTTATTTTAGTCATTTTTTTATATGCATACATTTTTCTATTTCTTTTTTTGAATGTTGTATTTTGGAGATTCATTAACCTACAATCCTAGAACTTTAAGACCAAAATACTTAAGAAAAAAACCTTAAAACTCGATCCCTAAATAGTAAATTATCAAAATTTCAAGTACGTGGTTGAAAATCGTGAATTAGCTACATGTTTGGTCCAATAAAAAGTGGGGAATGTTAATGTGTTATATGAATATATACTTATTTTGTGAATTAAAAAAAATTGAAAAAATTATTTACTAGTCTTCCAATTTTAGTCTAAAAACCGTCATTTTTTTTATGAGTACATTTTTCCTTTTATTTTTTCAATGTTGGGTTTTGGAGGTTCCTTAACCTACCGCCCCAAAGCATTAGGACCAAAATCCTTAATAAAAACACCTTAAAACTCGATCCTAAACCGTAAATTTTCAAATCCCTAAAGGAGTTATTTTCAAGCACGTGGTTGAAAACCGTGAATTAGTTACATGTTTGGTCCAATAAAAAGTGGGGAATGTCGATGTGTTATATGAATATACACTTATTTTGTGAATTAAAAAAAATTGAAAAAATCGTGTACTATAGTCCTCCAATTTTGGTTTAAAAACGGTCATTTTTGTATGAGTACATTTTTCCTTTTCTTTTTTCAATGTTAGGTTTTGGAGGTTCATTAACTTACAACCCCAAAGTTTTAGGACAAATTTTTTTTAAGAAAAACACCTTAAAATTTGATTTCTAAACCGTAAATTTCCAAAATCCTAAAGGAATTATTTTCAAGTATATGGTTGAAATCTTTTAATTAAGTACATGCTTGGTACAATAAAAAATTGAGTAATGTTAATGTTCTATATGAATATACACATTTTTTGTGAATTAAGTACATGCTTGGGTTTTGGAGCTTCATTGACATACAACCCTAAACCTTTAAGACCAAAATACTTATGAAAAAAACCTTAAAAGATCCTTAAATAGTAAATTACCAAAAGCCTAAAGCAGTTCTTTTCAAACACATTGTTGAAAACCTTGAATTAGTTACATGATTGTTCTAATAAAAATGAGGAATGTGGATGTTATTTGAATATACATTTTTCGTGAATTAAAAAAAAAAAAAACCGTTTACTATAGTTCTCCAATTTTGGTCTAAAAACGGTTATTTTGGTCATTTTTTTATGAGATCATTTTTCCTTTGCTTTTTTCAAGGTTGGGTTTTGGAGTACAGTCCAAAAGCTTTAGGACCAAAATGCTTAAAAAAAACACATTAAAACTCGATCTCTAAACCGTAAATTTCTAAAAGCCTAAAAGAGATCTTTTCAAACACGGGGTTGGAAACATTGAATTAGGTACGTACTTGATAAAAAAAAAAAAAAGTGGGGGAATGTGAACGTTATATGACTTTTTTTTTTGTGAATTAAAAAAAATTGAAAAAATCATTTACTATAGTCCTCAAATTTGGGTCTTAAAAGGTCATTTTGGTCTTTTTTTTATGAGTACATTTTTCATTTTATTTTTTCAATGTTGGGTTTTGGAGGTTCCTTAACCTACCGCCCCAAAGCATTAGGACCAAAATCCTTAATAAAAACACTTTAAAACTCGATCCCTAAACCGTAAATTTTCAAATCCCTTAAGGAGTTCTTTTCAAATCCCTAAAGGGGATCTTTTCGAGCACGTGGTTGAAAACCGTGAATTAGCTACATGCTTGGTCCAATAAAAAATGGGGAATGTTAATGTGTTATATGAATATACACTTATTTTGTGAATTAAAAATAATTGAAAAAATCATTTACTATAGTCCTCAAATTTTGGTCTAAAAACGGCCATTTTGGTCATTTTTTTATGAGTACATTTTTCTCTTTTTTCAATGTTGGGTTTTGGAGGTTCATTAACCTAAATCCCCAAAGTTTTTAGGACCAAAATCCTTAAGAAAAACATCTTAAAACTCGATCCCTAAACCGTAAATTTCCAAAATCGTAAACGAGTTCTTTTCAAGCATGTGGTTGAAATCCTTTAATTAGGTCCATGTTTGGTCCAATAAAAAGTGGGGAATGTGAATGTTATAGTAATATATAATTTTTTTGTGAATTAAAAAATATCGAAAAAATCTTTTACTACTCCAATTTTGGTCTAAAAACGGTCATTTTGGTCGATTTTTTTATGAGTACATTTTTTCTTTTGTTTTTTCAATGTTTGGTTTTGGATGTTCATTAACCTATAGCCCCAAAGTTTTAGGGCCAAAATCTTCAAGAAAAATACTTTAAAACTCGATCCCTAAACCGTAAATTTTCAAAACCTTTAGGAGTTCTTTTCAAACACGTGGTTGAAAACCTTGAATTAGCTACATGTTTGGTCCAATAAAAAATGGGGAATGTTAATGTATTATATGAATATACACTTATTTTGTGAATTAAAAATAATTAAAAAAATCGTTTACTATATAACCCTCCAATTTGGGTCTAAAAACGGTCATTTTGGTGATTTTTGTATGACTCCAAACTTCCTTTACTCTATACAATGTTTAGTTTTGGAGGTTCATTAACCTATAGCCCCAAAGCTTTAGGACCAAAATGCTTCAGAAAAAAATCTTAAAACTCGATTCGTAAATCATAAATTTCCAAATGAATAAAAGAGTTCTTTTCGTAGTTGAAAACTTTGAATTAGGTACATAGATTTGTCCAATAAAAAGTGGAGAATGTGGGTGTTATATGAATATACACTTTTTTTTTTTTTGTTAATTAAAAAAAAAAAAAAATCGTTTACTGTCCTCCAATTTTGGTCTAAAAATTGTCATTTTGGTCAAATTTTTTTATGAGTACATTTTTTCCTTTTCTGTTTTCAATGTTGGCTTTTAGAGGTTCATCAACCTACCGCCCCCAAAGCTTTAGGACCAAAATTCTTAAGAAAAACACTTTAAAACTCGATCTCTAATCCTTAAATTTCCAAAAGACTAAAGAAGTTCTTTTCAAGAACGTAGTTGAAAACCACATGATTGGTCCATTAAAAAATTGGAATGTGAACATTATATGAATATACACTTGTGAACATTATATGAATATACACTTCTTTTGTGAAATACAAAAAATTGAAAAAATCATTTACTATAGTCCTCAAATTTTGGTCTAAAAACAATCATTTTGCATGAGTAACTTGTCTTTTTTTTTTTTTCAATGTTGAGTTTTGGAAGTTCATTAACTTACCGTCCCAAAATTTTAAAACCAAAATTCTTAAGAAAGACATCTTAAAACTCAATCCTTAAACCATAAATTTCTAAAATCTTAAATAAGTTATTTTCAAGCACGTGGTTGGAAATCTTGAATTAGGTACTTGATTGGTCCAATAAAAAAAATGAAAAATGTTCAAAACTTCTTATCTCACAATTATTTTTTGAACAAAAATGTATCATTTTTTTAAGTTCAATAAATGTGAAGTTGATAATAATTCCAACTTCGATCTCAAGTGGAAGAAATGATAAAGTTAGAAGCTTGGTTTGGTGGTGAAAAATCTATTTTTATCTTTGAACAGAATGTAATTAATTATTGTTGTAAAAAATAATAATAATAAATAAATAAGGTGGAAGAAGTGATTTTAACTGCAAAATTATGTTTATACTTCATTTTTTTTTTTTAGTACACTGAAATTTTTTCCAAGATGTATTTATTGAAACACATATAACTTTGAATTAAATTTTGGTTTATAGTTATGAAGTTACACTATTCAACAATGACAAATGGCCTGTTTTATTATACTTTTTTTTAGCAAGAAAAAGTTTTAATTTTTTTTTTTTTTTCTACTAACAAATCATAATATGGAAAATTTGAACTTTCGAACTGAAGAAAAATAATACATGTCAATTAGCAGAGACGCGACATGAGATGATGATGGATCAACCGCGACTAGCGCAACAGACCACTGTACTTTCGTTTGGTGAATAAGAATAAGTCATTAAATTGTTCTTTGGATAAACGACTGAATTTTGATCTTCTACTTTATTTCCATCTACTTCTTGGATTAAGCGGTGATGGTGTCTCTCCCACGACTTCTGGTTGGGTTCAAATATAACACATAAGTTGTTGATTTCGTTCAGGTGAACACTGTAATTATGGTTCAATCGAATATCCATGAGAAATAATTTATTACATACAACCTCACTTATAATAATATGGAGGTACTTATAACGAAACCGTAAGTATGTTATAATTTACTTCACGGACGAAGTCTCTGGTTCAACGCAAAAAAAAAAAAGGTTTTTCATTACCAACATTAAAAAGTATTTGCTAACTTTAGCTAAATGAGAAAAAGTTATGCTATTGATATTAATAATAATAATAAATGGTTGTTAAATTACAATAATACTTGGCATAATAAATGTTATATGATAGTCTTATGCCGGCGTGACAAAATTAGGTTTTAAGTAGAAATATAATGAGTCAACTTACAGCTAATACTGAATAAGAGGTAAAATTGAGTAGGGAACATAATTCATGCCCATCATTTAATGACTACGATCAAACCTAACCCACATGGCATTCACTTTCCTTTGCTACATTTACTTCACTTTTTTTTTTTTTATTATTACTTTGGCTAATTTAATTTGAGTCTCATTCATTGTATTTTAAATTTTTAAATTTAGATTCGATAAAACTTAAAATTAGTCTCATTATTAATTTGAAGTTAATTTTTATTAAATTTAATATAATAATAATAATAATTTTTAAAAAAATATACGATGTAAATATGTATTCAAAATTTATAAAGTAAATTTTAGAGACTATTATTTATTATTATTTTTATTTTTATTTTAAAAAGTTAACCATAAATTAATCATAAAGATTAATATTAGAATTTATTAAAAGTACGAAGTTGAATTAAAATAGAACAAGTTGTATAATAACTAAAATGATATTTTAATTTTTTTTTTTTTTTATTTGAATCAAATGTGCAAGAAAAAAAAATCATTTATAAATTTTGACCATGTTTCATAAATTGGTGGTTTCATTGTTGATTATATTGAAGTATTTATTTTATTTCAGTTCAATAATTGTGGGGTAGGAAATTGAACCATAAAATAGTAATTTGTGTCTTCCACTAAATTATGTTTCAATTGTGTTTCTAATATCAAGCATACGTAGACATAGTATTAATAAGTATTAATTACTTCAAATTTTCATAAGGATGAAGGCATTTCTTTTCTTTTTCCTTTTCCCTCTTCCCTCCTTTGAAGGGCAATGTTTAACTTCTATTTAGTATTTTGAATTATGGGAATATTAACAAAGAATTAGAGGGTTGGTGTAGAAAATCTTGAAGAAAAAGAAAAGTCAAATAATAAAGTAGATATTTGGAGGGTGACCAAAAGTCCCACATATTAATGGATACAAGTAGTGAATTTCATGAACTTAGATTATAAGAATATTAATATCTTTATTCATGAGGAACTTTTTCAATATAAATACCAGAGCAAAGTTTAGTATATAACTCAACGTTATATTGTATAGATTAGTGATCAAGAGTTCAATCTCTCACTTCATATGTTGCAAAAAAAAAAAAAAAAAAAACTAAATTAAAGTAAATTTATGTAGGTTTTAGGCCGAAAATAAGTAATATTGTATTAATGTCGAGATTAAGAGCGGGTTTATGATCTTTAGATGCAAAATTGAGGGAGCAAACACATTTATTTGTCTTGGTATATTACCTCTAATACAAACAAAAAAAAAAATATAAACAAAACTTTGTTTTTTTCCTTCCTTTTTTTTTCTCTCGCTATTATTATTATTATTAGTTGTTTTCGCGGCAACAACATTATTATTATTATTATTATTATTATTATTATTATTATTATTATTTACAAAGGTAATATATTATTAAAGTAGAAGGTATCTCTTAGATCTCCCTTCTATAATTAAAAGTCAAGACACAAAGAAGCAAGCACAAAACTGTCAAGCAAACAAAGAAAAAACAATCTCTAAGTAAAAAAACAAAACTCCACAAGTCACCAACTCAGTGTGGGTTTTCACCCAAGACATCTGAGTCAACAAAGAGCGGGGAAGCCTTCTCTAGGCTAGCACCCGAGCAATGCATGATCAAAGTCAGGTTCAATGTGGTTGAAAGAATCAAAACAAGAGGTTATACATCCTCACCTTCTAAGACAACGAATGGATTGAAAACAAAAGGAACTATAGGGTTAGTCACAATGCCATCTGATCACCCACTAGAAACCCGACCCTTAGGAAGGAGGCCGGCAACAATGCTCTACAATAGGTCGTCGTGAGCTAGTTACCGACCCCGAGGGCCTAGAACTAGCTCAAGGAAGAGGGACGACAATATTTCTCAATAGGTCACGCGCTTATTGCAAATACCACTCGAGTGACCAAAAACCTTACAAAGAGTACAACGTTCCGACTACCACGAGTACTCGAATTTGAACCTCATTATTATTATTAGAAATTTTTTTAGTTCAATAATATGTGGGGTGGAGAATTTGAACATCTAACATCTTGGTTGATGATACATGTTTTATGTCACTTGAGCTAACTTCACGTTAGCATGTTTATTTAGTTATTAAACTTAAAAAAAAAAAATTACATTTTTCAACTTTAGATTATTGCAGTTTTATTTAGCTTCTATTGTTTAACACGATTTTAACTAAGGTTGACTTATCATGTTCTTTAGAGTAATTTTGATAGAGTGTACGTGTGATGTAGTGTACGTTATTAGCTTAATATATCACGATAACATTTTATTACTAATGGTAACGATAAGGAGACTAGATACAAAACTCGAGGATTAAATAGATACACTATTCATTTTAGAATGAAATAGGTACAATGTTTAAATCAAGTATATGATAATTGGAAACAATGGGTATCAATCTATTAAATATGTTGAAGGTTTGAGAGGGAAAAGAAAAAGTAAAGTGGGTGGGGAAGTTTATATTTGAGGGTTGAGAATAATGGGGATGTTTTGAAATATGAACAAAATTCCACCATGGTCTTTGTATTATTTTATTTCCAAACCATGTTTGGTTTTGTAGGTGAGAATATTAATGGCAAATTAAATGGTAGTGTGTGAACTAAAAAAAAGTTTTTTTTTTTTTTTATTGAAATAAAAAGTTAACAAAACAAAAAAGGAAAAGGAAAAGGAAAGAGAAATGATAGAGAAATGGAAAAGGAAAAGGAAAAGGAAAAGGAAAAGGAAAGAGAAATGATAGAAACCATATAAATTAATTTCATTGCAAAAGTATTTTGTCCCAATTTATTGCTCTCTCAACTTGTTCTAACAATTTCAATATTTCATTAAAGAACAACAAAAGGTCAAAAAATGTGGCACCCAACTAATTTTTGGCACTTCATGATGATCTAGATTTAGGGTATTTGGGAGTGGGATTCTGTCTAATTATATATATATATATATATATATATATATATATATATATATATATATATATATTTATATATTTATTTACTACATTGGAAGAAGATTTGAACCACAAACCTCTTAATCATCAAGACATACATATATCAGTTGAGTCACGCTCACTTCGGTAAATGAAAACATATATATATATATATGAATTTTTAAAACTAGTAATTCAATGCATGTTTCCAAATGTTTTTTTTTTAAAAAAAACCGATGTGTTTGATAACTAATTCAGTTTTTAGTTTTTAAAATTCTTTAGAAAAATTAAAAATGAAAAAAAAAAAATTAAAAACGTTTTTATTTGTTTTAACAAAACTTTATTTTTAAAAACATTCTTTAGAAAAACACTCTTAAAATATGTTAAATTATATAAAATATCCTTGAACTTTTAGGAATGTTTCAAATTAATTGCTTTGAACTCCAAATTATTTGTTTAAAAAAATATATAGAATATTTGTCGGTCAATAATGGTTAAGTGAGGCATCGGCTCGGGTCCAGCAATCCTTAGCTGAACTTGGGCAGGCAAACTCGCGGACTCGTGTTGACTATGCTGAGAGTCAGTTGGAGACCTTGCTCATTGAGGAAGAGGTGTACTGGAGGCAGCGGGCTAGAGAAAGTTGGTTGAAGTGGGGGGACCGGAATACGAGCTGGTTCCATCGAAAGGCGACCCAGCGCCGACGTAAGAATACTATATTGGGTTTGGAGGACAGTGTGGGCCGATGGCATGAGGACCCAGGGGCTGTAACTGGCTTGGTGGCTGAGTATTTTCAGGACATTTTTACATCGTCCGGTCCTACAGAGGATGACCTGAATCGGGTAGTGTTAGGGGTTCGCCCGTCCGTTACCGTCGAGATGAACAGTCGGCTTACACGCCCCTTTAGTGAGACAGAGGTGCTTCAGGCCCTTAAACAGATCCACCCGAATAAGGCCCCGGGGCCTGACGGGCTGTCTGGTGCATTCTTTCGCACAGCTTGGCCTGTGGTAGGGCCGGATGTGGTGCAGTGTTGTTTGGGTATTCTGAATGGAGGTTTATCTCCGGGTCTTCTGAACGAGACCATGATTGTGTTGATTCCAAAGGTCAGAACTCCTCGCCGTCTTTGTGAGTATCGACCTATCTCGCTGTGTAACGTGTCCTATAAACTGGTGTCCAAAGTGCTTGCCAACCGACTGAAGCCTCTGCTCAATGATCTTATCTCTGATAATCAAAGCGCTTTCATCCCTGGTAGGTGTGTTGTGGATAATGCCATCTTAGGCTATGAATGTCTACATACTCTGAAGTCCAAACGACAGGGTAAAGTGGGTTGGGCTGCGTTGAAATTAGACATGAGTAAGGCCTATGACCGGGTGGAATGGGTGTTTTTGGAAAAGCTAATGTTACAGATGGGATTCTCGACTGACTGGGTAAGCTTGATTATGCTATGTTTGTCCTCTGTTAGATACTCCTTTAATAATGGTTAACATTTGAAACAACTTAGGTCGATTTTAGCCCGTACATATATTAGATGGAATAATATTATAAAAATAGTTTACTATTCATTTTTATAAAAAAATAAAAAATAAAAATTTCTTTTTTTGCTTTTTATTTAAAAATAACTGAAAATAAAAAACCAGTTATAAAATAAGTTGTGATTTTTTTATTTTTTAAAACAGAAAATGAAATGAATTATCAAACATATCTAGTTTTTTTTAAAAAAAAACACATAAAAAACTGTTACGATAAATCAATAACAAAGAATAAGAAAGCGTAGAACAACAACGACCCAGATTTACGTGGTTCACTAACGTCGTGTTAGCTACGTCCACGGGCAGAAGGGAGAGCAGTATTATTACGAAGTAGGAGACATTACAAATGAACAGATAAGGGGCGGCTGAAAGCCATTAGAAGGTTTATATATGACACCCTTCTAATGACCTAATACAAAATGGGTAAAATTCCAAAACAGATAATTAAAAACCCAAATCAGATTTTTTCTTTAGGGGCGTTGCCCCCATACTCCCACCAGGGCGCTCCGTCCCTGGACCCCGACTCAGCGAGACCCCGTACCAACCCGTCGTAGAGAGTCTCATAACAGATTCAAGGCATTCCAACAAAACCAAAAATAAAAAACTGGAATGGTTGGCCGACAATCAATTTTTTTTAAAATGCGTTTTTTTTAAGATTAATGGTTACGTCCATTTTGTCCTTCTAAGCAAAATGAAAAATAATTGATCATGTCTCATAGTTTTGAGTTATGGCTCTAAGTCTATGCATTTATTTGGATCATTATAATAAGCTTACAAAAATTTATTAAATGAACATGTATTGTCAGGTTCGATATTTAGACCATATAATATAAAAAAGGTTTATTTGAAAAGAAGATAATCTACAAAAGGTTAGGTTTATAGTTGACGTGCCTAAAATTAATTACTCTTAATTGCAATTTTAACCTAAAGTTTGAGAAAACTTGTTGCATTTGGAATGGGGAAATATATGTATCAAAAATTAAAAAGTCGGTCATAAACTGATCATATAATAAGTGATGGATGATGGATATGAGTCGGCCATAACTTGTATTCATTAAAATGCATTTGGGCTACCTATAATTTTGTTCAATATATCTCTTCTTTATTTGCACCAATAGTTGGGTGAAACAACTTTATCTACTACTTGGATTAGATGTGTATTTATGTTGATTTAACTTACAAAATAGATCTACAAAGTAGATCAAGATAATACAAATAAATAAATAAATAAAAATGGGAGCCGGTTGCATAAATAACAAACTGCCCTAAAATAATGACAAATATAGTAAAATTTAAAACATTTTGCAAATATGATAAAAAATCAGTGACTATGACTAAAAGACTACTATCAGTGATAGTCACTGACAAAATTCTATAAAAAAAAATGTTATAACAATGTTATACAACACTGCATGATTCTACAACAATGATATAACAGTGTCGAACAAACAAATTTTTCAACAAAGGTAGTGTTCAGATGCTACATACAGATTAAAAATGTTGGAATAAGTACTATATTTTATAATTCAACTATCCCTCTCTTGTGTGAATCTAATAGTAAATTAAACAAGTAGAAACACAGTAGATTCATGCACAGGACACAATCAATTTTAACGTAGAAAAATCTCCCCAATACGAGGAGTAAAAAATCACGAATCGAAGTCAAAATCTTCATTATAATCAATAATGAGCTACAACGAATTCTCCCTAGTCACAACTAGTGCATACAACGATAGATATCATTAATCTCGACAACAATCAACAATAATGGAAGAGAGTAAAAAAAAAGATTTTACAAGTGGCAACAAACTACTCACGAATCTGACCTTAGATAGCTTCAAACGAAATCTTCACCGTCCTGATTGAAGACTCTCGTGTCAATAACTCGCTTGTTAAGTTCTCTTTTAATTAAAAAAATCCAAAGGTGCATGTTGGGCTTTATTTGTGGGCTTTCCACATAGTGAAAACAACCCAACGAAAAATGTGTGTGCACCCCATTGTGTGAAGTTCCATCTGTTGTGTGGCTATCTTTCATTTTTTTTTGGATTCCACGCATATTTTAGTTGATTTTCCTATATATATATTGATATTTTTGGGTGCCATTATGGGAGGGAAAACATTATAATTTGATTATGGATTCCTAATTTGATTATATTATCGATTCCTAATTTGATTAGGTTATGGACCCATTATAAATACCTATAATTTTCTTCATTCAATGGAGCGAGATTGAAGAGAAACAACCTTAATTTCGATTCTACATTTTTTTTTAGAGTGAGGAGAGCCTTTTGAATGTGGAGATTACATCGAGAACGTACATCGACACGTCAAACTCTAGTTTCATTATTCTTTCCCTTTTAATTTGCAGTTTTTATCATGAAATTTTGTTAATTTTGAGTTTAGATTTTGTAATAGTGAATATGAGTGGCTAAACTCTTTTATCTTGATGTAGTCATTAGTCTTAGGGTTTGATTAATTAAATATATATTTTTATTCAATTCATGTTTTTATGTGTTTAATGCTTATAATCTCTTGGTCCTTCATTTTTTATGTGTTTAATGCTTATAATCTCTTGGTCTTTCATTATTTGTTTGATTGGTCTGAATTTATGCTTGGAAAATGAAATCAATTGCCTGAGATGTTTTTCTCCCGATTTATTTCAAGTTTTATTTTTTTGTTGTAATTTTACTTTGATCTTATTCATCCATTGATTTTTCTCTAAATAAAATTGGTTGATTGTATTCGTGGTATTTGAGTGAACTAGAACATCAATCTTGAGAACGAGATAGTCTTACACTCTATCACTCTGCTATTAAAACTTGATTCGTACACTTGCGGTATGCATTTAAAATTGCGCAACAAGCTTCCGACAACAATTTCGGCAACAATATCAACCCGCTTGAAGTCTATTAAAGACATGTCTTTTTTCTCTTAAATTGAGATCGACTTCCTTAAGCGAGAATAAGAGACAACATCGTACCCTCAAGAAGAATCTGACTTCGAGTTCATCCTCAAGAGTTAAATCTCCTATGTAGATAGACACTTTTACCTTTACCCGATAGTTATGACTGTAGAAGTTCAAATCTCCTTGAAAAATGTTGAATTGAGCTACCTCGAGTGTTTGTACTCCTCCCGAGGAGATTGTCACTAGTTGTCGTTTTGTTTTTCCTATACATTTCGGAAAAAACTACAAAAAGCGTCGGGAGAAGTCAATCACGACGAAAAAAAATTGTTAGCGTAGGTTCACCAGGAAAACCAATATCGGGAAATTCCAGGACTCGACTTAGGTAGCAATATACCTTTTTCCATTCTTTTTTCTAGGGCATCGAACTTAGCCCTGGACTCTCTTTCGTCCTATCGAGGTTGAGGCGCCTCCCCCGCTGTCTTGGTGACCGTTGGGTCCAATTCTTCTTGAACCCTTCGTGGATGTCGATCTTGATCTGATTCATCTACGTCGGTGTTTCTCTTGTTCATTATCGTTTGATACTGATGTATCTTACTCGCAGAGTCTCTCGTCTCCATAGACAGCTCCATCTGTTGATACATGAATCCGAGTAGGCTGAATGCACCTAACTTTCACGTGATATCAACAGTAGATTTGATATTCCAAGGACGAGATCACCTGCAAGAGAGAAACACTGAACACCAGTGTGGTGCTAGTCGCACACACACTTTGATGCCTAAGTCAGGTTCAAGCTTGAAGAAAGCTAGTATTTAGTAAATTATTATCAGTACCTTTATGTCGACTTGTCGAAGGGTTTTTATAGAGTCTGGAAGCCCTGCATTCCTTTTCATTTTTCTAGATTCCTAGATGGTGGGCTTATCATAAGTGGTCGGCTTTGGTGGGCCTTCATTGGGCTCGAGGTCGAGGTGGTGGGCTTGGGCTCGGCCCAAGTCTCATTTTTGATTTCTCGCTCTAAGCTTGGTTTCTCCTAGGCTTACTTGTTTGTGGGCCTGAAAAAAAAAAAAAAAGCAATTGATAACTATGATAAAGGGAATGCCCACGACAACAAATTATGTTTAGTACATCTCTCAGCTACTCCAAGTTTTTCAAATACAACTGATTAAGGTATATCCATCTAACTTTCTTCTTTTCCTTCCTAATTTTTTAAGGCCTCATTTTTTTTCTCACAACATCTCCTAACTTTAATGTTTTAATCGACTTTAAGTTTCTGATTTTCTACCGGCTAGTTTACTCTTATTAGTTATAAAACTATTTTTTTTTTCATTTGTTCTTATTTTTGGTTATTACTCATATATTTCACTTTTAGTATGGAGAGTTTGATTAATATGATATGTGTTGTTCATCTCTCTATGTTTCAATATATGCTATTGTGTAATAGATAATCATGACCTAAAGTGTAAAAAATAAAAATAAGAGTCAAACCGATGATAGCTTAATTGATCGAACCCTTCCAGCTGAACTCATAAAAACAAAAAACAAAAAAAATTGCATAGTTGAGAAGATAAATATTTTAAACCATAAAAAGCATCTATGTTAACATAGGCTTAGCATATCTATGTTTTAAATATTTTGTAGCCAATGCATGTTATACATTGGGGTAGAAACTTAAGATAAGAGTTGTTTGAAAGGGGTTGGTTCAAGATGAGAATTCATAAAATTGTTCTTGGGAATTGGGAATCATTGGACAAAATGCATGATTGTAATAATTTCATTTCTTTTAAAACTCACCTAAAATTAAATTATTTTCTGACACCACCACATCCACAACCTCTATTTCTTTACACATGTAAAATGATTTTTGAAGGAAAAAAAAATCCAAATAAGAAATTGGTTCTAAAATAAGATGAAAAGTGATTTTACAAATCATACTTTTATATTTTAATTTTACAAAGTTCACCATTCTTGTCAATCTATGCATTAAAAAAAAAAAAATGTTATGTTGTTAGTGTTATAAACTGAATTCATTTTAAATTTATAACATAAAACATATTATTCAACCTAATTTTTAGTCGGTAACTACAATTTTATGATTTATAAATATTTTTTCAAACTTAGTTAAATTGAGAACTAAGTTCTAAACTTTAACCAAACATATATTTAAACACGTGAAATAAAATTCTATTTTCATTCAATTACTTTTTTTCAAATTTGTGTTTTTGGATCACCAATCAAACCTGTCTTAATATTCGTGAGAAGATATATATAGATACTTCTAGATTTTACCGATTATAATTATCTTTAGGGAAAATCATTTTTTACTCTAAACTTAGCCACGTGTATCAATTTTTATCCTAAATTTTTAATTTCATCAAATTTCTCTTTAAATTTTGATAAAGTGTAGCAATCTTTATCTTAATCTTTAATCTGGAATAATTATTGTATTTTTTACCCTTTGACTTTATTCATAAAAATATTTTCAGATGCATTTAATGAATATAAAACATATGTCTGTGAAATTAATGAATTTTAAAGTGGAAAAAAACCATTAAAATTAAATATTTGTTGAAACTTGTGAATTTTGAAAATTTTATTCAATCATATATCTTAAGCATTAATGGGCTTACTTTGGCTTTGATTTTAATTGAAATTTATGAGTACATTTTGTTAAAATTAGTTTAAGTAGGTCAATTTAGCGGAAATTGAATATAGAGTTCAATTTCATTAAATTATAAGTTTAGGATAAAAATTGATACAATTTAGCATGGTTTTAGGGTAATTACTTTTTTTTTTTTTTTCCTTTCAACTTTTTATTCCCTCTCCATCTTATTTTGTTCTATGATTTTGTTGGGTGGCAAAAATGCAACCATTACTTTGATTGAAGGAATCTCTTTTAAAAAAAAAAAGGTGAAGATCCCTTCTTGCAATGGAATAAATTGATTAAACTTGAAAAAAAAGTTATAAAAGTACTTATGTAAAAAGTGTGTTACTTGGGGCTTAGGCTTTGTCCTTTGCTTTTTTGCTTTTTATCACGGGTGTAAAAATCAAACTAAATCGCTAGTCTAAATTAAAATGGTTCGATTATACCTTTTAAAATATATTTTTGTCATTTTTTACTATTTGGTTTTTTTTATTATTATTATTGTTGATGCATTCATTTTGGTTGCATACAATTTTACAAAAGCATAGCAAACCAAACGTGAAATAAGGTTTAAATCGAATTTTCATCGGTAAACTTTCAAGATTATTTCATTTTCGTCTCTAAACAACTTTTAAATTTTAATGTATCTATTTTAGTTTTAACTTTCAAATTTATTCTATTTTGGGTACTTAAAGTTTCAAAATATCATTTTTAATCCTTGAACTTTAAAGCAATCATGTTGTCTCCTATCGTTATTTTTCTTTTAACAAGTGAATTGGACATGTATATAAGTTACAAAAGTTGGTTGAGACGAATATTGAGTGGACAAATATTGGGTGACAATAAGAGCAAAGACCAAAATTACAATTCTTGTAAAATTAACGGACTAAAAAGATATTTTAAAAGTTTGGAAACCAAAATGCCAAAATAGTTATTTCTTAACGTTCATGAACTAAAATAAACATTTCAAAAATTCATGAAGTAAAATACAATAAACTTCGAACTTCAAAAAATACTAAAATAAGATTTCAATCAAAGATTAGATATACAATAATATACCATAATCAATAAGCAAGGGGCTCTTGTCAATCCAAACATAGCTCAATGGGTAAGTCACCATTATCATCTTAAAAGTTGATGGTTTGATCAATCTCCACCTCCGCTATTATTGAGCTAAAAAAAAAAACCTTAGTCCAAATATTGCAATGCTCTCCCAAAAGAAACCAATAATTTACGTATTGATTTTTTTTTCTTTTCTTTTATTTTTTTCGAGTTTAACAATCATAGGTAAGTTGGTCTGGACACTCACGAATAGAGTCAGGCGAGTCTATTCCGTAATCATGAAGGGCCTTGAGACTATTAATGTCCTTCTAAAAAGAATGAGTTCAATCATTGATGATCATCTACCTAAGAATTAATTTCCTACAAGTTTCCTTAACAGTCAAATGTTATATGGTCCATAGGGTCAGGTGGTATGTCCCGTGAGATTAGTCGAGGTGTGCGTAACCTGACCAAAACACTCATGAATATCAAAAAAAAAAAAAAAAAATCATAGGTAGAGATTCAGACTTCTAATCTTTTGGTCAGTAGTACAATACTTTAACTAGTGGAGTTGTTGACCTATACTCAAGTTGACAATTCACGTACCAAGATCGTACTGAGATCATGAATAATATAAAACTATAAATGAAAATAAATAATTACCAAAAGGCCCCACCAAATTTGAAAATTTCAATAGTTATGTGAGTAAAAATTGAAGAAGCTAAGAAAGAGGGGGAAAGTGGGTGAGGAAGGAAAATGATATTGTCGGTGAAATGGTGGCGAGAAGAACACAATTATTGTACAATCTATCGTCCTTTGGAAAAAGAGCCAAAGTTTACAGAAATTGGCTCTGCTTTTGTTACCCTTCAATCATCCCCTGTTCCACAAACTAGCCTACTTCCCTTACAATCTCACAATCAGAACCATTCATTTTTATTCGACGGTTCCGATAGGAAAAATACACTTTTAGTATCTGAAGTTTCAAACTCGAACATTTCTATCTTTGAAGTTTAAGTTTAGTAGCATTTTGGTGACGAAAGTTAAGAAAAACTGATGTAGGAACCAAAATGGGACCAAACCGAAACTTCAAAGTTAAAATGTAGAGTTTGAAAAAACATGAATCAAAAGTGTATTTTTTCCAAGAAAAAATTATACTTGATTATATCATTTTCGAGATCAAGAACAGGGAGAGTGTTCTCGAGTCCGTCCCCATTTCAACTAGAAACAGAGATTTTCCGCCCGGTTTAGAACGAATTTAGAGAGGAATTTGAATTCTCAGTTTCTGCAAATAAAACTCAGAATTGTAGCTAAGAAAGAGAAGAGAAGAAGACATTGAATTTTCAGAAGAACAAACAAGCTCAAAGCTGAAGCCTTCAATATGCTTCCATAGAACTCAAAAGCACAAAATCCCATCATTAATGAGATATGAAAAAACAGTGAAGAAAAACACTGTTTGATAAAAGGATACAGATTTTTCGTCAAATCTATGGGCAACCAAAGAGGCTGCTTTACCCACACACCTGTACAGAAAGTTTCAGCAGGACCTGATCAGATCTTCCATGACTCATCACATCTCGGCGAGACCCTTTTTGCAGTGGAATCGAAAAACTCGGTCGAATGAAAGAACTAGATTCCGGGTACTGCAGGTAGAACCAACTGTCGTTTTGTTGACTTGATCTTCCAATTCTAAAGTGATTAGCCAGCAACTGCACATGTTGCTGGTTCTACCAGAAACGAAACGTTAGTAGATATAGGCTGTGGAGTTGCAGCATTCTCGAGCCGCTCCCATGTCAATCTCCTCTTCTCTTCTGCTGCAATCGACCTCGACTGTTCCTCCTTCAACTCAAGCTGGGAAGCAAGTACAAGTTCCTCGTCCATCTCATGAACCAACTTCTTCACATTTAAAGTTAGGTTTAGTACAGCATTGTTCCAGTGCTTTTGTGTATTCCGTTCGAGTGCTGGGATGATAATCGGAAAGATCGCTTGCCGGTTGTGTGCAATAAGATTGATGATGTGTTCATTGTTCCAAAGCAAGTGAGCTTTCTCTGCCACCTAAAGGAATTGGAAAAATAAACAGATGTACCAACCAGAACTTAACTAAAAGCTCGAAAAGACGCAGTCAAATCGAATCAACATGCTGAAACTTGGAAATACTCCTAATTCTTCATATTTATCAAGAAATTAATCCATTTGAAGCTCTTCCATGCTTGTAAAATATGTATATACAATCACATAAGAAAAGCCATCAGCAAGCAAAATCTAGTGCAGTACAAAGAAGAAAACAGCAATTTGGAAACCAGGAAGCAAGTAATCACAGATAGCTTGAAGTAGCAAATATACCTGGTAATGAGAGCTATTCAGGCAATATCCGATTCGCCGAAAGAGAGGGTCCATGATCTTCTGGAACTCAACCATGTTGATCATTTCCAAAATCTCTTCTATTTCACTTAAAAACATCAACTCTTTCTGGCTATTTGTTAAAGGCCAATATCTTAAAAGTCCCTTTATAACTGTACTGGCCAACTTGGGATCCTTATCTATAAACTGTACAATACAATATGTCAATTGTTGATGATAAATTCCAACTGATTTTGGTTTGTGAAGAGGAACTAGCACCCTCCATAAAAATGTCTTGTGTTCTTCCTTCAATGGCAATGCGAACCCCGTAATCACACTACCAAAAATCTCCAACAGTTCTGCAATTCCATTATGCCGCTCTGTCTCGAAAACAAAACGATACATGACAATGCTAATAGCCTTCCTGATGAAAGGCCTGTGTATCATGAACTTCCCATAGACACGGTGAAGGATTGTTTTCAAGCAATCTCTTTCTCTAGGGTCATCAGAATCAAAGAGGTCGAGCAATCTCACGATAAAAGAATGATCAAGATATTTTTTGGCCACCTTTGCATCTAGAGAATTGCTACTGATAAACTGAACCAGTAGATCATATACATTTTGCAAATGCGACCAAGCCGGATCAAATATTGGTTCTTCATCCTCCATTTCTCCACCAGTCGCAGTTGAGCGAGATTTGGGTGGGAACACGCGGAAAAGATTAGCAGCACACAACTTACATACTGCTGAAATTGCTGTCTCAGTGAACTTTGCAGATCCAGAGGAAACAAAATCAACAACGTCTATCAACATTTGACGTTTAAGATCTTGCTTCTCTATATCGTTCAAATCAAAAACCTCACAGCAATAGTTCAATTTACTGATAAACAGGTTCTGCTTCTGCGGATTTGGAACATCTTTGAATGACAGATGGGGATCCACTGCTTCTGCTCCTGCTGCAATGCTTGCAGGGAAAACTGCTGAAGAAACACGTTTCACAACATTTAATTTACTCGAAAAGGCACTCCCTACATTTGTACACTGGAATACATGTCCCAGACGAGAAGTATTGTTGCCAGAATCATTAGTTGCAGAATCCGTCGTTTCCGACTTCTGCAACTTCCGAGGAAGTTTGCTCAGTATTTGCTTAAGCATGGTGAGGCGCTTTACGATCTGGAAGACGGCACTTAGAATCAAGGTGGCTGGATAAATTCAGAACATGGTAAGTGAAAGAGCTCTTTTCTGCCTAAAAATTATTCCTAGCTTCCACAAGACATCGGAAACTTCTCTTCAGCAAAGTTTATGGTGTATCTGCAATCACAACTTCATTCTTTAGAAGAAAAAAAACTATCCAGCATGTAGAATTCTAGGAATTCGTATATAACTTTAAATCATAACTATGAACCCGGCATCAACTAATCGAAGCTTAAAATTGTGAACACCAGAATTAAAATGAGAGGATCCCCAGATAACTTTGAAACCTTAGCTATGAAAAAAAAGTTACAGTACGATTAGAAACATCAGAAAGTAAATGTGAAAAAGAGAAAGAAGAAGAAGAAGAAGAAGAAAGAAAAGGAATGAGTTGATAAAAAAAGAGAAAATGGAGGAAAAGGGAACACTCCAATGGTATCGAAAATCCTTGTGGTAGAGAAGTATATCTCTTGAAGCAAAATACATATGAGCTGAAGCTCAGTTTAGCAGACTTGTTCAGATGTGAAGGAAATAAAAGTACTCTTGAAGCTTCTGGTAAGGGCAGATTCATGAACTAACAAAGAAACTTCCGTTAGAATTCACAAAAGAAAACAAACAAGCAAGTCTTCCACTTCCAGAGACAACAGAAGCCATTTCCTAAGTTAAAATCAAGATGCATTTGCCCCAAAACCCTACCCCGAACCTTCAAGAAGAAGAAGAAGAAGAAGAAGAAACTCCTGTTTTCATCAAGTTCGGCGGGAAATCCAGATTTAAAGCCACAAAACAAATCCAAAACCACGAAATCGCAATGAAAATGGCAGACTGAACCACAGATCTGGTGGAATAAAAGTACCAAACACAGGAAATTCGAAGCTGAAGGACAAAATCGAAGCGCATTACAAGTATACAACACAAACAACATCAGCGATCATCTTCATAAACAAGTAAAGAAGTAAAGAAGTAAACAACAGCTTCCCAATTGACAAATTCCAACAAAAAAGTAAACCCAGATTCAAAAAACAGCAGAAAAGTTGAGGAATCAAACAAGAGTAGAAATTGAAAGAGAAAGAGAAAGAGAAAGAGATAGACCTGGAATATGAAGTGAGCTCCGGGAGGAAAATGAAACTTGAAGTTCAAAAAGCTAGAAGAAAAGGGGGGAAACATGGTATTGAGTAGTTGAAGAGAAGATGAGAGTGAGACATGGATGTGAATCCAGAAGAAACTTGAGACGAAAGGTTTCGATCTGAATCTGAAATCTCTCTCTGTTTTTCAACTGGGAAATGAACCTCCATGAAAATGGTCGCTCAAACAGAGCTCCTCGAATCAAGAGAATAACTTGTATGGCATTTTCTGCCCTCCCCCACCTCCAAAAAAAAAAAAAATAAAAAAAAAAAAAAAATTGCAGGTACCAGTTTGCCAGTCACCACCTCCAGAAGTTACAAAAAAAAAATTAAATAAATGAGCCTAAATTATTTTTTTATTATTTAAAAAAAAACATTAGGTATCATTTTAGTCCCGAACTTTCAAACTTGTTCAATTCTGTCTTTGTAGTCTCTACTACTAGTTTAGAAAGTGCCGGGACCAAAAAATTATTTTAACGAAAAAAAATAACTCTTGAATTTGACCGTTTGTTTAAAAAATGTTCTTTATTTTAAAAGTTGCAATAGTACTTTTAACCTCTCGTGAAATGTTTCATAACTAAGAATATGTTGGAATGTTGGACTAAAAATTGAAATAGTGTGGCAGTGATGGAGATACTGAATTAATTAAAAAACAACGCTCTCTACCTTAACTTGTCGTCTAATATTCTAATTGATTTCTACCTCAATAATAATTTTGAATCTTGCATAAAAGGTATTGTGACTTTTTAAAGAATAAGGTATTTTTAAATCAAAGTTCAAATTTATTTATTTTTATATAATTTAACAAAATGTATATATATATAGGGAAATTGTAGTAAATGACAATTTAAGACTTATTGTTTGCAAATATAGCATGTTTTTAAAAATTTTGCGGATATAGCAATTTTTATCGCTGATATCTTATGGTTGATAGAAGTTTATCGCTGATCACCTCAGCTTTTTATAGATTTTTGTCAGTGATAATAGTCTATCACTGATAGAAGTCTATCAGTGATAATAGTCTATCACTTGATAGAAGTCTATCAGTGATATAATAAAGTCTATCAGTGATAGAAACAAGTTTTTTTTGCCATATTTGCAAAACATTTTAAAGTTTGCTAAATTTGCAATTAGTTTTTGCCTGCTATTTGTGCAACCAACCCTATATATATATGATCATTTAAAAAAAGAAATTGAAAAGAAACTGAATGGGTCCCTCTTTCTGAGAAAATTGAAGTCAGAATATTGTCGGACTATGTAGTTGAGTTGGGTTAATTAACTTAATTTAGATCGAATTTTTCTTCCATTGATAATTATAAATACTAGTTTAATTAAAAAAAAAAAAAATGGTTAGAGTTTTTTTTTTTTTAAATAAAATTTAATTAATACAAACTTTATGTCAATTAAATTATGTTCGGTTGGACAAAATTCAATATTGTTATTGCTTAAACTTAAAATAAATGAGGAAAAAATGATTTAAAACTATTGCTTGCTACCGTATAAAATTTGTCCCATAATTATTTTTTTTTTATCTTCAAAATAAAAAAAATAAAAAATTGCCCCATAAACACAAAAGTCAAAGTAATAGTAGAGATCGATTGACTTCACGTACGAGTTGGATAATTAAATTTCAATAAAGGTGTTCTCATGAGAAGAAAAGTCTATAAAGGTGTTATTTTATCCTATTTTAAGAAAACATTAAAAAACTTATTTTAGTTTTTATATGTTTCTCAACAATTTAATTTTCATAGCGAGAGAAATGTAAATATTAGGTCTTTGACATTGAGATGTATAAAATAAAACATAAGTCTACCATTTTGTGATTATTGATGTGTTAGAAAAAATATATACGGTGGAAGAATCTGGCTCCTCCCTTCAGGTCGGAATGTGCGGTTGGCGGTGCTCCGACGCAGACCTACAATAGAGGTAAACTTGCACCGATAAGGGGCTCGACCCAACACACTTCGATGCTTAAGTCAGTTAGAGAGTAGTGGGAAGGTCGTAAAGTTCTGAGAGTGGATTGTTCAGGAGTGGAGAATCTTAGTTATCTCATAAAGAAGAGTGATGCTTCCTTATATTGTGGGTAAATGGCGCATCGGGTGCACATGTCTGTTACGGTCGACCACCTTTCTTACGATGATGAGGAGACTAACATCGTTTGTCAGGCCAAGCACCTGAGACAACATCGACCGGTCATCGCGCGTCTGTAGTGGCGGTGATTGTATGAATGTTTGGGCGCCGCCTTGAATGTGACTGCCCCGTCAGTTATGTCCTCCTGTCTTGCCCATACAAAATTTGATAACCTCCGTTTAGGTGGTCGGTGGTGACCTAGGAGTGACGTCTGGGGATGATGTTATGCTAACCTCACGCTCTCAGAATCCTCCAACAACAATACATATTCACCAATTGAAGTGAAGTCAATTATTACCGTAAATGTCAACATGAGCATAGATCAACTGTCATAATGTACGACCTAGTAATCAAAGAAGTTATATGTTCCAACCTCAAATATCGTAAAAAAAATTATTGCAACAATACATATTGATGGATTTTTTTTTTTTTTTGCAACGATATTTTAATAAATGCGAGGATTGAATCCACGACCTCTTAGTCACGGACACAACCTTATGTCAATTGAGTTATGCTCGATTTGACAATATTTATACATTTTTAAGTAAGGATCAAGTCATTATGCAAACAAAAAGTAAAAAAAAAAAAAAAAAAAATCAATTACTTTTTTACCATTCCATTTCTTTTATTCCCTCAATAATGTAGTTGTGCTCCACATCCCCAAGAATAATAATTTTTAAAAATAAAATTACATTTCTTGTAGGGACAATTTTACCAAATACCCCATGGGGAAAAAATATGATCATCCTTCAATGAACACAATCATACACACAACACCATAATTTATGTTCAAAAAAGCCTAACACCCATTTGCAATAGCATCCTATAAAGTAGTGGAGATTTTAGTAAATAGAAAAAGCTTAGTGAGCAATTCTTAATTAAGTATATTATAAATTAATATTTTAATTAAATATTTCAAGTCTCATCTCTTTTTTTTCTCACAAAGAAGAAGAAAAAGAAACAATTTGTTACCAATTCATTGATAATGGGATTAATAATGCTTAGTTATGATTATAAGCATGGTTAAGACCCAACAAAGGTGATTTCAAAGTCAATCTTAATACAAAAGTAGTTTTGTTTTTGTTGTCCTTTTTGGCCAAATTTTTGCTTTTGTGAAATTGGGATACAATCCTTCATCCATGCATTGGTCCTTTTCTCCACATTATATTGGATTGGTTTTTATTTTTCCACCCCCATCCAAGGAGGTTGATTATTATTATTTTTTAGTTTGGATTTTGTTGATACCGATTTTTGGTATGGACGATAAATTTAATATTTAATGTGAAACGAGTTTTGACTTGTAATACCAAAAAAAAAAAAGAGACTGAGCGAGATCGGTGTGACACTTACCACACCCACTCTAACAGTCAAATTAGTACCGAGAGAGATGAATATGGAAAGGATTTCTAAATCTAGAAAGTATATTTTTTACTCACCTTTTCTTTATATAGATCTTTCAAATGACCGTTTTTTACAATGATACGGTTCATTATGACGAGAATAACTCTCGAGCGTTACAACGATTACTTAACTTCTTGGGAGGGGGCGTTTTCTGGCTGGTCAGCCACCTCACTTCGTCGAGCCGACCCCAAGAGCTTGGTCTTCTCCTTCTCCCAACTCTGCTTGATGGGTTGAGCTTTATTTTTTTATGGGTCTTTCACTATGGCAAAGTGATTTTACCCCGATAAATTTTAAAATGGAAAGTTTTCATTAGCTTTGCTCTAAGACGATGACGACAAAAAAAAAAAAAAGTGAAAAAGTTATTTATTTGAATTTGGATAATTTATTACTAGAAATGTTAAATTATATCTTCTATTGATGTACTTACTTTTGTGTCCATTTTGTTGTTGTACTTCTAAAATTTTCAATGTTATTTTTTTTTTTGTTTTTTTTTTAATTTGCACCTAATACTATACTCATATATTAATTGATAGATACTAAGTATTACATAGTAGTGTCAAAAAATAAGTTCACAAATATTCACACAAAAATTATAAACATAGAAATTCACAAAAAAATCTCTTTATCACAAGGAACATAACATATTTAGATTAATATCTAAATATATAGAAGTTGACAAGTCTGCAAACACACATGGATATTTATAATGGAAATATGAGCCAACTATATTTATAATAATATAAGCCATTAAGTATTAATTAAAAAAATACATAGAGCTTAATTAATTACTATTTTACTTTATAGCTTAAAGCTCAACCAAAAACATCTCATTATTAATATATAATGGTTGGACTTTAGGTCTCATTAATTTCATATATATTTTCTATTTTATATATTTTTTTATATATATAAATATATATAATAGAAAATTAATCCTCTAGGTCTCTAGGTAAAGAGTCCCAAACAAAGGTTGGTAGCGCCTAACTATGACAAAAAGCAATATGCTATGCAAATTAAATAAAGGAAATTTTTCTTGTTGTCAAAAAAAAAAAAAAAAAAAAATTGAAGGAATTTTTTCTTGGATTAGTTAAAACCGTTTATATAAATTAAGATCTTAGGGCGAATGAATTGATCAGATATGTCAATTATGTCAATGTGATGATGAAGAGATAAGGAGTAATTCTGATAGAATCCAAAAAAAAAATGAGTAATTCTGATAGGGTCGCTTTCTCTCATTTCACTCGTTTTAGTTGCTGAGATGTTTTAGTCCGTCACGTCATCTCTTGTCTACCTATAATTTCAACAAAAATGGAAAATGTTAACTTTTTCGAAAGTCTCTAAATCCATGTTTATTTGCATGTTCTCATAAGCATTTATATCCCTTATTACTCACTTCTTCCTTTTTTGATGTGATTGAATGTTACCTTATATGAAATTGATTGATATGCGATGAATTATGTCAATGTATGATGAATTAGAGGTAATACCTTAATTAAGTGAGTGAATTGACGTGTCAATTATGTCAATGTGATGATTTAGAGATCCATAAGAGTAATTCTAATAGGGTCGCTCTCATTTTACTCGTTTAGTTGCTAAGATGTTTTAGTCTACCACATCATCTCTTGTCTACCTATAAATTTAATAAAAATTAGAAAGGTTAACCTTCTCGGAAGTCTCTGGATCCATGCTTATTTCAATATTTTCAGAAGAGTATTTTATCATGTCTTACCATTATCTTCCTCATTTTTTTTGATGTGATTGGATGTTATAATATATCAATTGTATTTAGAGATACATAAGAGTAATTCTAATAGGGCCGCTTTCATTTCACCTCGTTTAGTTGCTAAGATGTTTTAGTCTATCACGTCATCTCTTGTCTACCTATAAATTTAATAAAAACTAGAAAGGTTAACCTTCTCAGAAGTCTCTGGATCCATGCTTATTTGAATGTTTCCAGAAGAGTAATTTATCACGTCTTATTATTCTCTTCCTCATTTCTGGATGTGATTGAATGTTATATATCAATTGTAAACGTTTTTTTCTTCTTAATGATCTCGTCTTTAACTTTAAGATTATATAACCCTAATCCGGTGCATGCTACTTAACAAAATAAAGGGTGTTATCAACATGTTTGAATAATAAATCATGTATAGTGGGGGTGAAAATGAAAGGGTAAGAAAGCTTAAAGATATATATTGTGAAATGACAAAGGGAAACTTGTAAGGAACATACCCAAACAAACAAGAGTGAATGACCATATCCTCTTTGTTTTGTAGACATGGTGCCCCCCATTCCCATTTCCCTTCATTTTGGGTCCACCATTTTTGTTTTCTTTCAAGCACCTACCCAAGGGAATAAACAAATACTACCCTAAATTTCTATATCAAAACCCAACAAGATGAAGATGGCAATGCAAAGAACAAAAAAAATGTATTTGAAAAATGTGATGATATTTCCTCTTAAGGCACTCAATAAAGGAGTAGGACCCCAATGAGTTGTTTCAAAGGGAAAAAGAAATATAAGTGGGTAGTAGTTAGTGAGATTCTTCCCTCCTTTTTTTAGAGGATAACTAATACTTACCCAATTTGTGTATTGTGTAAATTTTAATATTCTTGTATTTTTAAAAATTATTTTAATTACATTTGTAGTTTTTGACTTATAATAATTCTACCATTCTATCAATTTTAGTAAAATTGGCACATGTAACAATAAGTGTAAAATATGTAATGTGTATGTGTATCAATTAATGACAAAATCTATTTAAAATGAAATATCTTATCCCAACTTTCAAATTATATATACAAGTATTTGAAAAACTATTTTTTTATAATATAGGAATATGCAAGTATTTGTTTAAAAAAAATATATATATATTAAAGTATTTGAAACTGTTACGGGCAACTTCAACCTCACGTCACTCGCTGACGTCATAACCACTCCCCGAGGAGTGGGGGCCATCGCACCCGAGTCCAGAAGATTCATCCATCGAAGGCCGACATCGGAGCTTCGGTGGGCAACGCTTCTCACAGCTGGCTAAGTATAGCCGACGTCATTCCTCGGTTAACACGAGATATGACTGACGCGACAACCTGCCACGACTGACAGAAGAAGCAGCGCTGCAAGCGCCCCCAACCCTCTCGGGAATCGGGGGACGACGGGCATCGCAATCATCACCAGGTGCGTGGGCCCAACCCTGGTTGAACCACGACACTCGCTCTGGTCCAGGCGCTCATCCGAAGGCCAACGAACCAGACAATTGCAAGGATTTCTCTTCCACTATAAATATCCCTCTTGTTCAACAGGAGAGGGAAAAAGGAGTAACTCTATTTGAACACCCTCTAACTACTCCTACCTACGCTCAGTCCTCTCTGACTTAGGCATCGCAGGCCCGTGGGCCTAGCCCACCGGTGCAAGATGATGCTCTCTTTTCTCTAGCAGGTACACCGTCATCCCTCCGACAATCGTTGGCGACGGAAGCAACGGAAGAGCACGGTGGTCCAAAATCTTGCATCAACGGAAATCATTTCTTAAATATATTTATACATCAATATTTTATTTTATTTTTAATTAATATATATATGCATTCCATTTATAAACGACACATTTTCATGCATTGCCAACAACAATATAGCTCAACCATCATGATCTAACAACTAGAGACTAAGAGGTCCTAAGTTCGATCTCTTACTCCACATGTTGTGAAAAGAAAAAAAAAACAAAAAACAAAAATAAAATAAAATAAAAAACATTTCCATGCATTCAATCTTTTTAGACAAAATAATAATAATAATTATTATTATTAGATTTGTAGTTACAAGACGACTCAACAACTAACAATTATAAGTAATAATCCGACAATCAATAACTTCCAAACTTTAAATTCATATTCTCAAAAATATTCTAATTTATTACTTTGAATTCTTGTTCCATGTGATAGTTTTTTTTATCTTTTCTGTTTTTTGTTTTAGTTGAACAGTAAAGTTTTGAAGCTTTTAACTTTTAATATAAAAAATAATGAATTAACTAATTGGGATATATTAAAGTTAGATGCTCCATACGATAATCTTATAAGAAAGTATTTAATCTACAAGTTTTAGTTTTCTCTCCTAGGAAATTAGCTTTTTACATTTTAAATTCTTAACCAAATTTCTCCAACAAACTTATGTTTTAAAAAGCCCTAAAATTTTGTTTTTCATTTGATCTTAAAATTTATAAATAGACATTACTATTATTTATCATCTTTATTTCTCTACTAATCCCAACATTATAAATGACCTAAGTGTTCTATTTTAATCTTAAAATTCTAAGTTTAGGGAGAAAAAAAAAATTAGACCGTCAACTTAGTAAGTTGTAGCAATTTTAACTCTGAATTTTCAATTTCATCAAATTGAACCTCAAACTTGTATAAGTGTTGCAATGTAGACCTAAGTTGATTTTCGTTTGAATCTGTGAAAAGAGCGTGATAATCCATATGTGTCTCCGGCGAATCTACTCCAATTCCTTCGAACAGATCCTCCGAATCGTCGATTTCTCGATCGTCTCCTTTATCGAGAACCACTTCTTCGACGCTTACATTTTATTTGAATCGAGTCTCTTCATTTATCCAACAAAAATAATCATCAAACACCTTGGAACCACTCAACGCCTCAAGTTTTAAAAATTGGAATACACAATATGAAGGGAAATTTGAAGGAATAACTGAGGCTTTCTAGTAATGGAGATTTTTGGGGATTGATTCTTCTAAATAGAGGAGTTCTTCTTTGAAGCTCAATAATGAAGAAAATGTTGAGATTTGGGGAAAGTGAAATTTCTCTAGTGTAACACCAAGAACAGAGTGTGAGGTTGAGATTGCAAGCTTATTAAGGAAAGATAAAATTGATTTGAGGAGCTGAGTGGTTCTACATGGATTTTGATGATGATTTTTGTTGGGTAAATCAAGATGCTCAATTCGGATAAAATGTAAGCGTTGAAGAAGTGTGGTTCCCGATGAAAGACACGTTCGAGCAACCGACAGTTCTCAAGATTTGTTCGAGGAAAAATAATTGAGGTCAATTTGCCAGACTCATGTGGTTGATCGTGCTTTCAACAGATTCAAACGAAAAGTTAACATATGGTCTACAAATTTGAAGTTCAATTTGATGAAATTAAAAGTTTATGGTCTACATTGCAACAGTTATGCAAGTTTAATATTCGGATGAAATTAAAAGTTTAGGGTCTACATTACAATACTTATTATATCTTAAACCTGGACTTTTAAATTTCATACAGGTTCATTTTAATATATGAAAATCTTTTTTTTTTTTTTGTCCATATCTTTTAATTTCTACAATATATTTAACAAATATCTTATGTATCTCAATGTAGACTTTAACAACTTAAAACATCGTTGAACTAATTAAAATATTGGTAACATTTTTTATTCAGGTTGAAACTCGCATCCCTTATATTTATAATATTATAGAATATTATATTCTATAATACAACACAAAAAATCAATGCAAAGAACTAAAATGAATATTAATTAAAAATTTAGACACACCAAAACAAATACATTAATATGTTAGAAATGAACAATCTAAAAATGAAGTTAGAGAATTAAACTCGTGAACCATAGAAGATAGGAGGGACATTTGAAGAGTGTTTGAAATAAATTATTCGAGACGGTTACATTGTGGCGGACATTCTTTTTTTTGCAAGGCAATATATAATACGAAAAGCAAGCGAGGGGGCCCCACAGCCCGGGGCCAAGGCACTCAACAACGCAGAGCGAAGAAACAGAAAAAGCTCAAGGAAACAAGTCCCACGGAGGAGCACTAATAGACATGGGAGACATCAATGCCCCTACCCACGAGGCACACCTATAAGACAAGTCGGCCTGGACACTTATAAGAACAGACTGGGGAGAGCGATTCTTACCCCCGTGAACCCGAGAATTTCGCTCTCTCCAAACATGATAAATGGCTGCACACCAAGCAAGTCGCCAAACATGACGCCTACGACGGTCACCCCGCCCCATACTACAGATCCAAGATAACTCAGTGGACCATAAAGCAATACGATGAGTGGACCGACCCCAACAAAGCAAACTGGACCACACATGCGAACTAAACGGACAATCGAAGAAAAGATGATCACGCGTCTCTAAGGCAAGTGGCGGACATTTGAAGGTAGGAGAGACAAAGTGCAAAAGTATTTTAATTTTGTATCCCGAGACTATTAGATGACAACACGTTTTTTGAATCTATATCTTAAGAACGGTTATTAAAAGACAGACACATAGCGGTTTAATCATGTTTGGAGGGAGTGTACACATGGCGAGGTCTTATTGGTGGAATCTTTATTAGCACTGAAACCAAAATAAGAGCGACATGATCATATGGCTCCCAAGTGAGTTACTGCAAAACCAGTGAAGTTCTCAGCACACGGTTTTTCAAATATTGTACGTACCATTTTTTGGGGAGTAATCAAATACGGGCGCCACCAGAATTTGCTTCAAATAATTATTTTTTTTATTAAAAATAAATAAATAATGGCACAAACCACTCTTTAACTATGGTGATTGTTCCAATTACACTCTTGATTTTTAATTTGATAATCACCTCATATACTTTGTTAACTCTTTACAATCCGTCTTTTCGATTAGTTGTTGTTAAATTACTGTTTAATTGAGCTTTAGAGATGGGACTCACCATCCTAAAAATAAAAAATGGTAGGAACGATTCAAATTACAATTTACAACTGACTTTCTAAATTCGAAAATATGAATTTTTAAAAAAATTATTATATACATTCACGGTGGTGGTGGTTTTTTTTTTTTTTTTTTGTGCGCTTATTTTTGTTCTCGGCTCTGTTTTTAGAGCTAAAAAACAAAGGAAGTGGTGAAGAAGAAGTTCTAATTTGTCATGAGATGCTTTCGTTGTACCGATTCATTGAGTAATAAATCGAAGGCTAAAGACAACCCCAATACATTTTCTACTCATATGTGAGTCACACATTTAAAGCTCAATTAAACGGTAATTAACAGTCTAACAGAAGAGGTTGATTGCAACACTTAACAAAATATAAGGGTGATTTATCAAATTAAAAATTCAGGAGTGTAATTGCAACAAATCTCATAGCTTATGGGTGATTTGTGTAATTTTTCAAAAAAAAAAAAAAAATACAAGTTTAGTCCTTGAACTTTTGTGGTTGCTTAGGTGTCTGAATTTTATAAAATATTTAAAAAAAATCTGAATTTTCAGTTTTGTGTTTAAGAAATATATAAATTTTTATGAACTTTAAATTTTGTGTTTATTGCATCGATTTTTTTTTTTAAATTGTACTAAAAAAAGACTTTAAAAAAAACCTATTCAAAGGCCACGGTCTTATTAGACAATTAATTCGTGAATTTTAAGAAATTTTGTGCCAATTGAAGAACTATTTGAAACAAAATTTTGGATATTATTAAATGTAAAATTAAAAGTTTAGAGATCTATTAGATAATTTTTCTAATTCAAAGACTTTTTTTTGTAGTACAACAAAGGGGGTATGAATATATAAACATCGACTTCAAATGAATGAGTACATGTCAACTACTAGTTATGCTCATGTAGTTTAAAGACTTGTTAGAGTCAAATTTAAAAGTTCGTGAACTAATTTTATAATCTATTCTTTTCTTTTAGAGAAAAAAATGTCCATCTTCTATAATTTAATTCAAACTAAATAACACATGTTGTCATTGTATTTTGAGCATTGTGTCTCTTAATAAATGGGATTGCATGATATAGTAGTTAGACAAAAAATTTTTGCGTATTTTAATTAATGCGAGGATTAAACTCATGATCTCTTAGTCAAAGACACAACCTTATGTCAATTGAGCTATGCTCGATTTGGCAGTAGTTAGATAGATTTGATAGGTTGATTAAGCAAGTAATCACCTCAATCACTTATCAAATTAATCTCTCAACTCTAATTCTTCAATTACTTGTCCAAGCTTTCCTACGATATTTCCACCGTGTTAGAAGTTGGCTTGCAACCTCTCTAGGTGGAAGTAGATTCTTCAATTCTTTAGAAATTGATGACAGAGAAAGATTATTGACAGGAAAGGATCGATTCATGAATGAAATCCAATGCTTTGTCGACGATATTCGCTCGAAACAAAGTCAACAGACTAATCCACGATTTCTTCTTTGTCATTCGAGAGGGAAACACAGTTGCTCACAAGTTCGCACATCATGCTCGTCGTTCTAGACATTCGGAGATTTGAATTGAAGACTACCCTACATGGGTTCACTCAGCTCCAAGTAGGGTTACTTCTCCATCTTAGTCAAAAAAATGAAGTACAATGAAGCCTAGGATTCCATTGAATTTAGGCCAATTTTTAATGTAATGTAGAGTCTTAATTTGACCTCATTGCTTTTAGAAAGTTATTTTGGATTTTACACAAAATCAACCCTTTTCTTTTTAAAAATGAGAGGTTTTCTTATGTTTTTTTTTTTTCTTTCTTTTAATTGATAAGGACTCATATACACTTCCTATTCCCAAATTATTTTAGGTCAAAAAGGGCTGATTCAATTGACATTTTATCTTCAACAGTAAAATCAAAAGAGGATCTAATTAACAAAGACAACTCCACTTTTGCAATTATGCACTTTTTTATTTTAATTTGTAAAAGTACACCCAAAACCAAAACCACCATGTGATGGGCCACATTTAGATCTCATTCTCTCTTCAAATCATAATTTCATTTATAAACATATATATATATACATATTTAATAATATTTAATTTTTTTATTGGAGAGACTATTTTTTTTATTACAAATATATATATATATATATATATATATATATATATAATATAATATTTTTCTTTACTTAAGTAATTGCAAATATAGCTTAAACATGTTAATCACTTGTTGATTTGCTTTATTAATGCTCTCCTTTTAGGCTTTTATCCTCTTGCAAATAATATTTCTACATCTCAACCATTGATCTACAATGTGGGTTGAGATAAAACATAATAATAATTAATGTCATTCACGATTATTTTTAAATGCTTTTAATAAATATTAATATTAGTCTTTATTAATGATAGATTAAATAAATTTTATCAAATTTTATAAATAAAAATAATAATTTACATTCAACAAAAGACACAATAGAAATATATTTCGAAAATGTAAAATTGTACTAGTTGTCAATTTAGGATTTCTATTTAGTCGATAAACAGATTTTGAAAAGTTTTACAAATATAACCATTTTGATTACCGATAGTCACTAATAGTTACGATGACAATCAATTTTTATTAGTGATAGTCAATAATTTTTGCCATGTTTGCAAAATATTTTATTTCTTTTGCAATTATTTTGTACTTGATTGTTATTTATGCAACCAGGTCTTCTAAAATTTACAGAGAAGACTAACAGAGACCATTTTTCAAAGGAAGCAAAGATTGTATAAGTTTCACTTGGCCAAATAATTTTTTTTTTCTCTGTGGGTGGCTTGGGTGGAGGAGTACATCCTTCGCGAACGATCTCTTTGGACGGTTTCGGTGTCTTCTCAGTAGTCTTGGTGTCTCAAGGCTATTATGGGACTTCATGACCAATTTCGTCCGCTAGTTCGCTTCTCCATAGGAGATGGTCGAAGATGTTGTATTTGAGTTGACTCTTGGTTGCCTGATGGTCTTATTCTCCCCCGGATTAGTGCCCGTATCTTGTATGATGCGGCGAGTCATATCCAAGCTACTGTTTCAGATTTCCTTTTGCCTGATGGATCGTAGAGGTGGCCTTTGGTGTCCCCTAAGCTGCTGGAGCTCTCTTATTCTGTGTGCTCTACTCAGTGTTTTTCGGGGCGGGAAGATAGATTGGTGTGGGTTCCTGGCGGACATGGTTTTACAGTCTCGAGTGCGTGGGAGGCGATCCGTCCTCGTAGGCTGGCGGTTCCTTGGCATTGTTTGTTGTGGTTCGGTGGGAATATTCCGCGTCATTCTTTTATCACTTGGTTGGCTTTGAGGGATAGATTGTATACGCGAGACATACTGAGTCAGTGGATCCCTTCTACCCCCCTCGACTGCTTGCTTTGTATGACCGGGATTGAGTCTCGTGATCACATGTTCTTTCAGTGCCCCTTCTCGCGGGTTGTGTGGAAAAATATCCTCCAGTGGGACAGAGCTTCTCACATTTTTCTTCCTTGGGATGCAGAGCTTGAGTGGATTTGTCGGGAGAGTGATGCGCAACAAAAACGTAAGCATCTTTGGAGAGTGGCTTGGTGTGTTGTGGTCTACCATATTTGGAAGGAACGCAACTTGCGGTATCACGGCCCGGGTCACCGTTCCCCTCAGACACTTATTGTTGTTATCCGCTCTGACTTGACTTCTGTTTGCTCGTCCTGGGTGGGTGCAGTTTCGGCTGCATCCCCTTGGGACTCTTTTGATTGACGTTTTTCTTGGTCTTTGGGTTTGTGCAGGTTCGTCTTGTGGTCGTTGTTTAGTTGTGGTTCGTACAGGTGTCTGTTGTCTTCTCCAGTTGTTGCCCAGTCTCTTGCCGTTCTTGGTATCTCTTTCCCTAGAGGGCGTTTTGAGCTTTTTTTTTACTATGAGAGTCTTTGTTTGATTGGGGCCTATCTCTGCAGTTGATGGTTAAGGAGGATGCTTGCTCTTTATGCAGTTGGTTGTTCTTCCCTTGCTTTGTCCCTGCTCTTTTTTGCTCCCTGGTGTGGACTTGTGTTCTTGATTAGGGTTTTTTGGCATGGTTGCTTGTTGTCACCCCGAAAGGCTCCTTGTCCAGATGGTGTGTCGGTTTTGGTTAGGTGTCCTTGGATCGGGCCTTGTCGAGGGAAGCGATGCTTGCCTGGTCCTTGTGGCTCTCTGGCTGGGCTGCATGCCTGATGGTTGTTCTTTCGCCAGAGTAGGGGGAAAACGAGCAGAAGGGCCTTTTTTTCCCTGTTCTGGGATTTCAAGGACGTGCTTGAGGGGCACGCACACACACACGCAAGGGATGGATGGTCATCTTGGCCTCTGGTTTCCCTCAGCATCTGAATGATTTGTCTTCTGCATAGGTTGGTTTCCTTTCGGCTTCTTTTAGTCTGGAGTCTTCTTTTTGCTCGGGCCTGATGGGCGTCAGATGTTCCTGAGTTTGTGTGGTGATTGGGGAGCTTTGATCGTGTTTGTAGCCTATGCGTGTTTCTTCTTGATCCGACTGTTGTTTAGCTTTGTTAGGCATTTTTGGTTTCTTCTCATTTTGAGTAGTTTTGTTTTTGTCTGGTCTATGTTGTTTCTAGCTCTTTACCCGCTTGTGGGTTTGGTGTGCCTAGATGTTGTTGCTTTGTTTTCCCGCCTTCCCTCGGGTTGTGAGGGCCCCGTCTGGGGTTTTGGTTTTTCTGTTTGGGTACATTGGTTTTTGCCAGTGGGTTCTTTTTCTTGTTTGTTGGTGCCCTTTGGCCTCGGACTTTGAGGTCTCTTTTTGCTAATAATATAACTACCTTTGCAAAAAACAGAGACCATTTTTTAAAAAAACTTAACCATAAACTAATGATCATGAAGGGTCTTGAGACTATTAAATGCCTCTTATAGGGAATGTGTTCAATTCTCGGTGGCCACCTACCTACGCATTAATTTTCTACTAATTTCCTTGCACCCAAATATTGTAGGGTTAAGTAGTCTCTCCTGTGAGATTAGTGGTCCGAAATGGATTAAGAGACTAATTTTTTTTTTTTATTATTATTATTATTTTTAACAAAGGAGGAACTATGTTAAAAGGTTATTTTTTTTTGCCTTATATTTCATAAATGTTACTAGACTTAAAATATTACAACTTTGGCACAACTTGATTTTTGCTTTCTTTTTCTTTTTAATTCTCTTTCAATTTTTGAAATTTTCAAATAATTTTTTAATTTTTTTTATGTATTTTATATTCTATGTTTAGATAATGATTTATTGTATATTTATTTTTATTAAAGTTGAGAATAAATTAAAAAAAATATATATATATTATTGATGTCGACTTAAATAATGAGAGATGAATCATTATAATAACCCATTGAAGAGCATTTTACTTTTGTTCTATTTGCAATTACTTTTATGAATGATTTATTATTATTATTATTATTATTATTATTATTATTATTATTATTATTATTATTATTATTACTTTTTAAAGAAATTTTCTCTCATTAAAAATCAAAAAATCAAAAAATAAAAAAAACTGTCTTTTCAACAAAATGGACCTAAAACTTTGTAATATCTTCCTTGTTGATACACCACCATTTTAGGTAATAGATGGGCAGCTTCATTTCTTGCCTTTTGGGCACATGGAGATACTCTTTTCATGTTTCTATAAATTATACATTATTGGACTCTTATTACACTATATATTTATCTTTTATATATAGGGCTGGTTGCATAAACAGCAATCAAGGCCAAAATAATTGTAAATTTAGCAAAGTTTAAAACTTTTTGCAAATATGACAAAAAATCAGTGGCTATCTGATAGACTTTAAGACTATTATTGATAGACTTCTATCAGTGATAGACTTCTATCATATCACTGATAGACTATTATCACTAACAAAATTCTATAAAAAAAAGACTACTATCAGTGATAGACTTCTATCAGCGATAAACTTCTATCAGCGATAGATCATACTATCATTGATAGAAATGGTCATATCAGCAAAAAAAAAATAAAAAAGTATTATATTTTTAATTATTTTACTCTAAATTCACATTTGTTACAATTTTCCTTATATATATATATATATATATATATATATTATAAAAAAATGATTTTTTTAATAGAAAAATAGAAAATTTAAAATAGTTACCATACAATTTTTGTTATAAAAAATTGTGACCAAATATGGTTTTTGTTTTTAAAAATAAAAAATAAAAAATCAACCCCACTATTTTCTGTTTTATAAAATCTACTTTATAAACAACCTTTTGATTTTACAAACATACAGATTATTTTTAAACGCGACTTTATGAAATTAAGGAACATAATCAAGAGATGAGTCCACCTTAATGACCAAGAATCATAATGTCGATTCCTTGAATTTATGATTCTATTGATTAAAGATCTCCCTGATTTGTGTTTTAATGCAATAAAATTGCAATATCAATCAAATAAACTCACTACATTTTTTAATAAGTTGTTGAATCTCTGATCTCTTAGTCAACATACAATTTTATGTCGATTGAATTAGGTTTGATTTGACAAATTCATTAACGGATAGAATCCGTGACCCTTAATCTATTAGGGGATTGAATCTCTGACCTTTTAATCAAAGACACAATTTGATATCATTTGAACTATGCTAGATTTGAAAAATCCACTACACTTTGGAGCTTTTAAACCTACCAACATGAACATGACACGTGAGCATATATTTAGTGTATAATTGAGTTACCAATGCCATCAAACTAATAATATCTCTGACCCAGATTTTTTTTTTTTTTTAATTATTATTTTAGTTGGGGAGAGGGTGAATTAAAAGAGGCATTAAAATCAATAATGCCACTTTTTACCCAATTCCACTGGCACAAAAGCAATATCCAGGGAAGAAAGTTAAGAAACCTCAACCAATAATGAAAATATCGATGTGGATATATGGATACCTATAAATCAGAGGTTAGATATGGTAATAAGATTAATCGATATCTCAGATATCATATCTATTATAAATACTCGTATAACATTAAAAAAAAAAAAAAAAAATAGTTTGAAAATAGCACCAGGACAGAAAAGAAAAAAAAAAAAAAAAAAAAAACATAATTTAGAACTAAAAAAAAAACTTAATTATTAATTTAAATATTTTTTTGAAAAATTATGTACATAAATATCCATCGATATCTATATTCATCAATATATCTATAATATTACCGATATTAATACCAATATATCGATATATCCACAAAATATTTGTAATATTGAAATCTAATATCGATATTGATATTTTCATCCATGAGACCAGCATACAATTTGGACAATTCAGATAGAAAAAAGAGAAATTTCAATTTCCTTTTTCTCAACAACTCCCAAACAGAATACATACATGTTCTATTCTAACTCCTCAAGTAATTTTATTTTCCAATCTGCTCAAGGCAAGTGCAAAAATCCCAACTTATGAATATTCAAATTGACAGTGACAGTTCAAGAAAAGACATGAAAAATATACAAATCTTACCCTGCAAGTAAAGTTTTTACCCATCAATTTCCAAACAAGTTAAATATTATCCAATCTTCTCAAGAAATCCCAACTTATACACATACAAATTGACAGTGACAGTAACAACTCAAGGTTGGAAAAATGGAAAATTTACCTCTTCTTTTACCCAGCTTCCAATTCAAAGTACAAGAAAATGCATGAAAATAATATACAAATCTTACTCCTCAAAGTAAAAGAAATTTACCCATCAATTTCCAAACAAGTTAAATATCATCCAATCTGCTCAAGGCAAGTCCAGAAATCCTAACTTTTGCACATTCAAATTGACAGTGACAATTTTACCTCTTCTTTATCTCAGCTTTCCAAACAAGAGTTACAGAAAATGAAAGAAAATTATACAAATCATACCCCTCCAAGTAATTTTTTTCTTTTCCAATCAATTTCCAAACAAAAATATTTTCCAATCTGCTCTGAGACAATCAGCCAGCTGTGGGTACACATTGAGCAAACATAAACATTATATAGTAGCCTTCTGAGGACGAGGGAAAATTAATAGATAAGGGCTAATTACAATGAGATTAAAACAATTTTCTTTTTTTCTTTTTTGTTTATTAGTAAACAAGGAATGAGAAAACATATTTATAGACATATATATCTGAGAATTGAAAGCAGAATTTTGCGCAAACCATGGATGAAGCAGGAAGCTTCTGCTGTGAGGTCTAGCGTTGGTAAACTTAAATGCCATGATCAGCTGAAATATGGTTCAGAATCCGAAATTTGTTGCCAAATTTGGGTCTCCACTCTGTTCTTCCCCTCACAATCTCAGCTCCATTCTCGAACCGAAGTAAGTGATTGCACACAACGTCGCCACCGGTTGCCAAAGTCCCAATGTCCGTGCCAGTGACAGCGGTAAGGGACTGCAGCACACTGTCCCTCCCACACTCCCTTCGATACTCCAAAGTGATGGATGAAAGTTCATGACTCTCTAAAATTGGCGGTGGGGCACTCTTTTGACCATCAGCATTATTACCGATCAAAGAGAGATAATCAAACTTTAGAAGAATGGTTACAGTATAATTTTTTTCGAGAAATGTACTAGAAAAAGATAACATGGATCATAGAAACTAAGAAATATTAGTTTTATCTACCTCAAGAATCCAACCAATGTACTTCACATTATTAACATGTTGGTTGACATCTAAATCGCTCCACTTAGGCTGCAGTATAGAAGTGTAAGCACCATGAGATGCAACTTCTAAGTAGATAATGAACATCATAATTGAACCAAATTCTAACCATAACAAAAAAAACGCTCAGAAACATCCAGTGATAACTTTCTTTTTTCAAGTAACATTTTTAAGTAAAAATGAAATAGCTTACAGTCAAACTCATTCGAACATAATCAGCTGTATCATCATCAACTTTTGGAAGTCTCCTGCCACCATCTTCAATAACAGGAGCAGAATTCATAAAGTGTGGCTCTATTTCAGTTCTCACTTCCTCAGGAATCTTTGACAATTTTCTTGTCTGTTTATTCATCATGACCCACATACTTCATATTGCAAAAAATAATACTATATCAGTAAACTATGGTCACTAAATATGTCATGGCTTGATAGTAGAGAAAAGATTGCAACCATAATCCACAATTTCAATGCAAAGATCAATTAGAATTAAGATTAAAAAAAAGTGTACTTAGTTTACCCAAATTTGTTTACATTTTTTTTTTTTTGAAAAGGTACCAAACTTTCATTGAGAAAAAATGAAAGAATACAGCCCCAAGGAAGGAAGGATCCCCGCTATAGGAAGGGGCTCCAATCCAGGATAATAACACTGAACGAGAATTGTTTACACTCTTTATGGAACACACATAAGAAATTTTTCAAGTTATACAAGCACCTCCATCACCTATAACCAGAATTATTCAGTCATAGAGTCATAGGTAATCACAGCTGGTCAACTTTATAATTCATGGGTGGAGAAAAAAAATCACAACAGGTATGAAGAAAAATGAAACCATATATTTCATCAGTCAGAAAGGGGGGAAGACCTGGAAGCTCTTGTCAAAATGTCACCAGTTTTGCAATCATACACCAGCCAATCACGGCGCATGCCATTCTTTCCAGAAGCACTAACCCAAGTGTCCACTTGAACAGTATCGCCCCTGTAAACACAACAATCTCCAACATCTCATGGATATATTCAATGAAAGACTTAAGCAGAGGTCAGCTAAGACAGAAGGCACACAAGTTGCCAGGCTCCAAAAACTTCCACATCAAAAAGAAAAATGTCAATCGAAGACCACTTCAGTGACTTGTTAATCTATGAAAAGTCCAATATTTCTTTTATCCCTTATTGTTAGAGGGTGAAAATGAGGTGAATAGGTTACATAGTTGCAAGGAACGATGCAATACTAGAAATGTAACTTAGGGGATAAGACAAACGATGTACACTATTGAATTAAGTTCAATTCTGTTCTCGAAGTAAAATCACAAAAGTTATAATGAATCCATATTTAGAAGTGTACACTTCACGGAAGAACTTAAATTTACCAAGTAGGGTAACGGTCTACCATAATCTGCATCTTGGTAACTACCCATATCAGGTTCTTTTTGCACATTTCTGGCGTCGAACCAAATCCATCGCCAAGTAGCCCGGCAGTTTTAACATGATTAAGGGCTGTTTCCTGCATACAAATCCAGAGTGGAAAAACTTAACTTTGTTTCATAAGCATACACTGTATTAAAACTAATAGCTATTCACAAAAACACAAGAATCCATCTCCAAATCTAATCATACTTGTAAATGATTCATTAATGTCTCTATAGAAGCTGTACGATCGGCACCTATTTCGTAAGATCTAATAGAGAAATTCTGGGTAAACACAAGACCATCCTGAACAATCCTTCCCAAACCAAATGGGTCTACAAGCATATCGGACCGCCTAGGTTTCCAATCAAGCATCATCCATTGCTTCTCAGCTGCTAAAAAGATAGTCGTAATAGCAGCAAGAAGCATGCTCCAGTCAGGCAGCTGATTAATAAAAGTTCGTGGGTGAGATGATGATGGGAAATCATCTCCAGCCTTGACACCACCAACAGGTGTTGATAAACTCGCTGAGCTCCCATTTACTTTGGGAGGGGCTTGGGCATTCGTCTTCACCTGAAGACTTCCAGAAGACACAGATTTCGACTTGATCCCCTTTAAATTCCCAGAGCCACCTCCAATTTTGGTGTTCTTTGCTCCAGAGTCAGGAGATGGAGAAGGAACAGGATAAAAAGCAGACGTAGCAGCAGTTGCTACCATGATGAACTTCAAACAACAAAATCAAACACTTCAGTATATCAACAAATAGCTTAAACGCAAGATTAAAAAACAACAGGAAGCAAATTGCAGATTGAATTATAAGATAATCGAAAACATACCAAGTGAAATTAGCAGCTAATCAGTTAAGAATTGAAGACAAAAGAAAGCAATAACTATTGAAGTGTAGCAAAAACCTAAACCGAATAATTGAAGGTCCTTATGATTGAAGGCTAAAAAAAATGAACAATAGCAAGCAGACTACATAAAAGAACTGTACCTTCAATTTGTATACCTACCCTGTGCCACTAATTGACCAAAGAAGGCAAAGAACAAACAAAAACATAAATTAAAAGAAAAAATTATCAAAACCATGTGAGAATCATACAGTGACGATAAACAGTTATTCGGCGATAAAATGAAGAAATTCCAGAACAAAAAGAAGACGAAATCCCTCACATTCTGTCATTCAAACAAAACTTTCCTGGTAGAAGCCTACAAGAACATAAAACGCCAATCTCAGAATAGAATAAGAGTCAAATCCATACCTTGAAGAAGCGAAGAAAATGGTGAAACAAATCCAAATCAAAGAGCAAGGGAAGAATGCAGCAAAATGGGTAGTGGTGCAATAGAGATCACAGCAAACCCTTGGTGGGATTTCTAGGGTTTGTGATGTTTTCCCTCTTCCAAGGAGCTCCGATGTTCGATTGAGAGAGAGAGAAGAATGTGTGTGTGTGAGCATATGAGAGATCACAGGGTCCGTCGACGAGATATATAGCGACCACTTGTCCCGGTCCCGCCTTTCTTTCAAATTTCCAGATTCAGCCATCTCTCTTCTTTTATTTACCATTTTGCCCTCTTCCTCCTCACCTTCCACACCATCCTTTATTATTATTGCTCGCATTTATCGTTGGAAACCTTTATTCTTTTCTTTTTCTTTTTCTCTCTCTCAATTTTTAGGTGCTCAGCAGATAAGATTCCAATTAATGACTCAATCCGACCCAACTCGAAATTGTTAAGGTTAGGCAAGTCAAAGAATCGAAATCCATAAAATAAAAGGGTGACAATCATGCCAAAACTAATTGCAAATTTAGCAAACTTTAAAACCTTTTGCAAATATGACAAAGAAAAATCAGTGGCTATCACTGATAGACTTTATGGATAGACTTCTATCACTATTATCAGTGACAAAATTCTATAAAAAAAGATTACTATCAGCGATAGACCATACTATAGTGATAGAAATTGACATATCTGCAATTTAAAAAAAAAATGCTATAATTTTTAATTATTTTACTCTAAATTGACATCTGTTATAATTTTCTTAAAAAATAATACCTAATTTGACCCAACCAAACTCGTGTACAACCTTATCAATTATCATCTCAAACCTTTAGTGGTTCGATCTACCATCTATGTAATTGTTGAAATAAAAAAAAATCATAAACCAATCAGACATTTTTATATATATGTTTGATATCGACATAAGTGTAAGTTGACATTTCTATTATATCATAGAAAAATCGATGAAATATCTCCAAACTATTGAAACTAATATTGATAATAATAAATTTTAACTTATTTAAAAAAATGTAAAATGCTTATTTGTAAATTAAAATGTTTTTTTTAATCATTTTTCTAGAAATATCGAAATATCTATCTACGTCTATATTTTATTGATATTTTCATTCACATAAAATTGAAACTTTATTTTGGAAATTGAACCTAGGATCTCATGATCACTAGGCGATACATCATGCTGTTAAGCTATGCTCTTGTTGACTTTGACATTTCCATTTAAAGTTACATAGATGTTAATAATATATTTTAAGAATCTCAACAAAGTCCAAATGTGTTAAGTCAAAGTGAGTATAGTTCATTGATTAATGGACATGTACTACTCCTTTCGTCTTCTCCTGAGGCCGGAGGTTCAAATTCTCATATCTCACATTTATTGTACTATAAAAGGTCTAAATGTGTGTTAAATTGCAAATTTGGTGATGGTTTGTTTACTTGGATTTTGAGTGATTTCAAATTGTTGTTGATTTCCAATAAATCTCGTTGTTGTTATCAACGGAAAATGAATGATTTGAAATCTTATGAGACTTTGTTTTTACTTTGTGTTAGGGGTAAAATATAGTTATAAGGTCAAGTCTGGAACCTATAGATGCCAAAGTCCATTGACAAAGATAGTAGACCGAGGGCAGAGATAGCCCCAAGAAACAAGATTGGCCGACCTTTGGGGGTTCAAGAAGTTGGCCATGGGAGGCTAAATAGGTCGGTTCTTGAGGTAAGGACTAAGGCCAAAGGCGAATGGTTACACAAATGTTTCGTGGTCAATCGTTTTGTAATGATAGCATCCCAAAAAAATTCAGCGGGATTCTCGGTGGGATGTCAGCGAGCTTTACCATATCTTACTAGTTTCTCTTGTTTACCAGAGTTATTTAACTTTAAACTTGAGTTTATTCCTTGAGAATTTGATCTTATATTGATGTTCTACCTCTTAAATATATCAAATCATGCAAAATCAAGTCAAGCATGTATTCTCAACCATGATGTGCAAATGAACTAAACTATATGCAAAAATAGTCAATCTTGATGAATTTATGTTTTTGTGCAGAAGTTGTGAAAATGCCCGGATGCGAGCGCAAAGCTGAAAACATTAGTCTCAGTCGACAGATTGAGCGAGAATTTCGGACTTGAATGATTCTCTCAAATTCATCCTTAAAGTGACGAAGAAGATTGCTAATCTATCTTCACACACTTATTTCAGCGACAACCCGACCATTGGAGATCTATAAAATGAACCTAATGCATCACTTGAAGACATATAGAGAATTGGAGAGCGACATCGCGAAGAAGAGACGAAAACCCTAGAATTTGGTCATGAAGTGAGAACTCATAGCTTATTGTCCAAAGGGTAACTCAACCACCTCTTCGAAAGATTAGGCTTGTAAAAAAAACTCGATTCCCCTCTAAAGTGGAAGAACCAAGTTAGACTAACAGGCAATCTTGCGAGTTCTTCTTATCTTCTTGAGATCTTCAACTCGTTTACTTTTGTTTTTCATTTTTTCTTCATCTCTAGTGTAAACATACATTTCATTTTAAAGTATTTTTATGTTTTCAATTATATTATGAGCTAAACTATCATGTGGGGATTCAAATGCATGGATGCCCTAAGGAGATGAATCAAGCTTAATGTGTAGCTTTGAATGTTTGCACATTACCCAAGTGTGGTTTGACTTTATTGAATCTACAGTTCATTGTAAGTCTGAACTGGTCACTTAGGTTTTAGGGGTGAATCTTGAAAATGTTGAATGTTAATGAATCTTATAAAAGCAATATAAGAAAAGAGCCTAGACATGGGCCTTTGTTGATTCACCCTTGACAAAAAGAAATGTCTACAAGACGAAAGAATTGTGTGTTAATTTATCTAAATTCTAATTAGTCGCTACACGGAGTATTACGTGGGATAAGCATGCACCCATATATGTTGTCTTATCCAAAGACAGAAACACACTTATTTTATTTTATTTTTTTTATCATTAATATCTTTTACTTTTTTTCCACAACCAAAATTTTCAACTATTTTGATGGGTTACCTTAATTGCATTTAAGAAGATTTTTTTACAAACAATCTATTAAAATTTGATATTTGAATTTTTTCCATTTTATAATATTATGCACTTGCACTAGTTGTACTCTATTTCAAAAGATTTTTTCAAACAACATACATACTTCAATCTCAATCACTTACAAAACCTCGTTATAAAAATAGAGAAAAGCAACATTTTGAAGTACGTCAAAATACAACATTATTTTTTACTGTCTAATTTACTCACAAACTTGATACTAATTTGAGCGTCGGAGTGTGGGTGACTTAGCACCACACCGACACATAGTTCTTTTTTGTTTTGCAGGTACACTTCGATTTTTCATTCTACACGTTTTCTGCTTATCCAAATTTCGATACCATCCCGTTGTAATCAAAATCAAACTAAATTGTCAAATTTCATAGGATTTTATAAAATTACAAACGTAAAATATTGATTTAACTTTATCACGTATTTTTTTTTTTTTTTTTAATAAATCAAGATTAAAAATATATATTAGTAAAATAAAATTCTCGTTCGAAACAAAAAAAAAAAAAATTACATTCGTTTGAAATATTTGTCTTTTCAAACGAGTTAAATATCAATTTATAATCCTTTCTTAAAATTTATTGATTTTTTTTTCCTAAAGGGAATGTAACTATATCTTATGAAATTTCTAATAAGTTTTGAAATTTCAATTTTTCGAAAATTTAATAGTTTTGTTTATATATATATATATATATATATATTTTTCATGTCAGGTTGAAATATTATTTAAGAATTATACAGCGAGTTGATTTCAAATAATTTATGATGATGGGTCGGTTTCGAACAAGTTCAATTGTCACATCTCGTCCCAAATTATCCTACTAAACTTAGGACGAGATGTGATGACAACAAATCCCGAGAGTGCAATGAAATCTATTGTCAAGTCTCTCTCTAGTTTATAACTTAAACTTCGTCCAAATATAAACCACGCGACAAAGATAACTCTCTTACATGCAGTGGATGATATGCATTAATTTAGTGAGACGGATGGCAGATGTTAATCTCGACTATCTCTAGTTGAAACTCAAGAGCAACCTTGTGGAAACATAAAGATAAAGAATGAGCTAAAAAACTCCTGTGAGTGATGTACATTAATAGTAGAATAACTTTCAAGAATTTTTTTTAATTAAATCACAATAATTCAAAACTCTGTAAAACCAACGAAAATCACGAACAATTAGTAAACTCTTGATGAATAATACATCGAGAAATCTATTTTAACAACATTTAACTTTCCAACACAGGTTAGTAAAATCGTTCTGTACCAATAACTCTCAAAATAAATTTTGACATTATAATTGTAAAGTAATGAAATAAACAGAGTTTTTGGGTATGTTATCCAGATTCTGTTTTATATTTTTAAATTCATTTAATCAAATGAATTAAGCGAATATGTGTTTGACAAATTTATTTTAAAATTGTTTTTAAATTTTGTGATCGTCCAAATTCAGAAAACATTTTAAGTGTATCTTAATTTAAAAATTCAATTGCTTCAAAAAAAAAAAAAAATAAATAAATAAATAAATAAATAAATCAAAAGGTGGAATTAAATTTTAAAAATGTATTTTTGTTTTCATAAATATAATATTTCATGTTATAAAATTATTTTGTTAAATTAAAATGTGTATAATATAATATATTATAAATGATGATAATATAAAATAATTATTAGATTAAATTTATAAAATAAAACATGTTCATAAATTAATTAATAATAATATTATTTTAAAACAATACTAATTAATAATAGTTGAGAGTCTATAGTTGATGGTTAGAATTAATTTTATGGTTTATAATATAGAAACATATATGAAAATCTTGAAAATATGAAATATAACTAGATTTTCATTGAATCATTTGTTTTCAATTTTTTTCTCTCATTTAAAATAGTACTAAATAAGTACAACTCAACTAAAAATAATTCACCAAAAAAAACTTATTTCAAACATAAATATAGAGAAATTGTAGTAAATGACAATTTAAGACTTATTGTTTGCAAATATAGCATGTTTTTAAAAATTTTGCGGATATAGCAATTTCTATCGCTGATATCTTATGACTGATAGAAGTCTATCGCTGATCACCTCAGCTTTTTATAGATTTTTGTCAGTGATAATAGTCTATCAGAGATAATAGTCTATCACTGATAGAAGTCTATCAGTGATATAATAAAGTCTATCAGTGATAAAAACGGGTTTTTTTGCCATATTTGCAAAACATTTTAAAGTTTGCTAAATTTGCAATTAGTTTGGGTCTGATTGCTATTTGTGCAACCAGCCCCATAAATATAAATATTAAAGTTAAATTACAAGTTTAGTCTCTAAACTTTCAAGATTTTATCTATTTAGTCCTTAACTTAAAAGTATTGGACTGATTCGATCCTTAAAAAATAAACTTTAAATTTATGAAGCAAAATTATTAGTAATAAACTTTTTTTTAAAAAGTATGTTTCATTTTAGTTGCGATACTAAATAAACATATTAATCTAAGAAGGAAGACGGATATAACATAAGGTTGGATTCAAATAAATAAATGTATGTAATTGGACATGGTCCAAAAAGGTGCCCATATTTTAAATACGGGTCATAATGTAGATTTGATATTGCATAGCATTCAAATTTGATCCATAACTCATAATTTGTGTACCATCCCCTCAACCATCGTAAAATGGGACCTATAATTAACGCAGTACAAAACAAAATAAAAAATTAAAGATTATTTTAGTCCTAAATTTTTTATATTTAAATATGTTTTTATTGAATTTTATCTTCATATATTTAATTGTCCCTCTAAATGATAAAAATATAGTTTTAGAAACTAGCTTTCACATGGACTATAATTTTAGGAATTTTAAGTAAAATAGTTTTAGAGTGAACACATATATTTATGAATGGTGGACTTCTGAGCCTACAGATTTCAGACGATTGCAACTACACCGACTTATCTAGAGGCACATACGATTTTTTATGGCCTTCAACTTGTCAAATAGATAAAATTCTTTAAATTTTTCGTTCATTCTGATTTCCTGATTAACGTTAACTTACTAAACGGGATTAATGCGGTGTTTGAAGAAACTCATATCTGCATTTCAGATATTTTGCGCTTCAAAGATGTATTCCAACATATATTGTTTTCTCATATTCCAAAGGCACAAAATGTTATGGCCCATGAATTAGCTAAACGTGGTGTTCTTAGAGAATCCGCTTTATGGATTCATGACTTTCTTGATTGACTTACACGTCTATCAGAATATTTTTTCCTTCTTAGATCATTTCTTTTGTAGCTCGTGTGGCAATTTCTAATTATTAATTCAATTTCATTTTGGTCAAAATAAAAAAAAAAAGGGTGAAGATTTCAATATCGCTTACCTTTTTGTCTATGTCTTAACAAATTGAATTGTACTTAAGCTCATCGATCATACTAATCTATACAAATTATACTTCTTGTGATTATGATAAAGTACTAATATTCGAGTCTCTTTTGACTTCATCTCACGAACTGATAAATTTTCATCCAGATAAATACATTAACCATTTGTGTTTTTTTTTTTCTTTTCTAAGCTATTCCCTTAAAAGTAGCCTAACTAAATTATAATATTAATACATGGAAATATAATAGTTTCTTCATATACTATTTCAAAAAAATAAAAAAATTGTTCAAATATCATCGAAGTTTTGACCTAATTATTTATAGATACATAAATTATATCAAATAGACTGTTTTTCATGACATATTATCAAATCTATCTAATGTAAACTTATTTATTATTTGTGGGATTTTTTTAGAATTTTATGTTTTTAATAAATATTTTTCTTACCAAAATATCTTTACATCTAATAAATTAAATCTCATTTATTAATTTATCTTTTATTTTTTTCTTTTTAAAAGGTTTGTTTCTATGATATTCAAAACTTACCATAAACATTTGGCTCAGTGTTTTAAAAAAAAACTCAAAATCTCATCTCCTTCATCAATTGCAAAATATAGGGTTTCCTAAAAAAATAAATTATTTTGTAATATTTTATATACTAATAACCCATTTTGTAATATAATTATTTTTAAAAAAACATTATTTTACTAGGACATCTTTAGTCATGTATCTATAATTTCAAATATAATCTCTCGGCACAATTAGTTTTAGGTTTAATTTGAGAATTAAAATTTTGATAAATGATTTAATTAGATAATTTAATTTTTTTAATTTAAATTTTAGCTTTTCTTTTAAGGGTTGGTTGCACAAACAGCAATAGGCCCAAAATAATAACAGATTTAGCAAAATTTAAAACATTTTGCAAATATAGAAAAAAAATCAGTGGCTATCATTGATAACTTTATCGTTGATATAATGATACACTATTATCACTCACAAAATTCTATAAAAAAGTCTATTATCAGCAATAGACCATACTATCCGGGATAGAAATTGTCATATCTATAATTTTTTTTTTAGAAATACTATATTTTTAATTATTTTATTCTAAATTGACATCCAATCTTTCTTTCTTTAATTGAAAATTCAATTTTTTTTTTTTTTTTTTTTTTTTTTTTTTTTTTTTTTTGTTATTTAGCTAAAAAAGTACCAATAGAGAGCTAGGGTGGTTCTATTTTAACATTTACCAAAATCATTTTAATGTAAATAATTTTTTTTATAATAATTTTAAAAAAAGTTTGACTGATGTATTAAGTCAGAATGTTATATATAAATCTTCTAATTACTTTTATCGTCTTTAATCTGTATTTTATAATATTTTATATTTGTATTATAAATTCTCTCCCACTTCTGTTCGTTGACGTAACTAATACAACGTTAGTGAACCACGTTAAACTTTGTGTTGATTCTCGTATTTTACTTTTTGTTGTTTGAATTTCTCATAACATCACTAATAACTCGACTTTGTACAACATATGTTCTTCCACTAGCTACAACAGCTAGCTCAAACTTATTACCAATTATAAACTATATAGAGATGAAATACAAAACTAGGGTATTAATTTGTAAGTAGCATTTTTTCTTTTCTTTTTGCAAAATCCAATCACATTAGACAAACTTGAAATTTCCATTTTTAATTAGGTATTCTCAAAATTCAAGATTCAAAAATTGACTATATGTTTGGATTGGTAGGTTTGTTAAATCTCAAATTATCAGTTTGTTAATCCACAAGTTTTTTTCTCTTGAAAAAAATAAAATAAAAAAAATAATTGTGGATCCACAAGTTACACAACCTCAAAGTTATGAAACTCTTATTTTAGGGGTTAGGTTTGCATAACTTAAGGTTAAGAAGTTTCATTTGTAATGTGGATTTGCTCACTTGAGCTTATGAAATCATTATTTTATACTTCTTATTGACTTTTATAAATTATTAACCAAACACATATTTCACAATAAAAAAAAAAAAATCTCAAATCAACTTGGAGTTGTTTAGAACACTGAGTGAATTATTATAATCGATGGTTATAATATTTTGTGAGTTATGATAGTTGTGAATAATAAATATTATTGAAGTATTATAGTTATTTTATTGACTGAGAGTTATAATAGTCGGTGGGTCAAACGTAGACTGAGTTATAATAACAAAAATTTGTATCCCTAAACACCTCCTTAAACATTAAAATGTGTCAAACTCATTACAATAAATTTTTTTAAGTATATATATATACATAAAGCACATATTTTCTTTGAAAGTTCGTTACAACAAAGAAAAAATGATAATTGGTTAATTATAGATTTCACAAATTACATTTAAGAAGCTAGCATGATTAATTTAGGTTTAGGTATCAAATTTTCTTTGGATTCATTAAAAATAATAATTATTATTGTCAAACCGAACGTATCTTAATCCGCTTAAAGCTGTGTCATTGATTAAAAAGTTTTTTTTTTTTTTTTTGACTACGGGGATGGGGGATTCGAACTACAGACTTCTTGGTCATCAACTCATACATATGTCAGTGAGTCATGTACAAGAATTTATGGCTATCCCGACGCATAAAAGTGTAAGAATAGACGCCACATGCGTCGGGTAAACTCTAACCAGACGCTTACATGCGTCGGGATAGATCGTTGGAATAGAAGGGTCGCAAGAGAGCAATTCGACGCATTGCGTCCGATAAAACATCTAATCCGACGCATGGTCAACGCGTTGAGTTATGTCACTTTACACGACACATACGATGCATCGGGTCAAATACCTAAACAAAAAAAAATGGAATAAATGACGTATTGTTTTTGTGGTTAATTGGAAGATGACCTTTTTGATCCATGATATTAAATTAAGGTTAAGAATTGCTCAAACTACAGCTAGCTTTTGCTATTTACTCCCTTTAATTGTTTTTTTTAAGAATTATATAATATTTATAAGCCAAACTAAGAGGTAGGCAGATTCATTTAATTATCTCTCTTTTTGAGACCTCATGATGTGGGTGTGTGCAGGTTAGGTTTTAGTGAACCTAAAAAAAAAAAAAAAAAAAAGAAAAGACTTAAAATCATCTTTAAGCTATAAATTAAAGATAGCAAAGGGAGGTTAAAGTTTGGAAAATTTTGTTCTTTTTAAAAAAATAAAAATAAAAAAATAACATTTTAACTAGACCTTTGTTGTTTAAGATAAATCAATAGTATAATATTTGAGATTTTTTTTTCTTCATGAAATAATATTGGACCATTAAATAATCATTTGATTTTTTTAAAATTAAACTTATAAACACTACTTTTATATATATTGACTTCATTTGTTTTTGTTATATATGATTTTTTTTTCCTCTCTTCAAAATTTGATTAAGAATTCAAAAATTTCATTGAGAAAAATGATTAAATCATTGTAAAACAATAGTGAAAAAATAAAAATAATTTTTAAAAATAAAAAATCAAAATAGTTATCTAACCTAAATTAGCGAATGACAACATTATTTTCGAGAATAATGTTTAGTTAAAACCCCTAAAATTTTATGATTAATTTTATTTATTTATTTAATTCAATAACAAAAGTAGATGAATTCGAGCTTCTGATCTCCTGAAGACATATGCCTTAACAAGAGGCAGCATTAAGTGCATCACATTCATAAATTTAAGATTTTTTTTTTTTTTTTTTTTTTCAATAACAAAGTTGGAGAGGAGAGATTCGAACTTCTGATCTCAAAAAAAAAAGTACATATCAATTATCGTTGAACTATGTTCACTTTGACAGAAATTTAAGAGTTCGACATCATAAATATATATATTTTTTTTGACAACACATGAAGTTGGGAGAATCGAACCTGGTTACTAAGTCGTACAATGTTGATTGAGCTATGTTCATGGTGGCTCGATACCATAAATATTGGTCTATCTCTCTAAGTTTGTGAGCATATATTATGAATGTGAATTTGGAGGTGACATGTTTCATAATGAGCCTTTTATTTGTTGTGCATTAAAAGCAAACCAATACAACAGCTCTGGCGGTTTATCTTAATGAAATTATGAAATCGATTTTTCATTTTTCTTTCTTTTATTTTATTTTCTTCTCTTGGAATTTTGCTTTTGATTAATATGGGAAAATGGGTGGTGAACATACTTTAGTGGTCAATGTCCTTAAATTGTAATTGAAAATGACTAGAATGTGTTTCATTATTAATTTCTTATAGCAACCATTTTGACTTCTAAATTTAAATTTATTTAAAAAAAAATTAGCCAAGATGGTAGATTTTTTTCTTCCAAAAGTATTTTAATTAATGTGGTGATTGAACCTATGACTTTTTAGTCAAAGACACAACTTTATATCAATAGAATTATGCTCGATTTGTAAATTTTGTTTCAAACTTAAAAGGAAAAAATTAAATAATAATAACTATGTTTGGTAATTATTATTTTGATTTTTTGATTTTTGATTTTTTTTTATTATGTTCACCTTTCTTTCTATTTCTTTTTTCCATTTTAATAAATAAAAAAATAACTATGTTGGATAATTTTTTTTTTTTGTTTGGTTTATGGTTCTCAAATATGTTTTATAACTATATATTGTTTCGTGTTGTTTAAAATTTTAAATTAAAGGTAGAAGTTTTATATGAAAAATAAATTTTAAATTTAATATTCAAAATTATGTTATATTTATTTCTTTTAACATTTATTATACATTTTATAACCAACAATCATAATAATGATTTTATTTATGTTTTGAAAAAAAAGGATTATGGCATAAATAACAATTATGCCCAAAATATTGATAAATATAACAAAATATAAAACATTTTCCGAATACAGAAAAAAAAATTAGTGAAAGTCATTGATAGACTGTTATCGCAGATAACCATTGATAAAATAGTTATCACTAATAAACTGTTATCACGGATAAGACAAAATTCTATAAATATATATATATATATATATATATATATATATATATATATATAAGAAAATTGTAACTAAGTCAATTTAAATTATTTTGTAACTAAGTTAATTTAAAGTAAAATAATTAAAAATATATAACTTTTTTAATTTTTTTTGCAAATATGACATTTTCTATCATTGATATTATAGTATATCACCGATACTAGTCTATCACCTTAGTTTTTTTTATAGAATGCAAGTTCTTTTCGAAGCTAGCAAACATGTTGAGATTTCTGCCCTTTCAATCGTCTTATCTAATCTCATTCGTAATCTTTTAAATAATGAGGAGGCGGCGGCAGAAAGAGGAGGGCGGAGGGAGGAGGAGGAGAATGAGGCAGAGGCGGAGACACCACTATATATATATACATACTCACCCTTCGATTTAGGTTTTTCTTTCTCCTCCACGGTTTTTACTGCATTCTCCTCCCTCAGATTTGATTTCCCTTTCTCCACAGTTTCTACTGCCTTCTCCTTCTTCCTCAGATTTATCAACTTCTTCTCGGAGTATGAATCAAGGATCTATACTCTATTTTTTGGACTGCTTGGAAGGAATGCAAGTTCTTTTCGAAGCTAGCGGACATGTTGAGATTTCGGCCCTTTCAATCGTCTTATCTAATCTCATTCGTAATCTCTTAGATAATGAGAAGGCGGAGGGCGGAGGGATGAAGATGATGAGAAGGAGGCGGAGGAGGCGGAGGCGGAGACACCACTATATATATATATATATATACTTATCCCATTCGATTTAGGTTTTCCTTTCTCCTCCACGGTTTCTACTACATTCTCCTTCCTCAGATTTGGTTTCCCTTTCTCCACCGTTTCTACTGCCTTCTCCTTCTTCCTCAGATTTATCAACTTCTTCTTGAAGTATGGATCAAGGATCTATACCCTATTTTTTTTACTGTTTGGAAGGAATGCAAGTTCTTTTCGAAGCTAACGACATGTTGAGATTTCGGCCCTTTCAATCTTCTTATCTAATCTCATTCATAATCTCATAGATAATGAGGAGGCGGAGGGTGGAGGAAGATGAGGCGGAGGAAGCGGAGGAGGAGGAGAAAGAAGAGGGGGAAGATGAGGCGGAGTAGGAGATAGAGGCACCACTATAGGGTTTTGAGGCTCAGTAGTTATAGAGTTTGTAAGTGTGAGAGAGAGTATTATAAGGACAAAAATTAAATATGAAGAGACAAAAGAGAAGAAACTATCATTTGGTAAGTGCGCCCATTATTTTTGGGATTGGATAATGATAGCTCTAAAATAGAGCTATTATTATGTCCCTAATATTCAGAACATTTGTTTTGTTACACTATTTTTTGGACTGCTTGGAAGGAATGCAAGTTCTTTTCGAAGCTAACGACATGTTGAGATTTCGGCCCTATCAATCTTCCTATCTAATCTCTTTCGTAATCTCTTAGATAATGAGAAGGAGGAGGGCGGAAGGAGAAGGAGGATGAGGAGGAGGAAGATGAGGCGGGGGAGGGGGAGTAGGAGGAGGGGGAGGAGGAGGCGGATGAGGAGACAGAGGCGCCACTATATATATATATATATATATATATATACTTATCCCTTCGATTGAGGTTTTCCTTTCCCCTCCACGGTTTCTACTGCGTTCTCCTTCCTCAGATTTGGTTTCCCTTTCTCCACAGTTTCTACTGCCTTCTCCTTCTTCCTCAGATTTATCAACTTCTTCTCGGAGTATGAATCAAGGATCTATACTCTATTTTTTGGACTGCTTGAAAGGCATGCAAGTTCTTTTCGAAGCTAGCAGACATGTTGAGATTTCGGCCCTTTCAATCGTCTTATCTAATCTCATTCGTAATCTCTTAGATAATGAGGAGGCGGAGGGCGAAGGGCGGAGGGAGGAAGAGGAGGAGAAGGAGGCGGTGCCGGAGACGCCATTATATATATATATATATATATATATATATATTTATCCCTTCGATTTAGGTTTTCCTTTCCCCTCCACGATTTCTACTGCATTCTCCTTCCTCAGATTTGGTTTCCCTTTCTCCACAGTTTCTACTGCCTTCTCCTTCTTCCTCAAATTTATCAACTTCTTCTCGTAGTATGAATCAATGATCTATACTCTATTTTTTGGACTGCTTGGAAGGAATGCAAGTTCTTTTCGAAGCTAGCTGACATGTTGAGATTTTGGCCCTTTCAATCGTCTTTCTAATATCATTCGTAATCTCTTAGATAATTAGAAGGCGGCGGAAGAGGGCGAAGGGCAGAGGTAGGAGGAGGAGAAGGAGGAGGAAGAGGAGGAAGAGGAAAAGGAGAAGGGGGAGAGAGAGGAGAAGAAGGCGAATGTGTCACTATATATATATATTTATCCCATTCGATTTAGGTTTTCCTTTCTCCACGGTTTCTACTGTCTTCTCCTTCCTCAGATTTGGTTTCACTTTCTCCACAGTTTCTACTGACTTCTCCTTCTTCCTCAGATTTATCAACGCTTGAAAGAAATGCAAGTTCTTTTCGAAGCTAGCAGACATGTTGAGATTTCGGCCTTTTCAATCGTCTTATCTAATCTCATTCGTAATCTCTAAGATAATGAGGAGAGAGGAGGGCGGAGGGAGAAGGAGGAGGAGGCGGAGACGGATACGCCACTATATATATATACTTGTCCCTTCGATTTAGGTTTTCCTTTCTCCACGGTTTCTACTGCCTTCTCTTTCCTCAGATTTTGTTTCCCTTTCTCCACAGTTTCTACTGCCTTCTCCTTCTTCCTCAGATTTATCAACTTCTTCTCGGAGTATGAATCAAGGAGCTATACTCTATTTTTTGGACTGCTTGGAAGGAATGCAAGTTCTTTTCGAAGCTAGCGAACATGTTGAAATTTAGGCCCTTTCAATCGTCTTATCTAATCTTATTCGTAATCTCTTAGATAATGAGGAGGCGACGATGGATGGCGGAGGGAGGACGAGGAGGATGAGGAGGAGGCGCCACTATATATATATATATATATATATATATATATATATATTTATTTATTTATCCCTTTGATTAAGATTTTCCTTTCTCCATGGTTTCTACTGCCTTCTCCTTCCTTAGATTTGGTTTCCCTTTCTCCATAGTTTCTACGGGATTTTTGTACGGATGACCCACCCCTCGGGGGCCGCGAGGTTTTTTAACTGTCATCGCGAAAACTTATGTTTTTTGACCTTCTCTCGTGATAAGGAAGTGCAAAAAGTCATTCGTACCCTTCGCTTATCACGATCACGAGGAGACAACTGTGATCTTCTCGTGATAAGCGAAGGGTACGAATGACTTTCTGCACTTCCTTATCACGAGAGAAGGTAAAAAAACATAAGTTTTCAAAAACTGGGTTAAAAAACCTCGCGACCCCCGAGGGGTGGGTCATCCGTACAAAAACCCCTAGTTTCTACTGCCTTCTCCTTCTTCCTCAGAGTTATCAACTTATTCTCGGAGTATGGATCAAGGATCTATACTCTATTGTTTGGACTGTTTGAAATGAATGCAAGTTCTTTTCGAAGCTAGCGGACATGTTGAGATTTCGGCACTTTCCGTCTTATCTAATCTCATTCGTAATCTCTTAGATAATGAGAAGGCGATGATGGAGGGCGGATTGATAGCACACTAAATGGGCTATCTTTAGAGCATTTATTATGCTAGTTTTGGAGTTTAAAGGAATGTTTTAATGATATTATTTATCTAAATTGTAGATTTCGAGCATTTGGAGCAAACCAGAGCTTTTTAGAAGTTATGACATGAAAAATTAGCTTAAAATATGAACTTTTATGACCAAGAGCCAAGAAAAAGAAGGAATCAAGCCAAAAAATGCCGAGGGGATAGCGTCGAGACGCTCCAAAATAAAGTTTTCAAGCGAGAATTCCCGAGGGGACAGCGTCGCTCTGCAGAGCGTCTCGACGCTGTAATCCCTCACAGAAAAAAATAAATAAAAAATACATACAACCCCAATCTCGAACCTGGGCGCACGCATGCAATGCTCACCCAAGAAGCACCCAAACCACCACACAACTTAGCCACTTTTGTTATACATTCCGCATTTGTAATACATATACCTATAGCGTCGAGCTATAGCGTCTCGACGCTATGCTCGACGCTGGCTTTCCAAATAAGTTTTCACGCGTTTTTAAGGGCAGCGTCGAAACGCTACCCCTAGCGTCGAGACGCTATGACGATGTTTTCTATAAATGCATATTTTTCTCCATTCGACGGGAAGCCAATTTTTGGGAGATTTGATCCCTAATTTCGAAATACACTCATTGGAAAGGCGTGAGGGACACTCTAGAAAGCTGAAGAAGAGATTCAGAGGCTCGGGAACGTGCATATCACATCGGGAACGAGACTTGGCACGCGACAAGAGTTTTTCTCCTTTTACCTTTGATTTTATTGTTTATTTTATGGATTCTAAACATTGTCTAAGCATGATTTTAGTGATTATGAGTAGCTAGACTTTTACTTTGGGGATTGATGTAATCGTTTTAGTTTTCATGTTTGATTAATCTATTGTTCTTCATATTGCAACAATTGTTCTTGTGTTTGTTTGTTTAATGCTTTTATCTTTTGGCCAAAGTATAAATTGTTGATTGATTTAATTCTAGCTTGAAAGAGTAGATTTTAGAGTAGAACTCAAACACTTGACTACTTGTAAATTCTTGCATGAAAATGAAGAATTCTCTTAGAGGCCGATAATAGAAGTTGCTTAATGTCTTTCTTTTCTATTAAAACTAGACAAACATGTTGATTTTATATTAAGGGGAGAGAATTAATAGAGCTCTAGCGAGTCTTTTATGAGTTTTGTACTTCTTGGCTTATAATTGTATGCATGACTATTTTTGGATTAATAGATTAATTAAGCATGAATCTATTCGAGGAAATCAATTTCCTAGGTTTTCTCTCCTAAAGGTTTCCCATTACTTTTCAATCATTTAATTTTCACTCAATTTCAAAGTCTTTTTAGTCTAAATAAAATTTGTGGTTAGTACCTACGGTACTCAATTGATCTAGAAAACCAATCTTGTGGACGATACTTTTTACTTAAATCACTATATTAAAACTTGACCCGTACACTTGCGGTACGCAATAAATCACGCAACACGGATGGCGGAGGGCAGAGGGCGGAGGGAGTAGAACGAGGACGAGGCAGAGGAGTAGGAGGAGGCGGAGGAGGAGGAGGAAGCGGAGGCAGAGGAGGAGGAGGCGGAGACGCCACTATTTATATATACTTATCCCTTCGATTTAGGTTTTCTTTTCTCCATAGTTTCTATTGTCTTCTTCTTCTTCCTTATATTTATTGACTTTTTCTCGGAGTATGGATCAAGGATCTATACTCTCTTTTTTGGACTGATTGGAAGGAATGCAAGTTCTTTTCGAAGCTAGCGGACATGTTGAGAAAAAAAATACGACCCAAGCCGAGCATCACCCCGTAACGATTCTCGATGCCATATGTCTCATTAACGCTCAAAATCTAAAAAAAAAAAAAAAAAAAAAAAGTGGCTCTAGGTACCAAAGGTAAAACTATTTTCTCCCATATGAACAGTGGCTCTAGGCACGAAATAGGCTTGAAATAACGAAATTTTAGCTGCAAATCGGAGCTGGGCGCGCGTGCTTGCGGATCTAGGAGAGTTTGGGCCGTAAGTTGGGCTTCAGTCCCGCGAATTTGAAGGAGGGCGCGCTTGGGCTGAAGGCGGCGCGTGCGAAGTTGAAATCAGGGCCATTTGAAGAGTTGGGCTGTGTGGACTGAAGAGTTGGGCTGAAATCGAGTGGGCTTCGGATGCAGAGTGGGTCGCGTGTGGCTGGTGATGGGTTGTGGTTGACCGTTGACTTGATAACAAAAATAAGTTATACATATGCTTCCACCAAGAATTTAACTTTGGCTCACCAATTTTTCTAAACAACACTTGCACCATTAAGCCACTAATCAATTTTATGATAACAAATGATTATTTAACAAATATAGTATTATCATATGCATTGATTTGTTAATATTATGCTTTAAAACTCTTCTTTTAGGCTTCAAACAAGCTCAATGGTCTGATCCAACCCTTCACACTTTATTTATGCAAAATATGTAATTTAAGCAGATTAAATTCATTAAACTCACAAGACTTTAGGCAAATAAACTAGAATTTTTTGGGTGCTATCAGAATGTAAGTTCTTTTCGAAGCTAACGGACATGTTGAGATTTCGGCATTTTCAATCCTCTTGTGTGACATGATTGTGAATCAAGTTTAAGTAATAGCCAGAACGGTCTATAGCATAAGGATAAGACTGAGTACCTTATCTTGGGTACACTATACAAAGCGTACAAAGCGAGTCGTATCGAATAGTGTTACCAGGATAAGGTACCTAGTCTTAACCATATACTATAGACCGTTTTGGTTGTATACTAGAACCTAATACACAATCATGTCATACATGAGGTTCAAGTACTCAGACTTCGCCAAGAGTGTTAGTTATTGGTACAGGTTAAACCAAACACGTTTCACTTTATTCCAGTAAACTTTTTTACTGAATAAAACTCAATAACTCTTTATTGCTAAATAGAACATTTACAAACATGGTTGTTTACAAACTACGAGTTTTAGGAGATAAAACCCAACAAACTCCCACTTGGACTAAACGTCCGTTGTGGTGTACATGCTGGATGAGAAAACTAAGATATCATATATCCGGAGTTTTCTCCCACTGTCCTATTCAGCAACTCGCAGCCCTAAACTCTTTTAGGTGTCTCTCAAACACTTTAGCCGCGAGAGACTTAGTAAACAAATTAGCATGAAATGTTTTGAGGTTTTCTATGTGACTATCGCATCTCCTCATAGCACTAACTAAGAGCTCAACTTATAAACTTTTGCGGCTTTGTAAGCTGCAACAAATTTAGCTACCACTGAGCAATCAACAATACAACATTTGTATTCTATTCCTTCTTTGTACTGGGACAAAACTTTAACCAGCGTCCAATGATCAAATCCAATTGGACTATTATCTACTGACAGCTCCCACTGCATAACACATATCGGGTCGTGTATAATAAAAGACATACATCAGACTCTCAATATGTAAATGCACAGAGAAAGCATCTCATATCCTCAACTTTTGAGGTGTCTTAGGAAACAATTTCCACAGATAACTGAATTCCTAACCTGAAAAGTACCTTACCTTTCATTCAGAATTCTACATCAAATATTGGCAATTTCTTGTTAATATTAACAACACTTTGTCAAAATAAGATGTCTAGAGATAATACTAGCATTTTGCCAGAAGAAAATCCTACATCATTCTCAATGATTATGACATAAACTACGGAAACAAACTAAGAAAGCTATTACATTGACTAAACACATCTCAAACAAGGTTTATCAATCTTTGTTCAATTCCATAAGATTTGATCACATATCAAATCTTATAATTCAGGATATAGATGCTAGCTTCAATTCATAAAATGAATTAAATAAGCACGCAAAACTTTTGCTCTTTATCCTGAATAATGAATCTCTCTAGTTGAGCCTTATAGATACTCTACTCAAGATAGCGATTCAGAACATCATTCTGAAAAACTGTCTTGACATCCATTTGCCTTATTTGATCAAAACATGACAATGGATAAAAGTAGTCTATACAAACTTTCATGTGGCAACAAGAGAAAGAATTGATACACAATCATCCCCTTCCCTTTGGGAATGACCCCTTTGCTAGAAAATCGAGCCTTAAAGGTTTGTACCTTACTGGCTAGGTCTCATAAACTCTTGTAGATCCACTAGCAACCAATAGGTCTTTCACTATCTGGTTAGTCTACAAGACCCAGACATAATTGAATTGAAGTACAATACTCCAAATCGAGATTCATGGCTTTGAGCCACTGGTTCTTGTCTACATCATCCATTGATTGTTTAAAGTCAACAGATACTCAACTTTATCATGAAGTATGATAACTTGAGTTTAAGATAAGCCAATGTAGCGGACCGGGTTGTCCTACATCGCTCCCACTGCATCGAGCTTTCTCAATTATTGAGAAGAACCAGCCTGATCATCAACCTTTGTTGATCTGATTATAACTTTCCTTTAAACTGATAGTCTTAACACATTTAAGTTGTTATCTAGTTTAGTAGAACAAAATGTATACATCTTTTGCCAAATGAACCATTCATTATAAAAACAAAAGATATTATATACAACTTGTTCAAGTAAACAAGAAATATAGACAATAATTACATTTTACAAGTAAAATGAAACTATTTCTATACAACAACTTAAAATAGCTCCCACTGATTAAACTGTGACGATGTCTTCATAAGTCATCTCACATCGAGAAAACGACTGCCAGGAACTAGTTTCCTGAAAAAGAACAAACATGGTTAATGGATCCTGAATCAAGTATTCAGGTATGACAATCATATTTCACTAAACATGTTTCGACAATCAGTAAATCATATTTACTTTGTCTTTCTTTCTCAACCTATTTCTCTGCAAGGTACATCGACAATTGTGCTTCCAATGCCCATCTACATCACAATGAAAATATTTTCCTTTGTTTGTAGATTTTACCTTGCTCTTTCTTACATCAGTGGCTTTATCCTTCCTTTTATCACTCTTTCTCCTTTTGAATAATCTTATTACTCACAGAAGTAGACTTAGACTTATTCCTTGACCCCAACCCCTTCAGAAATTTCTTAGAAGTGACAACATTTGTCTCATTCTCTTTTCCTTTAGAAGTGTGCATAGATTAATAAGTCTGAAGCTCGTTTGAAGAGAGAAGTCAAGTTATATTCTATCTAGTTCATCACCAAAAAGGAGTAAAAACAAGGAAACAAAATTTCACAACTTTTTTTTAAATTGTTGTTGGTTAAAATACTAAAACAAGGTAGTAAAACATATAATTTGAGCTTCGTCTAAAAAAAAGTTATTTTGAAGATATGAGATAAAAACATATATTATGCCCCCACACACGTATATTCTAACATTTTTAAACTTAGTCACTAATTTGTACCCTAAGTTTTAATTATGAAATGATTATATATATAGCCATAAAATCTTGTAGTGAGAGTGGGGATTGAACACCTCTAACCTCTTAGTCAATGGTGCCAAAATGAGCATGACTCAGCTGACATATGTATGAGTTGATGACCAAGAGGTCTGTGGTTCGAATCTTCCCATCCCCAATGTACTAAAAAAATATTTGAGTCAATGACGTAACTTAACCGGATTAAGTTGATTAAGCTGTTGGATTTGACAATAATAATTAGCCTAACCGGTCATGACTTTTTGTTTTTTAATGAATCCAAAGAAAATTTGATACCTCCAAAGAAAATTTGATACCTAAACCTAAATTAATCATGTTAGCTTCTTAAATGTAATTTATGAAATCTATAATTAATCAATTATCATTTTTTCTCGGTTGTAACGACTTTCAAAGAAAATATGTACTCTAGATAAAAAAAAAAAATTAAAAAAAAATGTACTTTATGTAAAAAAAAAAAATATATATATATATATATATATATATATATATATACTTAAAAAATTTACTGTTTGACACATTTGAATCTTTAAGGAATTTTTTTAGAACACAATTTTGTTATTATAACTGATAAGTCTATGTTTCACCCACCGACTATTATAACTTTCAGTGAATAAAATAACTATAATATTTATTATTCACCATTATCATAACCCACAAAATATTCTAACCACCGATTATAATAATTCACTCAGCATATTAAACAACTCCGAGTTGGTGTGAGATTTTTTTTTTTTTTTTTTTTTATAAATATTTCAATTTGCGAAATATGTGTTTGGTTAATAATTTATAAAAGTCAATAAGAAGCATAAAATAATGATTCATAAGCTAAGTCAACAAATCCACATTACATATGAAACTTACATATGAAACTTCTTAACCTTAAGTTATGCAAACATAACCCCTAAGGGGCTGTTTGGACCCAAGTGGGGTGGGGTGGGGTGGGGTGGGCTTAAATAGCCCATCCCGTGTTTGGAGCTCCACCTATATAAGTTGGGGTAGAGTTATTATAACCCCGTTCTGCTATAGTGAACACTGTAGCACTTTTTTCTTTTCACCCGATTTTTACTCTTTGTTTTATTTTTCCATCAAATTTGTTGATTTTTCTTCTCTCTTTGTTTTTTTTCCACCTAATTTACCGATTTTTACTCTTTCTTCGTATTTCTCACCTCACTATTCTTTATCTTCCATTTCATTCCAAATTTCTCTCTCCATCGCTCTTATTGTCGATTATTTGTGATTTCCTAAATAATATTTATTTTTTTAACTTTTAGAAAATTAATATGTAATATACATTTAACTATACAAATACAACATAAAAAAAATTGCAGAAAAAAAATAAACTAACATAAACACATATTTCAAACTTCATGTTAAAGAAAACTGTATTATTTCTCTCTCTACCGAGCTTCTTGTTGACGATTATTTGTGATTTTCTAAATAATATTTATTTTTTTAACTTTTAAAAAATTAATATGTAATATTAAATTTAACTATACAAATACAACAAAAAAAAAAAATTGTAGAAAAAAAATAAACTAACATAAACACATATTTCAAACTTTATGTTAAAGAAAACTGTATTTTAAACACAGATTAAACAACTCTGCACCCCAAACACAGACTTACTAAACCCAGACTATACAACTTTTGCATCCCAAACACAGACTATTATAACCCACCAACTATAATAATTCACCCTCCGCCCCAAACGCCCCCTAAAAGTTTCATAAGTTTGAGGTTGTGTAACTTTTGAATTAGCAAACTGATAATTTGAGATGTAACAAATCTACCAATTGAACCATATAGTCAATTTTTGAATCTTGAGTTTTGAGAATACCTAATTAAAAATGGAATTTTCAAGTTTGTCTAATATATGTGATTGGATTGTGCAAAAATAAATAAAAAATGTTAGTTACAAGTACATAGTTTTGTATATCATGTCTATTTAGTTTATGATTGGTACAAATATATGAAAAGTTTGAGTTGGTTTGCTAGTGGAAAAATAAAGTGGTCAATTTTTTAATCTCAAAATGATTAATGCTATGACAAATTCAAACAACAAACAATAAAAACACCAGAATTTCCGACGAAAATGAGAGAAAGTTTATATTACGAATAAGAGATTACAAAATACAGACTAAGAACGACATAAGTTATTAGAAAGAGATAATGGACCAAAATTAAATACAAATATAAAATGATAATTTTTTTTAATTATTATAAAAAATTATTTACATTAAAATAGTTTTCATAAATGGTAAAATAGAACCACCCGGGCTCTCCCTACAATTAATATTGTGTCTATGTGAACAACAAGTCTTACTCTACTAAGGTATTTATTTGTTATATGTTGATGATATGCTATTAGCAAGGAAATCAAAAGAAATCCCAAGTAAAGTGAAGTTATCTCTAAAAAAAAAAAGGGAGTTTGATATGAAACATTTAGGAGAATCCAAACGAATTTTGGGTATTGAAATATAAAAGAAAAAAGATCAAGGTATTCTAATTATCAATCAACATACTTACTGCAATAAAGTCCCAAGCAAGTTCAAAATCGAACAAGCTAAGGTAGTGTCAACACCTTTGGCTCAGCACTTCAAACTATCTACTAACTATCTACTGCAAATTCACCAAATGAAGATGATGATGATGAACACATAAGGTACATGTCTAATATTCCTTGCACTCAAGCAGTCGGCAGTCTTATGTATCTAATGGTGTCTACAAGACCTGATTTAGCCTATGCTTCAAGTTTGGTAAGTCGTTATATGGCTAATCCTGGTAGAATACATTGGGAAGCTACAAAATGGATACTTAGATACCTAAAATGTACTCAAAATGTTAAGCTAATGTTCAAGCAGAGCAATTCACATCCTATAGAAATCTATGGATGATTATACAGGTGATCTAGATAAAAGAATATCACTATGAGGATATTTGTTTCTATGTGGAAATAATATTCTTAGTTGGATTGGAAGACAACATTACAATCAGTGGTAGCCCTATCTTCTATGGAGGTCGAGTTTATTGCCTTGTCAGAAGCTATAAAAGAAGGATTCTAGCTTAAAGGATTGCTAAACGACTTTGGATTATCTCAAACATGTGTTAGAATCTACTGTGATAATCAAAGTACAATCTATCTACCAAAAAATCAACAATTCCACAGTAAAATATTTCAAGTTTTTCATATGAGTAAGATATTTAATACATTTTAAATAACTTCTTAAAATTGAGATTAATTTTAATTTCCAAATCTATCGTCCAACTCATATTTAAAACAATGAAAAATATAGAATATAATTACAGTAGGTTCTAACACATGGTTCTACTGTGGAATTGTTCATTTTTTGATAGATAGATTGCACTTTGATTATCACAGTAGATTCTAACACATGTTTGAGATAATCCAAAGTCGTTTAGCAATCCTTTAAGCTATAATCCTTCCTTTCTAGCTTCTGACAAGGCAATAAATTCGACCTCCGTGGAAGATAGGGCTACCACTGATTGTAATGTTGCCTTCCAACTAAAAATATTATTTCCACATAGAAACAAATATCAGTGCTATTCTTTTATCTAGATCACCTGCATAATCTGAATCAACATATCCATAGATTTCTATAGGATATGAATTGCTCTGCTTGAACATTAACTTAACATTTTGAGTATATTTTAGGTATCTAAGTATCCATTTTGTAGCTTCCCAATGTCTTCTACCAGGATTAGTCATATAACGACTTACCAAACTTGAAACATAGGCTAAATCAGGTCTTGTAAAGACCATTACATACATAAGACTGCCTACTGCTTGAGTGCAAGGAATATTAGACATGTATCTTATGTGTTCATCATCATCATCTTCATTTGGTGAATTTGCAGTAGATAGTTTGAAGTGCCGAGCTAAAGGTGTTGACACTACCTTGGCTTGTTCCATTTTGAACTTGCTTAGGACTTTATTGCAGTAGGTATGTTGACTGATAGTTAGAATACCTTGATTTCTTTTCCTTTGTATTTCAATACCCAAAATTCTTTTGGATTCTCCTAAGTCTTTCATATCAAACTCCCCTTTTTAGAGATAACTTCACCTTGCTTAGGATTTCCTTTGATTTCCTTGCTATAGCATATCATCAACATATAACAAAGAAATGCCTCAGTAGAGTAAGACTTATGGCCCGTTTGGTTGGCGGCTTTGAGGATGGGCATCAGGATGGAAATGGTTTTCTGATGGCCATTATTCCCACCATTTATGCCCGAGCATAGCTGTAGCCCAGGCATAAGAAGTATGACTTTCTTATGCCCTCCATTTTAGACGACTTTCTCTGAAAGCCATGGATGATGCCTTGTCCAGGTATGTCTTCTTCTTCACATTGTTTTTTTTTTTTTTTAGATCTTCTTCTTCATTCTTTTTTTTTACAACGTTTATTCTTCCTAATTTTTTTTTTTTTTAATTAAATCAATTCCAAACTCTAATTTCAAGTTTGTGTATTTTTTTTTTTTTTTGGTTAAATTCATTCTAATCTCTAAGAGCTCTCTGTATTTTTTTTTTTGTTAAATCGATTTCAATAGCTTCTTGATTTAAGATGTGCGATAACTATGCGATCGCATAGGTTGTTGTGCGATAGCTATGCGATCGAACAACAACCTATGCGATAACTATGTGATCACACAACAACCTATGTGATCGCATAGGTTGCTAGTTATCGCATAGTTATGCGATCGCATAGGTTGGTGTGTGATAGGTATGCGATCGAACAACAACCTATGTGATAGCTATGCGATCACACAACAACCTATTTGATGTTGCTAGTTATCACATAATTATGCGATCACATAGATAGTTGTGCGATCCCATAGGTTAATGTGCGATAGCTATGCAATCGCACAACAACCTATACGATCGCATAGCTATCACACAACTACCTATGCGATCTTATAACTATCGCACAACAACCTATGCGATCGCATAGGTTGTCAAGTATCGCACACCAACCTATGTTTAGTCATCGATGATAGATTATATTTGGTTTTTGAATTATATAACTTTTATCATTAGTTCTTCAATTTCATTATTGTATTAATTAATTAATTAATTAGAATTAAAAATTTGTATAATTTTAAATACTTTCGTTGAACATAATTATTAAATAAAATAAACAACCATTAATTATTTAAAATTTATTTGCAAATCTGATGACATTCTCATGCCGCACCAAACACAGACATCATTTATTCCCACAGAAATCACATCTTATTACCAGACATCTCATTCCTAGACATCTTATATTCCAGGCATTTGCAAATCTTCAAACCAAACCGCCCTTTATTGTTCACATAGACACAATATTAATGGTAGGGAGAGCCACGGTGGTTCTATTTTACCATTTACCAAAACCATTTTAATGTAAATAGTTTTTTATAATAATTAAAAAAATAATTATCATTTTATATTTGTATTTAATTTTGGTCCATTATCTATTTACACCTTTTGAAAATGTTATATATAAACTTTCTAATAACTTATGTTGTTCTTATATTTTGTAATCTCTTATTTGTAATACAATTTTTCTCTCATTTTTGTCAGTGAACGTTTCTAATGCAACGTTAGTGAATCATTCTCGTGTTTTTATTGTTTGTTGTTTAAATTTATCATAGCATTACTAATCATTTTGAGATTAAAAAATTGACCACTTTGTTCTTCCACTAGCAAAACCAACTCAAACTTTTCATATATTTGTACCAATCATAAACAAAATAGAGATGATAAACAAAACTAGGTATTTGTAAGTAGCATTTTTTATTTTCTTTTTGCACAATCCAATCACATATATTAGACAAACTCAAAAATTCCATTTTTAATTAGGTATTCTCAAAACTCAAGATTCAAAAATTGACTATATGGTTCAATTGGTAGATTTGTTAAATCTCAAATTATCAGTTTGTTAATCCACAAGTTACACAACCTCAAACTTATGAAACTCTTATTTTAGGGGTTAGGTTTGCATAACTTAAGGTTAAGAAGTTTGTATTAAAAAAAACAAAAGGTTAAGAAATTTCATTTGTAATGTGGATTTGCTGACTTAGCTTATGAAATCATTATTTTATACTTCTTATTGACTTTTATAAATTATTAACCAAACACATTTTGCAAGCTGAGATATTTATAAAAAAAAAAAATCTCACACCAACCCAAAATTCATAATTAACAAAAAAAAAAAAAAAAAAAAAACAAGTTTTATGTATATCGTGTTCTTTGTCCGACCTTAGGGCTTTAACAAACTCTCGTCTACGATTAAAGTTATTTGAAGATTTCCATTTAGGTTCGTTTTCGTGATGTTTAATAGTCGCTAATAAGTCGAAATATAATTATTGTATCACACATGTTTTGATTATTTATCATCAACAAACCAAAGAAAAAAAATACGTTGATGTAATATTTAAAATTCATTATTTAGGATGATTAAGAAGAAAAAGTAAGGGCAAATCATGGAAGAGAATAAAAAAAAAGTGGATGGGTCCCACCTAATTTGTAATGAGAATCAGATTGAGTAAAACAAGTGTGAAATAAAAAAGAAACAAAGATTTGAATCTATTATTATACATAAACCAACAATTTGGCAAAAGAAGAATTCTGTCATAATCCAAGAGGATAATATCCATATTGTAGTAATGTACACAAACCACTGAGAAACTTGATGATCCACAACTTCAATCTTAACTAATTACTCCTCTTTCCCAAGTCACAAAACTCATTTCAGAAACAAAAACACCACAAATCCCATGAAAACTGCAACCAGAAGATCTAACAATCTTTCATCAAGCAGAAATGGAGAAGAACAAGAAGAAGTATAATCAATCATAATTGGGAATTGACAGTTCCCATAAGAAGGATCCTCTTCAGTCACCACAGCCAAACCAGAAAAATCACAGTTCCAACTCTTTTGGCTGTTCACTTGATAGTACATATTAAAGGCATAAGAAGCATTTCCTTCAGCAGTTAGTTGATTGCAAGAAGATCCATATTCTAATGCAGTGCAATCTGATAGGCTACAAGCATAATCTACACTATCAGCCAATCCTTCCCAATCATCCACATTTGGGTTCAAAACACACCATCTTTTAACCATGTATCTCACTCCTTCTACTGGTATTAACCCCTTTTGTTCTTCTATGCCAGACAGATCTAGTTCATATTTTGGCTTACCATCAAATTCAAATAATCCCCAATGCCTCTCAAAGCTCCCTGGTTCTATGCTTTTGGCGTTTTCATCGATCAAGCTGAAGAGATAGATGTCAATTATGCCTACTCTAGCTGGAGTTCCCTCTCCACTTAGAGCGTGCCTCAGCAATCCCTGGTTGAACCGTTTCGCATTTGGGATATTAGCGTGTTTGTCGCCATCGGTCGGCCAACCGACTTCCCCTACGATGATTTTCATGTCAGGGTATCCTGCTTTCGCTAGAGCCGAAACGAGCGTGTCGAAATTGGCGTCGAACACATTGGTGTACGTTAGATCTCCGTCTTTGAACGGCTTGTATATTCCATCAAAGAATGCAAAGTCCATGGGAAAGTAGTCATTGCCATAGAGGGAAAGGAAGGGGTAGATATTGACTGTGAAAGGTGCATTGTTTATGGATAGAAAGTGTAGAATCTCGATCGTCAAGTCTCGGACGTCGGGCCGAAATTCTCCTGCAGATGGAACCGGGTTTGAGTCCGGGGAGTTGTAAATATCAGCATTTAAAGGAATAGTAGCTTTGACCTTTGATCCAAGCCCTGCATTATTTAAGGCTTGTTGGATATTCCTCAGGGCAGGCAATGTTGACTGAAGATAGGTGCCATTGTAGGACTTGAGAAAGGGCTCATTGCCTACAGCCACATACCTGCAAAATCAGTTTCCAATGGATTTTTATGGGACAGAGAAAGGACCAATATGCTTCTTAAGCTAACTTAACATTCATAAAATCTGGTATTTGAACTTCTAAAAAAGGCATTAACAAATCTCAACTCTTTCAGCCAAAGGAATGACCATCCTTTAAGAGTGGCATTTAGTTACTTTAATTAGTTAAGTTTTGGAATCTTATTGTCAAAATAAAAGAGATTATTACTTGCATTTAAACTAGTAAGCATAGTCCCTGATCATAGCTCAATTAGTTAAGACACATATATCTTCGACCAAAAGGTCAGAAGTTCGAATCCTCAATCTTACATGTTGAACTCGAAAGAAAAAAAACTAATAACTATCATAAAAGATCAATGACCAAATGATGAAATAACTTCGACAAAACCTTTTAGATGAGTGAAACATCCTTTTAGCTAATTAAAATCACTTTCTGAAAATTTCATGCTTAGTTACATAGTCAAACTAAGAGTGAGCAAATTTGACTTACATGACTTTTTGAGGAGTGAAAAATTCTTTTAGCTAATTAAAAGCAACGTTTAGTTACACAATCCAAAGTACTTTTAGAGTAAACATTCGACTAGAAAATGGAAGAAAGAAACAGATTGGCATTCCATGAATTGAAACAACAACATTTCAGATAGAAATCCAAAATGGAAACATGAACAGCAGCAGCTCAAACAGAACACATTCAAAACAGAGGAAATCATGAAGTGGGAAATTCATCAAACACCTTAAGAACACAAAAATGAAGAGCAAAAAAACAAATTAAATGAGTTCGATCAAGAATCTTCAATACTCAACTTGATATTAACACCACCATGATAAGTATAAGCAGTAACATTAGAATCAACCCAAGAAGCAGCAGCCTCAGAATCTTCACTCATAATTTGCAACATTGAATTGGGAATTGCTAACATAACTTCAATTTCACTCCCAATTAGGGCTTCCAAAATCATATCCTCAGCTTCGAAAAGCTTCAATTTACGAAACCCATTTTCTTGAAGCATTCTTACAACTTTCTCTGGTGGGATTTGGTGAGTAGCCATAGTTCCCCAGTTCACTCCAACACTTTCCCCATTGGGAAAAATCGTCAAGAACAACAAAAGAAATGTTCTGAATATACGATTGATTTGGATTTGTAATCCAGATTTTGACATTTTTTTTCTTTCCAACTTTGAATCGGAATCTTTTGATAAAGAAAGAATCAAGAAAGGAGTGAGAAACCAGAGATTTCTGAGTGGAAATGGAGTATTTGTTTGGTTGGATTTAGAGGAGCTTCATGAAGAAGAGAGAAAGAAAGGAAGGGAAAAAGATTCGTTTCTTAATTCAGTTATTCAGTTATGGTGGTGCGCACATATGCAATTGCACGTTGGCTCTTTTGTTAGTACAAAGAAATCATATATTATGTATAAAGATTGAAACAAAAATGTGGGTTCAAATTGATGAACATGATGACATTAAACATTTTCATCACCATCCAATATGCTTTGAGAGTACTATAGGGTATTTGTACGGATGACCTTCCCCTCGGGTCCTAAGGTTTTATAACCCGGTTTTTCAAAACTTATGTTTTCTCACATTCTCTCGTGATAAGCAAGTGCACAAAATCTAGTATCCTTCACTGAGCACGATCACGAGGAGACACCTATAGTGTTCTCGTGTTAAGCGAAGGGTACGAATGACTTTTCACAGGGGACACTTGCTTATCACGAGAGAAGATAAAAAAAACATAAATTTTAAAAGGAAGGTCAAAAAAACTTTGCGCCCCCGAGGGGAGGGTCATCCGTACAAATACCCTTATTATAGGGTGGGGATTGGAAACTCGGACCTCTAACAGAAGTTATTAATATTGTTAATTGTTATGGAGCGAGCTAGAGGTGGAGTCCATATGTCGAAGTACGTATGAGTTGATAAGTCTATCGATCGAGGCGAGTTAGTCTCACCTCGGCATCACGCGAAGCGTGAAACGACAATCATCATGGAGGCGCAAGATCCTCGTTGGAAATCAAGCGAGTATAAATACAAAATACCACAAAAGAAAGGTACGCAAGAATTGCATAGAACGTTACATGTTTACCTTGGTTTGATACTAATTTAGGTATAGAGAGTAATTGGATCAGTGCCACATCGCTGCTAGTTTCTCTTGATTCAGGAATTGCAGGTTGAAGTGAAATTCGAGATACCATTGCGACAACAAATATTTTGACTAGTTAAATTATGATTGTCTCTTCTTTTTCCTTGTAGTATTACAAGTGAAGATAGAAATTTAAACGTCTATTCTTCATTCTACAAAAGTTATTGATACCTTAATTAGTTGAGATACGTTCCCATCTAATATGTTTTTTTGAGTTTTTTTAAAAAAAAATTGTATTTGACAGAAAGGGTCTCAAAAAAGCTCTTTACAAAGTGCTTTGTAAATAAAGGTGTGTTTTTTTGGCTAATGCCAGAGATATATTCATTCTTCATTACAAAAGTGGCGGATTCTTTGGAATATTTATTTTATGACATTTGATTTCCATCTCATGAGCCTTTGAATTAAATTATATAGTAAGAAGGTGGTTATAATTCAACTAATGCTTGCTCGAGGACCAATCATAAATCACACATTTTTTGCGTCCTCATTTTGTAATTTATAATAGATGAATTTACAATTTTAATTTATCAACTTTAATAGATTTGTCTACTTAAAATTTCGATTTAAATTCTACATCATATCGATCCCAAACAGTAGTTAAATATGTTGAGCATAACCATCGAGAGTTGACCTAATGACCATGAAGAGCCTTGAGACTATTAAAACTCTCTTAGAGGGAATGAGTTCAATATTGGTGGCCACTACTTAGGAATTAATTTCCTACGGTTTCCTTAACAACCAAATGTTGTAAGATCAGACGGTTGTCTCGTGAGATTAGTTGAGGTGTGTGTAAGTTGTCCCGAACACTCACCAGATATCAAAACAAAATGTTGAGCATAGCTTAACAGATTAAGACATATACTCTCGACCAAAAAGTCATGTGTTTGAATGTTGAAGATCCTACATTGGAAAGATGAAAGGATCTCATTCACACATAGGTCACTCCTCTCATTGCCAATTGATTTTGAGATGGAACCTCATGATATCAAACATTGAATCATTCAACCTCCACATGTTGAACATTATAGTTAAATGAGGACATAACATGTTTATTTGATAAATAACAGTCGGTTTGACACAACATGATATTAAAAAAAAATGAACAACTAGACAATATACAATATATTGTCACTTTTTTTTTTTATCAAGTCATCAACTTTCTTCTATGTTGAAAAATATTTGAAATCATTTTAAAAAGCATATCTTTAATATTATTTGAAAGTATCCCTAAACTTTTTCAAATGGAACTTAAAAGCATATGTTTGATGATTATCTTGTAACATGGTTTACAAGTTATATATATATTGGAATGTTAGGGGTTGAAATATAATTTGAAGTGCATGGTGATAATGCAAATTGGGTTTGATAAAATGTTGAAAAAAAGTGATTTTTAAAAAAATTATATGAAACCTTATTGACTGCTTTTTGAAGAAGATTTGAAAAAGAAAGCTCAAAATTGGTAACTTTCCAGCCCAAGTCTACGTGTAATGTTTTCATCTAATCTCTCTTGCTTTTTTTCTGTTGGTCTCTTTCCCAAAGTTCATCCCTTTATAAAACAATAGTGCAATCTGAATATAAAGAAAAAATAAATATATCAAAAGCCAAAGGAGATTTGCTATCTTCTCAAAAAGTTATATAAGCAATTTTGATTCAAAATTTATTGGAAAAATATTGTTTTTGCCCAAAGATATTAAGAAAGAAAGATCCTCCCATCAAGAAAAAAAAAAAAAAAAAAAGAAAAAAAAAAGAAGTTGAAACCTCCCAAAAGAGATGCTTAACCAAAGTTGACGCCCACCTAAAACTAGAGATGTCCTTTTAGTCCGTCCCGCCTCGATCTCCGGGGGGGGGGGACCCGCTCCGAACGAGGCGGAGAATCCTAATTTCACAAAAAAATTGGGCACGAAGCGGGAATTTTTTTGCCCCGTTAGCTAAACAGAGTGGGGACGGATAATATCATACATGTCCCGCCCTATATATCTATATATTGACTCAACAAATAACAAAACTTAAAAAAAAAATGGTTAAGAATAAATTAAAAAGAAACTTACTTGCGAGAATATCCGATCCTCGCGAATTTCCCTTAGAGAATACCCTCCACGTCCCCGCAAAATTAAACAGAGAATTTCGAGGATGTGTAACAGAATGAGGGATGTAAAGGCATTACCTGACCCCATCCCGTGAACATCTCTACCTAAGAAAAACATGACAAGTTAACTTTGGCCCAACACATCTCTCAAGGCGATGTTTCAACTCTTTCACAAAAACTACCCGATTAAAAATATGTTTGATCACTGACTCGTACATTATGTCATTTGAGCTAAACTAATGTTGTCGATATTTAATTAAAAATTGGAGAAATTGTAAAAAAAAAAAAATCCCAAACTTTAGGGGCAGTTACAAATTTGTCCCTAATCAGTTTATTGAATCCTAACATACGATTCTACATTGGTTCCTAATCAGTTTATCAATTTATATAGGTAAGAAATTTAATTAAATATTAATAATATTTTTAATGATAGAAACTCAATCACTACGGGACGTTTGACCCTATGTCTTGTGCTTGGGTGAGTTTCGCTTCAAAAGCCAAACTCATGTTTGGACGGATGAGTTTGAAAATCATGGGTTTAGAACCCAAACTCATGGTTTAGGGTTTTCATCCCTTCTCACTTCTCCAATTTTGTTTCTCTCTCTTCATCAATTTGACATCAACAATTTTATCTCTCTCTTCATCAATTTGATAGCAACAATTTTCTCTTTTATCTCTTTATCAATTTTGCTATCATTTTTCGCTATATGTCTATTCTTTTTCCTTTATATATATATATATATATATATATATATATATATATATATATATATATTGTCCCATCTTATTCTATAAACTAACGGTGTTAGTAATTTTTTATTAAAGTTAAAATATATCTTTTTCTATTATGAAAAAATGGTATTTTTTGTTATGTTTTTTTTACTACTTTCTAATATGAATATATTTTAATATTATTACAAAATTTTCATTAATAGTAGTGAATTATTGGAATGCAAGTTATATCCGAACTAAGGTTTTTTTGTGTTATTGTTTTTTCTCTCTACTATTTGTTTATTTTATGTACTTTTTCAACCGTATTCTATAAATTAATGTTGTGTTTGTAACTTTATTTTTTCTTTTATAATAATTATTATTTTTTAATTGGAATGTACAAATTTTCCATCAATAATGTATTTTTTTTCTTTTATTTCTTGTTTTTTGTTTTTGTTAAATGTTTTTTTTTTATGTTTTGTTAAAATATATCTTTTCCATCTTATTCCATAAAACTTTTTTCATCCATAGTAATGTAACTTTTATTTTTATGTTATAATTTTTTTCTCTCTTAATTTTTAAAAGAGAAATTGTAACAAATGTCAATTTAGAGTAAAATAATTAAAAATATAGCACTTTTTTAAAAATTTTGCGGATACGACAATTTCTATCACTGATAGTATGGTCTATCGCTGATACGCTGATAGTAGTCTGTTTTATAGAATTTTGTCAGTGATGATACGCTGATAGTAGTCTGTTTTATAGAATTTTGTCAGTGATAATTGTCTATCAGTAATAGTTATAAAGTCTATCAGTGATAAATTTACAATTATTTTGGGCATGATTGCTGTTTGTGCAACCAACCCTTTTTAAAAGGTATATTTTTTCATTCTATTTCATAAACCTTTTTTTTATGGGTACAAAATATGAAAATTGTTCAATCTATTTTCTTATTTTTAGACTATAACATAAATTAAATGCTTCATTTTTTAAGTCCCAAAAGAAGTTTGCTCATGTTACACATGAGGCTGAGTTTTACAATTCACAAGACAACCAGTAGAAAATAAGGGTAAAAAAGAGAAACAAAATAGTATAAGAAGAAGGAAAAAAGAAAAAGAAACTGTTCAACCCGGAGTTCAGAACAGTGCACCCCAAATACTAGTTTCTGATTCCGAGGCTTCCCAACCTTGCACCCCAAACACAGTTTTTTGATCCCCAGGGTTCAGAACCCGCCTGACAAACCCCATAGGGTTCTGATCCCCAGAGTTCTGATTAAAAACAGAGGGCCAAACGCCCCTACTAGTTTTAAAATATAAGAATTAAATTATTACATATTAAAGTTCATGGACGGGGTTATAAAATTAAGACTACATGGACTAAATCGTTACAAACTAAAGTAGAAAAAAAATAATAATTAAAGAATCGTGAAGAAAACCCATTTTACTTTTTGAAAATGAAGGTAGCCATGTAAAAATAATAACAAGAGAAATGACTCTTAAGACATGCAACGACCATATATAGTAATCTCAAAAAGCCTTCAAAAGGGAACAACATCATCCTATATTCCTAATTATATTATCTTTCTATCTTTTCTAAAAAAAATACTTTATTTAATTCATAGAGATTCAAAACTCCGACTTTGTAGTTGATGATATAATGTCTTAACCATTTGACCTATGCTCAGACATCTTTAAAAAAATGTCTAAAAACTAAACAAACCAAATAACAATACGAAGGCAAAAGCATTCCAAATGATATAGACTAGAAATGTAATCTTTATCTAACTGAAAATCAAAGTTACTTTTCTAGGCTAAGACAAAAGAATGTGAAACACAGGCCTAATTTGGTAAGGGCAGCAACACACTTCCAATTAAATGATTGGACATCATTTTGAGCAAATTATCAAAAGCAAAAAGCAAAGAGATCAGCAAATCTTGACCTTGAATGACCTACATACAAAGTTCTCAATGAAAGATCACAAATTTATCCCTTCTTAGTAATAAAATCAATGTTATTGGCAAATCATCAATTAACTCAAAAGCTTAAGTTGATGGATTTACGGTAAGCTTAATTATATAAGCAAACACCTCCTCGCTTGTGGGCTTGAAAATTTGAAGGATGTCCAACTGAAAATCAATATTAATTGGAAGAAAATGCATTACATAGCTCAGACCAGACACGACTTTCTGATACCAACTTGAATTTAGGTTAAGAAATTAAAGTATTATTATATTTTTCCGGTATATTGAATCAAATTCAAGGTCCACTTATATATAGAAGAAAGACCATCCAAGTAAAAAATATTAAAGATATAAATAATAAATATACACATAATACACAACCAATATTACAAAAGATATAAAGGGAATCCAACCTCATAATATTATTGACCAACAAAAAAAAATGTTGGCAAACATTTTAATATTAAAGAAGAATGGAAAAGCACTTTTTTGCAGAATAAGACTTGGATTCTCTTCATCATAGCACATCAATAACTTATGACATGAAAACATATTGCTTTTTATACAAACTAAAGTGATCAGTAATGAATTATACCGAGTTAATCTGGGAGATTTTCCAAGCACATTTCAAAGCAAAACACTGATCTCAACAGTAGAATTGAAACACCTAAAAGCTGGTCTACTGTTTGATATATATATAGCTACCTGGTACATCTCACGAATGACCATGAATTACGATGTCAGAACTAAGAAAACTCTGCATGAACGAAATAGAAAAATGAGGTTTTGCTCGGTAAGAACCGTCGCAGCAGATACGAATGTTGAGGGGGCATGTTGATGTTGAGGATCCCACATCGGAAAGATGAAGGGACCTCACTCACAATATAACATACATGAGCTACTCCTGATGTTTAATATAGTATCAGATCAGGTATTCGGTCTAAAAATGAGATTGGTGAATCCAAAGACGATGGTGTTTTATTTGGTAGTGTAAACTTGATTCGGCTAAAAGACAAGTTTCATTTTCTTTAGTATTTGTGGTTCCAACACTACAACAAATTGTGCTAGGTTTATGAATGTGCTTTCTGAGTTCTTTTATGTTTTGTCTCATGGAATTATGGCCATATGGAACAATCTTCGCTCATTTCCCCTACCTTATAGTTTATGAAATTGCTAGGCCGATTATTTTGATGCTTTGGTTCTTTCGATGCTTTAGTTTATCTATTATTCTGTCCTTTGGAGCGTTTTCATAAGATAATCACTACGAAAAACTTGACCTTTTTCGAAGGTCACAACCTTCGAAAAATTACTAAATGAACCTTGAAAAAAGCTTTTTTCGAAGGTTAATTCAACCTTCGAAAAATGTCGAAATTAATTCCGTCGGGAAAAGCTTTTCAAAGGTTCATTAACCTTCGAAAATTAGTTTTTTTTTCAAATGTTCATTAATCTTCGAAAATTAGTTTTTTTTTCAAAAGTTCATTAACCTTCCAAAATTAGTCGAGTGTTCGTTAACCTTCAAAAATTAATATTTTTCGAGAATTCATTAACCTTCGAAAATTAGTATTTTTTTTAAAGGTCTTTTAAAACTATCACATTTTTTTCAATAATTTTAAAAGCCTTCAAAAATATATTTTTTTATCAACATTTGAAAAACCTTCGAAAAAACTAAATTAATCCAATTTCAATCTATTATTAACAAATCTGGACTGACGTAGTGTGCCCTAATTGTCAAACACAAGGATTGAGAACAATAGACAAGGATATATGGTAGCTATTATTTATTTTTATATAAGAAACGTTAGACAAGTCTATTAGAACCAACAATACACAACTATACAAAAATAATTTTCCGGTCATTCATGGGATATGGTCTCACAAATAGTATATAACATCCAACTACAACACTCAATCATTGACTAGTAGTAAATTGCTTAAGCATCTCCGCCATCATTGTTTGAAATCTATCCTCAAAACGACTTTCTAATTCGACAATTTGATGTTTAAGTGCATGTACCTCAACTTTTCTTTGTTGTTCAGATTCTTGAAGTCGTTGTTCAAATTCTTGATGACGTTGTTCAGACTCGGTAAGACGACGCTCAAGATCGCGTATAGTAAAAGATGATCGAAACACGTTAGAAGGAGTAACACCTACCCCATAACCACGAACACGTCCAGGTTTCTCTGGTCCAAAAATTTGCACAAAAATTTCGTCCTCGTTCATGTCAAGCGTACCATCAATTACTTGAGTAGCGTACGATTTGAGTTCCGCCTACAAATACAAATTCAAATTGAATAATGCATATTTTTATTTTAACGATCGAGTATAATAACTTATACAGATTGTTGTATAAGCAAAAGTAAACCAGAGTTGCAAAATAACAAAACTAATTTCTTGAAGTCTCCATTTCAGTTTCTAGATATTTTCAAACTAAAAACATGTCATGAACTTTTCCTCATTAGAAAAAAAAACTACTGAAATTTCACATGCTCAATCATTCACATGCACACCTGTTACAATATCGTTTTATATACATTGGGCTAACTATTGATATCAACAAGTTGAGATGGCCGAGTTGGTCTAAGGCGCCAGATTAAGGTTCTGGTCCGAAAGGGTGTGGGTTCAAATCCCACTCTCAACAATTTTTATACTATTTTGTTCACTTCTCATCTAATAGTTTTGCCTACATCTATGACCTGTCTCTTGAAAATTCCTCTAACTCTATCCCTTGATATTCACACGAGGATAAAACTTCTCCAACAACTCCTTCGGCCAAACACCCCCTTTATTAATGATCTGAATTACAGATCAATCCCGATTCTTCGAATAAGCATGCTTGTTTTAATTGTCAATCTCCCGTTTATGACATCATATCTTCAGTGTAATAATGAAAGCTTGAAACAATGAAAACAAAACAGTATTTGATAATGAAAAAAAGGAACAAAATCAACAAGAAAAAAAAAACTCCAGATTTCAAAGAAAAAACAAGTAAATAAACACAAAATGTGCAAATACTATTTGTGTTCCTCAAAATGTGCAAAAAACTCCAGATTTAAATGTCCTAATGTAATAAAATCTACTCATCATTCCTTTTAACACGAGCTAAAGAAAACCCGACATTACAATACCTAAAATGTGCAAATACTATTTGTGTTCCTCAAAATGTTGGCAAATCTAAACAAATACATTCAAACTTTTCCTCTCAGAAAACTGTTGAACTTACTTTTAACTAATGCAACAAACTACAACATATTACAGATGTAAGAGAAGATCAACTAAAGAAAACTACAAATCCATTCCAAATATTACTTCAACCATAACAGGGAAACCAGAGTCATCTAAAAGTGAACAACAAACATTCAAATTTCATATAGCATGTTAGGGACAACTAACATCCACATTGTAATGATATTGTCCACTTTGGGCATGACCCTCATGGCTTTGCTTTTGGTCACCCCAAAAGGCCTCGTTACATTGTAGATCCCTTTCCTAACCAATGTGGGACTTTGTTTGCACTTACAACAATCCTCCCCTCAAACGAAGGACCACAAAGCCTCCCCTCAAATAGTCATATATCCGTGTTTAAACTCGAGCATTATCACCTTTAACCAGGTCACTCTTCGTGAGAGCATGCCCCTGCCGGATAAGCTCGACCACGAGATCAACCATGACTATGTCATCGAGGACATGGTTAGGTAAGGGTCATGGCTCTGATACCACTTGTTAGAGACAACTAACATCCACATTGTAACGATATTGTCCACTTTGGGCATAGCCCTCATGGCTTTGCTTTTGGTCACCCCAAAAGGCCTCGTTACATTGTAGATCCCTTTCCTAACCAATGTGGGACTTTGTTTGCACTTACAACATAGCACATAGACAAAATTCAATCCTAACAAAAATAGAACCGTTAGAACTACATAAATCACATCAAACCAACTCAAGAAACTCAAAGAACCCAAATAGTTAGCTAAATCGTCAACGGGCTACAAAGAAAACCAAGTTTCAAACCGGCCCTTAAACTCAGAGACTATTGTTATTAGGTTTCATGTGAATCCATGGTAATTAATCGATAATACATTATTTTCTCTTCTTAAACTCTAAGATACTATCAGAACTATAGACTCAGGTCATGGTTTCCACTTCAATTTTTCCACATGGAACTAAGTTGTCAAAGTTTCTTCTATCATGGAGGTTATCTTTTTCGAAGGTTTTTTATAACCTTCGATAAAAAATGGTCGAAATAGACCAACTTTGTTGTAGTGAATGGACATGTTTTGTCTAATTTGAGGTACCTTTTTTTGGTCTCTAACATGTTCTATTGTACTAATTTTTATGCCCTCTAAATCTGTAAACTGAAACTAACATCATCACCAATATCTTTGAACATAAACTCTTGTCATGAGTGTCTCTTGTTCTGAGTGTTGCTAATGTTGAAGGATTAACTTATCAGTGTTTAATGCTGCTAACTGGATAGTTTGGTTTTCTTTACTTGAGAAACCTCTTTTTATCCTTTATGACACCATATAATCATGTTGGTATTCATGTAACTATCTTCACACTTGGTATTTTTGAAGAACTATTTGCAATCTACATTTCTAGACTTGAACAGTTCGAGAGTAAAAATAAAATGAAGAGACAAAGGAATGCTAACTGAATAGTTTGGTTCTTTGTTTGATTTGTCGATTACTTTTAACAAGTGCTTCATGTTATTAGGTAATTAATTGAGTTGTCTACTTTTCTTGATCTTCCGTCAAATTTCTGCCTGTAATTTTCTCGTTTGATACATTCTACAGACACTTAGGGCCCGTTTGATAACGTTTTCATTTCTTGTTCCCTGTTTCCTATTTCTTGTTCTCTGTTTCTTGTTTCCTATTTTTTGAGAACAAGAAACAGGAACATGTTTGATAACTACTCATGTTTCTTGAAAAAAAAAACAGAAACAGAAACTTGCTTGATATCGTTTCTTGTTTCTTGTTTCTTAAAAAAACAAAATAGATTGATAGTTTTTTTTTTTTGTTAATTGTTTCTTTTCTTTATGTTTTTTTTATAGTTTAAATATAATTTAGTATACATAATATAAAAAAGATATAACATGCATTAAAATATATATATACAAAAAAACTATCCAAAGTTGTATTTATACTTCAAATGTTACCCAAATTTGATTTGGTATATGTTTTTGTGTGTTAACCGGGTAAGAAGACATTTGTTTAAGAATAAGGAATTGAGCCTTCTACACACCAAAACAACATTTAATAACATTTTGGAGTGAGAAATGTCGGTGAAATGTCGGTAGTTAAACATTTATTGATGAGATGTCTCTTTTCTCTAAAATCTCGAAGTCATTGCCAATTTGTCTTTATTTGTTATGAACCGTGTTTTAAATTTTCGTCGACGTGTATACATCTTCATCGACATTTTCATGTGTCAATGAACTTAATATCGACATTTCAATTATATTTTAGATAAATTGACGTTATATAACTAAAATATAATTATTGTGAATCTAATATTTAACCGTAAGAAAATTAAACTTATTTAAAAACCGTGAAATGCTTATTTGCAAAGTTTGAAATGTGGATGTTGATGGAAATATCGATAAACTTTAATAAACGGGTCCTAAACTTTTTGTTATAGAGTTATATCTATACTTGTTTTTTATTTTCAATGTCTCAATTTTATGAAAATGTTGATAAAAAAAATATCGATAAAATGTCGATATGGATAGATATTTATGAATATATATATATATATATATATATATATATATATATATATATATATATATATATATATATATTTTTTTTTTTTTTTAAAAAATATATACTTAAATTAATAAATAAACATTTTAACGTAACTAGATAGGATAAAAGACTTATTATTAATATTAGGTTCACATTACTATTAATATATTCAATATATAAATTAATAAATAAACATTTTATGGAAATGTTGATAAAAAAATATCGATAAAATGTCGATGTGGATAGATATTTATGAAAAAAAAAAAATATATTTGTTAAGAATATATACTTAAACTAATAAATAAACATTTTAACCCCGACCTTCTCAACAAACCAACCACACTTTTTGAGCTTATATAGGAACTTAAGTTTATAAATGGGAACGAAACACAATAAACAACTTTTTGGTGTTGCTCAATTTTTGCCATATTTTAGAAACGTTTCTCAAAATTTAGAAACAAGAAACGGGAATAGTTATCAAACAAGTCTGTTTCTTAAAAAATGAGAAACAGAAACAGGAAACAGGAAACGGGAAGGTTATCAAACAAACGCTTATTTTTTCGTTTGATACACTCTACGGGCACCGCTCACAGAACAACTTGAGTCGTATTCGTGAGCAATTCATCAAAGATTGCAAATGATTTTTTGGGTTGAGATTGTTGAATTTCAGCAATAACAGATTAGTTGGTTCGTTGCCTACTTTTGTTGGTTTTAAGAGGTTGAACCTCGTTAAAGTTCTTAGTTTTTATCAATTATATGTCAATTAAATTATTTATTTGAATATTTTTATTCACTTATTTCTTTTTTTTTTATAATTATTTTTTTTTTTAGGTTGAAAGAATTACTTCACAACAATAGCCAACAAGAGCATAGCTCAATGGCATGATGTATCGCCTAGTGACCTTGAGATCCTAGGTTCAATTCCCCACCCCAACATGTTGTCAAAAAAAAAAAAAAAAAATTACTTCACAACAATACAACTAGCTTGAGTTATTTGAATTTCGGTTAACAAAATTTTATAAAAGTTATTAAAATTCAGACTTTTTATAGGTTTTATAAAAGGCTATAAAAAGTCCACGACTTTGCAAAAACGCTATAAAAAACTTATAATAGCATTTTTTTAGATGTTTTTATAGGTTTTATAAAAGGCTATAAAAAGTCCACGACTTTGCAAAAACGCTATAAAAAACTTATAATAGCATTTTTTTAGATGTTCTAGGCTTTTTTACTGGAATGAAAAAATGGGGAAGAGAGAGTTTAGAGAAAATGGAGGAGAACGCATTTTGTTAGACAAGGGGTAAAAGAGAAATTTCACAACTTGTCCTAAATGAACAGTGCCGACGACAGCTCTAGGTCAAAAATTATAAAAGAGTAAAACTTGCTTACAGCCTGGCTACAAGTATCTTTTGCAGCCCAGCCACATGTCACAACTGGATTGATTGAATATTTATATTATTTTTTAATTAAAAAGTTTTTTCACGCGCCGTTTACTTAAATTTATTTTTTTTCAGTAACTTTTCCTTTCCTTCCTCATCCTCATCCAATAAACAACTTCTCATATTTTCTCTCTCTTTCCTTCATTTTCATGTGTACTGAGTTTTCAATTTCATCTCTCACTCTCTCTTCCTTTCCTTGCAATAAGTATTTTTTTTTCTCTTTTTGGTTAACTATTTTTTAACACAGCTCAAATTTGCAATACTCTAAAGAATTTCTCCATTTTTTTTTGGGGATTTTTATTAGAAAAATAAAATTCAACCTACATTTTCCTTTACCAACCTACATTTCCCTTTACCAACCTCTCTCTAGGGGAAGTGTTTTGAAGAAATTGATTATTGAAAATGAATCCAACCGTGAAATTTTCTACTATTTCCTTCACTTCCTCTAAAAATCCACTTGCAAATTTATGCCTATATAACACTCAGCCCTTCAAATTTCAAATAACCCCAATTTAAATTTCGTGATCTAAGTTTGGAGGGTAGAGAAATGAAGAGAGAGAAAGTAGGAGGAGTTGTTAATTGAATGGAAAGTAAGAGCGTGAATTTTTTTTTTATTATTTAAAATGATTTAAATATTTAACCAATCAAATAATGATAGGTGGCGGGCTGCAAAAGATACTTGTAGCCCAACTGCAAAGTTCTCATTATAAAATTACAATTTGAGGTCTGTTTTGGCAGAGATTGTGCAATTTCCCCCATTTCTCTTGGAAGATTTTTTTTCCGCCGTCGTGAACTATAATGACCGGTAGAGGAGAAGGTCCAGCGATCGGAATCGATCTTGGGACGACGTACTGTTGCGTCGGAGTCTGGCAGCACGATCGAGTTGAGATCATTGCCAACGACCAGGGCAACCGGACCACGCCGTCGTATGTTGCTTTCACCGACAGCAAGCGCTTGATCGGCGATGTCGCCAAGATTCAGGTCGCCATGAACCCTATCAACACCGTTTTTGGTAAGTAGTGTTGGAGATGTTGTTTCTTCTGAAATATTACTAGGTTGATTGTTTAGAACTAATTCTTGATTAGTCGGTGTGGTCTGGTCTGCTGATTATAATGGTGGAGATTAAGTGTTAATTGATTAGGTTCTCATGTATGCTAACAGATGCTAAGCGTTTAATTGGGCGTAAATTTATGGATTCATCTGTCCAGAGTGATGTTAAGCTTTGGCCATTCAAAGTTGTTTCCGGCTGTGACCTCCAGCCCATGATCGGTGTGAACTACAATGGTCAGCAGAAGTGGTTTTCAGCAGAAGAAATCTCTTCTATGGTGCTCATAAAGATGAAGGAGATTGCTGAGACATATCTGGGCACAACAGTGAATAATGCTGTTGTCACTGTCCCAGCCTACTTCAACAATTCACAGAGACAAGCCACCGAGGATGCCGGATTCCTTGCGGGTCTAAATGTGATGCGAATCATCAATGAACCAACTGCTGCCGCCCTTGCTTATGGTCTCGACAAAAAGGCCACCAGCGTCGGCGAAAAGAATGTTCTGATCTTTGATTTGGGTGGCGGTACTTTTGATGTTTCATTGCTCAGAATCAATGAAGGTATTTTTGAGGTGAAGGCAACTGCAGGGGACACTCATCTCGGTGGGGAAGATTTTGACAACAGATTGGTTAACCACTTTGTGGAGGAATTCAAGAGAAAGAAGAAGAAAGACATTAATGGTAACCCTGGGGCTCTTAGGAGGTTGAGAACCTCTTGTGAGAGGGCGAAGAGGACTCTTTCCTCCACAGCTAAAACTACCATCGCAATTGATTCTCTGTATGAAGGAATTGACTTCTATTCAACCATTACCCGTGCTAGATTTGAGAAACTCAATATTGACATTTTCAGAAAGTGTATGGAACTAGTTGAGAAGTGCTTGAGAGATGCGAATATGGGCAAAAGCAGTGTCCATGAGGTTGTTCTTGTTGGTGGCTCCACTAGAATCCCCAAGGTGCAGAAATTGTTGAAAGATTTCTTCAATGGCAAAGAGCTTTGCAAGAGTATCAACCCTGATGAAGCTGTTGCCTATGGAGCTGCTGTCCAGGCTGCCATCCTTAGTGGTGAGGGAAATGAGAAGTTGAAGGATCTTTTGCTTCTGGATGTCACCCCTCCAGCAGTCTGCATCGACGCCAATGGCATTCTGAACGTTTCTGACGAGCATGAAAACACAAGTGAGAAGAAAAAGATCACAATTACCCACAACAAAGAGTTGTTGTCGGCGGAGGAGACTATGATCTTGGTGGAAGAAGGGAAGAAGCCGAAGAGGTTGCCGGAATCACTTGAGGATCTGGAGTTGGAGGTAAGACGTGCGAAGCTGAAGAGGGTTATGTTGGAGGCAATAACGGAAAAAATTGAGACAAAATCAAAATGAAGAGATAATATGGAGAATTTTCTTGTATTGAGTGCTATGGCACTTTGCTCAATTGGAGCTTACTTTCAAGGGGTGGAGAACACCTCTATTTATAGGTGTTAAAAAGAGACTCTATAGATTCCTAGAATTAACTCTTAGGAAGTTACATGACCTTTCATATTAGAGAGTTACATGACCTTTCATATTGTTAGGAGACTATAGAGATTCCTAGAATTAACTCTCTAGGAAGTTACATGACCTTTCATATTGTTAGACCCCTTACATATTCCAAGGAGTTACAATCAAGAACTCAAAGGACTAATTATTGAGGTTACAAATTATTCATTTAACACCCCCTCTTAATTTGTAATTTTCAAAAACTTCTTGAACTTCTCGAACTTCTCTAACGTAACAGCTTTGGTGAACATATCAGCAGGTTGATCATTGGTGTTGATGAACTCCAAGTAGATTTCTTCTTTGTTTACCAAATCTCTAATGTAATGATGACGTAGTTCAATATGCTTTGATCGAGCATGAAAGACAGGATTCTTGGTCATTGCAATTGTTGACATATTATCACAAAATATTTTTGTTGGCATGACCTGCTCTATTTGAAGATCTTTGAGAATTCTCCTTAACCAAACAGCTTCACAAGAGGCTTCAGTTGCAGCTGTATATTCTGCTTCAGATGAGGATAAGGCAACCGTTTGTTGCTTTCTTGAACTCCAAGATATTGCATTAGATCCCAAACAAAACACATAACCTGAAGTACTTTTTCGATCGTCAAGGGAACCAGCCCAATCACTGTCAGTGTAGCCAACCAACTGACAATCCTTCTCATGGACATATTTTAGTCCATGTTTTCTGGTACCCTGCAAATATCTCAAAACTCTTTTAGCAGCAGCATAATGATTTTTGCTTGGTTCATTCATGTACCTGGAAATGACGCTAACAGGATACATAATATCTGGCCTGGTATTAGTAAGATAGATCAACGAACCCACCAGACTTCGAAAACTTTTTGGATCTGCTTTACCAGCATTATCATCACAACATAACTTCTCATTTGATGCCATAGGAGTTGCAATTGGCTTGCAATTGCTCATGTGAAACTTCTTGAGTAAATCGTCAACATATTTTTCTTGAGAAAGAAAAATCTCACCTTGATTCTGTTTGACTTGAATTCCAAGAAAATATTTCATGAGACCCAAATCAGTCATTTCAAATTTCTTCATCATGCTCTGTTTAAATTCCTCCAGCATTTCTGAGTTACTTGCAAAAAAGATCAGATCGTCAACATATAAGCAAACCACAAGGAAATTTACTCCTTCCTTTTTCACATAGAGAGATGGTTCACTGAGACTTTTCTGAAAACCATTAAGACAAAAGTATCCGTCAATTTTGCTATTCCATGCACGAGGCGCTTGCTTTAATCCATATAAGGCTTTATGGAGTCGATAAACCTTCTCCTCTTTTTCATGAACAATATACCCTTGAGGTTGTTCTACATATACTTCTTCTTCCAACTCGCCATTCAAGAAAGCGGATTTGACGTCAAGTTGAAATATCTTCAACTGTAACTGAGCTGCTAAAGCTAGAACAATCCTTATTGTCTCCATGCGAGCTACTGGTGCAAAAGTCTCATTAAAGTCAACACCAGGCTGTTGAGAATATCCTTTCGCTACTAGGCGAGCTTTATGCTTCTGAATGGAACCGTCTTCGTTGAATTTAGTCTTGAAGACCCATTTTAAGCCAATAGCATCTTTCCCTGGAGGTAAGTCTTGAAGCTCCCACGTTTTATTTCTTTCGATGCTAGCTATTTCGTCATCCATAACTTTGTTCCAAACGTCTTCTTTTGCGGCATCATCAAAACTTTGTGGCTCACAAGCAAACATAGCAAAGTGTTCACTTGAAGCATATATATCTTGCAAAGACCGCATTCTTCTTGGAGGAGATTCTGAGTTATCTTGATTTGAAGTAGCTTCAACTGGAGATCTTGATGGAGTTGACGGACAACTTCTTGGTGTTCCCAAATTCTGAGAAACTGGTTGCCAATCAGGCTCTTGAATAATTTCATCATGTTGAGAAGGTTGAGAATTATAATTCTCGAAATCCCATGTGGCCATTTCATCGAATATTACGTCTCTTGATATCAATAATTTCTCCGTCTTTGGATTTAGAAGTCGGTATCCTTTTGATTCATCACTATATCCGATGAATAAGTATTTAGCTCCCTTTTTATCAAACTTCTCTCTTTCCCGTGAAGGAACAAGAGAATAAGCTGGACAACCAAAAACTTTCAAGTGATCAATAACTGGTTTCTTCTTATTCCATGCTTCGAAGGGAGTTTTGTCTTCGACTGCTTTAGTTGGACATCGATTGAGGATATAAACAGCTGTATTAACAGCTTCTGCCCACAAATTATTTGGAAGATCTTTGGCCTTCAACATGCTCCTTGCCATTTCCACAATGGTTCGATTCTTTCTTTCAGCAACGCCATTTTGCTGAGGGCTATGTCGAACCGTGAGTTGTCTCATTATGCCATTCTCCTTGCAATAGTCCATGAATGGTTTATAAATGAACTCGCCTCCACGATCGGTTCTCAATGTCTTGATCTTTTTGCCACTTTGATTTTCTGCAAGAGCCTTGAACTGAAGAAAACTAGCAAAAGCTTCTGATTTTTCATTAAGAAAATAAATCCACATCATTCGGGTAAAATCATCAACGAATAATATGTAATATCTCTTGTTAGTGAGTGATGAAGTTCTTGTGGGGCCACATATATCTGAATGTACGAACTCTAATGGAGATTTAGCCCTCCATGAAGTTTTAGGGAAAGGAAGTCTATGAATTTTCCCATAAATGCAACCTTCACATATTTTACCATCATCTTCAATAGTTGGAAGTCCAATCACCATATTTTTCTGTTTTAAAGTACGAAGACTTTTGCTGTAAAGATGACCATACCTTAAATGCCACAAGTGAGAAATATCTGGACTTTCGCTTTTGAGAGCAAAATTCTCTTCTAATGGCAGAAGAAGCGGGAAGACTTTGGTTACTGACATATCAACCTTTGCAACTATCTGGTCATTTTTCTTGTCTAGAATAATGCATTTGCCATCATCAAAGTTAACTGCATATCCATTTTGGAGCAATTGACCTACACTCAACAAATTTTGAGTTATGCCAGGAACATAAAGAACATCTGAAATATACCTCGTATCTCCTTTCTTGGTGAGTACAACAATGACACCTTTTCCTTCTGCTTTCTGCATTTTGCCATCGCCAAGCTGCACTTGAGAGCTAAAACTGCGATCAATCTTGACAAAGAAGTCTTTATTTCCTGTCATATGATTACTGCAACCACTATCCAGGTACCATTTACTTTGAGATTGACTTTGGTCAAATGTGCAACAAAATAATTTCTCCCCTTCATCTTCTTTTGTAAAATTTGCTTCATCTTTTTCCTTTTTATTTTGAAACCAACAATCTTTTTGGGAATGATTTGGAATCCGACATTTAGTGCATCTAAAGTAACAATCTTTAGACTCATGATTTGACTTTTTGCAAATAATGCAGTGAGAGTCGGAATTACCAGATTTGTTCTGCCATTTTCCCTTGTCTCTTTGACCTTGTTCTTTTTTTTGCGTTGGATTCCACCGTTTTTTGGAGTTGGACTTGTAAGTCTTATTTTCTGCAAAATCGAGCTTGGTATGAAAAGCTTGCTCCACTGATTGAATTGGAGACTTGTTCAGCCTTTCTTCGTGAGCTTGAAGTGAACCCATTAGTTCAAAGATTGTCAACTTAGACACATCTTTGGATTCTTCTATGGCAGCAACAACATGATTGAATTTTGGAGGAAGACTCCGGAGAACTTTTTCATTGATTCTCTTTTCTGGAATTGTTTCCCCATAACATTTCATCTGGTTGATTATTTGTGAAACTCGAGAAAAATAATCTCAAACGTTTTCACTTTCCTTCATCGCCAAGTTGTCAAAATCTCTCCACAAGGATTGCAACTTGATGGAAATAACTTTTTCAGTTCCTTTAAATTCTTTCTGCAAAATCTCTCAAGCATCTTTAGCTTTTTTAATACCAAAAATTCGAGGAAAAATTGACTTACTAACACCTTGTTGAATGAGACGAAGCGCTAAAGCATTTCGCTTTTTGTTCTTCTTAAACTCCTTCTCTTGATCTGCTGACCGCTCTGAAGTGGCTTCATCTTCTTCTACGGTAGGTACTTCATAATCTTCTTCAATGATTTCCCAAAGATCTTGAGAAATAAAAATGGTCTCCATCTGACTTTGCCAATATTCATAATGCTCTCCATCAAAAACCGGAACTTGGTTTGTTGAGATTGAAAACAAGTTTGGAACACAATTGGTGTTCATTTTAGGATAGCTCTGATACCAAATTTGTTGGAGGCAATAACGGAAAAAATTGAGACAAAATCAAAATGAAGAGATAATATGGAGAATTTTCTCTTGTATTGAGTGCTATGGCACTTTGCTCAATTGGAGCTTACTTTCAAGGGGTGGAGAACACCTCTATTTATAGGTGTTAAAAAGAGACTCTATAGATTCCTAGAATTAACTCTTAGGAAGTTACATGACCTTTCATATTAGAGAGTTACATGACCTTTCATATTGTTAGGAGACTATAGAGATTCCTAGAATTAACTCTCTAGGAAGTTACATGACCTTTCATATTGTTAGACCCCTTACATATTCCAAGGAGTTACAATCAAGAACTCAAAGGACTAATTATTGAGGTTACAAATTATTCATTTAACAGGTTAAGTGTACGAAAATATATGAGGAGCTGAAGAGGGAGAGGTTGATGCTGGAAAGATGTGAGTAGCTGAGGAAGGAGAAGTTGCGGGAAACATACGATAAGCAGATGGAGAAGTTGCGGGAAACACGTGAGAAGCAGAAGGAGAAGTTGCGGGAAACACGTGAGAAGCAGAAGGAGAGCTTTTATGCCATAGTACAGGGATTCCAGTTGCTGGTGGAAGCCGCACTTAAAACAGTGAAGAGGCCGAGGCTTGACAACAACCAACCTGCTGAGGATGACAAGTTTGAAGAAATGAAGAAGAACCTAGAGAATGCAAGCAAATCAATGGCTGCCAAGATGGATCAGGATGAGGGTTGGGCTTTATTTCAGAAGAAATTCAGATCCTAACAAAAGTGTAGCAAGTATGATGCTCCATCCAACATAAATCGTATTGTAGTTGTAGACTGTAGTTGGGGTCAGCTCATATTTTGATATCCTGTTTTGTTTTGTGTTTTCCATTATTCTTGTCATTTCCTTGGAATAGTCCTCTGAATATTAAACGTGCCTAGATCCGTTGCTTAATCGAATTGAAGAATAGGCCTCAAAGGGGCATTGTCAAGTGATACAGAGACTCCTAAACACGAAGGGAAGGAGCATTGCAAGGCTGTTACCTTGAGAAATGATCTAGAGTACAAAGAACCAACGTACCTGATTCTATATATTGATCATTTTGAACTAAAAGTAAACTATTTGGTGGAATAGTGACGTTATGGATAATATTCCCACTCTCAATAGTTACATACAAGTCTATATAACATAAAAAAAGCAGGATGCCCATGACGTGTCCGTGTGGGATGAACCAAATCCTCATTGAATTTGATTTTTTCATTAGAAGGAGCCCGTATATGTTCTACAGTCCCCCTGTGAATACTCCGCCGGTTCAGCCTCATCATCGGGCTCGAAGCCCAAAGGCCGACCCAAGCCCAGCCCAAGCCCGATCCAAGCTCGGCCCATGGTCAACGATTGACCGACCCAACCCAGCCCAGCCCTTTCATTCATCGGATTGGATATGGATCTATTTTTTTTTAATTGGATCGGCCCAAAGGCCCGATCCAATATAATAATTTATTATATATAAATTATAATAATAATAATCTATAAAAAAAATGAAAAATATGATCATGACTACTTATGACCTACATGCATGATATAGAAAAAAGAAAAAAAATGATGATAATTTATTAAAAATATGCATGCATGGTCTTGAAAAGCGTGGAAAAGAGAAAAAAAAATTATTAAAAGAAAAATAACTTCCCAAACTTAATTATTATATTTTAAAAATTAATTAAAAAATAAAAACTAAAAGAAAGCAAATTACAAAGTATTCGTGAGAGTCTTTTTTTTCTCCACATCGAAAGTTTTGAGTTTGGAGGAGATTTATTTTCTATAAATAAGATTTAATCTCATGCAAAATTTATATTTAAAAATAAAGTTTTTATTTAAAGGATTAACCCAAGCCCGGCCCAAAGGGCCGATCTAGGCCCGATCCAATTTTGGTCCATTGAGTTTGGCCCATGGATTGGGCTATGGACCTATGTTTTAGGGGTCGGGCCGGCCCAAGTCCGGCCCAAACAGTGGCTTAGGCCCAAAGGGCTTGGGCCTTTGATTCTTTGGGCCGGGTTGGCCCGGCCTGACCCAATGATGAGGCTGACCGCCGGTATGAAAAGTTCAGAAATGATCAACTGAAAAACCAATAAGTGAAGAAAAGATAAGGGACGAAAGTCCAATAGAGTCGACTACAAGAATCGATGAAGGGAAGTTGACTCAAGAATATGAAACAAAGAAGAATGGGAAAGCAACCAACTTTGCCCAAACAACTAGAAAATGTATATCAAAGCAGTTGTCCACCTCATATATATCCTATGTTGGATTGTTATGTCAACCCTAGACGGGTGATTATAGTTTAATCAATTCTTTTTTCTAAGTTCACTCAATTTAAGAAAATAAAGCAATTTTTAAAAACAATTAATAAAAATCTAAATAATTAATTAAAAAAAATATTCTAAATAATGCTAAAAGCAAGATTGACAAAAGTATGGAAAAAATAGATTCTATCAATCTCAATAAAAATGAGAACAATTTAATTAGAGCATTCAAATATTTTATAAGATTAATTGTAAAAATAAATAGAAAATAGTTAGAAAATGTGACACCGTGATTTTATAGTGGTTCGGTCTAACTCGACCTACTCTACTTCTCAAGAGTCTCCTCGGAATTTGAATAAAAAAATTCTTGACTCTTTCCACGGATTAGAGTTCAACCGCTACACTGCTCATTTTACGAGTTCAAGAGCAAACCCGATCTTTTCCATGGATTAAGATCAACCCGTTACAAAGTCTTGGAATATATGAAGAACACACTACAACTCTCTTAATAGAGCGGATTTACAAGATTCAAGCACTCAAACAATTAATCCTCAGAATACAAATAAATATCTCTCAACAATATGATGAAAAGAAAAAAAATGACAGTTTGGAGAGAACAATGAGGGCTTTTGTGAATATTTGGAGGATTGAAAAATTGTAATAAAAATGTTAGGGATTTTAGAGAAGTAGATTGATATAAACGACAAGTAGGTTTGGAGCCTAGGCAATCCACAAATAGAAAGATCCTCAAGTAATCTACCAAATTTTCGAATCTTGTGTCGCACAATCGATATGCTCAAAGGTTTAGAAAAATAAATCAATATCAGGCTATCTTTTGTTTAGCGAAAGATCAAACAATTAGATTATTGATTAATTCAATCCAAGGTTAGAAACACTCCACAAGTTTGGTGACCAACCATCCTTGAATGATTCCACGAAGGTGTACAAAGCACAAAGGGACAAGCTCACGACTTCAAGAAACATTTTTCTATATTGATCATAAATTATCTAATACATTTGAGAATGATGTACTCTTTATATAGCTTTGAGATTGTCTTCTTGACAAGTCTAAAACCCTAAAACTATTAGGATAAAATTCTGAAAATAAACTGGAAAAATAAAGATCTATTAATAATTAAAAATAAGACAATTTATTCTAATAATTAAAAACAAGATAATCTATTCTCATCATTTAAAATAAGAGAATTATAATACTTTCATAAAATATATAGCTATAATTTTAGCATGTTTATATTCTTACCTTCTCTAAAATAAAGGAAGCTATTATATTTTCTGAACTTCGGTATTCTGATGATAAATACTTCTACAGAGCTCGGATTGGACTATTATTTATACGGTTGGAAAGCTCTTTCGGAGAGCTTTAAAATGATACCCAAATAAACTATATTCCAAAACTCAATCATATAGTCAATGAAGTTGGAACAATGTTGTGGGGTTGTCATGCGCGCGGACGGTGCGTTTGGTTGAATGGTTCTATTGTCTTCGTCTTTAGCCAAAGTCAGGTGTGTTTCGTTTAGATTACTAACTGATTAATTTTTGAAAAAAGTCATTTTGGAATAAATTGAAGTGTTTGACAACCACCCAAAATGAATTTTTGGAGAATGAGTTTTTGAAAGAATTCATTTTGGATGAAACACTTATATTAACTTTTGAAAAAAATGTTTTTGGGTGTTTAATTGAAAACCTACTTAATTCTCATATTGTATTAAAATTATCGAAATACCCTCATACTACTACTTTAAATTTTCTCCACCCACCAACCTCCTCCGACCATTGTCGCCCTTCACCGGCGACTATCTTCGATCGTCGGCCACCGCCTCCAAACTCCGACCACCGCCACTCACCATCGACCATCTCTGATCGCGCCGACTACCGCAACCGCCGCTCACCGGCCACCCGACTCTGACTCTGACTCCGACCATCCGACTCCGGCCACCACCTCCCAACTATGACCACCTGACTCGAGCCACCGCCTCCCAACTCCGACCACCCGACTCCCCACTCTGGCCACCGCCCCACTCTGACTCCGACTCCGACTCCGGCCACCCAACTCTGACCACCCCACTCAACTCCGACCACCCCGCTCACCAACAATGATAATAAATTAGAAATTACCTTTGAAGCTCAAATTCTTCTCGATTCCAAATCCGATCTTCGAACGTAACGGTCACAAACCACCACGAGATTGCGGGATCATTTGAGTGACTAAATTGAAAGGAAATTGAAGATGAAATTAGAGAGAATTGAAGAGAAATTGTCTTTACAATTCTCAAAAGTAATCAAAATTACAAGAATAAGGTTAATCTAATTAACCTTTTGTATATATATAGAAGATCACATGCAAAAACATGCAAAATTGAGTTAACATTAGGATGACACTTAGAATTCACTCAATTTAGTGGGATTAGTGTGGCTTGATGTGTGATTAACACCTAGCAAAAAAGTTTGAGTCATAAAAAGTCAAAAAATGAGTTTTTTCCTACTGACTCAAGAATTGTATTTTTTTCACTAACTTTAGTCATCCTATTGACTCTAGTCATCTGACTCTTGACTTTCAAGATTTAGTGGAGTGACTTTTGATTTTTAAAGTTTTAGCCAATTGTCAACATTTTAACTTTTGACTAACTTTGATCAAATTAATTCAATTTAAAAAATAATTAAACAATTTAATTAATTCAAATTTAATATCCAATAAATCCGTCACTAATCCTGATCGTTCCCGATATACTTGATTATGAATCCCTATTCATATTTTCGATATTTAAATCTTATTTAAATATCTCCATCTCTCTCTAGTGTTCAATTCGCAATTGAACGTTATGTCATTAAATATATATCACATATATTTAACGCTTATTTATTAGTATCTTTAATGAAATAATTTTAACATGATAGGGCATGTTTAGGAGTGATTTAAAAGGGTTAAAATCACTTTTGTCATGTTCAAAATTATGTTTTTAATCATTCCAAATCAATTCAATGTTTGGTTTTATACTTTTAAACACTGTTTTTATACCATCAAATTTTTTTTTAGTCAACTGTTTATTTAGAAATAACATGTGTTAATGGAGCAATTTCATATATGACAATCTAACACAAAACAATAGCAAATTTAGCACAATTTAAAAATATTTATAAATAAGTCTATCAAAGACTAAAATGAAGAAATAAAGTTGGAAGTTTAAAAATTAAAATAAGAGTTGTGCGTACCAATGAATTTGAAATTAGTTCAACCAGGAAGGGTCCAAATTCAACTGCCTGGTTGTACTCAATATGCAAATATGAAATCCTGCAATACCTTGCGCGGTTCGAGTGGTCCCGTCATATGCACAAGCAGCAGTAGTTCCTTTTCCAATAAAAAAAAGAAGAAATACCATAAAGCTTCGTTTGTGATTTTGCCGGCCGGCCCCGGGGGAGTTTACTCGACCCATTCTCCAGTCTCCCGCACAGCTCAAGTAAGTGTGCGACTCCGTATGAGGACCTCTTTCCCTTCTGCCCACTCTCCGTTCACACGGTTCTCAAAGCAGAGGAGGAAGGGTGGGCAGCAGGTACCACGAGCCCTCTGTCCCACACATCTATCCAGAAGCAAGTGTAGTTCACCGGTTCCACCGAATGCTCCTATCTCTCGGCAAAGATCGTGTGAGTGTGCAGTTATGCTTCGGATGCTTCGCCATAGAATAGATCAACCCAGTTCCCGTTCTTTTCCGGTGCACTCGCTTTATATCTCCGACACACAAGGAAGGACGCGGTGGGAAGAAAGCAGCCCTAGCCTCTGTCCGGCCGATCATTCCGCTGGCATCTTGCATTCACGCCTCCGTTTGACTGCCGCTCGGGGATGTAGTTGTAGATACGTTAGTCTTAGTGGGTCGTTGGCTCCACCTGTTATCTCCTTCTACGACATGCTGTTGTCGTCGCCATATTCCATATGTAACTTAGTCATCTCTGCCTCGCTGCGGGTCAGCACCTCCGAAAGAAACGGAAGACTTCATTCAGTGACTCTGCGATCGCCCTCTGAACGATCAGAATAAGGTAAAGCTTGAAGATAAGTTTTGTACTCTATTAATTTCTCAGTCCCTCTAGTCGGGTGGGCGCCGGTCGGTCTTTCGACCAGATCCCCCTAAAAATCGTACGTGCGGGTCTCCCCGCATGCGGCTCACGCCATTCGAGGTGGCCCAGCCCAGCATTCATTCGCAAATCAATCCTGTAGTTAAATTGAGACTGCTTGACCTCGGAAGCTAATTCGCGTGTAGGCAGCGCTGTCTGTCGTACCGTTGACTCGAGATGATCTATTCATTGAATTTACTTTCTTAGATTATAGGCTCGCTCCCTCTTTTTCCAAGAATTGATGCACTTCCCTTTACTTCATAGGGTCTACGAGTTTATGTTCATACTATTTTTTTTTTTTTTACAATATGTGGAGTGGAGAATCGAACATGTGACTTTTAAGTCACCAGAGCATACATTATATCGATTGAGTTATACTCATGTTAGTATGTTTATATTAGTTGTAAGGTCATTAATGTTGCTCTAAATTACTATTCATAAACATTAAACTTTTGTTTTTACTAAATTGAACGTAATTGACATGTACTACCTCTCAACCTCTCAATCAAAAGTTCAATTCCTATGTTGTATCGAATTAAACAAACAATTAAAAAGTATTAGTCGAAGTCATAGCTCATAGCAAGAAAGGTCAATTCTTCACCAATAATGGACCAAGTTAAAATACAAGTGTCCAAATCATCTCTGAGGTTTGATCTTCATTTTCATATTTGTTGTATTTAAGAAGTTAAAATATAGATAACAAAATAAAATATTTTTAAATTCGAGATTTTTTAGAAAAATAATCGTTTATAGAAAGAAGAAGAAAATAAAAACAATATAAATTTAATAGGAAGAAGAGGAGAAAAGAAAAGAAAAGAAAAGAAAACCTTACATAATTAACAAGCGAGAAAAGCTTGCTTGTCAGATTCAACTGTCTGGCAACCATAGTAATAATAAGTTAATAACGGAACAAATCTGTAGATTTTGATGGTTGAATCATTCCACTCTTCAATTTCAGCCATTAACATTTCTCTTCGCAATTCAAAACAAAATCCCAATTTCAAACCCTTCATTTTCTTCAATTCCAAATTCTAAAAATTAATTTAATTAATTTCCATTATTCCCATGCAGAAACGATCATCAGGCTATGACGATCACCAAAAGACTTCCACCAAATCCAAGCGCAGAGAGCTCGGCCTCTCCTGCATGTTAAACACCGAAGTCGGCGCCGTCCTCGCCGTCATCCGTCGTCCCCCGCCCGACCTATCGCCCTACATGTCCCCCATCGACGACACCTACGATTCCTCAATCCAACAATCCTTAAAATCCCTCCGAGCTTTAATCTTCCACCCCCAGCAGCAATGGCGAACCATCGATCCCTCGATCTACATTTCTCCGATCCTCGACGTGATTCAGAGCGACGACATTCCTGCGGCAGCCACCGGCGTCGCTCTCTCGGCGTTGCTGAAGATAATAAAGGTGGAGATCTTCGACGAGAAGACGCCGGGAGCGAAAGACGCGATCAATTTAATAGTGTTGGGAATCACGAATTGCAAACTGGAAAAAACTGACCTTATAACGGAAGACGCAGTGATGATGAAGATACTGCAGGTTTTGGCGGGATTAATGAGCCACAGAGCTTCGTATCTGTTGAATGACCAATCGGTTTGCACAATTGTGAACACATGCTTCAATGTGGTTCAACAATCAGCAACCAGAGGCGATTTGCTGCAACGAACGGCCAGGTACACTTCAAATCTTTCAAGATTCGCACGATTGTGATCGCTCACCTTTCAAGCTAATGTTTATTTGGTCTCTAAACTTTTTTAAAAAATTAATAATTTTTTAACTTTTAATTTTGTGTTCGGTGACCCTCCACATATTCTAACTTTTTTTAAAAGCTTTGGGTGCACGAAATTGAAAGTTTAGAAAATTCAATTTCATATCTAATAGATTAGTTAATTTTAATTTTTTAACATTTGCGACTTACATTTTTTTAAATTCAGGTACCAAATAGTTTGTTTATAGACTAAATTTTAAGTTCAATAAATTTTTCATATTTGTGTCTATCTTGTTCTGAATTTTTTTTCACAGAGTGTTTGAGGCCAAGGTATTAAATCATAAGCTAGGTGGCTACGGGCTACTATACCTTAAACTTATTCTCCCTAAAACCACCATGATTTGAATTTTGAGGTGTTTGGGTACTAATTTGGAGTTGGGTAACTGAATTATTATAACAGAGTCTACGTATCGACTATTATAACCCACAGTCAATACTGACTTCAATAGTATTTATCATTCAAAGTATTATAACTCACCGACTTTAATAATCTACTCAGCGCCCCAAACAGATCCTCAAAGTTTAGGACCTATTAGACGGTTTTGAACGGAAAGTTATTCTCTCTAAAACTCACCACTAATTTCAATAGTATTTATCATAAGCTTAAACTTATTCTCTCTAAAACCACTATGATTTGAAGTTTCAAAGTTTAGAACCTATTAGACAGTTTTGAACGGAAAGTTCAAGAATCAAGTAGACACAAATTTAACCATTTATGTTGTGATGGCATGTTAAAAATCAAGTAGACACAAATTTAACCATTTATGTTGTGATGGCATGTTAAATCAATATTGGGTTACCCAAACGAAGTTTAAGCTTATCAATTACGATAAACTTAAGTATATGAATACTTACTTGAACAGGTACACAATGAACGAGTTGATACAAATAATATTCTCGAGATTGCCCGAAATAGAGGTTCGAGATGGGGAGGATTCGGAATCAGATACAGAAGATGCAGATTTAGGGGGGAGTATGGATTCAGGATATGGAATAAGGTGTGTGATAGACGTATTTCATTTTCTTTGCTCTTTGTTGAATGTGGTGGAAATGGTGGAGATTGTAGAAGGATTGGGATCCAGAACCGCGGATGAAGATATTCAACTTTTTGCTTTGGTTTTGATAAACTCAGCGGTTGAGTTGAGTGGAGACGCCATTGGCAGGCATCCCAAGTTGTTGAGGATGGTTCAAGATGATTTGTTTCATCATCTTATTCATTATGGAGCCTCTTCTAATCCACTTGTTTTGTCTATGATTTGCAGTACAGTTTTGAATATCTATCACTTCCTTCGCAGGTAAACACCCAACTCAAATATAGAATCTTACCATATAGGTTAAATTACAAGTTTAATACTTAAGGCCTGTTTGATAACCATTTGGTTTTTAAGTTTTGGTTTTTAAAAATTAAGCCTATAAACACTGCTTCCACCTATAACTTTCTTTGTTTTGTTATCTAGTTTCTACCAATGTTTTAAAAAATCAAGTTAATTTTGAAAACTAAAAAAAGCTTTCAAAAAGTAATTTTTGTTTTTGGAATTTGACTAAAAATTCAAATGTTTCTCTAAGTAAAGTGTAACCCATAGTAAAGAAATTAGGAGAAAATAAGTCTAAATTTCAAAAACGGAAAACTAAAAACGAAATGGTTATCAAACAGGGCTTAAACTTTAAAGTTTGTTTCTATTTGGTCTATGAACTTTCTAAAAGTTCATAAAGTGTCTAATAAATCCTTAAACTTTCTATTTTGTCTCCAATAGGTCACTATAGGATCAATTTTGTGTCTAATAAGTTCTCGATCTATTCAGCATTTTTTTTTAAATTCACGACTCTACTCGATACAAAATTGAAAGTTTATGTTCTATTTGATAACTATTTGGTTTTTTGTTTTTGAAAATTAAGTCTATAAACGCTTCTTCCACCTATGAGTTTTATTATTTTGTTATCTACCTTTTACAAGTGTTTTTGAAATTCAAATTAAGTTTTGAAAATTAAAAAAAAAAATTGTTTTTAAAAAGTAGTTTTTATTTTTTAAATTTGACTAAAAATTCTAATCTTTCCTTATGAGAGATGAAAACCATTGTTCTGAAATTGTGAGAAAACAAGCATAATTTTCAAAATTAAAAAATTAAATAGTTATCAAACAAGGCTAAGATTCAATTTTATATTTAATAGATCAATTAATTTTTTTTTTTTTTTTTAATATGTCATGGATCTATTAGACACAAAATTAAAAGTTCATGAACTTATTATACAATTTTTAAAGTTTAGGAACCTATTAGACACAAAATTAAAATTTCATAAATTTATTATATAATTTTTAAAGTTTAGTAACCTATTAGACATAAGAATATATTTCCGTGATACACCATATTAGAACTAAAATGGATTTGGTTGGGCAGGTTTGTTAGACTTCAATTAGAAGCTTTCTTTGTTTATGTGGCATTGAAATTAGCATCATATGGAAACTCATCCCAAATCCAAGAAGTTGCACTTGAAGGCATCATCAACTTCTGCAGGCAATCCTCCTTCATTCTAGAATTCTATATAAACTACGACTGCGATCCCCTTCGTTGGAATTTGTTCGAGGAGATCGGGAAGTTGCTATGTAAGCTCTCATTTCCCACAGGAAGTCCCTTAACCACTTTACAAATCCAAGCCTTCGAAGGACTAGTAATTGTGATTCACAACATTGCAGAAAAACTTGATAAAGAAGAAGGGTCTCGTAGAAGTTTAAGGGTATATCCAGCTCAAGTCAACGAGTATAGACCTTTTTGGGAAGAAAAATCCAAAGAAGACATGGAGTTCGAGGATTGGATTGATTATGTAAGAGTAAGAAAGGCTCAGAAGAAGAAAAAAATGATTGCTGGTCACCATTTCAATCGAGATGAAAAGAAAGGATTAGCGTATTTGAAGCTGTCTCAATTGGTTTCTGATCCGCCGGACCCGAAAGCTTATGCTTTCTTTTTTCGGTACACTCATGGATTGGACAAACAGTTCCTTGGTGAATATCTTGGTGATCCTGATCAGTTTCACGTAAGAGTTTTATCAGAGTTTACAGATACGTTTGAATTTACAACCATGATGGTAGACACTGCTCTTCGAACTTACCTCGAGACGTTTCGTTTGCCGGGAGAGGCGCAAAAGATTCATCGCGTATTAGAGGCGTTCTCGGAGAGATTTTATCATCTACACTCTTCAAATACCTTCGCGAGTAAAGATACAGTGTTTGTTCTTTGCTATTCTTTAATAATGTTGAATACGGATCAACATAATCCACAAGTGAAGAAAAAGATGACGGAAGACGAGTTCATCAGGAACAACAGAGAGATTAACGGAGGAAAGGATCTTCCTAGAGATTATTTATCTGAGCTTTTTCATTCGATATCGAATAAGGCAATTATTCTCTCACCACAGTCAGGTATGCAACTTGATATGAATCCTAGCAAATGGGTTGAATTGATGAATAGATCCAAGATTATACAACCTTTCATATTTTGTGATTTTGATCCTCGCTTGGGTAGAGACATGTTTTCCTGCATTGCTGGTCCTTCAGTTGCATCTCTTGCATCTTTCTTTGAGCATGCAGAAGAAGATGAGATGCTGAATGAATGCATTGAAGGATTGTTCTCCATTGCTAAGATAACTCAGTATGGATTGGAGGACACACTCGATGAACTGCTAGCGATGTTTTCGAAATTTACTACTCTATTGAACCCTTATGCATCTGCAGAAGAAACACTTTTTGTATTTAGTCATGATTTGAAGCCAAAACTTGCCACTCTAGCGGTTTTCACCATTGCAAACAACTTCGGAGACTCAGTTCGAGGGGGTTGGAGGAACATTGTGGATTGCCTACTAAAACTCAAAAGACTTAAACTACTTCCCCAATCTGTTATTGAATTTGAAGTAGCTTCCACCGCATCGAATGATGCTGCAAAGTCGGAATCCGGTGTAATTTTCCCTTCTCAAGATCCTAAATTTTGCACCCAGTCTGGAATGGCTAGTCGATTTTCACAATTTCTATCACTTGATAGTATAGAAGATTCGTTATCTCTCAACTTAAATGAATTTGAACAAAATTTGAAGTTTATCAAGCAATGTCGCATTGGGAACATCTTTAGCAACAGTTCAAACATGCTTGATGAGGCTCTACTCAATCTTGGGCGATCCTTAATATTTGCCGCTGCTGGAAAAGGACAAAAGTTTAGCACACCAGTTGAAGAAGAAGAAACTGTCGGATTCTGTTGGGATCTAATCATAACAATGAGCTTGGCTAACGTATACCGATTTCAGGTTTTTTGGCCTAGCTTCCACGAGTATCTACAAACAGTTGTTCAATTTCCTCTTTTCTCTGCCATCCCATTTGCAGAAAAGGCTGTTGTAGGACTTTTCAAGGTATGTCTTAAGCTCCTTTCCACTTACCAACCTGAGAAACTTCCTGAGGAACTCATCTTCAAGTCCATAAATTTGATGTGGATGCTTGATAAAGAGATTCTTGATACTTGCTTTGAGGCCATAACACAAGCAGTAAGCAAGATTATCATTGAGTACCCAGCAAATCTCCAAAGTGCAATTGGTTGGAAGTCACTCCTTCATTTGTTGTCAGCCACTGGTCGACATCCTGAAACCTACGACCAAGGAGTCGAGACTTTGATAATGTTGATGTCAGATGGTACGCATATTACACGCACAAACTATAACTTCTGCATAGATTGCGCCTTTAGTTATGTTGCACTAAAGAATAGCCCGTTAGAGAAGAACTTGAAAATTTTAGATTTATTAGCAGATTCTGTAAATTTCTTAGTCCAATGGTACAGGAATTACTGTGCAGAATCAGGGAACAGTTATAGTACAGCAAGCAATGCAAGTAGCTCCTCATTAGATGACAAAGGTTTAGGATCTAATTTTGCCTTGAGTTTATTTGTCAAACTAGGCGAAGCACTCCGAAAAACAAGCTTAGCTAGAAGAGAAGAGATACGAAACCATTCTGTCATATCTCTTAAGAAAAGCTTTGTATTGGCAGAAGAGCTGGACTTCACCTCAACCAACTGTATCAATTTTTTTAACCTTGTAGTTTTTGCAATGGTAGATGATTTGCACGAAAAAATGTTGGAGTACTCAAGAAGAGATAATGCAGAAAGAGAGGCAAGAAGCATGGAGGGGACTCTAAAGCTTTCAATGGATCTCTTGACAGATGTTTTCTTGCTATTCTTGAAACAGATATCAGAAAGTGCCGGGTTCCGAACATTTTGGCTTGGGGTATTGAGAAGAATGGATACTTGTATGAAGGCTGATCTTGGCAGTTATGGTGAATCAAGTTTGAGAGAGTTGGTCCCAGATTTATTGAGCAAAATAATCACAAACATGAGAGAAAAAGAAATATTGATTAAGAAAGAAGGCGATGATCTATGGGAAATAACTTACATCCAAATCCAATGGATTGCTCCTTCCATCAAAGATGAGCTTTTCCCAGAAGAAAGTTTTTAAACACCAGACATATTATTACTAAAATACTAAATTAACTTTAACCAACTGATAATTTGCCATTTTTCCTCTTAGAAGGTAATCAGAGGGTTTTTTTTTCTACCTTTTATAGAATGAGAAAGGCAACAAATAAAATTCTGTTAACTGTTTTCCTATTATGTTATTAATCTATCTTGGGATTACAGTGATCAGTAAGTAAATGTAATGACAAAAAAAGAAATGATTTTATGAACACCAACCATGTCAAAAGTAGCATCATATTAAAGTGTATATATATATATATATATGTCAAGGCAGAAAATGATTTCCATTGGGTTTCCAAAACAAATTTCTAGAAATGAACGTTATACTTATATGTCATTTCTGGAGATGAATATTCCAAAAGCAATTTACTATAATACAAAATGGAAATGGAGAGTAATCTAAGTGAAGAGACGACGTACATTGCTATTCATGTATAGCTTCTTCCATCATGATGATCGAATATAAAAAGCTCAAAGGAATTCTACTATGCAGGCATAATTTTGATATCAGAAAATTCAAAGGATACTTCGAAAATAACAATGAAACATAAAAGAAGATCAAACTATATCATAAAATTCGATAAAAATATGAATAATTGTGAGATTCTTATTTATTAAATCAATTAAATTTATGAGTTTATCTATTCATGATTTTTCAGAAACCTTAGTTGTTCATCGATCGATTGAGAGGTAGAGATTTCCTAATTCCATATCTACATCTGATTTCTAACTGTTATGCATACTTTTTTTTCGAGTTACAGCATGCGACAGATCCTTCTTTCATATTTATTTCAGAATCAGAATCAATACTAAACAAAATCAACTTCTCAAGGAAATCTATTACTAAAATAAGCTTCAAAAGGTAGAAAATCAAATGAAGGCTTATGAAGAAAATCCTCAACGATAAAGATTATAGCGATCTAAAGAGTAAGGTTTCAATGGCTACCTTGCGTCGTCTTCAAACTTCGTTCCAGAAATCCTAGCTTCTGATCTCATGTCCTCTTCCGTTCTTCCACAAAATCCCTAAGTAGTGCTGTTTCTGGAAATTTGAGATACTTTTATTCAAATCCAGAGGAAATATGAGAATCTTCGAGTTGAAGAAACCCTAATTTCTTGAGCTTCGGCGTGAATCAAAGGATCGTCGATATCTGGAAGAGACGGACCGGAACTCAGACCTGAATAAAATAAAAGGCCGGGAAATTCGAATTCGAATTCTCATAGGTGAGTATTTATGCTGCCTCATTATTTATTTTAAAAAAAGTAATAATAACAATAAATAAATAAATGCTGCCTCATTATTAAAAAAAACATTTTGCATATATACTATTTTAAAATAATTTTCTAAAATCAATAGCTAGTAAATTTGCATGTTTTACCTTTCGATATAAATAACTTGGTACCATTTAAAATTAGGAAATTGTAATAGATAGCAAAATAAATTAAGGTAATTAAAAATTTAGCTACCGTTTTTAAAGTTGGCAAATACAACACCACTTTCAATTTTTTTTTTTTTTTTTTTTTTCGTTTTTAATATATTCTTATGTTATCTTTCTTTGTTGGATTTTCACTACGGAACAATTTTCGGATTCTAAAGATATTTGAGCAACCTATGTAATAGTTGAACCAAAATCACATAGCAACATATGTGATCGCAAAGCTATCGCATAAGTTGCTATGCGATTCTGGTTCATCTTTCGAATATCATATTTCTCTCGTTATAAGCTCGTTTTAGCTAATTAATTACTCGTTTTTATACGTTTTTTCATGTTCTTTTCGTATGTACTTATAAACTAAGCAAAATTCTACAAGATTCATATTTTAATAGACTGGTTTTGAGGCCGTCAATTGTAGACTTTTTTTTTTTTTTTTTTTACTATATTTACAAAAGATTTTACATTTTGTTATAATTGCAAATATTTTGGACCCTATGCAATCAACCCTTTATTTTGGTGTTCCATGTTTTGAGAAATACAAGGAAATATTATATAAATGTGAACAAAATGTATATTATTTAAAAACTAATAAACAATTATAATGCCCTTCAAAAAACAATTATAATTTTTCGAATTTGAAGAAAAAGAGTTTTGAAAATCCGACGTCATGTGGTTACCAATCACCACGTGGATCTTCATTGCTTCTCCGGGTTTAGGGTTCTTCCTTTTATCTCTCCAAATTTTTAATTGTTGACTTTTCTTTTATTTCCCTAGAAGTTGATCACTATCCCTGCTTGAATTTGGTCTTCGAGTTCTTGTATTTGGTTGTGGTTTGGAGTGTTGTGTTTCTTTTACGAATCGAGATGTGTTTTTCGAGGATTGTTCCAACCATCGTTCAAGCGAAAGTATTTGGTGGATTTCGGAGTTTGGAAAAGAGTGAAGAGAGCAGACTTAGATTAAGAGATTTTAAAAAAGGTGGATCGGTACCTTAATATACGACCCTTTTATTGAATTTAGAAATGGATTCATGAATTGAGGGGTAGAGATAGAATTGGAAGAAAAATGTGTAAACGAAGCTATCATAAAACATCGTTGGCTATTTTGAAGTATAATTTAGAGTTGATCTTTTTTCAAGATGACACTCTATTTTCGATCATTTACACCAATTTTTCAACAAATAATTATAAGGATCAATATTGAAGGAGGTTACTTGTCCACTAGTTGAAAAATGGGTGAAAATCGTGGGAAATGTATCATTTTGAAAGAGAAAAAAAAGGCCAAAACTCCAAATTATACTGAAAAATGGCCAACTCCATGTCCACTAGTTATGAGGCTTCCTCAGGCCCAAAAAAGTAAATCATTATCACATTTTATTAAATGGAATGAAATTAAAAGAGCAACTTTCAATTATTTTAAACTTGTCAAATCGAGCATAGCTCAATTGGCATAAGGTTGTGTCAGTGACTATGAGGTCATAGGTTCAATCCTCGCATTAATTAAATACCGTTGCAAAAAAAAAAATAATTATTTTAAACTTAATTTAAACCAATTTCCAAAAGTTTAACCTTCTCAATTCTTTTCAATTCAATAGCGGGAGATTAATATTTGAATTATGTTCGGATAATCTTTTGATCGATAATATATGTCTTAACTAGTTAAACTATATCAATTTATAAAAGAGAAGAGTAAGAATAGAAGACGTTAAATTTTTTTTTATATATATATATTTTGTTATTTTATCAAATGGGACCAAACAATATGGCATACATATTGAGAAATATTGGTGTCACTATGCCAATATTCACACACACAAAATGTATATGCTTTTTCACATAATAGGGTCTAAACTTAATTATTAAGAAACACAATGCTTTACCCTTTGTTTTTTCTTTTTTTTAAAGGCCATGTTTTACTCTTTAACTATCTATGAATGTATTAACACAAATTGATTCTAAGTCGTTAAGAAATTAAAGTGATATATTGTTAACATATTCATGAAAATTTATAAGTAAAATCTTCGTGTTAAAAGTTTTGAGTGATTCATTGTGACAAATTATTGAGATTAATATTCACTAATAGACATGACAGTTATTTATTAGTTCATACTTCCATTTAAAAAGAAATATATATATATATATATATATATATATATATTCAACTTTCTAAATAAATTTTTATTTCATTAAATTTTAAACTTAAACTTGATTAAGTTGTAAAATTATTCTTCCTATAATAAAATGAAGAAAAAAAATGCTCAAATCTAAATAAGCAACCAATAAATTACAAAAAAAATTGTCAATTTGAATATAGATCAAATAATCGAATTGTTGATAATTTAAATATAACTTAGTGGATAAGGCACTAATTATCATTTTAAAAATTGATGGTTCAATTTTCTCTATTATATTTGTTAAACTAAAAAAAAAAAAATATTAAGACATTATACATTTATTTTAAAAGTTAGATATTTAAAACTCGAACAATCATATATAGTTGGATTAAAAAAAAAATACACCAATTTTGATATATGAAAGTCTATTGCATGATATTTATTTTATAAAATTTTGATTTCTGTTGAGAAAATTACTCAATTAGTTTTTATAATTTGTTTGGTGGATTTTATGAGAATTATTATAAATAATTTTGATAGGGCTGAGATGGACCATGTCCTAATCAGGACAGCTGCCTCCAGCTGGCAAACATGAAAGTTTTCGGCTTAGCGAAGTAGTTTAGGTCCTTAAGAGAATTCTCATCTTTTTTATTTGTTCTTTAGTATACAACTTAGACCTATTCAAATTTAATTATTGAAAACTTCATCCATTGTTTTTGTTCTCAATTTGATCATATTTCATATTCAATTTTCTCATTTTATATTATAAATTCATATTATCATAACAACAAAATCAAATTTCTATCTATTTATAGTCAACATTTCAATAAGGGTATAGCGGTTGAGCGTGTTCGAGAACGTTTTCAGGATCGTGTTTGAAAATAATATAAACTTTGAATTATTTTTAAAAAAATACTCTTAATAAAGAGTTCGGAACGATTTTCTGTTAATGATAATGAGCAAAGTCACGCATATTTATACAACCCTAATAAACTAATCTATGAAACATAAAAACTAGTCCTAGCGAGTAAATCTCTGACTCAAAAATATATGTCGAATATATACAATAATATATTCTAAGATTCACGACGACATTGACCAAGGTAGAAGCTGAGATATACGACGTCTCTAATATACCTCTCGTCGAGATATACGACGCCTCTAATACTCCTCCCTCAAGTTGGAGCATGAAGATTACACAAATGCCCAACTTGCGAAGAAGTAAATAAAAAAGTGATTCGAGCATCCGATGTCAATAATTCATTTAGCGGAAGAATCCAAGAGACCATTGATGCTATGTCGATCTAAAAGCTAAATGGGTAGTTGAGTAATATGTTGTGAGGTGGTTGTTGCGGAATATGGTCGATCATATCTAAGGGCGTTTGCTACCTGCATTTTTTCTCCTGCAGTATATCGTTTGTCATACCCGAGATTCTTTGCGGTATATTGTCTGTATGACAGCTCCTTCGCCAATGCTCTTTCTTCCCTCCGTCTAGACTTGCCTCCATTGAGAGGTTTGGTTGTTTGATCGTCAACCATAATGAAATGGCGATAATCGAATTTCATGGTTTCGTCGTCATAAAAAAAGAGGTGACATGGTTGGTTTCGTCGTCATCCAAAACGAGGTGACAAAGTCGAATTTTGTGGTAGAAAAACGGAGTATTTGAATTTTGAGGGAGAAAACTGGAGTAGTCGGATTTCAAAGATTTCAATTTCTAAAGAAGGAAAAAATGGTCATCGTCGTAGATGATCAAAATCGGGCGGCGGCGAACGCCGCCATAGAGTTTACTAGGTTTTTTTTCTTCTTTTTCTTAATACTCCCGATACTATAAATATTTTTGTCGATTTCCTATTAATGATAATGGAAAAAGTCACACATATTTATTCTAATGAGCTAATCTAGTAAATAGAATAACTAATCAAAACAAGAAAATCTCTTATTTGAACATATGTGTCGAATATATATATATATAATATATATATATATATAATATAATATATATATAATATATAATATATACTTCAAGATTCATAATATTGACCAAGGTAGACGCTGAGATATATGACATCTCTAATACTTTTTCGGTCAAGATATATGGTGACACTAATACGTACTTAGTTGTTTTAATTCGGTCTCGAACTTTGCAAAAAAAAATAAAGATGTATTTTGATTTTCACTATTAAACTTTCCTAGTTTTGTTTAATAAAAAAGTCTTGTTCCGCAAACCATTGACTTGTATTTTACACCATGTATGTACATTGAGTTTCACATCAAGTTTGAAAATAAATAGCCTCAAATTTATAAATACAATATAAAAATCTAATGACAGATATAAAAAAGAAAAATAATAATAATAATAATAAAAAAAAAAAAAAAATTGGTGGTATTTTAAAGTCCAAAATAAGGCATTTTTTGATAAGGACAACGAAACTCCACATTAGTATGATATTGTCCACTTTGGGCCTAAACCCGCATGGCTTTGCTTTTGGTTTCACCCCAAAGGCCTCATACCAATGGAGATAATTGTCCTCACTTATATACCATGGATCAATCTCTTCCCTAACCAATGTGGGACTTTGTTAGCACTCCTAACAATCCTCCCCTCGAACAAAGTACCACTTGGAGCCTCCCCTCGAACAAAGATCTACTCTTCCTATCTTCTTGATAGGGCTACTCCTTCTATCAATCTAGCCGACTTGATAGAGTTATACTTCTTGCTTGTTACTCAAGCACTTTTTGTTCGATCCGGGGAGTTCTCTTTGTTCGTAATCTGAGGAACTTTCCACACAGCTAGGGTACCATGGCTCTGATACCAATTGATAAGGACAACGGAACTCCACATTAGTATGATATTGTCCACTTTGGGCCTAAACCCGCATGGCTTTGCTTTTGGTTTCACCCAAAAGGCCTCATACTAATGGAGATAATTGTCCTCACTTATATGCCATGAATCAATCTCTTCCCTAACCAATGTGGGACTTTGTTAGCACTCCTAACAATCCTCCCCTCGAACAAAGTACCACTTGGAGCCTCCCCTCGAACAAAGATCTACTCTTCCTATCTTCTTGATAGGGCTACTCCTTCGCACTCCTAACAATCCTCCCCTCGAACAAAGTACCACTTGGAGCCTCCCCTCGAACAAAGATCTACTCTTCCTATCTTCTTGATAGGGCTACTCCTTCTATCAATCTAGCCGACTTGATAGAGTTATACTTCTTGCTTGTTACTCAAGCACTTTTTGTTCGATCCGGGGAGTTCTCTTTGTTCGTAATCTGAGGAACTTTCCACACAGCTAGGGTACCATGGCTTTGATACCAATTGATAAGGACAACGAAACTCCACATATCTCCACATTAGTATGATATTGTCCACTTTGGGCCTAAACCCGCATGGCTTTGCTTTTGGTTTCACCCAAAAGGCCTCATACCAATGGAGATAATTGTCCTCACTTATATACCATGGATCAATCTCTTCCCTAACCAATGTGGGACTTTGTTAGCACTCCTAACATTTTTATGCATAAGAATTAATATAAAACAAGTGTGTAAATTCAGTGACTTAAACCAACATCTTTCTTAGTTTCTTGTTAGCATCTTTGAACAAAACATTTGTTTGAAAATTAAAAAATATAATATATATATATATATGAGTGGTCAACCACCAAAAAAAAAAAAAAAACATATGGTCGAAATTTTTAAGACATCGGGAAAAACAAATGTATTTGATTGTATTTTTATTATATTTAATGAGAATGGGCTTAATTTTTCTTTTTTTTGCAACGAAAAAAAAAAAAAAAAAAATGGGCTTAATTTTTCTTGGTAACAAGAAATTGAGTGTATTTGAAAATTCAACTTGAAAATGGTAAATAAAATTGACAAACTTAGGTTTGTTTGCTTGCTTTTTGTTTGTTATGAGTTTGTTTTTTTTTTTTTTTTTTTTTTTAGATATGTTTGTTATGAGTTTGGTGTCAAATAACCAGATACCAAAATAGCAACTTTCACATTGAAGTGAAATTAAAATGAGTAAATTTGCATGATAGACTTCTATTAGTGATAGACTATTATCTCTGATAGACTATTATCACTGACAAAAATCTATAAAAAGCTGAGGTGATCAGCGATAGACTTCTATCAGTCATAAGATATCAGCGATAGAAATTGCTATATCCGCAAAAATTTTAAAAACATGCTATATTTGCAAACAATAAGTCTTAAATTGTCATTTACTACAATTTCCCTAAAAATAAATACACAATTTTCAATTAATAAATTTCTCTCCTTTTTCTTTTTCGTTCTCCTCCCTCCCTCTCCCTTTCACTCCTATTTATCTTCTTCATCAAATCACCATATTTTAATTAACAAATTTCTTTCTCCTACATCTTTTTTCGTTCATCTTCCTCTCTCTTCACTTCTCTTATTCTTTAGGGGTTTAAAACAATAAAATCAAAATCAAACCATTTCCACAAGACAAAAACAAAATGAATATTCAATTTTAGGTCAACCTCATTTTATCTTTAGTAGATGAAGTAAAAAAAAAAGTCAAGATTTATTAAATACAAAATTGAAAAATCTATTAAACACTTCCTAAAGTTTAGAAAATTAAAATTTCAAGACTATTAAACACTTTTGAAAGTTTAGATATTTTTATTTTAAAAGATTCACGTGTTAATCATTGAAAATCATTGGTATGTAAAAACTTCATGTACTAGAAATTTTTATATTTTAAAAGAATCGTGTCAATCATCAATGTAAAAACTTCATGTACTAGACTTCTTAGTCAATGACATAACCTTATTGTCAATTGAGTTATGTTCGATTTGACTATAATATTAGACTTTTATTAAAAGATAAATCTATCGAATTTAGTGTATAGCTTAATTTGTTTTTTAAATTTTCACTCTATTGTTTGAATTGTAATACTTTAGAGAAAAACAAAAAGCTATATTTTATGTCTTTAATTATGAGTTTATTATCAAAAATAGGTTTTTTTTCATTCAAATATTATTTGTCAGATAATTTAATGACTCATAAAGATTAAGGTTATTACTTGTTGAGAATCTTGAGATTACTATTTACAAGGGCATATTTTTCTGAGAAGTTCAATTATTCTTATAAATTAAAAGAAAAATGATCTTTTTCTTTAAAAGGAAAAATGAGCATTTATAAAAGTAAACTAAAAAAAATAGCTAGTTAATTTCTTTAATATAGTTATTCAATATATTTTTTTACTAAAGCTTCATTTTAAAGGAGAAAACTCTTTAAAAATAGCTTGTCAAAATTTATATTAATTGGAATTTAAATGAAATATCTCCCAAGAGCAATTTGGTCATTAAAGTTATTGAATAGAAATGATAGGTGTAAAAATAAGTAGACATTTTTCTTAATGTACCAATATCTCCATTGTCAAAGTATAATTTATTAATTTATAGAAGGAAAAAAAACTTAGTCTTCTAAACTTTGCAAGTCGAATCAATTAAAAACTTAAACTAATAATTAACTTTTCTGAGACGGTTAGTGATTCATAATTATTTTCATTTGATCCCAATTAAAATCAACTCAAAATTAATTGAATAGTAATTCTTCCAAAATCCTATCAAATTAGCAAGAAAAATTAACATGTAATTCTTCTTAAATAAATAGAAAAAATAGAAAGAAGAGATGATGAAAAATCACTCATGTTAATGAAAATTGCTACTACCCACTTAATTTTAATATTTATATTTTTAATATTATGTTGATCTTCACTAAGGAAGAGTCTAAATAGATTTATTTATAAAATTTTAAAATGTTAATATAAATAATAAATATAATTATTAATTTAGAATTTTAATTGTAAACCTACCAATAGATTGGGTAGGAGTAAAATTTGATATTTCTTTCTTTTATTTATTTATTATTTTATTTTTGTGGTTGTATAGTTGGTGGTTTGAAATTAAGTATATGTTATAAATTCAAGGAGAAATGATTCTAACTTGATACTGTTTAGATAGGGTGGAATATATTTCCAATGTCACCCATTGAAACTTTAACTAATTAATCATCATTATATTATACAATATTAATCAAAGTTGTTGAGATGTTAAAATCAACATTATCATTCATAGCTATACAAAAATAAGTCCAACAAAGCTAAAAGATTAAAAAAAAAAAATTACTATTTTCATAATAATTTAATTTCTAAATTTTAATTTGTAATGATTTAAGTCTTTATAATTTGAATTTTATAACATAATTTTGTCCTAACAATTTAGTCAATATACCAAAGCGAGCATGACTAGCTGGCATATGTATGTCTTAACGATCACATGTGGTTCAAATTCCCCCACCTCATTATACTCCAAAAAAAAAAATATATATATATATATATATATATATATATAATAATAGTCTATATACTTTTAAATTTGTAACAATCTAATTTTTACCATAATTTTTTTTATCAAAATTAAATGTCGATTTATTATTTAAGGATCAAGATTTTCTTGCAAGCGTAATATATTATGAAAAGCGGAAGAGAATGACTCCACAACCCGAAGACAAGACATTCAAGACGTGATTTATGAATCCAAGTTCAACAACAACCTCGCTCCACAGACTCCACAACCCGAAGACAAGACATTCAAGACGTGATTTATGAATCCAAGTTCAACAACAACCTCGCCCCATACCACAAATCCAAAGCAACTCAGCGATGAGAGGAACGCCCTCATCGAACACACAATCTATAGGTATGAAGTCGGACCCTAATTCTTTTTCTTTTTCTAAGTAGTCTTTTTTTAAAACAAAATGTTAAATTAGAATTTTAAATTAAATTTTAATTATGCTTTCGTTGAGAGTTGAACTCAAGACCTCCCACTTACTAAAGTGGTGCTCTAACCAACTGAGCTACAAGAACTAATTAATGAAAGTGAATTTTAACCTATGTTTATTCATCAATTGATTCTCGAATCTTTCATATTAAAGGTGATTTATGAATCCAAGTTGAATATGCATGCTAACTAATAAATGTCATATCAAATAAAAATATTTGGTGAGTCGAATAATGAAGGGATGGACAAGAATATAAATCACTTGTCAAAGTCTCAAAAAAGCTGTCTTGTTGTGAAGCTTTTATAGTTTTTTTACAAGACAGAAAACTCCATTACTAACCACTCACACCCAACAAAGATTTGGTTCCTACTTCCTATATTCTTCTTGATTTTTTTGGTGGGCTTTAATTTACACCTTTCAAGCTGTCAAAAGCTCAAACTAAAACCAATTCTCCAATCATTTTGAATATCTTACTTTTGTTTGCCCTTTGATTTATTTTTAGTTTTTTAAAAATTAGGTTTGTTTTTTAGAAAATTGTACGATTGACCTAGTTAATTGGCTTGTTTGTCAAACTAACTCGAATTTGAAAAATAAGTCAAATTGACCTTCTGCTCACATTATCATTTTGTTTTTAATATTATTTTCTAATTTTAGCTGGGCTGGTCTCGAATCTGGAAAAAAATTCAGATCTTGAAATTTTCAGATCTGAAATGAAACTAGAGCTACAGTGAGACCAGCCCGCGTCCGCAACTAGAGCTAGAAAATAATATTAAAAAAAAAATATGATGATGACGTCAGCAAAAAGTCAATTTGACTTGTTTTTTCGAATTAGGATTAGTTTGACAAACGGACAAAAATAGGGAGTCAGTCATACAATTATCCCCTTGTTTTTTAACCATGGTGGTGAGGGGGGCTAGACTTGCATTTACCACTAAGCCCAAAGGTAATATTAAAAATTTGCCACATTTTATATACAAATTAAGTATGTTTTCATAGTTGAGGAGAGCTCGAGCCCTCTAGACCTATGGTAAATCTGCCCCTGATAAGAAGTAGACAAAGAAATAAACAAACCTAGAGGTGAAAGTAGTATTTAAAAGCTTAATTTTCAAAAATCAAATGGTTATTAAACGGGGTTTAAGATATATACTCGAATTCAATATATTCTCAACACTTTGCTAAGTAAATCATATTTTAATCTCTTAAACTTTCAAATGTCCTCTTAATTTTAGTTCACCTTTTAAAATTTACATCACATACATTATTTGAGTCTTTATCGTTGTTTTTTTCATTAATATCGTTTAAACAAGAAACTTGAAAGCTCAACTCCTAACTTATATATGTGGCTTCAAAGTCAAACACGTTCTTGTATAAACATCTTAACCAAACAAGTACCAACAATTGAAGTTTTAAAATAAGTCAATACAATCATATTTAAACACATCAACTAATCACCATTAGAGTAGAATAAACTAGTTGAATGTAAATTTAACATTTTCAAAGTATTATTGAGTGGTTTAAAATATAATTAATTTAGAGCAATCTTCTAGCCACTCGTTTATTGATTGTTTTGAATTCCTGCAAGGCATTTTGGCGAGCATGTTCCAATGATTGTCTAACTTTATAATAATCTTCGCATTATCCATGGAAATCCAGCTAGACAGACAGAGCACTGACAGAAAAGATCGAAAAGGGAATAATAAATAATATTACAAATAAATTCTTTTACTTAAAACAAATTACAAATTTAATCGAGGTCTAATACTTCATTCAACTTTAATAGTTATTTAGAAGTTGTTTGAGGCGTCGAGTGAGTTGAAATTAATTTGTGATTAAAACAGTCGTGAGTTAATATAGTGTGTGAATAATAAATATTATTGAAGTCAGTATTGTTACGATAAATCAATAACAAAGAATAAGTAAGCGCAGAAGAAAAACGACACAGATTTACGTGGTTCACTAACGTCGTGTTAGCTACGTCGTTATTATTACGAAGTATTTGAGATTACAAATGAACAGATTAAGGGCGACTGAAGTCATTAGAATGTTTATATATAACACATTTCTAATGACCTAAAACAAAATGAATCAAAACCCTAAACAGATAAGCAAAATGACTTTATTTAAAGCATTCCAACAAGTATAATGATTTTATTTATCTTCGACTTAAAAAATTTGTGGATCAAATACCGACTGAGTTATAATAACCTAGTAATTAGTTCACTCAACTCAACTCTAAGTTGGTATCCCAAACACCTCTTTAATAAGTTTTTGAGATTTCAATTTTATGTTTAATACGTTCTTGATTTTTAAAAGTGTCAATTTTGCACATAAATTTTGAATATTGAAATTAAAGGACTTTGTCCAAAAAAAAATTGCAAGTTTCTTATTGGACATAAAATAAAAAGTTTATTAACATATTTATTGATTAAATTTCTAATTTAATAAAAAATATATATATTAAAAGAACATTTTTTAGAAAAAAAAATAAGAGTATGTATAATATTTTGGAAGGTTTCGTGTTGGAAAGGGAAGTTTGAGGAGGCTTTGCGGCGTACGCGTTTACAACGAATCCAAAGCTTTTGTGTCGTGTGCTGGTGGCTTCTGGTCTATTGTATTGGTTTGGTTCTAAGTATTGGAGAGGTTGTGTATGGTAATCTAATAATGTTCCAAACAGCAAGGCTTTTTTTTTTGTTTTTTTTTTTGGTGTAACTCTTCTTTTTCCAAGTGTTTTAAGTGTGGGGCCGGAATTTTTAGTCCGACTCGAAAGCGTGTTATGATGAGAAAAAGGGATCGTGACATATAAGGGTCTGTTTGGCGAGCCATCCGAATCCTGTTTGCTAATCATAAATGACAACAAAGTTCGTGATATAGGATTTGTTGGTGAGAAATTTGAAAACAAAAGATTGAATGAAAACAAAGTTGAGATATGTGTTTGGTAGCAAATTTAGAATTTGAATCTCAATTTAACTGATTATTCAAAATGTGTTTGATAATTTTTTTATAAATCTTAAAACTAGTCGGAGTTACAACTAAATATTACGTTAAATATAAACTATTATTAATTAATTTATAACATATTTTATGTTATAAATTTTTTATAACTATTATTTTACCATATCATATAATTTATACACATTTAAATTTAACAAAAATGAATTGAGTTTATAACGTGAAATATTATATTTATTCAAATTATTATCCTTTTAAATATAATTCTCATTTTAAAATTTTAAATTCAAAATTTAGATAATTGGAGAAAAAAAATGTTGTTTTTAGAATTTTCACCGTTTGAATCACACAATCCTGAACCGATTTTCAAACATAGGATTCAGCATGTCATCGCATATTCACGCCACTCAATAAATTTGAAAACATAAAACATAAATCGGATTCTTCGTTCATAATTAAAACACAAATTAACATTATTTTTGTAAAAACAAAATGTTTTTTATTTGGAAGAAAAAAGAACATGAAAGTTAATTAAGACAAATTGTGTCCGAAAATGATTTTTGGCGACCTAATTTCCTTTTAGTTCCACAACTTGTTTGTTTAGGTACAAACGACAATATTATAAACGAAGAGATAGCTCTTGCTCACATTATCTAATTCTTTTATTAATTTTGCTGAGAATATTATTTGTTCCCCTAAAATTAATTGCTTACATATTCTTTGAATATTTGTGGCAAGAAAGTTTGAAAATCATCTTTTCTTTTCTTTTTTTTTTTTTTTTTGAAATGAAAAAAATAAGACAGCTTCATCAACAATTATCTCGTATTGTCAAACCGAGCATAGCTCAATGGACATAAGTTGTGTTATTAATCAAGAGGTCATGGACTTCATCCCACATTAATTAAAATACCTTTGCAAAAGAAAAAAAAACAATTATCTCGTATTATATGAATAATAGACAAATAATAATAAACTTTGTCCCATATTTATGATTAGTTATTCGAAAAACTGGCCAAAAACAATGGTTATCCAATGTGAATATAATCTAGAATATATTAAATTGATGTAGGTATAACAAATTGTATGCCAAATTTGTTAGTTGTTGCCAAAATCTTAACAAATCGTAAGGAAAAAAAATAAAAAAAGAGAGAAAATCTTAACAAATTGTTGGTCAAATCTTACTTGAAAACATGTGGGGAAGAAAAATTGAATAGGATAATGCTTTAACTACTTGAGTTATATACCAGATTGACAAGCAAATGTTTAATTTGGTGGACGAGTTTATTTATTCTAGACTATCACATCATTAATTTTGTCCAACGCGCAACATAATTCAATTGACGTAAAATTATGCATTTAACTAAGATATTAAGGATTTCCTGCATTAATAAATATCTTTACAAAAAAGAATATCATTAATTCTACCAGCTATAACATATGTATCTTTTGATTGGGGTTCTGGGAAAACGTGGGCGGAAGGATGATGAGGGGGGTGGTGCGGTGCAGGGGAGTGAACTTAGAAAGAAAGTGAGACGGGGGGTTAGTTCTAAGGAGCAGGAAGGCGTGGAGGCTATAGATCCGTTTGTGTTGGCGGTGGCTGCATTGCAGTCCCGCCAGTCATTATGAAAGCTTTATTCTGGAATGTACGGGGGATGGGGTCAGACTGTGCATTCCAACGATTGCGCAAGATTGTGCAGTCAAAGAGACCCCAACTTTTGTTCTTGTCAGAGACAAAGGTGCTTAGTTCGCGGTTTTCGAATATGAAGTTCCAGTTGGGTTTTTCGAACTATTTTGGTGTTGACAGTGTAGGGAGTAAGGGTGGCTTGGCATTGTTATGGACATCGGAAGTGAGTTTCAGCCTCTTGACGAGTTCGCCTCATCATGTGGATGGTTGGGTGGGCTGGGAGGGAAAGCAATTGAGGTTTACAGGCTTCTAAGGGTATCCTCAGTCTGAGAAGAAACATCTGACGTGGTCTCTTCTTCGGCAACTGCGGGGTAGTGCTTTGGCCCCGTGGTTGGTTGGGGGTGATTTTAATGCGCTGTTGTACCAGTCTGAGAAGAGGGGCAGGAGGATGAAACCAGAGGGGGAATTGCGAAGTTTTCGAGAGGCGATTGATGATTGCGGTTTGATGGATTTGGGTTATCACGGTGATCCATTCACGTGGTGCAATGGCCGACCTGGGCATGATACAGTTTGGGAGCGCATAGATCGATGTGTTAGCAACCTGACATGGCGGGATCTATTTCTTCAGGCCTCAGTAGAGCATCAGAATTACAGTCGATCCGACCATCGGCCACTCCTTCTCTCTCTCCACCCTGGGGAGCGAGGGGGACGGCTGTTTGGGCGGAGGATCCTGCGATTTGAGGAAGCTTGGTTACAAGCTTCATATTTTGAGGGGACCGTCAGGAAGAGTTGAGGGTGGTACCTGCTCCAGTGGGCCCGTCAGAGCTGGCTGGGACAACTGGCCATTGTATGGCTTCGCTCTCCCGATGGGGGCGGGGTTTGGTGGGGAACTATTCCCAAAGGATCTGTGAGGCGACGACTCGGGTCCAACATGCTTTAGCTGACCTCAGCCAGAGTGTTTCCCGGGAGGTGTTAGAACGAGCAGAAAATGATCTGGAGAACCTCCTTACTGAAGAGGAAGTGTTTTGGAAACAGAGGGCTAGGGAGAGTTGGTTGAATTGGGAGGATCGGAATACGCGGTGGTTCCATCATAAGGCTAATTATCGGCGCCGTACTAATGTCATCCTAGGCTTGGAGGATAGTGTGGGGCAGTGGCACGAAGAGCCGGGGGTGATTGCGGATGAGGTGACAGGTTACTTTACGGAGTTGTTTACTTATGCGGGTCCGTCTGCGGCAGATCTGAGTACGGTCCTTTCCGATGTGCAGAGATCAGTCACAGATGAGATGAACCGACGTTTGACTCGTCCTTTCTCTAAGGAAGAGGTGTTACGGGCTCTGAAACAGATTCATCCTAATAAGGCCCCTAGGCCGGATGGACTATCAGGTGCTTTTTACCGGCATTCCTGGCATATTGTTGGTCCTGATGTCACCCAGTGTTGTTTGAATGTTCTCAATGGAGGCCTCTCTCCGGCTCCTATAAATGAGACACTGATTGTTCTTGTCCCGAAGGTTAAACGCCCTCGTCGAATCACTGAATTTCGTCTTATCTCTTTATGTAATGTCTCATATAAACTTGTGTCGAAGGTGCTGGCTAATAGGCTGAAGCCGATTTTAAATGAGTTGATATCTGACCATCAGAGTGTTTTCATCCCGGGAAGATGTGTTGTGGATAACGCCATTTTGGGGTATGAATGCCTACACACGCTGAAGGCCAAGCGGCAGGGGAAGAAAGGGTGGGCTGCTTTGAAGTTGGACATGAGCAAAGCCTATGATCGGGTGGAGTGGACCTTCTTGGAGGGCATCATGCGACAACTAGGTTTTTCCCCCGCATGGGTGAGTTTGCTTATGCAGTGCATCTCCTCTGTCAGGTACTCCTTCAACCTGAATGGGCGTCGGTGTGGGGAGATGTTTCCGAGTCGGGGGTAGCCTCATGTTTTTCAGGGAAACGGTGAGTGAAGCCTCTTCTATACAGGGTATTTTGAGGTGTTATGAGAAGGCATCTGGGCAGACTGTAAATTTTGATAAGTCTACTATCTCATTTAGTCGCAGTACGAGTGCAGTGATGCGGGATCGTGTGAGTCAGGTCCTACAGGTGGGGAAGACTCATTTCCATCAACAATATCTCGGGTTTCCCTCCTTCATGCCTCGCAATCGATCGGGTACCTTCCTCTATCTTAAGGAGCGCGTGTTGCGCCAGCTGCAGGGATGGAAGGGGAAATTATTTTCTGTGGGAGGTAAGGAGGTTATTTTAAAGGCAGATATCCAGGTCATTCCTTGTTATACTATGAACTGCTTTAGGCTCCCCAAGGGGCTCTTGCAGGACATTAGCCGTCTTATGGCTAGGTTTTGGTGGCATGAGTCCGATGAGGATCAGCGGATGCATTGGGTGAGCTGGAAAGCATTATGTCGGACGAAATGTTTAGGAAGTTTGGGTTTCAGGAATCTTGAGCTTTTTAACCAAGCTCTTCTTGTGAAACAATGTTGGCGGCTGGTACATTACCCGACTTCTTTCCTTGCGCGAGTTTTGAAAGGGAGGTACTTCCCGGATACTGATGTGTTTGCAGCCCAACTGGGGTCAACTTCGTCCTATATCTGGAGGAGTCTACTTTGAGGGACGAGAGTTGTTGGAGGCGGGAGTCCGTTGGCGTATTGGTAATGGGGAAAGGGTGAGGGTCTATGAGCATAACTGGGTGCCGAGAACTTCCAGTTTATGTATTACCTCACCAGTTACTCTGCCTGTTTTAACAAAGGTGTGTGATCTTTTCTCCGTATCTGGGGGTTGGGATGAAGCCAAACTTTGGAACAATTTTAGTCCATAAGAGGTTCATGCGATTTTGACGATTCCGACGGACCGACGGCATACGAGGGACCAGGCTATTTGGCACTTGGAGGAGTCAGGGATGTTTACAGTGAAGAGCGGATACCGCTTAGCTCAGTCGAGAGTACTTCAGCAAGAGCCATCTACGTCATCTGTTGAGGTAGTGGTGAGATGGCGGAAAGGGGTGTGGAAGATGGGTATCCCCAATAAGATCCGGATTTTCCTTTGGCGTCTTTGCCTTGATCGATTACCTACTTTGGACAATCTGGGTCGGCGTGGGATCGATACGCCGACTGTTTGTGTTCTCTGTGGAAAGAGAGAGGAGTCTAGCCTCCACGTGTTTTGGCATTGCAAATTTTTTCGTCGAGTGTTGGCAGCTTCCAAGTTTGGCCCTTTATTGCGTTTCTCCGTTGAGGGGGATATACCTCTCTTTTATGGTTCTTGCAGGGTAAGGTAGGTTGGGGGGATTTTCAGGAGTTGAGCATTTTGTGGTGGGCGGTTTGGAATAGTCGTAATCGAGCTCGGTCTACTGGGCTTCGGTCATCAGCAGTTCTTGGCTCATGGGTGGCAAACTATCTGACTTCGTTTCGGGAGGCCAATCGAAAGGGGATGCCCGAGGGCGTAATAGGCCCAGTGGGGCGGGCACATGCGAGGTGGTCAGCTCCTCTTGAGGGTTTCTATAAGGTGAACGTGGATGCTGGTTACTTGAGCACCGATGGAACAGCAGGAGTGGGGGTCGTGGTTCGTGATTTTCTGGGCCGTGTTATGTTGGCGGCAGTGGTGTGGGTTTCGCATGTGCGGAGTGCGTTGATGGCAGAAGGGCTCGCGGCAGCAGAGGGGCTCAGTTTGGCTTGGGAAGCAGGTTTAAGCCCGGTGATACTAGAGACAGATTCTCATCGGGTTTATCGTCTGTTTGAGGATTCGTGTGAGGATCTGTCAGAAGTGGGTATGTTGATTCATGATGTGTGTGAGCGGTTTCCTTGCCCCTTTAGGGACAAATGCAACTTTACCTTTAGGGAAGGCAACATAGTGGCGCATCAGTTAGCACAAATGGCTTTAGGTGTGCAGCGACGTGTGGTATGACTAGAGGAAATCCCTCCCGAGATCGAAGCTTCCTGTTTGAATGAATTGGTAACTGTTTAGTTTTGTATTGAGCTTTGCTCTTCAAAAAAAGAAAAAAAAAAAAAAAAAAAAAAACTAAGATATTAAGAATTTTCTGCATTAATAAATATCTTTACAAAAAAGAATATCATTAATTCTACCAGCTATAACATATGTATCTTTTACTAATTATGAACCAAATACTCAATATATGCTACTTAAAATTAGGTTTCTATAATTCATTTTTAGCATAATTCAAATATCAACTTCATAAATATAAAAATTTTTAATTCAAAACTTATTAAAATCATAAGCAAGACATTTTTGTAACAATTCGAAATATTTGTGAATCTTATTATTGTCATTAATGAGATAGTATATATTGAGTAAATCGGACCACATGTCCACATCGAATTTAAATTGAGATGGAGAGTCATATAACCGAGCTAACCTGTCTAAGTTGGGGTGGCTGAACACATGGTCAAGATGATCCTGTCTGAGCTAAGGTGGTTGAGCATCGAGGTAACCTGAAAGAAAGATACTTGTATTGGTGTGGTGTTATGCCCCACACACTCTGATGCTTAAGTCAGTGTTTAGACCGAAGAGGAGTTTAGTAGTGTTTGGGCAGTATTGCATATCTTTAATGAGAGGTAGTTCTCCGTATTTAAAAAGAATGGGAACATGTGTCTTAACTCTCGACTCGACTTGACTTTAAAGACTCGTTAAAGTATTTCTCTCCTCTTTTGAGATTCGGGAGCAGTATGGACTCAATTTCATGGACCTTACTAGCTATTCCATCCAATAATATTATAAATTTAAAAAGTTATCTTTTTAGAAAAGCTAAAATCACAAGTCAACATGATATTAAGCAATATTATTTACACATTTCTTTTTAGAGTTGGAGGTCTAAATTATTATTCCCTGTTCTTGAAAAAATAAAAAGAAAAGTTAAAACCATAAGACATGAGGCTACCACGTGGCAGCTAATGACTCAAATTGATAATATACACTAAAAAAAACATTAATTATAAAAAGAAAGGGTATTACGAGACCAATTGTTCAAAGTAACTTGAAATTTCTTCTGTTTTCTTTTTCTTTTTAATATCTTATTCTAAAAACTTGAAAAAAAATCAACTTCAATACTAAATTATATATATACTAATGAGAATATTTGATAGTAATTGTATTTTTTTTTAGAAAATAAACAATAATATTACTAAGTATTTTTTTTTTATAATCTCATATTTTAAATTATAATTAAAGTTTTCATTATTTGAAAGATTTACAAATGTGGAATACAATAATACTTTTTCCACAAGAAAAATAACCTTATTTTTCAAAAAATAAAATGATTATCAATTAAAATAGTTATTATTTTTTCACAAATAGAGAAATAGTTATTCTAAATATCTCGAAATATATATGTAAATACATACTCATTTATTTTATTTTTTTCCCTGAACCCGGATTTTAGTGAATGGGTTGTGACACATAGCTGGGGGGGCTATTCTTTTGTCTCGTTGGACTCCATATATTGTCCTGAAAAACTTTGTTTTTTACACTATCCCTATTTAGGTCAAATTATTTAATATTCCTATGAAATGTTGGACCTCTTAGGACTTGAGTATTGTGACTAGTGTTGTGGGATCTCCTATTGGTGGTGACGGAAGACTGGTCTCGGTTGTCATTTGTTAGGGTTTGTGTTGAGGTGGGTGTGGGTGTGGGTGTGGATGATGTGATGCCGGCCACGGGGCCTATCAAGGCTCAAGGTGTTGAGCGTGTGGTCCGGGTCGAGTACTCGAAGAAGCTGAAGCATTACTCTCATTGTACGGTTTTTGGGCACTCAAGTGGTAATTGTAGGAAGCGGCATTTTGAGGAGCATGTTGAACCTTATCCTAAGACTAGTGTTGGGCCCCCGAAGTTAGTAGGCTTATGCAATCCTCTCCCTAAGGGTCGAGTTTCTAACGGGTCAGGTGAGCATGTTGGCCCTCTTCCTTTGGATAGTCCAAGGTCTGCAGGGTCGACTGACTTGCATAAGTTTCCCCATAGGGGTCGAGTTTCTAGTGGGTCTAGTGACCTTATAGTTGGTCTTGTAGTCCCTTTTGTTTCCAATACATTTGTTGCTCTAGAGGGGGACGATGTGGAACCTCGTGCTTCGGTGTCTGCTACAATCTTGAACCAGTCTTTGATCACGCATCGCTCGGGTGCATGCACAAAGCGATTTCTCTTGTTCATTGTTGACTCAGATGCCTTGGATGAGAGCCCAAGTTGAGGTGTCGTTTTGGGGCTCGTCATGGAGTTTTGTTTGTTGCTCATTTTTATGTTCCCTCTTCGAAACTTGCTTTTTTTTTGTTGGGTTGGTGTCGTTGTGTTGCTTGTTTCTTCGTGTCATGGTCTCTATCGGTGAAATTCTCTCTTTGCTTTAGTAATATATTATCTTGACAAAAAAAAATTATATATATATATATATATATATATTTATTTAGAATAACCCAAAATGATATGTTTGTTTAAACCCAAGTTTCTTAGACAAATTTAACAAATTTACCAAATCGAACTAGATTAAATAAATTATGATCACGGAAAAGGTTTATTTATCCCTCCTAGAATAAACAAGAAAAACTAATTAGAGCTTGAAAATGAATTAGAAAAAGAATTGGGCGGCTTGGGAATTATTTTGTTTGACTTTTGTTTTTGGAAGTGAATTCTCCAACAAACCTTTATATATTTTTACATAATCAAATAATTAATTTAGCTTGACCTGACCTAATTTGGATTTACACCATAACAACAAGAAGAATGAATATTGTTATAAATTATAATTGATTTTATTTTTAAGTGTATTATATATTTATATTTGAATTAAGAATGCGGTGGCGAAGGACCAAACATGAATCCCACTCTGCGAGAATTTTGTGGTCCAATTAAGATTGTCCCACAACATGGGTTGTGGGTCCCACGTTAAGTTCTTCACCGTTGCTGGTGATGGGCCACCAATACTATGTCTCTTTTTTTTTCCTTTTTTTTTTATTTATTTATTTAGTACATTTCGAGTGGAGGATTCAAATCACACCTATTGATAGTCAACTCATACATAAATCGGTAAGACATGTTCGTTTTGGCTTTTTTTCAATTTGCTTAAAAAAAAAATAAAAACAAAATAATTGTCATATACTTAAAAAGGTAAAATATTTTACATTAGTCCTTACATTTTAAAATTGAACAATAAGACTTCAATTTTAAAAAAAATGTTCGATTTTAGTCCTTAGAATTACAAATTTCGTTAAATAGTCAACGGTAGTGACGTGACAACTTTTAAAAGAATAATAATTTTAAAAAAATTGCCCCTCCCCTCCCCCTTTCATCCCTTCCCTCCTCTGGCGAAGCCGTGGCTATGGTCGCAACGACTACCACCACCATCGTCGCAGTCTCCTTCTTCTTCTCTCATTTCCCACAAATCTGAAACTACTAACAAAAAAAAAAAAGAAAAAAAAAATCTTCGAAATTTGATGTAGGACCTGATCTCCTCGACGACGTTGGTGCGAGAAACCTCCAATACACCCAAAAAGTTGCTCAATGCCAGAGAAAATGACACCCAATATGTCACCTCCTTCATTGATCACGACCATTCCCTCCTTCTTCTCTCTCGCCTTTGACATTGTAGGGGAGCAACACCTCCTACAATCTCCTGAGGACTCACTCATTTCTGGTGTTATTTCTCGTCGCCATCGTCGTCGACATTTTCTGCATATTACTCGCGTCTTGGAACTCGTCCTCTCCTTCCAAATCTAGATCTATGTGAGAATATTTTTTATATTTTTTGTAGTTTCAGATCATTGGAGAAAAGGAGAATAAGAAGCAGATGGCGCGATGGTGGTGGTGGTTGTCGCGACGACAACAACAACGGGGAAGAGAGACAATTTTTTTAATTTATTATTAATTAAAAAAAAATCACATCACTATCGTTAACTATTTTACGAATTTTGTAACTCCAAGAACCAAAATCAAGTATTTTCAAAACTTTGGAGACTTGATTGTTCAATTTTAAAACGTGTGAACTAATGTGACACAAATCTCAAATCTTAGGAATTAAAAATGTATTATTTTTTTTAGTAGATATTGGGGGTGGGAAATTCGAACCACAGACCTCTTGATCATCAACTCATACATATGTCACAGCTGAGTTTTGCTCGTTTTGACCCAAAAATGTAGTTATAAATATAACATTCCAATGTTATTGGAATTTAACGTGAAAGTTTGTTGGTCAAGCATAGCTGAATGACATAATGTATCACTTAGTGATGATGAGGTCCTAGGTTCAATCTCTCACCCAACATGTTGTTAAAAAAAAAAAAACCTCCAAATTTGTTGGGAGTATTGAATGAAATTGGCTCCCACCCTTGACACTACTTCAATTTGACAAAACCCAATTAAAGGCTAATAAATATGGTAATATTATTATTTACTCATTTTGCACTCTAAAGAACTCTTACTTTTTATTATAGGGGACCAAGATCCGGCTGTTTTTTTTTAATATTGTATTTTTTAAAACTTATTATAAAAATATTGTAAGTTTGAAACTATTTATAAAAATATAGCAACTTACGAAAGACGACCTCCACATCTTGCTCCAAGTGGATGAATGAATCTTGCTCACATGGATGGAGGTCGTCTTTTCAAAAGACGATCTCCCTCGGTATATACTCTTTTTTATTAAAAAAAATTGATATCTTTTTACTCAGATATTCAAAATTTTCAAAAAATGTATGGTTAAAAAATTGATATATATTCAAAATTTTCAAAAAATGAGCGAGAGCTTCAATTTGATACGTGGTTTAACTATTTTTTGAGTTGTGTATCAAAAGATAGAGACCATCGAAGTTGGACTATAGTTCTGCAAATTTTAGAACTGGAGATTATTTTGAGGAGTGTATTAAAAAATTGATATCTTTTTAGCCAGATATTTAAAAACTTCGAAAATGGTATTGTTGGAAAGTTAACACAGAGAGCTTCAATTTGGTACCTAGTTTCACTATTTTTGGAGTTGTGTATCAAAAGATATATAACGTCAAAGTTATGAAAAGTTCACTAAACTCAGAACTGAAGATACGACTAAAAACTTCAAAACTGTAGCTGAACTTCGACGATCTGTATCTTTTAATACACAAATCTACAAATAGTGAAACTAGATATCAAATTGAAGCTCTTTGTGTTAGCTTTTTAACCGTACCTTTTTCAAAACTTTTTAATATCTGGATAAAAAGATGTCAATTTTTTAATGCACTCCTCAAAACAAACTTCAGTTCTGAAATGTGCAGAGTTATAGTCCAACTTTGATGTTCTTTATCTTTTGATACACAACTCTAAAAATAGTGAAACCAGGTATCAAATTGAAGTTCTCCCTGTTACCTTTCCAACCATATCTTTTTTGAAAATTTTGAATATCTGGTTAAAAAGATATCATTTTTTTAATAAAAGAAGTAGATACAAAGGGAGGACCAAGATCGTCTTTTTCAAAAGACGACCTTCATCCACTGGAGCAAGATGTGGAGGTCGACCTCCATTTAAAATTGCTATATTTTTATAAATAGTTTCAAACTAATAATATTTTTATAATAAATTTTAAAAAATACAATATTAAAAAAAACAGCCCAATCCAACACAAAAATAAAATAAAACTCCAAATAAAGGAATGAAAAATAATATTTTAACAAATATTTTTTAGCTTTATAGTTTACCCAACTACACGAACAACATTTATTGTTCAAATCAATGAAATGTTTAGTTGAGTTTTTTTTTTCTTTTCATTTTTATTTACCTATCTAATATGGATTTATTTATTTTATATTATGAATTTATTAATTTCAATCGCATAATTCAATTACTTAAGATATATATTTTCGATTAAAATATCATAAATTCGAATCTTCAACTTCCATCGGATTGAATTAAAAATAATAATAGACATTAAACAAATTAGAATTTAAAAAATATTCTCTTATATTATATCAACTTTTATAATACCATCGGGTTGAATTAAAAATAATAATAATAGACATTAAACAAATTAAGATTTAAAAAAATAATCTCTTATATTATATCAACTTTTATAATTATAATGCATGAGTACGAAACAACTCTAAAAAAAAAAAATTCAAAAGTGCATCATATCATTTTAATTAATGTTGAAATTGAATTTATAATCTCTTAGTCACATGCTCAACTTTATGACAATTGAGTTATGTTCGATTTGGCTCTCACTCTCTCTTTAGAACATTTTTTTTATTTTAAAAATGATATTTTTTTTTATCTTTAGAAAAAATGTCATTTTTTCATTAAAAAAAAAAGGTCATTTTTTAAAGATAATTTCAACAATATCGTTAATTATTATTTTTCTTTTCTTTTTTTTTGACGGAGCATAGGCATATTCATTCTAACTAAAAAAATAGTAGTTGCAGTTGCAATTAATTAAAATAAAATAAAGTGAATTTAATCTGACTACTAAAATTTAAAATAAATAAAAAATGAGGGTGGCGCTTTAAATTTCAAATTTTGGCTCCGCAATTTGCGTCCCTAATAGCTTATATAAACTAGGACTCCCCATGCCTTTTCTTTTCTTTTCTTTATCCTTTTCTTTTTTCCTACGCGTTTTTGCTTTTCTTCTTTTATAATTTCTTTATTCTTTTCGTGTTCTACATAAAATTATTCAGAAATTAAAAATTAAATAAAATAAATAAATAACTTGAGAGAGATATTTCCAATTAACATGTTGGTGTTATACTAGCTACTTATAAAAGAACTCAAAAAAAAAAAAAAAAAAAAAAAAAAAAAAAAAAAAAAAAAAAAAAAAAACTACTTATAAAAATGTACTGTACTTTTTTACTTCAATTTTTTTTTTTCTGAACTTTCCATTAATCAACATTTTGTTTTGACACCATGTGGGTCGAACCAATAACCTCTTAGTCAATAATTTATGCAATGATTTTTTTAGTACAAATAATAGACTAAACAGAAACATCAACAATGCCCCATGGACTACCAGAAGCTAAAAACAAGAGAAAACTCGAGGGAATAGGATCCTCTCACTAAGTCGAAAAATTAGCCTCCATCGCACTATACGCTAATTGATGAGCCATAACATTGGTCATACGAGGTGAATGGGTGAAAGAGATCACCCCAGCAGCGTTCTTCAAGTCCAAAGTTTCACGGATGTAGAAGGCGCAATTGTGGTAATGTTGACACTATTGCCATTAAGAAGTTTACAAACTTCTAAACAATCAGTCTCAACTTTTATTGGACACTTGAAAGGGTTCGAGGATGAGAATATTGCTTTGAGACCTTCAACCGTGGCTATGGCCTCTAAGGTCGTGATCTCAAATTGACCGGTCAGACCGCGACAACCAGCCAACATAACAACTCCGGATTAAATTATGCAATGATTAAATTATGTTTATGTTGGTTTTTCATTACCAACATTATTATACAATTCTATCCATAATGTATCTATTACTGTTAACACATCCATTGTTGATCATATACAAATAATTCAACATAATTTGAATGATTTGAATTTAATTAAATCTTTGTATCATTATCAACTAACTAAATTATTTCACCTTTTTAATGAAAAATGTGTATTTTCTTAAGGTAGTTTACAAATCACACCATTAGTAATTAAAGAAAACAAATATTACACCATATTGTGATATTTTGGAAATCATACATTTTTTGCCAATTAATTTTAATATAACTAACTGATATAATGTTATAATTTGTAAATTTGTAATTTTTAAAATATAGAATGGAAATTATAAAAGTAAAAATTCAAACCCACAACAAATGTTCCTAATTATTTTTTAAATGTTTTACAATTAATTATTATTCTTTAAATATTAATGTTTCAACCAACCTCTCTAACCCTAATAAACACCATGTGGGGGAGGTTGAATTTGAGTGGGGAGGTTTAGTAATCTATCAATTAAATATGATTGATATATCCATAAATTATTCATATTTGTTGGATAACTAAAAATAATTCATGTAGAATTGTTCAATTCATTGGTACAATTATTTAACTACATTGACTAATTTGTTTATATAATTAAGCATATTATACCTTCCAAAAACATAGTGGTATAGAAACTTAGGGCAATTTTGAGTTTTCAACCACACCTTCCATTGTGTTCTCCATTCTCATGAGCTTAAAAACAATATCAATTAGGTTAATGAAATATCCAATAAAATAGTTCACTTTAATATCAAATATAAAATATTTATTATAAAATTTAAAAGGATTGGTGGTGTAAATAGCAATCAAGACCCAAAATAATGAAAAATATAATAAAATATAAAACATTTTACAAATATGATAAAAAATCAGTGATTATCCCTAAAGACTACCATCACTCTTAGTTATTGATAAAAAGGTTACATTCATAGACTATTATTAGTAATAATTATTGATTTTTTTATATAAAAAATAGAAGTATATGAGTAGCTATTACTGATAGTAGCTATTACCGATAGTTATTGATCTGCTATCAGTGACTATCACGAATAAATATGATCATATATGCAAATTTTTGGGAGAATTGTACGATTGACCCTCTATTTTAAGCGGATTGTTAAAATGACCCGGATCTGAAAAAAAAGGCAAACTGACCTTCTGCTGACATCATCAGTTTTTTTTTTAATATTATTTTCTAGCTCTAGCTGCGGGCGCGGGCTGATCTCGCTCTAGCTCGGGCGCGGGCTGGTCTCGTTCTAGCTCTAGCTTCATTTAAGACCTGAAAATTTCAAAATCTTGAAGTTTTTTTTCAGATTGGAGACCAGCCCGCAGCTAGAGCGAGACCAGCCCGCGCCCGAGCTAGAGCGAGATCAGCCCGCGCCCGAGCTAGAACTAGAAAATAATATTAAAAAAAAATTGATGATGTCAGCAGAAGGTCAGTTTGACTTATTTTTCAGATCCGGGTCAGTTTGACAAATGGGTTAAAATAGGGGGTCCGTCGTACAATTCTCCCCAAATCTTTTAAAAAAAATGCTATATTTTTTATTATTTTATTCTAAATTGAGACTCCGTGGAATTACACAATTTAAAATGTGTGTGAAAAATTATTAAACTTCAAAGGTAAGACACTATATAGGGAGAATTGTAACAGAGTAAAAAAATTAAAAATATAGCATTTTTTTTTAATTTTTTTTTTGCAAATATAACAACTTCTAGATAATATGGTCTATCGCTAATAGTAGTCTATCACCTCAGTTTTTTTAAAAATTTTGTCGGTGTCTAAGTGATAGTCATATATCAGCGATAACAGTTTAATATATGTAGCAGTCTATTAGTGATAATCACTAATTTTTTTTTGCTATATTTACAAAAATGTTTTAAATTTTGTTATTTTTGTCATTATTTTGGACCTAATTGTTGTTTATGTAACCAGCTATATATATATATATATATATATATATATATATATATATATATATATATATTATTTTATTATTATTTATTTATTTTTTTTAAAGGTTTTTGGTTCAAAATCTTATTCTCATATTTGTATATTTGTGATATAATACTCTTAATAATTAAAAAAAAAAACATTCATATCATATGAAAATATTTTGTTTTTATTTTAATAATAGTTATTTTATTAAAATATAGTTATATAAATAGTATCCACCATGATAGACTGCTTATTTTCTATTATATTTTATTGGAAAAAGATCAATAACTTTGATATTAAAAAAAAAAACAAAATCAAGGGGCTAATGTTTAAAAATTAGTTTTAAATTTTTGTTTTACGATTCAAAATTATGATTGAATTGTGTTGTCATTGTTGAAATCACTATTCACATGTTCATTATTTTGAAAGAAGTAACATTTTTTACACGAACAAGCTCCAAACAAAAAGAGAAAATATATATATATATATATATATATATATATATATATATATAAATTTTTATATGAACAAATTTTTATATAATTTGCTTTTCTAAAAATACAAGGTAAATGTTGTGACTAAATACAAAACAACATTAATGCGGTACTATATTTGAAATTTTTTCTAGTCAAATTAATAAGGAATGCATTGAATAAAGTCGATGATCGCAAATCGTTTATGATGAGTAAGCACCAAATAGGATTCTACTTCATCATTTTGTCCCACCCACTTGGCTTTACTCTTCCACATGGCACATTTGTGTCCTAATCTCTCATCATGTCGTCTTTCGATATTTTTGGAGACAATATAAATAGAGTGGAAATTGAACGTGTGATCTTTTGTTCCTTAATCTATAAAAAAAAAATCGGTTGACTTATATTGACATTTTTAAAAAAAATTAACATACTAATTTTAAGACTTATTGAAAATACATGACTTTGAAAGATATAACAAATCTTAAAAGCAACCGTGATTAAAATGATATTTTAACTTTTTATTTTTTTATTAATTCTATTTTAAGATGGACCTTTAAATAATCTCGTTCCCTCATTTTAAAAAATAAAATATTTAATTTTTATACCATTCTTATTAGGGTTGATTGCATAAATAGTAATCAGGCTCAAAATAATGACAAATATAACAAAATATAATTTTTTTTTACAAATATGACAAAAAATCAGTGATAGTCACGGATATACTACTATCACTGATAGTCATTGATAAAATGACTATGACTAATATACTACTATTAATGATAGTCATTGTTCATTGGCAAAATTTTATAAAAAAACATAAGTATATCCATAATTATGATTGATAGTCATTGATACGCTATTAGTGATATAAATTGACATATTTACAAATCTTTTAAAAAATGTGATATATTTTTAATTATTTTACTCTAAATTGACACCGGTTCAATTTTACTTTTTATTATTTTTATTTGTTTTAATATATAAATAGTACAAGTGAGTATTGGTAAATTTAATTTTTAAATAAGCATTTTAAACCGAATTTTATTATTTATTAATGGGTTGGTCGCATAAATAACAATCAATAATTACAAATATATCAAAATATAAAACATTTTACAAATATAACAAAAATCATAAAAATTGTTATATTTACAATTTTTTTAAAATGTGTTATATATATATATACTAAATAGAGAAATCCTAAATGTACACCTAGTACAATTTTCCTTTAATTATTGTAGGATACAAACTTGGTTAATTCAACACTAAATTAAAATTAAAAAAAACAAAAAAAAAAAAAAAACATGGTTAATTGAACGTGAAATCATAGACTATTTACTATTAGGCTAAATTATTAAAAAAAAAAAAAAAAAAAAAAAACTTTGAATAATTGGTTTCGTTTAAAAAATACCTCTGAACTTTCAAGCGGTTAAGAAATAATTTTGAACTATGAAAAACGTTTAAAAAATGACATCAATATTAACAACACAAATAATTTTGATGCGTGCGATTAAATTCTAACTTGTACTTATGTGACATGAAAAAAATGAAAAACGTAAACATCTTAAACGTTAAAAAATCATGAAAACCATATTTTATAGATTCAAAGGATTAGGAAATATAACACAACTAGAACAAAGTTAGTAGAAAATAAGAAATTAATTGTTTAGAGGGCATTAATAGTCTCAAAATCCTTCATGATCATTAGACCAACTCTTATTTTCATGGTTTTTTTAACACCTCCATCGGACATACACATTCTCATTTTTTTCCATGTTACATAAATACAAATTAGAATTCAACCGTCCACATCAAAATTATGCGTGTGGTTAATATTGAAGATATTTTTTAAATATTTTTCATAGGTGAGGAGTATTTTTAAAACATTTGAAAATATCTTTTAAGAGTGTTGTTGATAATTTAACTTTATTATTATTATAGTTGTTTAATTTTCGTTTAATTTACATTTGTTTGATTCTAAAGTGTTGACTTTAGCATTGTAAAAAGATAGTAAAAATGATCAAATCGAGCATAGCTCAATTGGCATAAGTTGTGTCCGTGACTATGAGGTCATGGGTTCAATCCTCACTCTAATTAAAATACCGTTGCAAAAAAAAAATAGTAAAAATAAACGTACGAGAATAGTTGAAATTCGTTTCTTCATCCGGTACAAAAATTGCTTGAAAAGCCTTTTGAAAATGGGTAAAAGAATAGTTTGGCCACTGCAAACCACAACAAATCGCAGACCACTTTTCAAATATTCATACTCGATTGTCGGCCACGGTGAATATTTTTCCCCCTTTTTTTCTTTTTTACTTTGTACAAAATTTTAAATCCGACCAAATCGTGGACGTAAAATGAGAGGTTCTAGGTTAAATTCTCCCATTAATTCAAATACTTTTGCAACAAAATAAATAAATTTAAATTCACTTATTTAATAAAATTAATAATATTTTTTTTATTAATATTAATATTATTTTATTTTACAAGGAGAAATCATTCTTCTTATTTCAATTATCTATATTTACTCCATTTTATTTATTTGTGGGTCACTCGCAATGACGAAAATATCGATATCGATATCGATATCCATATCCATATCGGTAGTTCAATTTTACGGATATATCCATGGATATATCGGTGAAATATCGATATCCACGAAAAAATCTGTAAATCAATATTTTTAAAAAAATTATTTAAATTAATAATTAAGTTCATTTTACTTTCAAATTAAGTTATACATCTTGTTATTAGTATCTATATCTATATTGAGATTAATAAATGATATTTTTTTTTATGTTTTACGGGTATTTATAAAAGATATTGGAGATATTCATTTATCTTTAATATCTCTATCCAACCTTTCGGATATATCGACCGATATATCGACATATCCACGGATATTTTCATCTTTGGTCCCTCGTGATGTTTCTACCCAAAAAGTGTAGGTCAAAAAAAATGAATTTCACATTTCTTGAAGAAAAAATAAATGAATTCTTGGTCTAGTTAAGAACAAAATTAAAATTTTAAAATTACATTTTTTTTTTAGTTTTAAAAAATTGGGTTAGATTTTAAAAATAGTTTTAAAAAATGTATAAATAGTTGAAAGTAGTGTTACAAATTTAATTAAAAATATATATATATATATGTGTGTGTGTGAAGACCGTAATAATTCTGCTCAGTTTCTTAAATTTGTGATAAATAATTATTATATTCTCTCAATATATTTTGTGATGTTTATATGTTTAATTTAAAATTTAATGAATAAAAAGCAACCATTATGTACTAATTTTTAATATATAGTTCTAATTTATAAAGGATAGTTATTTTACTTAATAATAATAAGTCGTGGATAGTTCAATTGTCATAAGTTGTGTTTTGATTATTAATTAAATATATTTTAAAAAATTTAAAATGACAAGATTAATAAAATAAAAAAATATATATATATTCAATTTATAATAAAATAATTAAAAATATAATTTTTTTTTTTTTTTACGTGACAATTTATATTTATGATAGAAGTCTATCATACTAGTCTATCACCTCAGTTTTTTATAAAATTTTGTCAGTGATAGTTATATATAACGATAGAATCTAATAGCCACTGAATTTACAAAAAAAAATTAAATTTTGTTAAATTTGTAATTATTTTGAAATTCATCGTTGTTTATGCAACTAGTCCATAAAAAATAGTAAATTATATTTTTAAAAAATGTCATTTAAATTAATTATCGATTTTTTTTTAATAATAATAATAAAATAAATTTAAAACGGCGAGATTAATAAAAAACAGTAAATTATATTTCTAATAAAACGCCATTTAAATTAATCACTTATCCAGATAATTGTTTGTAAAATAAAATAAAATTGTTTTCGAGTGGATCGGTCTTGATAAATTAATTAAAAACTAATATTGCGCTTTATCAATGCTTTAAGATTATGTTGTAAAACCATTGCAAAAAAAAAAAAAAAAAAAAAAAAAAAAAAAAGATACAAACAAATTTATGTTAAAAAGCTCAAAATATATATTTTTTTTTAATTTTGAAAGACTTCTGGATTACTTGCGGCTAAAACAGTATAATCATTGTCTCTTGATGTGATAGATAAATGATTAAGAGGTAGACTTCAATTTATAATTGCATTTAACTACGAGTCTATTTTTTAAATCATTTTTTAATTAATGAAATTTAATCAATATATATTTTTTTTACATATAAATTAAATTTCCAATTAATCTCATTCTACACGAAATAATATTATTTCTTAAATTAAGTTTGCCATATAAACCTGATTCATATAGTTAAAAAATTATTAATGGATCTAAAATATTAGATATTTGAATTGAATTTTACAAATAGAAACACTCTTAATTAAATTTGAAAAATTCACTAAAATAAGAATATCTCATTACCTCATTTAAATTTTAACAAACAAATGTTTAGTCTACATTTTGTTATAAATTGACACTAGTTCAGTCCACAGATTTGAATCACACCAAATTCGTCATGAATTCAAACGAGATTGACACAAGGTCCGTCTTCCGACTCGCTTGCCCAACGACCCACCAAAGCATAGGCCCAAATAGGACAAAACTCATTAGAGACCTCTGTCGTCGACCCACGTAGGCAAGAACGAGGACCGAACACTATTCCAATAGTGAAATACGTCCCATCACGACGACACGTGACCATCCGATGCCAAACACCTATAAATACAAGGCTACCCCTTCCCAAAACAGGACCCTTTCTTCGATTCTAAGTCTTTTTCTTCGGATATTAAGCTTGGTAAGTCATTATAATCGAGGCTTAATCCTAAGCTAATTGGACCACATTACTAATTTAGGCATCAAAGTGTGTTGGGTACAACACCAGATCTATGCTTTGATTTTTCTCCTCGTAGGTCATCAAGAATTAAGCACGGCGTGATCCGACCGTGAATTTGACTCGGAGCTCGATCCTACCCAAAATCCAGAACTTGACATGCAAATCAAAATCATCCGACAACACATTTCATCGATATTAAAGACATAAAACAAGGATCAACACAATTTAAAATCTAAAAACGTGATCAAAGCATTTGATTGTTGAAGTATATATCAAATTTATTTTAGTATTTAGTTTGGTTTTCTAAAAATATATATGTGTATTTGGCTAGTTCGGTTGGAATAGACCCATCAATTTTAGTTGGTACAATTTCCATTTTGATAGTTGATTTCAATATAATTTTTTTCTTCTTAACCTAACATGTCGGTTCAATTAGCCAAACCCAAACCCAAACCCGACTTACTTTTTAATCAATCCAAAAAAAATATTAAAAAAAAAACTAAAAAAATGAAAGGAATACACTGAAATTAAAAGTTGTAATTTCCTAAAAATAGAGGCTGAGCAATTTGGGGGTGTTTTTAATATTCACATTTTGAATATGGAAAAGAGAATAAAAATCAAACTTTAATCCAACAAAGCAAAAAAATCTGTCCCCACTGTAAAAAGTCCCTCCGTAGCCTGACGTGTCCAGTAAGTCGTATCAAATAACGCGTCTTTATACTCACATTCATTTTCATTATTTCTATAATTATTATTTCCTCTCTCTTACTCCCTCTCTATTAAAAAAAAAATTAAAATTTTATTAAATTACAAGTTTAATTTTGAGAAATGTTTGGGTCGAGTGAATTATTATTGTCTGTGATTCTAATAGTTGTGAATAATAAATATTATTTAGTTACTTTATTGACTATAGATTATAATACTCGATGTGTCAAACATAAACTGGATTATAATAATTCAGTCTACCTAAGTTGGTGCTCCAAATACCGTAAATGTTTAATCTTTGTTTATTTATTTATCTACGAACTAACAAAATGTCAAAAAAAAAAATGACACTACGTGGAGGATCTCTTAAACACTACTCGATTCATCATGCGAGTTGAACTATGCTATAAAAAAAAAAAAAAAAAAATTACTTTCTGTCAAATAGGTCCTTAAATTTTTTATTTTGTGATTAATAGATTATCAATTTTTTCAACAATATTATGTTTAATAGGTTATTGATTTATTCAACATTTTTTTAAATACATACAATTTAATTTTATATAAAATAGATTCTTAATTTTTTTAAATTTGAATATACAATAAATTTATTGTGAAAAATTTATTAAATATTTTTAAAATTTAAGACATATTATACAAAATTGAAATTGAGTAACTTAATAAATAATTTTTTAAATTTCGGAGTTCAAAGTTGAAGAACTAATAATTTAACCTAAAAAATAAAATTTGGGCGCGTTGACAAGAATGTGGACGCGGTGCACCACACTGACATGGGGCCCTCATCAGCGCCGACGATCAAGCCAAATGAGCGCGTGGGACCCACTACCAAACTGGCCATTGGTTGTCGCTTTCTTAGCGTGGGGCGTTTCGTAGATATGATCTGACCTGGCATCGGTTTTCCACCGTTGGATTTTCGATGATCGCCGTTGATTTCACGGAATCGTGAGGGTGGAACAGCATCATTTCTGATGTGAACGCCCGCAGCGGATCGAAACCTCAGTGACGATGTTTTGACTTGGTAATAAATGTAGGGTTGTTTGGGGATTTATGAAAGTAACGCATGTCTTAATTTGCTGATTACCTTTACGTGTCCTTTCTGATGTAACCTAATGTCTAAATTATCCTTTTTTAACATTTCAAAAAAAAAAAAAAAATTATCCTTTTTTAGATTTATATATATATATATATATATTTTTTTTTTTTTTAATTACAAGTTTATTATGGGCAAATATACTTCTTGGTAATTGATATGTAATCCATTATTTGAAGTTGAAGATTCAAATCTTTTCCACCACCGAATTTTATGTCGCCACAAAAAACATAGTTCAACTAACATGATGTATGAATTAGTGACCAAGAGGTCGTATGTTCCATCTCTACCCCTCATGTTGCAACAAAAAATTATAATTTTATGTCTAATAGATTTATTAATTAAAAAATATCATTATGATAGAGACATATTAGACACACAATCGAAAGTTGAAGGACCTATTTAAAAATTCATGGGCGGTTTACCTTCTAGACACAAAATTTAAATGTTCAACAACATATTAGATACATTTTAAACTTCAGGATCTATTTGACACAAACCTGAAAGTTTTGTGATTTCCAACTTCTTAAACTTCAGGATCTATTTGACACAAACTTGAAAGTTTTGTGATTTCCATCTTCTTAAACTTCAGGAGAAGTTATGTTCAAGTTGACTAGTTGTTCAATCTACTAGTGCTAGTGCCAAATGTAGTTGAGACAAACAATTTTTATAGCTCAGATACGAATCGTGCAACGACGCAGGTGACAACTTGTGCATATTAAAGAATAAACTAAGTCATGTCCCATAGTAAGATGAAGTCGAGTTGAACAACCTTAGTCGAACACCACATGTCAACATGTCACAAGAGTGTTGCAATATTGATGCATCTCTCCATGAGCATCAAGCGCAACAAGGTGTATATTAACACAACTCGAACCATATCAAATACCATACCTTATATTCGTTGTAAAAATAGTTAAAGTAACTCTTAGAATAACACCGCTCGAACCAATCTACAATTAGTGTATTTTAGTCTTAAATAATCACTCTACATCCTTGCCATTTTATGTGACACATGCTTCAATAGAGGAGGTCACCATAATGTATGTTACTAATACTAGTTATTTATTTTTTAATTTAAATTTAATGATTATTAAAAAATAATCATATTGTAGTGGTCTCGTTAAATAATTTTCGCTACCCTAATCTGGGTAGATATTTATTTATTTGTATTTTTATGCGCCTTAGACTACTTTTCTTGCCTACCCTTTCGTAACTTTAGATCAATGATGAAAATGTTGACCTTTATTTAAATTTATTTGAATGAATGGGCAATTTGGTAAAAAACAAAATTCTTAAAGTTTTTTATAAAAGTTTAATTTCAAATTTCAAAATAAAATAAAAATAAAATAAAAATAAAATAAGGGACATGAACGGCATGAAGTCTTGAGAAAAACACACAGTAGCCTCCCGTGAGCATCGGTAGTCGGAAAAAACAGTTTTGAATAATTAATTTATTTTATTTTCTCTCTCTTTTATTTATTTATTATTATTTTTTTAATTTTTAATTTTCAAATAAATTCCTTACCCAACGTGACGCCCACCTCATTTACTTCCTGCCCCTCTCTTTATCACTACAAACCAACAAATTTCCTCCACTCCTTAATTTCTCACGAGAAATTACACGAACTTCTCGTGATATTGCCGGCCTGCTGGGGGAACTCGCCGGAATTATTTTTCACGGTCAACTCTTCGCCGGCTGACGGCACCACCACCGACTCCCGTTAATTAATAGAGTTTTCAATATTTCATCATAATGCTATGCAACAACTTTAATTTTCAACATTGTCAAAAACAAATAAAATAAAAAAAAGAAACTTGAATTTTCAAAGATTATGTGGGCAATCTCGTAATTTCATGTAGGGTTTATTCCAAGCGTTGGCTTGGAGAGTTGAATGAGGAATGGGGATGAGAATAATATACAATAAACCGTATTGTATACCAAATTCAAAATTATAAATAAATTCTTAATTTTCATATTTACTTGTTTTGTTTCCTATTTATTTATTATTATTATTATTATTTTTTTCTATTTCATAAACATTAATTTGTAATATTTAAAAATAAAGCCTACAAAAATTATTTCCCCATATGGTTTTTAACTAATTTTAAAAAATTAAAGAATTATCAATTATATTATAATTCAAACCTCTAATCTTTTATCAAACCAAACATAACTCAATTGACATGAAGTCGTACTCTCGACTAAGATGTCATGAATTCAATCATCGCATTAATTAAATATTTTGCAAAAAAAAAAAAAATCTCTAATCTTTAGGTCAAAGAGAGACATACTTGACCGATTGAGTTATGCTCTGATTGAGTTATGCTCTGATTGGCTGATTGTTATTAATTTGATAACAACTTAAATACATTTGAAAATTAATCTCTTAATTTCAATCCATTCTTTGTTTATATAGCAAAGAAACTTAGACTTTGAATCTAGTAGTTAAGATATATATTTTTTTTAATAAAGGTTTGAATTATTATAATAAAAGAAAGAAAGAATTAGACCGCCATAACGAGTTTATCTCAACGTAATTAATATGTATTGTTTCATGTATCTTCCCAACCCTCCATTTTTTTTAATTCATATATATATATGAATAAAGAATTTGACATCTATTAATAAAATAAAATGTGTTTTTTATTAAATAATTCAATAAAAAAAAACCTGGTAATGATTGAAATGATTTTTCCATATGAAAATGTAAGAAAATGCTTAAATTTTAAAAAAATCAAAGTAAAATAAACAAGAAGTTTCAAGGAATTTAAACAAAAGAGAAAACAAAAGGGAATAAATTCTAAGAAAGGAAAAAAGGAATAGTTTGGAAAATAAATAAACGAAAAAAAGAAGAAAAAAAAGAAAAAAGAAAAAAGAAAAAGAATCTGGTGGGCTTTGAGCTGTAATATAGCTGGCCCTTTTTCACGTATTATTTGTCCCTCACTCACACATCTCCAAAATCCTCTTTATCTCTCCGCTCCCATTCTCAAATCCTCTCTCCATCCTTCTCCTTCTTCTTTCTCTCTCAGATCTCAGAGAGATTTTCACCATTTTTCTCTCCCCCCCCCCAAAAAAAAACCATCTCCAAATTCTCAGCTTGAGAAAGATTTCAGAGAAAGGAAGGAAAGAAAGCAGAAGAAAGTGGGATTTTGTGGAATCAAATGTCTCACATGTGAGATGAAGAGCAATAATAATACCCATTTTTTGCTACTATTTTTCTTCTTCTTCTTCTTCTTCCTCCTCTCTTCAGCTGTTTCTGGAGAGCTTAGAATTTCCAGCCATGGTGGTGACCTCACAGACGCCGAAGCTCACTACATCCGTCAACGTCAGCTCCTTTCCTTCAGAGACGAATTCGGTGACCGCGGTGAGGAAGTCACCGTCGATCCCAATCTGGTTTTTGAAAACGACAGAATCAGAAATGCTTACATAGCATTACAAGCTTGGAAACAAGCGATTCTCTCCGACCCTTTGAATCTCACTCTCAATTGGGTTGGATCTAACGTTTGCAACTACCAAGGAATTTTCTGCGCTCCGGCGCCGGATAATTCCTCGCTCCGTACCGTCGCCGGAATCGACCTCAACCACGGCGACATTGCTGGGTACTTGCCGGAGGAGCTCGGTCTTCTCAAGGATCTTGCATTGTTCCATGTAAACTCGAATCGGTTCTGTGGGACTGTTCCTCACAAGTTTAAGAACTTGAAGATGTTGTTCGAGTTGGATCTGAGTAATAATCGCTTTGCCGGAAAGTTTCCTCGGGTGGTTCTTGAGCTGCCGGAGCTGAAGTTTTTGGATCTGAGGTTTAATGAGTTTGAAGGGACTGTTCCTAAGGAGCTTTTTGATAAGGATTTGGATGCGATTTTTATTAATCACAACAGATTCCGGTTTGACTTGCCGGAGAATTTCGGGAACTCGCCGGTTTCGGTGATTGTTCTTGCGAATAATAAATTTCATGGTTGTGTTCCGGGGAGTATTGGGAATATGACGAGATTGAATGAGATTATTCTGATGAATAATGGGTTTCGATCGTGTTTGCCGGCGGAGATTGGGTTGCTGAAGAATTTGACGGTGTTTGATGTGAGTTTTAATGAGTTCTTTGGGAGTTTGCCGGAGACGATCGGCGGAATGGTGAGTTTGGAGCAGCTGAATGTGGCGCATAATTTCTTGTCCGGGAAGATTCCGGAGAGTGTTTGTAAATTGCCGAATCTGCAGAACTTTACATATTCATATAATTTCTTTACGGGAGAGGCGCCGTCGTGCTTGGCGTTGCCGGATTTTGATGACCGGAGAAACTGTCTACCGGAGCGGCCGGTTCAGCGGTCTGATAGGCAATGTAAGTCGTTCTTGTCTAAGCCTGTGGATTGCAGTTCTTTTGGATGTCCTTCTTATGTTGCTCCGTCGCCACCTGTGGTGGTGCCATCTCCGCCACCTGTTGTTGTCCCTTCGCCGCCGCCACCTGTTTACGCTCCTCCTTCGCCACCTATTTCTGAATCACACCCCATTTACCGACCACGCCCTCCTCCGCCGCCGTCCCCCTCTCCCCCTCCGCCGCCTGTTTACTCTCCTCCCCCGCCTCCACCTTCCCCACCACCGCCCTCTCCCCCACCTCCACCACCGCCAGTTTACTCTCCACCACCACCTCCCCCATCTCCGCCACCGCCTTCACCACCACCACCTTCCCCACCACCGCCCTCACCCCCACCGCCACCCCCACCGGTTTACTCTCCACCCCCACCTCCACCATCACCACCACCACCATCTCCACCTCCGCCCTCACCCCCACCGCCGGTTTACTCTCCACCACCACCCCCACCTTCTCCTCCCCCACCGGCACCGGTGTATTGTATCCGACCATCACCACCACCGCCACCACCAAACTCTCCCCCACCTCCTCCTCCCTTGTTCTCTCCACCCCCACCTGTTTACTACTACAATTCCCCGCCACCGCCCAACTCTCCACCGCCACCGCCACCGCCCAACTCTCCACCACCCCCACCATTATACTCTCCTCCACCACCGCCCAACTCGCCTCCTCCTCCGCCAAATTCACCTCCCCCGCCAATCTATCCTTACTTATCTCCCCCACCTCCACCTGTCTATTCCCCACCACCACCAGTCTATTCCCCACCTCCACCGGTCTATTCACCGCCCCCACCACCGCCGTGTATAGAGCCTCCCCCACCTCCCCCACCGCCCTGTATAGAGTATTATGAACCCCCACCGCCACCATCCCCATCACCACCACCGCCCATCCAATACCTTCCTCCACCGTCTCCTTCACCCCCACCCCCACCACCACCCACCCCAGTTTACCATTCCCCACCACCGCCAGTGTACTACTCCCCACCACCACCACCATCACCATCACCGCCGCCACCGCCTGCATCCCCACCACCATCACCTGTATACGAAGGCCCATTGCCACCAATCTATGGAGTTTCGTACGCCTCTCCTCCACCTCCACCCTACTATTGATTCTTTTGAGAAATTTTCCTCCTCTAACCCTTACCTCAACCTTTTCAACCACAGAAAGAAAGAAGAAGAAATTTACAACCATGCCCTCTTTTATCTTCTTCTTCTTCAATGTACTAAAAAGAAGTTTCCCCAAATCAAATCTCTTCTCCATTATTATTATTTTTTCTTCTCATAGCTCTTTGAGGAGGAAGAATAATGATAGAAAAAAGACTTTTTTAAGGATTATATTTATTTCTTTCTGCAAGTTAAAAGCGGCCATCTCATGTTCTTCTCTCTTACAAAAACGTCATTACTTGTTTAAAAGAATTGGAAACAAAAGCAAATTATGCAATACACAGAGAGTGTAAGGTAAGAGGGAAAGTCTCTTCTTATTTGTTTGAATTGTTATGGATATTTGAATTTGTGAAATAAATGGCAGAGAAGAGTAGAAGTGCAGAGAATTTGTTTATCTTTCAGCAAAAAAAAGAAAAAAGAAAAAGAAAAAATTGTATGTATAGGGATGAATTGAAGAACTATAATTCAGAGAGACAATGGGAAATCAGTAGTTTCTGCTGCTGCTGCTTTCTGGTTTGGGTTTTTATTTTTTCCTGTTATTTTTCTCTTTATTATTATACTTTTGTTTCCCAATTTAATAGTATAATCATGAACAATTTACTTGTATCAGAGTGTCTGAATTCAGATTATATCATCTCCAATGTTGTTGTTCTCTGTTTTTTTTTTTTTTTTTCTTCTCTTTATCTTCACAGTACTGTGTGTTCTTGTTTGGATTACAAGAAACTCGATTTTTTCTTGCCCAGAAAAAGTTTGATCAGAAAATAGAAAAGCCCCTCTTTGTTTGATCAGAAATAACTCTACCTGTCGAACGTTCGACATCAAATTTACAGGTCAAGCTCTTAAGTTTTTCTACCCTCAAACAAACTGTTGAAGTTGGATGTAGACATAAGTAGAATTTTTCCAGTTCAAACAAGTTCACATCATCATCAATCCCTAATCTTTTTTCGTTCGATCGAATAATGAATCTTCCGGGTTTAGGGTTTAGGATGAATCTTCCGGGTCGATATCAAATTTACATGTCAAGCAGCTAAACTTTTTCAGCTAAAGAATTTTCCAAGTCTTTCTGAATTTGACTGAGGGGTTAAATCAAAACTATAGTTGCAGAGTTTGGTGTATTTTGAACTGTCTTTCCATTTTCCATGTGCAGTCCATTTTTGTAGCTTGAAATTTTTGAATTAGGCTGGCTGTTTCCCACTACTATCAGGCTTTTTGGGAAATTTAGAATAGTGTTTATTCTCTTTTGTCATCTTCTTTCAAAGCTTTGAAATTTTTGGTCCTACACACGAGTCGGCAGACTTCACTTTTTTCACACTAGGCAACAAACAATTCAAACTTTTTTCACCCAAAATGCATTAATTTTACTCCCCTTGATTGGTGCAATATTTGGCTGCTTTTTCAACCTACCCTTGAGATTTGGATAGAGAGAGATCTGAATCCAATAGATCAAATTTTTAATTTTGTCTTTAATAGGTCATTTGCTTATTCGTCTTTCCCTTCTCATCGGATATCTTTCTCTCCGTTAACTGATTCCGACTTCTTATCATCTTCGTCTTCCTCACCTCCACCATCGACTTTAGAAGCGGAGTCTGCGCACGGCCCCTCCGCCCGGATGGCGCCGGTTTCCTCTTAATGAACGAAAGGATTCAGATCCTTTGCCTAGAATCCTTGTGTAAACTTAGCGTCTGCTAAAGATCCAATTTCGACGATTGGTTCACGACTTTGGGTAGAGTGAGGAGGTGAATGTAGGGACCTGTTGAGACCTGTTGAGACTTCGTCGGCAGTGACAACTTCATCGTCGTCTCCATCCGGTTGGAAGATGGAGGAGAACATTTCTAAAATTCACGAATCTACTAAATACGAAAATGAATGTTTAAGAATTTCTTAGACATAAAATTCAATTTCATATTAAGGAGATCGATCAATTTTTAAATTTTAGAAAATAAAAAATTGATAGGAATGTATTTGACACTTTTTAAAGGGAAAAGTTCTAATTTAACCGAAAAGTTACCTTACTTTTTAGAGAAGAAAGTGACGTGTACGCCAAATCTCTCCCATCTTCCAAGCCTAATAATCAGTAGACTCCATTCAATGCTTGCCGGCGCCGGTACAACAAAAAACTACAAAATTCTCATTCGGGTATTTCGTCGAACACCTTCCGTGCAACAAAGAATCCATAAAATTCCGATCATCCATACCGACGGCGGTGTCCGATTTCACTCTATCACATCGGAAAATGGGCGGCCGGCATAGAAAAGTCGGCCGAGTTCTGTCGGTAATTTCGTCGAACACCTTGGGAGCACAGGAAAAAAAGATCTAGTTCACTGCAGATTAGTTTGGATTCTGAAACAGGGTATATAAAAACAAGCGATAATCGTTTTGGATGGCCCTACGATTCTCTGCAAGTTGAATTGAATCCATGAGAGGATCCGACAGTTCTGAGAAATTAATTGCCGCAAGTCCCTCTTCTTGTTTATCCAATCTTCGGTCTCGTCGTTTTCAATTGCCAGACAGAGAAATTCAATTTCTGCATCGTTTGGTAAAAGGCAAAAGCTACAGTATTATGGATTTCACTGAGGAATCGATTTTCGATTTTTTTTTTTTTTTTTTTTTTTTTCGCCCCCCATTTTCAGACCTTGTGAGTTATTTCAAGCATAAAAGGACGGTCCACTTTATGATAAATTTAAATCTTGCATTAATTTCCTTTAATTTGTAATTTAAGTGGATATGGAGGCTTAAGAAAAGGGGGAAAAAAGTTCAATTCTATCAAAAATTTCTCATACTATACAAGATAGAGATAAAAATTTGAAGCTTAGATTACAAGAGAATTAGTAGATTTTTATTTTATTTTTTTTGTTGGGTAAAAATCAATTTATATCCTTAAAACTTTGAAAATTATATCAATTAAATTCATAAACCACGATGATATCAATTTAAATCCTGAACTTTCACAAGTGTATCAATTTAAATCATTTCTCAGACAAATGTGAGAATTATAATTTATCAATTAAACTCCTACATTTTCATATAATTGATTCATTTACGAAAGTTTAGCGTTTTAATTTCTAAAATTATAAGTCTCCACGTGTTTAAATTAACGTTTTTCAAATAAAATTATAACCAAAAGTGTAAATTGATTCAGTTATGAAAGTTCAAGGTTTAAATTGATATCATCAATAGTTTAGGGTTTTAATTGATACACCCTCCAAAGTTTAAGAGTATAATTTATTTATGTTTTTCATTTTTTCTAATTCAACGATTGCGAGGACGAAAATCGAACTATCCATCTTTGTGATGATAATTTTATAGATTATCCATAGCTATACTCAGGAATGGAAAGTAGTAGACTGGCAATGACAAGTTTGGATATAGCAATAAAAAAAATTCAATAGTAAAAAATTCAAAATTGTCATCTAATAAGCTTTTTTTTTTTTTTTTTTTTTTAATTATTATTATTTAATTAAAGCGGGGATTGAACCCATAACCTCTTAGTCAAGGGCACAACAATTGTTAGTTCAAAAAAAAAAAAAAAGCACAACAATTGAGCTATGCTCGATTTGACAAAATTGAGCCCAATTTGGACAGTAAGTAATAATGCATTTAAATTCATGTCCCGTGCGTGGTTTGTCGCACAGGTGCAGATTTTAAATAATTACTGCGGTGCGTGGTTTGTTGCACACGTGCACGATCAATATTTTCAAAAAACTACTTTAGTTTACTATTAATAAATCCAACCATTTTTTTTAAATGTTTTAAATATCTAGATTATTTGTAGGATTTTTTTTCTAGTTCAATAATTGTGAGGTGGGAGATCAATCATCCTTGAGATGATGATTGGTGACTTATCCACTAAGGAATGTTTAAATTGGCAAAAAAAATTCTTCATTTTTAATAATACATTTTTTTTCGAGACTAAGCACGAGAATGCTGATTTGAACCTCCAACCTCAAAGAAATTGTACATTTTTTTGAACGGAAACAATCAATATCACTTTATTAAGCCACAAGGGCATTAAGGTCATTACAGGCGAGATGTAAAAGCCACGAAGGGCAATCAGTATCCCAACTAATTGAATTTGGGGAAAGCAGACGGGCTAGGGCATTGGCGATTTCGTTCCTCTGCCGAAGAACATGGCTGATGGCGAAAGCTTCGAAGGAACCTCGGAGACTTCTCAAATCATCCACCCATGAACTGATGTCGTTGAAGAACGGAGCGTCGGAGAGCAAAACTTGAACATCTGAGGCACAATCGGACTCAACAAACCGACGATGATAACCCAAGGTATGTGCGAGGTGAACTCCCGTTCGAATAGCTTCCAGTTCTGCATGAAGGGGGTTTTGAAAAAAACCTAAAGAAATTGTACATTTAATTGTTGTTGGATTATGCTACTTATTTAAGAGGAAGAAAAAAAGAAAAGAAAAAGAAAAAAGAAAATGTGCTTTTAATATACTTTGATCTTTAAAAAATAGAAAGCTATTTTTGAAATCACCTCTAAAATATCATTTTTCTTCTAAAACTAGAAAACAATTTTAAAAACTCCTTTTGATATTTTTGTTGCAAAATTACATATTGATTACTCATGTGGGTCAAATGGCATAATATATGGCATTAATTTATTGCCATTATGAATGCTTGGCAACTACTCTCTATAGTTATCATTCATTATTAAAATATAAATATATGTTGTTAATAAACATCATTATTATTGCTCTATGCTACTTCATTAAAACTTCTATTATTCCAAAATATATTTAATAATTAAAATTTACATATGTATGAAAAAGATAATTACTTACTCCATACTTCTTCGATTTTTCAATTTTGCATGTTAAGTCCCTGACATTTTGGATTTATTTTTTAAAATAGATGTTTTAGACACATAATTGTCAAATAGGATTTTTTTTTTTTTTTTTGAGAAAATTGTCTAATAAGATCTAAACATTCAACTTTGTGTTTAATAAGTTTATAAATTTAAAAGAAAAGCGTCGAATATATCAATGATCAATTATACATAAACGAGAGAGTTTAGAAAAAATTCAAGAACCTAATAAATATAATATTGACAATTTAGGAATCTACTAAACACTTAAACGCTTAAAGTTTGAGACTTATTAGACATTTGACTAAACTTATAATTTCACCTTCAAATTTTCTAATTTTAAAAAAAAAATGGAAGAGAGACCATATTATTTATTCTATTTGCATGCTTGTTCATTAAATTTTACATTATTCTAGAAAAGTTGCAAATTGAAGAGAGGGAGCTCATTATTTAGTCTATACTTGTTCATTTAAATTTCCATTATTCCAAAAAGAGAGAGAAAGGGAGAGAGCTCATTATTTACTCTATACTAGTCATTTAAAATTTAAATTATTTTTAAAAAGGACTGAAAATTATTTGTTAACCCAAAAAAAAAAAAAAAAAAAGGTTTTGTATTTGTCTTTGCATGGTTAAGAATAGTAAGATTGCAAAGGCATTCCCCACACCAAAAGAAAAAAAGGTATGATTTAAATGCAAATGGGACCTCCATGAATGAGTGCTTCACATGGGCTCTTAGCTCTTTTGGCCTTCACTTACTTTGGTGGTTGGTTGACTTCACTTCCCCATTAACTTCCATTTAATCACTCTTTTCCTTAAAAGTTATGCCAATTCAACTAAGTTTTTAGAGATTTTCCTCTTACCATTTTCATTTCAATCTAATTGTAATAATAAAAAAAATACAAATATTGATCTTAGGATAGAATCGAATCATAAAGAATAAAAGTGGAAAAGAAAATCGACACAGAATTTACGTGGTTCACTAATGTTGTGTTAGCTACACCCACAAACAAAATGAAGAGAACAATTATATTACGAATATGAGAGAATTACAACGATGATAGATTATGAGACGGCTGAAGTCATTAGAAAAACTTATATATGACACTCTTTTAATAACCTAATACAAAATAGGCTAAAACTCAAAACAAATAGTAAAACTCAAATCGGTTTTTTTCTTTAGGGGCGTTTGCGCCCCCATACCTTCACCAAGGCACTTCGAGCGAGATTCGATTCAGTCGAAGCGGATTATAACATATTCAAGTCATTCCAACCATTGATATGGGTTGACTAGCTTTTTGAGAGCTTGTTTTCATTTTTTTTTTTTTTTTTAAATAAGAGCTAGGACAAATGTCTTTAATTTTAAAAGTTGGTCATGTTTGATGAAGTTAGAGAATATAACAACAATTTCGATGGTCTAAAAACATGAAGTTTTTTTTTTTTTTTTTTGTAGAAGCAAATAACAAGAAACAAGAAAGGAAGAATAATTACTCAACACACTTAATTTGTGTTGACAAAATGGAGAAAAAATAAGAAAATAGTCTTTCAAACAAATCCTCAAGAAAAAAAAACTCAAAATACAAATTTATATTAACTTTATAAGCTTTATGGTATAATGTATACATTTTAATTTGTGATTTTGTCATGCACTATTAATTGCATATATTTTTTTTTTATGAGATAATTATTTTTGTCCAATATAGCTCATGTTCAAGACATTATATTTTGACCACATTTAAATCCACACTTTAAATTTTGTTAAAACTAAAAAAAAAATTATATAAATTAAATTAGTAGTAAGATAGGCCCAATCACTAAAATAATGAATAAAAAAAGTTTATTATATATTCTCAATATACATTAGATTATATTTATTGAATTATATTTACTTTATATTTTAATTTCAGATGCTTCTATTTACTCAAATAATTTATAATGTTAAATTAACAATTCTATTAAATTCAAGCATAACTCAACTGGTTAAGATATATGATTAATAAATCAATTAGATCACCGAATTAAGTGCAAACTCAATGTATCTATACAACCAAACAAATTTAAAACTCTATCTATTTGAACTACTTTATATTCAATTTTAATTTAACAACACTATTAACAACCTAGGAAGGTTGTGATATTTAAAACCACTTCATTAAATCACTTTTTCATGACTATATAGTTAACATTGTGGCTGTCGGTTGATATCTAGCTTATTATATATGAAATTATATGCATTTATTTATCTTTGATTATTATTAAAATATTCGTAGGCCTAAAGTTGTTAGGTATACAATTGTCACATAAATTCAACGAAAAAAGGAACCGTCCAATTAATATATAGGGTTGCATTGCATGGGATCCAAATAATTGAGCAGTTGTGAACAACTACTAATATTTTGATGTACTTTATAATATCAAGGTTGTTGTTGCTCCTTTTCAACATAATGTGAATGTTTTTAAGATATCAGACAACTTGGGTACTACCACTTTGGCCAATGAATCTATACTCTATGATATCAAATTTGGTTGAAAAACAATCAAAATATCGATGCGCATATGGATAATTGTTGGCCCGATGATATATTTTTCTTCTTTTTATTTTTTTTAAAAAGAAAGATTGATGAGATTCGAGAGGATATATATAATTATTTGTTAGGTCGTTCTTGTCGGGAGGCATTTACCCAACTTGTGCACGGTTGCACTAATGTTTTTCGTGTAACATTGACAACTGTTTTGACCCTATGATATTTGTCATTGTGAAATTATAAGATGTTTAATTAACATCTCATGTGGCAACTATGATGCAATTTTTCATTTTCATTTTGACCTTTTAAAAATTAAAAAAAAGTTTGTCTACATACGTGAACTGAGCTTCTATTTACCTCTTTATTTGATTGATTTTTTATTGTATAAAAAATATTGATGTAGTTCTTTAAGGACAGTTTGTTTCTATGGCAGTAGAGGGTCTACATGGACTTGGGATGTCCAAGTCCATGTTTGGTTTGAAATTTTAGAATTTATGTTTGGGCATACCTTTAGTCCAAGCATCATTTAGACGACTTTTGAACGTCTCTGTTTAGACGACTTTTTTTCGAGAACCATAGCTTTTGATCGATTTCAATAACAACCTATGTCATAGTTATGCGATCGATCACATAGGTTTTTATGTGATTCTGGTTAAGCTATCGCATAAATTGCTACTTCTCGTTGCAGCTATCGCATAAGAGTGATACGGTTTAGAATCAATTTACCAAATTAAACTTAATTGATGTGGATTAATTTTCATTAATTAATTAAAACTAAATAAAAATAAAAGCTAACCAAAGTGAATTAAAGGTTATGAAATTTAATTATATAGAAATAATTTAATAATTAGACGTAGCTAATATAAAATGCTTTTTTAGAATATTAATATAAAATAAATAATAATTTATATTATTTATTTGAATTAGTTTTATTTAACTATTTATTCATATTGATAATGTAATAAAATTCATATTCCTACTCGTAATCACACCAAATACAGATTTAACATCTATTTTAATAAATATTTGATGTTATTCTCATGCACAACCAAACACATACATATTTTATTCTCAGCAATTTTATTTCGAGACATATCATTCTCAAGCATTATTTTCATAAATATCTAATGTCATTCTCATGCACAACCAAACACATACATCTTTTATTCTCAACAATTTTATTATCAGACATATCATTCTCAAGCATCTGCAAATCCTCATACCAAACTGTCCCTAAATTTAGTATAAATTAATTAAATTAATTAAAAGAAAGTGATCACATCATTAAGGCTATCCTCCCTTAGAAATGTTTGAATCTTCTCTTTCACATTGTTAAACTAAATAAGTAACATTATTTTTTAAAAAAAAGCTTGTTATTGTTGTTGGGTTTTGAAAAATTAATCTGGCATGCATAAACAAACGAATTTCGAGAATATATTCAAGGTTAGAACACTGAACAAAAACCATTTTTGTTTGACAGTTTAAAAAAAAAAAAAGACCAAACTTATTTTTATATGAAAAATGGTTAAATACTAGAATTTAAGACTATGCTGGGTACTAAAATAGCTCATCCAAACTCTAAACACTAAATACTAACCTCCAAATTTCAAACCCTCCTACAAATAAAGTAAATTTTTATGCTATATTATTGAAAAGAAAAGAAAAATTGGTCTTTTTTTCGAAACAATGTAATTTTATTTTACTTTTTTATTTATTTTTGGCCATTTATACTTATTTCCCTTCCAAAGATATATTTCCTATATGGGCTACTCGGGTCATGACTGGGCCGTTGGTGCACATATGGGCTTGAGCACATCAAACGGCTGGGCTACGATCCAAAATGCTTAGTGGCCCAATTCCGAGCCAATAAAATGCATTTAGTAATGAACTTTTTACATAATTTAGAATGAATATTGGTTAGTTATGTAAACCTCAATGCCTAAAAATATAATTTTATTTGAGTTAGATCATTAATTGAATTTTCCAAACAAATCAAATTTTTATAGAGATAAATCACCTTGACAAATAAATTTTTATATAATTTTACTTGACATTAACCTATAAAGTAAGATTTTCATCTCATAACATTATTATTATTATTATTTTTTTTTAACAAATGCAGTGCGGAAAATCCAACATGAATCTCTAGAAAAGTAATTAAAACATTTTTCCTTGCTGAACTCATGAGGATGACTCATCTGTTAAGGGGATGTTGTAGTTTCATCCGACGGTAAGAAAATAAGGTGGCGCATCAATTAACAAAACTGACTTTGACTCTTTGTCAAAATGTAGTTTGGTTGGAAGATTTTCCTCCTGCGAAACTCTGACTTTTTTAACAAAACTATAACGCCTAGTTGGGCTATTCTTAGGTTGGCTAATATTTTATCTATTTAGCTATGTTCAAATTGACCTACGTATCATTGTTTAATTCTACATTAGATTTTTTTATTAAAATATTATTTTGGTCCATTTGAAACTTATTTCATCTTGGTCGATGTACTTTCAATTCAAATTTAGTACTTGGACTTTCAATAAATCTTTAAATTAGTCTCAACTTTTATAATAATAATAAATAAATAAAAATTAGTCACATTGGTCTTAATTAACTAGCATTTTTGGAAAAATATTCACATTGTATCTTTTTAATTTTAATGATAATCATTACTTTTTATTTTACGAAATTCGATAAAAATAACCTCAAACTTACCATAAGAACTAATTATTAGATTCATTAAAAAGTAATTAGACAAATTTTAGATATTTGAAAGTAATGAACCAAAATGAAAATGAGTCAAAAATTTCAGAGACTAAAATGATAAGATAATCTAGATTTTTTTTTTCCTATTAAAATATTTTCTCCTTTTTTCTGCTATATCAATCCCGACTAATTCATTCCTTCCTCGTTTATCTTATATATTTTTAAAAAATATTAGAAAGAGCAAGCAAGAAAAAGAGAGTCGTCCCCGTTGAATTATTTCGAAGTCATTGAATTCTCTCTAGTTCGAAAATTTTCTCTATTTTTTTTTCTATCCAAAAAGGTGATCGAGACCAATTCAATGGACATCTTATTTTTGTATTAAGACAAGATGAGAAAGAGAGTCAAATCTTGAGGAACTCAAAGGTAGAATAGAATGAAGAACATTGGGATTGAATTGGCAAATCGCCAGCTCTAATGTCGGGAACTCACAGTCCGACAATTTCATAAGAAAGTGTGAAAAAAGATCCGACAATTGGTTACCAATATTTGATAATATTTTGTGTTCATGATTGATATGTTTGTTCCAAACTTTGAGTTGTCTCCCACTTTGTTTTCGGCTCCATATGTTTATTTTCCCACCATCTTAATCATACTTTAATTTTAATCTAATATTTATTGGAGAATGCAATTTTTTAAAATGATATAATATATATATATCGATTAACATTAAGTCCCCTCCTTTAATTTCAATTTGGAAGTTATTAGAAATCACATGCTTCTAATTTGTTTAGTTTGCAAATCATACCATGTAACAAATCATACCACATAAATTACATAGATATCGTGGGATTTTTTTGTACGTCGAGGGATGTAAGAATTTTTTACCTGTTTTTTTTTTTTAATTTATATTTTTGTCATTCTCATTTTAAACAAGTCCACAAAGTGTATAGTATCATTTGCTGAGCACGATGAGAAGGAGACAATTATAGTGCCCTCGTGCTCAGCGAAGGTTATGAATGGCTTTTCATAGGGGAAGAGACTTCTTGATCACGAGAGAGTAAAAAAAACATAAATTCCAAGAAGATGTCAAAAATCCTTACGCAACTTCTTTTACTACGACTCGTAGGAGAACTCTGAAAATAAAGATTGGGGGGAGGGGGGGTTCTATTATTGTTGTGGTTAGATAAGCATACCTACTTGCATGATGTAATAAGTCGTGTTATCGCAAAATATCTTGATAGCTTAACACCAAAATGTAGTTAGGGTGACATTTGTTGTGACTTCGTTAGACATTTTTCCCATTAGAATGACCAATTGGGCTTTTTGTTTGGACTAGACAATTTGGGTCATGTAGTAGTACTTTGGTCTCATTGAGGTCAACCACTAAACACATTTTTTTTTTTTTTTGATAACAACCACTAAACACATTGTCTCTCCTAAATTAAGGTAGCAAGTACATGATCTCATTCAAAGAGAGTATTTTTGTGTTAGATGCTTCTTCTCGATCTCATATTCGTCATACTACAACTCATTAAGTTGAGTGACTTATGATCACACACAATTGTGTTACAATTTATTTAGAAGCTACATAATTTTTATTTCTCATCTAATTGGATTATAACGTAATAACATGAATTGTCTGATATTACCTAATGTATCTCTTACGCTTTTGACCTAGTTTAATGAATGTGGATTACTTTTAATTTTTAAAAACTCCACTACAGTACGGAGGGGATGACGACAGAGTGGAAAGAAAACCCACCTGAATGATTTTTCAAAACTTTGTCTTCCGAACTTTTGCTTCTTTAGTTTATCACCTTGTCTTCTTTGTTATAAAAAAAAACCTCACCACAATGGACAATTAAAGTTTAAAGGTAAATAGCAGAAGCTCCTTGATTGACGATCATGGGATCCCATTGCACTTTCAACCCAACCACATAAGCTGTTCAAAAAAGTGGGGAAAGAAATAAACAAACTAAACATTCCAAATATATTAAAATAAGTCGAATAGCAAGCACGTGCATGCACGTGCCCAAGAAATTGATTTTTTTTTTTTTCTTTCCATAAAAGTTAAATAATGAAAAAGATGAAAGGAAAGGGTCTAGTCAAATAAAATAAATTAGTTAAGAAGAAAAAGATTCCTTAGTTTTATTTTCTTCTCTTTTTCTTTTGTTTTGACCACCGAATTACTCTATAGATGGAAAGCCACAAGAATTTCGTTTAATTACTTCACAAAACTTCTTATCCAAATTAGCTTTAAATCTTTAAAAAATATCTCTAGATTTTTCTTTTTCCATACTTGGAATGAATGGAAAAGGAAAAGGAAAAAAATGAATGAAATTTTTATTTATTTATTTGTGCTATTTGTTTTTTAGGGTGGAGTTACAAAATTACACTCTTAATAAGAGATGTCTCTCACCTCCAATATTAATTCTTCGTGATAAGAAGTTCGGTTTACCATTTTTAATAAAATTAGTATACTCATCTACCAATATTTATAAAAGAAAAGGAAGAAATAAGTCGGTATAAAATATAAATCGAACAAAATCTTAACGTGATAAAGAGCAAATAGAGACATAAATAAATTATTATTGTTTGAAGCAAGGTTGAGTGGTTTTACCCAACACAAATATAGTTGACATGATGTATGACTAGTGATTAAGAGATGACAAGTTGAATTAAAAAAAAAAAAAAAAAAAAAAAAAAAAAAAAAAAAAAAAAAAAAAAAAAAAATTAGTAGTCTTATTTGGTTCAAATTAAGAATTATTAAATGTAACCTAAATTCACGTATCAAAAACAAATTTGTGCAAAATAAGATCTATAGTTGTATAACATGAAATTATGTTGAGCTCATAATCATATTTATAATTCAACTAAAGGAAGCAAAATGTTTGAATCTTATTTTACTTCTCAGTTTCTTCATATTTTTGGTTGTTACACATTTCACTTATTGGTTAAACTTCTAAATATACTCAATTTAGTCATTCACTTTAAATCTTTTTATTATTTTTATTATAAAGTTTTAAGTCTCGTTTACTTCTCCTCAAACGTAATCGATCGTTATACACAATTTTAACTGTGAGTTTCACTTTCATTTTTATTGGAGTCGTTTAACGAAAATTGTCGACGTAATCAATCTGTGGGTCCTACGTCGTAATCTGCAATTCAATTTTGTCCCTTGATTACACCCAAAAGAGTGTTGATCAATTTGATTCTCATTGCAAATTATGTGGGATCCACTCTTTTTTGGGTTCTCTTCCATTATTTGTCATTTCTCTTTTTTCCTGGACATCCTTAACTCCACCCGTACGTTCTCACCTTCATTTTTTTTTTTTCATTCTCCAAGTTCCCTTAATTTTTGTACCATGTAAATAACATATTTTGTTTCTTTGGGTTAGTTGAGGATAAGTAATTGAAACAAAAGTGATAAAATAATCCTATTTCGTTTTATTAGAGACTATTAAGCATTACAAAAACAAACCTAAACGTAGATCTTCAAATAACTTTTAATAGTAGATGAGAGTGTGCAAAAGAATGAGATTTGCTAAAGTACTAGGATCATACAAAGAACAAGAGTATGCACGAGAGTCTGAACAAGATTCAAATGAAAGAGTATTATGGTAAACTTATCAAATTTAACATGCAAGTTAAACACCTCCCCTAAAAATCAGATTAAATCTTAAATAAACAACACAAAAGAAAAAACATATTGAGATTAAAGCTTTTTTTTAATTAGGATCGGTAAACCAGACCTTAAGTCATATCAAATTATCAAACATATTTTTATTTAAGGTTCAAGGAAATATAAAATAAAAGATATAGGAAAGTATATATTAAATGAAATGAATATAAAAGTTTATGAAGAAAGTAAAATTGATTAGATAAAAAATATATGAATAATTAATGGCAAACTCACATCCTTTACATTTTAATTGAAGAAGAGTTGTCCAAGCAATGGATTGTTGAATCCAAAAAGCCTTGCTCTGCTATGACCAAAAAGCATGAAGAAATAAACCCAATTCTTGATTTATATAAAGAAAAAGCATTTAGTTTTTTTTTTTTTTTTTTTTTTTTAGAAAATAAAAAAGCATTTAGTTTTAAAATGCTTTATCTGTTGCTGACTGACAAATAATGTGAATTATGGGACCCTTCTTAAATTTTTTTTTTTTTTTTTGGGGAAAAATCAATCTAGCATTTAATGAGTCAATTCTTTTTTTATCAATTCCAATATTTACTAGCTAGATTCTTATTTTAATTAATTTTAGAATCTTATAAGATTTCATTTTAAAACATTGTAATTGGTTACTCTAATTTTGAAGGATTTAATTCCTAAAAGAATTAAAGTGTAGATGGACTTAGAATTTACTTCATTTGTGAGAATGGAGGATATATTTAAATAACATATGCTCTTAACTTTTTTTTTTTCCTTCTTCTAAATGTATTTAATTAATGCAAAGATTTAACTCATGATGTCTTAGTTATAGACACAACCTTATGTCAATTTAACTAGTCTCGTTTGAGGGAGCTACCTTATCATAATAAGAGATTAAAAAAATATCTTCCTATATTTATTATTATTTATTTTAGAGATCGAACCTAAGACTTATTGAAATATTATAATATGAGTAATCTGAATTTAAACTTATGGTTAAGTTCAACTGTTCAAGTGAACATTGCTTAATCGTAATCGACATGTATTATTTCTTTGAGTACGAAGGTTCAAATTCGAATCCATATAATTAAAGTTGGTAGGTTCTGTTATGGGTGAAATCAGCATATAGGCCTATAGTGTTGGGCCCACCATACCCACACTCCATGGCCAACACCTCATCCAGATAGCCCTCAGCTCGGTCGACCCCTAGTTCGGCCCTTGGCTCAATTGACCCTCTACTCGGTCACACACACCTACCTACTCGACGCACGATGTCTCCTGACACACATCACCTATTAGGCGTACGGCGTCTCCTGACACACGTCACCTACTAAGCGTACAACGTCAACCATCGTCCACCTCTCCTATAAATATGGAGCTTCACCCTTCATTGAAGGTATGTGATATCAATACGCTTCGCTCTCACTCCTACCTATGCTTAGAACTCTCTCTCTAACTTAAGCATCAGAGTGGTGTGGGCCCAGTCTCACACCGGTGCAAGTTTCCTCTCTATCTTTGCCGGTCGGCTTCAGACCACACAACTTACTTGCTCGCCCGAAGCCCGCCGTCGAGGAGTCCAGATTCTTGCATCACCATGTTCAAATTAATTGAATTCGAATAAAATACCAACCAAACCTTTAATTATATATATATATATATAAAAAAAAAGGTATCTAAGCTTTAAAAAAATGCCAATTGTCTTCTTACGATGAAAAAAAACCAGTCGTCATAAAAATTAATCTAGAATTCAAATATCACGAGTCATTTAATAATCGATTTGATATAATTAATTTTTTTAAAAAAAGACCAATAGTCTTCCTTTTTAAAAACCAAATGTAATATAAAATATCCCATATAAAAAAAGAAATTAAGAAAGAGGTAAAAAGTTTCTATTTGCCAACAAGAGCATAACTCAACGACATTAACTCAACGACATGATCTATTGTCTAGTGACCATGAGTCAATCCCCCACCCAACATGTTGTTAAAAAAAAAATATATATTTTATGGATCCCACGTCAAAGCATTGTCTTATTTTTTGGAATTGAAAAATGTCGAAAAAATGGCATAAATAGAAGATAATTGAATAAAAAGGATTGCATTTAGTTTTACAAATTCAAACGAGAGAATATAAAGATGGTAAGGTATCCACTTTGAAATTCAATAAACAGAAATACTTTTTTCCATTCATTTATCTCAGTGGGTCTTAATCTTAATTCTTATCATCTTTTTTATTTACTTTTGATTTTTCTTCTCTCTTTTTTTGGGGTATTACCTAAATTTCAACTTTTAGTAAGCAATAAAATAGTATTCTTTTTATATTTGGATTGCAGTTTCCAAATAAATTTGGTAAACATAATATATTTTTTAAAAGACTATAATCTTGGGAAGATTTCGAGAAGGTGAGGTCAGTTTGACATCGATCTTTGAATCACGTTCGAAATCACACTCTGATCTCTTAAAGCGAAGGTTACTTGGGACACAACTGACTAAGCGGCCACTTTCAAAGCAGCGTCCAAGCAATCATGCGGTCGCCACTGCCACAGGTGTGCGTTGATCAATCGACGTTGTCCCAGGTGCTCAGTCTGACAAACGACGTTTGTCCCCTCATCATCATGAGAAGGACGACCGACCTCGACGTCACTTAACCACTATATAAGGAAACATCATCCTTCTTTATAGGTAAGGGTAAGGGAGAATCTCTACTCCTAGACGATCTACTCTCACAACTCTATTGCTTGGCTTTTCACGATTCTCTGACGGACTTAAATAGTATCGGAGCGTGTGTTGGGCCGAGCCCCACAACGGTGCAAATTTATTTTTGTCTCCTCTTTGCAGGTTCGCATCGGAGCGCTACTGGTTGAAGGTTCCGATCTGAGGAGAGGAGTCAGATTCTTGTGCCAACCATCATCATTTTAATTGACTTTTATTTTGATTTATTCCTCTCATAAATAAAAAATAGTGACTATGAAAGATGACCTAACTCAACTCTATGATGCCATTCCAAATAAAATATGGGATACACAAAATTTTTAAAAAGATAATGAGAGTCGGTCCTAAAACTTGTATATATTTTTTCAATTTCATAATGTTGTTAACAAATTTTAAAAAATGTACTATATAAAAATTAAACAATAAGCATGCAAGCAGCGACGACAAATGGAGAGGACAATTGCCTCTCCTAAATCATCTTAGATTTAAAAATTTCTATACAAATGTTAAGATTTTAATTCTTTTTTCCAAATTTGCTCATCCTAAATTATCATAATTAAAATATATATAAAGGACTCGTATACCTTAACTTGTGAAATTTGTTGGGGGTTAAAAAATCAGTGTGGATCCACTTATTCTCTCGCTTAAATTCTACCCACAGATTAAAGTACTAATTGATAACGTGAGCAATATTCAACTAGTTAACGAATATATTTTTTTATTAAAAGGTTGAATGTTGAAATGCTCAAACTCATATATTGGTGAACTAAAAAAGGTTGAACGTTGTTTTGTTTTTCTGTTTTCGTCGTCGTTTTAGATAAGTAAATTCAATTATACACGAACTAGAAATGTATTCTTTTTCTATGTAGATACGGGGAGTGAGTGGGCGAAAAATTCCCCGCAAACTAAACAGGGAAGTCCCCGTCCCAGCCCTGTTTGCTTCTTTATATATATATATATTGATGCAGAATTTTGGCATTCTCAGTGCCTCCGTGTATTCCGCCGCGCGCGGCTGCCAGCGGGTCCATGGAGTACCTGTCAGAGGAGGGGAAGGGTAAATTTGCACCGATGTGAGGCTAGGCCCACACGACTCCGATGCTTAAGTCATAAAGGTCTAAGCATAAGTAGGAGTGGTAAAGAGTTAAGGTAGAGTTACTCGAGATTTGTCGACCCCCTTCTCCTTGAACAAGAAGGGTATTTATAGTTGACGATGATGGAGAGTTCCCTATGCAGTTCGGTTGGCCCGTCATCATGTGAGTTCTCGAACCGGAGCGAGGAAGGTTTGGGCCGACTGGAGTCAATAATCCACGCGCTTTCTCATGATGAAGACAATCGTTGTCCCCCGATTTCCAAAGAAATTGGGGGCAGTTGTACCGTCGTCCCGTCAGATGAGTCAGGGTGTCTCGTCGATCACGTCTCACACTGATCGAGAGGCGGTAACTTAGCAGTGAATCTTTGAGTGAGCTGCTAAGTCCAGACCTTCGGAGGCCTGAAGTCAGCGCTCCAGGTTGTTGATTTGTCTGAAGTCGGACTCGTGGTCACCACGCCTTGAGGAAGTGAGACATGACGTCAGTGGCTGACCTCGGGCTCCCGTAACAAAATATATATATAAAAAGTTGTATTGTTTAATATCTTTGATAATTTCATACAATTATTTGATAGTTTGATAATTTGATACAAAATATTATATTGTTTTCTTAAGAAATTAAGTATTAAATAGAGATTTTCCATGAGGAGTTAACTATCATTTAATTTAATTGAGATTAAAAAAACTAAATTGAAAATAAATTTTAGTGGAGAACTTAAACCCCACCTAATTTAAAGTGTAATTTCGCAAGGACAAAAAAAATTAAATGGGAGCATGGAACTCATCTATGTTTCCGCCCACTCCGTGAACATCCTTAACACGAACATGTTTATGTGCCAAATTGTTTGCCTCATATATGCTAAATTTATTACAATTTCTTCTATAATTGGCGGCCTACATTTTTTACAATGTATATGGATAATTTGAGGTAATAATAATTTTTTTTTTCTTTCGGAGGTAACCAAAGTCTCATATTGACTAGATAAAGGAAGATGATGAATATATAAACTATTAGATTTAATTAGTACGAGACATTTTAGGTGAAACTAAAAGCAAAATTATGAGATGTTAAAGTAGGCAATATCATAACTTTGTAGAGATATGTGGAGTGTCAGTTGATTTAAATGTCGACAGAAATATCGAAGTCTCAATTTTGTAGAAATATCGATAAAATATCGATGTCGATAGATATTTCTGGAAGATTTTTAAAAATATTTTTTTAAAAAAAATGATTAAAATTAATAGATAAACATTTTACACTTTTAAATGAGTTAAAATACATTTATTATAATATTATATTCATGTTAGACTACATTTTGTTATTGTTTTTTTAATATTTCATCGATTTTGTACGGTATGATGGAAATGTCGATTCACCATTCATGTTGATGTCGAACCTATAGATATGTGGAAATATCGACATGTCGACTAAAATTTAAAACAGGTCCTAACATTTTTTTCATTCTATTTATGTAAAAATTGTTTAGCTCTCATTATTGTTATTTCTCGTGTAAAAAGTTTGGCACACTACATAAATATTAGTTGTACTTTTATCACATCATGCGTAGTTATAGATGAAGTAAAAGATAGCATACATATATTTTGATGATATAAATATGGGTGGTTGATAAAGAGAGGCCACATTATTACTATTTGCACCTAAGAAAAGAAACTTGAAGAGAAGAATATAATGTGATGTAGCAAAATTTAATGGACTTTAAAAAAGGAGCTATGGAAATTGAAAATTGAAATGAATGGTACTCTTAAAAAGGACCTTCAAATTATGGTAGAACTTAAAACTTTAAAGCATTAAAAAAGAAAAAAAAAATAAAGAAAGAAAAAGCAACTTCTTTCTTTATCTCGTTCATTAATTCGTTCAGTGTAAGCTATTATTATTATTTATCAAAAGTCATTTTCTTTTCAATTTTTTTTTTTATATTTAAAGGCAATATTGCATGCCAATTTCAAGCATTATTGATTTTTTTTTCATAATCTTTCACCTCTTTTCACAACAACAGCATTGCTACTCTTTTCAATCTTACTATTATTACATATAAATGACATCATTGTGTTTCAACATGCATCAAACTTAACTTTGGGGTCAAACATTCATCCACTTTCTTTGCTTGTCAAGGTAAACTAGGGTTTAGGTCTCGGATTTCAATCGAAACAATCTACGAAGTAATTTTAATACTTAATTTAAACGATGATATCAATTTTGATGTTACTGATGATTTGTAAAGGATAAGGATGAGTATACACTTGAAATTATATTATTATTATTCACAAACTAGTTGTATTTGAGAAGAAATTCATTCTAAATATTTTTTATTCAAACAAACGTTTTTATCTGTCAATTTTGAGCATAACTCCCTGTTGTGATATATATACCTCTTTATGGAATGTAAGTTTAAATCTCGATTAATCATTCTTTTGCAAAAAGCTAAATTTAATAAATATATATTTATATATCAATGAAATGAAATTGGAAGCAAGGTGTTAAACAAATCAATTTACGTTAATTTTTGGATCTCTCCACATTTATATAATTATATGATATTGTCCACTGATCTAAACATATAAACTCTTATAGTTCTAATTTTGGTCTCACTTTATACCAATGAGGAAAACTACCCACCCTTATATATATGCATAATCTTCATTTTTTTTTTTAGCTAATGTTAGACTTTGATCGCATTCCAAACACCATCCAAAACTCATCTACGTATTATTGTAACACCTGCGAGGTTGGCCGCCTATCCTAGACCTTTTCCATTTTCAAGAAAATCTCGGGCTCGATCTGATTTGGTATCAAGGTGATAGTGGTTTAGTATTTGACACTTTTTTAAAATGGATGGGTCTATTAAACCTAAAATTGAAAGGAAGGTGTATAAGACAAATTTTATATTAAATATGATGTACCAACACAAAATTGAAAATTTAATGCGATAATCATTTGATTTTTTATTTTTGAAAATTAAGTTTTGTAAACACCACTCTAAAAAATGAGGTTGTTTGTTTTGTTATCTTATTTTAATTTTTTTATCATTGTTTTCAAAATTCGAGTTTAGTTTTGAAAAATAAAAATAATAATTTTTTTAATCTAATTGAGAATTCAAATGTTTATTAAAAAAAGATATATACGATAAGAAATGATAAGAAACAAACACAATTTTCAAAATCAAAGAATTATAGGAGTGAAAAATAATAAATAATAGGAACGTGGGCATAAATATGCTGAGGAAGAGTTTAGAGTTCGAATATCCAACTACATATGTCTCACTAAAAAAACAGTAAAATTAATTAATTAAACACTTGAATATGAAAAAATAAGAAATAATAAGGACGAGCGTTGAAAATGAATAATTAGTGTTTCAAAAAAAAAAAAAAAAAAAAATGAATAATTAGTTGGAGACTAGTATAAAAGTAGAGTTCGGAATGGATGTCACGAGGCTGAAGCGAAAACAAAGAAGCTTACGGCGGGAAAAAGAAACAGAGCACAGAACGCAAAGCAAACCTTCCCAAAAGTAATCTCTCCCTTTCTCTCTTCCATTTTATACACATTCAATTTCCAAAAACCTTCAGCAAATTCCAGATTCTCTCTGCTTCGCTTCCTTTCTTCGTTCCGGAGCGATTTTGATGCAGAATTTTACCGGAGGAAGGAGGCGGAACTCGGAAGATTAAGCTTCTGCGGACTGCACTAACATTTTGAATCTGTTCAATTCAATCTTCTGATCTCGAGTTCAGTGACTGGATCCGTTGCAGGTACGTGTTGTTCATCTTCTTCTTCCAGCATTTTCTTCATCATCGGAGTTAGTTTAGCTGTTTAACCTTTGATTTCTGATAATTTTAAGATTTATAATTGTTCTCTCTGAAATGTATGTGTATTCGGATTGAGTGCGAATGTGTTGTGGTTTGGTTAAGATCTTCTCTGCCTCGAATGGATCGTTTAGTATTTGCGATTGAAGTTTTGATTTCTGAATCGTGTATTTGAAATTGAATCGGAAACTAATGCGTACTGGTGCTAACTTACATTTCTTCGCCTAGTCGGTTTCCTTTGTGAGAAATTTAGTTATTCTTTTTGTTTCTTTCTTTTCTCTCCGTTGCCGGCCAACGAATAGGTTCTTCGATAGTTCTTCGTGTTCATTCTGAAGAAAGAATAGGTTCTACAGCGATCGGATCTATGTTTATCAGAATCAGATTACGGTATATAGTCACAGTTCGTAAGAAATTCTTATTCTGAAATCTGTTAAAATCTGTTACAATCGCATTTCTGGAGTCGAATTTGATCGAGAAAAATCATTTGAAGTAAAGCAATGGCATCCGCTGGCAATTAAACTGATGGACGAAGAATCATTTTGCTTCAAATTTGGTCTTCTGCAGTGCAAAGCACTTTTTCCCTGCCTGTGTACAGTAGTGTGTAGCGAAACTTGGTCTAGAATCCTAGAGCCGAGCCCACACAGATGCAATTACCAAGCTGACAGTTAAGTATCAATGGTTATTTTATTATAGGTCGTAATTTAAGTTCAATCTAGGGGTATAATCGTCATAGAAGGAGTTTGGTAGAAGTTATTCCCCTGCAACGGACTTACACTCCAAGAAATAGTCTCTTTTGTGCCCTTTGCCCAAAACTTGATGATGATTGATGCTTCGCACGTATCCCGACGAACCAGCTTTTCTGGAATATGGAGTTGAAATTTCGCTCGGTTGTTGGCTGATGGCCGAATGGCGCATGTGATGCCGTGCCGGGCGGAAGGGGTTCTGATATTTATTTATTAGTTTCTATTTAGAGATGGGTATGGCAGCAGCACAGGATCTCTGTTGAAACTTGGAATTGACTCAAAACCGTCTAACCTGCATTTGATCCATCACAAACTGCTACATAGATTCAAGGCTAAGCTATGAAAACTATGCCTCAATTTTGTCATTTGTTTGGAAAATAACTTGTTTCTTTCAAAAATTGTAATATTCGCCATAACCTTAATTTTAAAAAATATCTAGTAGAAATTTGTTAGAGTTTTGGATGAAAATCGACATGATGTGACTAGAACGCATGACTGGATTAAATTTGAAAGAACTACATTCAAACTTTCTTTCATCCATTTATGACAACAACTTTTGAAAAGATAATTTTGAAATAAATGACAAAAATTATAATTTAGCCTAGATTTAACATGAATTCGCAACAGATTTAAAAAGAGAAAGCAAAAGATGTAGGATATGTACTAGACTGATTTTGAAATACTTTTGTATTAATTTTGAAATATGTTTTTAATCAATTTTTTTTTTTTTTTTTTTATAACATGTTAGAATCTAACATAGAACCTCATAGTCACTGGTTTATAAATATATCAATTGAATTATGCTTTTGTTGGTTATGCCTTTAATCCTTTAAAATATTATTATTAATATAAAATCAAATATTAAAATAATTTGTATGATTAAATATATGTTTCAAGTCATTCAAATATGAAAGAGTGATTTGACAATTTAAAATAACTCTTGACCATGTCACAGTGCAACTAGGCAGTAATAAGTTATTTTCTCTCAACCATGTCATAGTGCAATTAAGGCAGTATTAAGTTTACTTCTTAACTACTATTCCGATATGAAATTGTAATTTTCAGTTTTTAACCCACATATCCAATTTTAGTTTTTACACTTAGTCATTGAGATTTCTTACCGCACCGCCTCCAACTCTTTGTAATTGCTTCAGGGGAGAAGCAGGACTAAAAACCCAGTTTGATTATACTATACGAGTATGGACGAAATGTAGTCTGACTTAAGTAGACATGGAGACTAGCGGCGGAGGAAGCTCCGATGAGGATCGCCGCATATTCAAGGCTGATACATGGTGTAGCCAATTTCGCAATTGGTCGAATCCTTGGATGGCAAGATATATCTACGCTTTGATGTTTCTAATTGCGAATTTGTTGGCATGGGCTGTCCGGGATTATGGCCGTGGCGCCTTGACGGAGATGGAAAGTAAGATTACTTTCTTCCTAACCATTTTTTGATTATAAAACTCTGATACGTGTTCATGTCCTTCTGGCTGATACTACAATTTCCCAACTGTATCTCCTTGTGATCATGTCCATTTAATGAAACACGTTTCTTTCAGATTTCATTTAGTGGCATTTTCCTCTATGAACCTGTTAAAGAGTAGTTCGGGGAGGGAAATGATCGTTTGTTTGATTGCCATCTTATATTATTATCACTGCTGTCACTTTATTCACTGTGAAATTGATGATATGTGCATTAGTTTTCTGCATAATATTTGCATTTATAGACATATATGGGAAGCATTAGAAAAAAACAGAAATCTTCTTGACCTTTCTTTGATAACCATTTCATTTTTCTCTGTTTTTTAAATTTATATTGATTTCCTTCTCATTTCCTTACAATACAATGGTTTTCTCAATATTTGAATTCTTAGTTCAACTCTAAAAACAAAACTCAGTTTATAAAATCTACTTTTTATCAAAGAAATTCATGGATGAAAGTCGTGTTTGTAAGCTTATTTTTCAAAAATACAAAACTAAATTGTTATCAGACCTTAATATTCAGCCTTTGGATTAGAGAAGGCAATGCATTGCTTTTCAAAAATTTATACATAGCATCATCTTCATCTGAACAGTCTTTTTCAACTATTTTCTACAATTGTGGAAATCTAACACGTGTTGAGAATGGTCATTAGGATTAAAAGGATGTCACGGGGCGCGTGATTGTCTAGGTGCGGAAGGAGTTCTTCGTGTAAGCTTGGGTTGCTTTGTATCCTTCAGATAATTGAGTTCGTTACAGAATATTGCAACTTCACTGAGTCAGCTCTGTTTTTGAGTTATAGTTTAATTTCAAGGTAGTAGTCCTTAACATCTATTTTAGATATTTTATTTCACCATGTTTCTTTCTACAACTGGCACCTCAAAGATGCGAGGACACAGAAGTAATTGGCATTCTGGATGGTGGTCTGCTAAGATTATCTTATGGATTGCCTTCACAATCATTCCCTTTGTCCTTCCTGCCACTATTATTCGGCTATATGGTTAGTCCCGTGCTAGAATATTGATATAATTAAATCTACCGTAACCCATTAGCTTAAGCTTTTAGGTTGATTGTGATTTAACATCCGACCCCTACCCCAATCCCAAAAAAGAGTTTAAAACTTTAAAGTAACTAATTTTTTTTTTCTGATGCATATTTTTGCAGGGGACATTGCACATTTTGGTGCCGGGTACTTCCTTTTTCATCCATGTATATTACTTCAAAGTTTACCCAAACTTTCAAACTGGTGTAATTGATTTTGAATTTAACTAGAAGATTTCGATTGCTTGAACATAACGTTTAAAGTATTTACCATTTTCAGGGTCTTTCTCCTGATTCAGCTTGTAAGCGTGATAAGCTTTATAACATGGTTGAATGATTGTTGTCAGTCCGACAAGCCTGCAGACAGATGGTTAGCTACCTTTACCTCATTCATTGTATACCAATTCCTCTTACTTCTTCAGACCAAATTTACTGTACAGTTTTTGATTTAGCTCGGCAAGATTTTACCTTTTGCAGGTGAAAATAAAAACGAATTATATATATTTTGAAAAAGAAGAAGAATAATATTGAAAATTTAATTGAAGAAACGTTCTGACAGTGAAAGTTTGAAATAAAACAAGCATTAAATCTTTACATTTTGACAAAAATATTCGACTTTTTGGGGGATACTTTCGTTTTTCTGTCCCTGTCACTTGGCAGGCACAGCAATATCAGATTTGCCTCTTCTTGCCTGAACTTATGTCTTGTGTTATTATAACCAATACTGATCTATTGAAGATTCAATACATATGAGAAATGATAAAGATTCAATGCATATATAACACTTTCACTTTTCTAAATGTGGGGTAATTTTCTTGCAGTCAAATACATATCATGTTACTTGCAACAACTTCATATGTGATCTGTTTAGTGGGAATCATTTCGATGTACATTTGGTATGTGCCTCAACCGACTTGTCTTCTCAACATCTTTTTCATTACGTGGACACTGGTACTACTCCAACTCATGACCAGTGTTTCTCTCCATCCAAAAGTAAGTTCGAATCTCAAATTTACATATATCCGTTATTAGACTTATTAGGGTCTGTTTTGAATAACTTTTTAAGTGCTTAAAAATGATTTGGTGTATGACTTCTAACTAAGACCACAACAGGTAAATGCTGGCATTTTGACTCCAGGTCTGATGGGACTATATATAGTATTTATCTGCTGGTGTGCCATTAGGAGGTATGATCATCTTCTTTTATCCCCATCTCTCATAGTGATCATTAGTGTCAGTTTAGTAGTTTTGTTTAGTTGTTTAGTTGAATGTATGCCCTTTAAGACAAATGTATAATACTTTAACTAGTTGAGCTAAGTCAATTTGAGCATAGCTCAGTGGATAAACACTAATTATCATCTTAAAGGTCGATGGTTCGATCTCCTAGCCTGCAGTTATTGAACTACAATGAAAACTAGTTGAGCTAGCTCTAATGGACAAATAATTGGAATTCATTAACATTTTTATATTGAGTTTGAAATAACTTTTGAAAGTCGTGTTTTTAAGTGAAGAGAACTAATAAACTGCTCCCTTAAAACACTCTAGGATGTTATTTTTTAGGGGTACAAACTACAAAATCGTACAAATTCATAGTTAATTTTCTCAAAGTAAACCACTTAGTAAAGGAGGAGTTATATACGTTGTTCGCCTATTAAGGTGATACTCGTGCTGGATTCAAAACGTCGTGAGACAGTTTGGTCCATATCTAGTGTGGTAGCGAGGAGCCTATCTTGATATTGAAAAGCAAGTGCAAGGCGACATCATGCCTTCATCATCTTTAAGCCAAAGTCAGCTTTGGATTTCATTTTAGGAGAAAAAATGGGGATTCTCAAAACTAATTCCTGTAGTTGATAAACTTTTTTATTTTTTTGCAATGGTATTTAATTTATGTGGGGTAGAGTGGGGATTAAACCCTGACTTCTTAGTCAATGACACAATTTTATGTCAATTGAGTTATGCTCGATTTGATATGTTAGTCACCTTCAAAGTTAAAAGCACATTTGAAATAAACAAATATTTGTTCTGCAAACTTTATATGTTTATTTTTTTGTAAAGATATTTTAATTAATGCGGGGATTAAACTCATGACCTCTTAGTCAAGGACACAACCTTATGTTAATTGAGTTGTGCTCGATTTGGCCAAACTTGATATGTTACCCGATATATTTCTTTTCAAAAAAAAAAAAAAAACCTCATTTATCGAAATATTGTTTATTAATTATGTTATGCTTGCTATTTTGGGAATGCTTCTTAACTTGGACAATGAAATTGCAGTGAACCAGGAGGAGGAAAGTGTGTCAGAAATGCTGAGACTTCAACCAAAACCGACTGGCTTACCATTATAGTAAGTTTTTTTTTTAGTTTTTTTCATTTTCCTTCAATCAATTTCAAGATCTAGTTACTTCTGAAATGCATTATTACAGAAGCAATAATAGCATATAAAATAAGGGTCTGTTTGTAAATTACTTTTAAAATACTTTAATTTTCCAAGATTAAATTATATTCTTGATTTGGTCTAAAACTTTGTTTGAAATGCCACACTAATCCTTAACATTAATTTAGTGCGATATATCTCTACTTTATTTACTAATGATTTCATAAGTGGTCCAAGTACTAAATTTAAAATTAAAAGCAAAAAAACAGAAAATTATTTTGAATATAGTTTACAATTTTTTCTTTCTTTCTATATTTATGATATGATTCCATTTTTCTCCAACTCTTACACAAGTTACAACAATCATAACGCGTGTGACAGAGCTTTATCGTTGCTGTACTCGCAATGGTTATAGCAACATTCTCCACTGGAATAGACTCCAAATGCTTCCAGGTGCGTTCTGCACTCTCAAAAAGCTTTATTTCATTATCATTATTCCCACAAAAAAAAAAAAAATGAAAAATGAAAAAATATATTTATTTTTTTTACCAAAGTTTTGAGTATAGTTTCCATTTTTTTAAGTATAGTTTCCATTTCTTCTTTTAAGTTTCATAATATTACATTTTTATCCGTTATTTTTTGGTTTAGTTTTTACTTAATCCCTAAATTTTAAAATATTACACTACCTTTGGATTTTGAGTGTAGTTTCTCTTTGGTTCTAGTTTTGAAATCTAGGGACACAATAAAAATTAAATTTGAAACCCTTAGTGGTCACCTACTTAGAAATTAATTTTCTACAAGTTTTTTTGGCAGTCAAATGTTGTAGGGTCAAGCAGTCTGCCATGTGAGATTAGTCGAGCTCCGCGTAAACGGACCGAAGACTCCCGAATAAAAAAAAATAAAAAAAAACTTGAAACTCAAGGGTAAAATAAAAATGTAACCATTAGAAATTTAGGGATTAAATGGAAACTAAACTCAATATTTATGAACCAAATAGAAACTAGGTTTAAAACTTGGGGATGGAAAAGAATTTTTTTCAAAAAAAAAAAATGTTAATTGATAAAATGTGCAGTTCAGGAAGGATGACAAACAGGAGGAGGAAGATGATGTCCCCTATGGCTATGGATTTTTCCACTTGGTATTCGCCACCGGAGCAATGTACTTTGCAATGCTTTTGATTGGTTGGAATACACATCATCCCATTCGAAAGTACGTTTCCTCCACTCCAACTTTTTTTTTTCCATTAATTCAGGGATTTTTTTTTTTTTATAAAAAGAATATATTGTATATTTTAATATAACATTTTTTTAAAATATATTACTTTTGAATAAAATTCTTAGTTTTATTAAAATACAACCACATCTATTCATTGATTTATATGCACGAATATAAAAATCTAAAAAAATAATCTAAAGTTAGGCACTTTAAAAAGTATTTTAAAGTGCCAGTGGTAGAGGGAAGAAGAAATATATAGAGGGCAATTGTCTCCCTTCAGTTTTTACCTAAAGAAAAAAAATTATATGAGTTTTTTTTTAATATATATGAACTTAAATTTTATAATATATATGTAAATTAGAAGGTAAACTTTGTCAAAGGAAAATATTTATTTTTTATTATTTAATTTATATTTTTTTTGACGTGGGAAGAGGATTCAAATTTAAGACCTCTTACTCATAGTTCATATTTTATACCGATTGAGTTATATTCATGTTGTCAGAAAAATATTTACTTTGTTATGTATAAAGTGTTTACCAACCAAGTTTTAGGGCATGTTTAAGAGTGATTGTTTAGTTATTGATTTTAAAAGAAGAGATTTAATTACAATTGATTTTATAAAATTGATTTCTATATAATCATTTTAATGTTTGGATTGAAGTGATTTTTATATGATTAGAAGCGATTTTAAATTTTTAATGTTTGGTTTGTTTCAAAAGTGATTTTAAAATTACTAAATTCCTAAAATTATAATTTAAAATGTATTGATATATATAAGATTTATATTAATTTATAAAATTATTAACTACGTAAATATAATGTTTAAAAAAACTACCAAAATATATAATCAGAAATTTTAAAATATTTATCAAATTGTTTTTATTTTTTTAAAAAAAATAATTTACCAAAGATTTAAATATATATATATATATATATATATATATTGCAAAATTGAAAAAAAATAAATAAAAAAACAAGAATGCCTTGTCTCGGAATCAAACTTGAGTTTAAAGAGAAATAGCTTGAAATGTTTACCAACAAATCAAACAATATATTCTGCTCAAAAAGTACATAAGTATAGATATATATAATAAGTTTCGTATTTTTAATTTAAATTAATAACAATTTAAAAATAAATTTCTCACAATCACTCACTCAAAATCACCTCCTATGTGATTGACTCGAATCACTCAAAGTGATTTTGAATTATTCAAAAATCACTAATTAATTTTTGCCAAACATAATAATTTTGAAATAGTAGTGATTGTGGGCATAGAAAAGTGATTTTGAACCTTCCAAAATCACTCCCAAACATGCCTTTAGTCTAACTTTTAAAATTTTAATATAGTTATAGAAAACATAAAATATAAACTATCATTATTAGGAATAGATTTTCAAAATGCACATAACTGAGCGATAGTTGGTATATATTCTTTTCTTTTGAGATGGGAAAACAAAAAATTAGGTATAAATTTAGGTTTGAAGTTTTAAAATTCTATATAAAAAAAATAAAAATGTTAAAGAAAAATAACAATAAAACCTATACATAATCCACTAAGTCTTGCCTACTTCATTTAATGCCAACCAAATCTTGCTGCTTTTATAACTAGCAATTCCCTTACATCTTTTTTATCTTTGTTTCCGTTATTAAAACACACCAGCTTTAGAATGCCACCAAGTGTTGCCTCTTTGACTACTCCTGAACTTTAGTCTCCACTTAATAATTCTTTCTTTAAATAGACAAATAAACGCCAACTCAAAAATTCCTACACGGACCTTTTTTAGAATCGACATCGACTCAGATTCCAACTAAACCCATTAATCAATGCTATAATTCAGGATTTTATATTATGGTTTGTTTATTTTGATTTTTGAAGAATAATAAGGGATCAAAACTTAAGTTGATTTGATTTCGTTTGATGGTCGCTTTTGAACTCTGCAGGTGGACTATTGACGTTGGATGGACAAGCACTTGGGTTAGGATTGTCAATGAATGGCTTGCTGTTTGTGTTTACTGTAAGTTTTTTTGTTTTCTTTTTCAAAAATTGGTTTTTGCAATTACATTTTTCTAAACAAAAATTGATTGATTATCTTTGGTTTTTAGTTTTTGAAAAGGGTGTTTTTTTCTCAAAATTTCTTAACTTGGTTTTCATTTTTCTTAAAAAAAATATTTTAATCATTTGAATTCTTAATCAAATTCTAAGAAAAAAACAAGTTTTCAAAAATTTTAGCTTGGATTTTAAAGATATTGGTAAAAAATTAGATAATAAAACAAAAAAATTTATAAGTAAAAGTAGTGGTTTTTCAAAAATCAAAAAGTTATGAAACCGACATCTGTTGTTTGTTTTCAAAATTTGAAAATTGTAAGTAATTGTTTCAAATTTTTACAATTCACGAATAATGCTCCTAATAAGTAATAACTTCCTTTGACTTGCCTCTCTCTTCAAATTTTCTCTTCCTTACATATCTTTTTTCTAAACAAAATCCCACTTTAATATTATTTTTTTTAGGGTTGGTTGCACAAATAGCAATCAGGCCCAAACTAATTGCAAATTTAGCAAACTTTAAAATGTTTTGCAAATATCGCAAAAAAACTCGTTTCTATCACTGATAGACTTTATTCTATCAGTGATAGACTATTATCACTGACAAAAATCTATAAAAAGTTGAGGTGATCAGCGATAGACTTCTATCAGTCATAAGATATCAGCGATAGAAATTGCTATATCCGCAAAATTTTTAAAAACATGCTATATTTGCAAACAATAAGTCTTAAATTGTCATTTACTACAATTTTCCTTTTTTTTATTACTTCTCTAGTATTTTCTTTATATATATATATATATATATAGTTAATGAGAAGTTTAAAATATATTATTAAATCGAAACTACAGCTATTTTGATAACTATTTCATTTTTAATTTTCTGTTTTTAAAATTTAAGGTTATTTTTTCCTAATTTCTTTACTATGAATTATACTTTTCTTAGATAAACATTTGAATTCTTAGTCAAATTTCAAAAACAAGTTATTTTTTTTAGTTTTCAAAATTGACTTGATTTTTATAAATATTGGTAGAAACTAGATATCAAAACAAAGAAAATTATAGGTGGATGTAGTGTTTATAGATTTAATTTTTAAAAATCAAAAACTGAAAACCAAATGGTTATCAAACGAAACCTACAATAAAAATTATCTATACAAATTTTGGTTCTCGTTGAAAAACAAAACAGCAAACAAATATCTTTATCTAACATTAACATGTCTTAATTTTCTATATTTCAAAAACCAAAAATAAAAGTAATTATAATATATTTTTTGGTTATTAAAAAAAAACCAAAACTAATTATTGATAAATCATTTTGTTTTCAATTTAAGATTTCAAAATATATTTTATATATAATTAACTAATTAACTAATTGTTTTGATTTTATAAACCAAAACTTTTGAATATATTCTAAAAGTGAATGATCTCTGTTTTGGCAGTATGGATGCTGGTGGCTCCAGTGATATGGAAAAACAGGCAGATGGTAGTAGGAGCTGTATGAAATTAAACAACACTAACCCCTCAATTTACATTCATTCCTTCCTTTGCTGCTGCTGATGCCATTCTGGAGCGACTGCAAATTTCAAAACATGTAATTTCCAAATGCCTATTTTTATTTAGTTTTGTTGATTATTAGATTTCTTCGCCGAAAAAGAAAAGAAAAATTGTAGTCTTCCCCCATCTGTATATCCATAGCTTATTAAGCTTATAAACCTTCAGGATATTATAAAGTTAGAAGATTCAAATGAAATGCTTTGTATGAATACTGATTGATTAATACCTAAATCCAGAGCTTACTAACTTCATGATCAAATTATTATAAAGTTAGAAGAAGATTCTCAAAGCTTACCATTGTAAGATGTTCATCTTTGCTCATGTAAATAATAAATATACAAGAATTAAACAATATGCCTGGAAAACTAAGTACTGCCATTTAAAATCATTTTGCTCAGATAAATATATGCAATATTTAGACAATGTGCCTATAAAATAAAGTGTTGGCATCTAAAATCATTTTGCTTATAGTTTATAGGTAAAATATGTCTTAAAAAAAAAGGTTAAAATACCACTTTGGTACTTTGGGTTCATTTCCGTCCATCTACTTTCAAATGTCCAACTTTAGCCCCTATCCTATACTTTCAATAAGGCTTAAAATTAGTTCCTAATATTAGTTTTAAATTAATTTTTATCAAAATTGGCTAAATAATAATAATGATTTTCATGTCACTACTTAGACTAAATTTCGACATTTGAATGTACATGGACTAAACTGAAATGAAACTCGAAATAAAAAAACCAAAATGATATTTTAACTAAATATTTTGAAATGATTCAAGTAAGAGAAAGATCATACATGTTTTTTAACAGCCTTAGTATACAAACAGAGTCAGTTCACTGAGCCGTCGCTGCAAAAGCCTGCAATTTGATCTGTCTGCTACAATTTCTTCCAGACAACAATATAATAATATCTCACAACAATGAACAAATTATGTAATTGACAACAACAAAAAAAGAGTGAAAGAAAATTACAAACAAAAAAAATAAAAATTATACAATTTGAGAGAAAAAGGTAAATAAACGCACAAATAACCCGATGGAAACTCTTTACTAACACCTAAAAATCACCACCGTGGCCTAGAAAAATAATCTATGCCTCCATTTCTGACTCCTCTTTCTCTCTTAAGATCTCCCCCCCTCGGACATTCAATCAAACAAAATGTACAGTGCCAATCAGAGAATTTGACTTTTTTTTTTTTTTTTATCTCACTGATAAAACGAATCAGATTAATAAGAGCATTGCAAAACTTTATCACCGAGGGATTTGATGGTGAGCAATAAGACAATGATAGGGCTCTATTCCATTCTCTCACTAGCCAAATGGGTTACCTCCGGTGGACGAGAAGGGGTTCGGAGTAGCGGGTGCCGAGAATCTACCAGCTGTTTGCTGCTGACCCATATCTGTGTACCCATGAGCCCCATGAGCGGCTCCCTCGTTTCCATAGTTGCTGAGTCCAGGATGCCTGAAATAAAGTTTAATGCCTCGTAAGGTAAAAACTCATTGTCCATATCAAAATTGTTCGGAAACCATTAAAATGTGATCACTTAGATTCTGTTTGATAACAATTTCACTTTTAGTTGTCTGTTCTTGAAAATTCTGCTTATTTCCTCCAAAAAAAAAATTACCATGATTTTCATCTTTCTTAAGAAAAGATTTGAATTCTTAGCCAAATTCCAAAAACATAAACAAGATTTTGAAAACTAAAGCTCCGTTTGATAACCATTTGATTTTTTGTTTTTGAAAGTTATGCTTGTTTTCCCACCATTTCCTTACGATGGCCTTCATTTTTCTCAAGTAGACATTTAAATTCTTAGCCAAATTCTGAAAACCAAAACAAGTTTTTTTTAGAAGGGAAACAATTTCATTGATGAATGAAATGATGGAGGGTAAACTCCGGGCACCAATAGGTGAATTACATAAAAAATTTAGAAACAAGTTTTAAGAAACTGCTTTTTTTAGTTTTCAAAATTTGACTTGAATTTTGAAAACACTTGTAAAATGTATATAACAAAACAAAGGGACCCATTGGTGAAAGTAGCATTTATAGGCTTAATTTTTAAAAACTCAAATGGTTATCAAACTACATTTTTTTAGTTTTCAAAATTTGACTTGGATTGTGAAAATATTTGTAAAAAGTAGATAACAAAACAAAGAAACTCCAATGAGGAACTAGTGTTAAGCTTAATTTTCAAAAACCAAAAACCAAATGGTTTCAAACGGGTCCAAACATCTAAAGTCTTCAATAAAAATATTATGTTTTTTTTTCACAAGCAATAGATTTTCCAGCACACATAAATTATGAGAGAACACATTATTGTTACCTGTAAGGTTGTACATTGTTGGCTACTTGCTGTCCCATGTAAGGCGGCCCTGAGATATCGAAGCAAAATTTTAGCACATCAAACATTGTATAAGTTAAATGCGTGGCTGCATGGTGAGATCTTTTGTATATGTTAAAAGGATGGGGATCATTTTACTTGAAGGCATTGTAGATGGATATGGCCCCTGGGGAGGCAACTGCGATAAATTAGATGGTGGCTGGTGTGGCATCCATGTTGACGTGGGATTACCGTAGCCGGGATTACGTATTAAATTTGATGCAGGTTGCCCGCTTGGTAAAGCATTTTGCAACGGTGCCATGGAAGGAAACTGCATAGAAAGTGAATGTGTTTAGAGGATCGTTTAAAATTGTTGACGGAATTTAGATACATTATATCGATGTATTTTAAATCAGTTGTGACATGACAACCAACCTTAAAAATTACAAAGGCCAAATGTCAAAAGACACCAACATACCTGAGATTGTTCGCTGCCAAGATCGAACGGATTTGTAGATGTTGATGATTGTGGAAAACTTGGCACGGGCTGTAGAAGTGAATGAAAGTTCACCCATATCAAATGTTAGCGGAAATCTTTGTGAAAATACCCAAACAACAAACTTAATAGTTTCAGGCAGAAAAAATACCATTGCAGAATGATATGGCATTGCATATACCATGGGGCGTTGCGGAACAGTATGCCACCCTGGAACTGGTGCAGGGTAGGATGAGTAATTAAAAGCAAAAAGATCCTGCAGATGATTGGAAAATTGTCAATTGTAATAAAATGCAGGGAGATCAACACAAACCAAAGATAATTACTTAATGGGACACCAAAGCGAAGGGGAGAAAAGTAATTACGGCTGGCAGTTCTTTTCTCCCGCTTGGCGTTACTTCGGGTGCAGAAGTTTGTGGTACACCAGAAGCTATCCCCTGCGCAGGACTTGAAAAATCTTGGGGTGCATGTGAAGCATTCCATGGCTACCAGAAATCCCCAGCAAAAACGAGATGAATAAAGTTTGTTGTAAACAATATACCATCAAAAATAGAAAGGCAAGTCTACAACAAACGAAGCACCTGATTGTTGGATGGAAATTGTTGACCCACAGGCTGAGAATTACCACCCGGAAATAAAGAATGTGTCTGTGACTGCATGTTAGACCATTGCCCTAACCAGAAAACAGGAAAAGCATTTTCAGCAATATGGACTAATTACATTACATTAGTATAAATCGAGAGTGAGCTGCTGAAGCACCTGATGGAGGAAATGTTGACAAGCCAGCCCCCGGTGCAGGTGAAGGTGCCCCGCCAGCAAAGGGAGGAGGCATCTGGGTGTTCCCTCCTGATCCGAAAGAGGGATCGAAACCAGTTGGTAACATCGTCATGTTGCCAACCGGTGCAGTAGGTACAGCTCCAGCAGCACCATGTGATCCTGAAACTGACAATTGGGAAAGTACAGACTCGAATGCACCAACATTAGCAGGAGCGGGAGGCGCCTGAGGGGCAACATCAAATGAGGCCCAATTGTTGTTGCTATTAGAGTTCACTGTGTGTGTTACAGTTTGAGGGGCAGAACTTTGTGGTGGCTGTGGAACTGCTGAAGTAATAGGTTCTGGCTCTGCGTCAAAATCAATTAAACTTCCAGAAGGTTCCAATTTAGTTTCCACAACATTCTCACTGATGGACCCTAAGCTACTGGAAGAAGCGGTTCTCTGAAATTTAAATAATGTCAATTCATATATGATTTACTCCAGGAACAATGGAAAAGGGCAATAGTAATCTAAATGGAAAATAATAATTAACAATAATTACACAAAGATAGAATGGCAAATGTGGTAACACCAACAGGTTCCCCGTCCAAATGTTACAAAATCTCACAATGAATAGCTAGATGTTTTAAGGGATGGCAGAGAAGAGAGAATGTTTCAAGACTGAACTATTGATAAGTAATGAAGCCTGGTGGTTAACAACAAAGAGCTAAAGAACAGGACACAGATCAAGAATGCTGCAATTGTTAATGAGGATCAATAGTTGCTACATATGGAGTTCTCTCACATAAAACCCACCCTACTTTTGAGGATATATATAAAGCCATTTCACAAGAGGAGCTAATTAAGACTATTTCCATGGGAATTGAATTATAAGCATAAATCTTTAAATCATTCCAACTACTCTTGTAATATGGTAAGCTTAAATCTCCCACATTTTATCATATTAAAACCTGGGAACATACATTACACTTACAACCAAGTCAATTTTTTTTAATTAGATAGATATATAAGCTTTACTACCAGTCATAGAAATGGCTCTCGCTGATATAACAAGAGATAGACTAAATGGATCAATTTTAAACGCAGCAGCTCAAACAAATGGACAAATACAAGGATGAAAGGTTGATGGAAGAGGGGAAGGAGTAATTGAATAAGGATATCAATATGAAGCATAAATATAATTGCAATGAACATAAAAACTCAAGAACGAAAAATATCACCTGTCTTTGCACAGGGCCATCAGCAACCTTGCTAGGACCACTACTTTTTGGTGGTTCGATTATACGAAGTGGGGATATGTTCTCTCCCAAAATATCCCTAACAGGTCGTACCATGGGGGGACTGGAAGCATCCAGGTCACTTGACCGCTCAGGTGACCTGCCTCCAGTTTTTGAATCTCCATCAGATAATCTTCCATCTTCAACTCTTTTTCCGTTTCCGAATCTATCTTCTCGACGCCAATCATTCACAACATCAGGACGAGCGGGACTCCTTCTAAAATCACCAAACTGCCTACTTTCGTGATCAGATCCTGGACTTCTTCTCTCATCAAAGTTTCTTCCACCAGGACTAGACTTTTCATTGTAACGGCGGTCTTCATAAGGTGGGCTTCTAGAACCTCCTTGGTATGTATCTGTTCTCCTGGTTTCATAAGAGTCCTCTTTTTCACCCTGCATAGGATCACAGAGGAATTCTATTAAGATTCTATCAAGGTGATAAAAGTTACTGCCTTCAACTTCAGATACATTTTAGAGAAATAAGCAAAGAAGGATTTGGGGGCATCTCACCGATTTTACTCTAGGCGGCTTGTCAAAATTTTTATCACCACTATATCTTCTATCCACATAAACATGCTTGATAAAGTCTCTGAGTTTCATAACGTTACTGAAAAGAAAAGTTTGTCTCAGAAGTCAGAACAACATCCATTTGGACTAACATAACAGTACAGCACTAAAAAATAAAAAAAATAAAAAGTAAAATCAAATGACCTGCTGTCAGGAAAAGAATGACGTTGTGGATCCAACTCTTTAAAGTAAATTTCCTTTGCACGCTATGAACATGAAAAGTGATGAAAGAAAAGGAAAATGTAAGAAAAATCATGATTCTTAACAGTGGAAAGGTGAATCTCTGAGAAACAAAAGTAAACATCCATGTGCATACTTGATTTCCTCCTTCTTGAAGACCGCTGACTTCTTGAGAAGTAAATTTGGCCATTGAAATTGATTTTACCCGATGTGTGAACTCACGGCTATTTGATTGGTCAAATCAAATCAGTTTTCATCAATTAAATGAACAAGATACAAGAAATTATTACTCCATATGACTAATGCAACTACATGACCATTGATTTCCGTGTCTTTGGAGAAATCGAAAATACAAGAACGATGAAAACTTACTGTATTCCACTACAGGTTGTGCAAACAAACGTCCAGAAATTTGTGCAGACGTACTGTGGTCCCTGCATGTAATTCAATAAAATTGATTGAATCTCACGTGAAAATTATAACCAAAATTCTTGTGAATTCTAAATGAGCATTCTAACTTCTACAATTTCAAGCAGCCAAATCAAGAACGAGTTCAAATGAACGACTGGAAATTTCATTATAGCAAAACGAATATCTAGTTCGAACAAATACAACGAAAAGAAACATGACAGTGAGAAATATAGTAATAGTATACCAGGCTGTTGCAGTTGATGCACCGGCGATTCTCCTGCAGTTTCAGAAGACCGCGAATAATCCGTTCGTTCCTCTCATCTTCCTTCACTCGATTCGCCATATACGTCAACCTACTTCAATTGAAATCAATGTTACGCAAAACAAACAGCAATAAACTCCAAACACACGAGCTCAAATGGAATCCTCATCAAAATCACTGCCTATCAAATACGTTCCATGAAACATGTAAACAAAACATGAAGAACAACACAACGGTTTAGATAAACAAATAGCGAAAACAGTAGGAAAATTCCAATCCACAAATGGAGAAGTCAACAATGAAACGATCTCAATAACACATTTCTTTTTCAGAAATCAAACAAAACCTCAATTTAGCAACCAAAAGGTCCAAGAATCCAAACAACGGATCTGAAAAAGTAAAACTACTCGTAAACTGAAGAACACAACTAGAATTAAAAACAAAAACGTCCGTAGAACCCTAAACAAGCAGAAGATTGAAACAAAAACCGAAATCAGCAGAGAAAAACACGATTACTTCTTGTTCAGCAGCCTTTGAAGCTGTGCGATTAAGCTTCAATCGATCCACCAGCAACTGAGAATCAAAGGAAGAACAAAAACGAAGAGAGAGAGAAAGTTGCAGATCCTTTTTGCTTCAGTATCGGTAACTACGGGGGGGATTTGTATTGTACAGCTAAGAGCTTAAACAAAACTCGCTTCTGCTTTTTCCTTAGCATTTTTTTTAGAGAGAGTGAAGAAATGGAGGAGAGAGAAAGGAGATGGATTTGGGATATTATACGGTGTTTTCGGGTGTAGAGTAATTATCGTGTTCCCAGATTTGTCGCACGCCCGAGTTCGATGGCTTTGGACTGGTAGTCTTCGAATTTGGCCAACTGTCGTCTCATTATTTGCCCCTCTTTTTCTCCTTTAATTACGATTTTACTCATTATTACTGCACCGTTTTTCTCGAACGTAACAAATAGGTCGACATGTCGGAACTGGAAAAGTTTTAACCCGACTAGTCGGTAGTGGGTCTGGTTTGAGTGGTATCGGAAGCCCACTAAGAAAGTTTCAGGCCCAAATTCCTAACATTTTTTAAGCCCATTTAGTTATGGGCTCGGCCAGGCTCAGTTGTGTTATTGGAAAGGTGCGACTATATAAGGTTTCAACTCGAAAATGAACGTTGTTCAACCGACATATTGTATAAACTAATGACTAAGAAACCTCAAACCGAGCATAGCTCAATGGGCATAATGTTGTGCTCTTGACTAAGAGGTTAGGAGTTCAATCCTCGCATTAATTAAATACCTTTGCAAAAAAAAAAAAAAAAAAAAAATTACATGTTCAATCTCCTACCTCTACATGTTGTCAAAAAGAAGAAGAAAAATATGTAAAAAATGAGCATAATTAAGCCGTAATTGGCATGCGCGAAGATCCGAAACAACCCTCCTATGACGGCTAAATTCATCCTCAATTCCTATCTTTGTTGAACTCAAAATTAAAAGTGATAGGGTTCGGACATTTTTAACAACATTTGAAAGTGTGGATATTCGAACTTTTAACTTCGAGAACAAATTTTTTTTTTTTTTTTTTTTTTTTTTTTTTTTTTTTTTTTGTTGTTGTTGTTGTTAGTATCCTTTTGGACAATGCATTAAGGTTTTTTTTTTTTTTTTTTAGAAAAAATGGTTTTTATTTGATGGCAAAATAATGCATTAATTGTACTAAAAAAAAAAAAAAAATAATGCATTAATTGACTTATGTGTATTCTGATGTATTTTCTCTGTTTTAAATTATGACATTTTGTACTTATTGGGCTATTTGGTACAACTACAAGCTAAATGCAATTTTTTTTTGGCAGACATCAACCGTCGATAAAAGACCCTTTAAGCTAGGCTTTTAAACTCTCAAGGAGACATCGGCCTAATAAGAAACTCACAGTGTGATGCAGATCCGCGACCTACATCTGATGAAGACCGACACATTGTGACCAGACTCGATGCATGCCACACACCATAGGTGAATCCAATTAAAGCGATTTTAAGACAACACACAAAGACATTTTCACATTGGTTACTGACCCTGCAGGTTGCACACACTTATAAATTAAACATAGATGCAGTTGTATTGGGAGATTTTTTGGGACTATGGCTATTGTACGAAATTGCAAGGGAAGGTGTGATGATGGCGAAGAAACAACATACAAATTCGACGAGATCGAGCTTGTAGAAGTTGTTAAATGAATCATTTGTAACTTCCAATGTTCTTCAACTTTAACTCTTTAGAATAAGTAAAATTTTCGTAACTTTCTAGAGAGTTATTTTCTAAGTTATTAATTAGGAATCTCTAGAGTTTTTCTTTCTCCACCTATGAATAGAGGTGTACTTCATCCCTTGTAAATAAGTTCCAATTGAGCAAAGTGGCAAAGCACTCAATAGAAGAAGTTTCTTCATTCTAGATTTTGTCTAGTTTTCCTTCATTGTCTCCAACAAATTTGGTATCATAACTATCCTAAACTGAACATCAATGGTGTTTCAAACTTATTTTCAATCCCAACAAACCAAGTTTTGATTTTTTATGGAGAGCATTATGAATATTGGCAAAGTCAGATGGAGAACATTTTTATTTCTCAAGATCTTTGGAAAATCATTGAAGAAGATTATGAAGTACCTACTAAAGAAGAAGATGGAGGCACTTCAGAGCGGTTAGCAAATCAAGAGAATGAGTTGAAAAGGAACAAAAAATGAAATGCTTTAACGCTTGGTCTCATTCAGCAAGGTGTTAGTAAGTCAATTGTTCCTCGAATTTTTTGTATTAAAAAAACTAAAGATATTTGAAAGATTTTGCATAAAGAATTTAAAGGAGCTGAAAAAGTTATTTCCATCAAGTTAGAATCCTTGTGGAGAGATTTTGACAATTTGGCAATGAAGGAAAGTGAAAACATTCAAGAATATTTTTCTTGAGTTTCACAGATAACCAACCAAATGAAGTATTACTAGAAAACAATTCCAGAAAAGAGAAACAATGAAAAAGTTCTCTGGAATCTTCCTCCAAAATCCAATCGTGTTGTTGCTGTCATAGAAGAGTCTAAAGATGTGTCAAAGTTGACAATCTTTTAACCAATGAGTTCACTTCAAGCTCACGAAGAAAGGTTGAACAAGTCTCCAAGTCAATTTGTGGAGTAAACTTTTCATAACAAGCTCAATTTCGTAGAAAATAAGACTTTCAAGTTCAACTCTAAAAAACGGTGGAATCTAACGCAAAAGAAAGAACAGGGTAAAAGAGACGGAAAATGGTGAAGATTTTTTTTTTTTTTTGGTAATTTTGACTCTCTGCTGGATTATTTTGCAAAAGTCAAATCATGAATCTATCTAAAGATTATTACTTTCCTTGTTATTTGCTTATTAAGTTGATGATCTCATATACTTTGCAACTAGCTCAAAAAACTTGAGAAATTTATACAAAGTATGATGAAGAAATTTGAAATAATTGAATTGAGCTTCATGAAATATTTTCTTGAGATTCAAGTCATACAACATCAAGGTGAGGTTTTTCTTTCTAAAAAAAAAAGTATGTTGATGACTTCCTCGAGAAGTTTCACATGAGCAAGTGCAAGTCAGTTGCAACTCCTATGACATCAAATGAGAAGTTATATTATGATGATCACATACTGGTAAAGCAGATCCAAAAAGTTTTTGAAGTCTGGTAGATTCATTGATCTATCTTACTAATATCAGGCCAGATATTGTGCATCATGTTAGCATAATTTCCAGGTACGTGAATGAACTAAGCAAAAATCATTATGATGGTGCTAAAAGAGTTTTGAGATATTTGCAAGATACCAAAAAGCATGGACTTAAATATGTCCACGAGAAAGATTGCAAATTTATTGGCTACACTGATAGTGATTGGGTAGGTTCACTCGACGATCGAAAAAACACTTCAGGTTATGTGTTCTATTTGGGTTCTAATGCAATATCTTGAAGTTCGAGAAAGCAACAAACCGTAGTCTTATTTTCATCTGAAGCATAATATACAGCTGCAACTGAAGCCACTTGTGAAGTTGTTTGGTCCGGGAGAATCCTCAAAGATCTTAAAATAAAGCAAGTCGTGGCAACAAATTAAAAATCTTTTGTGATATATGTCAGCAATTGCAATGACCAAGAATCTTGTCTTTTATGCTCGATCAAAACACAATGAATTCCGTCATTATTATATTAAAGATTTGGTAAACAAAGAAGAAATCTACTCAGAATTCATCAACACCAATAATCGACCGACTAATATGGTCACCAAAGTTGTTACGTCAGAGAAGTTGAAGAAGTTTTTGAAAATTACAAATTAAGAGAGGTGTTAAATCAGTAATTTGTAACTTCCAATAATTAGTCTTTTGAGTTCTTATATGCAACTCTCGGGAATATGTAGGAATGTGTAAAAATTATGTAAATAAAGATCTCTAGAGTTTTCTTATCACACCTATAAATAGAGGTGTACTTCACCCCTTTTAATTGAGCTTCAATTAAATAAAAATGTCAAAGCACTCAATAGAAGAAGTTTTTCCATACTCTCTCTTCATTCTAGATTTTGTCTAATTTTCCTTCATTGCCTCCATGAGTGCGTTTTCAAAGCTCCAGATGTTGAACTTCATCCTCTAAGGTCGTCACAAATATGGTTGTCTCTTTAAAACCGTTAAAAGTAGATCTTAAAATTTGTCTGCCTCCTAAGAACTATTGGCTACAAAAATCGTATTATTTTTGCATTTTTCATCTCATACATCCAACCATAAAAAATTGTCGGTCATATTGTAGCGATCTCTTCAAATAATTTTTCTTTTTTTTAATGAACAGGCTCGGATTTTGCATTGCAAGGCAATTATCCTCACGTGAGTAGCACGTGCACTAACATGGCATGGCATATTGCACATGCTCTCAGGTCTCGGCTTTTCAAAAGCTTTTGCCATTTTTTTTCTTTCCTTCTTTTTTTTAACTAGCTTTTTGGTCATCTTTGAATAGTAAAGACTTTGAAATTATAATATTATTAGCACATGGACCATCCTGGCTGCTCTTTCAAAAAATTAATAATAATAATATTATGAGGAATTTTGAATCTTCCAATAATGTCCCAGAAACACGCACTGGGTGGGCCAGGATTTTGCATTTGTTTTGGGGAACCAAAGAATTCTGGACCCCACTACTTGTTACCATTTTATCTCAAGTTTTGGAAGCCGTTTTAAGGACAAATTTGTCAATTCACAGCGCAAAAAACTTTTTTTTTTTAATATATTGGGGTGGGGGAATTCGAACCACACAGACCTTTTGGTCATCAAGTTATACATATGTCAGTTGAGCTATGCTCGCTTTGGCACAGCGCAAAAAACTTAAATGGGCATAATATATATATATATATAAATCGATTTTGTTTTTTAATAAAGAAATTGGAATATAATTTAGTAGATAAATGACTTATAACCCATGAATAGAGGGGGTTTTTGTATGGATGACCCACCAGAGTGCGTGAGGTTTTTTAACCCAGTCTTTGAAAACTTATGTTTTTTTTACCTTCTCTCGTGATAAAGAAGTGTACAAAATCATTTGTATCATTCGCTTATCACGAGAGCATCACAGTTGTCTCCTTGTGATCATGCTCAGGAAAGGGTACGAATGACTTTGTGCACTTCCTTATCACAAGAGAAGGTCAAAAAATATAAATTTTCAGAAACTGGGTTAAAAAAAACTTCACACACCCCGATAAGTGGTCATCCATATAAAAAACTCATGAATAGAACTGCAATAATCACCTAAGTCAATCTACGTCCCAACACATGTAAGTGTGTACTTAAATGGATGAATCTATGTTATTCATTTGCTAAAGACAAAATAGTAGTAAGACTCAAAATTGATATTTTATAAAATTCATGGATTAAAATAGACAATTTAAAAGTTTTAGAGATAAAATTGGAACAATCTTAGGGACTAAAACTATATATTGTCATAACCTAATTTTTATATATAATAGTACTCAAAAAAAAAAAATATATATATATATATATATATATATAGTAAATAAATATAAATTTAACTTGAATTACTTGATAAACTATAAATCAAGAATTGAATTATGACGTTATAAAAAATTTATAGATGTAACATAGTATAAGATATTATAACTTCGCCCTAATTAATCTAATCAATAATGCATTAAGAAAAAAATATTTATAACCAAAAAAATAGAAAACAGTGGCATACAAGACAATAAAGGGAAGAAATTAACACATAAGTTTTGTACGTTGAAAAACTCAAAATCGAGAGAAAAAATCACACGGTCATGCTCAAAGAAAAATCCACTAGAAGATGATTGAACACATAATTGCAATCTTATGAAATCAAATAATAAACGAAAAGAACAATAAAAGCTCCATTTTTCTTGATCTACCTTTCTTGTTATTTGATGAAGATCCCGAGATGGATTACCTGCAAGTTCTCCTGGTAGATTTAGGTTCAAGGAACTTCCTTCCTTGTTTATCAACAACTTCTACTTCTCAAAGAGAACCGGTCAATACGATACCGATTCAAATGTTTCAAGTTGATGAATACATACTCACACAAATTCTCTTATTAGATCTAAAATGAATAATTAAATGTAGTAAACTATTTATACAAGTTTGATTTATTTGAAAAAAAATATATATATATATATATATATATAACTATATACTTGTATTTTTTTTAGTACATTAGGGGTGAGAGATTCGAACCACAAAATTCTTAATCGTCAACACATACATATGCTCGCGTTGGCATTAACTTATTTTTTTAAATGGTATTATAAAAAAAAAAACTTTCAAATTATTTTAAGTATGCGCAAATCCTTTTTCCAAAAATAAAATAAAAATAAAAAATATGCGCAAATCAGATTTAATAATAAGTTAGAGAGCCGACATTTATTGGATCAAGTGATGCATTAATATGTTATGAATATGCAGTAAAGTCGTGAAAGTTTTTCAAATAGATTCAATTAAATATTAGTTTTTCAAATAGATTCAATTAAATATTAGTTTTTCAAATAGATTCAATTAAATATTATTAATTTAAATCGTGTATCTTTATCATTAATTAGTTCACTCCAAAAGAAAAATAGAAGATAGTTAATATTGTCAATTATGCAGTCACATGAGTTTTTTTTTTTGTTTTTTTTTTTTTTTTTTTAATGGAGGATTCAAGCACAGACATCTTTGTCGTCAACACATACATATGTCAGATGAGTCATGCTCGTTTTGGCGAGGACCCTGTTTCTTCCTTTAGCTTTCCCTATGTTTTCTATTCTCCCAAATCTTAAATATGAGATTGAATCAATTAAAATTATAATAAAACAACTCTAATAAAAAGTTTAAATTGATTTAATTGTAGTCCATATGTAATTAGTAAGTTTAATTTAAAATTTTAATAGATGTAATTTAAGAAGTTTAGGAATATAAATTGATTTTTTTTTTGTTATCGGAGGAGGAGATTAGAAATAACAAAATTTATAGTAAAAGACATTATTTTCTCCCTATATTTCATAAATGTCATTTCTCATTAATTTTTTTTTTTTTTTTTTGACAATGTGTTGTGATGAAAATTGAATCCAGAATCTCATGATTACTAAATAATACATTATGTCGTGGTAGGCTGTTATTAATTTAATTTCTCACTATTTACGTATATTATATAATATATATCTATATTCATAGTGCTCTAGTTCTCTCTCAAACCATATCACTTTCACTTTTAATAAAATATAAATCTCTATTAATTTGTTATACTCTTTCCTTTCTCTTTCTCTTCATTTGTTATAGTAATTTGTGTGGAGAATTTTTAGTACATCTGTGGTATGAAGTTTTTTCATACCACTGCTTTTAAATGAATGACACGTGGGGAAATGGTTATTTGACGGGATTCACTCTAATAAATGTATTATTTTTTGAGTAAAACTTGGTTGCTGTCTGGGCTACAAGTATTTTTTGCAGTCCAGCCACATGTCATGATTTGATTGGCTAATATTTAAACCATTTTTAAATAATAATAAAATCTTTCACGCCGTTTCTTGGTTTTTTTGTCGGTAACTTTCATTTTCTTATTTCATCAAATTAACAACTTTTCCTCCTTTCTCTCTCTTCATTTCTTTGCACTCCAAACTTCAAGTTCATGAAATTTCAAGTGAGGTTATTTGAAATTTGCAGGGCTGTGTGTTATACAGACATAAATTTTCAAGTGGGTTTTTAGAGGAAGTGAAGGAAAGAGTGGGAAATTTGACGGTTGGATTCATCTTAGGTTGGTAAAGGGAAAGGTCGATTGAATTTTATTTTTTTTTAAGAAAAATCCCAAAAAAAAAAATGGTAACAAAAAAAAGATTTTATTTATCTAGAGATATTCTTTATTGCAAATCTTACTGCGTTAAAAAATACTTAACCAAAAAAAAAGAAAAAAAATATTTATCGAGAAAGGAAGAGAGGGTGAGAGATGAAATTGAAAACAAAGGTCATGGAAGATGAAGTGGAGGAAAGAGAGAGAGAAAATAGGAGAAATTGTTTACCTGACGAAGAAGAAAGATAAAGTTACGGAAGAAAAAAATCTAAATAAACGGCGTGAAGGGTTTATCTTATTTAAAAAATAATATAAATATTCAATGAATCAAATCATGACAGGTGGCTGGGCTGCAAAAGATACTTGTAGCCCAGGCAGCAAACAAGTTTTACTCTTATTTTTTTAAACAATTTCCCCACTAATCATTCATTTAAAGACAGTAGTATGGAAAAACTTCATACCACGGATGTACTAGAAATTCTTCCTAATTTATCCATAACACCTATGTGGGGAGAATTTCTAGTACATCCACTGGCTTTCAATGACTGACACTTGTCCATTATTTTAAAATTGAAAAACTTCAATTTTTATGTGGGCTCCATCAATTTTTTAATTAACCATTTTTTCTTATCTTTAATCTTTTTGCGTTCTTCTCTCCTACTCTTTCCTTCATTTTCTCCATTTGGTTTATAAAAAGAGAATCAAAATTAAAATCAAATTTGGTTGGTTTCTAAATTCAAGAGATAATCCAGCAATTAGCACACAGGTATTATAATGTAAGTACTAATCAAGAAATTGAAGAAATTGTTGAGAAAATTATTAACACAGGAACATTTTAATTTTGTTGGTTTATAAATTCAGAGGATTTTTCAATGTCAAAGTGTTAATCAAGTTAAATACTGGAATGATTATACAATACACAGAAATCACATTAATATGAGAAAAAATTATTAACAAATTACAACTCATAAAATTGTTTAAATAATAACCCTGCTTGGATAAGATGAAAGGAAAAGAGAGGAAGGAGAATGAAAAAAAGATGGAAGAGAAGAAAATTTGTTAATTAAAAAATTGGTGATGGTGATTTGATTTTGATTTTGATTTTTTTGTTATAAACCAAACTGGAGAAAATGAAGGGAAGAGTGAAAGAGAAAAACGAAAAAGATGAAGGAGAAAAAAAAAATGATTAATTAAAAAATTGGTGGAGCCCACATGAAAATTAAGGTTTTTTAATTTTAAAAATAGGTACGTGTCAGTCATTGAAACGCAGTAGTATAGAGAAACTTCATACCACGGATGTACTAAAAATTCTCTCCACCTATGTCCTAGAAATTCTCTCTAATTTGTGAATTGCTTTATGATCTCTCTGTTAAGGACAGAGAAGTCAGAGAAGAGAAGCGTTGGGAATGGGAAAACTAGTGGGCATTGGGAAGGTTTTTGAGTGTTTCTTAAATACGAGAGCTTCAAAATCGGGGTGAATTTCTAGTACATCCGTGGTAAGGAGTTTTTCCATACCACTGCCTTTCAAAAAAAATGACACGTGGCAAAATGGTTGTTTAACTGGGACCCACCCTATTAAATATATTATTTTTTTAAACCATTTTGCCACGTGTCATTTTTTAAAAGGCAGTGGTATGGAAAAACTCCATACCACGGATGTACTAGAAATTCTCCCTCAAAATCGTGCTTCTGCTTGGAATTTGAAGACGAATTTGATCAGAAAGAGTCATTAATGGCTAAACAAAAAACTTCGTCTCAGCTTCTCAGATTCAAGGATGTGGCTACAGATAAAAACCACACCGCTCGCTCTTCACTTGAACCCCAAGGTTAGATTCCCCATTTTTTTTTATTTTTTTTTAATATGAAGATTTCAATCACCAACCTCTTAAAAAGGAGTACATATCAATTACGGTTAAACATATATATTCCAATATTTTAAAAAGAATTGTAACATTTTGATTAAAATGTTATTTTGGTCTAGTTGATTGAGACTTATTCTTTTTTAGTCCATCTAAGAAATTTAGTTTTCGTACCTTTCATAAATCTTTAAATTAGGTAGTACGAATAGTTGATGGATAATTAAAAAAAGAAAAAAAATGTCCCCGTTAACCTCCCAACTATACATTTTGGAAAGATGTTCACATTATGTTTTCGAAAATTATTATTATTATTTATTTTATTTTTTTATTTTATTTTTTTATTTTTTTTTTGTACAAATGGAAGGTGGAAATTCAAACATCACACTTTATAGTGGATGACACATATTTATGTTAAATTGAGCTAGGCTCAATTTGACAAGATTATTATTTTACCAAATTTGATAAAATTTAACTTTAAAATGTCAGATTAATTTTAAGATTTATTAAAAATATAATAACTAAAATTGAACGATGCTTAAATTGACTTTAAATAGTTGAGAGGTTTAAATTCTTTTTTTTTTCATAAGTTTTGAGAATTATTTTATTTTAGTCCATAAAACTTCAAAATGTATATTTTAATCCATACAATTTTAATAAATAATTATTTTAGTCCTTACTAATATTCAAGACCTTCAATTGTTTAAGCAAATTTGTTACGGGTTACCTCAGCATGAGGCCAGTCGCTGACACGACCCGCTTTCCCAAGAAGTCGAGGCCACGACACAAGCACCGGATATCTCGGTAACCTGGGGCCGACCCCAGGACTCTCCGGATTCGAACCTATCCAGTCATCCAAGGACTCGTTGTTGCCAGACTGTCTCTCGATCGATGTGAATGATGACTGACAAGACATTTCTGACTCATATGACCAGACGGCGGTACAACAACGCCCCCAAGTCTCTCGAAAGTTGGGAGACGACGACTGTCATCATGAGAAAAGAGTACGGATAGGCTTAGGTCGTCCACACCTCCTCACCTAGTTCGAGGACCCTCATGATGACAAGTCAGACCAGACCAACAGGGGAAAACCCCTCACAATGCCTATAAATACCCCTCCCATTCAGGGGCGGGGGAAGTACGTGACACCGCGTTATTCTAGTGCACCATCTGACTTAAACATCAGAGTCTAGTGGGTCTAGTCCCATGTCGGTGCAAGTTTCCTCTCTTTCCCTTGTGTTGGTTTGTCCCGACCTCAAAAACGGCGATGCATGTTGGAGAAGAGAAGGTCTAGAATCTTGCACCAACAAAGTTGATCTTATAACTTTGAGTTTTGAATATGTACCAAGTAAGAGATGATATAAGCATTTAATTATTAATAGTTTAAAAGTTACATGTTGATTGAAGCATATATTTAGGTGAGGTAGGTATTGATGACACGACATCAACCAAACTTTTGAATTGGTATGTTATATTATAGTTTGTTAGATTATATAAGATTGTATTTGTTTAGTTTTTATACTTTAAAAAGTTTTCAATATGGTTAAATCGAGCATAGTTCAATTGACATAAGGTTGTGCTTGTGACTATGAGGTTATGGGTTCAATCCTTGTATTAATTAAATACCGTTGTTTTTTTTTTGTTTTTTTTTTTTTTTGAATATGTATGTGTGAATGGTCGGTGTTGTTTCTATTTAGTTTAGATTTTTTTTTTTTTTGTACGACTTCTCCTTCCTTTAAATGAATAAGGTTCAGTCGACTTCTCGCGACGTCGTTGGTAACGAACTGCTCACGTCGTCGCGATTCAAATACTTCATCGAACTATTCAATCAATAGGAGCGACAAACGATATCTACAAAGGATGGGAACGTAATCAACGTGAACGGATGGCTCACGCTTACTAAAATATACAAAAGAGTCTTATTTGACCGAATTAAAGTTCACTTAAACTATTACTCCCAACAAAATGAATAGACAAAAAATTATTCGTTAACCAATATTTTGTAGAAAGTAAAATAAGTATGTTATTAATTATTATTAACTAGAGGCGGGGCAGCAGTAAAGCAAAGATCGAAAAGTTGTGCACTTTTCAGGGGCGCTGAAAGGTCGAGATGTGGATGATTGGGCAGCACGTTGCTTTTTCCATTGTAGCCGATTGGACGTAAGCGTGCCACACAGAATCATATCCCACCCCTTTCTGTTTCTTTGGGAAATGAGATTTTTTATACATATTTTTTTTTTTTTTTTAGCATTAATATATATTTAGTTTAGGGTTGGTTGCACAAATAGGAATTAAGCCAAAACTAATTGCAAATTTAGCAAATTTTAAAATGTTTTGCAAATATGGCAAAAAAAATCTGTTTCTATGACTGATAGACTTCTATCAGTGATAGATTATTATCACTCACAAAAATATATAAAAAGTTGAGATGATCAGCGATAAATTTCTATCACCCATAAGATATCAGCGATAACAATTATCATATCTGCAATTTTTTTAAAAACATGTTATATTTTTAATTATTTTATTCTAAATTGACATGTGTTACAATTTTCCTTTAGTTTAAATATTGTAAACAATTTATTCATGTCTTTTAACTTTCTCACGTTAGTTTAGTAAATGTTATAGTTAACATCTTCATTTAGATTTGTTAGGAAATAATCCATATAAATATAATCGATTCAAATTTTTAATTACATTCAGATAATATATATTTTTATCTAAAGTAAAATAAATAATTTAGAAATTAGAGCTTGAAAAAATCTCTTCGGCTTGCCTATTAATTTCTTCATCAATTTGATAAAAATGTGAAGAGACTAGTTCAATTTTTATAAACAAGCTTCATCCTCACTTGCAAGTTGTAATCTCAAATTTAACCAATTACAAAATAAGATAATTTATTCATCTTTCCAAGCCTATCAATAAAGTTACTTAATTGAATCAATTAGACCAATTATAAACTTGATTTGGACTTGATAGTTTTTTTTTTCAACCGATTTCTTAGTTTTCTTAACAAGATGTAACATGCAAATTGAACTAATATATTTTGATAAACAATATTTACAATATATGATGTGGATGATACAAAATTTACAATATATGATGTGGAAGATAGTTTGTTGTGTTGTGTTATACGAATGAATATTATATTTATTTGGTTGTAATTTCGAATTTTATAAACTTGATTTGGACTTCATAGCTTTTTTCTTGACAATATGTAACATGCAAATTGAACTAATATATTTTGATAAACAAAATTTACAATATATGATGTGGAAGATACAAAATTTACAATATATGATGTGGAAGATGATTTGTTGTGTTGTGTTATACGAATGAATATTATATTTATTTGATTGTAATTTCGAATGGCTCAGCTGGCATATGTATATGTTCATGGCTCAGCTGTCAAAGCGAGCATGACTCAGCTGACATATGTATATGTTCATGACCAAGAGGTCTGTGGTTCGAATCTCCCCACCCCCAATGTACTCAAAAAAAAAAAAAAAAAAAATTGTAATTTCGAATTTAACCCATCTCTTGTATTAAATTAAATAGTATATATATATTGGGTTAAATTACAAGTTTACTTCCTAAATTTGAATTTCATTTTTATGATTAGATAAAATCTCATTAATAGTATATATCGTTAGAAACTACTCACTAACTAAGTACATAGCAGTTATGTACCATATATTAATGATTAAATTGATAAGTTTCAATTCAATGTTTTTGTTTTTTCATTCAGCTACCTAAGCTGACACAATTAGCTAAATACAAAAGATACATCATTGATACATGAATAGCTAACTACTATACTATAAAAATAAAATTTTAACTTTTTAAATTATAATGATTAAATTCTAACTGGAACTATAGAAAGATAATTTGTAATTTTGTTATTTATTTTATTTCATTTTTTTATTCCATACCTGTTGGGTCTTAATTTTTTTAAAGTAGCAGAATTCTTTTTTTTTTCCTTTCAAAGTAGGAGACTTTATTAAAAGTTGAAAAAAGTGACTATTTTCAGCCATAATGGAAGGAAGGAGCGGTTGAGTTTTGGAGGCCACATAAACACGTGTTGTTATCATGACCATCTCCAACCAATGGGACGGCGAGGATGGTCGGTCAATAATAAAAATACATTTTTTTTTTCTTGCAACATATAAATAATAAGAATTATAAGAATTAAACTTGTCTTAGTCTTAGTGTTATGTTTGTGTTGCTAATGAAAGTGCAATTGTACAGAATAAAGCTCTCCCACTAAAAGTGCCACATCTGCATTGCAACAAAATAATAAAAATAAATTTGAAAAGTGCCATGTATGCATTGCATGAGATGCCACATATGGCTCTGCCAAATAAATTATGCCAATAGTTGACGGCTGTATTTCTTTGGTTCGGATTTTACGGGAGAATTTCTAGTAGATCCGTAGTTGGTATGAAGTTTTTTCATACCACTGCCTTTCCTTGATTGGGTGCGACCCACCATTTTTTAAATAACTAATTTCTCTCTCTTCTCTTACCTTCACTTCTCTTCATCTTCTCGAGTTGGTTTAAAACAAAAAATAAAAAATATAAAAATCAAATCATCATCTTTTAATTAAGAAACTTCATTCTCCTACGTCTTTTTTTCCCTTTCCTCTTCCTCTTTCTTCCCTTTCCTTCACATTCTCTAGTGGGTTTAAAACAACAAAATTAAAATAAAAAAAACGTCTTCTAATGATTTCGACGAAAAGAGATAAAAACAAAATGAGTATTGATTTTTAGGCTAACTCCATTTTGACATTGGCAGAATCGGCGAAATCACGGAGAATCAGTTCACTACAATTTTTTCCGGCAACAATGGCGTCTCTTTCCCTCTATGTCTTTCTCCAAGATATAAAAATTTATCTTGAGTAAATCTATGAATTTTTCTAAAAAAAGTGGAACACATCAAGTATCTATTAGATACAAAATTGAAAATTTTTAGATTGAAGGTTGAAAGATGTTAAACATTTTCTAAAATTTAGAAAATAAAAACTGTTAAAAACTTTGGTTGGGAAAATGAAGGGAAGAAGAAGGAGAAACGAGAACGTTAAAAGATGAAAGAGAAAGAAATTAATTATTTAAAAAAAATGGTGGTCCCACCTAAAATCACGTATTTTTAATTTTAAAAGAACTGTCACGTGACAATGAGTGAAAGGCAGTGATATGGAAAAACTCCATACCACGGATGTACTAGAAATTCTCCCGACTTTTACTTGTTTTTTTTTTTAAGACTCTTTTGCCTTGATGGCTTCCACTTTGGATAACGTAAATTTTTAATTTTTTTGTTTTATTTTTTTTAATGATAAAAATCAATTTATATACTTAACTTTATTGATTGTATCAATTAAAACACTAAACTAATGATGACATCAATTTAAACCTTAAACTTTCACAAGTGTATCACTTTACATTCTCTCGTAGAAAAATGCTAATTTTACACGTTCTTATTATTTATCAATTAAACTCCTAAACTTTCATATAATTGATTCACTTATCAAAGTTTAGGAGTTTAATTCTTAAAATTATAAGTCTCCACGTGTTTAAACTAATGTTTTTAAAATAAAATTATAACAAATGGTATAAATTGATATTGTTCTGGAAGTTTAGGATTTAAATTGATACAATCAATAGTTTAAGGTTTTAATTGATACAACCTCCAAATCTTAAGGGTATAAATTGATTTTTTCTCTATTTTTTTGTTATAATAAAATGTGGAGTATAGGTTTTGAATTTCGGACCACAAAAATTGAATGCATGACATACTGACTTTAATGTGTATGTAGTTGTGTTTATTGCCTGTTAGAAATATTGGTTTAGAAAATGTTTTATAAATGAAGGACAAAGGATATTATTGAGAATGACTTTACTTTTGTTCCACTCGATATTTTTTTCTTTTTTTTTTAAGTGTGAATTATATATATACTAAACTTCACTTGTGTCTTTCCAAAAGATGCACATGGTGGTATTTAAGAATATCTTCATGTGTGCTGCCGCTCGCCTATCCAGACGAATTCAAAAATTTGTGTTCGACAAAATGTGGAGTGGAACATTCGAATTTTTTGTTTCAAATAAATAAATATATTTCATTTATCACTACTCACGTTGACAATATATATATATATATATATTAAATTTATGCTTCCTATCGTCTTACAAATACTTGTAAAAAAATAGTTTTTTTCTTTTTACAAGATAAATTAAGACAAGAAGCACATGACAATTATGATTTGAGCTCTGCTCGATTGGACTTTAAAAATAAAATTTTAATAAGTCTCTTCCTGATCTTTTAGTCAATAACACAACTTTATGTCAATTAAGCTAGGTTCGGTTTAGCCACTCATTTACTCTTTATTATCATGAATTACAAATTCGAGCCAACACATTGATATTTAACTACATTTCAGACATACAATTAAAAATCAAAAGACTAAAATTGAGATTTTATAAATTAAAGGAATAAAGCAAGCATGATTAAAAGTTCACAATACTATAATGCATAGTTTAGTTCAAATTTTAAAGTTAGACTTATAAAGAATATAGTTTATTAAAGGCTAAACAGTAAATAAATAAATAAATAAAACCCTTAAACTTTCAACTTAATTTCTAACTTGAAAAAAAAAAAAAAAAAAAAAAAAAAAAAAAAAAAAAAAAAAAAAAAACTCAATTTAAAAAACACCTCTAATGTTTTTTTTTTTTTTTTTTTTTAAGTTACAATATTACCCAAACCATTTTATAAAAGTTTCAAAACTACATTTAAGATAAAAAAAATTATTAGAATGTTTGATGAAAAGTTGACGTATTTGATCTTTGATTGTTGTTCTTTCAGACTTAATACTGACAAATGTCTTAGTTATGTCACACTGCTTTAGATCACTGACATATCTATTTTTCGTCCAAAATTTAAAAGTATTGTTAAAAGTATGAAAAATAAAATATGATATTACAACTTTTAAAAGGATAGATGTAATTTTGAAATAAATAGGCAAAGTTCAGAGACATTTTTTTTTTGTTATTTATATATTTAGTATTTTTGTTTCTCAACTAAACCGGGATGAATATTGAACCTTCCCAGCAGGCCTTTATTTAAAATTAAAAATCACTGGCCACTATATTTTGATTTTCTTTCGCTTTTCAAAAAAAAAAAAAAAAAAAAAAAATGATTTTCTTTCTAAAATTGTTTAAAAAAAAAGTACTGAAATAAAATATGGGAATTAAAGATTCACAAAATTTGATCGGACGGTTTAGATTCGTACGTTATCTCATTAGATACTACGGCTCTGCAGGACTGCGATTGCTTGATGGTCAATACCAATAGTTCTGAACTAAAATTCGATAATTTATATTAAAAAAATAAACCACACACTCCACGCGCTCACAAAGCGCGTGAATAGAACCAACCAATAGCAGTACAATTCTTGGTTCCCGGACATATTCTGCTCTTTTCTCAGGAGTCAGAAACCAACTCCGCATCAAAGTAGAACAGTTAACTCTCACGCGCTGACATCGCGCGTGTAGTACACCGTTCATCCGTTACTGGAACCCGGAGCAGCTCCGCGGATTCCTTTTTTTCTCACAATATTAACTAACAACTACGAACGGCCCGCTTCTCTCTCCGGATTCGCGCGAGAGCTTTGCTGAAGAACTTCTGATTTTGGTATCTCGAAACCCTAGGTTCGTCGCCATTTTTCTTTGGTTTTTTCTTCTTCTTACGAGATGATTCTACGAATGTTCTTGTTGTTTTTAGTAATAGTTTGTTTATTTATTTTTTTCTCTAATTTTCTTGGCTTGTTTCTGCTCTCAGATCCGCTATCGCTTTTGTTTTACAGCATTATCTTGTTCTTCACTCGATTTCTTGTTTGTATGGAATTTCTGGAATTTGTGCTGTTTCTCTCTCTGTTGGCTGCATCCGGACTACTCTCTTGTTTTAAATTCTTTGGCGGCTTGTTGTTCTTTTGAGTTTCGGGGTTATTTTCTTTGTCTGGTGAAGTTTTGGTTTCCTGCGGAAATATGATGTTTTTTTGTTGATGGAATGTTAGCTCTCAGATGTTACATTGTTGTTCTATTGTGTATTCTTTAGCTCTTTAAGGATATGAAATTGATAGATGGAAAGTAAATGACGCAATTGAAGAGTTAAGCTAAGGGTCGAGCTTTTATTCAAAATTGAAGAGACGAATTCAGCGGTTTAAATCCTTGGTCCTGTTGATTTTGTGTGAGAAAAAGTCAAAAGATAAATTAGAATTTGCCTTTGTCCTCATTTGTCTGTATCTTTTCCCTGAAATCACAATTTGTTGTTGCAGGGCATATATGACTCCAAATTTGTTTAGAAGAAAAAATCATGGCTAGAGGTATATCATTTCTCATTGCCTAGTTTCCTTTTAATTTTGAAAGAATTGCATCTCTATGTTTCTATTGTACAAACTACAAACGTCTCTTCTCATGGCATTTTAATGAGAATAGAAGAGAAGGATTACTTGATTAGATAATGTTTTTAGTTGGGATCCCATCCGAATAGAATAGCAAGAAAAATGTCAAATTCGCAGAGTTTCATATTTTTTTCAGATCATCATGATGTAGTGATATATTGTGCTTAACGAGCTTGTTACCTTTCATGTTAATAAAGGACCAATAAGAATTACGTTTATGTACTTAAGTTATTAGCAACTCAACATGCCTTAAATTGGTCGTTTTGAGCAGCTTAAATTGAATTCCGGTAATTTATACACATCTTCATTTTAATGAGAATAGATGAGAATCTCTTTTAACATTTGAGGTTTCATGGGAAGGCTGATCCTTCCGTCCGTTGCTGCAAATGAATAACTGAAGGCAAGCTTTTCATTTGTAACAATGTATCTTAGGCTTCAACCATCAATAACTGGTTCAAAGTTCTAAAAAATCTTTCCATTTGCTTGATGCAAATAAGATGCTGAAGCAGAAGCCTTTTGTAAAGCAAGAGAAAGCCAAAGATTCCTTCAATTTGCTCGGCCAATAGAAGGCTCACCCTTCAATGTGCTTGCAAATTAAAAATTGAGGTAAGCCCTTCTGCTTTCAAGTGGCTAATGTCTTTTCACCATTTGAAAACTTAATCACAATGGTTTTTTGGTTGCAATTCTTTCACCAGAGGAAGGCCGAAAGACCTTTTGGAGTTGATGGTTGTGGTTTTTTTTTTTTTTTTTTTTTTTTTTTTTTAATATTTTTCTTACATTTAAAAAATAATATATTTTTAAAATAATATATTTTTTACACTTTGGTTGGAAAGAATCGGCGAGCCTTGAGGTTATGTTCTCAACTCCCTTGAGATTCATGAGGGTTGTTTGTTTTTTCCCCCTTCTCTCTCCCTTGAGATTCACTAGGGAGTTTTGCAATTTACTTTTCTTTTGATATTTATTCAGATGGAGTTTTCCTTGCCCAAGCACTGTATCGAAACAATTTGGAAGGTGAAGGTTTAAAAAGAAATAGGGGGACTTTTTTCAGTGTTGGTTTTAAAAAATATAGTATGGTTTTCTACTTTTAAGAAAATAAAGCTGGGTAAAACTGCTTTTCAAAAGTTGTTTAGATTCTACTTTTAAAAACCACGAATTTGTAAATGATAGCAGTGCACAAGCACAATACCCTTAACTACAAGTCAGTCAATCATTGTTATTAAGAAGGATGTTTTTCAAGGACAATAACTATTGTGAGAAATTGCTCCCAAACATGCCTAAGTATTTAGTTTGGTCTCTGTCTCTTGGTGGCATGAACATAATTGGCATAAAGAATCTTCTTTTATCCTGTCCAATTCTTGGTGATCTTCAAGATTTTTTAACAAATATTCAAAATTGGAAAATAGTAAGCCATCTTTTCTTCCATTGCACTCTCTGCTTCAATATGTGGGTTGAGATCTGTTATTGTTAGACAAATATGAGAGAATCATTCATATTTATATTTAGTAGAGTTAACAATATATAAGCATACATGAAAGCCCTAACCTAATAATAGTAAGTTACAATAAAGGACAGAAGACTAATAAGCTCCTATATTCACAAGTATACTATAACAAGATCCATGGTTTGAATAGGAAATCAAGGATTTTTAAAGAAAATGACAGGGATGGGGATGAGCTAATGTGAATTTATTTTTTAAGCTCTATTGGTGTGATGTGGTCTAAGAAGCACATGCACTTTAGTTTGACTAATGTGACCGTGTCCGACACGTGTCAGACACTTTGACACTCCGACACTTGTTGGCCACGTATTGGACACTGATTAGCACAATAGATATGTGTAGACACTAGTTGTACAAAGTCAATATGAATCCAACATTTGTTAGACACGTATTAGCACTTAATATAGGACAAAATAAAAATTGAGTATGAAGTACACCAAATTCATTTTTTTAGCATATAAATGCATAAACTTATTGACTTCGAATTTTCATCTTGTATAAAAATGATACATATTTTCATAAACGTGTTTTTTCCGTGTCCGTGTCCTAGATATGTAAGAAATAACGTGTCACCGTGTCGTGTCGTATCCATGCTTCTTAGGGTGTGATTTCTCTTGTTTTCTTGCAATTATGATTCTCTGATGATTAATACCTGGAGGACCTCTTCCTTACTTTTTGTGTTGGTTGTTGCCTATTGTCTCAATGAACTTCTGAACATAGGAGCTCAATTTGGCTTTTCTATGGGGCCCAAAACTAATTGCAAAAGTTACTGAGAGATTCTTCAAGAACTTCTTGTGGAAAGGCTCTTCTTTTAATATTCCTTTTGTTTTTGGGATATTCCACCTCAAAGTAGATGCTTTATGGAGAATTACTATAGCCTAGAATACCTGTGATGGTTTGGGAACAGTGAACATTCTTTCTTCAATCTCAAGAATATCCTTTCTTCTAGGGTTATGCACATTGTTGCCCTCCCTCCTTTTGTTTCCCACCCTTCATTTTTATCAATGACTAGAACTGCAGGGCTTTTCTTCTAGAAGAAACTTCTTTGATGGAGAACTTCAACTGTAGCTCAACCATAGGGTAAAATCCCAATCCATCTTGTGACGGTAGTTCAAGAATAGATTTGTTGGATTTAAGATGCTGAGATTGTTTAGTTGAACTTGAAAGTTGGAAGAGTTGAAGGTTAGCTGAAACTGATGTGTATTCAAGTGCTTGTTGGACTACTGAAAATAAGCAGTTTGAGAAAGTGAGAAGAAAAAGAGAACTCAAATCACTGTGAAAACTAAATAGCTTGCTCTAATTGTCATGCTTGTTTAAAAAGTCCCAAAAGAAAAGTCTTCTTTGACCCTTTAAATACTTGGATCTTCTTGGTGAGAAAAATCATCAAATCACGTATATTTATAATGTGTTATGTATGCATGGTGATTGCTGTATATAGCAATTTTCTCTCTCTGTCTGTTTCTGATCCCTCACCAACACATTCAACTTGATTTGGTCCTATAACTTTTATGGTTCTAACGTCTTTTCTGTTCAGTTTCTGGTGTTCAAAGCCTTTCTTCAAGTGTGCAAAGCACTCCGGAGAAAAATGGGAATTCTGATGATGTTACTAAAAGTCAAGAGCTTCTCCAAGAGTTCCTGAAATTGGGTCCAAAAAAGGAGCTTCTCCGAACCCTTGCTGACAAGGAGAAGAAAATTTTGGTATCTTCAAAAAGCAAAATGACAGATCGAAGGATAAACAACAAGACAACTAAGAAGCAAGACACAAAAAAGGTTGTATCCAGCCTCAACAATCAGTCTACATCTAGAAAACAACTCAGAAAGTCAGAAAATCCTTCTCGTCTACCGATTGTTACCGACCAGTCTTCAGATTTTGGGCATTCTAATTCCTGGATTTGTAAGAATTCTGCTTGTAAAGCTGTCCTTTCCATTGATGACACTTTTTGCAAGAGATGCTCTTGCTGTATTTGTCACCTATACGATGACAACAAGGACCCTAGTCTTTGGCTGGTATGCACTACTGAATCCGGTGAAGGAGATTCATGTGGGTTATCTTGTCACATTGAGTGTGCTATTCAACGGGAAAAGGTTGGGGTCGTTGATCTCGGGCAATTGATGCAGCTTGATGGAAGTTATTGTTGTGCTTCTTGCGGTAAAGTCACCGGGATACTTGGGTACGTAATGTTCCAACATTTTGCCTTCCATTCCGCATTTATCATTTTTGTTACTTCAGAAACTATTTTCCCACATCAGTTGGATACCTCATAAGGCTACTTTATATTCATCATAGCTTGTATATAACAATTGCTCTGTGGTTTATGCTAATATGTAGTGATAAAACCTTAAAGTTGTTGGCTAATAAGAGATGCAAGTTCTATGTCATGTGTGAGTTTTTACATTTTTCCTCGAACTCATTGGATTTATGTGCAAGTATATGAATGGCAACAGATGTTGGAAGAAGCAGCTGATAATAGCAAGGGATGCCCGTCGGGTCGATGTACTTTGCTATAGGATCTACATGAGTTTCAGGCTCTTAGATGGGACTTCGAGGTTTAAAGAAATGCATGAAATAATAAAGGATGCCAAGGTCAAATTAGAAGCTGAAGTCGGTCCTTTGAATGGAATTTCAGCCAAGATGGCACGTGGTATCGTCAGTAGACTCTCTGTTGCAGGCGATGTGCAGACACTCTGCTCCTTGGCAATTGAAAAGGCAGATAAATGGCTGGCCACTGCTTCTAATGTGAATCCTAATTACAGAGGTTCTAACTCATATACTTAACTTCTATTTATTTTCTTCTAATTTGTTTAGACATTTACTTATTAGTTCTTGTGTGTTTGTTTTGGCAGAGGATTCTCTTCCAGCTGCTTGTAAGTTTTTGTTTGAAGAGATAACTTCTTCATCTGTTGTAATGATTCTTGTTGACCTGTCTAATGCATCAACAAACAGTGTTAAAGGATACAAACTCTGGTATGGCAAAAGTAGAGAAGAGTTGCACTTGAAAGATCCCATTTGTGTATTTCCAAGATCTCAAAGGCGAATTATGATATCCAACCTGAAACCGTGCACAGAATACACCTTTAGAATTATTTCGTATACTGATAATGGCGACTTGGGTCACTCTGAAGCAAGGTGCTTTACTAAGAGCGTGGAGATAATTTCCAAAAATTCGAAATTGGCAGCCAGTTCAAATTGCAAAAGAGAGCATGCTCACATCGAAGGCAGTTCTTGTAGCAAGATGGGACCTGACAACACCAAAGTTGTTGGTTCGCCGACTCAGTTCAAGGTTCGAGATCTTGAAAAGATCCTGCATCTTCCTTGTGATCAAGATCAGGGCTATAATGAAGGGTTTTGCAGTGCTGATGCAGAAAAATGCTGTGGAGTAGGCAAGGTGATCAAACCCGAAACCCCAGAAGAACAGTTGCCTCCTGTTTCACGTGATCTTGACTTGAATGTGGTCTCGGTGCCTGACTTAAATGAAGAAGTAACTCCTCCGTTCGAGTCCTCGAGGGATGAGGACGATGGATGCACTTTGCAGCAGGTTGTTGGGGCAGATGATGATGCTGCTTCTCATGACAAGGAGAAGGATGGTCTGGTGAGATCACTTGGTAGTGGCGACTCTCAAACGTGGACGGGCGGGAGAAGAGGGGATGTGTCTGCTGTTGATTCTGGGGTGGCATTGTGCAGGAAAAGGGGTACCAGCTCAAATGAAGAGATTCATGATTGTGATAGCACTCTGATTAATGGATCTCCATTCCGCAATTCCAATGGTTCTTGTTGCTTGGATGAGAATTTTGAATATTGTGTAAAGATAATCCGATGGCTAGAATGTGAAGGATATATAAAGCAGGAATTCAGATTGAAATTGCTAACATGGTATAGCTTGAGATCAACCGAGCGCGAACGACGAGTAGTCAACTCCTTTATTCAAACCCTCATTGATGATCCTAGCAGCTTGGCAGGACAGTTGGTCGATTCGTTTTCTGATATAATTTCCTGCAAGAGGCTGCGTAGTTGATAATGCAGAAGTTCTAGGGACGGAATAAGCGGATCGCCTTCTAACCCAGATGATTGCTGTTGGCCATATTGTAAAAGTTTCTCAATTTACATTGACCTCCTATTGTTTGCCATTCTTGTGCAGGTATTTTTATCCCATGTCACTCTCTAAGTGATGGCCTTATTATGCCATGGGAAGATTCTCAGATTGCATCGACAATCGTAGAAGCGATTCGTGATTGGAGGTAATGCTTGGAGGCATTTGTTATCTCTCAAAGACTCCAATTGCATTTGAAACATTATAATTTAATCATGAAGGATATATGGTATTTAGAATCTCTTTGATCATTGCCTTTCATTCAAGGGAGTACATAATAGTGATCTTGATTCTACATGACAACTTTTGTTCACTGTTTCTTTCTCAATTCAATTGTCAATCTCTCTCTCAAGACTCGATTTATCGCTCTACCTCGCTCGATATGTTTTTTTAACAATCAAAATGGATAAAATGATGTTTTGGTTGAAGAAAATGCAGAGCTCTTCTGTTGCCTTTGGCTGAGGGATTGTTGGACGTTCGCAGCAGTTGAAGCTTCGTGGTATTTTGTGGCTCTATGGCTCAAGGCTTGAAATATTAGATAGACATTATTTATTTATATTGTTAGTAATTTGACATTATTTATTTATAAAGTTTATTAATATTCATTTCGTAGTATCAATAACTTCTTTTTTAATTATGTACAAATAGAATACTCCACAATCCAACATCTTTGAGTTGAAATTTTGGAATTCTTTTCTCAAATGAACTTAGACATTGATATTCAAAGATTTTTGTGCAGTGAATTTTACTAGAAAATATGAACGATTGCCTGTGAGTATATATTTTATTGAAATGATTAGGCGGCCTGACTTTACATTTTATTGTCAAATAAATACAAATCTATAAATAGTCAGAAATGTACATCGATGTGATTTGATTTGAATTTTTTTGGGTTTATTATTCATTGGAGAACAATAATCGACCAAACTTGGCTTTAAGAAATCAATCTATTTTTTTCCTGCGAAGTATTAAAATCCAAATCACAAGTCCGTAGTTTCATTACAATAAGCAAAGTAGGTAAATAACTATAATAAGCTTGCTCAACCAAGACGACTGAGTTAGAACCTACTCCACCCCACACAATGTTAAACTATAAAATTAATAACTAGAACAATCTACTCTAAGCAAAATGGTAAAAGTAGAAAACATCCCACGTTAAACTTGACAAAATAAAACTTAATTTCATCATTTTTTATTTATTTAGAAGACACTCGATTCAATAATTATTTCGAGGCTGTTTGAGGCGAGGAGTTATTATAGTTGGTGATATAATAATCGGTGGGTTATAATGTTATAATAGTCTGTGAACAGTGAATGCTATTGAAGTCAACTTTATTGACTGTGAATTATAATAGTCGGGTTAAAGTTCAACTGGATTATAATAATCCAGTCTAACCAACTCCAAATTGGTGCTCCAAATTTTTAATTTTCAAATCTTGACTTGGATTTTGAAAACATTTTAGAAAGTAGATAATAAAAAATAAAGAAACTAGCTTGTGGAAGTAGTATTTATAAACTTAATTTTCAAAAAAACCAAATTGTTATTGAAGCTACCTAAAATGTTTTGATTAATTTTTGTTTCACCAATCCTATTTTCAATTAAATATATGTTAAATTATCAAAAATACACATGAACTAGGAAAAACGTTTAAAAAATATCTCTGAACTATGAAAGAACGTTTAAATGCCCTTAACGTTAACAACACACCAAATTTTGATGTAGATAGTTAAATTTTATTGGTACTTATGCGACATGGAAAAAATGAAAATGTAGACGTTTGAAATGCTAAAACAAATCATCAAAATGTAAACATATGATCTATTCTCCATCGATTTTGTCCTAGTTTTTTTCTATTCTATAATATTTTGAATCGATAAAATAAGATTATCATAATTTTTTAAAACTTAAAACATTTACGTTTTCACTTTTCCTACCTCACACATCTACGATTTAGAATTTAATCATTCAAGTTAGATTTTTTTTTTATTTTTTTTTGTGTGTTGTTAAAAGTAAGAGTATTTTTTATTTTTTTTTCATAGTTTAGGAGTATTATTAAAATTTTTTGTACAGATGAACGGTATTTTTTATAATTTAACCTTAAATAAATAAATAGACGTCGTCGTTTTATTAGTGATCGAGAATATCTGCTTTTTCCAGTTCTCACCTGCGCTAGTCTCTTCCGCCCGCCAAAGGATAAAAACTAAAGAGCATAAAAAATCATGCACAGCTTGCTCGGATTCAGAGCTTCACAGTTTGTTCAATTCAAATCTTCTTCGTTCTCTCTCTCTCGGACTCGGAGCCTTCCTTTCCAGATCAATTCCATTTCCAATTCAATCTCCCGGCGAACCTTGGCGGCCATGGCCGGCGCAGATGAGTTTGTTAAGGGCAGCGTTCATTCGAATGGCGTCGCGGTTATCACTCTCGATCGCCCCAAAGCTCTCAATGCCATGAACTTAGGTTCATTTCTTTCATAATTTGATTCTTTTTGCATCTCAATGCTTCTGAATTTAGTAGTTAAATTAAGGAATGGATCGGTGTGGCTTTTGTTTGCTTTAGTGTGAAATTAGAGCGTTGAGCTTCATAATGTAGATTCGTTCTGATAATTTATGCCGATTGAAGTGGAGGGGAGCATTTCTACGAGAGTCACCATACTAAGTTGAAATAGTTCTTGTATCGGGGAGAAATCCCTTTAGATTCTTAAGGTGATGAAATCACTTTTGTCATATTCATAATCAATCCGGAACATAACTTTAACAATTCAGTCAGAAAATTACGTTTAAATCAAATATTAAATTAATTTTAAATTATTAAAAGCGTTTTGGAGTGATTTTGAACATGACTGAAGTGATTTTAGCCACTCCCAAACATGTCATAAGTTTGGTAACGCCAGATTTTCCCATGTCAAATAGTTGATTCAATAGCTTAGCTTATACCTAAGTAAGTCACAACAGAAGGGTTTTTGAGTGAATTTCTCTACCTAGATCTTGCTTTCTATTTATGCAGTAATATTACAACGTATTATACAATACACAATGATTGGCAATGATTTCTGATTGTCGAGCCATCACAGCTAGGCAATATCTATTGTCATTTTGTAATAAAACCATTTGGATTGGACAGCCTGTTGTGTTAAAAGACATCATTCAGGCTTAAAACGTTAAGAGCAATGATACTGTTTTTTAACTTTTTATGTATTTGTCTTGACACCCCCCTGCCAAAAAAGAAAAGAAAAAAGAAGTATGGTGTTTTTAGAACAGGGATTTCTGTATATGGATGTATTACCTATTAAATATTGGATTCGTCCCGGGTTTTAGGGAGATTTTAAAGTAACTTTAATCAATGGAATTTGTTTACATATAATGGATAGCGGTCTAATATCAGGAATACCCGCATGGTTTAAATATTGGTCCAGTGTTCTTCTAATATAATCAAAGGTGGTTCTTTGGTTGGACTTTGATCTCTTATGTTGGTTTGGTACGATTATGATTTGCTTTCTGTATTAAAGTTTATCGACGATGCAGATATGGATATACAATACAAAAAGTATCTTGACGAATGGGAGGAAGATCCAAGGGTCAAATGTGTCCTTGTTGAGGGCAGCTCATCTCGTGCCTTTTGTGCAGGTAAGAGGGTATAAAAAGGTCATTTAAATTCTTTAGGCATCTTTTACATTTTTTTTTTTTGCATTCATTATTACTCGGATCAGCCAACGAATGTTTAAAAAGGCTAAAATTAGCCTGGAGTTTTTTTTTTCTTCTTCTCTAAAGAGTTGAGGTGTAAGCTTCAAGATGGTATGGGGCGTAAGCCTTGATTTAAAAAATAAATAAAAACATTGATTAAAAGAGAAAAAGAGTTTGATAAGGTATTGTTAAACACGATGATTATATAAAAGAAAAGTACACGAATTAACAATAATAGCATCTATCAGAAAAGTCGTTTACATTTTTATCTTAAGAGTTTTTTTTATGTTCTTTGGCGTTAGAAATAGTAATGGGTTGAATAGCCTAAATTCATGGTGTACCAACATGTCATGCATGAGAGCTTTCATATTTTTGAAGAATAGGCAGCAAATTAATATTATTATTTTTCTCTTATAAAAAAAAAAATTATTCTTATTCTTCCAACCTTTTCATGGGGCAGAAGGACTCTACGCCTTAGTAGGCAAAATCCTTCTAAAACATTGCAGCCGGGTTAATTTCTATTGAATTCAAATGGATATCCTACATGTTTTTGGGTTTCTTATTTAATTTCGGGGGTGCTTGGTAACGTTTTAAGGGTGGTCATTTATCACTAATGCAGGAATGGATATTAAAGGGGTTGTTGCTGAAATTCAAAAGGACAAAAACACTTCTCTTGTGCAGAAGGTTTATTATTATTACTTCAATTATTCTTTCTTTGTTTCTTGTTTTGTTCTAAAAGATTTATTTGCTTGTTTGATTTGCAGTTATGTATTGTTCATCTTTGTAATTTACTGAATTCTGCAATGACATTTGGTTATTCTATCTGGTTCTTTGTTGCATATTCATGTCACATTGTGAGATTAGTTAGTTGAAATATTGGTTCTTAATAACTCAAGCATCAGTCTATTCACAGGTGGTGATGTGAAGCAGATCACGACAAAAAACATATTATCAGATGTGATTGAGGTCTTCTTTGTGCTTCATCTCTCCGCCCCCCAAGAACCAAAAACAGGGGAAAATGTTTTAAGACTATGTCGTAATACTTTCTAAAAAATAAGCCTGACAATATGATTCTTATTGCCATATTGTTTTCACTAATCTTTTCCCCTTTTTGAATAAAATCACCATCTTTGGAAAAAAAAAAATGCCTCCAAAGTCCTCTTTCTAAAATAAGAGACTCTTTAGTAAGGCTAAGAATGCGGTGTTAGTTAAATATGAAGCTGTTCGTTCTCAATGATTGCTTGCTCCAAACTTTTTGTTCTTTTTGTGTTTTATGTTTCTCCTCTGCACCTACATGTTTTGCCTGTCTAACTTCATCCTCTTGCTTTGTGTGCTTGCTGAAGGTATATTATTAATAGTTGAAAACATCGGCAGCCGCTATCTAGGATATAATATGATTTTGCTATTAGACCTCCTGTAATAAATGTATGTTCTAGAAAGGGAAAAAGGGAAATGTCACCCCTAAGAGTTGGTTAGTATAGGAGGTATATATTGTTAGGAAAACGTGCTCAAGTGGTCGGCTGTATTTTGGCAAGGACTGAACATGGAGAGTAGCTAGCATTCTCAAATTGGCTATAAGGTGCTTCGACACCCTCTTCTGCTCCCTACTAATAATAACGGTCTGGATACCTAATATTGCTAATTGCTAATTTCTAATGCCAAATGTTGAAGGATTAAGACGGTTTTGCTCTGGGATTAGCTGAGATGCACATAAGCTACTTAGACACCCACATTATCCAAAAAAGAAAAATGAAAAATGAAGTAAAAGAAAAAATCGATTGCTCCAATCCCTATGCCATATTTTGCTTAGTTCTATATTTTACCAACTGCATTTACATGTTTTATCTGTTTGACTTCATCTTGTTTTGCATGTTAATTCTTTTGCTGAAAGTAGGATTGAGGTGCAGGTTTGAGCTAGAATATTGTAGAAATATGATCTTCTGAGTGAACCTTGTTGCCAATTTTATTTCTCCAATTTGGATAGTTTGATGCATTTTTTAAGTCAGAAATTTCCGGAGTGCAAACGATCTCTTTAGTTTTTCATTTGGTTTGAATGCAAATGATGACTAGATATTTTCTGTTTGAATAAAATGTAATTTTGTTACACAGTCTGTTGCATTTGAAAGTGCTATGATGTTTGTCTTTCAGGTATTTACAGCAGAGTATTCTTTAATATGCAAAATTTCTGATTACAAGAAACCTTACCTGTCCTTCATGGATGGCATAACAATGGGCTTCGGGATTGGCCTATCAGGTCACGGCCGTTACAGGATCATCACAGAGGTACATAAATCTTCCCTGTTGTGCTGACACGTGTCCTTTGTTATTATATTGGTCCAAGATTGTCTTTCTTGACCCTAACCGTACATGTTCTTTTATATTTGTTTTAATTCAGAGGACCCTTCTTGCCATGCCAGAAAATGGAATTGGTTTGTTCCCAGATGTTGGGTTTTCATACATAGCAGCACAAGGTCCAGGAGAAGGATCAGTTGGTATGTGATCTTTATCATAAGCTGTTTTACCAACCCCTATAATCATGCTAGTATTAAATATCTTACAGTTTTCATTTTTTCTTTTGTTCAAATCCTATTTCTTTTTCTCTGTAACTTCCAAACATCTTGATTTAATAAACCTTGCATAATAAAATAAAATAAAATGCCAAATGATGTAGGGTCAGGCGGTCTGTCTCGTGAGATTAGTCGTGGTGCGCGTAAGCTGTCCCGGACACTCACGGATATAAAAAAAGAAAAAGAAGAAACTTAGCATAAAATAACCATTTTAATCCTTGCCATTATTATTATTTTGTAATGATTTAATTGAAACTTGAGATAGGCATGACTTTTGTTTACCTCATGAGTAGATGTCGATGTAGATAAAAGTTTAAAGTCATATTTACTATGTACTATGTAGTTGGTACAATGTTGGATTTTTTTAAACAAGTTCAAATTTTGTAAAAATGATCAATGGAAAATCAATTGGAAGAACTAAAATAATTTTTTATGTAAATTTTAGAAAGTTTAGGGACCATAACATATTAATATAAAAGTTCAAGGACTACAATAAGATTTAAACCATTTTTTTTTACCACCTAATGTATATGATAAGATGGTAGTTTCCTAATTTAGAACCTAATATGGAGAATTTGGGGATTCTTTGATTATGAAACAGAGTTTATGGATTCTTACATGTATTGAGGCATTTCATTTGTTCATCTTTATTGTGCTTTGTTTTGTAATCATTGTTCATCACTCTGTAGGTGCATACCTTGGACTGACTGGCAAAAGAATTTCAACGCCATCTGATGCACTATTTGTTGGTCTTGGAACGCATTTCGTTCCATCTGGGAACATAGGCTCACTGAGAGAAGGACTCTTGACTGCTAACTTGTAAATTTCCGAACATCTTTCTATCGACTCTGAAGTTACAGTTGGTGACAGTTGATTGAAGTAGTTAGTTGTTTTCTTACTTTTGCAGTTCCGAGGATCCTCATAAGGATATAAAAACGCTCCTGGCAAAATACAGTAATGACCCTGAGTCTCCCCCATCGTTGAAGTCACTCTTACCTCAGATAACTACATCCTTTGGCGCAGACAAGTCTGTTAAGGAGACGGTTGAAGAGCTAAAGAAACACCAACTTGATTCAAATTCTTCGGGTATGTTTAATTATGATGTTTTAAAGAAATTTACAGAAATCATTGCATTCTTCGGGAAGCTGGAAACTTGGCCTTGGTATAATATTAGGAACCATCAAAGGTTATGATTCCCTTCAGAGCCATATTCCCACAAGTGGCAAAAAATTAGGTTCTAACATTTTATATATGTTATCTTTTATTTCTAAAACTTGAAGATAGGCAAAGTTGTACCGATTATAATGTAAATTTTTGGTTAAGTTACACGTTTAGTCCACGAATTTTCAAGTTCGTGCCTGAAATTAAAGGTCCCTAAGCTTTAAAAAGTGTCTTGTAAGTTTCTGAATTTTCAATCTTGTCTTACAGATCCGTGAACTCTAAAAATTTCTAATAAGTGCCAACTTCCAATTTTGTGTCTAATAGGTCCCTAGGTCCCTGACGTATTCGAGATTTTAAAAAATTAACAGATCTATTAGATGTATAATTAAATTTTATGTCTAATAGGACTTTAAACCTTTTTGTGTCTGGTAAGTCCTTGAATTCTAAAAAATGTCAAATAGGTCAAGGACCTATCTGACACAAAATTGAATATTCAAGGATCTATCAGACATAAAATTGAAAGCTTAAGAACCGATTAGACAATTTTTAAAGTTCAGAATACAAAATTGATAGTTCAGGCACCTAGTAGACGCTTTTTAAAGTCCAGAGAAGAAATAGACACAAACCTAAAAGTGTTGGGACTAAACTTGTAATTTAACCTAAATTTTTATGCACAGTATTTTTTAATCCAAGATAAACTAACAGGCAATTCCCTCCTTAGTTCTTCTTTGATTTGCCCTTGCTCAGTTGCTCACTGACTGGTCATGTTTTCTATATGCAGTGGTGGAGTGGGCTAAAGAGTCTCTTCAAGGAATTGGAAAAGGCGCTCCCTTTTCACTTGCATTGACACAAAAGTATTTCTCCAAAGTTGCAGCTGCAAGTGGAAAGAGTAACAACGAATTATCCACTGTGAGTTTGGCCGATTTTTCATTCGCGCCTTTCATATTCTTGTGTGAAAATGGCTAGTAGATCTCGACAGAGTTTCCGTAGTAACGCGCTTCCTCTTTATGTGGGTGGTGTGCAGCTCAATGGTGTTATGAGAACTGAATATCGTATTGCCTTAAGATCTTCCCTGCGCGATGATTTTGCTGAAGGAGTTCGAGCTGTTTTGGTGGACAAGGATCAGGTTAGGTTCTCTTCAATCTCCTCTCAATTTTACTTTTCATGTGCTAAAACTGGATAGGATCTCAATGTTCGACATCGTATCGCAGTGTTGTGATTTCAACGTTATTTTTTGCATACTGCACTTTTGTTTGAAGGGGCTAGTCTGGAAAACTGTTTCAAAAACAACTTTTTTTTGTTCTTGTTTTCGAAATAGTTTTTGAAAATTGTAATGGAAACATTTACAAAAGATGAATGTTAGTATGCACATTGAAGTCACTACTCACAAATCCATAATTTATGAATAATAACCTGATTTTTTCTATTTAAACAGAAAACAAGAACAAATAACTTATAGAAACCAATTATCTAGACACGTTTTTATTAAAAAAAAAAATCTCTAAAAAACAGTTTACAAACAACCTCTAAATGTGACCATTTTTAGTAGTTCCAACGCCCGGATGTTCAAATCTTCTCACTTTTCATTATGTCCTTGAAGATTATTGTTGATCATTAGCGGATAATTTCGTGTTTTTAGAGCTTAAATTTATATTTACAATGTGTTTGATCTTCTGATCTAGCAGAATCCAAAATGGAAACCTTCAGCCTTGGAGGATGTTGATGACAGAGAAGTAGACTCCCTCTTCGAACCTCTAAGTTCAGTGGCTGAATTAGAAGTATAAATTACAGAAAATAAAAACCAGTTTCGATCAATAATTGCCATTATAAACTGCAGGGAGAGCAACAAAAATTCATGCAGGTGCTTTATTACACGTTCTTAATTTATTATTGCCCACGAAAATTACTAGAATTTTGTGAACTTTGATAAATATTTGAACTTCCTCAAGTAGGAATGAGTTTCCAAGACTGCCCCTTTGAATATTTTTACTTTATTATGGGCTCTCTATTTTTTTTTTCACCTCTTTTATGGAATAAAATTATGGGGATGGAAATAAAATTTAGATGGAATTATATTCTTGATGCTGTTGATAACATATACTCCAAGCATTAAACAAGTCGCAGCGAACAAAGGATTATGGTGGCCAATCCGAGCATAGATAAGGTATCAATTATCCCAAAGGTCGATGGTTTAATCTTCCATTCAAAAAAAGATTATGTTGAAATTGGGAAGATGCTGATTTATAATTGTCATCTACGAATTTTCTTTGATCTAAAAAAAGGGAAAAAATCAATTTATACCCTTAAATTTTTGGAGGTTGTATCAATTAAAATTCTAAACTAATAATTGTATTAATTTAAATTATATCAATTTACATCTTTTGTTAGAATTTATTTTTAAAACGTTAATTTAAATACGTGGATACTCATAATTTTAGCAATTAAATCCCTAAACTTTCATAAGTGGATTAATTTTATGAAAGTTTAGGAATTTAATTGATAAATTATAAGTTTTCACAGTGTAAAAACTAACATTTTTGTAAGAGAAGGTGTAAATTGACACACTTATAAAAATTCATGGTTTAAATTGATACATTTATGAAAATTCATGGTTTAAATTGATATAATCATTAGTTTGAGGTTTTAATTGATACAACTTCTAAAGTTAAGGGTATAAATTGATTTTTACCCAAAAAAAAAAAAAAAAAAAAAAAAAAAAAAAAAATTGACATATACCTTTACTCTTTGATTTGTGGGAAAATTCTTCTTACATTAGTTTTTAATAAAACTATATGTTTTATCCCTTAGTCAGATTTTTGGTTTTTCCGCTGATTATTGTTCTTATTATCATTATTTCATGTTTGGTTTTTTGTTAGTATAAACGGGAAGACTTTTGTGGGTAAATCTACAATTTTCTAATCAATTTTAGAAAACAACGTAGGGGTAATTTTGCTAATGCAACAAATTTAGATTAACTTTAGCAATTTGATCTATTAGAGACACTTTAATAATAACAGTATTGACAACAACAACAACAAAAAAAAAAAAAAAATTGTTTCTAACTGAAAAGAGAGAAAAAAATGAAGATAAGTTAGAAGTTTAATCAAGGAGGAACAAATAACTTTATACCTAGGCTGACTAGAAGCAATTCCTATTAAAGATTACAGTTTCTGAGTATCCAATCAAGTAATTTTGAAAAAGTTTGAATGGAAATAAAAAGATTTTGTGAAAGCACCTCATTTTACTTATCTCTTTAAATAAGTTTAATATTTATCTAATAGATATACCATATTAGTACTTAATGGAATAATTGTTCGAAATACCACAAAAATATTTCCGCCTTTAATAAATAGTACTCTTTTTGTGCTATCCCGGTGGCGATCTCGACCGAGATTGGGACCGTAAAAACCCTTTTCAATTTTACATAAGCTTGTGTACTTTCCCGGTGACTATCTCAATCGGGATTGAGAAAGAACACAAACATTTTATTACAAAAAATATATATTTTAAAATGACCAATAAACACAATACAAGCTCCACAAGGAGTTGTTCAATTTGTGCAATAATATTTTAAACGTTAAATTATATAAAAAAAAAATAGTTCTAAATTTTAACATTTGTTTTAAAAATATCTTTATTCTTTCTAAAATTGCAATATTACTGTAACCATTTATAAACGTTTCAAAACTATTTTTGAAGTTGAAATCCATTAGAATGTTGGATGAAAAATTGACATAACGGTGATTGAGGTGTTTGCCTCATTATTGTCATATTCGTCCTAACATTCTACGAGAATTTACGAACCCAATAGTATTGTTTTTTTTTTTGAGAGAATGATAAATATTTTTTTTAAGTAAGTGACAAAATTCATTGGTATTTACTTATTTTATTATTATTATTATTATTATTATTAATTTATGCTATTTTAAAATTTTAAATTGGCCGATGGCGATCACACAAACGAACGAAAAAAAGTTCCCTCTTCATATTCTTCATTTTCATATAAAAGGAAACAACCTGCCAAATTTCATTTCGTCCCGCCTCTTCTCTCTGAGTATGTCTACAACAATGTCTTCCTCGTTTCAGTCTCCTTTTCCGGCCATCAGAACCGTCACCATATCGTACTCAGACCTTCAAGTAAGTCAATCTCAAGCACTGTTTGGTAATCGGAGAAATTTAGACTGAATCACTGAACATTTTCTCGAATCATTTTGAGTTTTTCTTGCTCGAGTTTGATGTTTGAGTTGCTTGTTTGTCATGGCTTCTGTTTTGATGGAATTTGATGAACACAGGATCGGAATGTTGACTTGTCGATGAAGATTGAAGAAGGATTTGGACCTAATGGACTGGGAATTCTATCGGTTACTGATGTATGTTATACGTTCGCATTCATAGATTGTCTATTTCTTCAATCTGATACTGATACTGATGTTTTAAACAATCCCTCGGAATATTCTGCTACTTCTTACCTTTAGAAATATGTGTTTTCAAGAAGTAATTGATCATACACGGTTTATTTTTCTTATGAATGCTTACGGAGTTTTATCTTCGGATGGTTTTAAAATCGCAGGTCCCTGGATTTCCTTCGTTGCGGCAGGATCTTCTTCGTCTTTCATCGAGGTATAAACTATAATTTGGTCAATGGAACTGCTAACTATCTCTAATCGCTTTAAGATTTTGAGTAATTTAGCTAATACTTTATGCATTTTCTGGTGAAATTTCTGCTTTCTAAGATTAGCTAGGCTACCGGAAGATGTGAAGAAGGAGATTGAAGATCCTCATAGTAGGTAGTTCTTATGATGCTTTTGAACCAGCTCGATCGTCTCTGAAATATTCAGTTGTTTGTTTCTTATCAATCACTTTGATGTACTTTGAAGTTTAATCCACTTAAATACTTAAATAAATATAGAAAATTGTTTATAATATATGTCACATTTTAGGTAGCAATACACTATTATATTTTTATTGTTCATGAATCCAAAATATCTTCAAAACTCAATGCACTAGGTTTGGGCTTTTTATCTTTTTACTGGGGGTTCTATCTTGTTCTTGTTTCTAATGAATGCAGTTAGTTTTTAGGTTTTCAAAATTAAATTTGTTCACACATAATCCCAAGGTTGGGTTATGGTGCCTTTCTTGAATTCTATGAAGTCATCATAACTGATAATATTAAGGTTCAATGAAAATATTGTAATGTAAGGTCAAGTGACACAGTCCATTACTTACATTATTGATATGTAAGAAATATGAATGATGTCAATGAAATTTTTGAGGATGTGTTGTCACTCAATATATATTAATTTGCAGTAACCTTCTGATTCTCTAGGTATAATTTTGGATGGAGTCATGGGAAAGAGAAACTTGAATCCGGAAAGCCTGGTATATACGATTTTTATCTGTCTCTAAACACTTTTTAAATAAGCAACTATCAGTGGTTATCTTATGGTTTTGGAAAACTTTTAACATGAGAGCCACATTCTTTATGCTGTTTTGTCATGGCATCTAAAATTTTCACTGAAGATGCTGGTAACTAAAGAAGGAGAACATTGGCGAGATTGTATTATGTTGTTTTCTTGGTAGTTTCTTTGCAGATTAAAAGTTTTTGTTGTTTATGCTAGAGAATATGAACCTTCAGTTCTTTACACCTTATTTCCATTTAGATTTTAGCAGACGCGGAGTAAAATCTATCTCTAATATGTGTTTCAATTGTGCAGATTTGTTGAAAGGCTCATTCTATGCCAATCCAATATTGGATAGCCCAACAACAGATGCATCTTTAATTCAAAGGTAGAAGTAGCTTTACTGGTTCAGATCATTGTTTGTATATCACTTTCTTACTTTGGCTTAATCTCTGTTCTTTCATTATAGTACTAATCCATTTTTTCTCGGTAAAAATGAATCATCTAGATATGGATATGATCATATAACTATTGGTATATTATCATTCACTGTCTACTTTTTCAGGTATCCATCATATTGTGGTTCAAATATTTGGCCTTCTAGAGAGCTTCCAGAACTTGAATCAGGTATATGAATTATATGATTTTATTTTCTATAAAATTGAGACTTGTTGTGTAACATGGATCCATTTAATTTGTTGCTTGTCATTGCCTCTGAGCTGTTCTTGTGGATTTTTAATAGATTTCTACAGAGTCTATATGATTTGTAGTTGTACTATGTGAGTATAGATTGTCATCTGTTTGGTTTCTGGATTTTTGTACCCTCATATCTATATAATGTAACACATGATAGTAGAAGAAGATATTCACCGTTGGTTTCATGCATTGTGAATACTTCTTTTATAACTTTCGATTTAATCAGAAATCGTTTCTCTTCTGTTTGCATCCATTTTGTTTTATTTCTGGAAATTGCTGCTTTATCCACGTGTTTATATAAGTATGTTTCGACTGAAAAAAGCATGTTTGAATCTGACATCTATGACAAGACATCATTTGGAACATACCAGCAAAGCTCATGAATTTTAATCATTGTTCCATCCTCTCTCTCTCGTTTTCTGGTTTTCTTTTCTGTTTCAATCTATAGGTAGAAACTTTTGATTGTTTTAAAATTTCATTATCTTGATTAGTTGTATATGTTATGTTGAGATATATTGGGTTTCACTTATTACTGAGGATTGATAATTGATTTGCAGCCTTCAAAGCTCTTGGAAAGCTGATTCTTGATGTGGGTTTGATGTTGGCATATCATTGCGACCAATATGGTAAATTTTCTCCTCTTGGAAATTTGGCTCGAATAAATAAACTATTCAATTGAATGCTGTTGTTTTCTAAGCCCAATTTTGCCATGTTACAGTTAACTGCATTATTCATTTGCCATGATAAACGATTGATTCCTTAAAAGTAGAGAGGCTTCTTTATTAACTAGATGAAGAACCTGATGAAAGTTTCATTCCCTGTTTGTTTGTTTTTTATGAGAAAAGATATGCTCCATTATGTTTATAATATGCTGCTCCTTTTATTATATGGCTTCTTGGAGTATAAGGTTTCATCTAAGAGTTATTTTTAACTAGACCCTAGCCATGTAGGTCAAGGCCTTAGGTTCATTCCACCTTGCACAAACTTTATATCCCCCATTCTATTATTGAAGTCACTGCAAAAGATTATTATTTGTATTTAGTTATGATATTTGCAGCTACACTTTCAGTTTCTGATGTCTTGTTGAACAGCTGCTAAAATGATGAAACTGCACGAGGATGAAGCCCTCGAAAAGATACTTCTTAACTCCCGGTGTCAAAAAGGACGCTTGCTTTATTATTTTCCAGCGCAGCAAAGGTTATATACCCATCTATGTTATTTTCATGTTGCTAGTGACTCATTGCTTATAATGTCAGCTGTTTTCTATCACTGTCTCTGAAGATGTAAATCTAAAATTTGCTTGGTAAAAATATAATTTTATACATTGGTATTTGAAGAACCCCAATAATACTGCGTGCAGAGAACATGGTGGTAATCGTGGGTTTTGGATAGAGTAAATTTGCTTGGAAATTCATTACCTAGTGACTTACCTTTTAAAGTATGACTTGCAGCACTTGCGCTGAAGATAGTGATAATCTATCCTCTTGGTGTGGATGGCATACAGATCATGGTTCACTAACAGGTAGTTGGTTTTTGTTGCATATCTTATCTTATACATTATATGTATGTTAAACAAAAAAACATCATGGAAGAAATTCTCAATAAGTTGTAAAACCATATATTGGAAGAGAAAAGAGAGGCGCGGCAGTGTAATGAAAAACAAAGAGAACAAAGCTTCAAAACAAGCGAGAAATTGCACTAAAGGAAATGATTAAATTGTTTTCTATTTATTTCTATGTATTGAATGTATTGAAGTGAAAAGGCATTAAATGTATTCATAGAAAATAAATAACCAACCACTAACCCATAAACTATACCACTAACCTTAAAATTCTCCATAATCATCCGCACTACGCCACTAACTCAGATCCCTCCAAATTAAAAGACACTACCCTAAATAAGTGGCACTAACCTAAATAAGTGACACTAACTTTAATTTCTAATAAGTATAAAATTAACCAAGTCAAGTTACTTGCATAACAAATTTGCACTAATTTAATTTTAACACTCCCCTTTAGTGCAAACATATGAGTATTTCCAATGATATTTCGATCTTTTTAACGTCATGTTGCCATTTTTATGCATGTCTAATTTCTGCTTCAATTTAATTTGCAGGTCTGACCTGTGCAATGTTTACAAGAGATGGTGTGGAGATACCTTGCCCTGACAGTTCTGCTGGCCTTTATATTAGGACAAGGGCGGATCAAATTGTTAAAGTAAAATATTGTTCTCTATGATTGATGGCATGTTATTATTAATATGAATAGTAATTTTCACTCACATATTTATCTGTCAATTTTTTTTTTTTTTTTTTTTGGTTAAATGGCAAATTTTGTCCCTATGGTTTTAAAAGTTAGAATTTTGTCCATATGGTTTTGTAAAAACCTCATAAATAGTTTCTACGGTTAGAAATCACTATAGATTGAGTATGTGACAGTTAGCTATCCATGTGTCAATTGGGTCATCTTGTGTATTTAGCAGACTGTGTGGGTTAATTAGTTGATTGAAAGATCGCCTCATTGACACATAGATAGCTAATTGCCACGTACTCAATCTGTTAATGGTTTATAATAGTAAGGACTATGTGAAGTTTTATCAAACCATGGGGACGAAGTTCTAACTTTTAAAATCATAGGGACCAAATTCTAACTTTCTCCAAATCTTAGGGACCGAATTTGTAATTTAACCTTTTTTTTAATTTGAGTACAATATTTATCAGTCAACTTAAATTCTTATTTTCCTGGACCTAATTTTGAACTCATATTGCCTAGATTGATACACATTTCTAGGCCCTGTGCAAAATATATAGGAGTCTAAAATGCTTATTGACCTTCAGTTATCTTATCTGTTTACTTAACAGTTAACAGCAGAGGCATGGATTTTTTTACTAGAAATTGTGGTATAATTAGGAAATGATCTGAAATTTTCTCTTTGTTAATCATTTTATAATGTTTTCTCATTATTATTTGTAGGTTTATTATGGAGAAAATGAAATAGCATATCAAATTGGTGAAACTACAGAGATTCTGTCCAGAGGTTATCTGTGTGCAACACCCCATTGTGTTCGGGTATTTTCTTCCTTTCCATTTATTCTTTAGGAGTATTGTATGGATGAGCTTTTGTATCAAGAAATACTTATTTGTTTTTTTATATATTCATTAATTTTATTTCAACACTCGCAAAGAACACGGTTCTTGTATTAAATCGTTTTGGTTCTTCTTCTCTGTTTGTTATACAATGTTCCGTGTGGGGCATATGTCCTTTCAGCATCTTTTTTAATTTTTTTTTCTGGACAAAATTCTTTAGGCATCCGCTGATAACGAGTTCGTTTTTAGTTTTTAGCTTTTGAAAATTGCGCTTGTTTCCTTACAAATTCTTTACTCTGGAAGAAACATTTGAAATTTCTAGTCAAATTCCAAAAACAAAATTAAGTTTTCAAAAATAATTTTTTTTTTTAATTTTCAAAACTTGATTTGTTATCAAACGGAGCCTAAATAGTTATCAAATGGGGCCTTAGGTAGTTCCTAGCATGCTTAAATTTTGATGATTTGTTGTTCTGATTTTCTTTAGGCACCTAAAGGGAAGGAAGCTTTTAATCTTGAAAGATCCACATTTGCACTGTTCATGCAACCCGATTGGTATGTTCTTACTCAGATTCAAAGAAGAAAATAACCCGTCTTAAAAAAATCAAATTTTCTTATTTGCTCTAGTAATTGTAAAAAATTGTAGGAACATTAATTTTTATGAGTGATAATTGTAATGTATCGAACTACTCTGTTTATCATTTTCTTTTTTTTCAGGGATCAGAAGCTCAATTTTCCTGAGGAAGTTCATATTCATAAAGAGGTATTTAGTTCGAACCTAATCACAATTATTCAATTGTTTTGGGGTCAAAAGAATGTTGAAAGCTACTTGATTCTTCATATTTGCAAAAGGTAGCTCAAGATAAGTCCTTTTATGTGAGATTGTGGGACTGGTTGTTGCCTTCATTAATGATTGCACATTATTCGAGATCATAAAAGCTACGCTACTGTAGCATGTTTCTTCCCTCTGGCTTTGATTATAATTTTTTTTATTAGTTAGGTGTAGAGCTGTTAATTTTTTGGTCGATAATATATATTTAAACCCGTGTTTTAAAAGGCGCAGTTAGGTGGAAAGACCCTCTGGAGCCTAGGCGCAAGGTGCACAATAAAGCGCGGCCTTTATTCTGCAAGGTGCACTTTGTATAGAAAAAAAAATATAAAGAAGAGAAAGCATGGTTGAAGTGAAAATATGAAGAAAAAAAAACATTTAAGACCAGTTAGAATGCCTTGTATCTGTTATGACTCGCTCGACTCTAAAAGAAAAATCAGATTTGGGTTAGTTAACTTTTTTTTTTTTAATAGGTTAAAAACCCTTAGGCCTTAGGACATAAATGATGAGTTTAATGGGAAGACGCGTGACATCTTACGTGCGCCTCGCCTTTTCAAAGTGAGGCGTCAAACTTGCGCCTTTTAAAACACTGATCTTAACCAGTTATGTTTTATGTTTATATTAATTTTTCTTCTTAGATTTGAGAGTGAGTGTTGAAAAATTGTTAAAATAATTAGAAGTGATTTATGAATAGGTGATTGACTGGGATCTTATCCCAAGTACTTTGTGCTTAAATATATATATATATTTTTTATCGTGAGTACAACAAATAGACAAACGTAGGTTTGAGAATTTGAATGTTTGACTTTAAAATAAAGAGTACATGTCAATTATCGCTTCGAATGTTTGGCTTTAAAATAAAGAGTACATGTCAATTATCACTGAAGTATACTCACCTTGACTACTTAAATGTTCTATCACCTAGCTTTTTAGGTTTATTATTTTATTTTTTATTTTTTATTTGTATATATATATACGTTCTCACTTATTTTCATCTTTACATGCATATTCTCTCACTAGCCTTTCTAAATATACATTTTTTCTTTTTTAATTTAACAATGTGGGTGAAGATTTAAACACTTTGAGAATACAATTGTAAATAATTAAGAACTATCCTCATATACACGTTTTCTTTTACTAGCTTCTTTTTGTGCACATTTTTTCCAAGCATGTTCCTCAATCTTAACACTTCTTTTTTATGCGCATATATTCTCTCAACACCTACATTTTTTCTTTGTAGCTTCTTTCTCTCTCTCTCTATATATATAAAATGCATTTCACTATTTTCTCTTTTGATAATTTGTTGTGTATGACAAAAGTCAAGTATTTTTTTTCATTCTTTCCATTCTAGTAAATTTATTAAACTCGTGTGCTTAATTTTTTTTTGACAACATATTGAAGTGGGAGAATCGAACATGTGACCTCTTAGTCACTAGATCGTACATTATGTCAGTTGAATTATGTTTGTGTTTAATTTTTTATTTAATTTTATTTGTCTCGTTCTGGCAGATAATTCCCTCGAATTGCACCCTAACATTCGGAGAGTACTCCGAGAAACTGCTCGACAAATATTATCACCTCAAATCATAGGAGCTTGAGAGCTTGTGTTAACTATTTTCAACAGCTATTGTTGTGAAGGTACCCCTCATTTAATCTTCGTTGAATTTTAAAACAAATATATAAAAATTTATTACATACTGCACGTTTTTATTTATTTTTAAATAATAATATTAAAGGAACCTTTCAAGATTTGTAGGCTGATAATTGACGACAAGATGAGGAATATAAATCTCTTTGTTGAGAAGAAAAATGAAAATCATATTATTTAAAGTCCAACCTAATCCGTTAGCCGCCAAACTTATAAAGGACAAAATCCTTTTATTTGGCGTTTAAATTAGGAGACTTTTAGGGTCTTCTAGAATGCTCAACGACAGTTATTATTTTTTTTTTTTCTAGTATCATTTCTTCCAATTAATATTAATAAACAATTTTTAGGATTTTAACTATTTTTCAGCTCAAAGAAATAAAGACGTAAAGAATATATATAAGAAGATTAAAAAAAATCTTACTCATCAATTTAAGTGGTTCAAGTGTGAAACTAATTTTTTTCACGAGTTTACACTTTTACGGGTAAATTTTTTAAGTTTATGTCAACATCAACATAACTCAACTGACATAATGTATGTATTATTAATTAAGAAGTCAAAGGTTGAAATTTCCTCTCTAAATATTAAAAAAAAAACTTTTCGTCTCTAATATTTCAAATCCAAGATAAAGAAAAATCTTTAAAATTTAAATTTTTGTATACATAATTTTTTAAATACTTGCATAAACAATATAATATAAATATAAATTTTCAAGTACAGGTTTAGCATAATCAAAACCCATCTCATATTTCAATATAATATAAAATACAAAAAAAAAAAAACAATTTATGCTATATTTCTAAAAATTAAAAATTATAATGTTTTAAAAAATAAATATTGATTTTTTGCTATAGTAAGAATTTAGTATTTTTTTTAGTCTAATATAAATTAAAGAGACAATTGTTCCCCTTTTTTTTATTTATTAATAAAAGAAAGTTTTGTTGTTTTGGTTGTTGGAATCTGAGATTAATGTCTCGATTACTTAAACTAGATACAATCACATTGGAGAAATCATTTCTGATTTCTTGAAAATCCCATCTTATAATTATATGATATAGTTATTTTAAAGTGATAATTATTCCTAGGGTGGGTCACATCTTAATGTGGGCCAAAGAAAAATTGGTATTGGTTGATGTTGATGGTGGATGGTGGTTAGAAATATAGGTGAATAATTTTGACTAGCCAGTCAAATCATCCAACCTCCTTGCTTTGCAGCTTTGAGCTGGGAGAGAATTTCCTCCATCCCATTGGAATTTTGTGGGGGCAACATTGTAAGTTCTTTTAATCTAGATCACATAAGGAACCCACCCCCAACTGGTCCAAATTGTTTCAACTTAGATCTTTTTTGGGAGTTCAGAGTTGTATAAATTACCTACATTTTTTTTTAAATATAATAAAAAAACAGAGTTTTTCAATATTTATAAAAAAACGTCTCTTTAAAAATTATTTCAAATTTGTTAGATGCAAAAATTTGGACTCCTCGAAGGTGAGGTTTAGATAGTCAGGTAAGTTGTGTAGTCCAAGACCGACCTGCAAAGAGAGAAAAAACTTGCCTCGGTGTGGGGTTGGGCCCACTGTACTCCGAAGCTTAAGTCACTAGAGAGTTCTAAGCTTAAATAGAGTGTGAGTAGTACGAATTGCATACCTTTCGGTGAAAGTGGACTATGGTATAAATTGCATACCTTTCGGTGAAGGTGAACTTTAGTGTATATATAGGAGAGGAATGATGAGACGATCGGCGTCGATTCGTATGCTTCCTCATCATGGGGATTTGACGGTCTCTGATCCTAGGGTGGATTCGTAGGAATCGCCGTACCGCCGCCCACAGTCAGCGAACTCTCCTCGTCCTGATTAGGAGGAGGGGGGAGGGAGGGTGATTGTGATGGGACCGGAGATCTTCGGGCTGACCAAAGGCGGATCTCGCAGTTCTCCTAATCGGACCCTAGGGGTCGGTCTTGGGTCCTCGAGAGAGGTAGCCTGATGTCAAGCTTGTGACCTCATGCTGAGGTGACCCATAACATGGCCTGTGACCTCATGCTGAGGTGACCCGTAACAAAACTCATTTTTAATACGAGAGCTTTAGTAGTCTAAGGCATATCATTAAAAAAAAAACAGTTAGTCGTGCAAATTTACATTTAACTTAATATATACAATTCTAAATGTAAAAATAAAATGAGGGACAAGTAACTTAGAGGGAAAGCATTAAAATATCATATCTCGGGTCATGTGTTCTTAATTTTAGACAAACTACATCTTTTCTTAGACTTACTTAAGTGGTAACCAATCTAAGATATTAAAATTTTATGAATTTTGTGACCATCAAATATTGTAGTCAAACAATTATTTTATAAGAACAGTTGAAGTATACATAAACTAGTTTGAATATTTAAAATGAATAAATTATTTTTCTAAAGTTAAATGGTCTATCTCTATCTTCAACTTGAATAAAGCTCGAGAAGTCAAAGTTTCGAATTTACCCACTCACTTCACTATCCCGTTTATTGTTGATTTTTTTTATTTTATTTTTAATTTTTTTTTTAAGTTTCTCCATCTCATTTTTGTTGTTGATGAAAAAAAAATCTGAATTAAATAATAATAAGAACAAGAATAATAAATAGAGCGCACGAGTAAGGGAAGAGTATTTTGACAACTCTTGCTTTATGACCCCATGCTGATTCGACCCAATTACAAGGGGATAAGCCTTACATTTTACCGACTGACAAATCTTTTTTTATTTTATTTTATTTTTCTCCACAAGCCGACAGTGGGCGAAAATCCACGTGGTTTAATAAAGTCAAGTGCCACGTCGGATGATAGCGAGAACCTTCTAAGGTGGGCCCTTCCCTTCCCAATCCGAATGTTACCTTCCTACGTGGTTCCTCTTTCTCTTTCCTTTTTTTACCACTTTTTGTTCTCGTTTTGTCCAAAATACCCCTTTACTTTCTAAATAAATGCCCCCACATTTTTCTTTGGAAAAGCAAAAAAAATCTATCCTTTGGATTTGTAAGTCATTTGGTCCACAAATATCGGGAGAATTTCTAGTACATCCGTGGTATGGAAAATCTCCATACCACTGCCTTTAAATGACTGCCACGTGGGGAGAGGTAATTTAACTTAACTAACTATGGTTTAGCTGGGACCCACTCTTTTAAATACATTATTTTCTCCTACTAAAAAAAAATTAACAAATACATTATTTATTTAAATTCTCTCTCCATTTTTTATTAATATTTTTTTTTCTTTTTTAATATTTTGTCTCTCTAACGATTTTTGGTAGATAATTTCGCTTCTAATTTTTTATTTCTTTTTTAATATTTTGTCTTTCTAACAATTTCTACTATTTTTTTTTGGTAGAGTATTTCACTATTATTTTAAGTTTTCTTATCCATCAAATTTTTAAATATTTTCAGTATTCGTAGGAGGTTTGTATTCTAAAAGGTACAACTAATGTTTTCTCTATCTCTGCTTCATTTTCTACTTCAATAGTGTTGTCTACTCCAATAGAATTTAAGTCAATATCACCTACCTGAATTATAATAATTAACTTTACAATATATAAAACAAAAAGTGTAATCTATATGTTCAATTAGGGAGAAAACTCACTCATAGTTCTTCTGAGCTAACCATTGGCAAAATTAACAATTAAACCTAAAATTAACAATCACTCTACTCAGAATAACAAAAAAAAAAATAATAATAATATACATAATCAAACTTCATAAGAAAAAAAAAACAAATACTAAAATGCAACATACTTAAATATTTGCTCCAGTAGATATCCAAATGTAATCCAAATATTTTCTGCATTTTAAAAAAATAAAAAATAAAGAAAATATTAGAAAGGAAGTGAAAAACAAAGAAAAAAGTGAAATAAATAGATATAGAAAATAAACCTTCTACAAATCAACCTGAAAAATTAGCTTTAACGGTGAAAATGAAGAAAAATAAAGTTTTGAATATATTTTAAATAATAATGAAGAAGTTGAATAATATTAAAAAAAAAATAAAAATAAAAATAAAAAAAAATAAAAAAAATTGAGAATGCAAAGAGTAAAAAAAAAATATATATATATATATATATATTAATAAAAAACGAGGAGATAAAATTTAAATAAATGATGTATTTGTTAATTTTTGTAGTAAGAGAAAATAATGTATTTAAAAGGGTGGGTCCCAGCTAAACTATCGTTAGTTAAATTAAATTACCTCTCCCCACGTGGCAATCATTTAAAGGCAGTGGTATGGAGATTTTCCATACCACGGATGTACTAGAAATTCTCCCAATCCGAATGTTACCTTCCTACGTGGTTCCTCTTTCTCTTTCCTTTTTTTACCACTTTTTGTTCTCGTTTTGTCCAAAATACCCCTTTACTTTCTAAATAAATGCCCCCACATTTTTCTTTGGAAAAGCAAAAAAAATCTATCCTTTGGATTTGTAAGTCATTTGGTCCACAAATATCAGAGATGACACTAGGGTAGGACTGAGTTGTAGATGTTCTTCTCATTCTTGACCTTATAAGAATTCTTTTTTCATTTACGGACCTCAATATTAGCATAAAGTCTAACAAGTGGATATCGATTTTTATTAGAGATGTAGTGATATTATAAGAATTTGAACACAACACAGGATCTCTTAGGGGATGTTTGGGGTACGAACTTGAAATTAGGTGAACTGAGTTATTATAATTCAGTCCATATTTAACCTACCGAATATTATAATCTATGATCTATAAATAACTACACTGACTCAAATAGTATTTAGTATTCACAAACTATTATAACACATCAACTATTATAACAATCAATATTTAATTCACCTTAAAAAAGAATAGAAAAAAACATAAAATCTTTTACTTTAATGTCATTTTAAATCAATCATTTTTTTTACAACATTTTAAATCAATCATTAAATCTTAAGTGCTTAATATGTTATAATAGATTTAATATTTTTCCATTCATATTATTAATGAAAAGAAGGAAAAAATTCATGCCTATGTTTTTTCCCTAAATATCTAATTGAATCCCATTAATCCATACAAAGAATTTGATTTTTTTTTTTTTTTTCGAGTTGAGGAAAATAATGGATAAAACATCTTTTACCTACTAGATTTTTTTTTTTTTTTTGAAAGAATATAAAAAGAATAAAAATATAATTAATAGCAATTTCTAATAACCTAAAGGTTTTATATTTATTAATTTGTTAACAAATTACAACCATTCTTTTGTAAAAACAATAATAGAAAAAGAAAAGAAATTCATTTTAAAAAAGTCCAAATAGAAGGGTAATAATGTCAATTAGCAAAGATTGTTTTTATCCACAAGCTGACATCACAATCTGGGGACTATTTTAAGTAAAAATAATAATAAAAAAAGGCATTAAATGAATACGAGTGGTGACAGCGTAAACTTCAGGCTCTATAAATACGCCATTGCCTCAACCTCCGTTTCCCCAATTCCCTCCTCTTTTTCTCTCTTCTCAAATTCCTCCGGCCACCGTTCTCCGCCGTAATGTCTATCGCAATGTCCGCCGCTTACTCCGCCGCACAGTCTTCACAATCAGCGCAACTCCGCCTCAGAAGACGCCGGAAGACCAGTTTTCGAAAACGATGCTTGCGGATGATCAAGCAACAGAAAACCAGATTCTACATCCTCGGCCGCTGCATCTCCATGCTTCTATGTTGGCACGATCACGATATTCCTGATTAATCCGCCTAATTCCAAAATTTCACCGTCGATTGTTGTTTTTTCCCTCCGAACGCGACGATCTCAACGTCCTGTTTCGTCCGCGAGAGCCTCCGATCGTAATCGAAATCCGATTCTGCATAGGTTTCAGGTTGAATCGGAGGTACGGCGCGGCGGTCGTCCGCCGTGGAGCAGATTTCTCCTGATCGGAAGGGAAGAAACAAATTTAAAGGCACGCAAAATCGAATTTCTCTTATAGACTTTGATTTGTTTGATTCTTCCAATTTTACTGTGATCTTCAAACAGTTTGATGAATTTCATTCGACGGATACATGTATAGAAATTGATGAGAAAATTAGGTTTTTTTTTTTTCTTCTTCGAGAATGATGAATTTAATTTCATCTAATTGAGAAAAGGCATTGTTGAGAATTGAGATATAAACCACGAGATTAGTTCTTGTTTTGATGGATTCATTTGTGATTATAATTTATAATATAAATAATAAGCCTTTAAACTTGTTTAAAAAGTGTAGAATGTATATTTATTGTAATATAATTTCAATTTGATGATTGTCCCATAAAGAAATTGGCAAAAGAAAATATCCAATAGTAGAAATATGATTAGAAAATTACAATTTTTTTCTTCCATTTTATGGCCTTTAATAATAGAAATGTGATTATAAATATGCATATGATATATTAGAATCTTTTGTTGTCGAAGAAAGGTAGTAATATGTCGGTAATAGCCAAGTGAACATGACTCAATTGACCTAAATATATATAATCGATTAAGATTAGTGATTTGAATCACCCATTTCACATATTGTTGACTTAAAAAAAAAGGTACAAGGTGTTACAAGTCCCCTCGGAGACATAGGAATCACTCATTTCACATATTGTTGACTTAAAAAAAAGGTGCTAGGTGTTACAAGTCACCACCTCAGCACGAAGACATAGGTCTGACGACACGTTACTGCTCTTGGGTCGACCCCTAAAGCCCGACCAGGAGACTTGTAGGACCATCCTCCGGATTACCCGTAGATCACCAGTCGCATTACCGCTCTTGAGGCATAAGGCCAGACCTGCGGGACCATCCTTCGGACGACCCAAAGATCCCTAATCACATCACCGCCACCTCAACATAAGGCGGTCGACCTGATGTCATGGACCACCCTCAACATGAGGCCATGAGCTTAAAGTTGCGTCCACACTCTTAAGGCATAGGTCGGTCCCTAGAGCTCCAACAGAAGGCCTACTGGATCTTCCTTCAGATTATCTGGAGATACCCAGTTGCGCCTCTATCGTCGTCCTTTAAAATTAGAACGAGGAATGTCGATTGACATTTCTACCTCATATCATGGGCGGCGGTACGACGATCCCATTTAATCCGTTTGGGATAGGGGAACGTCTCGTCTCCATAATGAGACATATAGATTGACATTGATCGTCTCGTCAACCTTCTACTATATAAACCTTCTTTACCAAGAGGTACATTTTTCGCACTATTCACACTCAAACTTAAGCTTAGAACTCTCTTGACTTAAGCATCAAAGTACAGTGGGCTCAGCCCCATGCCCGTGCAAGTTGACTCCATCTCTTTGCAGGTCGCCCTCAGACAACACAACTTACCTTTACCTTCTGAAGCCTACTTCCGTGGAGTCCAGATTCTTGCACGGACATAAGGAATTAATTTTTCGTCATTTTCCTATGTTCATGAGTTCAACACCGACCTAAATTTGACATTTTTATTTCGTCAACAAGATTAAAAAAAAAAAAAAAAAACTAACATAAATATAATATAAATAATAAGCGTTTTAACTTATTTAAAAATGGTAAAATGTATATTTATTAATTGTTATATCTTTTATATATTATGTATACTAATTTCTATTTAATCTATAAAAAATGGAAAAACATAGAGAGAAAAAAAGAAAAAAGAAACGATTACAAAAAATAATTATAAAACGTTACGGAATAAGAAACAAGAGTAATTATCAAGGAATAAGAAACAAAAAACGTTATCAAACAAGTTTATGTTTCTGTTTTTTTTTTTTTTCAAAAAATAAGGAACAAAAGTAATTATCAAACACGTTTATGTTTCTAGTTCTAAAAAACCAAGAAACAAGAAACATGAAACAAAAAACAAGAAACGAGAACGTTATCAAACGGGCCCTAAGAGATTTTGTTGAAGTTTTTAAGTTTTAATGAGACATATGAAGTCGGAAATCATTACGGAGATGCTCGGCTAAGCTCGTAACGCAAATTTGGAGTTAAGTTGGGCTAATTAATGTAATTTTTGTGAGATTTTTCCATGATTCTTAAGTCATTCCTTAATTAATTGCTTCCTATTTCTTTTTTTTATTTAATGAGCATGCTTGTTTATCTACATTGAAAATTTAGTTTGCATGTAGGTTCATTTCGCTAAAGCATGAAATTATAATCCGTAATTGTTGTAATCGATTGCGTTTAAGTAACATTTGGGGTTAAGCATGTTTGTGCTAATTAATTGAGTTTTCCAATTAATTTCTATAGTTTGCATGATAGTTCGTAGATTTATGAAGACATTTAAATTAAATTAAGTTAATTAATTTAGTTTAAATTGTTTTATTCAATCCGAGCTTAAGGCGGCTAGTCAATTGACATATGGAAGGCTATCATGCCCAACGAATTGACTAGTTTAAAATTAATTTAGATGTTTTGTCGAATTAATTGTATTAAAGGATCTTAGGGGCTAATCCAGTTGTTCCAGATTGGTCGATTAAACTTTTAATTTAAGGATTTGACAATGAATTTAGTTTTCAATGATCGAATTTTACTTAATTAGCCCGACCACGTCTCCTGGTGTTAGGTAATCTTCAATTTAATTATCATTTTACTTTTTGCATTTAATTTCCTTTTTATTCAGTATTTTCTTTTCAGACAATTTTAAACCCCCTTGTTACATAATTTATGAGGCTCCCTGTGGTGCGACCCGGTCGGCTGTAGTTTACTACAAGCCTAGATCGATAATTATAAATTTATTTTGACGAGTTTGACAAGCTCGATCAATCTCTCATAGACAATCATTCACAACCTATGTTAATTTACTTCTGATTATTTCACATGCATAACCTTGGTAGGCTCCTTAAGAGACCAGTTAGGAAGGTATGGGATTAGGTCTGCTAGTGGGAGATGAAGAGCGTGATGAGGTAGGTTGAGAGGAGACTGTGGAAGCGTGCTTAGTGGGACTTGGACTGGGAGCAATATATTGGGAGTTGAGGTTTGAAACTGGGCTTGGTGAGGAGATCTTGGTGGGCTATTAAATGTTATCAGAAGATGAAGACAGATGAAGACAGAGGAGGTGGGCCAAACCATTTTAAAATAAAGTATAGTTTAACCATTTTAAAATAGATGGGTTTACAAAGTAAACATAAAGACCCATTGTGTTGAGGTGAAGGACCAAGATACTTACATTGGTTAGAGTGAGGAGCGAACTTATGTTTCTGATATGGCCTCAAGTTTGGGTAATAAGCACACCCAAATACTAACTTCTTATGAATCAGAAGATCCATTGGTGATCTGTTTTTCAAGACAGGAGAGGGCATGCCATTAATTTTCAAGAACTATAGTTGCAATCGGTTAGCTTGATCACCATGAACTCATGACCCGGATTAATCACTACGAAGTTAGATCTGATGGAGCGCATGTAGCACAGCGGAAGCGAGTCGGATCATTGACACTTTAATTTCATCAATTTAGCTAAATAAGAAACATGCTTAAAGCTTTGAAATAAAAGGAATTAGAACGCATATCTCTTTTAGTTCTAAAGACTTCTCTTCCAATGCTCAAATCTCCTCACGAACCCTTCAAAGCTTCTCTCGAACTCTCCGAGAACCACCTCCGGTAGTCCCGCTATCCTCGGGCCGAGCAACGAAGTGGTGGGACTCCTTTATGAAAGAAAAAAATTGGAAGAAGATGAAAGTGATGAAGATTTTGTGAGAAATATCTAACACTCAACTTTCTAATTTCTCAAGTAACATGAACTCTTCCATGCTCATCCAAATATTCAAACTCTTTGAAAATTCATCAATTTCAAACCATTTGAACTTCATCTAATTTATAGGCAATTCACATGCAACAAAATCTTTTCTTAGCATGACACCTCAAATTGGATGAATTAGTTTTCAACCAAGTGTTCCAAAATTGATGAGTTTATATGCATGTTGTTGGTGATTCACAATCCACTTCACAACTTGGATAAATTCACTCAACTTGGATAAATCCACTTTGACTTGGATAATCCCATTTGTAATATTTTGTCATTTTAAAATTAATTCATAATTAATTTTAATAAACAAAATAAATTATAATTAATTAAACTTTTTAATTAATTAATATTATTATTTAATTCAATATCAAATATTAATTAAATAATAAGACTAATCCCGATTTCTTAAACCGAATCATCACACATGAATCTCTATTCATGTTTTAGACTGATCCTATATTTAAATCATATTTAAATATGTCCATCATTCTTCCAAAACCGAATTTGAATAAATTCAAATTCTTTTTCTCTCATATTGTTACACGGCTTAATCCGAGCTAGCTAGGAGAACCTAAAGGACCTACAAATCATGAGCTCCAACGATACGAGATTAATCGGCCAAACTCTTTAGTCAAGCTAACCAACATTCGTTAACCCCCGAAGACTCCACTAAAGTTCAAGGGTTGCACTCTCCTCACCGTAGATATATTTCTGTCCTCTTGATATAACCATCATCAGTAAGTCGATCCTTCACAGGTCGTTCGTAATTACAGTTGGGTCAAAATAACCGTTTTACCCCGTAATTACATCTTGTTCCTTAAGTCCCACTGATCCTCTAATGAACTATTGGTTTGTGGTCCAACCACCAAACCGATTGGTAAGTGATCTCATCACTATACCAAGTCCCTGTCGGGCCAATGAGAGGGTGGGATCTCTAGTTCAAGACCCGGAGTCAACACTTAAGGGAACAACCTCTCTACTAATCCCTAAAGGCGGGTAGGACTGAATTCCATCTCGCAGGACTATGTTCTCAGCTACCTACCCGGTCTTATCCCCAAGATGGTAGGCTTATTGAGTCGGCGATCTCGGGCCACTCTCACCCATACAAGTCAAAGGATAAGCCCGAATAAACAGGAGTTCATAGCGTGCTCAGGATTCAGATCGAGTTACCTAGGTCATCATATGAAAAAGTCGGTCTTTACAGTAAACGGAGTTGTAAAGAAAGAGTGACTTTATTTCGCGGTTCAGTCTTATGCAAACTCATTGCATAGGACGCCCCCACTCACATGTCTCCACATGAACGATTTCGGATCATATCGTTTGTACTATACAAAGTGGGCCGCGTCCAATAGTGTCCCCAGGATAAGGTACCTCACCTTATCCCTATACTATAAACCGTTCTGGCTATTACTTGAACTTGATCCACAATCATGTTCCACAATCATGTCACACATGAAATTTAAGTATACAATAACCTATAGCCATGAGTTCTTTGTTTATCGGAGTTAGGTTAAAAGTAAAAACAATTCACTTTATTCAATAACAACTTTACTGAATAAATCTCAATAACAACTTTATTGCAAAATAGAATATACATTCAGTTTACAAACCACGAGTTTTAGGACATAAAACCCAGCACTATTGTTTGAATTTAGAGATGCCATCACTGTTAATTTAGGGCTCAAATACCATCAAAAGCAAAAACGTAAAGTTGAAAGAGGAGAGATGAAGAAGTAGGAATATTACTTTAAATGAATTATCACTTGTTTTCTAAAGACTAAAGGTCCGCCTATTTATAATTGTGGCTTCCCAATAGTTTGTTACAACTAAACATCAGAAATACATATATCATCAAACTGATTCTGATGCATTCTCTTCGAAAAAACTGGATCTGGTTGAAGTTTATGTTCCAGCCGTCATATTGACTAAGTTACAATTCAACGACGTCGGTAATTAAGCAAGATATCTTCTGCGTTTCTGTAGTTTTTGGATTTCTCGTCCACTTTGTAATTATAAATTTGCATTGCTCTGTAGGAGACTTGATCATCGCTACACAATTTCACTTGTAAAACATACATGTTTGCTGACATCTATATATAATTTTAACAATTTTTTCTTTCAAGTTCCCATACTCCGTTTGACCTCCATTTTATATATCTAAGTTGTCGAATTTATTACTCAATTGTTTCGTAACTCAATTCTGTTAGTTAAAGAACATTAGAGCCTTCATTGAGAAAAATTAAAGAATACAATGGCATACAAAGCCCAACCCAATTAAAAAATAAATACGTGCCCATATAGATACATGAAACCTAGCGAGAAACCAAACTATATAAGGATTCGTCTCAACCCCTCTAACAGTTCTACTGTTTCTTAATTCAACAAAACTATCTCCCAAGATATCTCAAAAAAAAAAAAAAAAAAAAAAAAAAAAAAAAAAAAAAAAAACTATCTCCCAAGATTTTCTATCTTCGAATCTCTCCACTCATTTTAATTCAACAAAACTAACTCTCTCCCAAAGATTTTCTCCTTTCCATCCCTCCTCCTACTCTAATCTCCCAACCGAAAAAGAAAACATCACTCCTCGATATAAAGAGTACAAAAAAATCAGAATTTGAGACCAACTTCCCCTACCATTTTCAATCCATTATTGATACAAAATAAATTATAAATAAAATGTAATTGAGACAAATTTCACCTACCTATAACTGCAAAAATATTCAATACAAAATAAATTATAAATAAAATGTAATTGAGACAAATTTCACCTACCTATAACTGCAAAAACATTCAATTACACTGTACTTACTATTACACAGTACATTGAAATTTGCAATTACACAATACATTAGAAGACAAAAGAAACAAAAGAAAAAAAAAACATATTGTTTGAGAAAAATATGCTAGTACGAAAAAAATATTGTTGGAGAAAAAAACAAAATTGGAATTAAAGTGTGACAAATTTCGATTACAAAAAACATTTTGGAATTAAAGTGTGCAAATTGAAAAATATGCTAGCACGAAAAACATATTGTTGGAGAAAAAAACAAAAAAACATATTGTGCAAATTTCAATTACAAGATTGGAATTACAGTGTATTACACATACTAACATATTACAATGTATTTTCAATTTGCAAAATTGGAATTACAGTGGTCGGTGCAATAAAGAAGCAATAATTAACAAAGAGAAGTTTGAGAAAATTTAAAGTAACAAGAAGAACCCTAAACAGTGGCAGGGAGAAAAAAGATTTGGAATTGAGGAAAAAAAAGTAGAAAAAAGTAAAATACAGTGTATTAAATTACAAATACACTGTATTCAAAATTCTCTGAATTGCAAATACATTGTATTCGAAATCCACTGAATTAAAAATATACTGTATTCGAACTTCAGTGAATTGTAATTGCAAATATTTGCAAAAACATACATTTAAAACTTGGGAAAAAAAATGTACTTACATTTTAAAGCAGAGGTCACTCTCGCACTTCCAGTCAACTAAATTAACCATGGGATCAATCAAATACACAATGACATCTCCTTGTTATCCATTCCTTCAAGTGACGATTGAGCTCCTCCTCCGCCCCCACTACGCCATCGTCGTCTTCGACTTCGGCCTGAACCCTCTTTTCATCGTCGCTCAACTGGATCACTAGCTAATATGTTGGAGCTTCAAACCGAAAAATCGCCAAATCAAGCATCCTTAGGCGAATAAGGGATCGATCTTCAATTTTGGCGTATTAATGTTGAAGCTTCTCAATCTTCCACGGTGGGTCCATTCGGTGGTCAGGAGGAATGAACCGCCAAAGTTTTTTTATGTGGAGTGAATGAGGGAGAGATGAGTGAAAGAGATGAAAGCTAGAGAGATGAAATAAATTTTAAAATATATATATTCGTAGGTAGAGAGTGAATCATTGGTTATTTAGGTTATTGGAGATTTAACCCTTATTATTATTTTTTTTTTTTTATTAATTTTAAATTAGAATAAAATTAGGGGAAAGAGAGGATTTTTTAAAAAAAATAAATATCATTTGTAAAAGAGAGTGAATCAGAGATTTTGGGTGAAAGGAGAGAGAATGCAGAATCCGTAAATGAAGATTATGGGTGAGAGAGGAGAGAAAGATTTTGTTGGAGAAAATCGAGACAAATGTGTGTAGTTTTTTTAAAGATATAATTTTAAATGTGAGGAGAAGTTAAGGGGGTAAAAATAGAATGGAAAATGAAGGAGAGAGAAAATGAAAAAATAAAATGTACACCAAACTTAATTTTAAAAAAGGTCGTTGAAATGGAGTCCCAAAAAAGAGCCATTTATCATTATTTTCCAAAAAAAAGGAGCAACTTGAAGAATAGTTGATAGTTGCAGGTTGAAAAATAGCTAACTCAATTCTGGGTTGAAAAATAGTTAAATCCTATAATTAGAACGAATTGAAAAATAGTTAAATCCTATAATTAGAACATTTTTTATAATGGGGTGGGACGAAACTGACCTAACATTTAACTGTTGATGTACCTAGAAAAATAAGAGATTTAATTAGAATTAAATGGAAAAAAATGGTGCAACAAATCTTTATTGAGAGTGAATTCGGTAGAAAAATAAAGATTTATTTCGAGAGAATCATGGAAAAAATAATAAAAATTAAGATATGGTCAAAACAAGGTAACAAACACCAATTAAATCGAAATAGGTAAACAAAATTCAAATTAAAGTCTAATCTGGAACATTAATTCAATTTAATTTTTAATTAAAATTTTCATAGACGGTTGTGAAAAAAACTGATAATAACGGTTCTCTCGATACTTTCTTATGTGCGTATATATTCGTAGTTACATGAAGTATATGTGTATATACATAAGCCATTAATTCGTGAATGTACATGTAAGTATAGCATAGACGGCGGTAAGAAAATTACATAAGCAATTAAATTTACAGCATATTGATGTTTATAAAAACTAAAATGTTCATAGACGGTTGCAAATTTTTTATAAAAATGGTGCCCTCGATAACTTCTAGTGTGGGTATATATTTAAGTTACATCTATAACAACATACAGGTAAGTATAGCATATGAAGTATATACGTGTATATACACCGATAAACCATTAATCTACGAGCATTGGAAAATGATACTAAAAAAATTAAAATGTTCATAGACGGTTGTAAGAAAATTATAAAAATGGGTGCCCTCGATAACTTATAGTGTGAGTATATATTTGTAGTTACATCTATAACAATGTACATATGAAGTACATGCCTAAAATTGGTATGCATGTTGAGTTTACCCGAGAAAACGTTCAATCAATTGTATCATTACCTCCAATATTGAATTAGGAGATTATCAAATCTTTCATCTTCCAAATCGATCGGAAACAGTCATCGATTCTCAACTTTGAAACCCTCTATCTTGACAAAACTATCTACATCAACCTTCTACAACGTTGAACGCTTGAATTGGGCTGGAAACTTCGACTCCTAAAACCTCATATGACGTATTTCTGGAGTGAGTAAGGATATTCGTCTCCCTCAACCTCCGTCTCTCTACATTGTCGTCGTTTCAACTTTGGAAAAAAAACTTTTTTTTTTTTTTTTTTTTTTTTTTTGTAAAAAACATGAATCTAAGAGGGTTGTGTTAGTCAATGAATTTTTTTTCTTTTTCTGGTTTGCTTTAAAACATTTTCACGTATATAACAAAGATATATTCGGGATGAAAATTGTTAACTTCATCACCTAAAATTTTGATAATTATGGGATGAAAATATGAAAGTTTTCAATTATGAATGAAATTAGGGAAATTAGCTAATTTTCAATTATGTTTTTTTCTTTGTAGCTATTCTTGAAAATTCCAAAAAAAAAAAAAAAAATGGGACAAAGAGACAAATGACTCTTTTTTATTGTCAAAATCGATAGATGTCCCTTAGACAAATGACTCTTTTTTATTCTTAAAATCGATAGATGTCCCTATTTTTAAAAGTGTGATATATGTCATTTTTTAGTTTAATCTCTCTCCTCTATCTTTTTCATTCTTTACTAACTCTCTCTCTTCCAAGACCTTCTCCCCTCTTGCACGTAATCTCCCCACAATAAAAAAAAATATCACAATGTAATTTAAATTTAAAAACAAAATAAAAATTGGCGACATTTAAAAAGTATCACGTACTTTAATATAATTTAATTTAAAAAAAAAAAATTGGAGTGATTTTTTAAGCACGTTTTTAGTTTACATAATTTTTTTATAATTTAAAAATTACATAAATAAAATGATGGATAAAAGAAACATAGAATTATAAATACGGTGTATTTATATTTGCAAATCACTATAAGGGTAAAAATATTGTTTTTGCAATTCACTATAATGGTAGTTTTGCAAAATTGCAATGACAGTGTATTTTCAATTTTGCAACTTGGAATTACACGGTACTCAATTTTGCAAAATGCAATTAAAAAAAATAAAAATATAGTGACAACATTCATGCATAACATACAATGTAAACTTACACTTGCTATTACAATGTAAAATTGCTACTTACAACTTGTAATTACAATGTAAACTTTAAACTTGTAATTACAACATAAACTTGCAATTACGATGTAAACTTGCAACTTGCAATGACAGTATAAACTTGAACATTGTAATGACAGTCTAAAAACCTGCAACTGGTAATTACAGTGTAAAATCTGCAACTTGTAATTACACCTGCAACTGGTAATTACAGTCTAAAATCTGCAACTTGTAATTACAGTCTAAAATCTGCAACTTGTAATTACAGTCTAAAACCTGCAACTTGTAATTACAGTCTAAAACCTGCAACTTGTAATTACAGTCTAAAACCTGCAACTTGTAATTACAGTCTAAACTTTCGACTTGTAATTACAGCCTAAAATATGTAATTTGTAATTACAGTCTAAACTTTCAACTTGTAATTACTGTCTAAACTTACAACTTGTAATTACTGTCTAAACTTACAACTTGTAATTACAGTTTAAACTTACCACTTGTAATTACAATCTAAACTTACCACTCGCAAATTAGAGTCTACTTGCAACTTGAAACTTGTAATTATAGTCTAAACTTACCATCTACTTGCAACTTACAAATTACAGTGAACTGATTATAGAGATCCTTGATCAAAACTCATAGAAATGGGATCTATTGAGCAAAGAAGATGGACAAAAATAAAAATAAAAATAAAAATGAGTACAAAGTTAATTACCTGGATTTGGGAATGAAATTTGGATTTGAAGATGAAATTGTGAGAATGAAATTTGGAAGACCATACCTCGTTTGATTCCATGGTTCGTTGAAGTCAGAATTGTCGCTATTGTACCGTATCGTTATAGGAGGCGTTGTTGATGGAGCAACTTTTGAATGTCGTCAAGCTGTAGGTCTGGATCACCAATTGATTCAAAATCATTATGAATCTACAATAAAGATTTATATAAAATTGTTAGAGTAAAATAAGGGAATAGAAAATTGAGAGATTTTGGAAATAGAAAATGGAAGAATTTTAAAAAATATATTATTTTGAAAATGAAGGTTGAAAATAACGAAGGATACATAAGAAAAAAAATAGGGGACATCAGTCCTCCGGACATTTACCATGATTTTTTTTTAGGGGCAATGAGACAAATGACCCTTTTTTAGTTTCAAAATCGATAGATGTCCTTTTTTTCAAAAGTGAGATATATGTCTTTATCTCTCCTATCTTTTTTCATTACTTAATTACCCTTTTCTCAAATCTCATAACCCTCCATCAAGATTTTTTCTATTCTCTCTCCCTCCTATTTTTTTTTGTTTCAAAAATTCAAAATAACAAAAACGTATTTCTTCTATTCTCTCCTTCTGACTGTTATAAAAATTTAAAAATTACAAAAAATAAAAAACGTAAAACAATTACCTAGAAAATCATAAAAAATAAAAAATAAGTAAGAACCACCATTTTCAATGGTTTCAAAAAAAAAAAAAAAAAAAAAAAAAAAAAAAAGTGCAATTTGCAAAGTGCAATTACACATTACATTGCAAAGTCCAATTACACATTACATTGCAAAGTGCAATTATACATTACATTTGCAAAGTGTAATTACACTGTAATTGTAATTTGCAAACTGCAATTACACTGTAATTGCTACATTAGCCATTAATAATAGTACTTGGCAAAAACTAAAAAACAAGTGTACTGTATTTATAAAAAAAATCAAATAATAGTTTTTGGAATAAAAAATAAACTTCAAATACTTTGTAATTGCAAAAAAAAAAAATAAAAATAAATAAATAAATAAGTTTTACAAAAATCAAATAAATAGTTTTTGCAACAAAATACAATATTCAAAATACACTGTAATTGCAAAAAAAAAAAAAAAAACGTTTTGCAAAAATCAAATAAATATTTTTTCAACAAAATATGATCTTCAAAATACCATGTAATTGCAAAAAAAAAAAAAAAAAAAAAATTGCAAAAATTAAATAAATAGTTATTGCAACAAAATATAATCTTCAAAATATTGTGATTGCAAAAAAAAAAAAAAAAAATTAAATAAATACGTTTTCGTAAAAATCAAATAAATAGTTTTTGCAACAAAATACAATCTTTACAATCTTCAAAATACACTGTAATTACAAAAAAAAAAAAAAAAGTTTTGCAAAAATTAAATAAATAGTTATTGCAACAAAATATAATCTTCAAAATATCTTGTGATTGCAAAAAAAAAAAAATAAATAAATAAATACGTTTTCGTAAAAATCAAATAAATAAATAGTTTTTGCAACAAAAAAATAATCTTCAAATACCCTGTAATTGCAAAAAAAAAAAAAAAAAAAAAAAAAAACTTAAACCAATCAAATACCTCGAAGTGGTTCTTCCAAGAACCAGAACACAAAATTGAGTCGAGCTTTGTCAATTTTGAAAGGTAGGATCATTCGAACATGAACCATAACCACATTATCCCAGTGTTTTCACCCCACATCAAAACAGAATATCTCTTCCGGAATTTGAAGAATTGAGGTCGACGATGATCTTTCTCTTCTTGGTGACGGCCGATTTGGGGACAAATGCATTTTTTAGGTGATCAGTCACCACCGATTTGACGATTTGATTTGAGTCTGTAAATCTTCATTCTTTCACACACCATACGTTGTTTGAATGTGAGGCATAATAGGAACAGAATAAAATCTAACATTTTTTAATTAGATAAATAAAATCAGAGAAATTGAAACATTGTTTATAAGAGATTTTGGATTAGAGGTGATAGAATATGAAATAGTAAATAAAGATTAGGGAGAGAGAATTGAAGATTTTGTTGGAGAAAATCTTGGGAGGGAGAGATGAGTATGTGTTTCAAAGATAAAACTAAAAAAAAAGTGAAGTTAGGAGGGTAAAAAATGAATGAATAATGAAGGAGAGAGAAAATGAAAAAAGAAAAGAGACACGAAACTCACTTTTAAAAAATGGAACATCCATTCAAATGAGTTTCAAAAAAGGACCATTTATTATGAATTCTTTTTTTTTTATAAAAAAAAAACATCACGATGAGCCCAATCCAACTTACGGCTCTTGGGCGCTGGCGGCCCAGCCCAATAGGGCCCAACCCAATGTTATAGTAAATCAAACCGGAAACGGTTGGTAACTAAATCGAAATACTCTGGAAACGACGACGTGTAATCAAGTAGAGTACTTCTAGTTTAAGCTTAAACCCTAGTCCTGTCGCCGCCGGCCTTCACTCAGTCTCCGGCGACAGTTCCCGTTGTTAAATGTTAGTCTTCCACTAGTGAAATTCTTGCTTCTCATTTTTTCTTCCCATTGAAAATCTCGAAGTTCATAATTATCTATTCTGATTTGAAATTTTTATTGAGCTCAGTGTAATTTTTGTTGTGTTATTGAAGAAAATCGAACTTGTAAATCGATCAATGTTGGACGAAAGCAAATTCGATGTTCATCTGAAACTCTGGGCCCTAAGAATTCCCAGAGAGCTTTGTAAATCCGCCATTAAAATCCTAAACGGGTACGTATTGTTTTGTTTTTGAATTGTTCTTTGCCAATTGTTCGATTTCAACGTCCCAATCATACATTGTTCTTGTTGAACTGTTCATCTTTCTTATCCGAGTTCGACATGACAAATTATCAGTGTAGTGTTTTGATGTTGCATTTTGTTTTGAAGGTGGATTATTCTTTGTTCTCAGTTCGGTTCTTTTGAAAATCTACAGGTACTTAATTGATAGGCCTCGGATTAAACCCGTGACTGAAGATCCAACATGTGATACGAATCGTTATGTGATATTGTCAGAAAAAGTTCAAACTTCGGGTAACAATCTCTGTCCTTACACTTGTGATATGGTTACAACTCGATATTTTCTGTTAATTATATCCATAGATGACAATGTCATTTCTTCATGCAAGCTCTTTAGCTTTGGGAAAAAATTATTAGTTTGTTGTGGGCTTTTGTTCATGCATTCATGTTTTTGACAACATGTGGGGGTGGGGATGGAACCTAGGACCTCTTGGTCACTAGTCATACATCATTTCCGTTGAACTCTGCTCTTGTTGGCTGTTCACGCATTCATGTTCGAAGGGGAAAACTCATTTTCTATTCCTGTTTAGAGTTGAGCGAGCCATTTTTAATCTTAAAAGTTTTAATTTTACTAGATATAACCATTAACTTGAGTACATGTTAAAATTAGTACATTCATACATTCATTAAAACTAAGTTAGAACGTTCGTTTTTTGTTAATTTTACTAGATAGACACCAAAACTAATGTTCATAAAAAGAGTCTTGTTTTATTTGAAATCTTAACTGCCTTTTCATTTATCAATGACATTGTTTTTCTTCTAAAAAAAATCTTAACCGCTTTTCTTCTTCCTTTTTTTGCCCTTATTTTCTGGATGGAATTTTCCTCGATCATGTCCTTAGATGACACCTTCTATCTTGTGATTCTTTGAATGGTTCAGAGTTATCTGAAATTCCAGAAACGAAGCTTGAAGAATTGAAAGGTTTATGCAAGATGGAACTTGTTCCCTATTCACTAACTCTTGGATATACATATTGGGGAGCAGGTATTTTCAATAATCTTATCTTTTATTTCGCACACTGCAAGTTTGACTTCCATCAGGATTGCAAGTTGAATTTAGACTATCACTTATTCTGGACTTTAATTTTCTAAACGCTTTTGCAAGTGGAAATGTTTAGTAAGGCATTTCTAGCGACTAGCATCATATTAAATGACCCCAGTATTGAAGTATGTGGAGGCTTAATGTTGTGTTGTGTTTACAGAAGAAGGATAGGAGTCCAAAATCCAAATACATCAGTTATTGATCATCTACGTTTTTGTTTTAGTAAAACAAATGGAGGTATGAGAAATTTGAACCTCCGACCTCAAGGGAGGGAGTCCATGCCAATTACCGTTGAGCTATGCTCACTTTGGGATTTGATCATACATGTTCAGTCCCTATACGTTTGTGTTTGTGCTGGACTCCAGTAGTACATTATCCATTTTATTTTATTTGTTTGTCTACATTAAGAGGAGTTATGTACGAAAATTGTGTACATAGTGACTGTACATGGACGGACTCGGTTGTATTTGACTTCTATTTGTTGTTATAAATTTTTTATTACTACATGTGATCTTGGATACTCTAATTGCAATAATAAGTGTGATGTTCAATTTCTGATAGACAGTTTACCTTTTATGATGGTGCTTTTACCTTTCATTTGATGTGTTCATTTTGTACATCGCCAACTAACTTTCTGTGTGGTTCCTCTGTAGACCATGTACTGAAGCAGATTCTGCCTCCCGAAGTTGAAGTGCCTTCATCTTTTGAGACCATAGTTAAGTACTCTAGCCACTTTCATTGTTTCACCTACTTTTTCCCTTCTACCATACATTTCCTTATGCTCTATAAGCTCTTATCTGCATTCTTTTGTTGTTCTATGTAGCTTCTTGGTACAAATGTTTCTGTGTTCTTCATTGGTCATAACCTTTTTTGTACTTGTACAACTATTGACAGTGAGATAATTTTGTTGTGTGATTTTACAGGTCACGTTGCTCACCTGAATATACATGATGAATTGCTTCCTTATAAGGATGTCATTGCAAAGGTTATTTATGATGTATGTCATCAATATCCATTTACTCACTTTTCCAATGACTTTGAAACGTATATTGTTATTTCAATTTACGGATCACTATTCTATAGCTGTTACTTCATTTTTTATGCTTAATTTTATTTTGCTCTTCCCCTCTTTTCCTCCGTGTGTGCGTGTGTGTTGGGGGGACGGGGACCTTTTTCAGGAATTCATTTGTTTATGACTTCAGTTTTGCAAAAATCAGCTATTTTTATTGATTTGGTGCTATTGTTGGTCCTTTTCCCCCTACATTTTCCCTATGGCAACTCTTCTGTAACTTTTCTTTTCGGAATCTAATTGCAGAAAAATTATCCAAGAATTAAAACAGTGGTAAATAAAGTGGGGTCTATAACAAATGAGTTTCGGGTTCCAAAGTTTGAAATTCTGAAGGGAGAGAATGATATGGTAACAGAAGTGAAGCAATATGGAGCAACTTTTAAGCTCGACTACAGTTTGGTCTACTGGAACTCAAGATTGGAACATGAACACATAAGGCTGGTTTCACTGTTCCAACCAGGAGAGATAATTTGTGACATGTTTTCCGGTATTGGCCCTTTTGCTATTCCAGCTGCACAGAAAGGATGTATAGTATATGCCAATGACTTGAATCCAGACAGTGTGCGATATCTGAAGCTTAATACAGAGATCAATAAAGTTAGTGATCGTGTTCATGCATATAATTTGGATGCTAGGAAGTTCATTCCTCAATTGATGACAGTTCCCGATAATGAAAGTAATTCAGAATCTGTCACCTCAATTCTAAAAGCTTGTGGAAAAGTCATTGGAGAGACCGATCAAGAATCACCATCGGAAAATGGTATGCTGACTGGTATTATCATTGAAAGAAATTTCCATATCTTCTTCAAGAGATTGTGTTTAGATGATCTTAATTTTCTTTCTTGTTTCAGTTCAGGTGGGAGAAGTCCAAGATAATATTAAAATTAGCGATGGAAATGTAGAACATTCAAGGAGTGCTGATATATCCGTTGCTGCTCTTAAAAGATCCTCCGAAAGTTGTGAGAAAGGTATCATACCATCACAGCCAAGTAGGAGGCTCTGAAACAAATCCATTGTAGGAACTGGATTTGGTCGTTATATTTGTTAATTATAAATTATATCTGCACCTTTCTTGTGGAGTGAGATACTTAAACTACTTGTTGCAATTTAAAGAAATCGAACGTTGATGCGTAAGACATCAATTATCATCTCAAAATGATGTAGAAGGATTAGTGGTTAATTAGATATTTTGGTTAATTCCTTGGTTAATTAGAATTAGGATTGGTTTTCTTGATTAATTAGGATTATGCTTAGTTTTCTTGAGTTGTTTGGATTATTATTAGTTTTTCAATTCTCATAAATAGAGCATTGCATTGTTGTATTCTTAACTTTTGATTTAAATAAAGACTTGATTGATTCTTGGAGAGAATCCTCCTTTAGTCATTTAGGCAACACCACAAAGGTTGATGGTTCGATCTCCCACCCTGCAATTGTTGAACTAAAAAAGAAACTGAATGTTGATAATTTATAGTATGTTTCTCATTACCATATCTTGTGATTGAACAATCAAAGGCCATTTCTTCCTATAATTTGCTTTGCAGACAATGGAATTGCTGATGATGCCTCCACCTGTGTAACTGGTAGGAGAAAAGGAAACACTAACAAGAGGATGAAGGGGTCCAATATATCTCATGCTAGGACCTGGGAGCATGTTGATCATGTGATTATGAACCTCCCTGCTTCTGCTTTATATTTTCTCGGTATGAATTATTTTATTTTATTTTCTTTTTAATAAAAAAATCATTTCCTTTATTGTGGTTGTTGAAGCATATTCCTCTACATTTGTATGAGATTAGAGGGAGGACATAAAGGAAACAATAAATTTCTAATGGTGGTTCAGATAAGAAAGGAAACCATAAATTTTTTTTCTTACAAGCACCATGGTGGAGATATTTTGGATATGTCATCTTTCCTACCTTTCAAATGGAGTTGATTCAGAGTTTTGTAGTCACTCTCTTTTTTGTGGGGGGTTTTGGAGTGAGAAAAACAAGAGGATCTTTAGAAAGAAGGAGCAGTCTTGTGACGAGGTCTGGGAGGTGGTTAGGTTTAAAGTTTAATGTCTTATTGTGGTCGTCCGTCACTAGGCCTTTTTGTAATTATGGTCTTGGTTTGATCTTGGTGGATTGAAGTTCTTTTTTGTAGTTTGTTTGAGACTTTTGTCGGGCTTGTTTTTTGTATGCCCTTGTATATTCTTTCATTTTCCTCAATGAAAATTCGGTTTCTTACCCCCGCCCCCCCCCCCAAAAAAAAAAAAAGTAGATGCCAATTGTAGAGTTTCTTCCATCTCTTTTAGCTCTTGGGTGAGGGAGAATGCCTTATCTTCTCCATTCAATTATTGTTTCATTGTTGTGCATCACTATATTATTTTGTATTCTTTCCCCCACACCCCCTGCAATTTGTTTGGTTTAATCACTGAAGTATATATTGGTATTTTCTCGCCAGATGCATTTAGGGGTTCAATTCAGAGAAAGTACTGGAAAGGCTCCCTTCCTTGGATTCACTGTTATTGCTTCATGCGAGCAAGTGAAAATCAAGATTTTATCATTTCGGTATGTTCATACTTGATACTCCAGATAACACCATCCTCTTTCTTTTAGATGCATCTGTGTCCATGTTGTATTTGTCTGTGCCCCATGTTTGTTATGTGACTTATGTCCATGCTTCTTTGTTCGTCTTCTTTCCAACAACTGCATATCCTGCCACTCTTCTGTTTCGATATTCGTCTTGCAAAGTTATCTTTCTTCTCATGGTATCTTTTAACATTTCAATCCAGGAGGCTGAGTCTGCCTTGAATGCTAAGATTCAAGACCCTATTTTTCATAGGGTCAGAGATGTTGCACCAAACAAGGTATATTTTTTTTTTTAGTTGTGGGAAGCAAGGCATGACAATAGTTTGTTTTTAACTTGGCTTTTCTTTCTTTTTTTTGACAGGCTATGTATTGTTTAAGCTTTAGGCTTCCACAACAATGCTTCAACGAAGACACAACTAGCGGAATCGAGTAAAACCTTATCTTTCGTATCTGCTGTGATGGTTCTTACTGAGCTAAACCTCATTTTTCTATTTCGTTCATGCAGAGTTTTCTTAGTTCTGACACCGTAATCCATAGTCATTCGTGAGATGTACCAGGTAGCTATATATATATCAAACAGTAGGCCAGCTTTTTTAGGTGTTTCAGTTCTACCGTTGAGATCGGTGTTTTGCTTTGAAATGTGCTTGGAAAATCTCCCAGATTAACTCGGTATAATTCATTACTGATCACTTTAGTTTGTATAAAAAGCAATATGTTTTCATGTCATAAGTTATTGATGTGCTATGATGAAGAGAATCCAAGTCTTATTCTGCAAAAAAGTGCTTTTCCATTCTTCTTTAATATTAAAATGTTTGCCAACATTTTTTTTTGTTGGTCAATAATATTATGAGGTTGGATTTCCTTTATATCTTTTGTAATATTGGTTGTGTATTGTGTATATTTATTATTTATATCTTTAATATTTTTTACTTGGATGGTCTTTCTTCTATATATAAGTGGACCTTGAATTTGATTCAATATACCGAAAAAATATAATAATACTTTAATTTCTTAGCCTAAATTCAAGTTGGTATTAGATCAAAAAGTTTTGTGTCTTGTCTGAGCTATGTAATGCATTTTCTTCCAATTAATATTGATTTTCAGTTGGACATTCTTCAAATTTTTAAGCCCACAAATGATGGAGTGTTTGCTGATATAATTAAGTTTACCGTAAATCCATGAGTTAATTGATGATTTGCCAATCGAGGACATTGATTTTATTACTAAGAATGGATAGATTTGTGATCTTTCATTGAGAACTTTGTATGTAGGTCATTCAAGGTCTAAGATTTACTTTTGCTTTTGATAATTTGCTCAAAATGATGTCCAATCATTTAATTGGAAGTGTGTTGCTGCCCTTACCAAATTAGGCCTGTGTTTCACATTCTTTTGTCTTAGCCTAGAAAAGTAACTTTGATTTTCAGTTAGATAAAGATTACATTTATAGTCTATACTCTATATCATTTGGAATGCTTTTGCCTTCATATTGTTATTTGGTTTGTTTAGTTTTTAGACATTTTTTAAAAGATGTCTGAGCATAGGTCAAATGGTTAAGACATTATATCATCAACTACAAAGTCGGAGTTTCGAATCTCTACGTTGAATTAAATAAAGTATTTTTTTTAGAAAAGATAGACAAGATAATATAATTAGGAATATAGGATGATGTTGTTCCCTTTTGAAGGCTTTTTGAGATTCTAACATAACTATATGGCCGTTGCATGTCTTAAGAGTCATTTCTCTTGTTGAGCTCACTTTTCTTACATGGCTACCTCATTTTTCAATAAGTAAAATGGGTTTTCTTCACGATTCTTTAATTATTATTTTTTTATTTTCTACTTTAATTTGTATCGATTTAGTCCATGTAACTTGTCCATGAACCTTAATATGTAATAATTTAATTCTTATATTTTAAAACTAGTAGTAATTTAGCTTCTATCATTAAAAATAGGGTAAAAATCAATTTATACCCTTAAACTTTAGAAGTTGTATCAATTAAAACCCTAAACTAATGATTGTATCAATTTAAACCCTGAACTTTCATAAGTGTATCAATTTACACCATCTTTTAAAAAAATGTTAGTTTTCACACATGTAGAGACTTATAATTTATCAATTAAACTCCTAAACTTTCATATAATTGATTCACTTATGAAAGTTTAGGGGTTTAATTGCTAAAATTATAAGTCTTTATGTATTTAAATTAACGTTTTTAAAATGAAATTCCAACAGAAAGTGTAAATTGATACCGTTCTGAAAGTTAAGGGTTTAAATTGATACAATCAATAGTTTAGGGTTTTAATCGATACAACCTCAAAAGTTTAAGGGTATAAATTGATTTTTACCCTTAAAAATATTATTAAGATTTAATTAAATTTTTTACGTATATAAATTGATAAACTGATTAGGAACCAAACACTATTGTAGAATCGTAAGTTATGATTCAATAAACTGATTAGGGACAAATTTGTAACTGCCCCTATAGTTTGGGGTTGTTTTTTGCAATTTCTCCAATTTTTAATTAAATATGGACAACATGTTTAGCTCAAATGACATAATGTTCGAGTTAGTGATCAAACATTTTTTTAACCGGGTAGTTTTTGTGAAAGAGTTGAAACATCACCTTGAGAGATGTATTGGGCCAAAGTTAACTTGTCATGTTTTTAGTTTTTGTCAAAGAGTTGAAATATCACCTTGAGAGATGTATTGAGCCAAAGTTAACTTGTCATGTTTTTCTTAGGTGGAGATGTCCACGGGACGGGGTCAGGTAATGTCTTTCCGTCTTTCCTTCAGTTATCCATCCTCGAAATTCTCTGTTTAATTTTGTGGGGACGTGGAGGGTATTCTCTGAGGAAAATTCACGAGGATCGAATATTCTCGCAAGTAGTTTCTTTTTAATTTATTCTTAACCATTTTTTTTTTTAAGTTTTGTTATTTGTTGAGTCAATATATAGATATATAGGGCGGGACATGTATAATATTATCCGTCTCCACTCCGTTTAGCTAATGGGGCAAAAAAATTCCCGCTCTGTGTCCCATTTTCGGTGTAATCGGGGATTCTCCGCCTCGTTCGGAGCGAGTTCCCGCGAGATCGAGGTGGGGCGGACTAAATGGACATCTCTATTCTTAGGTGTGGCGTCAACTTTGGTTAAGCACCTCTTTTGGGAGGTTTTCAACTTTTTTTTTTTTTTTTTTTTTTTTTGATGGGGAGGATCTTTCTTTCTTAATATCTTTGAGCAAAAACAATATTTTTCCAATAAATTTTGAATCAAAATTGCTTATATAACTTTTTGAGAAGATAGCAAATCTCCTTTGGCTTTTGGTATATTTATTTTTTCTTTATATTCAGATTGCACTATTGTTTTATAAAGGGATGAACTTTGGGAAAGAGACCAACAGAAAAAAAGCAAGAGAGATCAGATGAAAACATTACACGTAGACTTGGGCTGGAAAGTTACCAATTTTGAGCTTTCTTTTTCAAATCTTCTTCAAAAAGCAGTCAATAAGGTTTCATATAATTTTTTTTAAAATCACTTTTTTTCAACATTTTTATCAAACCCAATTTGCATGATCACCATGCACTTCAAAATATATTTCAACCCCTAACATTCCAATACATATATAACTTGGAAACCATGTTACATGATAATCATCAAACATATGTTTTAAGTTCCATTTGAAAAAGTTTAGGATACTTTCAAATAATATTAAAGATATGCTTTTTAAAATTATTTCAAATATTTTTCAACATAGAAGAAAGTTGATGACTTGATAAAACAAAAGTGACAATATATTGTATATTGTCTAGTTGTTCCTTTTTTTTTTAATATCGTATCAAACTAGCTGTTATTTGTCAAATAAACATGTTATGTCCTCATTTAACTATAATATTCAACATGTGGAGGTTAAATGATTCAAGCATATGACTTTTTGGTTGAGAGTATATGTCTTAATCTGTTAAGCTATGTTCAACATTTTTTTTCGATATCTTCGAGTGTTTGAGTCAACTTACGCATATTTCGACTAATTTTACGGGACAACCACCTAACCCTACAACAGTTTGTTGCGAAACAAATTCGTAGGAAATTAATTTCTAAGTAGTGGCCACCAATGATTGAACTCATTCTTTTTAAGAGAGTTTTAATAGTATCAAAGGTGCTCATGATCATTAAGTCAACTCTGGATGATTATGCTCAACATATTTAACTACTGTTTGTGATTGATATGATATGATGTAGAATTTAAATCGAAAATTTAAGTAGACAAATCTATTAAAATTCATAAATTAAAAATGTAAATTCATCTCTATTATAAATTACAAAATGAGCAAAAAAAAATGTGTGATTTTTAATTGGTCATCGAGCAAGCATTAGTTGTATTATAATTTATAACCACCTTCTTACTATATAATTCAATTCAAAGGCTCATGAGATGGAAATCAAATGTCAAATATTCCAAAGAATCCACCACTTTTGTAATGAAGGATGAATATATCTCTCGCATTAGCCCTATATTTCCACTTTGTAAAGAGCTTTTTTTGAGACCCTTTCTGTCAAATACAAGTTTTTTAAGAAAAAAAACTAAAAAAGAAAACATATTAGATGGGTATCTCAACTAATTAAGATATCAATAAAAATACTACATGAAGAAAAAAAAAGAGAACTATAATTTAACTAGTCAAAATATTTGTGGTCGCCATTAACTTGCAATTCCTAGAAGAGAAACTAGCAGTAATATGGCACTGATTCAAACACTCTCTTATACCTAAATTAGTATCAAACCAAGGTAAACATGTATTGTTCTATGCAATTCTCGCGTACCTTTCTTTTGTGGTATCGCGTATTTATACTCGTATCATTATGGTTAATCCTTTGATTTTAGATGTTACTAACTCGATTTCCAACGAGGATCTTGCGCCTCCTTGATGATCGTCATTTCACGCTTTGCGTCCTGCCGAGGTGAGACTAACTCGCCTCAATAGACTCATCAAAAAAACTTTGCGCTCCCAAGGGGAGGGTCATTCGTACAAATACTCCTACTATAGGGTGAGGATTGAAAACTCGGACCTCTAACAGAAGTTATTAATATTGTTAATTGTTATGGAGCGAGCTAGAGGTGGAGTCCATATGCCGAAGTACACAAAAGTACATTTATTATTATCTAAATTCGTTTTTACAATTAGTTTGTATAAAGTTTGAATACACAACACATTCAGTATATACTAATATAAAAGAAATCTTCATTTGAACTCGTCAACTTCATCTAATCTTCAAAAGCAGCTTTGTGATGACATCGACTCAAACTACCTGAAAAATAAGAAAATCAATAACACATTAGAACATAGTATAAACAATATTATAACTTACGAACATAAACTTAAAAACTATAACTTATAAAGCATAAAAACTAAATTTACTTAACACCTTCAAATACAAACTTGAAGTGCATGCATATCAACATAACTCAAATACAATCTTTAAGAACATGCATCAACCGGATTAATCCATATACTAATTAATTAACCTAACATTTTGAAAACGTTAAGAACAACATAACATCTAGAACTCAACTATCATGCACTTTATTTATATATACTAAAGAAATTACAAATAATTATAACTTAAACTAAACTAAAACAATAAAATTAACTTAAATTAAATTAGCTAAACATAAACTAACTTTAAACAACCAAATTGATTAAACTTAAACTAAACCAGAAATATAATAAGAGGGTAAAATTATCGAATACAATTCATCTTTTAACTAAACAAAAACAACCAAATTAATTAAACTAAACTAAAACAATAAAACTTAAGCAACCAAATAAACTTAAACCAAATTAGCTAAACATAAACTAACTTTAAACAATCAACTAAACTTAAACTAAACCAGAAATATAATAAGAGGATAAAATTATAGAATCTAATTCATCTTTTAACTAAACCTAAATAACCAAATTAATTAAACTAAATTAAAACAACAAAACTAACTTTAAACTAAACTTAAGAAACCAAATTAGCTAAACATAAACTAACTTTAAACAACCAAATTGACTAAACTTAAACTAAACCAGAAATATAATAAGAGGGTAAAATTATCGAATCCAATTCATCTTTTAACTAAACATAAACAACAAAATTAATTAAACTAAATTAAAACAACAAAACTAACCTAAACTAAACTTAAGCAACCAAATTAACTTAAACCAAATTAGCTAAACATAAACTAACTTTAAACAACCAACTAAACTTAAACTACACCAGAAATATAACTAAATTTAAGCAACCAAATTAACTTAAATCAAATTAGCTAAACATAAACTAATTTTAAACAACCAAGTAAACTTAAACTACACCAGAAATATAACTAAATTTAAGCAACCAAATTAACTTAAACCACATTAACTAAAGATAAACTATCTTTAAACAAACAAATTGACTAAACTTAAATTAAACCAGAAATATAATAAAAGGGTAAAATTATCGAATCCAATTCATCTTTTAACTAAACATAAACCAAATTAACTAACCTAAACTAAACTTAAGCACCGAAATTAACTTAAACTAGATTAGCTAAACATAACCTAACTTTAAAAAACTAAATTGACTAAACTTAAACTAAACTAGAAATATAATGAAGAGATAAACCTATTGAATCGAATTCATCTTTTAACTAAACATAAATAACTAAATTAATTAAAACTAAAACAACCCAATTAACTTAAAATAAACTTAAACAACTCACTCCTTCAAAATAAAAAATAAAAACCTTAAGCAACCCACATTTACTTCAACTAAAACAACAAAATTATTAACCTTAAACTTAAGCAACCAAAATAACTTTAACTTTGATTTTTTTTTCAAAAACAAGAACAAGACAACAAAATAGGCACAACACACAAAAAAACAACACTAAACTCAACACATATATTCAAAATCATATTGACTACCATAACTGCAGGATAGTCATACCAAAAAGTTTTATTACCTACAAATAATTTGATTACAAGAGGATAGAGTTGATACTTATTTCGATGTTTCGCCTTACACATTTATGCACGAAACATATTGTTCAAACTAATCTGAAAAACATTTTGGGACATTAAATAAGCATAACTAAACTAAGAGAACCCATGAGTTGAAGAGAAATATTGACAATCTCATGATTTTTTATATGGAAAAAGAAAAATTAAGGGAACTCGTCAATGAACATAACAACCATAAGACGAATCAAACAATCAAATCAACAAAAACACATAAAATTTGAGCCTAATTCAGAAACTACCATTTGCAAAAGTGAAAAGAATTGAAGTAGAAATGATACCTAGTAATGGAAGAGATCGAGATCGGAGCGAAGGAGTGAGGAGCAAGGGAGAGACTCTGTGTAACCTAAATTGAAAGCAGACAACCACATTATCTAAAATAAATAAATAAATAAATAAAATAAAACTTCATATAAGTTAGGGCTTAAAATACCAAATAGGAGAGGCTAAGGACGAAGAGCGAGGGCGAAGCGAACGACGGTGGGCGAAGACGAAGCGAATGACGTTGGGCGAGGATGAAGCGAATGACGGTGGACGAGAGTGGGGCGAACGGCGACGGACAGGGGAGAGGGAGAGGCGAACGGCGACAGACAGGGGAGATGGAGAGGCGAACGGCGACGGACAGGGGAGAGGGAGAAGCGAAAACGAAAGAGACGCAATGAAGAACGAAAATGAGGGGAGCGAAATAAATGTTAGAAGAAATCGGGTTCTCTCAACAGTTTTTATAAATCGTCGAGAGAACCCTCTTTTCTCTCGACGATTTTTATAAACCGTCGAGAGAAACCAAGTTATCTCGACGATTTTTAAAAACCGTCGAGACAGACCGAGTATCTCTCGACGATGTACAAAACCGTCGAGAAAAATGTTTTTGTCGTCGAAAAAAATTTCATCGAGAGAACTTCCGTCGGGAAAAACCAAAATTCTTGTAGTGTAGTTCGCCATAGAAATCGCTTGGCAAATGCCCTAGCGCGATTGAATTCTCCAATTTCTGTAAAATGGGACTCCCACTGCCTTTGTGGCTTTTATACTTGGCCTGTAAAGATGTTACTGTCCTTGACTTTAAGTGAATAAACTGTCAAAAAAAAAAAAAAAAAAAAAAAAAACATCTACCGGAAGAGATTGATACTTAATTATTATTTTAGATTGTTTTGTTGGAGCATTATCTACATCTTCCACTTTAATACAATCATGTTATACAATTGGAAGACAGCATTAAAAATATAGTGTGTCGGGATATTATGTTCTACCACATTAAAACTTTGAAAATTAAAAATGCAATTAAGAGCTAGGGACTAAAAAATAAACTTAGAAATATAGAGAAAATAATTAGTTTACATTCATATTATAAATTAAAAATTTCTAACCATGCATAAACTTATTGGATCAAAACAATAACAACTTTAATTATAAAATACTTCAAAACACAGATTTTTAATATTAAACTGATAAACATTTCTTAAATTAAATTCTATATAATTGTTGGACTAAAATTGTGCTCGCCACTGTGTTTTTATTTCGGAATATTTATCTTGATAAGATATAAATTTACATTTATATTTTTTTTTATCTTTTCTCGTGAAAATTAGGTTTCATAATTCTCTTGTATGAATACACCATATTCTAAATGAAAAAAAACAAGAGGAAACCATTGGTTTGTCATAGGACGACTTGTTGTGTTATGTGTGTTAATAGTCTAGATCTGAAGCTGTCGTCGCTCGTTCGTCGGAGGTGAAGGAATCGTCGTTGGCGTAGGCTATTCGAGATCGTCTCATTTTCTATACGGATTTTCGTTGGGATTCGTCCGCTCGAGTTCAGATCCGCTCATTCGAAGAATAATCGAAACCTGGGAGCTTTTACATCAGATTCGTTCATCTTCACGTTCTGATTCGTCCGCTCGAGTTCAGATCTGCTCATTCGAAGAATAATCGAAACCTGGGGGCTTTTACATCAGATTCGTTCATCTTCACGTTTTGGTTACTTGTTCCATATGAATGAAGGGAACAAGTGTTTGATTCTTTCTCTCTCCTTCGAATTACTGAAGGGAACACTGAGAGTAATTGACATAAATTTAAAGATGTCATGTGGGCATCAACTTGAAGATTGAAGTACCAACTCGTGTTTGGAGACTCTTAGAAATTTAAAGATGCAATGTGGAGCATCGACCTGAAGTTTACGAGTTTTTTTTTTTATTCTTCCCTATCAAGTCAAGCATTTCTATAGAAGGACAAATGGATTATATCATTTTATGGTCGATCCGCGAATTATTGGGCCGAGCTGGATTTGAACCAGCGTAGACATATTGCCAACGAATTTACAGTCCGTCCCCATTAACCGCTCGGGCATCGACCCGGGAAGAATCAATTCCAAGCTTATTGATAATCCATGATCAACTTCCTTTCGTAATACCCTACCCCCAGGGGAAGTCGAATCCCCTTTGCCTCCTTGAAAGAGAGATGTCCTGAACCACTAGACGATGGGGGCATACTTGCCCGATTGCCATCAACTTTCCATTTATTCTTCAGGAGTATATTGTTTGGATGAGCTTTTGCATCAAAAAAATACTTACTTTTTTTTCATATATTAATTAATTTTATTTCAACACTCGCAAAGAACACGGTTCTTGTATTAATGCTATATTATTTCAACACTCCCCAGCCTGCTTCCCTGGAGTCCAGATTCTCACGACCTTCGGGAGAGCAAGTTGACTTTCTCTCCATAGTTTGTTGGATCACACAATTTCGATAAAATTCAAAATTAATAATTGAATTCTTTCATAATTGTATCAAATTACTTTTTTTTATTAATAATTGAATTCTTTCATAATTGTATCAAATTACTTCGGCTATATTTTTACATTTTTGAATTTTATCACTAATTTGTACCCTAAGTTTTAATTATGAAATGATTGTATAGGTTTATTAGACAATTAGATTATAAACGTATATTTAATTACTGGTTTAAAAATGAGAGGTTGAATGAAAAATATATAATTATATTCTATATTTTTCAGTGTTGGAGGATAGATTTGGAAATTAAAATTAATCTCAATTTTAAGAAGTTATTTAAAATGTATTAAATATCATACTCATATTCAATAAAAATAAATAAAATGAGTTATTTTTATTTTTATTTTTTTTTTCTTTTTTTTGTGTGTTAATTATAGAAAAGCACTACTAGAAATATTGTCTTCAGTTTTAGTTTGTTACCGATGGGTTTAAAAAGTTTTTTTATAACCATAAAACTAATATTGGTTACCAACTAAATATTAAGACGAATATAAACTATTATTAATTAATTTATTAACATATTTTATATATTTTATATTATAATTTTTGTATAATTATTATTTTACGATATCATATAATTTTTAATATATTGTATTCTACCTATACAAATTTAACCCAAATGAATTGAGTTTATAACTTAAAAAAAAAATATATATATATATATATATATATATATATTTATTCAAGTTTTTATCTTTTAAAATATAATTTGTTCTTGTCTTTTTAAATATAATTTTGCGTTCTAAAATTTAGTTTTTTAGAATTTTGAGTGTTTAAATCAGAAAATTCGAAATACGAAAAGTATAATTACTGGACTCGTTGAATACCATATGAAAATATAAAATATAATTTGAATGGACTGTCAAACTGGTCTTATTTCAAAATTAAATTTGGATAAAAAAAAGAGGAGGAGTTATTTTTTCAAAGAATCGACCAGGTCGAACCCATATTGATTAGACTTAGTGAATCGGATACCATTTGGTTTTTAGTTTTTTGTTTTTGAAAATTAAGTCTATAAACACTCCTTCAACCTCTACGTTTATTTGTTTTGTTATCCAATTTCTACCAATATTTTAAAAAATCAAATTAATTTAAAAAATAATAATTAAAAAAAAAAAAAATCATGAAACAAAGCCTAAATAATCTGAATTTTCTATCCGGGTTGTTGACATAATCTATCTATTGTAATCAAGGATGAAAATATCCGTAGATATGTTGATATATCCGTAGATAATTATCGATCGAGAGCTTAGTTTTAATATTTTTATTTGGAAAATAACTTGGACATGAAACACTAACACCATAATTTGGTCAAATGTAAATTTGTATCTTGGCGGAACGAGTACGGGCCTGCGAAACAAATAATAGGTGACGTCTTTGCAACGGTGTGGTGTTAACCACAAGGGCTTCGACGATCAAGTCAGATTAAAAATAAGTCTAGCAAATATGAGAATAATCTATAATATTTCTAGAAAATTGCTTATCCTTTTCATATTTTATTTTTCTCCTTCTATAGCCTTCCATTATAGTCATTTATTGACCGTATTGATATTTAAGGAGGCTATTGATGGTTGTCGTAACTTTTGGTCATTGATGATTGTGTAACCGCACGAGCGAGGGGCAGGGCTGACCTCCTTCTTCTTTGATTGACCCTCCTTGGGTCGATTTCGTTGCCTTTAGTCGATCCCCTTAAGGGATCGACCACCTTCATTTAGGCCTACCCCTTCTTGGGGTCGGCAGCTTGTCCCATCGGGTCAATCCTCTCAAGGGATCGATTAAATTAAAGAAACAATCATTGCAATTTGGTGTTACATGTAATTAGTTTACGTGTATGTCAATTTTATTAACATTCTTTAAGTAATTGTAATTGGTATATGTATATAACATTATTGTTTATGAGGAATTGTCATTTCATTTTTCTATTTTTAATATTTGAAAATGGTGTTTATTTTTTTCATAATTTCTTTATAATAATTTTATTTTTTTAAAAAAATATTGAATTCTTAGCTCAATTCTAAATTTTAAAAACTACTTTTTAAAATTTTAGTTTAGATTTGGAAGACATTGAAGAAATTTATATATAAAAATAATATTTACAAGTTTCATTTTAAAAAAATTTAAAATTAAATAGTTATTACTACATAACGTAATTTTTTTACGTCGCATCAAAACCTCTTTCAATCTCCAGACACGACATCTCCGTGCTTCTCTCTCTCTAATATATATCCTTTTCTTTTCTTTAATACAAATATATAATATAATACACTTTTCTCACTTTCATAATATAATATACCCTAACCACTAAACACTAACCCTATATATATACTTATCTCTTCTTTTTAGGTTTCTGACCTCCAATAGTTCTCCTTCTTCTCTTTCTTCTTTGCTTCTACTTCGACTCTTCTCTATGGATAAAACTACTATGCTCTACTTCTTGCTCACCTTAGAACCGATAAAGAGATTCTTTGAAGCTCATGGGCGTATGGACGTTGCAAACATTTCATCCAACCTATCTAACTCCATTCGCCGGAAGCGGCGAATAAAATTGCGACGGATAAAATTGGGGGGTGAAGGAGGCGGAGGAGAATGCCAAGGAGAAGGCGAAGGAGGCGATGGACAAGGCCAAGGAGAAGGCGAAGGTGGTGGCGGAGAAAAATAAGGCGAAGGGGAAAGAGAAGGTAGGCGAAGGCGAAGGAGAAAGAGAAAGAAGAAAGAGAAGGCAAAGGAGAAAGAGAAGGCAGAGAAGGCGAAGGAGAAAGAGAAGAAAGAGAAGGCAGAGGAGAAAGAGAAGGCAGAGAAGGCGAAGGAGAAAGAGAAGAAAGAGAAGGCGAAGGAGAAAGAGAAGGCGAAGGAGAAAGAGAAGGCAGAGAAGGCAGAGAAGAAAGAGAAGGCGAAGGAGAAAGAGAAAGAGAAGGCAGAGGAGGCGAAGGAGAAAGAGCCCGGGGTGGGCCGGACTATGATAGGGTTCAGGACTTTGGACCTTGGAGGACGAATCCGCGCAGGTCCACAAGACTTAGGAGAGCTCCTCTGGAGGAGCCTCAGAACAGAGCTCCTCCGAATCCTCCGGAGGAGCCTCCTCAGAACAGAGTTCCTACAAAGCGACAGCGACGCCGCAAAGCTCCTACCAGTGGAAGGGGCAGAGCTCCTCTGATTCTTCCGAGTCCTCCTCATCCGAGTTCTCCGCATTCGAGTCCTCCGGAGGAAGCTCCTACAAACCGACGCGGCAGGCGCAGAGCTCCTCGTCCGGAGTCTCAGAACAGAGCTCCTACAAAGCGACGCCGCAAAGCTCCTCTGAGTCCTCATCCGAGTTCTCCGGAGGAGGCTCGGAACACAGCTCCTACAAACCGACGCGGCAGGCGTCATCCGAGTCCTCCGGAGGAGCCCCCTCAAAACAGAGCTCAGAGTCCTCTAGAGGAGCCCCCTCAGAACAGAGCTCCTACAAGCCGACGCCGACTCAAAGCTCCTACAAGGCGCAGAGCTACTCCGCATCCGGGTCCTAGTAATCTGAACGATGGCGGAGATGACGATGACATTGATACACCAAATATAAGGTAAATAAGTTAAGGTAAATAAGTTTGATACACCAAATATAAGGTAAAGGTAAATCAATTGTATAACTGATATATCAAATATAAGATAAATCAGTTGTACACATAATACACAAAATATAAGGTATATCAATTCTTATTGATACACCAAATATAAGGTAAATTAGTTGTATAACTGATACACAGAGTATAAGGTTAATCGGTTGTATAATTGATATACAAAATATAAGATGGGTTGGTAGTGATACACCAAATATAAAGTTTATCAATTGTACAACTAATATACCTTATTATTTTTTGTGTGTCGGTCACAAATCACAACTATTGATACACCAAATACAAGATAAATCAATTGTATAAGTGATAAACCAAATATAAGGTGTATTAATTGTGATTGATACACCAAATATAAAGTATATCAGTTGTCACTAATTGATAATCCCGTGAAATGTGATTAAATTTAGCATCTTTTGTCACTTTTTATTGGTCAAAGTTGAGTGAAATGCATGTTTTTATCTTGAATTTAGTGAGCCTCTTGTTAAATTAAATTAGGAATAATTTTTTTAGTATTGTTTTGCATTTTGATTAATTTTAATTTTATTTGTCTTTGTTTTTTAAGCATAAGAGATTTGGAGATGACCAATTCTCTTTCGTGTGAAAGAGAAAAAAATGAGGCAACTATATGCCTGACCAAAAATGAAATAGAAGAAAAACCCATGGATTATGACTGTGACGGAAAGAGCCAGATTCAAAGAAAGAGAAAAAAAAAATGAGCCAAAATACACCCAATATAGGTTAAATCAGTTGTATAACTGATATACCAAAAAATGTCAGTTTTCACCGATACACCACCAAATATAAGGTTAACGAGTTATATAGCTGATACACCAATTACAATGATATCAGTTGTAACTCATACACCAAATATTAAGTTTATTAGTTGCACAACTAATATACCTAATTTTTAGTTTTTGATGCACCAGTCACAATTACTGATACACCAAATATAAGGTAAATCAGTTGTATAACTAATATACACCAAATATTGATTAACGTGTGATTACTTTAAAGTGATTAACACATAATAAACCAAATATAAGGTAAATCAGAGGTGTATCAACAAACATTATCAACTTGCAATCATTTAAGTTAGTGGTTACTTTAAAATGTTAGGGATATTTTCAACTTTTTAACTTTTAGGTTAATGATTAATTTTAATTATCACAATTACCATAATTTTTTTTCTATATATGTAAAAATTAGCCTAATTTTTTTTTAACTCCCGTAATCTTTAATAGGAATTGCTTCTAGCCAGCCCAAGTATAAAGTTATTTATTCCTTCCTAGTCCTTATTAAACTTCTAACTTTGTTCCTCCTTGATTAAACTTTCAATTTATCTTCATTTTTAAAAAAAAATGTGTTTGTTTTCTCGTCATTTCTTAACATTAGTTTTCATCTTCATTAAGAAAATATTAGTATCTTTATCCAAATTCCAAATTCCAAAAACAAATTTTTTAAAACTATTATTTTTATAGTTTTTAAAAACTTAGTTTGGATTTTGGAAACACTTGTCAAATATAGATAACAAAACAAAGGAACTCATAGGTAAAGAGTGTTTATAGAGTTAATTTTCAAAAACCAAAATCAAATGGTAATCAACCCGAACTAAATAAACCCAATGTTTAAGATGCATAGTCTGAATTTACAAATTAATCTAGGTTGTAAGAATGTGAGATCAATCCACTGTTAAAAACATAATAAAATACACCAAGAAGAAGACTACCCTGCCAGTTTTTCCTGTACAAAATGTAAGCCCTCACAGATCAAAAGACCTAAAGTAGAACTCCTAAAGGCATTAATCTTTTAAATACAAAAGAACTCTAAACTAAAATTACGCCATTAGATGAAAACTTCACAGAAGAAATGACCTATAATTCATCAACCTAGCATTGATATGATTTCTTGAGCTCATACCATAAACAATATAATGTATCAAAAACATCATTATCGTCAAGATCGTTACCTTCAAACTTCGAGACCGTGATTAGAGTTTTCAACCACTCTTCGTGAAGAGTCGAAAACTCCGATCGTCGTTCGCTCGATTTGAAGTTCTCTTTGATGGTTTTCTTCATCTTTTGGCTAGCTCTTGAAGCTGCTTCAACGACTCGTCCTGGGATCCCAGCCATGGTTGCTACTTGCAGCCCGTAGCTCTCAGGGCACGCTCCGGAGCGAAGGCGATATAGAAAAACCAGGTCCTGATCCATGAATGTGCAGGCCATGTGTTGAAGCATGACGTGAGGATGAGAGGCAAACTCCTTTGTTAGAGGGTGGTAGTGAGTAGCGAATAGAAGTCGACAGTTCACCTTTTCAATGAGATGGCGAAACACCTAAAAGAAAGGAATCATAGACATTTGATATCAACATGTTTAGCAGTGATAGTTTACGTTAAAGAAGCCAAAAACAAGTCATGCCGAGATCGATTTCGTGTTGATACAATTTTTTTTTTGTGAACAGAATTAGTAAGGAAGTCTGATGCATTCTAAAGTGTGTTTAGTATAGCTTATTGAGTGGTTTTAGACCATAAGATGTATTTCTATTTTTTTTAAAAAAAAATTAACAAATAAAAAGCATTTTTAGAAAACTAGATTAATTTAAAAATTATATTAGAAAAAAAAATACTTGAAAGATGGATTATCCAAAATTGACTTTAAAAGTGAAATCTTCAAAAAGATTAAGTATTAAAAAATATATTAATAGAGAATTATTTGCAAATATATGATATTTGATAGTTTATGCCAAAACCAAGCAGCAACGTAAACTGCAGTTTAATGTTATCTTATTTATTATGTCCATGTTTCATGCTTGTTAGTAATTTTGAAATGGTTAAAATCATTCCAAACATGCTGTTAACCATTCAAAATCAAATTTTATTGTATGAAAATTGCATTTAAACGTGTAAAACCAAACATTAAATTAATTATGAATGATTAAAGACATCTTCCAGAGTGATTTTGAACATGACAATCGTCATTTAAAATCACTTACAAACATGTCTTTAATCAATGGAAGAAAACATATAAATTAGAAAAAAGCATTCTTGATTTTGATTAGCCATGTAAATTCGATGAAAGAAATTTTATGCTCGAGAATAATTGTCAATGAAATGGATTAAATCAAAGGATACTTACAGCATATGCAATGGCATAGCCATCAAACGTGCTCGTTCCACGGCCAAGTTCATCAAGAATAACAAGAGAATCTTGGGTAGCATGTTGAAGAACTGAAGCTGTTTCTGAGCATTCAACAAGGAAAGTACCTACAAGTATAGAAATGGATGATTATTGTTTCAAAATAAATATATATATTGTTTTTTTTTAAAAAAAAAATCGAGCTTTCATTCAGAAATAGGAAATGGGAAAGAATATACAAGGGTTTCACAAGAAATGTGTGACACGGCTGACAAGTATGTCTATGCATTTGTCGTACAATACTACCCCGGCCTATCCTTAGGGAGCTCATCGGTTTGGGTCGTTTGATGTTTGGTTTGGTTGGATTGATAGTTAGATTTGAATTTGATATACTTTGGATTAGTTTTATGGTCAATTTAAAACAAATTTACAGGCTGAGAAAAGGAGTGGGATTCAACTAGGTGGTTGGCCTCCTTTTGGTGTACACTCAACCAAGTTTTTAAACTAAACCCCCTAGCATCTGGGGTGGGATAATATCTTCTTATTTCTTCTCCTCCTTTTTTGTTCAGACTTGTTTCTTATCAGAATGAAAACACGTTTGGAATCGATTAAAAATGGTTTAAATCACTTTTGTCATATTCAAAATCACTCTAAAACATACTTTTAGTAATTCAAAATCAATTTTGATTATGTGAAAATCACGTTTAAAAATGTAAAATAAAAAATCTAATTAGTTTTGAATGATTGAAGACAAGTTTCGGGGTGATTTTAAACATGACAAAAATGATTTTAGTCATTTCAAAATTACTCTCAAACATGCACTAAATAAACAAACTTACTTTCTCCTGTCATGATTCGATCAGTGGAACCAAGTCGCGTAAAGATGGTATCAGCAACCGAAAGCGTGCACGTCTCACAAGGCACGTAGCAACCCAACTACAATTCAACCAAAGTGGGGTGAAACAACCATCTATTAAGAAGAGACTCAGTCCTCCATTTCAGTATACAAACCTGTGCAAGAACAACAGCTAGACAAGTGGAACGAAGAAGTGTCGATTTACCGCCCATGTTTGGTCCGGTTAGCAGTAGAGTACGGGGATGGTAGCCATCTTGATCAGGACCAAGGACTATATCATTTGGGACAGGCGTTTCTCCATTCTCCACAAGGGCATATGGATGCCATAGCCCATTAATTTTAAGAACTGGCCCTTGGTTTTCAGGACTCAATGTTGTATTATTTGATTGAGGCAAAATAACAGGTCTAGACATAGAGCCTCTAGATGAATGAGCAATGACTGCAAAAGATCTCAGCACATCAATACAATTGAGGGCATGAATAACTTCAGACCATTCAGTAGCTTTTTCTACAAATAACTCAATCAGTATAGAGAGTCTTTCAGCATCGGAATCTGTTACATCATGGTTCTGAGAAGAGATTACAAATAAGAGGATAAACATTTTTAGCCAAGATCTCTAGCCAAGTAAGGATTTTATACAAGAAGATATAAGATGCAGTGTTGAGGATTATAAAACAATAGAATGAGGCATTTGAGATGATAAAAGAAAATCAAGGGGAAACCTGATAATTAGGAAATTCGCTATCTACAGCTGCTTCAAATTGAGTGAGGAATTGGTCGAGCCCACCGTTGCTGCTGAGCCGTAGAAGTTTAACAACTTTTGATAGAGTAATAATGCAACCTTCCTTCTGGACTTGAATCAATAAATCCAATCCAGTCCTGAGGCCCTTCACCATAGACCCGAATAGTTTCACCTGCACCATATTTTTTTTTAGAACATCATTATTCACTTAGTGTATTAATATGAATAGGGAATGAATCATCATGCAAATTGCTAATTGGTAAACGTAAACCTAATGCATAGAGAAAGCTTGTGGATAAATTACAAGCTAAACCATTATGTAAGACAGTCTCATTTAAGAACTAATCTAATACACAAAACTGAAAAGAGACAGCTTGCTTAGGTGCAACTTCAAACAAGTGTAATTTCAAACAGAAAATAAGTGGAAGTAAACATGAGATGAGCTATACAAAATTTACACCCCCGCGATCAAATTAAAAGAAGCAAAAATGAACATGCGAGTGACATAAATCATCCTCCAAATCACAAAGAGAGGCAAAAATAAAATCTCTTAAGAGCAAGCGTAGAAGAAATTTCAAACGCACATATTCGGTATAAGAATCCCATACTTCCCTGTTTAACATATTGAGAGTGCAGCAATGTCATTAGATTTGCTGATTATGCATATATTAGACTTACCCGCCGTTTCTGTAACTTTTTGCGAATCAATGGTAATACAAGAGAAGCAGATGACTGAACAGTAGCCTTAATCTGCCCAAGCAACCTCTCCAAGTCTGGAAGCTTGCGAAAATAGGTACCAAGAACTACCATAACTTCAGATTGTGCCATCAATTCTTCAACGACATTAAGCCTATTATTTATATCTTCAACATCTTTAAGAGGATGACAGATCCATAACCTCAAAAGCCGCTTTCCTGATGATGTTAGGCAGTTATCAAGATACTTGTACAGTGTACCTGCAACATGAGTATCGAAATTAATAAAAGATGATGATCCTGTCTTTCAGACCTTGAATTTGAGAAACAAACACCTACCTGATAGACCACCATCGTCGTTGTTTCTGAAAATTTCAAGATTAACCATTGTTTGTCCATCCATTCTTAGGCAGCCTCTGTATACTTGGTATGGAAGTACATCTCCATTCCGCAAGACATCATCTAACTGTAAGAAGTGGGAATTCATAAATCACAACAGTTACATGATAAGACAAACATCTGCATCTCAGAGAACGATATTTACCATCATCCTTGACATATGATTAATAAGTCCTCCAAGAGCACATAGAGCAATGTCATCATGGACTGCACTGTCCATTGTATGGTTCCACAAATTTAAGGAGCCTTTGAAATATCCTTTAGACTGGATCAAAAGTTTAACCTCTGAAGCTTCTAGAAAATCTGTAACTGGAGACCCTGATGTGGATTCTAGAGCAGTGGAACCTGCAAGATGAGTAGAATAAGAACTTCGAGAAAAACCATTATAGCTCAAACATTGTGAATAAAAAAATCGAAAACTATTGTTCAAAACACTTCCAAACAACCAGTAGAGTAAGTCACTTTCAATTTGAACCTCATGATTTGAGAACAATGTATTATAGAATTGCATTAACTTAAATATTTATTTACTAGTTAGTACAAGTAAATAGTAACTACTAGTAATTTGACAGTAGCAAAAGAGGAAAGACATGTACACTCAGACACGTTTTGTGTCTGCACATGCACACGTGCACATATGACATGTGATGAATAAAAACGGCAACCTTTTCACTCATCAAGAGATGTTTCTTATTATATAGACACAAAAAGAACCAACCAGTTGGCGAGTACTTCTTGAGAACTTTATGTGTTTCTTTAGATAGTCCTGCAAAAAAAAAAAATTGTGGAAGTTGAGGTAAAGTTTGCCAAAAATAAATATATTATTCGATTAAATGAAAACCTAAAGTCTGAGGTGGAGAGGAAAGATTTTCACCTCTAGCTTCATATATTATTTCCTTTGGAGACACCTAGAGAAACCACAAATGCATATATTACTATCAAATTTGCAAAAAGCAAATAACAGCAGTGCAAAAATGGAAAATTTGAATTGCCTACTTGCATCAAGAGAGCGCCCAGAGCAGCACAGGAAGCATCATCTTTGATAGAACCAATCCAAAATTTTAAAGCAGCACAATCAACAAAAGCAAACCCATATGCAATTGAATTATTATCCAGCCCACAGTTCTCCTAGAGAAAAAAAAATCCAATGAAGCATACTGTCAATGTAGCTTTATCATGTTGTTTTTAATTTCACCATCACCACCACCATCATCATCTAACAGTAATTTCCTAGTCCAAAATGAGATTTGAAATGGTAATACCATGGAATAGATCCCTCAACTGTTGACTAACTGTGAACTTTTTTGTTTTGTAAAATGAAGAAAAATAAATATATGACTCAACTCATAACTGAAAGAGAAAAGGACAAGTTAAAATTATCTAGAACCACACCGTCATTTTTCTAACAAGTCCAAATATCATCATACAGAATCAATTTCTAATACCTCTGTGATGGCAAGCAAATGAACAGCATCAGGCCCAATGTCACCGTCAGCCTTGGTTGATGGAGTGACAACCTGTACCAATTTCCTAGGTATCACCTGCAACCCACAGTTAACAAGTTAGAAATTAAACTGCTATGACATCAAGATGCAAAAAATACAGCACAAGAAGAGAGAAGAGCAATGGGAGTTTGTCTTTTGAAAATTTTGAAAATACAAATTTAAAAATCATCTTGATATATATATATCTACACGCATACAGCACAGATCCGCATGAATATGAAGAGAAAAGAACAATATATCACTGGCAAGCATAACTTAGCAACCAAGGAATATGCAGAATCAATGTCCGTGTATTTTCTGAAGTGTCATACTTACCGAATATGCACCTCTGGTTTTTGTTTGATCTGAAGATTCCAACTGCTCAATTCGCCCAACTTTATATCTTCATAAGGATTGTCAAGAAAATGTGTTAACCTCACCTTACATACTAAAAATAAATAGCACGCAAACATGATGCTGAAATAACTTTGTATGAAGGTTTTTAATCAGCTCTAATGTCCCCAGTTTACTCATTTTCTGTTTGGTTCCCTTTGCTCTCTCTCTCTCTCTCTACTTCAGATGATGTAACAAGTGAGAACAAACGCATGCACATCTTATAGGATGCAATCTGAAGAAACATAAATAGGAAGTCAGATGAACAAAACAATAGAGTTCTCAACATTCTTACCCACGAGCAACAAGCTTCTGAACGGCATCATCAATCCCACTTTCAGGAACACCAACCTGAGTAGAATTGGGGATATCATCGATATATGGATAATTTAAAATATGAAGAAATAGATAGACTGGAAAGAACAAATTAAAGAATTTTATTTAACCTGCCTACATTTCCCAACACCACTTAATGTCATTTTCCAGTCAAGCTCCTTGTGACCAATTTCAGCATCTTGTTCATATAGCTCATAGAACTTCCCCTGTGATGAAGAGATTCCATATTCTTAAATTTGTAAAATAAAGGTGATGTACCAATTACATATTGAAAAGCATCCACTAATAAAAGCAAAGTCCTCGAGGAGTATAAACCGAGTAGAAGAGAAAAAACCCTAACTGATATAGAGAGAGGAATCAAGCCTAGCAAATAATATATTTTATACCTTATTAATCTATCAGTGCATATGCTTACATGAATAGCTCAGAATGATTCCTGAATTTGGAGGAAATGGCATCCCTTGAAAAAGTAAAGACTACTATTTCCATTCCTAAATTCATAATCGCCATTTTCTTATTTCTTTCTTTTGATCTCTACTTCTATGATGGATCCAAATTTGATTTAAATTGATTCTCATTTCAATAGTTCAAAAACAAAATCCACGATAATACAACAAATTTTCATTACGGATCCTATGTAACCTTTGTAAACATTATAGTTCCAAATTGTGGAGATACACTAATTTAGCACAGGTAGCATGAAATCGACAATTATTCATTTGATAAGGACATATATTGAATTCAGAAGCTAATTCATGCAATGATGCTGTTAAAGAATATAAACTAACCACTTTGAAGAAAACCAAAATGTCCATATATTGACATTTCACGTTCCAGTATTGTTTTTGTGACGCCGACATTTTCTTCAGCACGTCAGGTGGTAGATATAATGTTCTTTTATCATGAAGAGGATGGCCAGGCCTTCTACCATTAGCATCTTTGATTTGAGAAGGATTGAGCCACTCAAATTTGCTAGTTGCATCAGAAACTTCATTATGAATCTTGTTCGAATTTATCGAGTCCTGAAGGAGTTTAATTCTTTTAGTAGTATCCTGCAAACAACGACCACTCCCATCCTCAATAGAAACCTCTTGAGATCTCTTCAAACGGGAGGCAGAAGGTCGCATGCCAGGTGTTTCTGGTCTAGCAATGTCATCATCGCTTTCAATATTCCAGATAGGTCCTCTATTTCCGATTGAATTTGCAACGTTGAGTTTGCTGTGATCTGTAGAAGCTACTTCTCGTTTCGGAAATTCCTTTGGATCGTTAACCTTACCAGAAATGGAAGGTAATTGAGAAGAATCTTTCCCAACTTCGTTCTGAGAGGAATCTTTTTGAACCTCGTCCCTGCAGAATTCATTCACAGATGTTAAAATGCAACTCAATCATAGAACAAGCCACGAATTAAAAAAGCTTGTCAGAACCGCATTTGATTCTTCTAAAAACAAGAGAGAACGATGCAAAAGTATTACAGAAACAGTATTCTACGCGATTCGAATGGCAAAACAAAGTGTAGCAATATTCTATCATCGACTAAGAATCCAAAGACCTACTGGCTTAGTTAGTTTCAACATTACCTCTCATCCGCCTTACGTTTATCGTCGACTCTCACAAATTTGTGCATGATGCTCGAAAAGAGAGAAGAACCTCTGTTCTTCTCAATCACCGGTAAAATCTGGCGAGGCACCTTCTCCGGCGGAGTGTCGGTTCCTCTAATCTCCAGGGAGGGATCCGCGGTGGTTTGGATAGCCGGCTGCTCCAAACCGGCAACGCTTTGTTTCGACGGAAAGCGAGTGAGCCGCTGGCCGATGGAGGAGGCACCGCCATCGGAGCTCCGATTATCGGACGGAGATTTTTGGAAGAAGGATAACAGAGATTTCTGGCGTTGCATTTTTCGCGATGAATTGTGGAAGGTTTGGTAGAACTGGAGAGGGCAGTATAAAAGTAAATTTGCAACGGCGTTGAAATTGGCGCCAAAACTTTTGCGCCCTTTTGAATGCCCTAATTTTCAATTTGGTGAATGTTTCTCAAATTACTATTTATATTGAAATATGACGTAATTTCCACCCCAAACAAGGGGCTTTGGGGTTTTTGTAACGATGACCTTCTCTTCGGCGTGCGTAAGGTTTTATAATCCGATTTTTTAAAAGTTATATTTTTTTTTTACATTGTCTCGTGATAAGCAAGTGCACAAAATCTGTAGTACCCTTCACTGAGCACGATCACGAGGAGACAATTATAATGCCCTCGTGTTAAGCGAAGGGTACGGATGACTTTTCACAAGAGGAGGGCATTTGCTTATCACGACAGAAGGTGAAAAAAAACATAAATTTCGAAACGGAAGGTCAAAAAACCTTGCACACCCCGAGGGGAGGGTCATACGTACAAATACCCCCAACCATGTGTGAATACTTCTTTGAAACACGCGGGTGCAAGGCTTGGGCGAGTCATTCGAACCTCTATGGCTTATTTGAGGCGTTGGTTCAGTTAAGATAGTCGGTGAATATAATAGTCTACCAATAATAAATACTATTGAAATCAGTAAAGTTACTTTATTGACTATGAATTATAATAGTTGATGGAGCAAACTAGATTGAGTTATCCTCAATTCCAAGTTGGGTGTTTGGTCTAAAAAAACGACCATTTTAGCCTCTCTTTTTTTTTCTTTTCTTTTCTTTTCTAAGAGTACATTTTTCTTTTCTTTTTGCGAATGTATGGTTTGAGAGGTTCATTAACCTCAAAAACGAGTTCATTTCAAGCACCTGGTTGAATAACTTGAATTATGTCCGATCAATTAAAAAGTGGAGAATGTGAATGTTCTATGAAAATATTTTTTTGTGAATTTAAAAAAATTGAAAAAAATCATTTACCCTCCACCAATTTTGCCCCCCCCCCCCCCCCCCCCCCCCCCCAATTTTTAAAGAGTACATCTATCTTTTTCTTTTTTCAATGTATAGTTTTGGAGGTTCATTACCCTACTGTCCCAAAACTTTAAGACAATAAGTCGTAAGAAAAAAACCATAAAATCCGATCCTTAAATCGAAAAATTTTCAAAACCCTAAACGAGTTGATTTCAAACACGTGGTTGAATAACTTGAATTATGTTCATGCCTGGTCAATTAAAAAGTGGGGAAGATAAATTTTATATGAATATACACTTTTTTTTTTTTTGAAAAAAAAAACGTTTACCATATAGTCCTCCAATTTGTGTCTAAAAACTAGACATTTTGATCAATTTTTTAAGAGTACATTTTTCATTTTCGTTTTTCAATGTACGGTTGGGAAGTATTAGAGATACCACTAAAGCCTCCAACATTCAGTAGCTTCATTCAACAACTTCTGTTAAGAGCTAGCTATTTGTGTGCCTTATGGTTATGTATATTTCCCTAAAATCTCTACTATCATGATGTTTTTTGTTATTGTTGTTATCATGAACCCTAAATAGGTGTTCCATTTGTGTATAAATACAGGGTGTTGAAACCGAATTACTTATTGAAATATAATACAGAGAAGTTCTCTCTATTGCCCATTATTTTGAGAACCTTAACTTGGTATCAGAGCACAAGATGACCAATGTCATTTCCTCGATCACCTCCACTTCCGTTGTATTACCGTCGGTAACGACGTCCTTCACTAGACCCCCACTAAACCAAGTCCTCAACCAAATTACCACAATTAAGCTAGAGCAGGGAAACTTCTTACTCTGGAAAAATCTTGCTCTCCTCATTCTGCGAAGCTACAAATTGGAAGGGCACTTGACTGGAGAGGAGTCTTGCCCACCGAAGCTCATTCGACAAGTCGCAGACATCACACCAGAGAAGATAACAATCTCAGATGGTGAGGCGAGTAGCACCGAAACGTCTAGTGTAACCTCAACAGCAAACCCAATGTTTGAAGCATGGGTGACCACAAACTAGTTACTTCTTGGGTGGCTGTACAACTCAATGACCACCGAAATTGCCACGCAAGTGATGGGATATGAAAGCGCTCAAGATTTGTGGGAGGCAATATTGGAGCTCTTCGGTTTGCAGCCTAGAGCCGAGGAAGACTTCCTACGACAGGTATTTCAGCAGTCTCGAAAAGGGTCTTTAAAAATGGGTGAATATTTACACCTAATGAAATCTCATGCTGGCAATCTAAGTCAAGTTGGGAGTCTGGTTGCACCAAGAACTTTGATTTCGCAAGTTTTGTTAGGTCTCGATGAAGAGTTCAACCCTGTGGTAGCAATGATCCAAGGGAGACTGGGAATCACCTAGGCTCAAGTACAATCAGAGTTGTTGGTATTTGAAAAAAGAATCGAATATCAAAACACTCAAAAGAGCGCTAACTCGTTTAGTCACAACGCCGCTGCAAACATGGCAGCAACAAAAAACACAAAGAACCATAGGCCACAAGGTGATTTCAATAACAACAACCGCCAAGGTAGCAACTATAGTCAGAGAGGCTACGACAATAATCAAAGAGGATACAATCAGCCAGATGGTGGTAGAGGTCGAGGTCGAAATCGCAACTACAACAATGCCAATAAAAAACCCACGTGTCAAATATGTGGAAAATATGGTCACTCGGCCCGAGTATGCTCTCAGAGAAATGAGACCCAAAGCACTGGGTCTGGGCAAAATCAAAACAAAGGTATGTACAATGGTGGACAACGACCCCAACAAAGTGGAGGTAATCTTTTCACCAATTTCGTTGCTTACGTTATACCTCAAGACAATAATCCGTTTATCGCCAATCCTGAGACTGTAATGGACCCAAATTGGTATGTTGATAGTGGAACGTCGAATCATGTGATAGCTGACCACTCACATATGTATGGGTCGTCTGAATATGAAGGTAATTTCACAGTTACTGTAGGTAATGGCAATGAATTATCAATCTCTCATGTTGGTAGGTCTCATTTGATGACTAAGATTGGCTCGTTAAATCTGGAAAATGTGTTGTGTGTCCCTGTGATAGCTAAGAATTTAGTCAGTGTTTCTAAACTTGCTCGTGACAATAATGTATTTATCGAATTTCATGCTGATTTTTGCCTTGTTAAGGACAAATGTACGGACAAGGAAGTGCTGAAGGGAACACTCAGTGATGGCCTAAACAAGTTTGACTTAGAAGGAGCAACACATGCTTTATGGACCAAAGAGAAGAGGAAGTTGGGTCCACCCCCCGATTTTGAAACTATTGCTGCACATTCAGCCTTTGTTGCATCTAGTTTATCTACTTTTGTCAATGTAGCCGTGTCTAGAGTTGTGTGGCATAGACGTTTAGGACATCCGTCAATAAAAGTACTTGATCATGTAGTTTCGAAGTTCAAGCTGCCAGTTAAGGCTAATGAAGTATTTTCCTTTTGCGAAACCTGTCAATTTGGGAAGTCACATGCTTTACCTTATTCTAATTCCAATTCCAGAGCGTCTCGCCCATTTTCCTTAGTTCACACTGACTTATGGGGTCCCGCCCCAATTTCATATTCGGATGGTATTCATTATTATGTGCACTTTCTTGATGACTTCAGTAGGTTTGTCTGGATATATCCGTTGAAACAGAAAAGTGACACGTTGAAAGCTTTTCATCACTTTCTCTCCATGATTCGCCTCATTTTAATGCTTCCCTTCAGGTGTTACAATCGGATAACGACACAGAGTATAAACGGGTACATCAGGTATGTGCTCAAATGGGCATCGAATCTCGATTTTCCTGTCCCTACACATCTTCTCAAAATGGACGGGATGAACGGAAGCATCGACACATAGTTGAAACAAGGTTGACACTGTTAGCCTGAGCCTCTATGCCGCTTTGCTACTGGTGGGACGCGTTTCTGAGTGCAACGTTTCTTGTCAATAGTCTTCCTTCTTCGGTTCTTGGGGGTAAATCTCCCATGGAAATTTTGATTGATAAAAGTGCTGACTATAATGCTCTGAAGACATTTGGCTGTGCATGTTATCCATGTCTACGCCCATATCAAAATCATAAGTTTTAGTATCATACAGAACAATGTGTTTATGTTGGCCCGAGCCCCTCTCACAAAGGGTACAAATGCATGAACTCTGCTGGACGTGTGTTTATTTCACGACATGTTAAGTTTGACGAGAATACGTTCCCATTCAGCCATGGTTTTGGTCGATCGTCTGTCGATGTCACCCAAACAGAGTCTCCTTCCCCAAGTATATGGACATGGTTTCCTCTTCCCAGCCAAACGTCACTCTCCCCGCCACTCTCAATTCACCCTGGACTAACCTCTACCCCTACACCTGGACTAATGTCCATCCCTACACCTATCAATCCCTCAGATTCACCATTTCCCTCTGCAACTTATTTACCCTCATCCGCCACGCCTAGCCCCGAGATGTATGACTCTCCCAATCCTTCGTTGTCATTACCGTCAATCTCAACTGCTCCACCCTCAACACAGCACCCTATGATCACCCGAGCACGAGCTGACGTGTTTCGACCAAAGGTCTGGGTTGCTCAAACTAGCAGAGACTGGTCTTAGACTGAGCCCATATTGATGTTGCCTTGTCCACACCTCAGTGGAGGGAAGCTATGAATCTTGAGTACAAAGCCTTGCTAGAGAATGGTACATGGAGCCTAGTTCCCAACTCCTCGTCTTTAAATGTGGTGGGCAACAAATGGATTTTTCGCATCAAAAGAAATCCGGACGGGTCGATTCAACGTTATAAAGCTCGGCTAGTAGCCAAAGGGTTCCATCAAACCCCCATAATTGATTTTTTTGAAACGTTTAGCCTGGTTGTTAAGGCCTCTACGATTCGGGTCGTCCTCACCCTTGTTGTATCTCATGGGTGGGTTTTGCGGCAACTCGACTTCAACAATGCCTTTCTTAATGGGACTCTTGAAGAAGATGTCTACACGTGTCAACCTCTTGGTTATGTTGACCCTGACCGTCCAGAGTTTGTTTGCAAACTCAAGAAGGCCATTTATGGTTTGAAACAGGCACCTAGAGCTTGGACCAACACGTTAAAGTTCGCGTTGTTGTCATGAGGGTTCTCTAATGCGCACTCAGACACGTCCTTGTTTGTTCGTCGAGCTGGTAGATCTCTCACTCTATTGCTTGTGTACGTTGATGATGTTGTTGTTATTGGCACCGATTCTTTGTTCATTGATCAGTTAATTCGCAAATTGGATAGTCGGTTTGCTCTTAAAGACTAAGGTGTGTTAAATTATTTCCTTGGAATCCAAGTTCATTACTTGCCCACTAGCATTATGTTGAACCAGTCCAAATATGTAGATGATTTACTGGGCAAGCTTCACCTTCAGCTTCTTAAACCAGCACCGTCTCCGTGTGTGCTTGGGAAACGCCTGTCTATTTCTGATGGGACTCCGCTTACTGAGACGTTTGTTTATCGCAGCACCATCGATGCCTTGCAGTACTTGACGACCACTCGGCCTGATATAGCCTATGTGGTCAATCATCTCAGTCAGTTTCTTAAATGTCCCACCGATGTTCATTGGCAGGTCGTGAAGCGTGTGCTTCGGTATATCAGTGGCACCAAGTCATACGGTCTTCATCTCCAGCCTAATGATGATTTACGCCTTGTTGCATACTCCGATGCCGATTGGGCATCTAACATCGATGACCGGAAATCTGTTGCTGCGTACTGCGTCTTTTTGGGGAACGATGTCTCTTGGGCGTCTAAAAAGCAGACAGAAGTGGCTCGTTCTAGTACCGAGTCGGAGTATCGAGTGTTAGCTCATGCATCTGCTGAAATTGTCTGGCTTCAACAACTTTTGTCTGACATCGGGTGTTTGTCGTCCTCTACACCGATTCTCTGGTGTGACAACATGAGTGCAGGTGCTTTAGCAGCCAACCTCGTGTTTCATGCCCGCACAAAACACATTGAGATCGATGTTCACTTTCTTCGTGATCAAGTTCTCAAATGACCTCTTGACGTTCGATATGTTCTCTCTGCGGATCAGTTGGCTGACTGTTTAACTAAACCTCTTACTCATTCACAGTTTCACTACTTACGGTCCAAACTCGGACTCGTTGAACTCCCCTCTCGTTTGAGGGAGGATATTAGAGATACCACTCAAGCCTCCAACATCCAGTGGCTTCATTCAACAACTTCTGTTAAGAGCTAGCTATTTGTGTGTCTTATGGTTATATATATTTCCCTAAAATCTCTACCATCATGATCTTTTTTGTTATTGTTGTTATCATGAACCCTAAATAGGTGTTCCATTTGTGTATAAATACAGGGTGTTGAAACTCAATTACATATTGAAATATAATACAGAGAAGTTCTCTCTATTGCCCATTGTTTTGAGAATCTTAACTGGAAGGTTCATTAGCCAATTGTCCCACAGTTTTAAGACCATAAGCCTTAAAAAAAAAAAAAAATTAAAATTTGATCCCAAAATCGTAAATTCTCAAAACTATAAACGAGTTCATTTCAAGCACGTTATTGAATAACTTGAATTATGTTCATGTTTGGTTAATTAAAAAGTGGGGAATGTGAATGTTATATGAATATCAATTTTTTTTTTATAAAATTCGTTTACCATAGTCCTCCAATGTTGGTCTAAAAAACGATAATTTTGGTCAATTTTTTAAGAGCAATATTTTCCTTTCCTTTTGCCAATGTATCGTTTCAGAGGTTCATTAACTTACAACTCCAAAGCTTGAAGACCACAAGCCTTAATAAAAATACCTTAAAACTCGATCTCTAAATCGTAAATGAGTCCATTTCAAGTATGAGGTTGAATAACAATAATTAGGTACATACTTGGTCAAATTAAAAGTGGGGAATGTGAATGTTATATATATATATATATATATATAAACTTTTTGTGAATAATTTTTTTTTTTATATATAAAATTGGTTTACCATAGTCCACCAATTTTGGTCTAAAAATGGTCATTTTTGCAATTATTTTAAGCATATATTTTTCTATTTTAAGAATATATTTTTCTTTTTCTTTTTTCAATATATGGTTTGGGAGGTTCATTAACATACTGCCCCAAAGCTTTAACACCATAAGCCTTACGAAAAAAACCTTTAAAACTCGATCCCTAAATCGTAAATTTTCAAAACTCTAAACGAGTTTGTTTCAAGTATGTGGTTGAATAACTTGAATTAGATACATGTTTCGTCAAATAAAAAAGTGGGGAATGTGAATGTTATATCTAAATAATTTTTTTTTTTTGTAAATGAAAAAAAATGGATAAAATTAGTTTACCATAATCCACCAATGTTGGTAAAAAAAAAAAAAAACAGACCATTTTGGCCATTTTTGAAGAGTACATTTTTTTCTTTTCATTTTTCAATGTTTGGTTTGGTAGTTCATTAACCTACTACCCTCCTACTACCCTGAAGCTTTAAGACCATAAGCCTTAAGTAAAACATCTTAAAACTTAATTCCTATACCGTAAATTTTCAAGCCCTAAACTAGTTCATTTCAAGCGCGTGGTTGAATAACTTGAATTATGTCCATGCTTGGTCAATTTAAAAGTGAGAAATGTGAATGTTATATGAATATAATTTTTTTTTGTGAATTAAAAAAAATTGATAAAATTTGTTTACCATAGTACTCCAATTTTGGTCTAAAAAACCGTCATTTTGATCATTTTGTTAAGAGTACACTTTTCCTTTTCTTTTGTCAATGTATGTTTGGGGGGTTCATTAACTTACAACCCCAAAGCTTTAAGACCATAAGCTTTAAAAGAATCACCTTAAAACTCGATCCTTAAACCGTAATTAAATTCTCAAAATCTTAAACGAGTTCATTTTAAGCATGTGATTGAATAACTTAAATTAGGTACATGCTTGGTCAAATAAAAAGTAAGGAATGCTGTTATATATATAAACTTTTTTTTGTGAATGAAAAGTAATTGGATAAAATTCGTTAACCATAGTCCACCAATTTTGGTTTAAAATCGGTCACTTTCGCCATTTTTTTAAGAGTACATTTTTCCTTTTTTTTTTCAATGTATGATTTGAGAGGGCATTCACCTACTACCCCAAAGTTTTAAGACCATAAGTATTAAAAAAAACACCTTAAAACCTGATCTCTAAACCGTAAATTTTCAAATCTTAACGAGTTCATTTCAAGCACGTGGTTGAATAACTTGAATTATGTTCATGCTTGGTCAATTAAAAAGAGGGGAGTGTGAATGTTATATGAATATATTTTTTTTTTGATAAAATTCGTTTACCATCGTTCTCCAATTTTTGTCTAAAAAATGGTAATTTTAATCATTTTTTAAGAGTACATTTTTCCTTTTCTTTTGCCCATGGATGATTTGGGAGATTCATTAATCTACCACCCCAAAACTTTAAGACCATAAGACTTAAGAAAAACTTCTTAAATCTCGATTCCTAAACTCCTAAACGGGTTCATTTCAAACACGTGATTGAATAACTTTAATTAGGTACATGTTTGGTCGTTTATCATAGTATATCAATTTTTTTCTCTCTATAAATTGTCATGTCGCTAATTTTTTATTTTATTTTCTTAATTTATAGGTCGGTGATTTATTTTAACCTAAAACTTTAAAATTGTAAAGCTATAAGCCTTAATTAAGCGTAAAACCTTAAAATGTAATCTCTAAATCCTAAATCCCTAAAATTATCAACGGGACTATTTAAAGCAAGTGGTGAAATAAACACCTATTATTTCATCTCTAATGATGTTTACACAAAATTATAAATTAAAACATAAAATTTTGAAATTTGAAAACAAAAGTGAATTTAAATCTCATTCTTATAATTCAACCCATTTTAGAAGGAATGAGTTCAAATTATTGATGACCACCACTTACCTAAAATTTAACATCATACAAATTTTCTTGGCAACCAAATATAGTAGAGAGTTAGACGATCGTCGAGTGAAAATAGTTAAGGTGCACACAAACAGAACCGGACACTCACCGACATTAAAAATAAATAAAAATCACCCAATTTTATCCTTAGTAGTCTACTAAACTTAGCTCATCACCAAATTAACATAACAAATTATTATTATAAGTGAAAATGAACAATGAATTTCAAATTTCCAGAGAGAAAAAACTACAAAAGAAATAGTAAATTACATATCCAAACGAAATCATTTGAATATCTTAGACAACTCCATAAAAATTATCAATGTAAGACGTATGTAATGGTGAGTGCAACCAGAAGAAGAATGTAAGCAACCCCTTGGTCAATTGCAGCGCCTGCAACAATAACAAAACACAAAAATTAGGGTTTGTATTTCGATCAAACTCGACCACAACAAGGCTCAACTTACGAACTTGGTTCGATAGTTTGAGCAAAGTTTCAATTTGGTCGATGTTTATAGTTTTAATTTAGTCTCTATAATTTGGAGATACCTTTAATTTGGTCCCTATAAAATAAATTTCAATTTGGTTCTTGTGGCTTGGTTTGAAATCTCAAAAAAACATTCAAACAACATTCATAAATTGTGTTTTAACCGTTTGAAAAACCTCTATTTTTTTAAGTAAATTATAATTTTAGTCACCAAACTTTTAAGGTTGTGTTTATTTGGTCCATGAATTTAAAAAAGTGTCCTTCAATTTTGTATCTAATAAGTCCCTAAACTTTAAAAATATGTAATAAGCTCACGAACTTTCAATTTTGTGACCAATAGGTCCTTGACGTATTTAAAATTTGTAAAAATTAACTGATCTACTCGATATATTGATTTTTATGTCTAATGGGATCTAAAAACTCATTTTTTTTTTTTGGTAAGTTGTGAATTTTAAAAAATGTTGAATAAATGTAGAACCAATTATACTCAAAATTGTTAGTTCAAAGATTTATTAAACATTTTTTTAAAGTTTGTATAGTTATTAAATACAAAATTAAAAATTTAGAAACATATTAGACACTCAAGTTCAGAGAGACCAAATAAACACAATTTAAAAGTTCGAGAATAACCCTTATAATTTTACCTATTTTCTTTTATTTTCTACTTAACCCTAAATCTTAATATAGTCAACTAATAGGTACCAAAATTAAGTAAAGGACTGTGAATGTGCTTTTAGAAAGATAATTGGGCAAAATGCACTTTTGGTCCCCCAGTTTGAACTGAATGTCTATTTGGTCCCTCAAGTTTCAAAAGATACATTTTAGTCCCTCAAGTTTGCAAAATAGTTCTAAATGGTCCTTCACTTAACTTTAACCTAACGAAATGTTGACGGGACCGCTAACACGTTTATGAGATGACATGTCTATTTTATATGATTACTTGGTAAAATTAATTAAAAAAATAAACTATTAATTAAGTATTTAAAATATATTTTACTTCTACCTAATTAATAGTTTTTTTTAATTAATTTTGTCAAGTAATCAAATAAAATAGACATGTCATCTCGTACATGTCAGCACATAACGGTCTAGTCAGCATTCCGTTAAGTTAAAGTTAAGTCAGGGACCATTTAGACATCAAGCTCAAACCTGGAGACCAAATAGACATCAAATTCAAACATAAGGACCAAAAGTGTATTTTGCCCAAGCTAATTTGTACAATCGGACTAAACTATGAGGATCAAATTACAAAATTTTCAACTATAAGAATGAAACTAAACTATAGGGACCAAATTATAATTTTAAAAATTATAGAACTACAAAACTATAAGAAAGATCCAAATTGGAATTAAGCCAAAATTCACAGAGGCTAAACTGTAAAATTTCAAAATCACAGTGAACATAAATAAAAACTTTCCCCAAACAATATATGATCAAATTTATAATTTGACCAAAAATCAACGACAGAAATTGCCGGAAACTTACCGTCGTTGGAAGGACCCGCCGCCGCCGCCGGAGAAATATCGTGAGAGTGACCGTAGGCCAATTGCAGAAGAATCAAGAACATGAATCCGACGATCGGAACGGCAGCTAGCTTCGTGGAACTCATATTTTTTCAATCGACTCGAAAAATCTCCGAAAATTAAAGAATTTTGGAATTTAGAATATGGATTTGAAGATTAGGGATTTTATATGGAAGAAAAAAATGGGTGAATTTTCTTAGAAATAGAGGGCGATTTTGGACGAGTCAAAAACGCGATTTTGACTGAGTTGGGCGGCTCGTTGACTCGTACACGCATACGAAAGCGACTGAAGGCCCAATTGAGAAGCTGCCTTGATTGAAATTCCGTTTCTCAATGTTATTATTATTATTTTTTAATGATTTTAGTTATTGTTTGTTTTTTTTTTCTACGGGTTTACAAATTTTCAACCATCTAGATTTTTTTTTGAAATGTTTGTTTTTATTTGGAAATTAGAAGTGATTAGAAGAATTGTATTTATATAATTTTAGTCAATTTATATAGTTTTTTTTTTATTAATTATTTTTGTTTTGATTTATCAATAATTCTATTAGTGGAGTGGCTAATAATTTTCTTTTTTAATTTATGAGATAAAGTGTTTTTTTTTAATGTCTAGTTAATTAAAGCGATAAAAAAAAGTATTTTATTTTGTTAGCCTATTATATTATCTATTTTTTTTTTTTTTTACAACAAATATAAGTAGGATGATTAAACATTTGATTTCATGAGATAGTACATGTCAATTACTTCGGACACAAGTCTTTATCATAATACATTTCAATAAGATCTTGTATTTTTCTAGATCTGAATCTCCCTCTAAGAGTGAAGAACTTCGTCATAGACGAAGTCTTCTCCGTCTGAAACGAAAAAAAGTTGCGGGCGAACAACCAAAGGAGGAACGCGCGGACCTAGTTGGAGATGGAGATTCCTCGATCGAAGCTTCAGATCTGGAACCATCTTGCGCAGCGGCCGACTGAAGGGAGAAGCAGATGACAACTGACAACCAAAAGAGGAGAAAAGGCGGACGGTTGGAGGTAGGTGAGCGACGACGGTACGATTTGGCCGGAGCAAGGGAGAATGAGTGAGCCGGTAGGGAAGAAGAAGAGGAAAATTGTAAAGAATGTCACCTCCTAATAAAAGTATTAATTTAATATATTTTTGACAAATTAACAAATACACTAACGCCCATGTCATATTCTCGTTAGTCAATTAACGGTTAAATGAGTTTAGGGACCATTTAGAACTATTATCAAACCTCGGGTTTAAAGTGTTCATTTTGAAACTTCAGGATCAAATAGACACCAAGATCAAACTTGAGGGACCAAAAGTGTATTTTGCCCTATTCTTTTTGAACCATTTGATCTAGCCGTTAATCGTCGTGGGTGCGTCTTAACACCACTGTTAAAGTCTTCGACGACGAGGGGAGAAAGATGAAAGAATTTGTGTACGAAGGACCTCTTATTTTTGCCAATTTTAAAAACAAGTTAAATTGACCTTGACATCATCACATTTTTTAAAATATTTTTTATGGTTGATTTTCTAGCTTTCTCCCTTTCTCTCTCCTTCTCATTTGAACCTATTTTCTTCTTTCATTTTTTATCTCTCCTCTATCACATTTTTTCTTTCTCCTATTTACCCATCGTCGACGACTCTCCGGTGACGACTCCCATCGACAACAACTCTCTCATGACGATTCGAGAACCATAATTTTTTCAAATCAGAAACATTTCAGATCTTAAAAATCATTTTCGGATCTGGAAAATGTTTCAGATTTGAAATGGTGCTGGAGCTAGAGGAGACCAGTCCGAGCTAGAGCTAGAGGGAGAAAAATAATATTAAAAAATAAGTGATGATGTCAGCGGAAGGTCAATTTGATTTGTTTTTAAAATTTGAATTAATTTGACAAACAGGCAAAAATAGCGAATCTCTAGTACAAATTTTTCAAAGATGAAGAGGTTGTCGAACAAAAATAACGGCAAGGACCTCTTAAACCTATTTCTCAAAACCCAATTATTAAAAAGATACCTTTTGAAACATTAGGGACTGAATAAACCTCATAAAATTGAGGGACTAAAAAAATGTATTTTTTTCAAAAATGTTTAACAAAATATTACTAAACAAATTATATTAAAAATGGTTGGATGATAATATGAGATATCCTAATATGAATGATATTAACTTTAACTCTTTAATTCACACATTAAAAAAAAATCAAAATATATCGAGAAAATGGTTTATCAGTTTCTCATTAACCATGATTTTAGAAAACAATCTTGAAAAAATTACACTAACCGTCTTTTAGGTTTGGGTTAAGTGGCATCTGAGTCCCAAAATTTTAAACTCAACAATTATATCATTGAAGTTTAGATTTGGTGTGTTTTTGGCCCCTCTATTGAATTTTCGGTTAAGTTTTAACCTAATGCTGACGTGATTTTTAATTAAAAATATTTTTTAATTATTAAATATTTTTTAAAATAAATTTTTTAAAATAAATTTTTTATTTTTATTTTTATTTTCGTTTTCTTTCTCCTCCTCTTTCCTATCATCTCTCCTCTCTCCTCCCTTCTTCCTATTCTTTTTTTTTTTCCTCTTCCTTTCATGGTGGTCGCCAGCGCAATGTAAGTCGACTGTTTTTTTTCTTTCTTTCTTTCATTATTTTCGTTCTCCTCTTCTCCTTTCCCTCTCACCTCCATCTTTCCCACGTTTAAATTTGAAAGTATAATTGTTGAGTTTGAAACCTTGCCTACCCAAATGCTACCAAATCCAAATCGAAAAAACCATAATTTTCTCAAAATATTTTAATAAATGAATCTTTAATCTTTTAATAAATAATTTTTTTGAGGTCGACCATAATTGATTTATATTCTTTTTTTTCGACTCGGAAGTACTCATCTTCCATGTCTCAAAATTATTGTACTAAAAAAAAATAATAATAAAAAAAAAAATCTTGGACTCTAACGTCTCAAATGGATAAACATCATTATCAAGTGTTTATCCCTCTAGATATATTTTAAAAAAACCACATCTTAAAAAGAAACAAAAAGTATACCCATCAGAGCATAAAAGGGGGCCATTCATAAGATTCCTTCCTAGGGTAAAATTAAATTATAAGCTTAGTTTTGTAGTCTCTAAAATTTAAAGAATTGTACTTGTGTTAATGAATTTTGAATTATGGTTAACATCATTGATCAAGTGATAGCAAACTAACATATTTATTGGAAAATACATGGATTGATTGGATTGATTTAATACGACGTGACAAATAAATTGCACAACAAAGTGAATAACTTTGGTAAAATATGGTCCAAAACGAGAAAAAAAACACAAACCTCGTGGTCTTCTTTTTGTTCGGGGCGGGGCGATATGTTTGAAGTCTAAATTTGAAAGAAAATCAAAATCAAAATCATGTGTTATATAAAATCTAACCATCAAATCCCACAAATCCCATTCCCATTTCCCACCCTTATTCTTCTAAGGGTAGGGCCATGGCTATTTGCCTTTCTTTTCTTCTCAATCTATTCATAAACCATCCATAGCTAATCTCAACCACTTCAATATATTCATAAAATATTAAAATTATTTCTCTCCCATTTGGAAGTTGACAAGGTAGAAAAATTGAACAGTTTATGCAAGCAATGTTTGGCTGAAAATCCATGTATTCCTAAACCAAGAATTTTACAAAAACAGATCATTTTCAAAATTAAGAATATTAGACATCATGAGGTTCCATTCTAAAACCAATTAGTGATAGAAGGAGTAGCCCATGTATGTTACATTGTGAGTGAAGTCCCTTCATCGATGTGGGATCCTCAACAAAGAATCTGAACACAAAACGATTAGTTTGAGCATAATTCAACCGGTTAAAACATATATACTCAATCAAAAGGTCAGAAATTTGAATCTCCACCTCCACATATTAAGCTGAACAAAACGGTTTGCAACCGTTGATCCAAATAATGATCTAGATCAAATATATGTTGTTACCTAACATCTCAACATTAATATAGAAGAAAGAAGAAGATCAATCTATTGTATTTTAAGACGAGAAAACTCTATATGCCAAATTCGTCGCAAAAACGAAAAATTATGAAGAAAAGTTACTTTCCACAGACATATACACAGAGATAACATATTATATATATTTCATTGCATACAAAGTTGGGATATAAAACAAAAGCTTTTATTTTCTTCCACAACTTTAGAGAATTAGAAGGATATAAGTTGAAGGTATATGTTACATGTATTTTGCTTTATGCACACATGCCCTTACGAAGATCCAAGAGATTCTTTGGGAGAAAGAGAAGCCACAGGGTTGTTGGCAGGCATTGAGTTCGATCGTTTCATCGATGCCGACGACGTCGAACGATGAAGACGACACCTAAAGGAACCCTGATGCGTCGTGGGCGAGCACAAACATTGGCCTTTCGGCGAACTAGACCTCACGGTCTCGGCATCTCTATTGCCATGTTTCGGAGACGAGGAAACCGCAACGCTAAGGCTGCCATTGGAGGCCATATCTGCAGACTGCAAGAAATATGGAAACTCAAGTTATTTAAAAGAGCAAAAGAGACTTGTGTTAATCACAATATAAATATGATCAATATTAAGTGATTTATCCTCAAGCAGTGGGTGAGGCTAGAAGTAGTTATAATGCAATTCAAGTGGTGACATTTTGATTCTTCTTTATTTGTCTTTAGTGAAAGCAACCATACAAAAGAAGCCCACTCTATCTCTTATGTCAAAAACAGGAATCTGGCTAACTTCATATTTGTTTAGTATCAATAATTAGGATGATGTTGTCATTTTAGGATATCTGTTCAATCTGTTATGATCTTCTACGACTGGATCGATACGGGAGATTCACTGTTCCGTCAGCGAATCAGGGTCTAAAGGCGAAGCGCCCTGGTAGAAGTATGGGAGCAACCCCATTAAAAGAAAAAATCTGATTTAAGTTTTACTATTCGTTTTGGGATTTGACCCATTTTGTATTAGGTTATTAGAAGGATGTCATATATAAATCTTCTAATGATTTCAATCACCCTTAGTTTGTCATTTTGTAATTCTCTCATATTCATGATACGATTGTTTTTTCCTTCTGTTCGTGTTAATTAATAAACCACATAAATCTATGTCGATTTTCTTTTACGTTTTTGTTATTTGTTATTCGATTCTATTATATCAATATCTTCCACAATTTGAATGCAAGAGTAAATAAAGATTTAATTTCCATTAAGCATGAGTTCTAAAGTGCAGACAAAAGTTACAAAAGATCAAAACTATGGTTTATTTGCTGCTTTTGAGATTGTGGGACTGTGACAAAACTTATCCACATCAAAAGGTTCTGCTTTTCATATCTACTGAATTATGGAGGATCAGATACTCCCACTCAATAATTGAAGTGGGTCATTCTCAGGGGAGCAGGTGAATTTGCTAACAACAATTCCAAGACAATTTGTGTCAGGTTTATAAGCTTTAAAAATTGTCTAATAAATTCTTAACACGTCCTAGAACTTTAAAATATTTCAATTTAATTCCGAGAGTTGTTTGAGATGCTCAATAAGATTATTCTAAAACTTTTTTGAGATGCTCAGTAAATTATTCTAATCGGTAGTTAATAATAATATGTGAGTTATATAGTTATGAATACTATTAAAGTCAATATAGTTACTTTATTATGAATTATAATAGTCGGTGGGCCAAACGTAAACTAAGTTATTAATTAATGCTCCCAACTCCAAGTTGGTGCTCCAAACGCCCATAAGTTTCGATTTTGTGTCTAACCAGCTTCAAGAATTTCAAATTCAAAAATGAACTTTAAGAGACCTATCAAATATTTTTTAAAGTTGAGAGATTATGAGACAAATTTAAATTTAACCTAGAAGAAAAGAGAGGTTTTTTGTACGGATGACCTACTCTACAGGGGTCGTGAGGTTTTTTGACCCGTTTTTTTTTTTTTTAAACTTATGGTTTTTGACCTTCTCTCGTGATAAACAAGTGCACAAAGTCTGTAGTACCCTATACTCAGCACGATCACGAGGAGACACCTATGGTGTCCTCGTGATAAGCGAAGTATATACGAATGATATTTCACATGGAGAAGACACTTGCTTATCACGAGAATTTCAAAAAACATAGAATTTTAAGAGAAAGTCAAAAAATTTACGCCTCCCAAAAGGAGGCACATCTGTACAAAAACCCCAAGAAAAGAGGGTCATTTCAAATTATATTGATTCAATGGTTAAAAAGTTCTTCCTGTTTTACCTTATACAATGGTAGAGACTAGAGAGACAAAGAGAGATTAGACCATTCAATGTGTTATCCCATTGGCATATGAGTGCACAAACTCAATTTTGGATCTTATATGATGCTTCAATATCAGAATGCCCTTGGTTTTGTTTTATTGCTTTATAATACATCTCAACAGGGATGGGCCTTCATACATGATACATATTCTGTTTAAATGTTTCAATTTGCTCCTATGATTTAGTTTTTAAAAGTTTCAATTTAGTCTCTATGATTTGGACCAAATTTCGTATATCTTGTTTTAAAAGTATAGTTTAGGTCAAATTCACAAATCATCCTAGTGGTTACTCTATTGATAAATCTTCTTCAAGTGATAACTTTCTGTTTAGGTAAATGTATTAGCAGACCGAATTAGAGTTTTCGGGTTGAGTTAAAAAACGTAGGTCGTTAATAAGCAGACTTTACTCATATGAAATTCAAACCCACATCCTTTGAAGTATCAGGTTAAGCCGGCCAAAACCAACTTCGCCAGACAAACATTTGTATACAAAATCAGGTTGATATTGTAGATATCGATAATTTTGCCGATATATCAGCGATAAACTGGTAAAAACTAGGGGTGGGCAAACCAAACTGAAGTCGAATAGAAAGTGAGGAATGTTAATTTTATATGAATACCCACTTTTTTCGTGAATTAAAAAAAATCAAAAAATCGTTTACTATAGTCCTCAAATTTTGGTCAAAAAGAGTAACTTTTGTTATTTTTAAAAGAGTACATTTTTCACTTCCTTTTTTTGAATGTTGAGTTTAGGAACTTCATTAACCTACAACAACATAGCTTTAGGACCAAAATCTGTGAGAAAAACACCTTAAAATTCGTTCCCTAAACCGTAAATTTTCAAAACCCGAAAGGTGTAAAATTTTCAAGCTCGTGGTTGAAAAACGTGAGTAAGCTACATGGTTGGTCCAATAGAAACCGAGGAATTGTTAATTTTATATGAATAACCACTTTTTCGGGAATTAAAAAAAAAAAGTCAAAAAATCGTCTACTACCATAGTCCTCCAATTTTAGTGAAAAACGATAATTTTGGTCATTTTTTAAAGAGTACATTTTTCACTTTTAAAAAAAATGACGAAAATTACCGTTTTGGACCAAAATTGGAGGACTATAGTAAACGATTTTGTTACTGTTTTTTAATTCACGAAAAAAAATGGTTTTTCATATATAATTAACATTCCTCAGTTTCTATTGGACCAACCATGTAGCTTACTCATGTTTTTCAACCACGTGCTTAGAAATTACTCCTTTCGGGTTTTGGAAATTTACGGTTTAGGAAACGAGTTTTAAGGTATTTTTCTTACGGATTTTGGTCCTAAAGCTATCGTGTTGTACGTTAATGAAGCTCCTAAACCCGACATTGAAAAAAAGAAAGTGAAAAATGTACTCTTTAAAAAATAACAAAAATTACCGTTTTTGACAAAAAAAAATTAGGACAGTAAACGATTTTTTGACTTTTTTTTTTAATTCACGAAAAAAGTGGGTATTCATATAAAATTAACATTCCTCACTTTCTATGGGACCAACCATGTAGCTTACTCACGTTTTTAAACAACGTGCTTGAAAATTACTTCTTTCGGGTTTTAGAAATTTACAGTTTAGGGAACGAGTTTTAACGTATTTTTCTTACGAATTTTGGTCATAAAGCTATGGTGTTGTAGGTTAATCAAGCTTCTAAACCCAACATTGAAAAAAAAGAAAGTAAAAAATGTACTCTTTAAAATATAACAAAAATGACCGTTTTTTACCGAAATATGAGGACTATAGTAAACGATTTTTTGACTTTTTTTTAATACACAAAAAAAGTGGTTATCCATATAAAATTAACATTCCTCACTTTCTAATGAACCAACCATGTAACTTACTCACGTTTTTCAACCACGTGCTTGAAAATTACTTCTTTCGGGTTTTGGAAATTTACGGTTTAGGGGACGAGTTTTAAGGTGTTTTTATTACGGATTTTGGTCCTAAAGTTATGGAGTTGTTGAATAATGAAGCTCCTAACCCCAACATTGAAAAAAAAGAAAGAAAGTGAAAAATGTACTCTTTAAAAAATAACAAAAAATACCGTTTTTTACCACGAAGAACGATTCTTGACTTTTTTTTAATGGACGAAAAAAGTGGGTATTCATATAAAATTAACATTCCTCACTTTCTATTGGACGAAACATGTAGCTTACTCACCTTTTTCAACCACGTGCTTGAAAATTACTCCTTTCCGGTTTTGAAAATTTACGGTTTAGGGAACGAGTTTTAAGGTGTTTTTCTTACGGAGGTTGTTCCTAAAGCCAGTATTTTAGGTTATTGAAGCTCCTAAACCCAACATTGAAAAAATAAAGTGAAAAATTTACTCTTTACAAAATGACCAAAATTACCGTCTTTGACCAAAATTGGAGGACTATAGTAAACTATTTTTTTGACTTTTTTTTTAATTCACAAAAAAATGGTTATTCATATAAAATTAAAATTTCTCACTTTGTATTGGACGATACATGTAGCTTACTCACTTTTTTCAACCACGTGCTTGAAAATTACTCCTATCGGGTTTTGAAAATTTACGATTTAGGGAACAAGTTTTAAGGGTATTTTTCTTACGGATTTTGCCCTAAAGCTATGGGGTTGTAGGTTAATGAAGCTCCTAAACCAAACATTGAAAAAAGAATTTGAAAAATGTACTCTTTAAAAAATGTCCAAAATTGGAGGACTGTAAACTATTTTGTTACTTTTTTTGAATTCATGAAGAAAGTGGTCATTCATATAAAATTGACATTCATCACTTTCTATTGCACCAACCATATAGCTTACTCACTTTTTTCAACCACGTGCTTGAAAATTACTCATTTCTGGTTTACGAAATTTACGATTTAGGAAACAAGTTTTAAGGTGTTTTTCTTAAGGATTTTGCCCTAAAGCTATGGGGTTGTAGGTTAATGAACTCCTAAACCAAACATTGAAAAAAGAATTTGAAAAATGTACTCTTTAAAAAATGTCCAAAATTATCGTTTTTGGACAAAATTGGAGGACTAAAGTAAACGATTTTGTTACTTTTTTTTAATTCATGAAAAAAGTGGTCATTCATATAAAATTAACATTCATCACTTTCTATTGCACCAACCATATAGCTTACTCACGTTTTTCAACAACGTGCTTGAAAATTACTCCTTTCGGGTTTAGGAAATTTACGATTTAGGAAACAAGTTTTAAGGTGTTTTTCTTACGGATTTTGGTCCTAAAGCTATGGGGTTGTAGGTTAATGAAGCTCCTAAACCGAACATTGAAAAAAGAATTTGAAAAATGTACTCTTTAAAAAATGACTAAAATTATAATTTTTGGACAAAATTGGAGGACTATAAACGAATTTGTTACTTTTTTTTTTAATTCACGAAAAAAGTGGTTATTCATATAAAATTAACATTTCTCACTTTCTATTGCACCAACCATGTAGCTTACTCACGTTTTTCAACAACGTGCTTGAAAATTACTTCTTTCGGGTTTTGAAAATTTACGTTTTAGGGAACGAGTTTTAAGGTGTTTTCTTACGGATTTTAGTCCTAAACCTATGTGGTTGTAGGTTAGTAAAGCTCCTAAACCCAATATTGATAAAAAAAGAAAGTGAAAAATGCCTCTTTAAAAAATGATAAAAATTAACGTTTTTGACCAAACTTGGAGGACTATAGTAATTAATTTTGTTACTTTTTTTTTTAATTCACGGAAAAGTTGGTTATCCATATAAAATTAACATTCCTCACTTTCTATTCAACCAACCATGTAGCTTACTCACGTTTTTCAACCACGTGCTTGAAAATTACTCATTTTCGGTTTTGGAAATTTACGGTCTAGGGAACGAGTTTTAAGGTGTTTTTCTTACGGATTTTGGTCCTAAAGCTATGGTGTTGTAGCTTAATAGAGCTCCTAAACCAAACATTGAAAAAAGAATTTGAAAAATGTACTCTTTAAAAAATGACCAAAATTGGAGGACTATAGTAAACGATTTTGTTACTTTTTTTTTAATTTACAAAAAAAGTGGTTATTCATATAAAATTATCATTCCTCACTTTCTATTGGACCAACCATGTAACTTACTCACATTTTTCAACCACGTGCTTGAAAATTACTCCTTTCCGATTTTGGAAATTTACAGTTTAGGGAACGAGTTTTAAGGTGTTTTTCTTAGGGATGTTGGTCCTAAAGCTATGGTATTGTAGGTTAATGAAGCTCCTAAACGCAACATTGAAAAAATAAAGTGAAAATTTTACTCTTTGAAAAATGATCAAAATTACCGTCTTTGACCAAAATTGGAGTACTATAGTAAATGATTTTTTGACATTTTTTAATTCACGAAAAAAGTGGTTATTCATATATAATTAAAATTTCTCCCTTTGTATCGGACGATGCATGTAGCTTACTCACTTTTTTCAACCACATCCTTGAAAATTACTCCTTTCGGGTATTAGAAATTTACGATTTAGGGGGCGTTTGGCCCAAGGAGTTGGGGGGAGTTGGAGTTGTTTTGTCTGGAGTTGTTTAGTCTGGGGAGTTGTTTAATCTGGGGAGTTCTGAGATATGTCTGTTTGGGGCAGGGAGTTGTTTAGTCTGGAGTTCTGAAGTCTGTGGTGTGTTTGGAGCAGGGAGTTGTTTAGTCCGGAGTTGTGAAGTCTGAGTTTATTTTAGCTGTTTTCTTCTACACAATTTTTTTCTACAAACTTTCAAAATTTTCATATTAAGGACTTCTTTCAATTCCAATAAATTCTAAAAATGAAATATTTTATTTTTATTTTATCTATGTTGACAAAAAAATTTTAAAGACAACAAAAATAATTTTGAGCACAATATTTGACATTATTTTTTCACATTGATTATCAAAAATATATATATAATATATATATATATATATATATATATATATATATATATATATTTTGTTAGGACTCATCTTTAATTTTATGAATTATAAGATTGTCTATTCAGTATAGTCTATTCATGTGTCAAACACATGTTTCTCTGCCTCCCATATAAATCCACTTCACCCGTAAATCAGTATTTCAACAATGATGATTTATTTTAGCTATTTTTTTTTTTACAATTTTTTTCTATAATTTTTCATATTTTTTTGACACGGAGTTGTTGAACCTCAAGTTTTGAAATCTGAGTTTATTTTACTAGTTCTTTACACAATTTTTTTTTTCTACAAACTTTCTAATTTTCCTTATTAAGGATTTTTCCTAATAAATTCTAACAATGCAGTTTTTTATTTTTATTTTATCTACTTTCTAAAACATTTTTGGAGATAACAAAAAATAATTTTGAACACAATACCTCACATTAATTTTGTAATCTCTCTTACCTTGACTATCAATAATATATATTTATTATTATTTTTTAAAGACTCAATCTTTAATTTTTTAATTTTATGAATTTTAAAAATGAGATTTTTTTTTTGTTTTTTAGTGTAAGTATATTTTATAAATTTCTCTAAAGAAAAAAAACACATAAACATATCTATGTGTTAAACACGTTCTTCCTCGCTTCCACCCACTTAAACTCGTAATTTCATATGCACTACACCTAGAACCTATTTTCTATAATTTTTCATATTTTTATTATCAAGAACTTCTTACAATAAATTTTAAGAATACGATTTTTGTGTTTTTTTATTTTATGTATCCTTTACAAATTTATTCGAAGATAACCAAAATAACTTTGACTGTCATACTTCACCTTCTTTTTTCAATATCACTCACATTAATTATTCATTTTATTTGGATCGTTTTGAAATAAAACAAATAGTCGTACAATAATCGATTAACTATTACATGTGAATTTGAAATAAAACAAATAGTCGTACAATAGTCGATTAACTATTACATGTGAATTTTAAAGATTTTAATCCATTAATCTAAGTGAATCCAAATAAGCTATATTTTTATTTCTTCTTGAATACTACATTTTAAATTTTGTTTAAGTACCAATTTTAACTTTTAATTCAACAACTTAATTTATATTTAAAATAAAAAATAGGTTGAATTGCATTTTTAGTCATTTTACACATTTGGTTTAAATTATGTTTTTTTTAAAATAATTAAAAAAATATTGTAAAAGGAAGAGAGAGAAAGAGAGGAAAATGAAGGAGAGTTGAATAGTAATTACTGTAGGAGTCTGGGGAGTTGAATAGTAATTACTGTAGAAGTCTGGGGAGTTGATATTTTTTGTCCGAGTTAAACAACTCCTTGGGCCAAACGGGGAGTAACTTTACTCCCCACAACTCCACTCCTCCCAACTCCGTGGGCCAAACGGCCCCTTAGGGAACAAGTTTTAAGGTGTTTTTCTTACGGATTTTGGTCATAAAGCTATGGGGTTGTAGGTTATTGGAGCTCCTAAACCAAACATTGAAAAAATAATTTAAAAAATGACCAAAATTATCGTTTTTGGACAAAATTGGAGGACTATAGTAAACAATTTTGTTACTTTTTTTTAATTCACGAAAAAAATGGTTATTCATATAAAATTAGCATTCCTCACTTTCTACTGCACCAACCATGTAGCTTACTCACGTTTTTCAACAACGTGTTTGAAAATTACTTCTTTCGAGTTTTGAAAATTTACGGTTTAGGGAACGAGTTTTAAGGTGTTTTTCTTACGGATTTTGGTCCTAAAACTATGTGGTTGTAGGTTAATGAAGCTCCTAAACCCAACATTGATAAAAAGAAAGTGAAAAATGCACTCTTTAAAAAATGACAAAAATTAACGTTTTTGACCAAAATTAGTGGACTATAGTAATTAATTTTGTTACTTTTTTTAATTCACGAAAAAATTGGTTATTCGTATAAAATTAACATTCCTCACTTTCTATTGGACCAACCATGTAGCTTACTCACGTTTTTCAACCACGTGCTTGAAAATTATTTCTTTCGGGTTTTGGAAATTTATGGTTTAGGGAACGAGTTTTAAAGTGTTGTTCTTACGGATTTTGGTCCTAAAGCTATGGTGTTGTAGGTTAATGAAGCTGCTAAACCCAACATTGAAAAAAATAAAGTGAAAAATGTACTCTTTAAAAAATAACAAAAATTACCATTGTAAACGATTTTTTGACTTTTTTTTTTAAATTCACGAAAAAAGTGGGTATTCATATAAAATTAACATTACTCACTTTCTATTGGACCAACCATGTAGCTTAGTTCCGTTTTTCAACCACGTGCTTGAAAATTACTTCTTTCGGGTTTTGGAAATTTACTGTTTAGAGAACGAGTTTTAAGGTATTTTTCTTATGGATTTTGTTCCTAAAGCTATGGAGTTGTACGTTTATGAAGATCCTAAACCCAACATTGAAAAAAGAAAGTGAAAATCTACTCTTTAAAAAATGACCAAAATAAACATTTTTGACCAAAATTGGTACACTATAGTAAACGATTTTGTTATTTTTTTTAATTCACGAAAAAAGTGGTTATTCAAATAAAATTAGCATTCCTCACTTTCTATTGGACCAACCATGTAGCATACTCACGTTTTTCAACCACGTGCTTGAAAATTACTCTTTAGGGTTTTGGAAATTTATTGTTGAGGGAACAAGTTTTAAGATGTTTTTCTTATGGATTTTTGTCCTAAAGCTAGGAGTTGTAGGTTAATTAAGCTCCTAAACCCAACATTGAAAAAAGAATTTGTAAAATGTACTCTTTCAAAAATGACCAAAATTATAGTTTTTGACCAAAATTAGAGTACTATAGTAAACAATTTTGTTACTTTTTTTTTAATTCCTGAAAAAAGTGGTTATTCATATAAAGTTATCATTCCGCACTTTCTATTGGCCAAGTAACTTACTTATTTAGTAGGAGTAGGGGTAAATTCATATTACTCATGGTTAATCCTTTTAGTTTACTTTTCATTCTCTATAAATAGAGAATCCCTCTCATGTATTCATTAACTTTTGATTCATAAATAATACTTGGTTGATTCTTGAAGAAAATTCTCCTTTTACCCTTTTAGGCTACACTAAATTGGTATCAGAGCGTCCTCGACAAAAGGGATTTGATGGCGGGAAAGAAGGTTCCCATGACTTCCGGTGTTGACATAACTCAGGCTGAAGTCAAAATCCTCTCACCAAAGTCTATTTCTCTACGATTCAACAGAATGGAAGAAACCATGGAAGGGTTGAGAAATGGCCAACTTGAACTTCAAGAAATGTTCAAGGCTATGACCGTAAGGATGAATGCAATGGCCATTCAATCAAATGATAACCAGCGTCTCGAAGGAAGAAGGCATCGAGATTACGCAAGAAACAATCTTCCTACAGCTCAAAACCATTTTCAAGACTACTACAGAGAAGAAGAACAACTTTTTCATCAAAGACCACCTCAAGAATATGAAAGAGCCAAGAAACAGATTCTCACCTCTCCAAACTCAAGAACCCACGCATCATATGAGAAAGATTCAAGAAAATACAATGGAGAGACCTCTAGAACATCAATTTTCAAGATTCATAAATCAAGATTATAAAAGTTCGAGAAAAGAAGATTTTTTACCACGACAATACACATTAAAACTGTGAAGATAGACAAAAATAAATGATCCAAGAACAAAAAATTCACCTTCCAAAAAATGTTGGGAACAACTTTTATCATGATAAACTCCAAGAATGCCGAAATGAAGGTTTCTTGGTTCAAGATTCCAATTGTTCCAACGAAGAATAATGTCGAAATGAAGGTTTCTTGGTTCAAGATTCCAATTGTTCAAACGAAGAAGATCATTTTTTTCATGGATTTGATCTTAAAGATTCTTGTTTTTTCAACAAAGAAGATGAGTGTTTTCTACAGTTTGAAAATTATTTTGATGAAGAAGATAAAGTTGAAAAAGAATTGAAAGAAACGATTGATGTTAATGATATAGATGGTATTATTGGAAAATTTATTCAAGATCTTCATCAGAATGGTTTGTCTGAAAAACACGGAGATTCATTTATTGACCTCAATGATTTACTCTCGGATGAGTTCGAATGTAATGGAAGATCAATTCTTTTTGAATTTTGCTTGAGTATTTTGACGAAGAAGATGAAATATTAATCTGTTTGGATAATCTTTTTACTATTGTGGAAGAAAATTTGGGGCTGGAAAATTTTCAGAACCAAATCCATGAAACTGCAGTGGAGAAAAACCTTGTTGAAATTCTTGAGGTTGATGTTGGAAGATATTCAAAGAATGGTACTATTGTTAAGTTTGGAACTTCAAGAGAATTTTCAAGTAAATTCCTTCAAGAATCTAATTTTGATTTGTTACATGAAAGACTAAATCCTTCACAAATTTCGTCAAGTCAAGAAGATATCTTTATGAAAGCGGTTGAACTTTGTTTCACTAAAAAAGTATGTGCATTTGGATGAATTTTTGAAGACTACTGAATCCTATTACATAAGATTTTGGATTGACAATACTTTTTGTATAGAAACCAAACTTTGGGGAGCATTGGTACACCTTGGCGTGTTGATGAAATTAGAACGCAATTTTCAGTTGGAGTCTTTTGCAACCATCGACTGAAACATCTCTCTAGTGGGCAGTTCGCTTGTTTCTATCTATCTTCATTTTCTTTTTAAAACTCGAGGATGGTTTTTTTTTAGGGATAGAATGATGTAGTAGGAGTAGGGGTAAATTCATATTACTCATGGTTAATCCTTTTAGTTTACTTTTCATTCTCTATAAATAGAGAATCCCTCTCATGTATTCATAAACTTTTGATTCATAAATAATACTTGGTTGATTCTTGGAGAGAATTCTTCTTTTACCCTCTTAGGCTACACTAGTTTTGAATGGTTTTCGGTGGATGGATGAAATGAACGTACGAGAAGAAGAAAGTTTAAGGCATCAACTGAATGGCGGATGGCAGTATGGCTAACCGAGCGACCTACAACAAATAACTTAAACGGAGAGGATGGAAAATGTGAGAGAAGAAGAGAAAACGATAAGAAAAAAAAGGAGAATGGCAAAAGAAAAAAAAACAGAAATAGAAAGAAATGGGAAGAGGAAAAAGAAAGAAAGAAAGAAAAAAATCAAACGAAGAAAATGTGAAAAGTAGTTGACAATAATTATGTTTTTTTGGAAAGGATATTTCACGTGAATGAAGTACTCAATTGGCTAATTTTTCAAAACTAAATCACATGAGCACAATTCAAATAACAAAGACATCTGAATTCAAAAAAATAAAATTAAGCATTTCTTTAAATAGTTAGTCGGTCGAAAATGGGGTTTTCAGCAACTCCGACGGACCGAATTTCAGATTTTTATTAACAAAAAACTGACTCCGACTGACTTTTTTCGTGAATTAAAAAATGGTTTTCTAGTTTCCAATTTTGGTAAAAAACGGTAATTTTGGTCATTTTTTAAAGAGTACATTTTTCACTTTCTTTTTTCAATGTTGGGTTTAGGAGCTTCATTAACCTACAACCTCATAGCTTTAAGACCAAAATCCGTTAGAAAAATACCTTAAAACTCATTCCCTAATACGTAAATTTCACAAACCCGAAAGAGGTAATTTTCAAGCAGGTGGTTGAAAAACATGAGTAAGCTACATGGTTGGTCCAATAGAAAGTGAGGAATGTTAATTTTATATGAATACCCACTTCTTTCGTGAATTAAAAAAAGTCAAAAAATCGTTTACTATAGTCCTCAAATTTTGGTCAAAAACGGTATTTTTGGTTATTTTGTAAAGAGTACATTTTTCACCATCTTTTTTTCAATGTTGGGTTTAGGAGCTTTATTAACCTACAACCCCATAGGACCAAAATCCGTAAGAAAAACATCTTAAAACTTGTTCCCTGTCCAGTAAATTTCCAAAACCCGAAAGGAGTAATTTTCAAGCACATGGTTGAAAAACGTGAGTAAGCTACATGGTTGGTCCATTAGAAATGGAGGAATGGTTAATTTTATATGAATAACAACTTTTTTCGTGAATTAAAAAAAAGTCAAAAATTCGTTTACTATAGTCCTCCAATTTTGGTCAAAAACAGTAATTTTGGTAATTTTTTAAAGAGTATATTTTTCAATTTCTTTTTTCAATATTGGTTTTAAGAGCTTCATTAACATACAACCCCATAGCTTTAGGACCAAAATCCATGAGAAAAACACCTTCAAACTCATTCCTTAAACAGTAAATTTCTAAAACCCGAAAGAAGTAATTTTCAATCACATTGTTGAAAAACGTGAGTAAGCTACATAGTTGGTCCAATAGAAAGTGAGGAATGTTAATTTTATATGAATACCTATTTTTTTTCGTGATTTAAAAAAAAGTCAAAAAATCGTTTACTATAGTCCTCTAATTTTGGTAAAAAACAGTAATGTTTGTTATTTTTTAAGGAGTACATTTTTCAAATTCTTTTCGGTTGGGTTTAGGAGCTTCATTAACCTACAACCCCATAGCTTTAGGGCCAAAATTCGTAAAAAAAACTCCTTAAAACTCGTTCCATAAATCGTAAATTTCAAAAACCAGAAATGAGTAATTTTCAAGCACGTGGTTGACAAACGTGAGTAAGCTACATGCTTCGTCCAATTGAAAGTGAGAAATGTTAATTTTATATGGTTAACTACTTTTTTTCGTGAATTAAAAAAAAGTAACAAAATCGTTTACTATTGTCCTCCAATTTTAGTAAAAAAAAAACTATAATTTTGGTCATTTTTTAAAGAGTAAATTTTTCAAATTCTTTTTTCAATGTTGGGTTTAAGAGCTTCATTAACCTACAACCCCATAGCTTTAGGACAAAAATCCGTAAAAAAAACACCCGTTCTCTAAACCGTAAATTTCTAAAACCCTAAAGGAGTAGGTTTCAAGCACATGGTTGAAAAACGTGAGTAAGCTACATGGTTGGTCCAATAGAAAGTAAGGAATTTTAATTTTATATGAATACCCACTTTTTCCGTGAATTAAAAAAAACTAAAAAATTCCATTAATATAGTCCTCAAATTTTGGTAAAAAACGGTAATTTTTGTTATTTTTTTAAAGAGTTTAGTTTTCACTTTCTTTTTTTCAATGTTGGGTTTAAGAGCTTCATTAACCTACAACACAAAAGCTTTAGGACAAAAATCTATAAGAAAAATACCTTAAAAATCGTTCCCTAAACCGTAAATTTTCAAAATTCGAAAGGAGTAATTTTCATGCACGTGGTTGAAAAACGTGTATAATCTACATGCTTCTTCCAATAGAAAGTGAGGAATATATATATTTTTTTTCTTTTTTGAAATTGAGAAAGCGAGGAATGTTAATTTTTTATATATAAACACATTTTTCAAGAATTAAAAAAAAAAAAAGACAAAAAATCGTTTACTATATATAGTCTTCCAATTTTGGTCAACAACGGTCATTTTTGTCATTTTTTAAAGAGTAAATATTTCGCTTTCATTTTTTCAATGTTGGGTTTAAGAGCTTCATTAACCTACAACACCATAGCTTTAGGACCAAAATCTGTAAGAAAAACACCTTAAAACTCGTTCTCTAAACCATAAATTTCCAATACCCAAAAAGAGTAATTTTCAAGCACGTGGTTGAAAAACATGAGTAAGCTACATGGTTGGTCCAATATAAAGTGAGGAATGTTAATTTTATATGAATAACTGCTTCTTTCGTTAATTGAAAAAAAGTAACAAAATCAATTATTATAGTCCTCCAATTTTGGCCAAAAACGTTAATTTTGGTCATTTTTTAAAGAGTAGTACAATTTTCACTTTATTTTTTCAATGTTGGGTTTAGGAGTTTCATTAACCTACAACCCCATAGCTTTATGACCAAAATCCGTAAGAAAAACACCTTAAAACTCGTTCCCTAAACCGTAAATTTTAAAAACCCGAAATGAGTAATTTTCAAGCACGTGGTTGAAAGACGTGAGTAAGCTACATGGTTGGTCCAATAGAAACTGAGTAATTGTTAATTTTATATGAATAACTACTTTTTTCGTGAATTAAAAAAAAATCAAAAATTCGTTTACGTCCTCCAATTTTGGTCAAAAACAGTAATTTTGATAATTTTTTAAAGAGTACATTTTTCACATTTTTTTTTTTCAATGTTGGGTTTAGGAGCTTCATTAACCTACAACCCCATAGCTTTAGGACCAAAATCCGTGAGAAAAATACCTTAAAACTCATTCCTTAAACAGTAAATTTCCAAAACGCGAAAAAAGTAATTTTCAAGCAAGTTGTTGAAAAACGTGAGTAAGCTACATGGTTGGTCCAATAGAAAGTAATGAATGTTAATTTTATATGAATACCCACTTTTTTCGTGAATTAAAAAAAAGTCAAAAAATAGTTTACTATAGTCCTCTAATTTTTGTGAAAAGCGTTAATTTTTCTTATTTTTTAAAGAATTTTTCACTTTCTTTTTTTCAATGTTGGGTTTAGGAGCTTAATTAAACTACATCACCATAGGTTTAGGACCAAAATCGGTAAGAAAAATACCTTAAAGTTCGTTCCTTAAACCGTAAATTTCAAAAACCCGAAAGGAATAATTTTCAACCACGTGGTTGAAAAACGTGAGTAAGCTACTTGCTTCGTCCAATAGAAAGTGAGGAATATTATGAATTAAAAAAAAAGTGAAAAAATCATTTACTATAGTCCTCACATTTTGGTAAAAAACTGTAATTTTTATTATTTTGAAAGAGTACATTTTTTACTTTCTTTTTTTCAATGTTTGGGTTTAGAAACTTCATTAACCTACAACGCCATAGGTTTATGACAAAAATCCGTAAGAAAAATACTTTAAAACTCGTACCTTAAACCTTAAATTTTCAAAATCCAAAAAGAGTAATTTTCAAGCACGTGATTGAAAATAGTGAGTAAGCTACATGCTTCTTCCATTACAAAGTGAGGAATGTTAATTTTATATGAATAGTCACATTTTTCGTGACTTAAAAAAAAAGTAACAAAATCGTTTATAGTCCTCCAATTTTGGTGAAAAACTATAATTTTGGTCATTTTTTAAAGAGTACATTTTTCACTTTCTTTTTAAATTCTTTTTTCAATGTTGGGTTTAGTAGCTTTATTAACCTACAACCCGATAGCTTTAGGACCAAAATCCGTAAGAAAAACACCTTAAAACCCGTTCCCTAAATCAAAAATTTTCAAACCCCGAAATGAATAATTTTAAAGCATGTGGTTGAAAAACGTGAGTGGTCTACATGGATGGTCCAATAGAAAGTGAGGAATATAAATTTTATATGAATAACCACTTTTTCGTGAATTAAAAAATAGTCAAAAACTCGTTTACTATAGTCCTCCAATTTTGGTCAAAAACGACAATTTTGGTCATTTTTTAAAGAGTAAATTTTTCAATTTCTTTTTTTCAATGTCTGGAGCTTCATTAACCTACAATACCATAGGTTTAGGATCAAAATCCGTAAGAAAAACAACTTAAAACTCGTTCCATACACCATAAATTTCCAAAACCGGAAAGGAGTAATTTTAAAGCACGTGGTTGAAAAACGTGAGTAAGCAACATGGTTGGTCCAATAGAAAATGAGGAATGCTAATTTTATTTGAATAACTACTTTTTTCGTAAATTAAAAAAAAAGTAACAAAATCGTTTACTATAGTCCTCAAATTTTGGTAAAAAAATGTTTATTTTTGTCATTTTTTAAAGAGTAGATTTTCACTTTATTTTTTCAATGTTGGTTTTAGAGGCTTCATTAATCTACAACCCCATAACTTTAGAACCAAATTTCGTAAGAAAAATACCTTAAAACTCGTTCTCTAAACCGTATATAATTTCCAAAACCCGAAAGAAGTAATTTTCAAGCACGTGGTTGAAAAACGTGAGTAAGCTACATGCTTCATCCAATACAAAGTGAGGAATGTTCATTTTATATGAATAATCATTTTTTTCGTGAATTAAAAAAAGTAACAAAATCATTTACTATAGTTCTCCAATTTTGGTCATTTTTTAAAGAATACATTTTTCAATTTTTTTTTTCAATGTTGGGTTTAGGAACTTCATTAACCTACAACACCTTAGGTTTAAGACCAAAATTCGTAAGAAAAATACCTTAAGTTCGTTCCCTAAACGTAAATTTCAAAAACCCAAAAGGAATAATTTTCAACCACGTGGTTGGAAAACGTGAGTAAGCTACTTGCTTCGTCCAATAGAAAGTGAGGAATATTAATTTTATATGAATAGCCACTTTTTTCGTGAATTAAAAAAAAAAAAGTCAAAAAATCGTTTACTATAGTCTTCAAATTTTGGTCAAAAAGTGTAATTTTTGTTATTTTTTAAAGAGTACATTTTTCACTTTCTTTTTTTTCAATGTTGGGTTTAAGAGCTTCATTAACCTACAACGCCATAGGTCTAGGACCAAAATCCGTAAGAAAAACACCTTAAAACTCGTTCCCTAAACCTTAAATTTCCAAAACCCGAAAGGAGTAGTTTTCAAGCATCTGGTTGAAAAACGTGAGTAAGCTACATGCTTCATCCAATACAAAGTGAGGAATGTTCATTTTATAAGAATAATAACTTTTTTCGTGAATTAAAAAAAGTAACAAAATCGTTTACTATAGTCCTCCAATTTTGGTCAAAAACTATAATTTTGGTCAGTTTTTAAAAGAGTACATTTTTCAAACTCTTTTTTCAATGTTGGGTTTAGTAGCTTCATTAACCTACAACCACATAGCTTTGACAAAAATCCGTAAGAAAAACACCTTAAAATCCGTTCCCTAAATCGTAAATTTTCAAAACTCGAAAGGAATAATTTTAAAGCACGTGGTTTGAAAAACGTAAGCAACATGGTTGGTCCAATAGAAAATGAGGAATGCTAATTTTATTTGAATAACCACTTTTTTTGTAAATTAAAAAAAAGTAACAAAAGTCCTCCAATTTTGGAAAAAAATGTTTATTTTTGTCATTTTTTAAAGAGTAGATTTTCACTTTATTTTTTCAATGTTGGGTTTAGGGGCTTCATTAATCTACAACCCCATAGCATTAGAACAAAATTTCGTAAGAGAAATACCTTATAACTCGTTTTCTAAACCGTAAATAATTTTCAAAACCCGAAAGAAGTAATTTTCAAGCACGTGGTTGAAAAACGAGACTGAGCTACATGGTTGGTCCAATAGAAAGGGAGTAATGTTAATTTTATATGAATACCCAAATTTTTCGTGAATTAAAAAAAAAATCAAAAAATCGATAAAAAAACATTTTTCACTTTCTTTTTTTCAATGTTGGGTTTAACAGCTTTATTAACCAACTGTCGCAACGTTTTTGCGACGCGTAGCGGCCGACGTCCCTCCGTTAAACGGGAGTTTTTAAAAAGAAATAAAAACAAAAAGGAGTCGCCACCAATCATTTTTTGGGTGTGATTGGTCACCTAAAAGTGGTCTACGAAATCAAAAATAAGGTTTGAGGGTCGTTTGAGAGTAGTGAAGGTACTAGCACCCTACAACATCCCGTTAAAAAAACAGTAGCCAAAACATTTATCCTAGATTATCCAACTAAATTTTGAAAGGTCTTTAATTTGAGAAAAAATAAATAGTATTAAAGTAAAAAAAATGTCTCATTTAATCATATATTAACTTTAAGAATAAAGTAAGAATTTGATATAGTGGGTGAAATTACACATTAATTAATTAATTACCCTGTTTTAAATCTTCCTTAAATAATTTAAGAAAAATATCAACTCAAGAATATGAGAAAATCTCAACGATTTACTGGATAATATTTAAAAGATTAAATTCATTTTGAAAACTTTTGGAAAATCTAATTTTAAAATAAATCAAGACTATTTTGGAAAATCAATTTAAATTCATTTGAAATACCAATTTTAAAAATCAATAAAAAAACCAAGATTTAATTTACGTAAAATAAAAAAAAAAGGTAAAATAAGAAGTTATATTTTTTTTTGGAATTTTTAGATGAAATTAAGATTAAAATAAATAATATAAAATAAACAATGAAAAGCAAAATAACGAAATGAGATTTTAAATTTATGAAGGAAAAATTTATAAATAAATTAAAAACTTTAAAATTAACTCACCTTCTTCATTTTTGCATCCTTCGTCTGTGCATTCCACCTCTACAAGCACCGCATCGTCTGTTGTCTGCGTTCTATCGTCGTGGAAACCCCGTTCGTGTGTTGTGGAGTTCTGCCGTTTGCTCCGCCAGAGTTTGGGGTTGAAACATCATGAAGGTGATGAGGGAGGGAGATGCTAAATAGTGAGGAGAGAGAAAATGCAGGAGTTTTACTCGCTCCTCAAAGCCTCTACTTTTTTTTCTCCAATTCTCCATTTTCACCTCTCTCATTGCTTCTATTTATAGTGTTTATGATATCTTTCTATTACTAATGGGATTCCATTTTATATTTTAGATAAATCTAAATTCGAAATCCTAATCAAATCTAAAACTCGAAACCTCAAATAATCTAAAACTCGAAACCCCAAATTAAAAGATTTAAAACCAATCTAGACCAAATTAAAATCTAAAGTCGAATTTTAAAATTAAATGTCCTTCAAAACTTATCTTTTAAAACAAATCTATTTGAGAGATTTAAGTTTACAATCAATTTGAATTTATCTTGGCCAAATTAAAATATAAAATCGAATTCTAAAATTAAAAGTTTTTTTGGAAATTTATCTTTTAAACAAATCTATTTGAAAGATTTAATAAACAAATTGAATTTATCTGGATCCAATTAAAATATAAAATCGAATTCTAAAAATAAATGTTTTTGAAAATTATCTTTTAAACAAATCTATTTGAAAGATCAATTTAAATATATCTTGACCAAATTAAAATCTTAAAATCGAATTCTAAAATTAAATGTCTTTGAAAATTTATGTTGAAAAAAAATTTAATTCGGAAGAAATCAATTTGAAAGTTTGAATTTTAAATCCTAAAATCTAAAACCTAAAAACTCAACCCCTAAATCGAAACCCCAAATCGAAACCGCACATTTCCTTAAATCTGAAACCCTAAATTGAACTACAAATCTCCTTGAATTTAAAACCCTGAATTGAAACCCCAAATCTCCTCAAATTTAAAACCCTAAATTGAAACCCCAAATCTCCTAAAATTAAAAACTATGAATTGAAACCTCAAATCTCCTTAAATTTAAAACCTTGAATTGAAACCCTAAATCGCCTCAAATTTAAAACCCTGAATTGAAACCATAAAACTAAACCCTAAAAACAATTTTTTTTTTAAAAATCCTTAAATTGGAGAAATTCTTTTGTGCGTTTTCCCCAAAATATCAAAAATAACAAGGAAAATAGGGAAGTAGGAGATTAAATGATTTTAACAATCTCTTGAGCGAAACACAAGAAAAAACCCTAAAACGAGGAAAACTATAAATAATGATAAACAAGGCCGGACAAAATACGGTGTCTACACCTACAACCACATTGCTTTAGGACCAAAATCCGTAAGAAAAAAACCTTAAAACTCGTTCCCTAAACTGTAAATTTTCAAAACCCGAAAGAAGTAATTTTCAAGCACATGGTTGAAAAAAGTGAGTAAGCTATATGGATCGTCCAATACAAAGTGAGAATTTATACTTTTATATAAATAACCACTATTTTCTAAAGTAAAAAAAAGTCAAAAAATCGTTTACTATAGTCCTCAATATTTGGTCAAAGACGGTCATTTTTGTTATTTTTTAAAGAGTACATTTTTTACTTTCTTTTTTTCAATGTTGGGTTTAGGAGCTTCATTAACGTACAACACCTTATCTTTAGGACCAAAATCCGTAAGAAAAATACTTTAAAACTCGTTCCCTAAACCGTAAATTTTCAAAACCCGAAAGGAGTAATTTTAAAGCACGTGGTTGAAAAACGTGAGTAAGCTACATGGTTGGTCAAATAGAAAATGAGGAATGCTAATTTTATTTGAATAACCACTTTTTTTGTGAATTAAAAAAAAGTAACAAAATCGTTTACTCTATAGTCCTCCAATTTTGGTCAAAAATGTTTATTTTGGTCATTTTTTAAAGAGTAGATTTTCACTTTCTTTTTTCAATGTTGGGTTTAGGGGCTTCATTAACCTACAACCCCATAGCTTTAGAACCAAAATCCGTAAGAAAAACACCTTAAAACTCGTTCTCTAAACCGTAAATAATTTCTAAAACCCCAAAAAAGTAATTTTCAAGCACGTTGTTGAAAAACGTGAGTAAGCTAGATGGTTGGTGCAATAGAAAGTGAGGAATGTTAATTTTATATGCACAACTACTTTTTTCGTGAATTAAAAAAAAGTCAAAAAACCGTTTACTATAGTCCTCCAATTTTGGTCAAAAACAGTAATTTTGGTAATTTTTTAAAGAGTACATTTTTCACTTTCTTTTTTCAATGTAGGGTTTAGGAGCTTCATTAACCTACAACCACATAGCTTTAGGTCCAAAATACGTAAGAAAAACACCTTACAACTCGTTCTCTAAACCGTAAATTTCCAAAACCGAAAATGAGTAATTTTCAAGCACGTGGTTGAAAAACGTGAGTAAGTTACATGGTTGGTCCAATAGAAAATGAGGATTGATAATTTTATATGAATAACCACTTTTTTCGTGAATTAAATAAAAGTAACAAAATCGTTGTTTACTATAGTCCTCCAATTTTGGTCAAAAACTATATTTTGGTCATTTTTTAAAGAGTACATTTTACAAATTCTTTTTTCAATGTTGGGTTTAGGAGCTTCATTAACCTACAACCCCATAGGACCAAAATCCGTAAGAAAAACATCTTAAAACTTGTTCCCTGAACAGTAAATTTCCAAAACCCTAAAAGAGTAATTTTCAAGCACGTGGTTCAAAAACGTGAGTAAGCTACATGGTTGGTGCAATAGAAAGTGAGGAATGTTAATTTTATATGAATAACCATTTTTTTCGTGAATTAAAAAAAAGTAACAAAATCGTTTACTATAGTCTTCCTATTTTGGTCAAAAACGGTAATTTCGGTCATTTTTTAAAGAGTAAAATTTTCACTTTCTTTTTTTCAATGTTGGGTTTAGGAGCATCAATAACCTACAATACCATAGCTTTAGGACCAAAATCCGTAAGATAAACACCTTCTAACTCGTTCCCTAAACCGTAAATTTTCAAAACTCGAAAGGAGAAATTTTTAAGCATGTGGTTAAAAAAAGTGAGTAAGCTACATGGTTGGTCCAATATAAAGTGAGGAATGTTAATTTTATATGAATAACCACTTTTTTCGTGAATTAAAAAAAAGTAACAAAAATGTTTTACTATAGTCCTCTAATTTTGGTCAAAAACAATATTTTTTGTCATTTTTTAAAGAGTACATCTTTCAAATTCTTTTTTCAATGTTGGGTTTAGAAGCTTCATGAACTTACAACCCCAAAGCTTTAGGACCAAAATCCATAAGAAAAACACCTTAAAACTCGTTCCCTAAACCGTAAATTTCCAAAATAAAAAAGGAGTAATTTTCAAGCACGTTGTTGAAAAATGTGAGTAAGCTACATGCTTCGTCCAATAGAAAGTGAGCAATGTTAATTTTATATCAATAACCACTTCTTTTCGTGAATTAAAAAAAAAGTCAAAAAATAGTCCTCCAATTTTGGTCAAAAGCGGTATTTTTTATTATTTTTTAAAGAGTACATTTTTCACTTTCTTTTTTTCAATGTTGGGTTTAGGAGCTTTATTAACGTACAACACCTTAGCTTTAGGACTAAAATCCGTAAGAAAAATACCTTAAAACTCGTTCCCTAAATCGTGAATTTCGAAAACCAGAAAGGAGTAATTTTCAAGCACGTGGCTGAAAAGCTTGAGTAAGCTACATGGTTTGTCCAATAGAAAGTAAGGAATGTTAATTTTATATGAATAACAACTTTTTTCGTGAATTAAAAAAAAAAAGTCAAAAACTAGTACTCCAATTTTGATCAAAAACGGTATTTTTTTTGTTATTTTTGAAAGAGTACATTTTTCACTTTCTTTTTTTCAATGTTGGGTTTATGAGCTTTATTAACGTACAACACCTTAGCTTTAGGACAAACATCTGTAAGAAAAATGCCTTAAAACTCGTTCCCTAAACCGTAAATTTCCAAAACCCGAAAGGAATAATTTTCAAGCACCTGGTTGAAAAACGTGAGTAAGCTACATGGGTGGTGCAATAGGAAGTGAGGAATGTTAATTTTATATGAATAACCACTTTTTTAGTGAATTAAAAAAAGTAACAAAATCGTTTAATATAATCCTCCAATTTTGGTCAAAAACGGTAATTTCAATCATTTTTTAAAGAGTAAAATTTTAACTTTCTTTTTTTCAATGTTGGGTTTAGGAGTTTCATTAAAATACAATACCATAGCTTTAGGACCAAAATCCGTAAGAAAAATACCTTAAAACTCGTTCCCGAAACCGTAAATTTCTAAAACCCGAGAGGAGAAATTTTTAAGCACGTGTTTGAAAAACGTGAGTAAGCTACATGGTTGTCCAATATAAAGTGAGGAATGTTAATTTTATATGAATTACCACTTTTTTCGTGAATTAAAAAAAAGTAACAAAATCTTTTACTATAGTACTCAAATTTTGATCAAAAACAATAATTTTGGTCATTTTTTAAAGGGTACATTTTTCAAATTATTTTTTCAATATTGGGTTTAGGAGCTTCATGAACTTACAACCCCATAGCTTTAGGACCAAAATCCGTAAGAAAAACTCCTTAAAACTCGTTCCCTAAACCGTAAATTTTCAAAACCAGAAAGGAGTAATTTTCAAACACGTGGTTGAAAAATGTGAGTAAGCTACATGCTTTGTCCAATAGAAAGTGAGCAAATGTTAATTTTATATGAATAACCACTTTTGTCGTGAATTTAAAAAAAAAGTCAAAAAATAGTCCTCCAATTTTGGTCAAAAACGGTATTTTTTGTTATTATTTTAAATAGTACATTTTTCACTTTCTTTTTTATCAATGTTGGGTTTAAGAGCTTCATTAACCTACAACCACATAGCTTTAGGACCAAAATCCGTAAGAAAAATACCTTAAAACTCGTTTCCTAAACCGTAAATTTCCAAATCCCGAAAGAAGTAATTTTCAAGCACGTTGTTGAAAAACGTGAGTAAGCTACATGGTTGGTGCAATAGAAAGTGAGGAATGTTGATTTTATATGAATAATCATTTTTTTCGTGAATTGAGAAAAAGTAACAAAATTGTTTACTATAGTCCTCCAATTTTGTCCAAAAACGATAATTTTGGTCATTTTTCAAATTCTTTTTTCAATGTTTGGTTTAGGAGCTTCATTAACCTACAACCCCATAGCTTTAGGACCAAAATCCGTAAGAAATACACCTTAAAACTTGTTCCCTAAATCGTAAATTTCTAAATCCCAAAAGTAGTAATTTTCAAGGACGTGGTTGAAAAAAGTGAGTAAGCTACATGCATCGTCCAATACAAATTGAGAAATTTTAATTTTATATGAATAACCAATTTTTTCGTGAATTAAAAAAAGAAGGTAAAAAATCGTTTACTATAGTCCTCCAATTTTGGTTAAAGACGGTAATTTTGGTCATTTTTCAAAGAGTAAATTTTTCACTTTATTTTTTCAATGTTGGGTTTAGGAGCTTAATTAACCTAAAATACCATAGTTTTTGGACCAACATCCGTAAGAAAAATACCTTTAAACTCGTTCCCTAAACCATAAATTTCCAAAATCGAAAAGGATTAATTTTCAAGCACGTGGTTGAAAAACGTGAGTAAGTGATGTAGTAGAAGTAGAGGTAAATTCATATTACTCATGGTTAGTCCTTTTAGTTTACTTTTCATTCTCTATAATTAGAGAGAATCTCTATTATTATGTATTCATTAACTTTTTATTCATAAATAATACTTGGTTGATTCTCGGAGAGAATTCTCCTTTTACCCTCTCATTTATAGAGAATGAAAAGTAAACTAAAAGGATTAACCATGAGTTATATGAATTTATCCATACTCCTACTACATCAAAAACTGACCGATCGATCGATGAACGATCGATCGGTTTGTACGAAGATAAAAAAAAAAATATATGTTTCTGACCGACCGAAACCCGATTATCGGTTTTCTCCCCCAAAATCGACTCCGACCGTCCCCTAGTAAAAACGATCTTCACCCCAAAATCTCAATCGCCACCTTGATCGATTTTGACGATATTTCCATGGATATCGACGATTTTTTCATCATTGTTCAAAACTTATAACTTGATATCTAATGTACGGTTTGAGATTTTCATTAACCTACTGCCCTAAAGCTTTAAGACCGTAAGTTTAAAAAAAACATCCAAAAACCCGATCCCTAACCCGTAAATTCCCAAAATCCTAAATGAATTCATTTCAAGCACGTTGTTGAATAACTTGAATTATGTCCATGCTTGGTCAATTAAAAATTGGGGAATGTGAATTTTATGAGTATGAACTTTTTTTGTAAAATAAAAAAATTGGTTCACAGTCCTCAAATTTTGGTAAAAAAAAAAAAGATTATTTATGTCAATTTTTTTTTAAGAGTACATTTTTCTTTTTCTTTTCTCAATTTATAGTTTGGGATGTTGATTAACCTATCGGCCCACAACTTTCAGGCCATAGGCTTTAAATAAAATACCTTAAAACTCAATCCATATCCCCTAAATTCCCAAAATACTAAATAAGTTACTTTCAAGCATGTTGTTGAATAAATTGAATTATGTCATGCTTAGTCAATTAAAAAGCGAAAAAAATTCCTTTACAATAGTCTTCGAATTTTGATCCGAAAAATGATCGTTTTGGTCATTATTTATAGAGTACATTTTTCCTTTTCTTTTTCCAATATATGGTTGAGAGGTTCACAAACCTACATCCCAAAGCTTTAAGACAATAAACCTTAAGAAAAATACGTTAAACTCACCACTAAATCGTAAACTCTCAAAATCCTAAACCAGTTCATTTAAGCACGTTCTTAAATAACTTGAATTATGTTCATGCTTGGTCAGTTAAAAATGGGAGAATGTGAATTTTATATGAATATATATTTTTTTTAAAATTAAAAATTTGAAAAAAATGGTTTACTAGCATCCTCAAATTTTAGTCTAAAAAAAGTCATTTTTCTCATTTTTTTTTAAGAGTACATTTTTTTTTTCTTTTGTCAATGTTTCGTTTGGGGTGTTCATTAACCTACTGCCCCACTACTTTAAGATCATAAGCCTTAAGAAAAACACCTTCAAACAGAATTTCTAACCAGTAAAGAATTGTTATCATCCAAAAAATTTATGAAAAAAGTGATGTGAATTTTTTATATATCTCATTTGAGAAGGAATTTTCGGGACCTTTCACGAAGAACTATAAACATCTGAGCTTTCTGTTAAAACTTTTCGAGATTTCCATGAAGGAATCATTATCATCCGAAAATTTTATGAAAAAGTGGAGTGAATTTTTTACGAAAAAGTAATCGATGTGGGTTCCACAATCAAAATTACCTAATTAAAGAAGTAAAAAGTGGCCTAAAAAAATATGAAGGATAAAATTGAGAATTAAAAAAAAAATGTACGAAATGACATAATTGATAACTTGTTAATACATTGTCATCGAAAATATGAATATCAAATGACTAAATTGAAGTCAAATATAAAACTATATAGATTAAAATAGTAATTTAATCCAAAAAAAAAATTAAAAAAAATTAAAAGGTTTGTATGAAATGAAAGCAAGAATTAAGAATGTACAAATGACGGACAAGGGGAACAATCCAGACTATCCAACTCAAATTGTAAGTATTGGGTTGGGTTATGATTTTTTTTAGTTGGGTTGAATTTTTGAAAAACCTAAATTTTCAGATCGGCTTGCGGGTTGACCGTTTTTTGGCTCGGTTCAACCCGAACATATTAAAAAATATAAATTAAAAAAAACTCACAACTCAAAAGACCTACATTTTATTCTTCTCTCGCCATTGCCAAGTCGTCTCACGCCGCAGTCATCGCCTCTCAGCTCTATGATTTCTTCTCTATCAGTCTCGCCAAGTCGCCTGCATGTCGCACCTTATTCTCGCCTTTCACTTTCACTCATCCTCATAGTCATCGTCGTCGGTCTTCTCTCTTTGTGGTTCAAAGCGACACGAGATTGTGCATCCATTTCTAAAGATGCTCCAATTTACATCTGCTCCCTGTTCAGATATTCTTGTTCTATCTTGTATCAAATTTGAGAAATCGCCCACAAGATGTTTGTTAAAATGCTTTTTCTAACCGCTATTTAGAATTTGGGAATTTGGATTTTCGATTACAATGATTGTTAATTCGCAATGTTGGCCACAAAACTCGATTCTTGATGAAAAAATAGATAAATTCATGAATGTTTAGGTTGTGTTGTGGTGAATGAATTTTGTATTCATTTACAACCCATCCATTATCGACTCAACCCAACTCGAAAATAGAAGAGTTAGTTGACTCGTATGTTGGGTTGTTTGACTAACACTCCCAACCCAATCCAAATCTAACAAGCGTACACCCTAACAAAAATAGCAAGAATAGATTTGGAGCACACGCCAAAGCGAGCATCGCTCAGCTGGCACATGTATGTGTTCATGACCAAGAGGTCTGTGGTTCGAATCCCCACCCCCAATGTACTCAAAAAAAAAAAAAAAAAAGATTTGGAGCACACAAATTTGTTCCTTTATCCCAAACACTACCTGCCAACATAAAAAAATAATTATAATAATAATTAATGGATTGACAAAAAAAAAAGGAAAGGTGGAAACGTGGCGTGATTTTGAAAGAACCACGTGGATATCCCTTTGCCTTTCTTGAAAAGTAAAGGTAGGGACCAAAATCAGGTGATGAGCGACCGAATCTAAGACACTGTTGGCCTCTCTTCCTTTATGTGATTTTTTTTTTATTTCTTTTTTTTATGGCTCTACATTCCCCACGCCAATTTTAGCGCGTGATTTCACTTTTAGGTAATTGCTTCTAACTTTTTAAAATAATAATAAATAAATAAATATTTATTTTTCTTTCGATTAAATTACTAATTTAGAATTTAGAATTTAAGTCTCTTTGGATTCAAAAGGTCTCTACAAATGTTAAATTACTATGACGAACGACGATTAAACACTATGAACTAATATTATGACCAGCTGACCATCACCGGTGAGATGAGAGTGATTCTTGTCAACGATGGACGACAATGAAATCTGATGGTCGATATGATCAGGGACAATCGTTGATGGTTGCTAACAACGACCATGGTAGAAGGGAAGGTAGTGTAAGAGTATTTTGGTCATTTCATATATCATGAAATTATAAGAGGAATTCTCAATTAAACACTAAAAATCTCTTAGCTATAATTTGGATTCAAATATTTACTCAAAATAGATTATTTTTCAAACTCACTTTTAAAAAATAATTTTTCAAAATCTTGTGAAAATATTTTTTTTTTACTTTTTTAAATTAAACACTTGACAATTCAAACATATGTTAACTTTTAAAGTTGGATTGTTAAACCCTTGAAATTAAGTGATTTTAATTAAGTGATTTTTACATACTTATGAGAGAAAATGAGACTCTCACGTTTTTTTCCGTCTTCTTTCAATTATATTATTTTCTGTTAATGAGTTGTAAAAACGTAGACGAGAAACTCGACGACTTAAAAAAGAGAGAAATAATTAAAAACAAAACAAAATGTATATTTAAGCTCTTCCAATTTTATGATTTCTATTATTCAGAAGAAAAAAAAATCCCTATGATTTAGGGTCCATTTGGCGCGTGGGAGTGTAAGCCACTGAAATATCTTATCTGGTCTCCAAAAACACTGACGTGTACAAAACGACAATCAGGTGAAGATCTCCCAAAGCAATAAAGAAATGAACGGCCAGATCTTCGCCACGCGGAGCTATGTTACTGTACGAACCTCCCCACTATATATTACAGTACTGCCTCGTCTTTCTGAACACCACAAATCCGCCATTGAAGAGATGATGGAGGGTAACCACAAAAACGACGGCGTTTCTCCGTTCGTGATGAAGACTTACGAGATGGTCAACGATCCGAGGAGCGACGATTTAATCGGGTGGAGCAAAGGCAATAATAGCTTCATCGTCGCCGATCCTTTGGAACTCTCTCGCAGAATTCTTCCTTCTTACTTCAAACACAACAATTTCTCCAGTTTTGTTCGCCAGCTTAACACTTATGTAAGTCCAAATTCATTTCTATTCCACTTTCCCATTTTTATTTTTATTTTATATATATATCCAAGTAATTAATTTACAATTTCTCTCCTTATTATTTGACCAACAAATTCTTAATTTCTTTTCTATATTTTGGAGTTTCTTTCAATTTCGTCTCAATTATTTCTTTTTTTTTAACCAATTTTTAGAGATTTAATTTATTCCTAGTAGTTTCAGAATTTTCATTTTTCTATTTGAATCAGTTTTATTTTTTTAATTAAACACTCTTAAACTCAAATTATTATTTAGGTTAAATTAACAGTTTAGTTTTGAAGTTTTTGTTTGGTGTCTATTTCGAGGGTGTATTGTTGTCTAATAGGTATTTTCAAATTCGAAATTTTAAAAAAATAATTGATTTTCAAATAGAGGGATAGAAGTTCAAAGTTGATAGACTAGATTTATAATTTAAACTATAAGTTATATAAGTTATATAAGTTATATGTATCAAATTGAAGTGATTGAGAATTAATCGAAAACTTTAGTCAAATTGAGTATAGCCCAAAACGAATAGTAAAATCAAATTAGACGTGGTTTACTAACGTCGACAAATAATTTGGGAGGTTCACCGACGTCGTGTTAAGTACGTTCACAGAAAAAAGATAGAGCATTACTAACCTCGACAAATAATTTGGGTGGTTCACTGACGTTCGGTTAGATACGTCCACAGAAAAAGAATAGAGCATTACTAACGTCCACAAATAATTTTGGTGACTGACGTCGTGTTAGTATATCCACATAAAAATGATAGAGCATTACTAACGTCGACATATAATTTGGGTGGTTCACTGACGTCGTATTAGTACATCCACATAAAAATGATAGAGCAGTTGTATTACACGAAAGAATTACAACGACGACGGCTAAAGTTATTAGAAAATTTATATATGTGACTTTTCTAACATTAATTTCTTCCTGCTGAGTTCGAAGTATCATTTGTACAAATAAGAACTTCATTTTCTGTTTATTGCAAAATAGGTCAAAGTTCAAAACCAACAATAAAGCGAAATCAAATTTTTCTTCTAAGGGCGTTGTCTCGGATCTCACCCGGGCATTCCAACAAGCATATCTCAACTATTATAAATATGAATTTTGGAATTTAAAGTGGAAATTATGAATTTTGAAATTTGAATTTTGGGCAGGGATTCAAGAAGGTCGATCCAGATAAATGGGAATTTGCGAACCAATGGTTTCTACGAGGTCAGAAACATTTACTGAAGAACGTTTCAAGAAGAAGACAAACTCGAAATTCGTATATTCAATTAAAATGCGAAGACGAAGAAGAATTAGCCTCGGAAATTGCAAAGCTCAAGGAAGAACAGAGAGCTTTAGAAATCCAACTTCAATCGATGAACAAACGAATCGAAGCCACTGAGAAACGACCGCAACAAATGATGTCGTTTCTCTACAAGATTATGGAAAATCCTCAGATTTTCCCCACAATCATGTTGCAGAACCGCCGCATACGGCGGCGCGTCGTCATGCCACCGCCTTCTCCCTCCCCGAGTCCGGTCAAAATCGAAAACACCGCGACGGAGACTGGTGTTTTCTTCGATAACGTCGCCCTCAAAAGTCCGGAGACGACCTTGTGGTGGAACGACAGCGGTGGCGTTTCGAGTCCGTTGACGCCGGATTCCGGCGGTGGATTGAGCGATTGCATAGCGCTGTCCCCGCCGGAGAGTAGTTTATCGGTGTATGGATCCGGCGGCGGTCGGGATAGTTACATGGCGGAGATGGAGGCCGGAGATGGGCCGAGTCCGGCTCTGCCTTATCCGTTTTCGTTGTTTAGTGGTGGCTTTTAGGACAAAATTACATCTTAATTTTTGCCGTTTAATATATATTTTTTGAAGTTCAATTAGAGATGGGAAATTATGTTAGAATTGTCTTCCTATGTTAATGAAAAAATAAATACAATAAATTATATATATTATGTTAGGTTGTCTAACCAAATTTGCAAATTATTGTGATTTTTTTTTTTTTTTTTTTTTTTTTAGGTATTTAATTAATATAGAGATTGAAGTCAAGATTTTTTAGTCCAGAGCACAATCTTCAGTTGAGTTATGTTTGATTTATGGTTCGGCTGATTATTTGTTTTTGTAGCATGAGGGGGAGAGCGAGAAAAAATATTTTATTATTTTTATTATTTATTTATTAACAATTAAAAAAAATATAATATTATATTTTTAATTAAAAACTAGTGCCACGTCAACCTTCAAAGTTAAAATTTAATCAAAAATTTAAGAGAGACAAAACGCACCAAATGCAAACATCAGTAAATTTGTTGAGTTTGAAACTTTAGGGACTCAAATGTTACCGAACTCAAATCTCAAGGATAATTAAGGTAATTTTTACTAAAATTAAAGTATTCGTTGTTTATCACAATTCATCTATTATCACAACTCAAATTATGCGTTTACCAGAGTTACTTTAGTATGAAATAAATTTGTGCACTCTCAAATTTAATTTACGAACTTTAACACGTGATACTTTAATCTATGTAATTTAAAATTCGTAATAATTTAGTACATACAAAAACTATTGGTACAATTTAATGGAGGTCATACAAAAACTATTGTTACAATTTAATGAAAGTTGTTACTTATATAATTGACAAAATAACCCACGATGAAACATGCTTATAAATAAGAATACTAAATTGTTGCATATTAAAAGTAAGACACTTCATTTTGATGCAGATTTTCATAATAGGATAAGTCATATTTGGTCTTGTCTACTTGGTTATTGAGTATTTAAACGTGACATATTTGATCAACAAGACTTGAATTTAATTTTTAATTGATTCTTAAAATTTGAAGTGATTTTTAAGACCATTCTCGAGTAGAACTGGTCCTTAGTTGATCTAACTAAATGATGTCGATGATTAAATTTTTGTGAAGGTGTATTTTTAAATGAGTTGGATTATTATTTTATTTTATCATAATAGAAATCCATTTCCAACTTTAGAAACAAACTATAAAAAAAAAATTAAAATCAGAGATTAAATGTCAAATTTTGAAACCTCCAACCCAAAGTAAAGTATATTTGGTAAATTACAATTTTAATCTTTCAAATTTTAAGTTTGTGTTATTTGATCCCTAAACTTTTAATTTTGATATTGAATAAGTCCATGACATATTAAAAAAAAATTAAAAATTAGTTGTTAATCGATCTATCAGATATAAAATTAAATTTTATGTCTAATAGAACCCTAAAATTTAAATTTTATGTTTAGTAGATTTATAATTTTTTTAAAAAAATATTAAATAGATCAATGACTTATTAGATACAAAATTGAAAATTTTAGGCCGTGTTTGATGACCATTTGATTTTTGAAAATTAAGTCTATAAATCATACATCCACATGTGAATTCCTACAATAACTTTCATTTTTGTTAATGAAACCAATTCTTAGCCAAATTCCAAATTCTAAAAATAAAATTTTGAAAGTTTTTTTATTTTTGTTTCCATTTTTTTACTTGAATTTTAGAAACACTATAAAAGATAGATAATACAACCAAATAATTCATACGTGAATATATTGTTTATATGCCTAATTTTTAAAAACTAAAAATAAAAAATCAAATAGTTATAAGTCTTAATAATCTATTCAACATAAATTAAAAATTAAAAAATCTATTATACATTTTTTAAAATTGATGACTCAGAAGACATAAAATTGAAATTGTAAGAATGTATTAAATATTTTTTAAACTATAGACATTAAATTAAATAACTCAATTTATGGTCAATTAAGTTAAGGGTTCCATTCTATAAAGAAGTCCCCATGTCTTAATTTTCTAACATCGAAAAATTAGATATTTTGCTCTTAATTTTCTAACATCGAAAAAATTAGAGATTTTGACAAATCGAACCTAACTCAATTGGTATAACGTTGAGATTCAATCCTCGCATTAATTAAAATATCGTTAGAAATAAAAAATCCTATATTATTTAACACTATACAAATTACGGCTAGATGTGGACCCCACCTAGCGTCACTAAACTCTTCTTACGACGCGTGTCAACAACAGTGGGTCCCACCAAAACCATATTTTACAAAGTAAAAAGAGGCAAAAGCTAAATGTGGGTCCCACGTGCCCTGTCGCCTCATGTGTAGGACGGACGGACAGACAGACAGAGTTAGAGCCTAATTTAATTTTTTCTTTGCCTTTTTAAAGTGGGTCCCAACGGAGTTAACGGATTACACGTGTCGAAACGGCGTCTTGTTTTTGTCGTTTTGTACAGCGGCCTTTCACACGAGAAACCGTGTGCGTACACGTGTAAGCATTATATTGCCGTAGTACGCATGACCGATGAAAAAAAAAAATGACTTTATCAATTCTTATAAAATAAAAAATAGAGCTATTATTCCGCCAAAAAATAATTATAACTTTGACAAAGTTTAAAACTTTTTGTAAATATATCAAAAAATCAGTAGCTATTACGAATAGACTTTATGACTACTGATAGAATTTTGGATTATTTCTTATAGACTTTTATCAGACTGACAAAATTCTATAAAAAAAACTACTATCACCGATAGAAATTGTCATATTCGCAATTTTTTTTAAAAAACTGCTATATTTTTAATTATTTTACTCTAAATTTAGATCCATTACAATTTTACTTAAATATAACTGAATTTTTGTGGGACTCACGAATTTTTTAATTAACAATTTTATTTCTCTTCAATTTTTTTCGATTATTACTCTCTCCCTTCACCTTCTTCAATTGGTTTAAAACAACACAATCAAAATTAAATCGACATCTTCTAATTAACAAACTTCCTTCTACCATCACTTCTCCATCTTTTTCACTTTCCTTCAACAAAATCAAAATCAAACTCGATGCGGGAAAATTTCTAGTACATACGTGCTATGAAGTTTTTCCATACCACTGCCTTTGAATTCAATGATTGTCACGTGATGATTTTTTTAACATTAAAAATATGTAAATTTTTTATGTTGAACTCACCAATTTTTTAATTAACAAATTTCTTTTTATGTTGAACTCACCAATTTTTTAATTAACAAGACATACATATGCCCGCTGAGACATGCTCGCTTTGGCTTCTCCTTTCAAACAATAAAATCAATAACAAAGGTTCTAAAAAAATTAATAATAATAATAATAATAATAAAACTTTGATTTCTCGTGGGCCCATCATATCTAACTTTTACACAACATATAAAACCATTTGATTCTTTTAATAGTTTCAGTATTTGAGATGGGAGATCCAATATATGCATGGTTGGGTGGATGAATATTGCATAGATTGCAATATTTGACTTGTTAATATGATGATAAGTCTAGTCGATTTTAAAAAAGCATGAGTCATCCAACCGAGTTAACATGTGCAAGTTAAAGAGGTACACAACCTGATATGTTTGAGGTAGTCGGTTCAACAACTCGGCTCGACAGTCCTACCACCAAGGTAGATGTTGCTTCTTCGGACAACTGGGTCGCGTGGACTTTTAAAATAAGACATGAGTCATCTAGTCGAGTTGACATGTGCAAGCTAAAGAGTTGGCCTGTCCAAAAAGATGAACACATGGTTGAGCTGAGGAGCTGACCTGTCTAGCAGAGGTGACTGGTCTCGTATGATCGAGCTGAAGAGCTGACCAGTATGGTCGAGGTGGCTGGTCATGTGACCGAGCTAAGCAACTGACATGTCTGAGGTAGTCGGTTCATCAGCTCGGGTCGGCAGCCCTGCCACCAAGGCAAACGTTGCTTCTTCCAACAAGTGGGTCGCGTGGACTTTTCGAAATTCGTATTCTTAATCTCTAAGCCTATCGCGAAAAGCATATCTATTGACTTTAAGTAAACTTTACCCATAACAAGAATATGTTTGCAATGACTTTTTAAGTACTTTAATGCACTATTTGGAAGTAAAAAACAAGAAAAAGAAAAACAAGTTTTTACACATTTAAATAGTCATTATTACAAACCAAATTACTTTAAAGGTTGTTAATGATTCGACTTCGAGAATTGAATTGTCTCGTTTTAATTTCTATCTCTGCATGAGTATAAGTTTAAAGATATTTTAAAGAATCTTTAAAGAGATTAAATCTAAACAAAAGTATAACGTTGTATTGAATACATTCTTGTTAGATGCAATAATTGTAATGGTTAAATAGTCGGTCCAATCATAACTTAGTATATTATAAAATATTGATTATCATACTAAATCTTGATAACCAATATCTCACCCAAAATTATTGATCTAAAACAAACAAAAGATTAGGTGTATTTTTTACGAAATTGACTACATAAAAATTCCTAGATCATATGTATTTTTTTACAAAATAGCTACATACAAATTACATTAGGGAGAAGAACTATTCACATGCAACTGAATTCGATGGTAGGAAAATTGTATCAGATTCAATTTATGATTTATATTGAGTGGATATAACACATTTTGAAAAGATTACAAATATAACATTTTTTATCCATAATAATCACGGATAGCCGTCAATTTCTATGAGTGATAGTCACTGATTCTTTTTCATATTTGCAAAATATTTTATACTTTGGTGTATTTGTAATTATTTTGAGCCTGATTGCTGTTTATACAACCATCCGTTTTAAAAAAATGGATATCTTGAAATTTATTCTAGATGAAACATAAACATTTAACAACCCCAACCCAATTTAATAGTTAAAAATTACTTTTGGTCCCTAAATTTTCATTAAAATAACAATTTAGTCTCTAAACTGTAGTGTAACTATTTACTTCATATATTTTCAATTTTGTAATAATTTAGTCATTGTACTTTAAAATTTGTGACGATTTAAGTCTATATCATAAAAAAAATCATCAAAATTAAGTGTCAATAATCATTATTATTTAACGACTTAAAGTCTTTGTAGATTCTATACATTTAACCCATGATCAGTTTATTGATCGATAAAAAATCTCATTAAATGTTAACAAAAATTTTCACAATAGAAATTAGTTACTATCGAAACTAAATCGTTATATATTAAAAGACAATATTTTCGGTCCAATGATCTAATATTTTGAGTTTGCATATGAAAGTTCATATGTTATATAATAATAATAAGCTAAAGTGAGTTTAAGTAACTGAACTACTTTCTTAGAATTATAATTCTCACCTCAGATAATTTGTGGACAAAAAAAAATTATATAATAATAATAATAAATAGAAAAAAAATAAGAAATGAATTTAAATATTGGGAGGCTATAAATGAGGTGGAGCATTGAAAGAAATTGAGTGACACTTGTCCTTGCTGTAATTAACCAAGTCATTGGAATGTCGCTCTCTTTAAGACAGGCAAAACCTAGACCATCACTTTATTTATTTATTATTATTATTATTATTATTTTTTAATTTAAACATTTGTGGCCCAAGATCACACACCATTCAATTACATTTTCCTTAGGTGACACGTCATGGTATCCTTTTAAGTAATAATATAGTTTTGGTGTACAATTATTAATATTGTTGACTTCAATTAGCCAATTGATATGGAGAGAATTGAAATGTGGTAAGTATGAAAAAAAGAAAGAAAGTACATTAGTGCACCACCTGACTATTAAAATTAAAAATGAAATTACAATATGTTAGGTTTATTACTTCAGTTTTTTTTATAGAATTTTGTCAGTAACTATCACCCTAAACCCTAACTATCACTGACTATTAGTGATAGTCGTATATCATCGATAGTTAGGGGTGCAAGGAACCGAACCGAACCGGCTAATTTCGGTTCAGTTCTTCGATTAACCGAAATTGACCTAATAAATTTGTGTCTTCTTCTATGCGCCTCTTTCCTTCGATTTTCTAAGTTTGAGGCCTTTGATCGCCTCTTTTCTTTGACCCCCCCCCCCCCCCCCCCCCCCCCCCTCCTTTGCTCCCACTCTCATGTTTACTTCCGTCGTTGTGCCGCCACCATTTTCGTCTCTCTGGGCTTAGCTTTCTTCCTCACCCTCGATTTGGTACGTTTGATTCTGTTGGATTTTATGTCCTAAAACTCGTGGTTTGTAAACTGAATGTATATTCTATTTTGCAATAAAGTTGTTATTGATATTTTGCAATAAAGTTGTTATTGAGATTTATTCAGTAAAGTTGTTATTGAATAAAGTGAATTGTGTTTACTTTTAACCTAACTCCAATAAACAAAGAACCCATGACTATAGGTTGTATACTTGAACTTCATGTGTGACATGATCGTGGATCAAGTTCAAGTAATAGTCAAAACGGTCTATAGTATAGGGATAAGGTTGGGTACCTTATCCTTGGGACACTATTAAACGCGGCCCGCTTTGCATAGTTCAAACGATATGATCTGAAATTGTTCATGTGGAGACATGCGAGTGGGGGCGTCCTGTGCAATGAGTTTGCATAAGACTGAACCGCGAAACAAGTCACTCTTTCTTTATAACTCTGTTTACTGTAAAGACCGAATTTTTCATATGAAGACCTAGGTAACTCGATCTGAATCCTGAGCACGCTATAAACTCTTGTTTATTCGGGCTTATTGTTACGGCTCCAAAAGACTATTTTATGACTTATTTGTGTTAGGAAGTTGTGCATTTGTGAGTGTTTTTGATAGGATTTAGCTTGAACCTATGCTTATATATGAGAATTAGAAGAGGGAAGCTAAATTAGGACTTGTATGCAAAAGGAAAGAAAAAGAATGAAAAACGAAGTTAGAAGAATGAAAATTGTGCATTGCGGAAACATTGCTAAAACCGCAATGTTTTAAGTGAAATCCGTAAGTTGGCTAACCTTTTTCTGTTGTGATCCGATATTTCAGGGATTCGTTCTTTCTCCTCCATCCATTTTGAAGTACGACGTTGAGGATGGATGGTTCTCCTTGGCCCAATCGCACCTGCAGAATACTATAAAAGGAGCTCAAAGAGGAGGGTTCAATCATCATCCGAAAGCGTAGAAGTCTCTTCGCAGCGCAGTCTTTCTCATTCATTCTCTTCTCCGTCTGTTGGTTTGAGAGGTTCAGCTGTTGGAGTCGACAATCTGATAGGAAGGAGAGAAGATTCATCTTCTCTCCTGATTGGATTCATCCAAGCAAGGCTCACCTTTCTCACCCTTCAGTCGAGGCGTTTGCGACGAGGCGATCAAACTCACTTTACTTGCTTTCTGTCTTTACTTTTTATTTCCAGCACCGTTTTGTTGTTATTTCTTTTCCATTAGTTAATCCATTCCATTTCGTTGCTTTCTGTCTTTCTGTTAGTAACTTTAAGTCTTCATCTGTTCATTCAAACAATTGAGTAATCAAAGCACAATTCATCATTTCGCACTTTCTCTTATTTCATTTCTGCCTACTGTTTTACCTTGCTGCTTGTCTTGAATTTTCTTCTAAGCATGCCTTCTTCTTCTGATATTTCTGTTCTCTTTACATCCATGAGTAACTAAGTCGCATAGGGGCATGCTAATGACAAATCTGTAGGAAGAAACACGTGAATCAAGCATGTAGGATAGCTCTCGAATGCATTGATTGTATGTAAGCTTCATCCCACGGGCAATTTCGATTGGCCATCCATTTTGTCCAAAGAACTCCTAACCTCTGGAAGGAGTAAGAGTTCAGAGTCATACACTCATGCTAGCCTCTCAAGGTAACCAGAAAACGACTTAGGAATAGGCGTTTTCCTAGTACAAATCATAACCTACTGCTTTAACAAGATGCTTAAGACCTTACTTGGACATGAGTAAACTAAAGAATCTAATGCATGAAATCGGAAGATACATGAGAATGAGTTAGTTTGATGCATAGTGAGTTGATCCAATGCTTGAGAATCGTGTGAAAATGCCTATAGAGGAGTCGTTAGTAGCCATTGTTTCTCCATTTTACACACTTTCGCTGCTAGTACATTGCGGTAAAATTGCTGTTCTCGCAATTCTACTAAGTTAAAAATTCTGCTTAGCTATTTTTCTCTTCGTTTATTAATCTCTTCTCTTTACGTTTGAGTTTATCATTGACTTGCACTTGTTCATGTTGCTATCCTTTATATATTCATTAGTGATTAGGCATTTTTAAACCAAATCTACCCCATCAAATCCACCCATTCTTGCTTAACAAAACACTTCACGAGTAGCTAATAATAAATCTCTGTGGGAAAACGAATGAAAAAATACTTACTACTTGCTACAAGATCATGTATGCTTGCATGTTCTGAGTGCTCACTCTCACTTATTTCCTATTTCTTTTACACATTGAGCACGCAACACTTATCCTTTGACTTGGCCCTTGAGACTAGGCCACATTAATCTCATTAGGATTGCGAGATTGATTAAGAGTGGTCTCCTAAATCGGTTAGAGGACAACTCTTTACCACCATGTGAGTCTTGTCTTGAGGGAAAAATGACCAAACGATTTTTTTCTGAAAAAGGTCATAGGTCCAAAGAAACTCTAGAGCTTGTACATTCAGACATTTGTGGTCCGATGAATGTTAAAGCACAGGGAGGGTATGAATATTTCATCAGCTTCATTGATGATTATGCTAGGTACAGTTATCTTTACCTAATGCATCATAAGTTCGAAGCTCTTGAAAAGTTCAAGGAGTATAAGGCAGAGGTTGAGGACACATTAGGTAAAACGATTAAAACACTTCGATCAGATCGAGGTGAAGAGTATATGGATTTAAGATTCCAGGACTATATGATAGAACATGGAATAGTATCCCAACTCTCAGCGTCCGGAACACCGGAGCAGAACGGTGTGTCCGAAAGGAGAAATAAAACCCTGTTAGACATGGTTCGATCTATGATGAGCTATGCTCAACTGCCAAGTTCGTTTTGGGGATATGCAGTAGAGGATGCTGTATATATTTTGAACATGGTTCCCTCTAAGAGTGTTTCAGAAACATCTTATGTATTGTGGAGATGGCGTAAAGGTAGTTTACATCACTTCAGGATTTGGGGGTGTCCGACACACGTACTGGTGCCCAATCCAAAGAAATTGGAACTTCGTTCAAAATTATACCTATTTGTAGGGTACCCCAAGGAAATGAAAGGTGGTCTATTTTACGATCCTCAACAGGACAAAGTGCGTGTATCCATAAACACCACGTTCTTAGAGGAAGACCACATGAGAGATCATCAACCTTCGAGCAAAATTTTTTTGACCGAACTTTCCAGGAAAGCTACAGATGGGTCAACAAGAGTTGTTGATCAGCTTCTCAAGAGTTGAGAATACCTCGACGTAGTGGGAGGGATGTGAGACAACCCGACCGCTACATGGGTTTAACGGAAACCCAGGTCGTTGATAGCACACAAAATAAGCTATCTTTACGACTTATTTTATGCTAGTTTAGAGGATTAAATGTGTACTTTCACGATTATATTTGATTATTTTATAGATATCGAGCATTTTGGAGCAAACCGAAAAATTTGGAGGCTTTGTGGTGAAAACTAAGTTATTTGGATGAAATTTGAAATTCCCAAGTGACAAAAATAATTAATTTTTAAATTGAATTAATTTGATCAAAGTTAGTCAAAAGTCAAATTAAAGACAATTGACTAAAACTTTGAAAGTCAAAAGTCAAATGTTGACTCCACTAAACCTTGAAAGTCAAGAGTCATTTTGATGACTAAAGTTAGTGGAAAAATCTAATTCTTGAGTTAGTGGAAAAAACGATTTGTTGGTGGTTTTATGAGTCAAACTTTTTTGCTAAGTGTTCATCCCACATCAAGCCACTAATCCCACTAAATTGAGTGGATTCTACATGACATCCTATTGTTAACTCAATTTTGCATGTTTTTGCATGTAGTCTTCTATATATACAAAGGGTTAATTAGATTGACTTATTCTTGGAATTTTGATGAACTTTGAGAATTGTAAAGACAATTTCTCTACCATTCTCTCCAATTCCATCTTCAATTCTATTTTAAATTAGACACTCAAAGGATCCCACAATCCCGTTCTAAGACCAGAGAATAGTCGGGAAGACTCTCGTGGTGGTTTGTGACCGTTACGTTCAAAGATCGGGTTTGGAATCGAGAAGATTTTGAACTTCAAAGGTAACTTCTAAATTATTGTCTTTGATTTTCAAATTACATGTTTTTTTTTTCTTTTAAATTAACAAAATAAGAATACTTAGATCTAACGTTGCTTCTGCTATGCATGCCGAAACTCTTTCAGTTTTATATTTTCATATGTAGCTCACACTATTTCATTTAATTTTTTAATTTTAGATTATGATTCAAGTATTTGTATGGTTCACATTTTTGTTTCACAAATCAATTAAGGAAGTGATCACATAGATATTTTGTGTAGATGGAAAATTGAGCTTTACTTAGTTTGATTTATGCCTCACGATAACTTCGTCTTTTACAAATGAGACTTCTAAACCAAGTCATTCTAGTCAAACTCTTCCTTCAGTCGCAAGTGATAATCATGGTGTCAGTAGTAAAGTAGGATTGTTAGGGAAAAGAAAACCTTCTAAATCAACTTCAGATGCTTGGGAGCATTTTATTAAAGTAGAGGGCTGGGATCCTGAATTTCCTAGAACGGCTTGTGAATATTGTGGGTGTTACGATAAATCAATAACAAAGAATAAGTAATGCAAAAGAATAACAACACAGATTTACGTGGTTCACTAACGTCGTGTTAGCTACCACGGGCAGAAGGGAGAGCAGTATTATTACGAAATAGGAGAGATTACAAATGAACAGATAGGGGCGGCTGAAGTCATTAAAAGGTTTATATATGACACATTTCTAATGACCTAATACAAAATGGGCCAAAGCCCAAAACAAATAAGTAAAAACTCAAATCAAATTTTTTCTTTAGAGGCGTTGCCCCCATAGCCCCACTAGGGCGCTCCGCCCCTGGACCCCGACTCACTGATCCCCGTACCAACCAGTCGTAGAGGGTCTCATAACAGATTCAAGGCATTCCAACAGTGGGGTTACATATGCATGTGATTCTAAGAGAAACGGGACAACAAATTTGAAAAGACATTTAGACAAATGTAAGAAATATTTAGAGGATTATGTTTAAGGACGGGGGAAATCTGAATGTAATTTGCAAACTACATCGTTCAGTCAAGAGAATTGTAGAATGATGCTTGCTTGTATGGTCATATTGGACGAATTACCGTTTAAATTTGTAGAAAGAGAAGGATTTCACAAATTTTGCCAAGCATTAAATCCTAAGTTTGTAATTCTATCACGAGTCACAATTGCCAAGGATTGTTTTCAATTATACCTAAATGAGAAAAAGAAGTTAAAAAGTGTCTTAACTCATAGTGCCAAAGAGTCTGTCTAACGACTGATACATGGACTTCGATTCAAAACATTAACTACATAATAATAATTGCTCACTTCATCGATGATGATTGGAACTTGCACAAAAGAATTCTGAACTTTTGTCAAATAAATAATCATAAAGAAGATACGATAGGAAGAGCTATTGAAAAATACTTGCAAAGTTGGAGGAATGAGAGACTTTTTACTGTCACGGTTGATATTGTAAGCTCAAATGATGGAGCAATGACGCATTTAGTTAAAAAGTTTAAAGGTAGAAATATGTTGGTGTTGGATGGTGAATTTCTCCATGTGAGATGTTGTGCTCACATCCTTAATTTGATTGTGAGTGATGCTCTTAAAGATTTGCATGAGTCTATCATTCGAATTAGAAATGTCGTGAAGTATGTTAGGTCGTCTCCGTCAAGATTGCAAACATTTAAAGATTATGCTAAAAATGATAGCATCTCAACAAAAAGTTGTCTTAGTATGGATGTTCCTACACGATGGAATTCGACTTTCACGATGTTGGATGGAACACTTAAGTTTCAGAAGACATTTGAAATATTAGAGGTACATAATCCAAAATATTTGCCGGAAGGTGAGATACCTACTATTGATGATTGGAACAATGTTAAGGTATTTGTGGAGTTTTTGAAGACATTTTTAGAGATTACTTTAAATTTTTTTGCAGCTATGTCTATGACTTCAAACATATTTTTCCATGAAATGTGTTTGGTTCAAGAAATAATTCGTGAATACTCGTTGAACGAAAATTATTTGTTGAGTCAAATGACATCAAACATGCAAGCAAAATTCAACAAATATTGGGGTATAACTACAAGTGAGAAAACCAACTTGTTGCTATATTTTGTTGTTGTTCTTGACCCTAGATATAAGTTGAAGTATGTGAGTTATTGCTTTCATGAATCTTTGGAGGAAGATAGTGCAAAAAAGTGGACAGATAAGCATTGCGGCGACTATGTGATGATTATTTTTCGAGAATATTAGTGCGATCTTCTACCCCCTTGGAAGCATCAAATTGTCAAAGTCAAAGTGACATATCATTTGTATCCTCTTACGTGCTTCTATTCATGATCGATTTAAACTAAGTAATAAAAAAGATCCAGATGATGGTTAAAGAGAGGTGGCTCGTTATTTGGATGAAGCTTGTGCAGAATATGAAAATTTTGATCTACTAAATTGGTGGAAGTTCAATTTGGCCAGATTTAAGATTATTAGTCAGGTAGCTAGGGATATCTACAGTATTCCTATATTTACTGTGCCATCTGGGACAGCTTTCAGCACTCGAGGACGAGTGTTAGATTCTTTTCGAAGTTCATCAACTCCTCAAACTGCAGAGGCACTCATTTGTGCTCAAAATTGGCTTCAATCTAAACCTTTGGATGATATGAGTGAAGAAATTGACGGAGCTGAAGAAATTGACGAAGGTAATGCTAATATATAAAATCATTGTCGTATGTGTTTTAAGATTATTGACTTTACTAATGGTTTCTTTTCTTATCTAGAACTCACAAGCGTACGGAAGGAGATGGAAGTTGCCTTTGAAAATTTCACATATGATTCTACCGTTGTAAATTTCTACTCTCATATCTATTTTATTATATATTTTTTTTATGGTAAAGTTCGGCAAGTAATGATTCTTGTTTTTCTTTTTTAGATACTTGAAGTCTAGTTGGAAGTTGAAAATTGGACGTTGGAGATTATGAATATTAAGACAACTCGTTGAATAAAAAGTCAAGCTTGAGTTAGAAGTCCAACTCATTTATTCTTTTAATTTTTTAGAATCGTGATTGTAAATTGTATTAAGATTGTTTTATTTGTCGTGAGTTGTGAGTGTTTTATCGGGAGAGCTTTTTGTAATGTTTTGGCTTTTTGTAATGTTTTGTTACCGGAAGAGCTTTTAATTTTTTTTGTAAGTTGAAAATATAAATGTGACTAAAAAAGAAGCCCAAGCCCAAACCGAGGTAAAAAAAAAAAAAAAAAAGCCAATGGACCGAACCGAACCGGTTTAGGTCAAGAATATTTTTATACATAAATTTATTTAGTTTGTTATAAATTCAAAATGATTATACCAAGTCAAGTGAGCATAGCTCAACTGAGATATGTATGTGCTGACGACCAAGAGGTATGTGGTTCGAACTCCCCTACTTCTAATGTACTAAAAAATAATAATAATAATTATACTAATATCAAATTATTAAAAAGATGACTATTAATAAACAATGAAAATTAATAAGGTCAAATTTGTATTTAAAACACTATGATCGATGAGGACTACAATAGTCGGTGACGGAATGAGGGCGGTGGTAGTTGTCGGAGGTGGGTGGTAGTTGCCGGAGGTGGCGGCGGCGGCGAAAACACTATGATCGATGAAGACTACACAATAGTCGGTGACGGAATGATGGTGGTGGTAGTTGCCGGAGATGGTTGTCGGAAGTAGTTTTCGCTGACGACAACCATAATGGAAATGAAGGTGGAGACTCCAGAGAATTGAGAGGGGATAGTACAAGTATATTTTAATCATTTTCATATATAATGAAAATTTGTTGGAAATTTTCAATTAAACACTCAATTATTTTTTTTTTTTTTTTAAGTTGATATATGTAGTGTTTCCTTCAAACATGACTTACTTTTCAAACTCATTTTTAAACAAGTCATATTTTTTTTTTTTTTTTTTTTTTTTTTTTTTTTTTTTTTTAATACTTATTTTTAAAATTAAACATTTGATAAGACAATTGAAACACACCATAAATCTATAAAACACTACTTCCACATTTATAGATTTCTCTGTATTACTTAGTTTTGTAAAACGTTTTAAAAAATCAAGCAAAAAAAAATTGTTTTTGTTTTTTAAATTTTGACTTAAAATTCAAACCACTTGTTTGTAATTTTTATACTTAAATTTATTTTATTTTTTTTTAATTAGTGTTGAAATCTAGTTAGTTGATATTTTTTTATCTGAAAAAAAGACTTATTATTAATATTGGGTAATGTATTCTTAAATAATAATAATAATAAAAAATAACCAAATTTAAAATTAAAATAATAAATAAAAAAAATACTGCATAATTGAGGGAGGAAAAATATTATATTTATAGATTTAGAAGCCGGACATGAAAATGGAAAAACCTAATTGGGCACTCCGCTTGCCAACGAACCCGCATTAATGTTTTGATTTTATAGAAACGAATTAATATAAAGAGAATCGGAATAGAAAAACATTTTTTTATAATTTCTTAAATTTTCTTCATTTTTTTTTAGAAATATTCCTCAAAATTTAAAAACAAAGGAGAATAGTTAAACAAGATTGTTTATTAAAAAATGAAAAACACGAACCTTATCAAACATGTCCGTTTAGTATCTATTATTGTAATCTTAGTATCTTTTATTGTTCCTTTTCAATTTTGAACATGCTATATATAGAGGTGTTAGTTTTTGGAAACTAAATTAAGGCAATTACTTTTAGCTTTTAATAGTTTGTAGCACCTTAAGATTAGGGAGTTGTTACAAAAACACATTATAAATAACTACACTTTGAATTTTAGAAAACACACAATTCCTCATTATTAATCTCATACAAGCATACACATTCAAATCTAAAAGACATGGCAGCACAAAAATATTTTATCGTATCTATTGTTGTCCTCGTGATATTCGTTGGTGTTGTTTCATCAAGTATGTTCTTATCTCTCGACCCCTCTAGTTCTATATTATTTTGTTATTTTTGCTAAAATAATATTTAATCTTTTGTCTTATGACAGCGGAAGGGGACATGCTCATGAATTGTGTTCGGCCATGTTCTGACACCTACGACGATGATTCATGCTATAATGATTGCGTCCAAGAGTTTAAGGGTGGTGCTGGATTTTGTTATCCCAAGCTAACTGACGGTTCCAATGAAAAAGATTGTTGTTGCGAGAGTTTGAGGATAGGAAATTAATAATTTTGAGGTTTATTTAACTCAATGGGGGAATTGTGACCTTGCCACAAAATTATGATATATTATTAATTAATTTTGTGTTAAATATCTTGTTTCATTTATTTCCATATATAAAATATTCTTCCATCTTTTTTTATATAGCTACACTTTTATATATCTTTAATTAAATATTATAATAAGAAGACTGAAAGTGAATTAAAAAATTAGCTTAAAAAGAGAAAAGAAAAAAAAAAGTGAATTAAAATTTTGTTAACAATAATTTTTACATGTCTTTAATTAAATATAATAATTCAAGAAAAACGAAAAGTCTTTAAATTTAGAAATGCAAACGAATAATTAAGTGAGTTACTAAAAAATAAAAAAAATGATTAATGAATCTTTTGTAAGTCTCTTATTTTCTAAAGTGTTCGGAAAATTTAAAGTTGATGGTTTTTACTCCTCATTTTTCGAATAGAAGAGAATTACTAAACCTAAACCTAATTTCTAAATAAGTATTGGAAAAGATAAAAACATAAATATAAATATATAACTTCTTGAGATAAATATTACTTAATGCCAAAGCGAGCATGGCTCAGCGGGCATATGTATGTCTTAACGACCACGAGGTCTGTGGTTCAAATCCCCCCACCCCCAATGTACTCAAAAAAAAAAATATTACTTAATACCCTCCCTTAATTTCCTTTATGAATTACAAATGTCCAATTATTTCTTTTATGAATTACAAATGTCTAATTTGAAAATAGAGTGAGAATAAGGTAAAAAATTATGGTAAAATAAAAATTGTAGCCTCCGAACGTGGGTCGGTGTTGTAAACTTCAGGTTGATGCTCTACATTGCATCTTTAAATTTCTATGAGTCTTCAAACACGAGTTGGTACTCCAATCTTCAAGTTGATACCCACATGACTCTTTAAATTTATGTCAATTCACTAGTAGAAATCGAGGCTATGATGACAAATAAAAACTGTCATCAGGACTTTAGATGACAATTTTTTTCAGTCGTTATAGCCCCTGCCTTCTTTACTCTATAGATGACAAAAACAACTGTCGTCAATGTTGGTTTGGTGACAGTTTTCTTCTGTCTTCATAATACAGTTAATGACAATTATTTTCAGTCAAGAGACCTTATTTTATGACACCTAAACATTGTCACTGAATGACCACTCATATCATATTTTGTCATTTATACACAATTGACGACATGTAATTTTTGTCATCGAATCCGAATGGGTGACAGTAAATTTTGTACGCTTTGATGACTTAATTTTTCTGTCACTAATAGGTTGAAGACCACAACTATTGTGAGTCAACAAAACAAATTCAATGACATGATTTTTTTGTCAAAAAATCAATAATATATTTTTTTTTGTATCAAATCTAAATCTATTAATATTTATATTTTTAATTGTCGTTATTATTATTATTATTAATTAATAATAATAAAAATTACAAAGCAAAATAAATAAATCTAAACTTGAAACAATTCAATATCATTGAAATAAGATCTATATATATATCAATATATCATTCAAATAACAAAGTTCATCAACTTTTACATAAACTAATTCATATATATACAATATTGAAACTAACTACGATACCCCTAAATTGTTGCAACATTAATAGTAAAATGTTGCATAACATGATGAAATATTCATTTAACCCAACAAAAAAGTTCATCATTTGTTGCAATATGACTTCTAGCTTGAAGAAAATATCTCCACTTCGCTTTGTAGTTCCTGCAATAAAAATTCAAGAAGACACAATAACTTTTTACTTTGAAAGTAGAACAAGAAAGCATTTCAACAAATATCCCGAATCCTCCCAAATAGTTATAAGCTATATATACTTAGAAAACAATTGAGCAAGTGACTAAAATGAACCTAAAATTACAAGTAGTCAAAAAGTACCTAAAATTACGATGTAACAACTAAACTTAAGAAGTGTCTAAATCTACAAAGTACCGAAAACATGCAATAAATCTAACTTCATCAGCAAGCAATTAGAAACTCTACATATATCCATGACAATTAAAAACTCTTCATCAACAAACAATTGTTTAAATGCCTACAAAGTTACCAAGTGTTATTTTAATCTCAAACGAACCTAACAAGTGCCTAAAAAGTTACCAAGTGTCATTCTTAATCTCAAACGAACCTAAAAAGTGCCTAAAAAGTTACGAAGTATCATTCTTAATTCAAACGAACATAGCAAATGCCTACAAAGTTACTAAGTGTGTCTGAAGTGATTCTAAAAGTACAAAATAGTCTAAAAGTGCCTAAAAAGTTATCAAGTATATTCTTAACCTCAAACGAACCTAGCAAGTGCCTACAAAGTTACCAAGTGTTATTTTAATCTCAAATGAACTAAACAAGTGCATAAAAAGTTAACAAGTGACATTCTTAATTTCAAACGAACCTAAGAAGTGTCTTTATTTTAAAAGTGCAAAATAGTCTAAAAGTGCCTAAAAAGTTACCAAATATCATTTCTAACCTCAAACGAACCTAGCAAGTGCCTACAAAGTTAATAAGTGTTATTTTAATCTCAAACAAACCAAGTGCCTAAAAAGTTAACAAGTGTCATTTTTAATCTCAAACGAACCTAAAAAGTGTCTACAAAGTTACCAAGTATCATTCTTAACCTCAAACGAACCTAGCAAGTGCCTACAAAGTTACCAAGTCTTATTTTAATCTCAAACGAACCTAACAAGTGCCTAAAAAGTTAACAAGTGTCGTTCTTAATCTCAAACGAACCTAAAAAGTGTCTAAAGTGATTCTAAAAATGCAAAAAATCTAAAAGTGCCTAAAAAGTTACCATGTGTCACTCTCAACCCAAATAAACTTAACAAGTGGTTATAATTAAACTAAACTAAACTTATTAGTCTATTCGGAATACAAATCAAACACATCACGCTAAGCACTCAGATGTGCTTAGTCTTATCAGAACATTTATAAACGATAAATTATAGATTGCTAAGCAATTATTAAACACAATACATAAACAATTATTAAACACACAACATGCCAACATGTAGAAAGAAGCCACTTACCTAACGCAATCTTAAAACAACCAACACTTTAACCCTTACTTTGGACGCTCCAAAACGAACCTAAGCAACAAAGATAAATTACAGCAGTTAGGAACCAAAAAACACCACAATGTTTATAAATAAGAGACCAAAACACAATGTTTATGAGTAACATTATTTTAAATCTATAAAAGATAATTATGTTTAATATTCTTGACATCATAATGCTGCAAGCAATATAACCTTAACTTTAGATTTAAACTCAACAGTTTATGACTACTGGGTGTGGTTTGTTTAAAGGGTATTCCCAAAACTTCAAAACAACAATTCTTTAGAAACCCCAAAAATAGATTTTAAGGAACCCCACATGAAATGAAGCAAAGAGCAGCAGCCCCATGAAGATTATAAAGCAAAAGAGCGAAAAGTAAAAAGGGATGGTAGAAATTAGGCAAAAAAAAAATTAACAAAGTAGAAACAAAATTTAGAGATACACCAAAGCACAACAGAGTTAAGAAGAAAGGGCACCTGAATAGGAGTGTATTGTACAAGATTTCCTATGAATAAAATAGAGTGGGTGTATATTGGGTTGTTACCAAGCAGCCTCCAAACAGACCATGTTACTAACTGGAAGTTTATTCCTAAAAATGGAGAAAAGAACATACACTATGGTTCATATGCCAAGATTATCTTTAACAAGCCATTTCCAAAAATGGAGAAAAGAACATACACTATGGTTCATATGCCAAGATTATCTTTAACAAGCCATTTCCATCCATCTGGATGGTACACCATGCAACCCATCATTACTCATCAGACTAGAAATTTTTATTGGGGTGGTTCATATGTCAAGGGAGATGTTGATGAGCTAGAGGGAATCTTTTGTGGAATTCTATTGTTTTTCTTTCATATTTCCTAAGTCCAACAGCTATGGGGCTAAACATTTATAAGCATTGATGACTGAACTATGTAAACATATCCGAAGTTTTGTTAATAAAGTAAAAGAATTGGTTTTGACACGAATAAAGACTGTGGTACCTTGATTTGGACAATGTTTTACCAAACCAAAAATTAGCAGACCCAACAATTAAAAATCTAGTTCAACCCTACCATGTTTTCGAAAATACATATTTTAAATAACCAATGTCATTTTATGAAGTGATTGGTAACTCTTTACTTCTAGGCAGTGACTAGTGCGCTAAAAGCAACAATCTTTACCATTTCTATTTTGATTGATTTATGTGTTAGGCAGAGTTTATAACTCCTTTATGATAAACAGTCTAATTTCAATCAAAGATAATTATTACAAACTTGGACAAGTACAACCAAAAAGATAAACATCAAGGCTTGGAAAGCGTTCATATCGAGACAGTGGACTCTGAAGCAAACCGTTATCATTAGGTACATATCTTTCCAAATTTACGAGGATGGTATAAGGTTAGAACTCTCCAACCGCATTTGACATGCAATTTTATTTCTAAAACAATAAATAATAACAACATAGAGTACTTTTCAATTTCCAGTAGCACAAATTCATCCTGAAAGACTAAGAACATGAACCAAAACTTTTAGATATGCAACAAATTCAATAGTTTCAGAGTCTCATCAAAGGCAACTTTCCCCACAAGTTGCCTTTGCATAAAAAAATTATTGTTTAAAAAAAAAAATCAACGGATTCAACTAATGTAATATTTGAATTGAGATGGCTTAGGTTGAAAACTAATACTCTTAAGGTTTTGAACCAATAATTTCAAAAAATTGCAAGGACAAAAGTTTCAAAAGAGATACTGAGTAAAACAAAATTAACAGAAAAATATGCTTATATAGCTTTACCATAAATTAAAGTGCATACACATGTGATAAACCAAAAAAATTAAACTTATTCTTACAAATTCGATTTATTTGAACTCAACCCGACCAAACAAGGTTATTAACCCAGCCCAATCAGCGACTAGTTTGGCTACGTTGATTCAGTTTTTCAGATCAGTTGGTTGTTTAAAGACACTTAAAATAATATTCAACTTATAATTCTTCACACAACGACTCAAAAGTAGAATCTTCAAACTAATCAAGCATAAGAGCAATATACCACACACCTTCTTCTCACGCTTGCGTTCCTTTTCTTTTGCCTTTTCTTGTAAATGCACGACTTATTCTTACAAGCTCTCTTCCTTAGTAGCATCTTGAAGCACTAGTGTGATCAAGCCACCATTATTGCCCTTCTTAAGGAGAAATCGAGATGAGTACTTAAGCTAAAAATAGTCTACGAAGAACGCCTTAATCGTTAGGTTAGAAAATGCTAATTTAGTCTTTACCTTGCATTCTTGGTCGGCGAGGTCTAGATCTTGAAACAATGTTTAGTTTAGCTAAATATGTAAGAAAATAAAACTTATAAGCAAAGATATTAATTTTACCTAATGTCACGCTCGGCTCCACCTCAATCGAGGAATTAATCACCGGAGTGTCAACCTCAGTAGCCGCCACATTAGCTTCCCGATCATAACTGCATCTCATGACTCAAGAATCATACAAAAGATGGAAAAATCAATCTCAATGTATACTAATCCTTGAACTTTAAAATATGGAACTAAAATACACATGTTATACAGTTATTAGCTATTCTGATCATCAGAATCTAAATAGTGAAGTGAACTCAAACTCGAATAAAGTTCAATCTTGTTGGAATTAGGAACACAATCTAACTTAGAAGACATTTTAAATTAAAAGGATTATTTGTTCATTAAAACTAAACTAGAATGGAGATTTGTTATTATATAAAGTCAAATGAAGTATATATATATATTGAGAGGAAGATTAGATTAATCATTAAGAGAGAATTAGGAGATTTAAAAAAATGTCAAACCTACAGTTTGAGAGAGAATTAGGAGATTTAAGAAAATCAAAGAAAATTTAGATTGATCATTGAGACTAGGCATAACAGAGTTTGCAGAATTATTCTTCCATTCTAAATTGCCCGATTCAATTCATACTCTTTCAAATCTGGATTCTTTCTATGATTCAAGAATAATATGATAAACCATTGGGTGATTACATCAAAATGTACCAATATCTACAAAAAAAAATTGCACTAAAAAAATGTTCGTTATCAAAATAAAAACAGAGACAAATGACGAGAGAAAATGAGAAAATCGATAGACATTTTATAACATAATTCTCGAGTGAACTAAACTTGAAGTGGATCGTAAATCTCATTCCACTTCATGATCTCAACATTTCTCTATCTATGAAAAAAAACATTTCAAGGTAGAGATTACATTAATTTTAACTTCAACAATCATAGTATCATCAAGAAAGCCCTTTGTTGGTTCCTTGAGATTACTCAAGGACATGAATTGCCCTTTTTTTTTCTTTTCCTTATACTGATTTCTATGAGCCCATAGACAACATTGACAAGAAAAAGACCTTAGACAAGCTTTAAAAACCAAAGAAAGTAGTATTTAGAAAACTTATTCTTGTTTTTTAAATTTGACTAATAATTCAAATGTGTTTACCTAATTTTCTAAAAACAAAAAAACTAAAAACTAAATCATTGCCAATCTAGCCCTAAAGTTTAAAACAAGAAAGTGCTTATGAGTTTCTTTATTTGAAAAAAGAAAAAAAAAACCATTAATGGGTAATTACCTAAAAGAAGGAAAAAGAATGCAACGCTAGCAAAACAAACTGGAAACAAATGGTGGAATAAGACAAACATTTGCAGGTTTTATGGTATGATTTCTTTTTTCATTTGTTTTGTTTTCTTTAAATTCATGGTATCCTGTCCTTACCCTACTTTGAAGAGATTTTATTTGTCTCTATTCTCAAGAGAGAACAAATGATATTTAATTCCCAAGTAGTTAACCTGAAGTCCAAAAACCAAACACAAATTGAACAAAAACAAATTTCTCTAACTCATCATATTGCAGAACCATTCACAGATTATATAAACTTACATAATCCATTAAGCATTTCAAATGAATGCTGCAAAAGATTAAGGAGGAACTAAAGTATAATAAAATCAGATGAAAGAGGAAGATGCTGAAAAAGCATAATTAGCATCGTTATGTTAAAAGGCAGGCAGTTGGCAGTTGGTCAAAGAAGTTAAAACAAACATCAATTATTGAAATGAAATTATAAATATTGATTGTTTGTTCCTAATGGGTTTGCTTGTCACATGTATGATGCACCTATTTTTCTTCGACATACAAAAATTCCTCTTAGTCTCCTTCTTCCTCAAATTCATGTATGATGCAGGTATCTCATTCATAAAACTATATTGGTAACAGAAGTGTGTGGGATTATACGTTAACATCTCAGAAAAACCATAAAACATTAACCTATGGCCTATCCCAACTGTCCCTTTGTTCCAAATTGTCCATAACATTTCATTCTTGCATATTAGGTTCCTAATAATGTATGTCATTGTTCCTATTTTTCTTCTAATTTGGAACAGAATCTTACAACAAAATGTGTTCCGCTGAGTTTTTATGGGTGAAGGGTTGTATTAAGTTCCATGGAAAAAGTTGTACAACAATAAAATGACTAAAGCATGCTTACTAACAAAAGGATGTTTGACCAAACGAAAATATGCCTTGAATAAAATCATGCTTACTTAAGATATATATCAAGGCTTGGAAAGCGTTCATATCTAGACGGTGGACTCTGAAGCAAACCGTTATCATTAGGTACATATCTTTCCAAATTTACGAGGATGGTATAAGGTTAGAACTCTCCAACAGCATTTGACATGCAATTTTATTTCTAAAACAGTAAATAATAACAACATAGAGTACTTTTCAATTTTCAGTAGCACAAATTCATCCTGAAAGACTACGAACATGAACCAAAACTTTTAGATATGCAACAAATTGTAATTTCAATAAAATAACCAGTAGAATTCTAGAAAGTAACATTCAATCAAAGAATAAATAATCTCAAAAAACAGATAGCAGTTCATGCATTTTTTTTACTTTTCAATTTTTTATAGAAATTAATAATAGAACAATAGCCTATTATGCACCTTGTTTCTCTTCCTATAACTTGACCAGTGGCATAATCTTTAAGTCTCCAATCACGTCTAGTTCCGATTCTCCCTTCCCCATGACACCTGTGGCAAAATAAAAAAGGTACACTACAACAGTACAAAAATAGAAAAGATGAGACATTAAAGGAGGATTAAGGCTATTAAATTGAGTTTTCTTGAAAAATTTTACCTTTGAATACACAAATTAGCAAAGTTATAAATGAATTAATGATGGTCAGAAGTTAAAAACAGTAGTATCAAAACTTCTTTTACGTAATGTCGTTTTTAGGCTGCATTTTGTGGTTCTTGAACACATATTGTGACTATGATCAAGGCTGCATTTTGTGGTTCTTGAACACATATTGTGACTATGATCAAGGACATTGAAAGTACAAAGAATATAAATTATAGAATAGATACATTCAATCTTTTCAAAAAAAGAAGAAGAAAGAATACGAACAATTAGAACTAAATAGCAAGAGTTCAAAAGCTCCATAAGATATGAACCTAAATTGTTCGCAGCTTTTAAATACCAAACCCCTAGGTATGAACCTGAAAAATTGCTCGAAAATAAGATGACAGAAATTGAAAGCTCAAGTATTGTTTAACCATAAAGCTCCATAAGATCAGTCAACTTACACACTAACGACTTCCTTTAAAGTAGAAAAGACAGATAGGAACAATTAGAACTAAATAGCAAGAGTTCAAAAGAACACATAATGAATGTTGGAGTTGTTCCCTGTGAGCAACAAAACTAAACTCCGCAACCATCTCGCGGACGTTAGGACCCAATGTGTTGGACCATGAAGAAAAGAAAACAGATAATGATGAGAATTTTCTAACTCGTACTTAAATTTTAAAGAATTGGCCTAGAATAAACCAGATCAAGCAAAAAACTCGCAAAACAATTTGTCTTCCAATAAGGTTAGTACATTTGTTTTAAATGCAAAACAATTTTTATTGTTATGTCAGGCCCGTATCAATTAGAGAAAACATAAAAGCAAACCACCATAGACAGACAGTAGAAAAACGAGCTAAGGTATCCATTTCAAAATTTGTCTTACAATCTACCAAAAACCAATCCAACCTAAACGCAATGAGGTCCAACGCTCACAAGGTCCAACGCTTACAACTCCAAAAGAAAACATTATAATGAACCAAAAATAAGGATTTTGAGACTTTCTTACCTAATGAAACAACGCTAACAAAATCGCTCGCTCTGCTGGACAGCGCTCTCAGACCGCCTAATTTTAACGGTTCAAAAATAACCTCCAACTTTATGCAACAATTTCAAGTTCAAGCATTAGAGTACCTCTAGGATGAGTAAAATGAAATCGAAAGTTCGAAAATGAGAGTTGAAACCCGCTGGGCTTACCCCGATTTGTCGGTGATTGGAGGGATGACGTCGCTAGAACTCCGGTCGATTTCGGTTGGTTGTTTTGGTGGACTTACCAGACGACGTCGACGAGGAGGAGAGAGAGGAACGGCGACGTTCGGCTGGATGACGGCGACAGCGAAGCTTGCTGACGACAACGGCGAGGCTGGCGGCGGCGAACGGCATGTGGTTGATCGGAGACGAAAAGACGAACGGGAGGCGGCGGAGAGAAGAGGCGTGAGATGAGGGTTGATAGAGAATGAAAAATCGTGGGACTGCTGCTTTCGCGGATGAAGAAGGAAAAAAATCCCTCTTTTAATTCATTTTATATATAATAATATTATATTAAAAAATAATAATATTATTATAATATTATATTAAAAAATAATAATATTATTATTAATAACTCCTTCTATTTAGTTAAATGACTAGTAGTAGCCTCTTTTAAGTTCAAATTTCACATGAAGCTTCCATTTAAATTCATTATTGAACCTAATAACAAAAATAATTAAATAAATTCTCTTACCTGGTGTTAGAGATGTCCATTTGCCCCGACCCCGACCCGCCCCGCCCCGACTGGTAATGAAATGGGGGACGGGGACGGGGGCGGGGAAGGCATTACCCGGTCCCGCCCCGCCCCATGGACATCTCTACCTGGAGTTCAGGTCGTTACATCCTGAGACCAAGGTTCAATCTTTTAACATCCCCATGTGAAAATCTTTACATTTGGAGACCATTTCTGTCTAAAATAATGGAATTTGATTCATGTAGAGAGACAAAGGATCAGTGCTGACAACTACGAGGGAGTATATGAGCTCAGTCGAAGGAATCAACAATTAGAAGCACAACTTTTGCAAAATGCTAAAGAAGAAGAAGAAACAAACTTTTTTTCCCAAAAAGAAAGATTCAGAGTTCGAATTTCACAAGTTCCAGAATCGACTTAAAAAATAGGCCAAATTATAGATTTGCATATAGCAACTAGAGGAGAATCTCCCTTGACAAATGAAGGAATGATGGTTGTCGAAGGTCATCGCTCGCGCTGCACGAGTTGCCGTCGTGCGAGATCGCCAAAAATGGAAAAGGTGTCGCTCGTGGTCGGAGGAGAGGGAGAACGATATTGAGAAGAATTTGAGTGTTTTTTTTTTACAATTTTTTTTTTTCCTTTTTTTTCTTCATTTTTCATCTTTTATGTTATTGGTTAATTAATTTATTTTTTAGTTCTAAATTAATTTTAATTATTTTCTAACTATTTTTAGTTTCTATTTTAATTAAATTACAAGTTTATTTTATAAATAAAAAAAATGTTTGAGTAAAAAAACATAAACAAATTAATGATAGTTAATAAATGTAAACGATTTAGGACATTTTTATAATGTCATCGATTGATGACATTAGAAAACTGTCATTAAGTTTCGGAAATCTGAAAAACTCCGTTTTTTCCCGCCAAAAACGCGCCCCAAACGGAAGATGACACTTTTTTTCTTCCCTTCCTTAATTTTTGGATGTCCCACATGTCATCTATTCCTATTTTTCTAGTAGTGATTACTCTCAGTGTTCCCTTCATTAATTTGAATGAGAGAGAAAGAATCCTTCATTCACACGGAACAAGTACCCAGAACGTGAAGATGAACGAATCTGAAGTAAAAGCCCAGGTTCTGATTATTCTTTGAATCTGTATAGAAAATGAGCCGATCTGAACTCGAGCGGACGAATCCCGACGAAAATCCGTATAGAAAATGAGACGATCTCGAATACCCTATGCCAGCGACGATTCCTTCACCTCTGAACGAATCCCGATGAAAATCCGTATAGAAAATGAAACGATCTCAAATAGCCTATGCTAGCGACGATTCCTTCACCGATCTGACGAACGAGCGACGACAGCTTCAGATCTAGACTACTAACACACATGCATATATATATATATATATATATATATATATATATAAATTAAAAATCAGAGAGGGGCGACAACAAGGTTTTGAAGTTTTTAAAATCTTCGCTCTAATACCATGACAAACCAATGATTTCTTCTTGTTTTTTCATTTAGGATATGGTGTATTCATCCGAGAGAATTATGAAACCTAATTTTCATGAAAAAAGATAAAAATATAAATGTAAATATATAACTTATCAAGATAAATATTCCGAAATAAAAACACACAGTGGCGAGCACAATTTTAGTCCAACAATTATATAGAATTTAATTTAAGAAATGTTTATGAGTTTAATATTAAAAATCAGTGTTTTGAAGTATTTTATAATTAAAGTTGTTATTGTTTTGATCCAATAAGTTTATGCATGGTTAGGAATTTTTAATTTATAATATGAATGTAAACTAATTATTTTCTCTATATTTCTAAGTTTATTTTTTAGTCCCTAGCTCTTAATTGCATTTTTAATTTTCAAAGTTTTAATGTGGTAGAACATAATATCCATTTTGAAACAATGGCAACAAAATGTTGTCTTCCAATTGTATAACATGATTGTATTAAAGTGGAAGATGTAGATGCTCTAACAAAACAATCTAAAATATAAAGTATCAATCTCGCATATGTTTTGAAGTTCTTTTATAATTGATAAAAATATATTTACTCTTTATCAAACGTTATTGAAAACCTTCGAAAAAAATTTACAATTTATAGTAGGTATTAAAATCTTGAAAAAAGAAACACATTTTTCGGAGGTATTAAAAAGAACTTCGAAAAATATAAACTCTATATCAAGGATATAAAACAACCTTAAAAAAGATTTAAATTTATTGGAGGTTATTGAAGGGAAATTTTCTCTATGGAAAAATTACTAGGACTTTTAAACCAAAGATTTTAAAACTCACACTTTTAGAGCGTGAAAAATTCTAAAATATCCTTATTTTTAGGACATGAAATTACATTTATGTCTTCGTGTAGTTCAAGAATTCGAAATGAATATTTTATTTTTCTTTTTCTTTTTTTTTAAACCAATTTGAAATAAATAGCGTATCTTCATTTTAAAACAAAAATGACTTGTTTTTTTTAAAAAAAATAATAAATAAATAAATAAAATTAAAGACTCTTTATTTTTTCAAAGAATAAAAACTCTTCGTTTTTTTGTTTTTTTTTTTTTTTTAAAAAATCTGGAAATATTTGACCGGAAAATTCACCGGTATTTGAATATCGATGGTATACCGACCGGTAAACCCACCCATACTTGAATACCGATGGTATACCCGTCGGTATTTGAAAATCGATGGTATACCCACCGGTATTTGAATATCGATTAAAAATTCTGATTATTTTTTAAAAAAAATCAATCTAGGGACACTCTTCCATTGGAGGAGAAGAATAAATCTCAAAGTCAAGATGAGAAATAAGAGATTGAATGTTTTTTTTGAAAGAGAAAGAAAAACAATAATGAAGGAGAATGAAGATGAAGACCAGACATAAATTGTGCATGTAGTGCTAGTGGGGAAAAAGAAATGAGTAGGGGATGTACAAATGACCCAACAAACCCCAGTAACTCAGCCCACCCAACTGGAATTATAAGGGTTGGGTTGGGTTTTTGCTAACCCGAATTTTCGGATCGGCTCGCGGCTTGAATCAATTTTGGCTCGGTTCAACCCTAACCGATCCGAATGACATATATATATATATAATGAATTACAATTAGGTCTCCTTTATTCCAAACATGCGCTTCCCTTCCCTACCTCTACCTCTCTCTCGCCTAAATAATTTTATAATGATTTATTATAATTTTAGAATTAATATTTTTAATAAATATTATATACCAATGAATTTAAAATTATATTTATATGAAGATAAAATTACAAATTTAGTCATTCAAATTTTAAAATTGTGTATTCCATGTTTAAACAATGTTTTTTAGGTTTCTAAATTTTCAATTTTGTGCCCCACAAATTCTTGAACTTTAACCATATCTAATAAATTTATGAACCTTCAAGTTTGTAATCAATAAATAGCAGACATATCAAAAAAAAATTAATTTTATCTCTAATTTGAACCTTAAATCAGGCCAAAGTTCATGAAGAGGTCAAAGCTCCCGAAAAATCATATGGCGATTAAAGTTATCTATTAGACAAAGCTCTCGACCCAAGAGACGACCCACACCATGAAGGCCGACCCACAAAGAAGTCGACCGAGTAGAGGAAGAGCGGACCCAACATTATTGTAAATTAAAGTTATATATTCAACATTCTTGCAAAATGGAACTTTATATTAGTCCATCCATGTCTTTATCCTTTGTTATAGCCTTAATTTAATATAGTTTATGCCTTAATATTCTATACAACCTTCATTATTCTTCATTCTACTTTCTAATATTTCTCTCTTTTAATAGTTTTTATTAATCTTCTCTTTACTCTCTAGGGGCGTTTGGGGTATTGTTTTAGGTTATGGTAGTTTTGAATTTTGAACCCAAAACTACCACAAGTAATTAGGTATCCCGAATTTAGGAAGCCAAACCCATGAGTTACTTCTTCCAAACTCCATTTAAATTCATGTATTTTTTTCTTAATATTACAATATTTCTGTAGGATCCAACATTTTTCTTTCCATTTTTTCTTAATTAGGGTGGGTCTCACAATTTCTTTTACAACTTTCCGTATAATTATGATGACTTCATCCTCTCTAATTATAATTATATAATTTTCTAATTATATTTATTTAAATAAAATTATTCCTTTCATTTATATATATTTAATATAATTAACAATAGCTCAAAATATGTATAATTTTCTAATGATAAGATACGAAAACTATAATTTAGGCGACTTACACATAGTAATATTTTAAAAAATAATATTTAATTTTTAAGTTAATAAATTAAAATTAAAAAATAATCATGATTAATCATATTCAATCACAGTATTTTTCGGGATAACTTTTATTTATTCAGAAAAGTTATTATAAATAGAATGTGATTTTCCACTAATTACAAAATTATAATTTTTTTTTTGTTCATTTCTAATTTTGTAAATTCTTTCTTCGTTTATAATTTATGTGAAACTCCAATTTTATGAAATGTTGAAAATTATAAATTTCAATTTGTATTTAGGAGATACATATTGGGAAACTTTATCCAAATACAATACTATGTTGTTATTTCATTCTTGTTTTCATGGTTTCCTTTGGTTTTTAAGTTTTTTTAATTCTTTATCCAAATATGTAAAAAAAAATCAAACTGATTGACATGTTATGTTTTTCTCGGTTTATTAAGAGTAAACAATGTTTTGATTGTTGTAAACAATTTCTTTATTCGTAGACTATAACATAAATTAAATGTTTCATTCAAACGTTTCTAAACAAAATTGTCTCATGTTGCATAAAAAATTCTACAATTCACATAACATCCACTAGAAAATAATAAGAAGAAAAAACGTAGTATCAAAACGAAAAAAAAAAATTAATAATAAAATATTGTCCAAATACAGGTTTCAGAACACTACACCCCAAACACAGACTTCTTATTCCTAAGTATCCCAACGCTGCACCCCAAACACAGACTTCTTATTCCTAAGTATCCCAACACTGCACCCAAAACAATCTGATTCTCAAGGTTCAAAACTAGGTTCAAAATCCTCCCGAACAAACTCCAGAATTTTGATTTCCAAGGTTATGAACCTAAAATAGCGCGTCAAAGGCCCCTAATAGTTTCATAGTTTCCTCTCTAATAGTTTGGTGTAATAAAAGTATTTTATTTTTCGGGCAAAAAATTATGCCTTTTCCATTTTGGTTTATTTGTTTTTTTTTATTTTGGTTATTTTAATTAATGCGAAGATTGAACTCATGATCTTTTAGTCATAGGCATAACTTTATGTCAATTAAGCTATGCTCGATTTAACTTGGTTTATTTATTTTTCTCGTATGTTTAATGATCTAAGTAGGTATTGAAATTTCATATATAAAATGTACTTTCTAGTAGCATTAAAAAGAGTATTATTTGTTGTAGTGTTTTTAAAATTTTCATAATTATATTCCCTGCTTAATATAATCGTTTCAAAATTTAAGTAAATTAGTATCTATTATTGTTCCTTCTCTATTTTAAGCATGCTATATTATAGAGGTGTTAGTTTTTTTAAACTAAATTAAGGCAATAACTTTAGCTTTTTATAGTTTGTAGCACCTTGAGATTAGGGAGTTGTTACAAAAACACATTATAAATAACTCCACTTTGAATTTTAGAAAACACACAATTCCTCATTATTAATCTCATACAAGCATACACATTCAAATCTAAAAGACATGGCAGCACAAAAATATGTTATCGTATCTATTGTTGTCCTCGTGATATTCGTTGGTGTTGTTTCATCCAGTATGTTCTTATCTCTCTATCCCTCTAATTCTATATTATTTTGTTGTTTTTGCTAAAATAATATTTAATCTTTTGTCTTATGACAGCGGAAGGGGACATGCTCATGAATTGTGTTCGGCCATGTTCTGACACTTACGACGATGATTCATGCTATAATGATTGCGTCCAAGAGTTCAAGGGTGGTGCTGGATTTTGTTATCCCAAGCTAGCTGACGGTTCCAATGAAAAAGATTGTTGTTGCGAGAGTTTGAGGATAGGAAACCAATAATTTTGAGTTTTATTTAATTCAAAGGGGAATTGTGACCTTGCCACAAAATTATGATATATTATTAATTAATTTTGTGTTAAATATCTTGTTTCATTTATTTCTATATATAAAATATTCTTCCATCTTTTTTATATAACTACACTTTCATATATCTTTAATTAAATACTATAATTTAAGAAAGCTGAATGTAGCGTGGCTCAGCTAACATATTGTAGTATATGTTTGCTCTTTTGTTATATTTAGTATTTATTTGCCATATTTTTTAAGCTCTAGATCTATTTAAGATTAACACGTCATTAACTTTTTTTTTTTTACAATTTGTGAAGTGAGGGATCCAAACCTATAATTTTTTTAAAGTACATATTTTATATTAATTAAACTATGCTCATGTCGTCAATAAATTCCTAAGATACTATAGGTAATTCACATATAAATTGTACTTTATAATCTCAAGTTTACATCTCTAAACTATTTAAAATGATATATATATATATATATATATATATATATATATATATATATATATATATATATATATAAAAAAAGGACTGAAAGACTTATCTTCAGCAGGATGAGGCAGGCTCTATCTAACGGACAGTGACAGTTCCAACTGGATATTTCCCAATCCAACAAATAGAAATGAGCCACGTTGTGGACTGTGAGATTAATTAGAATTTGTCTGGATCGAAAACGATGAAAATGGGCCGACCCAAATAACTGCAAAAAAAAGGCCAGGCCCATGTCCAGGATTTGTTTCTGAAGAATTAAAAGCCCAATAATAATAATAATAATAATACTAATAATATTAATAATAATAATAATATTAATAATAATAAATCCAGAATGGAGTTTTGGGATGATTTTATCGAAACAGACAAAGAGAGAAAAAAAGTGGGGGCTCGAAAACCCAAAAATTTCGACCATTAAAAGAAGCCCAGTGATCAGAAACATCACATATTTTTTTATTTATTATTATTATTATTATTATTATTAATTTAGTGATTAGTAAATTAAACATATATTACAATTCTTAAGTTAAATCATAAAGGTATGATCACCTTTCACATTTATTGAACTCGTAAGAAAAATAAAAAATTGTAAAAAATGAACGATGAATCTTGTATGTCAAAATCAAGCTACAAAAACAAATTAAATTAAATCAATTTTTTTAGTTCAACAATTAAGAATATATATTTTAATCGGTTGAGTTGTGTTGTTCCCACGTTAACAACTTATAATTAGTTTGATTCATTTGAGTATAGACCCAAAAAAAAAAAAAATAATAAAATAAAATACATTTCTTTTAAAATGAGGATGCTTTTGTTTTCAACTTCAAATCTCAAAGTTGTTGAAATTATTGATCACATCTATTAATCAAATCAACCCAATCGATTTAGTTAAGTTTATAACTTAATAAAGAGTTGATGTTATATATATTTTAATATTTTAAGAGAGTTGATGTTATATATATATGTTAGTTTATGAAATGTTGTACATTTTACCTCATTTTTTAATTTTGATTATTGAGTTTCCATAATATCTCATTTTTGGCGAGTATTGTTCTATTTTTATGTTTCATTCGTACGTACTTCTTAGACACGTGACATATAAATACAAATTCACGTAGAGCTACGTATAAGGTACAACAAAAGTTGAATTAGATTCGAAAAATGTTTGAAAAAACGCGGGAAAGTTCAAATATGGAAATAGGGTTTTTAAGCTTCTGAAATGCAATGAGTTTTGTTTTATCTTTAAGCCAATCAAAGGGTTTTATTTTGTTTTGTTTTTTGGTTGGTCTATGAGAACATATGAAAGAATTTTGGATTTCACATTGTTTCAAAGAGAGAGAGAGCAATAAGGTAACATTCCATTGTGCCATTTGAATTTCTCTTTATGTATTGAAACTGACTTGTCAATCTCTTTTGTCAACACATAAACAAGCTCTTCTCAACTATAAAACAAACCCCTTTTGGCCCTCTTTGGCCTATTTCCTCATATTCCATTGGATTCACATCTTCTTCTTGCAAATTTGTGTTATCGTACTCGTAAATTGGACGGTTAAGATGCGAATCAAATTGTTTGGATTGCAAATTAATTCAACATATATAATCGGTTATAGTAACTAGTTGATGTACTCGACTCAACCCTACCCAATGATGAAATATTTGAGTTTGAATTGGTATATGAGTTATATAATATTCAGGAATATCTATCTTAGATAGTTATATATTTATATTTATGTCTTTATTTTTTCCATAATTTTTTTTTTTTTTTTTTGATAACATGTTGAGGTGAGAGATTGAACCTAGGACCTTATGATTAATAAGCGATACATCATGCCTATGCTCTTGTTAGGTTGGAGTTGGACGTAAATATTGCTTGTCATGAAAAGAGATGATGACGTAAATATAAATATATAACTTAATCTTCCCAATCTAACTCCAAGGGTTGAGTTGGACATATATATATATTTTTTTTAAAAGTTGTCATCTACATATTTCTTTTACACTCATGTTAAAAAAGTTTTTAAATTATTTTATTTATAATATGTGGAGTGAGAGATTGAAATCGTGGCATCTTAATCACTAATCTATACAATATGTCAGTTGAGTTATGTTAATGTTAATTCTTCAAATTATTTGAAAATATTTGAAAATTTCAGTAAAAGTTCTTATTTGCATCTCTTTCAAATTTCACATAACAAAAAAAAAAAAAAAAATGAACTTGTGGAAGTCTTCAAAGCAAGTCAAAAAAAGCTGTTTACAAACTCCAAAAAGAAAAAAGAAAGTAAAATAAAACACACTTTAAAAAAGATCCAACTTTTATCCAAACATCAACCTAAAAAGAATAATGCAATGCACTAAAAAAGCAGGGCCAAAAGCAACAGAAATCTTAGGTGTGACAGAAATCTTAGGTTTGTCAATTATATATATTTTTTTAAAATTATAAATTTTGTCATGTGCTTCAAAATACACTTATTTTTTAAAAATTTGTAATACTATCTTTGATTTATTATGATTATTTCAAAACTAATTAAAATTCAACAGAATGTTGGACATAAACGATGTAGTAGTGACTTAAAGCGATGCAACATAGAGTTCGACATTTACTTGAATTAGGCGCTACATCAACTTTTTCGTTCAAAAGTCTAATGAATTTTATTTTAAAGATAGTTTTGAAACGTTCACGATAGATCAGACAATTAGACAGAAAAAAAAAAAATACACTCTTCAAAAATCAACCGATGGATTGCTTTTTAATAATGCTCGATGCATATTCAAAATTTGACCGTCTTTACTAACTGTTGGATATAGATTTGAAATAGGAGACGTAAATTCTCTCATACATATGGTCACGACCTGTGGACTAATTTCCAAAATCAGAGAAAAAAAAGTGCTTCTTTAATCTCCGAATAAACCTCAAAAATCACTCTATGATAACGAGGAGAATTGAGCGAAATAAAGCACTGCAAAAGCTCTTCCAATTCTTTCCCACCAAAAATCTTCTTCTCAACGACCATCTCCGCCATTGACGCCTTAAAATCCTTGTACGGATCGGAAGAGTTTTTCACCACCGCAAAAAACCCATCTTTCACTTTCGTCTCCGATCGCCGGCGAGCATGTCTCCGTCGCCTCCGCCGCCGTGACCCGGAGGAATCGGACGTCATACTCCGGGAAGAAAAGAGAGTCTCTGTTTCATCCTCTGTTTCGTCGTCGTACCACCACGCGCCGCCGAAGTCGTCCTCGGGCGTCGGCGGGCGAGGGGGATTCTTTTTTGGGTTGATTTTGGTTTTGTGGCGAGATAAGCAGTGATTGAGGTGGGAAATGGGTGGGGAGAGAAATAGGGATGAATTTTGGGGTTTTTTTTGAAAATTTGTTGAAATTTGGGGGGGTTTTGAAGAAATAATAGGGTTTAGGGTTTTGTTTTTTAGAGGGGTGGAAGTGGAAATTGGTTTGTGTGTGATAATGATGTCGGAATTTTTTTTGGAACGGCAAGAGAAGAATGAGGATTGGAATATGCATGAGAATCGGAGTTTGAATCTTTTTTCCATTGAAAAAAGTACTTTGGCTTATAGATACTCAAATTTTTAGCTTTTTAAAGTAGAACAAAATGTGGGAGAGAGAGAGATTTTAGCTTCTTCTTTTTTCTTGAAGAAAATCACTTAAGAAAGTTTAGCTTTTGAAGTAGAGAGAGAGAGATTTGAGCTTTTGAATAAGAAGAAAATGAGAGAGTTTTGAGAGCTTTTTAGCTTTTGAAGAAGAAGATTAGAGAGAGAGAGAGATTTTAGAAGAAAAAGAAGGAGAGATAGAGAGATTGTTGATGTTGAGGGGAGCAATAAGGAGGATTGCATGAAACAAACAAAAAGGGAACCCAATTTAAATGATGGTGCAAGTGCTTTTTTTTTTTTTTTTTTTTTGTATAAATTTTAAATAATTTATTTTGGTTGTTTCCTCACTTTTGTTTTAATATTGCCGGTGACCTATACCTACCGACCGATATTATCCACTTTGGGCCCTAAACCCACATGGCTCGGCCTTTTTTATATACTCATGATCTTCTCTCTTCGGACTTTGGCCGCACTCCCAACAAATAATGTTCCTCTCGAATAGTCATCGGAATTCGTCTAATACTCTTATCTCGGCACTCGAGGATAGGATTTCACCGACATGGTTAAGTTAGGGGGCATGGCTCTGATACCACTTAATAAGGATGATCTTCCCCTCTTCGGACTGGTTAAGTTAGGGGGCATGGCTCTGATACCACTTAATAAGGATGATCTTCCCCTCTTCGGACTTTGGCCGCAGATAACACAACTCTACATATCTCCACGGGTACGAGATATTGTCCACTTTGAATCTAAACCCGCATGGTTTTGCTTTTGGTCGCCCCAAAAAACTTCCTGCCAATGGAGAATGTTGTCATTCCTTATATACTCATGATCTTCTCATCTTCTAACCGATGTGAGACTTTGGTCTCTCTCCCTCGCACTCCCAACATGATCAATCTCTTTCCTAACAATGTAAGACTTTATTAACACTCCTAACACCCATTTATTTCAATTTTCCACTTTCATATAGAGTTGTTTCAATTTCTTTTCATCATAACCTTATTTCTAGAATCAATGAAATTATTATTTCTTTTCATCATAACCTTATTTCTAGAATAAATGAAATTATTATACCATTATAATTGTGGGTGGGGTAAAAAATTCAAACACTCCACCTATAAATGAAAAAAAAAAATCATTTCAATGTTTTTTTAAATGTTAAATACTAAACCTTAAACCTTAGGTATTTAAAAGAAAAATAATATTTTTTTAATGTTAAAAACATATATTTTTTAATAATAAATTTAGGAAAAAAATCAATTTATACCCCTAAACTTTGAGGTGTATCAATTAAAACCTTAAACTTTCAATTGTATCAATTTAAACCCTAAACTTTCATAAATGTATCAATTTACACCCTCTATTAAAAAAATGTTAGTTTTCACACGTGTGGAGACTTGTAATTGATCAATTAAAACCCCTAAACTTTCATACAATTGATTCAATTATGAAAGTTTATGAGTTTAATTGTTAAAATTATAAGTTTTCACTCGTTTAAATGGCTTTTTTTTCAAATAAGTTCTAATAGAAGGTGTAAATTGATACACTTATGAAAGTTCAGGGTTTAAATTGATATGATCGTTAGTTTAGGGTTTTAATTGATACAACCCTCAAAGTTTAGGGGTATAAACTGATTTTTGCCCTAAATTTCAATGTGCACGAGGATGTTTTAGCTTGTATCTAGTATCAACATGAACATAACTGTTTTATTACTAGGTGGTCAGAAGTTTGATCCCTACCCAATTAATTAAATACCTTCGTAATATATATCAAACTATTTTATTACCGTCTTTATTTAAAATTAGAACTGACTATTTTAGAAATTGTTTGTTTTTGACAACGGGGTGGGAATCATGTCAGTTGAGCTATGCTTTTATTGTCATATTTGTATGTTAAACAACAACAACAACAAAACTTATAATTTAAAATAATTTAAAATATAGCACTTTTTTAAAAAAAATTACTTTCTATCACTGATAGTATGATCTATTGCTGATAGTAGTTTTTTTTATAGAATTTTGTTAGTGATAATCGTCAATAGTCTATCACTGATAGAATTCTATCTGTAATAGTCATCAAGTCTATTAGTAATAGTCATAAAGTCTATCAGTGATAGCCACTGATTTTTTTTGCCATATTTGCAAAAAGTTTTAAACTTTGTTAAATTTGCAATTATTTTTTGTCTGTTGCGGTTTGTGCAACCAACCCTTATTATTATACACATCTTTAATAAAAACTATAAAATTGAACTAATTTGATAATAGCCCTTATTATTATACATATCTTTAATAAAAACTATAAAATTGAACTAATTTGATAATGGTATGTAACTATATTTATTTACTTTTGTTTTAAGGTAGAGTGTTTATTCACATTTTTTTTTTAATTTTGTAATCTGATTTACGAAAATTACTATTTAAAATTATAGAATAATTTGAAATTGGCTAATAAATCAAACATATTAAAAAAAAACAAAAAATGGGTGGAAGCCTAAACTTTTGGGAAGAAAAAACATGAAACTAAAGACGAAATTATTGTAAAAAAAAAAAAAAAAAAAAAAAAATGGGCCGCGATATAAATTTTAAGAATACCTTTTAAATTATTTTTAATGAAAAATTTATGAAAATTATATTTTATTACATCAATAAATACGACAGAAAATTTATTCAATTATTTTTTTAAAATATTCTCTTTTTTTCCAATTAAAAGAAGCTATTGACTTAATTTCAAATGGTGAGAAGCATATTATTTTGGTAATTAAGTCACGAAAATGGATGAAAATTATAGTGAAAATTTTGAAAATAAAAAATATATTTGAAAGTTATAATTGTACTAGAAGTAGAAGGTCTCTAAAAGTAGCAAAAAAAGAAGGTTTGAAATTTGAAAAATATAATTATCTTATATGAAATTATGGAATATTATTCTTGCTTTCCTCTAGACCTATTTTTTGATAGGCAAGTACTTTTTGGTGTAGGCATTAAATATAAAGAATCTTCTATCTTTTCATCTGCTTTTTTTCCCCTACTTTATTATAAGATATGCTCACTATTCAAATAGTTACAAAAATATTTTATTCTATAGTTCATCTTCTTATTTTAAAAAAATATATATAAATAAATAAATATAATTGGGCATTAATAGATTCTTTAATTCCACATTTTTGTTCCCATAGTGCTCCTTATTTCATGGCTCAACTTTAAGTCTTGTGTTCTTAAAAGGTTGTGGATTTTTAGAATTTTTGTCTAATGAATAAAAAATATAAGCTCAAGAAATTCAAAAAATAAAATTAAAATAAAAATAAAAGGGTAGAAGTTGAAAATATAAGGTAGTCAACCTACCTTCTCATTTCACCACATTTGATTTATTTATATATACTTTCAAATAGTATTATGATGTTTTTTTTTTTTTTTTTTTTTTATATAAGTACATTAGAGGTGGAGAATTCGAACCACAAACCTTTTAGTCGTCAATATATACATATGTCAGTGAGTCATACTCGTTTTGGTAATAGTATTTTGATCTTAAGAAATATATTTCACAATATTTTATTTATTTATGTAGACTTTCAAATAATATTTTGATCTTAAGAAATTAGGTGAATTTATAGAAATTCTTTACAAGAAAGAAAGTTTCACGACATAACTTTTTTTAATGGGCTAGTTGCATAAATATTAATAGCAATCAGACTCAAAATAATGACAAATATAATTTAAAACAAACTAAATATTTTGTAAATATGATAAAAAAAAAAAAAATTAGTGATAGTAACTGATTATACTAGTGATAGACTACTATCAGTGATAGTCATTGACAAAAAATTTAGGGAAAAAATCAGTTTATACCCCTAAACTTTGAGGGTTGTATCAATTAAAACCCTAAACTAACAGTTGTATCAATTTAAACCCTAAACTTTCATAAGTGTATCAATTTACGCCCTCTAGTATAAAAATGTAAGCTTTTACATGTGTGGAGACTTGTAATTTATTAATTAAACTCTTAAACTTTCATAGAATTGATTCATTTATGAAAGTTTATGGGTTTAATTGTTAAAATCATAAGTCTCCATCCGTTTAAATTAATTTTTTTCAAATAAAATTTAACAAAAGGTGTAAATTGATACACTTATGATAGTTCAGGGTTTAAATTGATACAATTATTAGTTTAGGGTTTTAATTGATACAACCCTCAAAGTTTAGGGGTATAAATTGATTTTTTCCCAAAAATTTATATAAAAAAAACAGAGGTATATCAATAGTTATCAGTGACTATCAAGAGAAGACTATCAGTGATAAAAATTGTCATATTTGCAAATCTTTTTAAAGATGTTATATTTTTAATTATTATCAGTGACTATCAAGAAGGCTATAGTGATAAAAATTGTCATATTTGCAAATCTTTTGAAAGATGTTATATTTTTAATTATTTTATTCTAAATTGACACCTGATGCAATTTTTCTTTCTTAATCAATATAGAAATATCACTATCACAATAATTCGGATTTATTATTTTTATTTTCGAAGTAAAAACATACGTAAACTATTCAATTTAGAAATGTAACTCGTGGTGAAGAAAACAAAATTATGTTTGATACATTACCCAAGCTAAATCCAACAAAATAAATATTATTGCTCATGATGTATGTACTTGTATGATAGAAGTAAGATTCTCTTGTCTACCAAGACACAAATGTAACAAAATTTCATTGAAACACAAAAAAAGGCATATATTTAAGAATGATACTTAGGACATAATGCCAAAAAAAAAGACAATAATGTTTAGAAAGTGGACCAATTCATTAATTAATTTAAGCAACCTCTTTATTACACTTTGTATTTCAAATTTGAAATCCCAAAGGAGCCAATCTATATTAAATTCTAAAGAGGGAGCAAAGTGTTAGAAGAAAAAACTCAAAATAAGTTAAGAACTCACTAACTAGTCAACAAAGCTTGATTAAATTATTTGAAACTTTGATCAAAGTATAATTTTTATTCTTTAAATAAAAGGATTTAAATTGAAAATTTTATTCAAATTTTGGCCACATGTGACACAAAAGTGAGATATTTTCCAAACTTAATTGGATCTTTTTTTAGAATAAATTTGATTGGAGTTGTTGTGTAGTAAATTCAAATTTTGGCCCATGTGTTATTGACTTTTAGATTTTAAATTTATTTATAACAATTTATTTTTCTAAAACAATGGATTTTTAGTTCTGCCTTATCAGTTATCAAACATCAAGAATTGTTATTTCAAAAAAAAAAAAAAATTGAAGAATTGTTACAATTAACATAGCATGATTGAACTAGGAAAAAAAATAGTATGATTTAATTACATTTACCGTAGTAGATTTAATATTGTCAACATGAACATAAATTAAATTAATAGTAATTGACATGATTTAAATTCAGGTTGTACTATAAAAATTGATTTAATATTAATGAAACAAAGAAATATTTAAGTATGTAAAATTACCATTAAATGTAATGTTTCATCCTAAAAAATAGTAGTTTGAAGAATTCCTCACCAAAAAAAAAAAAGAAGACAAGTTTGATGAATTAATAGATAAATTTATTGATCTAATTTAAACAAAAATTATATAGGTTTGTTTTTGAAGTACGGGTATGAAGATTTGAACTTCTAACTTCAACGAAATGAGTGTATATCAATTACCGTTGAGTTATGCTCATTTTGTCAAAACTAAATTACATTAATGGTTTCTAAATTAATTTTTCTAGTAAATATAATGTATTCTAATCAATGAATGGAAAATCAAACTTACCCATTCAAGAATACATGACACGTTTTTAAATACATGATAATTATTTTTTTGAAGGTCATGAACATGTGAGGTGAAGGAATTTGAACCTCAGACCTCTTAGCCGAGAGTATACGTTTTAACCAGTTGAGTTATGTTCAAGTTGACAGTTTGTATTTTCTAATTTAACTAATTTGTTAGCTAATTATAATACGTTTTAGGTTTTAAGATAAAGAAAATAAATGAATTTTTGAATCCACAACGTTTTATAAAATTTAACCAAATAATAGAAATTAAATTGAAATAAAGTAAGTTCAAAACCATACTTAACAAAATTGATAATGTTTGCAACAATCTGATTCATAATGATAGCAACCTGTTTTGGGATCATCTCCGAGCTATTTTCAAGGTCCAAATGAAAGAAATTTGCAGTTATGGGGAACCTCCTAGCATGAGGATCACGAACCTTTCGAATTCATCTCCAACATCTTGGACCCCGGCGCAATACATAGGAACTTAACATTGATGTTTGCGTGGAACGAAGAAGCAGGTCGTGAGGGCATCAATTGACCAATTATTCGTGATTGGGCGAGGGTCAAATGATTTGTGCGGGACGCAAATGTATTCACCAATGATTGTCGGTTCTCAATATCCTTGAAACCATGGCAATTACGGAAGGACGGAAGGACGTCACACATCGTGACTACCATCTATCGGTTTAATCAAATCCTCTAAATTTGGTTAATCTTATCAATTAGAGGAATCTTAATCTCACAAAAGTACAAAACTTTGTACTCCAAGTACAAAATATAGTGTCTTCATGGCAGTCGATTTCTTTCTTTCACATTCAGAGATGCTCCAACGTAGAAGCTGATAAACTTGCACTACGCGCGTCTTTCCTTGATCTCGCAGACTTGGAATGCAGAAGACTTTGTTGGTTTAGAGTCTTTCTTATAGCCTTAATTTTTATTTTTATTTTCCAACAATGTGTAGTACGTAGATTTGAATCTCTTACTTTAATGAAATGAGTCAATAGTTAACTATGCTCATGGACATACGGAAGAAAATTCTAACTATTTTTTTTTTTTTTAATACAAAATTCTAACTTGAGCTTTAAATTTAGTGGATTACATTATTAAAAGACTAGTTATAACTTTATCTAACTCGAATATCGTGAACCAATAAAAACCTAAAAAACACCTGCTCAATTTAAAGCTTTTTAATGAAAGAAATCTGATTGGCAGATTTGAAATCTCAAAAAAGCCAAAAACCAAAAGCAAAATGGTTTTGCAATTTGAAAGTGATGAGAAATAAAAAAGGCATCTTTTTAGGGTTAGAAGGTTCCAAAAGCAAAGAAACAAACCTAATTGCACGTGTTCACTGCCGCCACCAATCGTTAACACTCAGTTTTGGGCCTTTTCCAACTCCCCTAAACGACAACTAGAAAAATAATAAACCCAAATCTCCCATTCATCGATGTGTCGGTTTTCATTCTGCCTAAATTTCAAATTCTATTTCCCATTTTCAACAGGAAAAGCATCTTCTTCGTAACCTCCGCGCACTTCCATTGGAACTTCTTCCATCCACAGTCGTTCCAGAGGCGACGCCACTACAAATCTCGTCACCGCGTGCGCCAACTGATTTTCGAGCAATTGCACCACCGAAACGAACAGTAGCGAAGACGAAAAGTCTGACAATTGATTTCATCAATAACTCTCATCAACTCTGAGTAATTCTCCTTTGGATGATTCAAGAGCTGAACCACCTGAGAAGAATTTGTATCCACACCTTCAATCAATTCGAAGCCCATCTCGAGGGCCTCGAGACCGACCGTCTCTCACCGCCACGGCTTCCACCACATCTACTTCCAATTTAATTAAATAATTGTAGTGGGTTTGGTGAAAAAAAAACCACAGTAAAGACTAAAGAGTCGTTATTTATGCTAATGTAGTTGTTGAAATTTGAGATAATGAAAACAACAATTGAGTAGAATAGAAGACAATCCACTTCCATTAGCCTTCGAGCTTAACAAATTAAATGAACTTTTATAAGCTAACTAAATTATAACTTTTAATATTTGGTTTACTGATTGTCACAGCCATATTGGGATGAGGTTTCAAACCAAACATATGACGAATAAGATCATGTGTTACTGTTTAGGCCTTCAACCTGTCATCGGACATAATATGATATATTTTTTTTAAGGATTTAAATTTTATTTTAGTCCATAAAGCTCTCGAGATTATACTATTTTGTTCGTTAAACTTCAGTAGAATAACCATTCTTATATTTATACTATTGTATTGTATTATTTCGTGATCTAATACTCATCCACCACAATAATCACTCCAATTGACTTATATGGCTCCAATACACTCTCACATTATTAATACGTTGATACATATACTTATCCATTTGCTAAAATAAAAATAACTAGGGTGAAGATTTGAACTTTGACTTTTAGTTGAAGTTATTATGTCTTAATTAATTTCGTCAACTACCCTTACGAAAATAATCTTCTTTTAAAGTTCAAATATTAAAACGAAAACACGAGTAACCAAAATATATTAAGACTAAAATGCGATATAATTGTTATTACTATTTAACGAAGTTGTTCATCCTCAAAAAGAGTTTCAATTTCTTCCAAGCTTTTCCCCTTAGTCTCCGGTAGAAAGTGATAAAAGAAAGTCGTCGCCGCCGCCATTATTCCGGCGAGGCAAAAAAACATCCCTCCAAACGATATTTTTCTCGAAATGCTCAGAAATGTCATCGCCACCAAACCGCTTACCAAACGGTTTACCGAAACCGCCAGGCTCGAACCTTGGGCCCGCAATCTAGACGGAAATATTTCTGACGAATAAACCCACGTAATGGGCCCAAGCCCAATAGAAAAAAATGAAAGGGCCGAACAAACAGCCACAACACAAAGCCCAATGGCCCATGTTGATTTCGTCCCTGAATACTCTAGATATTTCAAGCCTAGGCCCAACCCAAATAACGAACAAGCCATACCGGTCGAGCCCAATAGCAAAAGCGGCCTCCGACCGAACCGGTCCAAGTAAAAAGCCGAAATCAAAACAAATCCCATCTTTGCGATTCCCATTATCACTGTTACACCCACAAGTTGTTTGTTATCTTCAATTCCGGCCTTTCGAAAAACCTCGGGACTGTAGTACACAACGGCGTCGTTTCCAGAAGCTTGCATGAAGAAATTGACTCCAATGGCGGCTATTAGAATTCGACGGACAGATCGAGAAGGATTTAGTAATAGTTCTTTCCAAACACCTTCATTGCGTCGTTTGCTAGAAGAAGAAACATATCTCATAATTTCTTTAAATCTGAGTTCGGCTTCTTCGTTCGAATCTGAAATTTTGATCAGGTTTTGCTTCGCTTCGACTTCTCGACCTTTGATCGCGAGCCACCGAGGCGATTCCGGCATGGCGGAGATACTGAAAGCAACAAATACGGCCGGAATTGCTGAAATTCCGAGCATCAATCGCCAATTTAGGGTTTCAGAAAGGTTGGAGAAGGCGTAATTTGAGATGTATCCGAGTAAAATTCCGACGTTGATGAAGATCTCCGGTAGAGATGTGAGGAGGCCTCGAGTGAGCGCCGGTGAAAGCTCAGCGACGTAGACTGGAGCGATCATCAGAGAGAAGCCGACGCCAACGCCAGCGACGACGCGACCGACGAGGAGTAAATGGAAAGACGATGCGAAGCTCATGAAGATCGCGCCGATGAGGAATGTGGCAGATGCTATGAGAACTGTGTATCGACGGCCGATTTTGTCGGAAGTTGTGCCGGAGGCGAAAGCCCCGATAAGAGAAGAGATGTTTAACGAACCAACTAAGAGCTCTACTTGTGATGTGGTGATTTTCATATTCTCCTTGATGTACAAAATGGCTCCACTCATCACTCCTATATCTAAAATTACAAACACAAATAAAATAATTTAATCTAGAAGTTCATATTATGTATATGATTGAATTCCTAATAATACCTTGACTATTAAATAGAAAATGAAATATATATATATATATATATCACATGTGCAGTAACATGTTCAAACTAAGTAATTGAAAGTGTTTTATAATCTCATTCTCTATTTTTTTTTTTTTTTTGGTAAACTCTAATTTTTAATTTGATTAACTTTATTGATTATTCTAAATTTATAAAAATTTTGTAATTATAATTATGCAATAACTAGTTGAGATATATATAACATGATCATAACTCAACTAACCTAAATTATATACTCTATATAAAAAAAAAATTAGTTGAAATAACTATATCACTAGTAAAATGTACAAATCTCAAAATAACCATTGCTACCATTAAATCTTAAACCACTCTTAATTATATTTTAGAATTTATAAAATTATTGTAATTTAAGCTACTCACTAATTGAGGTTTCAAATTTGATATTTTATATATATATATATATATATATATATATATATATTTTATAATAAAAACATGTTCGCTAAGCACTAATTAGAAATTTTGATTGAAATACTTAGTTGTAAATTATTTTTGATTAAATTATAAATTAAGAACCAGTGGATCCGTAAATTAAAAATATATATATTAAATAGACTAAGAATCTATTAGACATACAATTAATTTCGAATATCTATTATATTCAAAATTAATATTTAAAATAAAAAAATTAAGAATTTATTAACCCATGTTTAACTCAATGTTGAAGGCTTAAGGACTAAACTTGTAATTAAATCAATATTTTGTTTAGATTAAATAAAAAATTAACAAAAAAAAAGCCAAAATTGTGTGAACAGAACAACTAACCATAGCCGAGGAGAATGGAATTGATGGAGGCCAAAACGGCACCGGCGAGCACATATTTATTGATACGACGGCGCTCTCTTTCAGCAACACCGTTCGGCGGCGGCGGAGGATGAGAATCTCCGTCACCGTCGATCAACTTAAAATATGATCCTCCTCCTCTTCTTCCGCCGTCAACAACGGCGGCGGTTTCCACCGGAGAATCGAGAAGTGGAACGAGGAGCCGGCGGCCGTCGTCGTCTTGTAATTGCATCGCTGGAAAATGAAGAAAGAAACACGTCGAAGAAGAGTCTTTTCTTTGTGAATAAATACAAATAAACATAAATCTCTATCTCCAACTAATTTTGTCCTTTGCAAAAAATAAAACTAATTTTGTATATTTACTAAACAATAAATAAATAAATAAGCTAATTTTGTATATTGATATATATGGCTATTTATTTATTCAGTTTCAATTCTTTTTATTATTTCCGTTTTTTTAGTTTTTCCACTCGATTTAATTAATGCTTGGAATATGATTATAGAAGGTGAGGATGATATTTAAATTAGTGTATTTCTTTTTTTAAAAAAGATCATTTAATTGAGTTGGTTGGATCAATTTGATTGGTTTTAATTTGATTTTCTAATAAGTTTTTCTAATATTAGTTTTTAGAATAAATTTTGTTAGAGAATTCCATTTCAGCTAGGCACGGAGATTTAACATTCTAGCAAAATCGAGAATAACTCAATTGACATAAGGTCCCATTAAGAGATTATGGGTTCAATCCTCGCCTTAATTACAATATTATTGCAAATAAAAGATTGCAATTTAAAGAAATCAACGACTATGTTCGTGTACTACAATTTTTTTTTTCAAAAAAAAAAAAAAAAACCTTCTATCTCTAGAGTTTCAACTAATTTATTTTCACAATAATTAAGGTTTTTTTTCTTTTTCTTTTTGTTACACTAAGTTGGATGAGAGATTTGAACCTTTGACTTATTGGTCACTAATTCATGTATTTAGTCCTTCTAAACTATATTATTGTTAACATAATTAAACTCTTTTTTACTACTATTTAATTTTTTATTTTTGAAAACTAGAAGAAAAGTGTTATAGAAAAAGTAGTTTTTAAAACCATAGAAATTAATTCAAAAAATCAATATAATTTATTTAAAATTTATAATTAAAATTTATAATTAAAAATTAATTGATTATAATTAATCAATTAGTAATGAATTATAATTATTAGAAATAACCTCATATTAATTTAATCATAATGATAGTTAATTAACTAAATATATTATTAATTAATTAATTGATAGTGTTTATTATTTAGTACATGAATTGATAGTTTCAATTACTATTGTATTGCATTAATTTCTTGCATTTTATTGAGAAAAGGTATATATTTAAATAACGAAAATCACACCAAGTGTTAATTTCGAGTTTTTATTTAGTGGAACTAACAAAATTTTGAAAATATTTGTAAATATAATTTTTTTTTATCGATGATAGTTAAGGATAACATTCAATTTTTATCTTTGATAGTTATTGAATTTTGTTATATTTGTAAAATATTTTATAATTTACTATATTTATCTTTATTTTGAGAATGATTACTATTTATGGAATCAACCATTTAAATAAATTAGTTTAGTAAACTAGAAGGTTAAAAAACTAAGTATATATTTAAATTGTTTTAAAAATGTATATATTTAAAAAAAATTAAAGAAATTTTATTTATTTATTAAACTTGAATTGTTATATTCATACAATATAATTAAAATTTTAATATAATATTATTCATTATAAATTTAATTTACATATATTAATTATTTTAAATAATATAAAATATAAGAGTACATAAAAGGATAAAGAAATAGTAAATGTATTAAAAGAGAGAAAGAGACATAAAGAAAACCCACTCTTGAAGCCGAGTATTGGGCTCTAGTTCTTCTCGCAGGGAGAACACATGAGCGTTAGGGCAACCTACATGTTTGCATAAGGGATCCCTTGAGTGATCGTGTTGGGCAAAGTTCTGCTTAGTTCGGATTTGGCGAGGATGGAGAAAAAATCGATCAACAATCAGTTACAAAAGCTAAAGCTTATAGTTGAAGAAATAGAAGAAGAAATTGTGGAAGTAGAAGATAACGAGCTTGACTATTCAAATCAATGTTTGGGATCCACAACAATATATGAAACCAACTTATATTCAAAAGCTTAATTCCAAAAATTTGGAACCTTGAAGAGAAGGTGCAATTGGAAACAATCTATACTTGTGTAGTTTTAAGAACAACGAAGAGAAATTACGAATAACAGAGAAAGGTCCTTGGAGCTTTGACAAAGCGATATTACTCTTCGAAGACTTGAAGGAGAACAATAGATTATCAACATTAGAATTCATGTATGCAAGTTTATGGATTCACTTTCATGATTTACCAATGGTATGTTTTTTCCAGGAAATGGGCGACTGCTCCGGGCAACAAAATCGGAAAATTCATGAAGGTAGACCTAAACGAGAATGAGAAGTGTGTAGGGAAACGCTTAGAGTCAAGATCAAGTTGGATATCAGAAAACCTTTAAAGAGAGGAACAAAAATAAAAATTAGGTGAATGGCGAATGAGGTGTGTACTTCCATTACCTACGAGAAACTACTTAACTTCAGCCCCATGAAGAACCATTGATCTCGTAGAGGGATCAGTTCGACAACGGCAAGGACCGACCCTTCGAGGGTCGGCCTCGTGGCAACAAACCTAAGAGAAAAGAGTCGATCCCTTTATGGATTCAGCTCAAGAAGACAAAAATCGATCCCATAGGGATCGATTCGAAGCTGGAAATGTCGACCCCTACCTAAAAGAAAATTGCTTCTTGTTGGGGCGGTTATGCAATCATTATCGCATATGGGAGTTACAAACAATCATCAATTGTCCACTTTAATGACTGAAATGGTCGGGGTAACCATGTGAGAAGTATATATAAGAAAAATGAAAAGAATAAAAAAGTAAGTAATTTTTGTCCTTCTAAACGGATTCTTTCCGTATTCTAAGTTATTTCCCTCTCAAACTAACTTGAGCGTCATAGTTTCTATAGTCAATATCCTATCGGTGTAAGATCTCTCATCTCATTTATTTTGCAAGTGACTATTCGTTCATCCAAATTCCAAATCTATCGTTGATACCAAAATTCGGCATCAACATAAGTAATTAAAAATAATTTTTGTCTACTTTGATCATTATAGTTAAACCATGTCAATTTCGTTTGAATTTATCAAATAAAATAAATAATAATATTAGTTTATTTCATTTTAACTATTATTTTTCTTTTCAATTTGTAAATTTATTGTTTTCAAATAATTTTTTTTAATAAAATTTTCAAATAATTTTTTATTTTTTTTACAACAAAATGCGAACAATTAAACAATTGTTTTTGTATTAATATTATAATTAGATTTTGGATAACAAACTGGTAAAAAAAAAACAAAAAAAAACAAACAATTGTTTTTCCTATTTTTAAGTATTGGTATACAATAAATTTAGGCCCAATTGGTTTTCGGCCTTTTCTTTAATAAAATATTGGGCCCTTTTTAGGCTTAATTGGTATTTAGCCCATTTCTTAAAACGGAAAAAATGAGCAAGGATCCACCTTTTTTAAGTAGTGATTTAATCAATTTCTTTTTCTTTCTTTATTTTTAAAGAACATTATTTTATATAAATAAGTAGAGATGAAGTTTTAACCAAAATCTAAGAAGGCAACTAAAAAAGAAGAGTGAACATTATATTAGTAGATTTTCCCTATACCCACGCTTGCTGAGAGAGTTTTATTTCTCAATTAATCAAGTTTGTATTGGTTCAAAAAAACAAAATCTTAAATTAAGTTAAGCAACGACTATGTAACAATTAAAGGTAAATTGCATTTTTGGTCCGAGATTTGAATTTGGTAGCATTTGAGTCTCTAAAGTTTTAAATTCAACATTTTTTGTCCTAGGTTTATATTTGGTGGGTTTTTTTTTTCAACAATTTTTGGGTTAAATCTTTAACAGAAAGCTGACGTAACAACTTTTTTTTATTAAAAAATATTTTTAAAACTTTTAATTATTAAAATTTTAAAAAAATAATTTTTTAAAATTTTTTCCCTCTTCTTTCTCCTTCTTCCCTCTTCCTTCTCCCTCAATCTTCCGTCTTCTTCTTCCAACCATCGTCGCCGCCACCGATTGACATCTGAATGAAAAGTCGAGCTTCAATAAATTTGCGACTGCCCCCAAAGTCGAGCCCCAAGAAAGAGGGAAGAAGTAGAAAGAAGAGAGAAAAAAAAATTCTTTTGTTTTTTTTTTTTAAATAGTTGCCCAGTCATATTTTCGTTAGGTTTTAATATAAAAACTGATCGGACGACAAAAATACGCACCAAATACAAACTTCATGGACCAAAAATGTTGCTTTTAAAACCTTAGAATCCAACATGAACAACTACTTTGTGCAGTGGGTGAGCGCTCCGCCTAAGATAGTAGAGAGTGGGGGTTTGATTCTGTCCTGATAGCCTAGAGTGGGGCTGATTGATCATGCATCTGTGCAACAAACCACGCACGGGACATGAATGATTTAAAACTTGCACCTGTGCAACAAACCACGCACAGAGCATGAATTTAAATGCCTTATTACCTATCGCCCAAAATAGGCTCAATTTTTAGCCAAACCGAACATAGTTCAATTGATATAAGGTTGTGTCGTAACTAAAATATCATGGATTCAATCCTCGCATTAACTAAAATATCGTTGCAAAAAAAAAAAAAAAAAAAATTTGCCCTACAATTAAACTAAATTAACTCTATTAGAAATAATAATAATGATGATAATAATAGGTTAACCTCAATTGTATAGAGTTTGTATTTTTGAAGTAAGGGGATAGAATAGGACTTGCATAGTAATAAATAAGGGTATTTTTGTTCCCTCTTAAAAGCGTTGAAAATTGATTCTTACTTGCAAGTGTCACAGCCAAGCCCAAGATTGAGGATTCAAATTTATTGCATAACCCTAAAACTTGTCACTTTCCACCCACATTAGGCTTTGACTAATACATTATAAAACTCGAGGATCACATACAAATTTCTTTCCACGCTTACGAACGATAGTATGTAAGATGTAGTATTCGAACCTCTAATTTCTTAGTCGATGATACATATTTTATACCAATTAAAATATGTTCATGTTGGCAATTTAATCGAAATGTTAATTAGTTGTATAGTTTGTTAATATCATGTTATAATAAGTGAGATTTGAAGATAAAATAACATATAAATTACTCATTAGTAGTCATAGTGGTCATATGTTTGGTGTTCTATCCTAGAGATTGCTGATGTTATATTTTTTTTATTTATTTTTAGGGCAGGACCAAGAGTGAAACAAAAAATGATTAAGGAGAACAAAATTTTACATTCCAACTTATTTATATATATATATATATATTGTGTGTGATTTTTCAGTTCTAAAAATCTAGAGATTTTCAGTTTTTTTTTTTTTTTTTTTTTTTTTTTTTGTTTGTTGTAATTTTTAGAATTTGGGACAAACAAAGAGGAATAGAAAAGGTTAGATAAATATTTTCATAAACAAATAGATTCATTAATATTTCTTTAATTAAAAGGATAATATGAAAAAGGTGGCAACAAAAAAAACTCATTAAATAAATTAGTTCAATGCGAATAAAATTAAAGATAATATCTTTACTTTTGGTTTAAACTCTTATCATAATTAATCATCGATGGTTCAATTTCTTATCATGTGTCAAATCGACATAAAATTATGTCTTTAATTAAGAGATCATGAATTCTATTTCCACATATTTTTTTTTTTTACAATAAAATACTTTTTAGCAAGTTGAAGGAACGTTTGTAATTATCCATATAATAAAGAAAGTGAATTATTTGATTGGGGATGAATAAGAATGAATAAAATATGGTCAACTCCATAAAAAAAAAAAAAAAAGGGTCAAATCAAAATTATTTTAATTTGCATTTCAACAATTTGATTTAATATGAAATTATTATAAGACTAGATTTTAAATCAAGTAATTTTTTTTTTTCAAATCTTTATGTTGTTGAATAAAAAAAAATGTTGAAATTAGGTTAATCATCAAGCCTACAAGTTAAGAAAATGTAAAAAAATTATATCCTATTTCTTTTATTTATTTTTTCTTTCAAGTATATAACTTTTCAATCTAACCATATATTTGTTATCATTTTTTTGAGTTCATATATATTTATTTTTGAGAAATTGCATCAATCATTTTAAAGTAAAATAATTAAAGATATAACATTTTTTTTAAAGATTTACAAATAAGACAATTTTTATTAATGATTAATAATAACCTTCTATATCGATGATAGTTATTAATAGCAGTTCAAAGACTATTAGTAATAACTATTGATATCTTCTGTTTTTTATAGAATTTTGCCAATGATTATCACTAATAGTAGTCTATTAGTGATAAAATTTTATCATTGTCTATCAGTCATAACAATTTATTCGCGACTATCAGTAATTTTTTTTTGTCATATTTATAAAATATTTTATATTTTGTTATATTTGTTATTATTTTGAACATGATTGCTATTTATGCAACTTAATTTTTTTTTTGGTATCATATTTAATAAATAAGTAAAGCATATTGAAAAATAAATAGGAACTCATTTCATATACAAAGAAAACTTTTTAGAGAGAATTTCACATCCCTAGTCATGATTCTCTCCACTTGATACTCCACTCTAAGTCTAAACCAACACTATTTAAAAAAAAAAAAATATAAATAAATAAATAAAAGTTTTTTTAGAGAGAAAATGGTTAGGGACTTCCCCACTAGTCTACCTTTTTCCAAATTTCTTTTCACATTAACTTTAAAATAGACTTATGTTTACAAATTATCATAGACTTACAAGTTTGGTAAATTTAGCAATAAGATTAGAAAATTATCATTTCATTTTTTCTTCTAAAGATTGGATAGTAAAACAATTGTAAAAATCTATTTGATTGAAATAATATAGAAATGTTTTGATTTTTTTATATTAAAAACACATAATTGTCAAGTATCTTATGTAATAATTGCTCTATATTTTTTTTAACATCCATTTAATACAATATTTATTAGATATAAATTATTATTTCATTATTGGAAATGAAATGTTGATAGCTTCAAACCTAAGCTTTGGATTATAATTTATTTCCCTTTTCAAGTCTTACCAATTATGTGATCCCCTTCTTATTCTAAACAAGTATGAAAGTCTCTCTCCCCCTTTCTCTCTCATCATCATATTTGTCTACTCATTTATCCTTCTCCTCAAATTTCCTCTTATATTTTAATCTTTATTCAAAATTATAGTCAAACTCTATTGGATCTTTACATAGGGCATAATTCAATGTTTAGTAGTACAAAAGTATTTTTTTTTTTATACGGAGTCTTCGGGCCAGTTTATGCGCACTTTGACTAAACTCACAAATATACCGTTTGACTCTGACAAAACACAATATATAATGACAAATCCTTGTTTTCCCTCTTGATAATCTTTGTATTGTCCCTTGATTTCTCATTAGAATAGGATGTATTTATACAACATACTCTAATCCTAATTTTTCAAAATACATATAAATTCTAACTAGATACTAACTGAATACTAATTACTATTTCTTAAAATAGATAAATCTCTAATACCCTTCCCCAAGTTGGAGCATGAAGGATCACAAATGCCCAATTTGAAAATAATGTGAGGATAAGTTAAAATGTGATGGTAAAAAAAAATTGCAGCCTCCGAACGTGGGTCGGTGTTGCAAACTTCATGTTGTCGATGCTCCACATTGCATCTTTAAATTTTCTGAGAGCCTCCAAACGGGGGTTGGTGTTACAATCTTCAGGTCGATGCCAACCTAACATCTTTAAATTTATGCGGGACATCGCGTCATCACTTTGACCACGTAATATAACAAAAATCTGCGAAAAAACTCGTAAGAAATTAATTCTTAGGTAGGTGACCATCAAAGATTGAACTCACTCTGCCTAGGAGAACTTTAATAGAACTAATACAAAAGCATACTTAAGAGCATAATGATTTTTTAAGTAAAAGTTAGAGGTTCGGATATTCTCACTTTCACATCTTGTTGAACTAAAAAAGATAACACTAGTGGTATAGTTTTTATTTGTGTATTTATTTTTATATCGAATTCTTATTTTCATCCTACTCATGAGATTATGATGAAATTTATATTTGACTTTTAATTTTTGTTAATATTATCATAATGTTTGTTACTTTACTAATTTAAATGTTCACTTTTTGTATGAGTAAAAAAGAATGACACATGATTAAAAACAAACTTGGTAGTAAATATATTTATATTATCAAAATATGAAGGGAAAAAAAAGTTGTCCACATCTTATTGTTTTGATTTGGCATTTGACTAGCTTTGGCATACAGCTGGATTATTGCCTTTTACTTTGAGTAACAGCCACTGCTCAATCTATTCAAATGACTAAAAAATTTATGAAAAAATTGTATTATATAAAGTGGGTCACCTAATCTTTGACTTAATCATCTATAAGCACATTTCTAATTAATAAAATAAATTTATACCTCCTCTTTCTAGTTGTTTTTTTTTTTATATCACTCTATCTAAAACCTATTGCATGTGTGACCATCTTAACATGATAATATAAGATAGAATATGACGGAATGAAAAAGTGCGTAAGACAGACCTACCTATCAGTTTTAAGTGGCAAGATCATTGAAAGAAAATAAGCTCAAGAGAACAACCTGTTTTCTTCTTCTTTTATATCCCATCGTACAAGTATCTACTTTGATTGCGGACTTCTTCGCCCTAATCAATAAACGCGAGATACTTCGAAAAGTTGGATCTACGGTCGGGCAACTACCAAGTGTGTATCGCGGAAGGAGACGAGCCAAAGACGACCTGTGTGACAAGCAAGCAACCTTACTAATAAAGGAGCATTTGATTTGGTTATGTCTTTTGGACTCACCAATGTCATCTTAGTTTCTACTTCAATCTTTGATTCAAGGAATTTGTGGTCGTGTCAAAGAATTTATATATCGTAAAAGTTGTGAGAAAAATCTAAGATAAATGTTGAAAATTTACTATAGATAACTAAAATTTCTATAATTATTAGCAATGTTTAGTGATTTTTCTATATTAGCTTAAACCTAGTTTAATTAGTTGAGGCACTTGTAAACTCTCTTTCAAAAGTTTTTTAATTCTTTGGTTTGAACTAAAAAAATGTTTGAAAAAATGTTTGATTATTGAATATCCCATGTTACTTTTCTTTTGCATAATGATTTTTTTCAAAAGAAATCGTAACTATTTGTTTATTAATTAAAAAAAAATACCCAAATAATTGGAATTATTGAATTATTGAACTAGAAAGAATATATTAATGGCTTAGAAAGCAAGCCCTATTTTACAACCGAAAGAAGATAGATAAAATTATATGATGGATTCAAAGCATAATCTTTTTTGTTTCTTTATCAAATCAATCACTTAGTTCACTTTACCTCACAATGGTTTATATTTGCATTCATTTCAAATATTTAGGTCCCTTTGATATAAAGATATTTAGGTCCCTTTGATATAAAGATTTATTCCTCGTTTGATAATGCATTCAATTTATGTTTTTGATTTTTAAATTTTAAAAAATATTTTTATATTAAAAAAAAAATTAAGTATTTTTTTTTTCTTAACTTTACTTAAATTGTCAACAATTGAGATATAATTATTGAAATTATTTTCAAATGTTTCTTTATTTATTAAAATTGGAATCAAATTGTCGTTAATATTTTATGCAATGAAAATTATCATTAATATCAATATATTCTTTAAAATATATATATATATATATTATTAATATTTTTTTAGTATACAAATATTATTTTATAATTTTATTTAAATAAAATTTTCTAATATATTATATTTTAATATTATTGTGATGTACATATCTGATGGAGCGCTCATGGCACGCAGCGGAAGCGATTTGGATCATGGACACTCTAATTTCATCAATTTAAACAAATTGGAAACATGCAAAAGCGATGAAAAAGAGAAGTTAGAACACATACCCTTGTCGTTCGTAATTCTCCAAAATCACCGCCAGAAGCTCCTCACGAGCTCACCGAGCCTTCTCACGAAACGTTCGTGGACCACCCACGGTAGTCCCGCTATCCTCAGGCCGAGAAACGGAGTGGTGGGACTCCTTTAAATCAAGAAAAGAGGGAAGAAGCTTCACTGAAGAAAAACCATTTTTCAACCGAAGCTGAGAGAGGAAAAAGGAAGCAGAAGAAGAGTTCACCGAATTTGAATTCACAATTCAAATTAAAACATGAACCCCAAAATGCACTATGCATTTTTTAATTTCTTTTTCCTTTTTTTTTTTTTAATTAGCTGATGACACATAAATATATACTCTGTATATATTTACATGTGTCTTACATTGCATGTAAGACACATGTAAATATATATATATATATATATATATATATTTATAAATTATTATTATTAAAAATAATAATAATTATTTTATTAATTAAACTTTTTAATTAATAAAATATATATATATATATATATATTTTAATTAATATTATTTAATTCAATATCAAATATTAATTAAATAATATAATTAAACCCGATTTTCCGAAAACCGACAATTTGCACATGAATCCTATTCATGTTTTCAGACCAATCTCATATTTAAATCATATTTAAATATGTCCATATTTAAATCATATTTAAATATGTCTATCCTTCTTCCACAAACCCGAATTTGAACGATTCAAATTCTTTTCTTTTCTTTTATATTGTTTCACGGCTTTATCCGAGCTAGCCAGGAGAACCGTAAGGACCTACAGATCATGAGCTCCAACGATACGAGATTATCCGGTCAAAACTCTTTCAACCGAACTAACCAACATTCGTTAACCCCCGGAGACTCCACTAAAGTCCAAGGGCTGCACTCTCCTCACTGTAGATATATTGTGTCCTGTTGATATAACTATCATCAGTAAGTCGATCCTTCACAGGTCGTTCATAATCACAACGGGTCATTTAAACCGTTTAACCCTTGTATTATATCTTGTTCCTTAAGTACCACTGACACCTCTAATGAACAATTGATTTGTGGTCCAACCATCAAATCAGATTCCTCCCTGATCAGGAGAGGATGGGCCCATTGTTCAAGACCTGGAGTCAGCACTTAAGGGAACAACCTCTCTACTAACCCTGAAAGCGGGTAGGAGTGAACTCCAATCTTGCTACAACTATGTCCCCAGCCACTTATTCAATCTTATCCCCAAGATGGTAGGTATATTGAGTCGGCGATCTGGCCACTCTCACCCGTACAAATCAAAGGATAAGGTTGAATAAACAGGAGTTCATAGTAAGCTCAGGATTGAGATCGAGTTACCTAAGTCATCAAATGAAAAAATCGGTCTTTACAGTAAACGGTGTTATAAAGAAAGAGCGATTTTAATTCTTGGTTCGGTCTTGTGCAAACTCATTGCACAGGACGCCCTCACTCACATGTCTCTACATGAAACGATTCGAATCACATCGTTTTGTACTATACAAAGTGAGCCGCGTCCAATAGTGTCCCCAGGATAAGGTACCCAGCCTTATCCCTATACTATAGACCATTTTGGCTGTCTACTTGAACTTGATTCACAATCATGTCACACATGAAGTTCAAGTACTCACACTACAGCCATGGGTGTTAGTTATTGGTATAGGTTAATACAAACACAATTCACTAAAATTCAATAACAACTTTATTGAAATATAATATTTACATTCAAACAGTTTACAAACTACGAGTTTTAGGACATAAAACCCAACAAACTCCCACTTGGACTAAAACGTCAGTGGAGTACATGCTGGTCGAGAGAACTAGAATATCAAATATCTAAAGTTTCTCCCACTGTCCTACTGAGCAGCTCGCAGCCCTAAACTTTTTAGGTGTCTCTCAAACACTTTAGCCGTGAGAGACTTAGTAAACGGATCAGCAATGTTGTGCTCTGAGGCTACCTGTGTGACGATCACATCTCCTCGTTGCACTATCTCCCTGATGAGATGATATTTCCGCTCAATATGCTTTCCACGCTTATGGCTTCTAGGTTCTTTAGAATTTGCCACTGCACCGCTGTTATCACAATAAAGGGTGATTGGCAAGTTCATATTTGGAACAACTTCCAAATCTGTCAAGAACTTCCTAAGCCATACAGCTTCCTTCGCTGCTTCGCAAGCTGCGACATACTCAGCTTCCATGGTGGAGTCAGCAATACAACCTTGCTTTATACTCCTCCATACTATTGCTCCTCCGTTAAGAGTGAACACTGATCCTGATGTAGATTTCCTAGAATCAATATCAGTCTGAAAATCAGAGTCAGTGTATCCTGCAAGGATCAAATCCTTCGCGCCATACACAAGCACATAGTCTCTCGTTCTCCTAAGATACTTGAGGACATGTTTAACGGTTGTCCAGTGATCATATCCTGGATTGGACTGGAACCTACTGACAATTCCTACTGCATAGCAGATGTCGGGTCGTGTACACAACATAGCGTACATGAGACTACCAACTGCAGATGCATAGGGAATTCGTCTCATATCCTCAACCTCTTGAGGTGTCTTAGGAGACTGTTCCTTAGACAAGTGAATTCCATGCCTAAAAGGCAGCGAACCTTTCTTGGAATTCTGCATCGAATATCTTGACAACACCTTGTCAATATAAGATGCTTGAGACAGCGCTAGCACTTTGTTCTTACGATTCCTTATGATCTGAATCCCTAGAACAAACTGAGCCTCTCCCAAATCTTTCATTTGGAATTGGGTCGCTAGCCAATTCTTAACGTCAGTTAGGAACCCTACATCATTCCCAATGAGTAGTATATCGTCTACGTACAAGACTAAGAAAGCTACAACAGTATTGACTACTTTCTTGTAAACACAAGGTTCGTCAATATTTTGTTCAAAGCCATAAGATTTGATCGCCGTATCAAACCTTATATTCCAGGATCTAGATGCTTGCTTCAACCCATAAATGGATCGATTAAGCTTGCAAACCTTTTGCTCTTGACCCTGAAGTATGAATCCCTCTGGTTGAGCCATATAGATACTCTCCTCAAGATTACCATTCAGAAAGGCAGTCTTGACATCCATTTGCCAGATTTCATAATCATAAAATGTAGCAATGGATAAGAGTATTCTAATCGACTTTAACATGGCAACAGGAGAAAAGGTTTCTTCATAGTCCACCCCTTCTCTTTGGGAATAACATTTTGCCACAAGTCGAGCCTTAAAGGTTTGCACCTTACCGGCTTGGTCTCGTTTTCTCTTGTAGATCCACTTGCAACCGATAGGTCTTTCACTATCTGGTTGGTCTACAAGATCCCAGACCGAATTGAAGTACATAGACTCCATTTCGAGATCCATGGCTTTAAGCCACTGGTCCTTGTCTATGTCATTCATTGCCTGTTTAAAGGTCAATGGATCCTCAACGCCATCATCAGGTATGACGACTTGAGTTTCAGACAAGCCAATGTAGCGGTCAGGGTGTCTTACATCCCTCCGACTGCGTCGAGGCTTTCTCAACTCTTGAGAAGGACCAGCCAGATCAACAACCTTTGTTGATCTGTCTGTAGCTTTCCTGGAAAATTCGGACAAAACAATTTTGCTCGACGGTTGATGATCTCTCATGTGGTCTTCCTCTAAGAACGTGGCATTAGTCGATACTAGTACCTTGTTCTCATGAGGATCGTAAAATAGACCACCTTTCGTTTCCTTGGGGTAACCTACAAATAGGCACAATTTTGAACGATGTTCCAACTTCTTTGGATTGGGTACTAGCACATGTGTCGGACACCCCCAAATCCTGAAGTGACGTAAACTACCTTTACGCCCTCTCCATAACTCATAAGGTGTTTCAGAAACACTCTTAGAGGGAACCATGTTCAAAATATATACTGCAGTCTCTACTGCATATCCCCAAAACGAACTAGGCAAATGAGCATAACTCATCATAGATCGAACCATGTCTAACAGGGTTCTATTTCTCCTCTCGGACACACCATTCTGCTGTGGTGTTCCTGGCGCTGAGAGTTGAGATACTATTCCATGTTCTATCATATAGTCCTGGAATCTTAAATCCATATACTCTCCACCTCGATCTGATCGGAGTGTTTTTATCGATTTACCTAATGTGTTCTCAACCTCTACCTTATACTCTTTGAACTTTTCAAGAGCTTCGGACTTATGATGCATTAGATAAAGATAACCGTACCTAGAATAATCATCAATGAAACTGATGAAATATTCATACCCTCCTCGTGCTTTGACATTCAAAGGACCGCAGAGATCCGAATGCACGATTTCTAGAGGTTCTTTGGACCTATGACCTTTTTCAGAAAAAGATCGTTTGGTCATTTTGCCCTCAAGACAAGACTCACATGGCGGTAAAGAGTTGTCCTCTAAACGATTTAGGAGACCACTCTTAACCAATCTCCCAATCCTATTGAGATTAATGTGACCTAGTCTTAAGTGCCAAAGATAAGTACTTGGAGAAAGTTTCTGCCTTTTAGTTTGAGTCTCAGCTGTTTTAAACATTTCAGTGTTCAAAATAGCTTTGGCTTCGGTTGGTCTTAACACATACAAGTTGTTTTCAAGTTTCGCAGAACAAATACGTACACCTCTTTTGCTAATGAACGCTTCATTATAAACAAAAGATACTTTATACAACTATTCTAACAAACAAGATATAGATACAAGATTCCTCTGGAAGGTAGGAACCAGGAGTACATTTTCTAGTAAAATGAAACTATCTCTATACAACAACTTTACAGCTCCCACTGCTTCAGCTGAGACAACCTCTCCAGTTCCAACTCTGAGAGTTATCTCACCGCGAGAAAGTGGCTGCCAAGAACTAGTTTCCTGAAAAGAAGAACAAACATGGTTAGTAGCTCCTGAATCAAGTATCCAGGTATGACAATCATGTTCTACTAAACATGTTTCAACAACAAGTAAATCATATTTACCTTGTCTTTCTTTCTCAGCCTTTTTCTCTGCAAGATACTTTGGGCAATTGCGTTTCCAGTGCCCATCTACACCACAATGGAAACATTTTCCTTTGTCTGTAGATTTACTCTTGCTCTTAGCAGTAGCAGGTGCTTTTCCCTTCCTTTTATCTTTCTTCTTCTTTTGAATACTCTTATTCTTAATAGAAGAAAGTTCAGACCTACTCCCTGAAGACGACCCCTTTTGGAATTTCCTAGAAGTGACAACATTTGCCTCCTTCTCTTTTCCTTTAGAAGTCTGTAGGGACTGATAGGTCTGTAGCTCGCTGAGGAGAGAAGTCAAATTATACTTTATCTTGTTCATTACCAAATTGGTTCTGAACTGAAGGAAACTCTTCGGAAGAGATTCCAAGATAAAGCTTACTTGACTTGACTCATTTATAATAGCTCCATTTACTTCCGCCACATTGAAGTGGACCATCATGTTAAGGACATGCTCCCTAACAGAGGTTCCCTCCTTCATGCGAGAGTTGTAAACGAATTTGAGGGCTTCATGACAGACCGATGAGGACGGAAGTCCAATCATCTCCTGTAATGAAGACATGATTTCTTTAGCAGAAACCATATCCTCGTGCTTCTTAGCTAACACATCAGATATGTTGGCTAAGATATAGACTCGGGCTTTAACATTAGCCCTTGTCCATCTATCATATGCTTCTCGAACAGTTCGAGTCGCATCCGAGCTAGGAGGGGGAGGACAATCCTCTGATAAGACGAACCTGAGATCATCTAGAACGAGAATCGTATTCAAGTTCGATTTCCAGGTCGCGTAGTTATCGCCGGTTAACTTATCGGAAGCTAGTAAGTGAATAAAAGAGCTAGACATGCTGAAAAGAGAATGAATAAATATTAGTGAAAAGGTTTTAACCTAATTTACACACCAATCAAGAATTTAGCAAAGAATAATAATGTACCCAAAACTCATTATTAAACTGCAACGATACTTCAGTGGGTCAGAATGGTCGCTACCGAGGGGCAGTCAAGCATTCCTTCACTGAATCAAGACATTCTTGACTAAATGCTAATACCAGAATATCTCATATTCCTATAGCATCTTAGTTATCGCTGTTTGGTCAAGATTTACTAACTCCTTAGCAAATCTCGTAAGTGTGACCCTCCATTTTTAGAATTCATAGGGCGGCCCCAACGATGCAACCGAATGGAAATGTCAAAGTTGGGAATGGCTCTATGTTTCTTTATCCATAAATGGTGATTGAGATGCTCCGATTCCTATGAAACGGCCCTCCGAATGGATCGGTACCACTTGTGGGCACCTAGCAGGCAGAACATAGGAATCTCACGGTTCAATCCAATGGAGGAGACCGCAGGATGTATTGACATACTTCCTTCTCCCACTTACTATAAATACTTTCTCTATTCACCTTGCTCTTGAATTATGCAAATACCATCCGAATGGGGATGCCCTATTGACATCACGAGGCCGAGCATAATTCTCACGGTGTGAACTTGACAGAGAACGTAGGAGGAGAGGGACATATCATATATACCTTCTCAACACCTCTACTAAGTATTTTAAGACGGAATGGGTAAATTACTCAGGCATTATCCGGCTAAGACAATAAGACCTAAGTCTAGGTAAAACAAACTTTTACCTATGATGTCTAGGTGATAAACACTTTATTACCTCACACCACTCACGCATGCTCATAAAGCCGGGTTAACTTTACTCAAGTACCGGATGGTCCCCAGGTAGGAGGTGTTCCGTAAACCGTCAGCTTAAATACCTCCAACCTCGAACAGGATGTCCCCGGGTGAGTTTCTTGTAACCTTAGCATTTACAAGATATCGACCTATTCATCTAATGAAACGGAACGATACATTCAACCCTAAGTGAGCATGCCTTTGTCTTTGTTATAGATTTTAAAAGTCTATGCCAATTTTACAACGCTTTGCAAAACTAAGACTTACTACAACAAACTTCTACATGCTTCTCAAACATGCATCACTAAGGCATGACAAGTTGAATATTTAATTTCATAATTAATATAACAATTATATCGATTATGCTCTTAAAGATTCAACTCCTAATTCATAAATTAATATAACACTTATATCAATTCTCATGAATTAAGCATGCATCCTATACATTATAACACTTATAACAAACAAAATGCATCTAATGTTGGATGTTTAATTTCATAATTAATATAACACTTATATCAATTATTCTATTAAGCAAACAACATTTAATTCATGAATTAATATAACTCTTATATTAATACTCATGAAAAAACATGCATCCTATACATTATAACACTTATAATATACCATGTGCATAAAACTATGGCAACATATGTTGTATATTTAATTTCATAATTAATATAACACTTATATCAATTATTCTATTAAATTAACAACAACTAATTCATGAATTAATATAACTTTTATATCAAAAATTATGAATTGCCAAATATGCATACGATATATTATAACACTTATAACATATATTCAATGCATGAAGCATGCTTCCTACGGTGGGATTTTAAATCTATATGGCATACGTTATGCACATATAAACATGAAATTTAATTAAAACATACATTCGCAATGCATAATTAATTAAACACACTAAAGTGGATCGATTTTGGCATTTAGCAAGCAATAACTAATTTATTACAAGCTTGATCAACAAGCCACGTCTTGAGCGGATTTCGAACTCTTCGCACCGCCTTTGACCAACTTGCTTCCTCCGAACGCTTCGGCCAAAAATTTCTTCGAATTTCTCCTCGTAATGCCCAGAATGAGTTTGAACTTACACCGAACATTTCGGCGAGTTTCAATCTCAAACTTCTTTCACAAAGAAACCTATATGGACTCTAATGACTCTAAAAATACAGACTCTTTAGCATGCATTAAAGCCCATACATTCTCGGGCAATTACAAATAATGAAATTCAAAAGAAACTATGCCAAAATCGATATTCACTTTAGAATCCATTCAGAAACAATTTCTAAAATAAAACCCACCATAACTTAAATTGATAGAAATTGAGTGGCCAAAAACGCTCTGATACCAATTGATGGAGCGCTCATGGCACGCAGCGGAAGCGATTTGGATCATGGACACTCTAATTTCATCAATTTAAACAAATTGGAAACATGCAAAAGCGATGAAAAAGAGAAGTTATAACACATACCCTTGTCGTTCGTAATTCTCCAAAATCACCGCCAGAAGCTCCTCACGAGCTCACCGAGCCTTCTCACGAAACGTTCGTGGACCACCCACGGTAGTCCCGCTATCCTCAGGCCGAGAAACGGAGTGGTGGGACTCCTTTAAATCAAGAAAAGAGGGAAGAAGCTTCACTGAAGAAAAACCATTTTTCAACAGAAGCTGAGAGAGGAAAAAGGAAGCAGAAGAAGAGTTCACCGAATTTGAATTCACAATTCAAATTAAAACATCAACCCCAAAATGCACTATGCATTTTTTAATTTCTTTTTCCTTTTTTTTTTTTTAATTAGCTGATGACACATAAATATATACTCTGTATATATTTACATGTGTCTTACATTGCATGTAAGACACATGTAAATATATATATATATATATATATATATATATATATATATTTATAAATTATTATTATTAAAAATAATAATTATTATTTTATTAATTAAACTTTTTAATTAATAAAAAATATATATATATATATATTTTAATTAATATTATTTAATTCAATATCAAATATTAATTAAATAATATAATTGAACCCGGTTTTCCGAAAACCGACAATTTGCACATGAATCCTATTCATGTTTTCAGACCAATCTCATATTTAAATCATATTTAAATATGTCCATATTTAAATCATATTTAAATATGTCTATCCATCTTCCACAAACCCGAATTTGAACGATTCAAATTCTTTTCTTTTCTTTTATATTGTTTCACGGCTTTATCCGAGCTAGCCAGGAGAACCGTAAGGACCTACAGATCATGAGCTCCAACGATACGAGATTATCCGGTCAAAACTCTTTCAACCGAACTAACCAACATTCGTTAACCCCCGGAGACTCCACTAAAGTCCAAGGGCTGCACTCTCCTCACTGTAGATATATTGTGTCCTGTTGATATAACTATCATCAGTAAGTCGATCCTTCACAGGTCGTTCATAATCACAACGGGTCATTTAAACCGTTTAACCCTTGTATTATATCTTGTTCCTTAAGTACCACTGACACCTCTAATGAACAATTGATTTGTGGTCCAACCATCAAATCAGATTCCTCCCTGATCAGGAGAGGATGGGCCCATTGTTCAAGACCTGGAGTCAGCACTTAAGGGAACAACCTCTCTACTAACCCTGAAAGCGGGTAGGAGTGAACTCCAATCTTGCTACAACTATCTCCCCAGCCACTTATTCAATCTTATCCCCAAGATGGTAGGTATATTGAGTCGACGATCTGGCCACTCTCACCCGTACAAATCAAAGGATAAGGTTGAATAAACAGGAGTTCATAGTAAGCTCAGGATTGAGATCGAGTTACCTAAGTCATCAAATGAAAAAATCGGTCTTTACAGTAAACGGTGTTATAAAGAAAGAGCGATTTTAATTCTTGGTTCGGTCTTGTGCAAACTCATTGCACAGGACGCCCTCACTCACATGTCTCTACATGAAACGATTCGAATCACATCGTTTTGTACTATACAAAGTGAGCCGCGTCCAATAGTGTCCCGGATAAGGTACCCAGCCTTATCCCTATACTATAGACCATTTTGGCTGTCTACTTGAACTTGATTCACAATCATGTCACACATGAAGTTCAAGTACTCACACTACAGCCATGGGTGTTAGTTATTGGTATAGGTTAATACAAACACAATTCACTAAAATTCAATAACAACTTTATTGAAATATAATATTTACATTCAAACAGTTTACAAACTACGAGTTTTAGGACATAAAACCCAACAATATCCACCCTACACAATTAACATATTTTATTTGATAAACGTCCACTAAAAATTGTCTAATATATTAAACTATCAACAAAATAAATTCTTTTTATTTTAGAAAAAATCATTTTTTACCTTAAATTTTTAATTTCATCAAATAATTGGACCTTAATTAAATTTTGATAAATGTTGCAATTTTTACATTCTAATAAATTAACATTATTTTTTTAAAAAAAAATACAAAACAAATAGTTATTATCCAACCACTTTGAACTTTTATGTTTTAAAAACCAAAAACCAAAAACAGTTATCAAATTTTTATTTTTTTAAAACAAAAAATTAAAAACAAAAACCAAAAACTAAAAACTAAATGCGTTATCAAACGGGGCCTTAATTAGTGTTTAGATTTTGGTTTTTAAAAATTAAGCTTATAAACACTACTTCCACCTATAACTTTTTTTGTTTTGTTATCTAGTTTCTACTGATGTTTTAAAAAATCAAATCAATTTTGAAAATTAAAAAAAAAAATAACTTTCAAAAAGTAACTTTTGTCTTTAAAATTTGACTAAGAATTTAAATGTTTCTCTAACAAAAGTGTAATTCATAATAAAGAAATTAGGAGAAAACAAGTCTAAATTTTAAAAACAGAAAACTAAAAACGAAATGATTATGAAATGGGAACTTAGTATTCGTTTTTGTATAACACAATTCATTATGAGTGATAGATGAGTTGAGATATTCTCAAACGTTCTAAATATCAGAGTTTTCCATTTGAAATTATTTATAAATTTGACCGGGAAAGGTTTATGTAATGTTTGTTTCACAAAATTTGAGATGCTCTTTATGTACATTTAGATTCATTGTATGGTGAAACAAGTGGGTTCGATTCTGCCAAATGACAGATTTTCAAAAAAATTATCAAACAACTACTTGGTGCAACGGGTGAGAGAGCGCATCACCTAAATAGCCCAGAGTAGGGGTTGATTGATCATGCACCTGTGCAAACAACCACGCACAGGACAGGAACGTTTAAAAAATAATTTATCAAACAATCACTTGGTGCAACGAATAACATATCTAGATAGCCTAGAGCACGAGACAGGAATTTAAATGCATTATTACCGTCCAAATTTTAAAGGGAGCGAAATCGAGCATAACTCAATTGATATAAGGTTGTTCATTGACTAAGAGATCATGGGTTCAATCCCCGCATTAATTTTCAATTCTTTTAAAGGTTGGTTCCTAATTTTCGCAATTGAATTTTAATAATTAAATGAGGTCTAAAGTATAACCATCAAAATAGTTTTACTTTGAAAAAAAAAAAAAACAAAAAAAACAAGTGGGTTTTTTATTCAAAAAAGAAAAAAAAAAATTGTGAGAAAGTGTTTTTTTATTTTATTTTTTGATAAATTGAGAAAGTGTTCTTAGAAAAAAAAAGTTATTGAGAAAAGGCATTAGTATATTAAATAGAGTAACGAGAGAAAATGCATGCATATAAATAGACGACCAAAAGAATGTATATGTAGATTGAGAAAAAATATGAAAAAGAAAAAAAAAAAAGCAATTAAAAAAGCACTTACCAATTAAAATGAGTGCTTTTGGCTTCATTTAAAAATGCTTAATTAAATACACTACCAACCATTCTCTTATGTTTTGAAAATGCTTCATTAAATACACTACCAATCATGCTCTCTTATGTTATTCAATTATTGTTGTCAAATGTTGCGATTTTAAATTCGTCGTTTAAAAACAATAATCAACCTCGAAATACTATATATATCTATATATATATATAATAAATATAGAAAGTATTTAAACTTCCGACATTTTAAGATAATACATGTCAATTATTATTACTGCGGATATGTTCATTTTGACTAAAAACAAATCTAAATAAATATATATAATGTCATAATAATAATAATATTATTACTATGGATATGTTCATTTAATTTAACTACAAATAAAATTAAATAAATATATAATATATTTTATTATAATAATAATAAAAAGAAGAAGGAAAAAATTAAATTATAAGTTTAGTTCATGCACTAATTTTAATATTGTATGTAATAGATTACTGAAGTTTAAAAAAATTTCTATTAATGTCTAATTTTTTTATTTTGAGTCTAATAAATTATTAAATTTTAATTTTATGTTTAATATGTTTTCAATCTATTCGACATTTTTAAAAATTCACAAACACAAAATTGAAAGATTAATGTCTAGACACAAAATTTATTTTGATGGAATAATAATTGACTTTCTGATATGTAATCTTTTCTTCTTCCATTATGTTGCATTTGTCTCTTTCTTTTTTTTTTTTTCTTTTTTTTTTTTCCTCGTGCATTCATGTTCTTTAGGACTTATTTGGTGGGACAAACAATATTCAATCTTTTTTTAATATAATTTGAAGGTGGTGGAATCGACCCTCATACCTATTAGTTGAGAGCACAATTTCGTGACAATATTCAATTTTATTATTATTATTAATATATATATATATATATTTTAAACAATATTCAGACCTTTTTAATACTAGAGGAGTTGAGATATTGAGTGGTAATTGTATAGTTTGGATGAATTTTATTTTCCTCCAATTGAGAGAGAGAGTCAAATTAAATATGCTAGCCGTTTATTTTTTAAATTGACCCTCTTGGCTGCGGAAAAATAAAAGAAAAATAATAATTGAAAATTTAATAAATAATTTAAAAAAAAAAAACAAAAAAATACATTGAATTAGATTTTGGTCATGAAAAATGGATGCAAAAACAAACTTGAACTTTCCATGAATTCCATCTTACCTCTTTATAAATTATAATATGATATTATTTTATTTTATTTTATTTTATTAAAGGATAAATTATTGAAAAAGTATTTGAAACTATTAAATATCAATTTTAATTTATCATAACCATAAGATTCCATTTTTTTCTAAGAAGAAACCAAATTTCTATTTTTTTTTAACAGTAATTCAAAAATATCTCTCAACTGACTTTAGCACAATTATACTTTTTACACGTGTCAGAATTAGATTTGTTTCTTTTGTTTTATTTTTGTCTTTAATATTCTTTTGTGTTCTATAAGAAGTCATGTTTACTTTAACAATTTTCTCTAATCTTTCAAAATTAAAGGAATATTCATTGAGATTAAAATTGTACTCTTTAGTTAAGGCAATTAAGATTCTTAGAAGGACATGAGATGAATGTAGTATAAGTGAGTAACGGGTGTGAATGTATATCGAAAGTGTATTATTCAATGTAACTATAATGAGTTTTATAATAAGATTTATACAAATATTTTAAAGTAAATAAAAAAGAATACGCTAAATTGAACATTGCTCAACTGACATAAAAATGTGTGTCATCCATCATGAAGTTTGAGGTTTGAATCCTCACACTCCCAAGTTGAACTAAAAGAAAATAAGGAAAGAATACAATCCTAATTTTTTTTTTTTTTTTTTTTTTTTTTTTGATATCCGTGAGTGTCCGGGCCAGCTTACGCGCACCTCGACTATTCTCACGGGACAGACCGCCTGACCCTACAACATTTGGCTGCCAAGGAAACCCGTAGGAAATTAATTCCTAGGTAGGTGGCCACCAAGGATTGAACCCATTCCCTCTTAGAGGGGAATACAATCCTAATTGACGAAGATAAATATTCATATACGATGACACCGACACCATCCTCCAAACTCAAGAAGATAGAGTATAAACCAATTGAGTTTGGTAAGTAGCTGAATAAAGCGACTATGAAACAGTGCTTTAGTGAAGATATATGTGTATGTTGGTTGTTTTGTAGTGGAGATAGATTGTAACCGTAGTAGAGATAGATTGTAACTGAAGAGTGTGTGCTCTAGAGATGATGACGAACAAAGTGAATGTCATTTTCAATGTCATTGGTGTGCTCATATATGAATTGGGGGTTCAGATTCAGGCGAGACAAAGATAGTGGCAGTAGACGGCGACGAGATCAACTGAACGAGATGATGTAAATTAACCTACAAAAATATTTAGGTATGGAATGGAGCTATGATACCATGTGAATATATATCGAAAGTGTATTATTCAGTATAATTGTAATGAGTTTTACAATAGGATTTATACAAAGAGGCTAAAGTAAAAAAGGAAAGAATACAACCATAATTGATTTTTTTTTTTTTTTTTAAATGAGAAATTGAAGAAGATGAGTTTTAGATAATTTTTGCATTGTTTTAAAAAAAAATTGTTACATTTTTTTATGGGTCACCTCGACATGATGTTAGTACCATGATGTCATCCACGAAACTCGAGGAGGACTCGAGAAATTTGGGTCTGGATAGGGTCGAGTTGCCTCCCTGAGAACTCGGACCAGCCACCGTACTCCAATCAGACCTCATGATTGGAGCCTGGATAGTCAGCTAACATCGCGCGGCGACGACCCCATCTCAAAAATTTGTCGGGGATCGAGATCCACCCCTTAAAATGATGGAGGAGGGGTACGACATTGGTGTCACCACTTCATCCACATCCAAATAAATAGGGAGCCCTATGCCCCAGAAGAGGTACGCAAAACAAATTTACTTGAACTCCACTCAGAACTCTCAAGCTGACTTAAGCATTGGAGTGTTGGGCCCAACCTCACACCGGTACAAATTTCTCTTACTATCTTTGCAGGTTGGTTCCAATCACATTGTTATGCTACCATCGGAAATGTTACCTAGGAGGGTATAAATTCTAACATCAACACATTTATTTAAGTTTCATCACCCAACATAATGAAATCCAACAAAACAAAATTATGGTGAAAATTGATCTACTTAAACTGTGAAATTTGATTTATATTTTTTTCCCCTTATTTTCTTCTAATATATATTTTTTTTTCCTTTTTGGGTAATAAAAAAGGGCATCATATAGAATAATCCTACGGTGTAGTGTGAGAGTGAGAAAGATCACATGGTTGGACAGCCTTATCAAAACTAGCCAACTAGGACATGACCAAAAGATCATATGACACACAAGCTGTGGACCCCACTCGAGACTATGATAAGTTTGGTGGGTGACTTTCCACCAAATTATTCCCACCAAAATTAGCACATCATTAGCCCTCCAAATATTAATATCGACCATGTGTTAAAAAAACAAACATATAGAATGGTAGGGGTGAAATTCGGTCGGGGTCGGGAAGAAGAGATAAAGCTAATAAGACATACATTTTAGGGCTCGGTTGATATAGGAGCGATTAGTCAAACTATTGTAGAAAAAAGCAATACATTAGACTTTACGGTAAACAAAGTTGACATTGTAGGGTTAATAAAAGTATCACTGTCTCGTCTAGGTAAGCAAAATTTAGTTGTTATATATATAGATTTAAATAGTTGGCCGGTTTGTTAGCGATATTTTTTTAAAAAAAATCAACTCATACGCGGACTATGGACTAAATCTAGCATGACACCACTAGACTAGAATTAGTTTGGTTGATTTAGTAAGGTTTTTTATTTTTAATTTCATCTCTAATCAATGGTAGAACATCCTTTATTTATTATTTTTTTATTTTTTTATTTTTAAAAAAGAACCAATTGGACTTGATGAAATATTGATATTTTAGGAATTGTTTAAAATAGAGTTGTAATAGGAGAAAGGTTAAATTATAAATTTAGTCCTTAAATTTTGAGTTTTGTGTCTAATGTCTAATTATTCGTGAATTTAAAATTATCTAATAAGTTCATGAACTTTCGATTTTGTATCTAATAAATCTCTAACTTTTAAAAATGTTTGATGAGTCTATGAACTTTCAACTTTGTGTCTAATAAATCTATGACAAATTTGTTTTTTTTAATTAAATGATCTATTAGATTTAATAGGACCATACACTTTCAATTTCGTGTTAGTAAGTTCATGAATTTTAAAAAATGTCGAATAGGTCAATGACTTATAGAGACAAAAATTTAAAAATTTGTTGCGAGCTACCTCAGCATGAGGTCACGGGCCTGACGTCACGCTACCCCTCTCGAGGACCTAGGGTCGGCCCCTAGGGAACGGTCAGAAGACCCGCAAGATCTTCCGCCGATTAGTCTGGAGATCCCTGATCACACAACAATCGACCCCCAAGAAATTAGGACGAATAATGTTCGCTGACATTCCTACCTTGGATTACGACGATACGACGATCCCTTCGAATTCTCCTGGGATCGAGGGTCGCCCCATCTCAATGATGAGGAGGTGTATGGACCGACGTCGACTGTCCCATCTTTATCTCCTATAAATACAAAATTCGATAGAGGTATGCAATTCTTAGCACTCACACTCCACATAAATTTAGAACTCTTCATCTCTAACTTAAGTATCGGAGTACAGTGGACCCAGTTCAACACCGGTGCAAGTTTTTTTCAGGTCGATATCGGACTACACAACTTGCTTGATCATCTGAAATCCGCCTTTAAAAAAGTCCACATTCTCGCAAATTCAATGACATATTAGATAGGATACTTATTACATACTTTTTAAAATTGAGGACTTCCCATACTTTCTAAAATTAAGAGGCGAAATAGAAACAAATCCAACTCTAATTTAACTTAAAAAAGAAATAAATGAGTTGACGTTATGAAATTAAAATGGATAAATTATTAAAATATGGAGAAATGGGGAATTAAAAAGAAGATAACTGAGGCGTGTGTGTAGAAATTAGAATGGAATGAAAATATCGCGGGCCAGCCGTGTAGGCCCCACCTTGCAGGCCCGTTGTCCGAGCTGGACAGCTCACCTACGACAATTCCTTCACTCCATGTGCCTCTCTCAATATTTATATATAAAATCAAATAAAGAAATAACTTTTTGTTTGCAAACCTATAATAAATAAATACTAGGTTAAATTACTATTTTAATCTTTTTATATATTTTGATTTTAATTTCATCCATATTATTTGATTGGAAAAAATATAATTTAAACCCTAACTTTAGAAAAGGGTTATAGCAATTTTAACTCTGGCTTTCAAATTCATCAAATTGAACCCTAAACTTATATAAGTGTTGCAATGTAGACTCTAAGTTATAAGTGATGTAGGACTGGTGTACATTGCAACACTTTATGTAAGTTTTGGGTTCAATTTGATGAAATTGAAAGTTCGAGATTTGCATTACAACACTCATGTAAGTTTGAGGTTTAATTTGTTGAAATGACTGTAAGCTGCTAAACTTAGAGTCTAAATTGTGTTTTTTCCTATTTGATTGAATAATTCAAAACATCTTTGTTGCTATGTAATAAAAAAAATCTTGTGCTATCCATTTTTTCAGACGTAGTTAAGAGATGATAACGGTTAGTATAAGATGTAGAAAAGAGGAACTTCAAATTGTATTAAGGTTTGAATTAGGTACCCAATATAAATATCACGAGATTAAATTAGCTCAAATCATAACATATACTCAATTAAATACAACCAACACATGTAGCTTTCACACCCCTTATATTATATGTCAGCTTAACATAACTCATATCCAAAGCTTAACATAACTCATATCCAAAGCAGGAAAATAGTTAAAAAAAAAAAAAAAAAAAAAAAAAATACAACGAATGAGTGAGCATATCACATAAATATCCTAGAGTGGGGATACGATCTTGCTTAGTGCAGATTTTTAAAATAATTTATCAAACAATCACCTGGTGCAACGGGTAACACACGTGGATAGTTCAGAGTGGGGTTGATTGATCTTGTATCTGTGCAAACAACCACGCACCTGTGCAGAAATTTACCTGCATTATTACTATTCAAATTTTGATCGAACAACCACTTAGTTTAGTGTGTGAACGCTCCGTCTAAGATAGTGAGTGCAGTGGGGGTTCGATCCTGCCTTAGGGAAGAAATTTCAAAATTTTCAAAAATTATCAAACAACCATTTGGTGCAACAGGTGAGTGAATGTATCACTTAGATAGTCAAAGTGAGAATAATCACCTAGATGGCTCAGAGTAGGAGTTCGATCATGCTTAGTGCAGACTTTTAAAATAAATTATGCATTATTACCATCCAAATTTTTCATAGCTAATTGACATAAAGTTGTGTCAGGTTAAAGGTTCAATCTCACCACCCTAACCGAACATAGCTAATTGAGATAAAGTTGTGTCTTGTTAGGGAGTTCAATCTCACCACTCTAATCGAGCATAACTAATTGGTATAAAGTTGTTTCTAAGGATTGAATCTCACCACCTTCGTGAATTAAATACATTTACAAGGAAAAAAAAATTAGATTGGTTGGTATAAATAAATGACAACTTTTTTTTATATATAAAAAAAAAAATTATAAAGGGTAGAGTAGTAATTTGAGCTAAAAATTAAATTCCTTCAAACGGCCGAAACCCGAAAAAGTGTAAGAAAAAAAAAAGGAAAATGAAAAAGAAAAAAGAACGCCTTGTTTGGCCGCGTCTGTGTCAGCTTCTTCAACATTCTCCACTTTCTCTCTCTCTCTCTAAAAACTTAGACCATTATTCTCTGTTTATTTAGAGAGAGAAAGTAAAGAGAATTTTGATTTATTATCAATCTCAATTCTCAAACCATTTTTATTTTTAATTTTCATTTTGAACCCATCATCATCCTTTTATCTCCATTTTCCTGTGATTTTTCAACTTTTTTTTGTAACAATTTTCGATTTTTTATCACTGGTTTTTTCAATGTCAACCCCTACTCCGGCGCCGACGTCTCCTCCGGCGACCAACACCACCTCTCCGCCGCCGGCAACCCCCACTGCTCCACCGCCCTCGACTCCATCCTCTCCGCCTCCGCCGGCCTCTACTCCACCACCAACAACCACTCCCTCGCCACCTCCACCTTCCGCCGCAACGCCACCCACTCCTTCTCAGCCTCCGCCGACCTCCGCCCCACCCCCGGTAACCCCATCGCCGCCGACGCCATCTACTCCCCAGCCCACCCCGCCTACTACCTCTCCCTCGCCGCCGTCTACGCCATCTACTCCCTCAACTTCTCCTCCTCCTCCCGCCGTCCGTACTCCGCCGCCTCCGACTCCTCGTACGCCGTCCACTCCGTCGAGAAGTCCTCCGCCACCGTCAACGCCGTCGTCCTCCTCCTCCTCCCCCTCGCCTAATATCTCGACCGGACTTGTCGTCGGAATTGCAATTGGCGGAGTGGTAATTGTTCTTCTGCTAAGTATATTGTGTGTTTGTTGCACAAAGAAAAGGAGAAGACGACGAGATGAAGAGGGATTTTATCCACACCCTCCGCCTGGACCAAAAGGTATAACGATCGCCGGAAATTCAACAATTTTCACAGTTCTCTAAATTTTTAGGGTTTATTTACTTCTTATTCTTCTTCCTTTGAATTGATCAGATTCTAATTTGCTACATTGTTGCTTATTGAATCCATTGAAGTTTTGCTTTCATGATTCTTGTATGCCTAATTGTATGTGTTGATTCTTGTATGCCATGGCTTTCTTCGGTAGCGTCGAGACGCTACTTCCACGGATTTTTTTCTTACTTGAATACATCTATAAGCTTTGTGACTCTCCAAATAATGGCTCGACGCTATTCTCTCGGATATTTGAGTTCAATGAACGAACTTCTTTAGTTGCTTGATTCATGTAGTGACCCAAAATGTCTGAATTTCTCCATATATCTCATTGATTCCTTTAGTTTCTTTACATTTCTTAATTCCTACCAAACAAATAGATATGTCCGTGAAAATAGCGGATAAATTATCGGAACTAACAATAAACCCGCCATTTTAGATGACCTTATTTGCTTGTGCTATTTTGTTGATGACAGTGGACTCTTATGGTGGTCAGCAGCAATGGCAGCACAATGCTCCTCTGCCGCAGGATCCTGTAATTGGGATGGTGCCTAAGCCATCTCCACCTCCGGCAGTTGCATCCCGACCCCCACATTCTCCGACTGGCGTTCGGCCTCTGCCTCCGCCGCTCTATATGAGTAGCAGTGGAGGTTCGGGCTCTATGTATTCCGGGCCTGAAACTCCGCTCCCTCCGCCGCCACCTCCTCCTATGTCCTTTGGTTTCTCAAAGAGTACTTTTACTTATGAGGAATTGGCAATGGCAACCGATGGATTTTCGGATGCGAATCTCCTTGGACAAGGCGGATTCGGATATGTGCATAGAGGAGTTCTTCCTAATGGAAAGGAAGTTGCAGTCAAGCAATTGAAAGCTGGAAGCGGGCAGGGCGAACGAGAATTTCAGGCTGAAGTCGATATTATCAGCCGAGTTCATCACAAACATCTTGTTTCCTTGGTTGGTTATTGCATAACTGGGTCTCAAAGATTGCTTGTTTATGAGTTTGTTCCAAACAACACTTTGGAGTTCCATTTACATGGTAAAGCTAAAGCCATAGTTTCAATTCTTGCTCCTCTTGTAATATGCAATCTTAGTGCATTTGGTATGAGAAGTTAGTTCTACTGAAGTTTTATGTGTCGATAGTTATGATCGTTAATCTTCTTCGTTGCAGGTAAAGGGCGACCGACCATGGATTGGCAGATGAGACTCAAACTCGCTTTAGGATCAGCAAAAGGACTAGCTTATCTTCATGAGGATTGTAAGTTATCTGATGTTGCTGTTTTACGGAAAATTTATAGAATTAACTCTATGGATATGTTGTTTAAGGAATTTGGTTTCTACTTTTTTGTTAACTAGGTCACCCGAAAATCATTCATCGCGATATCAAAGCTGCTAACATACTGTTGGATTTCAAGTTTGAAGCAATGGTATTGAAGTTTAGTTTTATTCATTGAGATGTAGTTTTCTTTTTATTGTTTTGGCTGGAAGCTGAAGTCGCATTTGTCATTCATTTTACTGCCCTGATTGGTTACGACGTCTTCCTTGACAATGCATCTTGCACGGATATCGAATGTAGATAAAACTCCATTGGAGTCATTTTAATATCTTGGGAAAACTCAGAGGATCATATTCTTCTTTTTCTGATGTTAAGGCCAATCTGATTTGTTCTTACTAGGTTGCTGATTTTGGACTTGCAAAGTTTTCATCTGATGTCAATACCCATGTATCGACTCGAGTCATGGGTACTTTCGGGTACGACCTTTCTCGACTCCTGTTATTTTCAAATGCTATTTGAGGAAGATCGCCTTTTACTGTTTGTTGTGTTTCTACAATCTCTCCTTATATGAGGATAAGTTTTAGCGCCATTGCATGGCTAATTTCCATTAAAATCCATCCGATTTCATTTTAAAGCTCGAGCGCGAGCAGTATTTCGATTTTCAATACATAGCATGTCAAATTCCTGAAGACTTGATTCTCAGCTGCATCATATTGTCTTAATCTTTGCCTATGTGTTGTCGATGAGATCTTTGGTTACGGATTTCAGTGGAATTAATCTTTAGTTTAGATTGGATGATAATATGTTGATCGAATCTTTCCTTATTTTCTTCTCAATCTTTCCCACTCTACATTCAGGTATCTTGCACCAGAGTATGCCTCAAGTGGCAAACTTAGTGACAAATCAGATGTTTTCTCCTTTGGAGTTATGCTTTTGGAGTTGATCACCGGTCGTCGACCAGTCGATACGAGTAATACTTTCATGGAAGATAGTCTCGTAGATTGGGTAAGTTCTCGCATTGTCCAGGGACTTAGCATTAACAGTGTTAGCTTTTGTGTTTTGTTCATCATAATCTTTTCTGAAGCTTCATGGTTTTCAATTTGGTTGCATTCAACATATGGATGCAAATTATAAACACCTTAAAGGATCGAATCTCTTCTTCCCATCACAGGCTAGGCCGTTGTTGAACCGAGCTTTAGAAGATGGAAACTTTGATCCTTTGGTCGATCCAAGGATGCAGAACAACTACAACCACAATGAGATGGCTCGCATGGTTGCCTGTGCCGCTGCTTGTGTGCGACATTCTGCAAGGCGCCGACCACGAATGAGCCAGGTAATTAGTTAAAATCCTCGAATAATGTGCTCAATGTGTATATATTGAACCACTGCAACTGTAAAACCGAGCAGGTAGTACGAGCGCTCGAAGGAGACGCATCACTATCAGATCTCAACGAAGGAGTCAAACCCGGGCAGAGCACAGTGTACAGTTCACATGGAAGCTCAGACTACGACACCCACCAGTACAACGAGGACTTGAGGAAGTTCAGGAAGATGGCACTGGGAAGCGCGGAGTATGGAGCGAGCAGCGAATACAGCAGACCGACAAGTGAGTACGGGCTGTATCCTTCGGGGTCGAGCAGCGAAGGGCAAACCACCAGAGAAATGGAGATGAGAACAGTGAAGAAAGAGAGTGGAGGCTTCAGTGGAGGATCTTGAAAGTTGAAACACAAAGCTTTGCCTTTCTTTTTCTGTGTAAAGATTAAAGAAACAAACTCAGGCTGTTATTTTGACTTTCATTGTTACAAAAATAGCATAATTTTCTTATTGATTTAACCCCATTTTTTTGGCTATCTTGTTTACACATTGTATTTATTATTATTATTATTATTTGCTTATAATACATGTAACATGGCAACCTCATTATTATTTTTTAAATTGTTTTTCAGATTCATTCCTTTGTCTTAGGCACATCCTCCAAACTTGGTCACAATTATTGTTGGTCACGTGAAAAGATTCAAACTTCTGACGTCTTGATTTTTCAAATAAATAATTTTCAAATAAATTATGGGAAAAAATCAGTTTATACCCATAAACTTTGAGGGTTGTATCAATTAAAACCCTAAACTAACGATCATATCAATTTAAACCCTGAACTTTCATAAGTGTATCAATTTACACCTTCTATTAGAACGTATTTGAAAAAAAATCTATTTAAACGAGTGAAAACTTATAGTTTTAACAATTAAACTCATAAACTTTCATAATTGAATCAATTGTATGAAAGTTTAGGGGTTTAATTGATCAATTACAAGTCTCCACACGTGTGAAAACTAACATTTTTCTAATGGAGGGTGTAAATTGATACACTTATGAAAGTTCAGGGTTTAAATTGATACAATTGAAAGTTTAGGGTTTTAATTGATACAACCTCAAAGTTTAGGGGTATAAATTGATTTTTTCCCATAAATTATTTAGCATAAACCTAACAAAGAGCCATATTTTTTGTTTATTTATTTAATGAATATATTTTTTTTAGTTTGTTTATTTATTTAATGAATATATTTTTTTTAGTTCAAGAGATGTGAAGGTAGGGATTAACCTTAACTTTATACAAGGCAATGAATGCTTTATTTACTGAATTATATTCGAATTGACTTGCAAATAAATTTTCGAAACAAGTATTTGAAGCCGAAGATAGTTTATATCATTAAAACTTAAGTTTTTCTTTTCTTTTTCTTTTTCTACTCTGTAATTCCCGAGGTATATTATATCTCTCGCTTTCAAAACTCGACCATTTTAATTATATATATTCTGATGAAAATGGAGATCAAATGTAGCTGTCAGCGAGAATTGAAAAAAAGAGTGCTTTGAAGCAAAGAAAGCAAAATGGCATACAAGTAACAAAAGAAAGAAGTCTCACTGAGAAATTTCCATCCATCAATTTCTCAATGACATGTTTAGATGGTGCTACAGCACTTCAAATAAAAGCACTTAGCACTTTGTTTAAAGCTAAGAGACACTCGCAGCTTCTAAAGCAGGGTGATACAAACTTTCAATTTTGTGACAAATAGATCATTGAATTTTAAAAATGTCTAACAAGTCCCTGAGACTCTGAACTTTCAATTTTATATCTTGTAGGTTTGAATTTTTTAAACAATAGGTCAATGACCTATTAGACAAAATAAAAAATTCAAGAGACTTATTAAACACAATTGAAAGTTCAAGAACCTATTCGACACTTTTAAAGTTCAGGTACCTATTGGACACGAAATTGAAAGTTCAAAAAGCTATTAGATACTTTTAAAAGTTGGGGACCAAATAGACACAAACCCGAAACCTGAAAGTATAGGGACTAAGCTTATATTTAACCAAAGTTTAATTAAAAAAGAATGTGAAGAAAAAAAAGTTAATATCAGTGGTCTTACTTCCTCTTGAGAAATACAGGGTCAAAGTTGGGAATGCACATGCAAATCAATGGGCTATATTTCATTAAAACAGGGCATGATGATTGCAGAGAGATTGCACAAAAGTGGCTTAGAATATCTTCACAGTTTATAAAGGGAACAAATCAGCTTTCCTCTGTCCAACCTGATGAATTAAAAGAAAGAAAAAAAAAGGCTACAATATTTGAGAAGATAGCTCTCAAAATCTCTCATCTGTCTTTAAAAGGATTAAAAGAAGTAAACCATTGCTTCCAAGGAGCATCATTTTGTTGCTCAAACCATGACAAAAAAGCACTGTCCAATAAGCAGAACAAGTTAACATAGAGGAGTTGGTACCTCACTGGCACATATCGGAAGTTTGCGATCTGAATGATAGGCCACACCGTACCCGACATGAGAAACGCTGGGACGACGTCCCTCTTCAAGTCTTCTTTCACTTCAGAAACATCTTTGCCATTGGCAAGTCCCATATAACTGAAGAAGACGACTAAGTCGATTGGTCCGAAGATTAGACCGTCCAATGCCAGTTTTGCCCCTACAAACTTAGCTGATTTCGGCTGTAGCTGAAGTTTTAGCCTTATAAATCTGTCCAAGCCTTCATACCTGCCAAAGGATCAGATTTCTTAACTTAGCTGATTGCGTACACCAACAATGTACAAGCTCAAAACAAGCAGTGAATTTCAATCATTCCAATGAAAAATAGTACTCTGCAACCCGAGGCAACTTTTACGCAGTTTCTTTACAGGTGTTTAGCAGATGAGTTAAGTATAACCCGACATTGACAAACTGAGTAAGTTATGTTTAACCCAGCATTAATAAGTTGAGCCTATGTTTAGTAAATGAAGTTACTTATCCCAAAATATGAGTTTGCTAAACCCAATGAATTCTATGTTTCATATCAAAAAAAAAAAAAAAATGTAACTCTTGGATATTTGATATCCTTTCATTATATCAATGAATTCTATGTTTCATATCAAAAAAAAAAAAAAAAATGAGTTTGCTAAACCCAAAGGTTATATAAAGTCAAGCTTATGAAAACCACTTTTTATGCTACATGTTAACTTTTACAATTTTTTTTTTTTTTGATATCCGTGAGTGTCTGGGCCAGCTTACGCGCACCTCGACTATTCTCACGGGACATACTACATGTTAACTTTTACAAATTATAAACCTACAAACCAAAATCATGTTATATAAACTCATCTTTAAAATTTATTTCCTTGTACAGGCCAAAAATAATTACACAACTTCAGACTATCCTACCCCAAACTTCATGGATCCAAAATTATCAAAACCATAAATAGAACATCCCTTTATGGTTCAAATACTAAGAAACGTAGATGCTATATCCATTTACAACTTCAAGTCATTGAGATAACCCCATGTATAATTGAACTCAAAAGCACTTTAATAAACAAAAGAAAAAAAGGAAACGTTTGTATCTCCAGTATTGCACTTGATACAAGAATCTAAAGTTCTTTATCACCTTCATGCTGTTAATTGTTTTAAGGTGTGAACGTTGACTCTTTTCCAGTTTTTTTCTTATATAGAGAACGATGAAGATGAAATCAGACAAACCAATTTTCATCAGAAAGCTTAGTTCAAATCTTCTAGTGAGAATCGGCACTTCACAAGATACGAGAATAAAAAATAACAGACAAAGCAGAACCATGTTGCCTTCCTGAGAATATAGGGGCATCTGTTGAAAAATATACATAATTAAACTAAACAGCTTGTGGCCTTGAAACCTGCTACTGAAAATCCATCCATATATTTCAAGATAAATAAATGTCCACAATAAAGTCAAAGATCAGAATAATAGTAGCTTATTCTTATAAATGAGGACGGCATTCTATTTTGTTTTCAACAAAAATCTTTATTCAAGCAATACCATTGGCACTTCCCATTTGGTAACAAAAATGATAGATATTGCCAAAAGTTGATAAGGTAAGGAAAACAAACCACATGTGGCCGACCGGTCCAACAAAGCCGAATCCAAACATGCTTGTGGCACCAACACGTTTCCAGTTGATTTTGAACACTTCTTCAGCATCTGTCTGCATAAAAAAATATTTTTCGGAATCAGTTCAGTTATAATATACACTTAATCTCAGTTCAAGAAATTAATTCAGAATTTCAGGTCAACAAATGAAGGAAGAGCACCACGTAGCAACAAGAAAAACTTCAAAGAAAAACCAAAGACAATTGAGATGAAATAAAAGAGTAAAAACAAAATATGAAAATAGAAGCAAAAATAGATGACAGGTTTACGATCTATTAAGTGATCTCATTGCTAAACAAACCCTAATTATAAATATAGAGCTGCAAACTGCAGTCATGTGCTAAAAAATGGACAGGAAGAACCAAACAAAGTGACTTGAAACTTCAAATATCATTACCACCATATGGTCAGAAAAGAATCATATCAGGTTCACTTACATAGATCAATGTTTGAAATTTAAGAGTAAATTTATAATCATGCCAAACATGCACTACGAATAGGTAAGCAGATTGTGAACTAACAAGGAAATTGACAATTCAGAAACTGTTATTTGATGGATCTACAAAGACTTAAGCTCACAGAGGTTCCACCATCAGCAAGAGCCAATGGGCTTCAGAGGGGGCAAGCGGGGTAGGAGAATACAATGATATGATGATATCCAATCCAAGTCTTAAGCAACACGGTCAATTCAACCACATGCTCTAGGATTTCTAAAGTAAAGAATAGTCTCCAAAAGATTGAAATAAATTTGAAACACGCTTGAAGAAGAGTGGTTTTTGGATAACTATTGAAAGTGGTACTTGTAAGTGTTTCAAGAGTATCTAAAACCACTATTGAAAATTGCCTTTATTCCAAAATTCTATGCCAAAGTCTATAATACTGGAAGAATCTACACTGTCAAAAAGAACTGAGAACAAATATCCTTCCTTCATATACATTTAGGCATAAAAATGATATAGCACAGCCCAAGTTCAATTAATCAGAAGACTTCAAAACACACTGAAGGTCACAAAACACCATTGACCTGAAGATGCAATCAAGATACAGAATCAACATACACATGCACGAGAAACCCTTTTACTTTTGGTTAATAGATTCCACAAAACAAAGATCCTCGAAACTGAAGGAAATTTCTTACCCGATAGAAGCGAATTCTCAACTAAAACTAAGCAATCGATTAAAGTTTCGACTAAAAATCAATTGCCCCAACATCTGATAGCAAAACAAGAAAACGAAAACATGGCAAGAACAAGAAAATTCCAATCAAAGACAGAAACCCACCAGCCAGCTCAAAGAAGAAATCAAGAAATCAAGAAATCAAGAAAGACAACCTCATCAAATTAGAGTAAACGCGAATACAAAAAAGAAGGGATTGATGATGATGCTCACAGAAGTTTTAAGACGGTTATTGGTGGCGGAGTGAGTGATGTATTGGGCTGCAATGTCGCCAGTGCCCCATATGAAGCCGGAGCTGATGACCTGGGTCTTCACCGGATGGAAGGTGAGACAGTTCTGATACCATTTCCAGAGCCGAAACATGGCGGAAAAGGGATTCACAGAGAGGAAAAAATCTATGGAAAAACGAAGAAGAAGAAGAAGAAGAATGAAGATGAGACTTCCATTTGCCTCCAAATTTCACTACCGCTTTGACGGCATCGAGTTTTTGGCAGTCAATTTCTTTTCCCCCTTTTCTTGTAAGCTTATAATTTAGGTTAAATTATATTTTAGTCCCTCAATTTTGAAGTTTGTTTTGTAATAAACCCTTGAAACTTATAAATTTGTCTAACAAGTCCATCAAATTTTATCTAATATATTTTGAAATTTTAAAAAGTGTCCTATTTTTTTTAATTTTTAATTTTCTATTGAATAGGTTGTTCAACTACTTGAGAGTCAATAAAAACTTTTTTTTCTTAAACAAGAGACGAGCAGTGGTATCACGATGATGAGCACGATGATGAGCTTGAGGATCAGTCTCATAGGTGAAAGAGTCTCGACGAGGTGTCGGGAGACTTGCTTGTGCGCTTCTAACGAAGATACCTAAGCGAGCTCTTGAGAGTTTGTCATTGAGGATCAGTCTCATGGGTGAAAGAGTCTCGACGAGGTGTTGGGGGACTTGCTTGTGCGCTTCTAACGAAGATAGTATATTAAATGCAAACTGAGCTTAAATATCAAGACAATATATATATATATATATATATATATATATATATATATATATATATATATATATATATATATATATATATATATATTTTTACGACATGTTTGGGTGGGGGATTGAACCTAGAATCTCATGGTCACTAGGCAATACATTATGCCGTTGAGCTATGCTCTTGTTGGCAATATCAAGACATCTTATTTCTCCCCTTAAGCTTCGAGGTGTAACTATTTAAATCTTCATCATCACATTGTCAACCTGAGCCTAGCTCAATTGGTTAAGGTGTATATCATCGATTTTGATCAAGAACTAAGAGATTGAAAGTTCAAATCTACCCATCTTGAACTAAAAAAAAAGTTAAAGTTGAAAACATATTAAACACAATATTAATTTTTTATTTTTTTATTTTAAAGTATATGAATTATTTATCCACTTTTAGTACAACAAATATAAGTAGAGTAAATGTCTTAATTCTTACTTTAAAAAAAAAAAAAAAAAACTTTAAAGTGTTTTTAGAAAATGTCATTTTTATTGTTCTACTTGTATGTTAGTTCAAATTGAATAAAAAATGGTTTTTTCTAAAAATGGAAGTTATTTTGTGTGTGTATATATATATAATATTTATAGTATTTTGTATAAGTTTTAAAATCTTGTTATTGTCCAGTTTAGACAATATTTTAAATTTATCTTATTCTTTGTTCTCACACAATGTACTTAAAATTGTTTCCTTTTTTATCTCTAGTTCAAATTCCAATTTCTTAAAATTCTATTTTTTTTTACCAATGATACTTCCAATAGAATAAGAATGTATTTTTTTTTTAATATCTTTTTCCTTATTCAAATGGTATAATTGCCTTTCAAAGCTACAATTCCAAATTTAAACATATTTTGTTCTTCTCCAATTTTATACAATATTTTAAATTTGTCTTTTTTCTTTTCTCCTCCAATATACTTAAATTTGTCACTTCTTTATTTTTTCCAATTTTCCAATTTTATATTTGAATAACAATTTTTTTTTAAAAGTATTTAATTAATGCGGGGTGAGAGAGGATTGAACTCCTTCGGTCAAGAACACAACTTTATGTTAATTTAAAGTTTGTTCGGTTTGACCAAATTTTTTTTTTACAAGTTTGAAAATTCCAATTGTAGTACATATTCCAATTATTTCCACCCAATCAAACAGACCCTGATGATATATAGCTTGTGAAAAAAGCAAATCTCAACACAAAATTAACAAGAATTGATGTTAAATGAGATTTTTATGAATCTTTCACAAGAACATGTACAACTATTTCATGAATGAATATGAATGAACTGATTTTAGTAGAAAAGTAACCAAGGATAAAGAAATCCAACCCTTCAGAAGTCCAACTGATTTTAGTATATTGAACTATCAAAATGATAGAAACTAACAAGGCAACTCGGTTCACAAATCACACTGCTATCAGAATCGACCACTGGGGCGGAACAATCTCGGCCTTGCACTTTCCCAGATGACGGTTGCAGCATGGTCGGTTCCAATCCGAAGGCGAAGAAGATATGCAAATGCTGCTACTAATAACCTAATGTCGCCATTCTTAACTTCTCTCGAGTCTACTTCTGTCTATGGCCGTAATCTCGGAATTCATTGTTGAAAGCATCTGGGGCATTGACATTCCTCCAGAGACGACGATTTCTGCAATAAAATCGCAAAAATAACGACAAAATTATGACTGATCTCCAGTGAGAATACATGCATTTCAGCTTTTTTCCCATCAATATTTCAATTTTGTAAATAAGTCAAAATCCTACAATTCAGCAATATCCCTGGATCAAGGAATTAATCACAACTCTAAGCCGGTGTACGACATCTCTAACCTATTGCCATTCTATGTCTCAAGAACTTGCTTGGACCACAAGATAACGTTGAATTATGATGTAATTGAGAATACCAACTTTAAGAAACCTTGGAAGTGACAGATCAGTTCAGTTATCAAGCATGACATTGGTAGCGTTTCTAATTGGAAATTTATGCAGCAAGTGAGAAAAAATCGAAAGAGAAGCCTCACCAATTCCTTCTCGAACTGATAAATTTGGTCTAATAACATCCTTGGTATGAACAAGGAAAATGTCGCCGATATAGAGATGGTTCGTGGGAACATAGACACAGCATAGCTCCTCCTCCCCGGAATAGCTCTGCCTCAAAAAAGACGGGGTCAGTTAATCAAGTAAATTACTTGGGTGGGAAGAGTAAGCAGATGCATTTTCTGAAGTCTGAGCACTGCTGCTCAAGAAGCTCCCAAAGTTTTTTTTTCCTTAAAAAAATTGGGGAAAAAATCAATTTATATCTTCTAAACTTTTGCAAGTTGAATCAATTTTTTTCTTTTTTTAATATCCGTGAGTGTTTGGACCAACTTACGCACACCTCGACTAATCTCACAGGACAAACCGCCTGACCCTGCAACATTTGGTTGTCAAGGAAACCCGTAGGAATAATTCCTAGGTAGGTGGTCACCAAGGATTGAACCCATTCCCTCTAGTTTGCAAGTTGAATCAATTAAAACCCCAAACTAATAATTGTTTTGATTAAACTTTCACAAGTGAATGAATATAGAGCCCTCCATTAGGATTCTGTTTTAAAACCATTAATACAGAATTCTCACTCACACGTGTGTAAGACTTATTTAGTTTCAATGCAGAGATTAACTCTATATTAGAGGAAAATGTTGGAATCAAGTGGGTAGTAGCAGCTTTCACTAAGATGAGCGATTTTTCATCTTCTCCTCTTCCTCTATATTTCTCTACTTATTTAGGAAGAATTACATAATAATTTTTCCCGTTGCTTCGGTAAGATTTTGGGAGAACACAATAATTTTATTTAAGTGGTTTTGAGTTAATTTTAAATGGAATCAAGCAAAAATAGTCATCCCAACATAAGGTCTAAATTGATTCACTTATGAAAGTTTAGGGTTTTAATTGATTCAACTTGCAAACTTTAGGGGTATGTATTGAATGTCTCCCAAAAAAACCATATCAGATTCTGTTTGCTCTCAGTTTACCTGGAGGACTACCGACGAAGTGATGAACCCAAATGCATATTCACCAATACGAGGATGTCTTATGATAGCTACTTCCTTGAAGGCCTGTGAGTTTTGGTCTGATAGTAAAAATAAAATAATTAGCCAAAAGAACTCAAGCAACCAAATAAGAGCAATGAAAAATAATTAGGACCCACCTGATGATATTGCAGAACTAATTTGCTTAGAAGCATTGTAGATATGACGAACAAATGGCATCCTCTTGATAAACCACTCCCCGAGGCCCAGGACAGATGCACCCAACCAAGATGACATAAACACACCAACCAGGAAGATGAATGAAATGGAAGTTACAAATCCAAGACCTATTGAAGATACGAAAACAAAAATCATTACAAAGACCAACTTGAATCAGAAGAAACATAGAATGCTAGTGAGGCACGTCTCAAGGAGATCAAGAATCGGTGTATTATGATTTGAAGTCCTATAGTCCGTGAGAAATGAAAGACTCAGAAAGTAATCACTTTACACGTTCCCAAATCCATTTATCTTGCTCAAAATATTATGTCAAATTGTCATGTCATAAACAAGAAGGGCAAAGGATCCCAGTCAACTCCTGAGATGTATCTGGTACAAAAATTCAGTTTAGTTCCCAACATCTAACCATGTTTTTTGAATAATTGGGGTGTTGGGAGCCCCACTAATGTATTGTCCTCATAATCCGCCCGACTCATCTCCAGGATGGCTGTGCCCACCCAAAGGTTAGCTCCAACAGACGACAAAGGTTTTAAATTAAGCTTTCTACTTAGGGGCTTGAACCTAGGACCTTGAAAGGGGTATCTCAAAAAAAACATCTCAATTTCTTACCACCAAGGCTTATCCTTAGAGTACATCCAAACATGTTATTAAAAAATGTGGAATTTTTGTAAGAGTAATAAAAAAATCATTGTCAATCAGCAAACTAAAAGTCTAATCTTTCAACCACAATATGACACGTGAACTACATAAATTATCTAATATGCGGCGTAGGAATTAGGATAAGGAAGGAAACCAGCCAGGGAAAATCCCCAAACATGGAGTGCCACCCACCACAAATTAGTGTATAATACATGTCAAATAAATAGCAGAGGAAAGCAGGAGAAGAAAAGATGAAATAATGGCTCACCAAAGATATTAATTCCAAGCTGTGCATATATTGGAGAGAAGAATCCATCCACAAAACGAATAAACCACCACGTTATATAGAATGTAATTGCTAAAGGGAATAGGATGACACTGCAGAAAGCATTTTGTTATAGAACATTGCAGCAGATTTAATGCAGAAATAAACAGTTCAAGTACAGAGCGCCCTAGGCAAGACAGGAAAGTGGATGGAACTAGGCGCGATGAGTTGGCATTACATAAAAAAACAAAAAACTAGAAAACAAAGCAGCACTTCGATAATACAAGTCTCATTTCTTATCAGAAAAGAGAGAGAAAGAAAGAAAGAAAACAAGGCAGCATTATCAATTATAAGTGCACTCATATCCGTTACCACAATCAAGGCAGGAGTTTGACATAAATTTTGGTCTAATGGATTAGTAATAGAACTAACCATCCATTCAATGTCTATAAATGTCTAAATTTAGTCATAAAACACCGCACCACTAAAAGCATTTATTATAAGCCTTGGGAAGCATTCCTTAAGAGGTAAACCCCTTCAGGGCATTAAGACTATCAAAATGCAGATGTTACTTGAACAGCCAATTGAGAGAAAGCAGAAAATTCCAACAACATGGAGAAAACCCCTTCAGGACATTACTTGAACAAATGGCTCATGTTCTCTCCACTGATCAACACATTATGTACTCTAGCATGTTATAACTTTCCGGAAACATGGAGATCCTCCCTCTTCTTCAGCCTACATACCCTATGCGTTCAATTGTTTCCAAAGGAGTATCAATACACTTGGACAACTCCTAAGACACTGTATACTATAGCTTATGACCACAAAAATGAAACACTAACGCCAGAACGTACTAAATTCAATTTCTCTAACATGAAATTGTTTAAAACATCAACCAACAGCCAAATAATATAAATATTAGTTAGGATAAAAACTAGGTAAGGTACATGAAAACTGAAAAGTTACTAAAATAAATTGTCGTCATATGATGATGCTCGTCAACAGAGACTGGGGTTGCATGCCATCATAAAGCTATTGCTATGAGTTATGACATAGAAATAAAAACAATGAAATGACATGTGCAGAAAAATGTTTCAAGGATATCTAACAGACTGCTGAAATGTATGTAATACATGGGATGCCCCTCTTCAATAGATATCAAGATGCCAAACACGATTATATAACATGGAAATCGGTTAAAGAGAAAGAAGAGCTCACCATCCAGTCATGAACTTCTTTGAGGCCCAGCTTCTAACAACCTTGGAAAATGTCTAACAGCAATATTAAATAGACCCGGTTAGGCAGATTATATGAAGGAAAAATCCATAGCCACGAGGAAAGCATAAAATCTAATATATTCAAATTGGCCTAGTGAATATTCCAATTACAAAGAACATACTGAAAGCTAATGTTGATTTGAAATATTCAATTACTGCAAGGAATTGTCAATCAATTTCTCCAACCCAAGTTCTAGGGCAAAGAGAAATACACCAGATTCTGAATTGAATTGGTCAGTAATTAGTAAGACCAATGCGAAAAAACATCCATATGCTTTACTCTGATACTAAGAGTTATAACATTATATTCTCGGCGAATCAAAGCAACAGTAACAATTGAAGCAGAGGCAGCCAGACCAGAATTATATACCTCTCTGCCAGAATGATGAGACGAGGAGGAAGACGACGAAGGTTTGGAGGATGCCTCATCAATGGCGGACTCCGAAACTGGAATAAGAAGCTCTCGATCTCTGCTGACCATGGCAATAGCAGATTTCTCATCACCCATGACCACCAGACAAGCAGAGCAAGACCCTTTTCTCAGAAACCCAAACCCTAACCCTAATCCACCTGGAGAAAGCACTACGAACAGTGACAGAATCAGAGAAGAAGAAATTCCCAGATGGGCAAGAAGTTTTCGAGATCTTCTTCTTCCACAAAATTGGTTGCTTGATTAATCTTGTAGCTTTTTGGGATTCCAAAGTTGGAATTTTGGAAGTGATGAATCTCTGTGAGGATTGAAAAGTTGGAAGTGGGAAGTGGGATTGAAGAATTGAATCAAATTGAAATGAACAGTGGAAGAAGATCATTGATGGATGGATGAATGAATTGGCATTGTTTGGAATTGGATTGGTAATTTTGCTCAGTTGTTAATGTTTGGGGACACAATTCTGCTGTCAAGAACTAGTTTCTGAGCTGTCAATAGTTTTCTCTCCTCCTTTGGAAGAGAAGGAACAAAAATAAAATATCATTTTCCTTGAAAATATCGATATTTGTTTTCTTTTTTTTTTTTTCTTGTTTCAACCGAGTTTGGAGATTCGAACATCTAACGTATTTGTTGAAATGGATGTGTCTAAACTAATTAAGGATTTTTTTTTTTTTTTTTTTTTTACAATAGATGGGATAAGAGATTCGAACTACTTTTTGATCGAAAATACAGTTAAATTAAGTTTAGATTAGCACTTGAGTTGAGTTAGACTTAAATTAACAAAATTATCGTTATTTATTAATATTGCAATTTACAATAAGATTTCATTTGGATGGTCATTAATTTAAAATTGTTTTGCTTTCTATTTCAATCTATAACTTTTAATTTCGCCTCATTGCAACATACATGTGTGATAATTTTTAATAGCATTTCTTCGAAATTAAATTTGAAAATTATTCATAAATTGAAAAGAAGAAAAAAAAAAAAAAAAAAACCACACAAATCAACCAATCTATTCAATTTGTTGATGAAAAAGTGTTAAAACTAAGTCCAAACTCATATGAAAAGTGGTAAAAAGAGATTTTGTTTTTATTTAGTATAGTATTACGAATATAATAAATTAATTGATCAAATAGTATTTAGATTACATCGCCTTGATATTTACTAAAGTGATCGTGGTAGTTAAGTCAATAAGGTTGTAGCGACATAAATACAATGTCAATTTAATAAAGACAATAAAAATAAAAAGTGAAAGGCATGAAGCTCGTGATAGATGACATGTTTCGAAAATCGTTGCAAAAGTCTTTATCTAATTGGACGGTTGAAGAGATTACCATGAAGATGTGTTGATGCGTTACGTGAGTTATTATAGTCGATGGTTATAATAATCTGTGAGTTACAATAATTGTGAATAATAAATATTATTGAAGTCAATATAGTTAGTTTATTAATTGTTAGTTATAATAGTCCATGTGATTGGGAGGTTTTGGGTAGTTATGTAAGCTAGTGACAAACCAAGAGGCAGAGTCCATTCCACACACTTAAACTTAAATAGTCAACTAGAAACATGTGAGTAAATGTGTGTCTTAATAGAGTTTACAATGGTTGATGTTGAGTATTCGATGTTTAGGGGGATTTCTTACTGGTTAAACGAATATGGGGATGGGGACGAGAAATATATCTTGTTCCCCGACAGAGAATCCTCGCCCAGATCCTCGAGGAATTTCACGAAGACGATAACAAATGACTGAGATAATTGATGCAAATTGCATGACTTAAGATTTTAAGCTACAAAACTATGAGTCAAATGTTTGGACAAAAATAATATCTAATCATAAATTTGAAAATCGACTCATAATTAAGAGCTCAAGACTAAATCACGTTTTATATAGATCAATCGAGTTGTGTTTTCAACTTATCGGAAGTTGTTTTACTTATCCACGTTAACTTTCATATGTATTTATGTCATTGAATATTTAAGTGTCATGTTTATATTGTTGGACGTCTCTTTTTTATTCTTAAAATTTACTTAAAAATCTATCATGGTTAGTGTTGATCAACTTTTACATTATGGTTAACAAAATTCTTGTACAACAGCATAAATATTTTTTATGGTTAAACTTTGTTTATGTATATGAGAATGTCTATGTCAATTTTCATGCAACTCGACTAATTTTAGGGTAAAAAATATAGATTTTTAAATTCGGGGGAATTTGACAAATTGACCCGAATATTTTTGGCCCAAATGAGATTTGACCCCATTTTTTTAAAAAAAAAGTTTCCTATTGCATCATCGAACATTATTTTATTTTATTTTTTTCCGTTTTTCTACTTTTTTTTTTTTTTTCTCTCATTTTTCTCCTCTTCTGTGTCATTTTTTCTTCTTTCTATTCTCTCACTATCGTTGTTATCACTAGTCGTTGGCAAAGAAGTCTTCCAAATCTGATTTTTTTTTTCAGATCTGAAGTAAAGGGAGAAGAGACCGAGAACAAGAAGAAGAGACAAAAAGAGAGAGAAAGCAAGATGGAGAGAGGGACGAGAGAGGAGCTCGAAATAATGGTGCTATATTTTTTTTTTTAGAATGAAAGAGAAATTGAGGCAAAAAGAGGGATGAGAGGGGGGCCAAGGAAAAAGAGATCAAAATAATAATAATAATAAACTATAGTCACAATAACTATAGTTCAACTAATATAAGTATGAATTAATGACTAAGAGGTCAAATATTTCTTCCACTTTAATTAAATACATTGAAAAAAATAAAAACAAATTATATAACCTTAATTTAAAAATGGGGTCATTTCAACCAAATATTTTGGCGGTACAATTGCCTAAATCCTATGTATCAATTATCAAAGTTATACCAAACCGAACATAACTCAATTGATATAAAGTTGTGACTTTATTTAAGAGGTCATGAGTTCAATATCCGCTTTAATTAAAATATTTTGTAAAAAAAATATATATATCAAAGTCATGCATTAAATATTAAATATTTTTTTTATAGTAAATATTTAAAGAAATATTGATAGATTTTTGGGACCAAAACAAAACTTATTTTTTTCTTTTTAAAAAATTGGAGATTTTTAACATATCTAATTCAAAATAGAAAATTGGAGTTTAAGGAGTGAAGAAGAATTTAAACCTATATTTTATTATACAATTTGATATAATATCTCAAAAAAAAAAAAAAAAAAAAAAAAATTGGGAAGATGAAGAACAAACAAACAAACAGGATCAGGCGAAGACCTCCTGAATCAATCCAACCAATATCCTCTCTTCCAGATCTTCCACAACTTCCTCTGCTTCCTTCATCGATTCTCGAATCGGCCACCACCACCTTAAACCAGAGTTTCCGTTTGTTGCTTCATTGATTTTTCTGTACCTTCTCAAAGATTCCTTGCCGTCACAGGCATTCAGCGGCGATTCCTCCGGCGAGATCCATAATCTTGAGCTCCCTGCGTTTGATGTAAGCAAAAAACCCGATTAATCTTCAAGTATTTTGCAATTTGTTAGTTAGATGAAATGAAGCTAATCAAAGTAAGTTTACGCTTGCAAAATTGATGCAGAATGTTCGTTACCATTCGCATTCACTTGGAAGAACTCATTCGCGTTGCTAGAAGGCGGCGGATTGCTCGAAATCGGAGCTTTCAGCCTAGTTTCAGGTTTGGTAACTGATATTTCATGGTCTATGTACTTCGATCTTTCTGGTGTTCTGCATGAGTGAATGAGAGAACTCTGGATTTCGCTACAGTAGTCTGTAATGTGGAAAAAAGAACTCATCAAATTCTTGATCATAACAACGAAAGCATACGTAGATAGAAGTAGAACTGAAGGAACTTTATCCCTTTTGATTTAGAATTTAAGCTCCAAATTTATGTTGTCTGAAAATGGGGATGAATATATCCATTATTTCTTCTCCTAGAGGGAACGGGGTTCAATCCTTGGTGGCCACCTAACTAGTAATTAATTTCCTACCGATTTCCTTAGCAGCCAAATGTTGTAGGGTCAGACGGTCTGTTCCTTGAGATTAGTTGAGGTGTGCTTAAATTGGCCCGAACATATAAAAATATATATATCCATTATTTCTTGTTTTACTCCTCTGCATCAATAAAGACTTTCTTCCATCTATTATTTAACTAAAACAATAAATGTTGCAAGTTGTATGAATTATTGGAATTTATTTGTGGTGACATGGGATGAAAATGTTACAATATGATGTTGTTTTTTTTGTACTTTTTCAATGTTTATGCTAGTTTTTGTTTATCCACATTCTATCAATAATCCCATTGAGTTTTCTCCATAAGAATTTCAACTTTTGACATTTATTTGTTACTGTAGTTGTAGATACTTTCGAATCATTTTGAAACCAGAAGTTTTCAAACCTAAAATGCTTTACGTTCGTATAAAATAAAATATTCTGAGATTTTAATGCAGATCTTAGTTTGAATTGCACTAGTAAGCATAGCAAACTATCAGTCTTCTGCTCTCTCTGTTCTAGTTATATTAGTTAGGAGATTTACCACATGTTTGATGTCTGGAGCTACCAGCTTTTTCCTTCATATTTAGTAAAGAGGCTGGAGAATATGTTTGATCAGGCTTCTTAACATTGCTTTTGCCTCCAAAGTTAATGGCCTGCAGAATGAAATTTTCATTAGTTTTTTTCTTTTCTTTTCAGTTTTCACATGCCAAAATTATATTCCTAATCTTGAATCAAAATTTCATAACTTGTAAGTAATCAATTTCAGCATTCATGCCTCAAAATATTCTTCCTAACAGGAAAAAGAAAATGGCATATGAAAGCATGGGGATATGAGAAAGTTATTTTTGGACTCACCTCGGATTTCTCTACTGCAACCTCATTGATGACCTTTTCTGTAATTACTTGATTCGTGCTGAATGTGCTGCACTCGGAGGCAGTGTCTGATGTAGGAGTAGAGTCCCGAAGGATGATATGTTCCCCTATGGCATTTGGTTTACGTTGAAGTTTGCTAAGGGATCCCTGCACTTGATCTTGGAATTTTGGCACAATCTTAGCTTGCGAAAGTAGATTTTGTCTAGCTACAATCTCTTTATGTGATTCAAGAACTTTCTTATCAATTGCTTCTTTCCTCTGGAGATTTTGATTGGGTGGAATTTGTGAAATCCTTCTTTTGGGCTTGAGAACATTAATACATTCTTTTGGTTTCCAATTATCTTCTTTTGGGTTCTGAGCTTCTCTTCTGTGATTTATCCTTGAGATTGCAGTCTCCTCTGCCCCTATCGACCCAAGCACCTTTTTGGAACTTAAAGCTTCTACTTTATTGTCATTCTTTTGCTGAGGATACTTCTCTTTCATTTTCAGTTTCATGCACTTTTTCTTGTTCAAAGCTTCATCTTCCTCAAATACTTGTGCTCGACGTTCCTCCAATTCAACCTGTGAAACACGCATAGGTTTTAGAAGTACAATTGGCGGGGCAGTATGGGTTAACTCTTCTCTTGAATGGCTGTAGCTGGAATAATCAAAGTAGTCATTCACTTCCTTTGCAGAATGTTTAAGAATGCCTTTGGATTGCTGGGTGTCAAGATTTGACTCTGAGGTTCTCTTCGCTATCTTGTGCGTAACAGACTTCGGCTTCTTTGTCTCAGCCATCTCCATGCTAAACTTAGGCCTCCGGTTATCTGAAATCTTCTCATCAAGAAACTGTTTGTCTAGAGCTTCATGCATTTGCTTTGATTGAAGTTCTAGACCCATTAGCTTTGCAATCAGATTCCTGCCATTACCCTTCTTTGCTGGGTTTGGAGCAGTGTTGTACACCATTGAAGATTGGCTAGAGCTTGTGGATGCAAAATCTGAAGCTGAGTTTTCCATACTACTTTCAGGAAAACTGATTCTTTCAGCCATATTTGTTGTATTTGGAAAGAGGAGTTGTCTTCCAAGGCGATCTCGGATCACCTTCTTGAGTTCCTCAGCACCATCTCCATAAGAAAAATCAGCCGAAGGCCGAGGTTTTTGAAATTCATTTCGGTTGTAGCATGTTCTCTCCACGTCCATAATTCCAGTTGTCCTTCTTTCTCTCCGTTCGTTTTTCTTCACCTGAGTTATATACCTTGAAGCTTCCTGCAATTTCCCTAGAATGAGCAAGGACTGCTGCAAATCAAGAGCTCCTTCAAACAAATCTCTTGCAATTTCTTCAGATTGTCTATCATACTTCATCCCGTTCGACCACAAATCAATTGTCCGATTTAGCTTCTGAGCTCCTCTGGACACTTCCATGAGTTGAGATGAGGATGAACAACTGAATTCATCTACGGCTTCTTTGATGGTCGTTTCCTCTCTTCGTAACTTACAGTCCGAAAATTCGTAAAAATCCTTCCTAGCTGTCCGGCTTTTGATTCGTTTCTCCATTTCTGATGGAACAACTTTCTTTTTTCTGACAGTGCTCTTATCAACTATGCCTTTCGGATCGTTACAAGTTAGAAATGATTGGTAAATTCTTGATCTTAGACTATCCTGAGGCATATCTTATTGATTGGGATCTCATAACATTGGCAGAGCAGAGTCAGATGTTAACACTACTGATATTCCACAAACCATTTCCAACAATTCCTACATAACTCTTGCATGGTTTTGGATATCATATAATAATTTCAGGCTCTGAGAAAGTTTTAACCTGTTTGGCTCTGTACAAAGGAAAAAGAATGGTCATTTTCTCATCTCCATCATTCATCCAAAACCACAGCCAAAAGGAAACAGAGATGTGGAACCAAAAAACAAAAAACCAAAAAGGAAAACGTAATTAAATGCATGGAAGGAACGAAGAAGCAATAAACAAAGACTGATCGACGTGCCAACATGAGCATGACTCAACTGAAATAAAACATGTGCTCTCAACCAAGAGGTTAGAGGCTCGAATCTCCCACCCCACATACCATTGAATTCAAAAAAATAAACAAAGACTGACCAACATTTCAAAGAAGTTTTAGAGAGATGTTACCTACAATGGAAGTTGAGAAGACACGAAACAGAGCGTCGAATCCAAAGAAGCGAATCGAAGCAGAACAAAGAAAGAAGAAGAGTGAGCTTCGGTGAATTCTTCTCTTTGTTTTCTGAGGATTCTATGGAACCAAACAAGATTCTTAGAGAAAAAAAAACTGCCATTAATGGCTGCTCTTGATTTTTTGGGTCCTAACCATTTCTAGAGTACTGTTGAAGCAAAGCCTGATATCAGTAAAAGCAAGAAAAAGCTGAAGCTTTCACAGAAGGGAAACTGTCTTTGTTTTTGGTTGGATTTATTCATTACATTACTATTTCTTACATATCTGTCTTAGAATGTTTGGGCCATTTTTAGCCAACAACTACTTTAGAAACTCAAAATAGAAAACCAATAATGTCATGGTTTGCTCTTCTCATACCAGCAATGTGGTAAGAAGAGGGAATAATTCCTCTCAAAATTAATCATTCATGTGCATATTAAATAAAGGGAATCATTAGAGTTGGTTTTCATAGGGTTTAATAGAGAGCTAGTTTTAAATCTTAATCATGGGAAAATGTTGTAATGTTTAACTATTTTTTACCACCTGAAATTAATTTTGAAAATTTGATGGGTATCTCTTTTTTAACTGAAGTAGAATGAATAGTAAAGATAATAACTGTATTAAATTCAAGTTCGATTTCATTTAAGTACTAATTATAAATTCTCAACATGAGCTTAGCAAAGTCAGATGTTCGAGCTAAACTCTAAAGCGAGCAGAGTTCAACGGTAATTGATATGTACTACATTCCTTGAGGTCAGATGTTCAAATCTTCATACCTTATTTGTTGTTAAGTAGATGTTCGATTCTCTCATCCCACGTATTGTCGAACCAAAAAAAAACTAGTTACAAATTTTTCTTTTGGTAGATATGAAGTTTTCATCTAAGATTTAATCATTTACTTCAAGGCTCCATTCTTTTGCTTTTTACTTCTCTCTATTTTTTTTCATTTAGAAAGTTGAAGATTAAGGGACTAGTTAGGATGATGAGTGAGTTATTATGATTGATTGTATGAATTTGACTTGATGAGTGAGTTATTATGATTGATGGTATGAATTTGACTTTATTTATTTTTATTTTTGGTTGTGGAATGATATACCACACACAATAATTACTTTTTAATAATAATTTAGTATATATAATTAATTAAATGATCTCCATGTTTAAATGCATTCACATGATTCTTGCAAGCTAAGGCAACAGTGGAAGTTGTGTTTTTTTTATATTACTTTTGCTGCCTCTCATAAATGCATTAAAATTTTCACCGCTTCTTCTTTTGCACTTTGGATGACATTCAATTTCAAGTCAGATTTTTCAAACTCCAAATTTCCATTACAATTATCATTAAGCTTCCATGTAAGAATGAATTTAATGATTATATTTAAAATTAATCTCAACATACCTTAGAGGATAAAACTAATTATCATCTCAAAAGTCAATAGTTAGATGTTTTATTCATATAATTGTTGAACTAAAAAGAAAATGATTATATTTAAAATTTTCAAATTAGCTATAAATAGTTGGATGCTTTATTCATATAATTGTTGAACTAAAAAGAAAATGATTATGTTTAAAATTTCCAAATTAGCTATATTTATATATGAAAATGAAGTCGGAGATCTCGTGTTTAAATTGTTACTCTTATTTTTTAAAAAATTATAGAGTTCATATTCGATTTAGTTGTCCAAAGTTAGTTGTTGTAGAAGTTAGCATGTCCAAGTCTTAATAAAGGCTCCTATATAATTTTTAAATTTTAAAAGATCATGTTTTTTTTCTTTCTCCACAGTTAATATATAACAACAAACACAAAGGGGGACCTCACAGCCCGAGCTCAAGGTACCAAGACACACAAAGGGGACCTCACAGCCCGAGCTCAAAGTACCAAGACACTCAAACTAGAGCTAACATAGCAACAAAGCCAATCAGTCAATCTAAAACAGAAACTCGAAACAACCCAAGATGCTTCGACTAAAAGACATTGATTTTGAGTGAAAAAAAATAGATAAGAGAAAAAGTTGTTTGGATATTCATTTTTTCCTCTACCCATTTTTTTTTTCAAGGGTATTTTAATTAATGTGAGGATTGAACTCATGTTCTCTTAGTTGAGGACACAACCTTATATCAATTGAGTTATGCTCGATTTGTTGCCAAACAAACACTTTCTACTAACCAACTAAATCACAAACACTTTGTACTAACAAACTAAATCTTTTGGTGGGAATATGATATTCTAGGAACAACAATTTGGCCCGAAAAAACTTATTATTTTAGAGCATACTCTTGGAAATAATTATTGGAAAATAAAATGATATGCAAATATATGTTAATAGGTTTGTCAAACAATTTTCATTTATCAAACAACCCTAAACAATTTTCATATATGTTTGATTTGATCATGCACTAGTGCAACAATATAAGATGTTTTATTATCGCCTAATTTTTTTCATTACAAAGAAAAGGTATTTACAGAATTCTTCATCCGTTTGCAACATTTGTTGTCGAGCTATGAAGCCTCCCCCGTCTGACGGAACTACTCGTTGCTCATATGATCTTTCAGAACTTTTTCCTGTTCATTTGCTCAATCATACGAGTATCTTGCATTTTTTTCATCTTTGATTGACTCCTCCGGTAATGCTTGATTTTTTAAGGATCGATGCGTTGTCATTGTCGTCATCGATCTGCTTGATTTTTTTTTTTTTTTTTTTTTTTGACAACATGTTGGGGTGGAGAATTGAACCTAAGATCTCATGGTCTCTAGGCGATACATTATGTCGTTGAGCTATGCTCTTGTTGGCTCGATCTGCTTGATTCGAAACTTGATTTTTGTATTTAATTTAAAGTATAAAATTTGAGAGATTTTTTTTAGGGATGACAGAGGGATGTGTTTTCAGAATCAAACAAAATGAGACAAAACTTGTGATGTGAGAGATAATTCGATTTTTCATTTGAGCTTTATTCAAAAATGTTTTTTTTTGCGCCAATTTTCAACCAAATAATCGGCCTCTATACCTACTTCCCTTAAATAATATAAGGGTAACTATACCTTATGTCTATGATATTATATTGGATAAATTATCCTAATGGTCTATCGAATTTGAGTTTGGTAGCACTTGGGTCCCCAAGGTTTCAAATCCAACAATTATACCCCTCTAGTCCGTCCAATTTTCTGTTAAATCCTAACAGAATGTTGGCGTGACACATCCTTTTAATTAATTTTTTTTTAAATTATTATTATTTATATATATATATATATTTCTCTTTTTTTTCTTTCTTTAACAAGGAGAAGAAAGTGGGAGATTGAGGGAGAGGGAGAGGGAGAATAAGAGCGGATTTTTTTTTTTAACGAGGAGAAGAAAGGGGAGATGGAGGTTGGATGGAGAGAGAAGGGGGTGGAGAGGGAGAGGGAGAGGAAGATTTTTTTGTTTGTTTTTTTGAAAATGATGAGAATAAAGGGAGAGATGGAGAGGAAGAGGGAAAGAGAGACGGAGAAGAACAGGGGAAGAAGAAAATGAAGAAAAAAAAAATAGTGATGCGCCGGCTACGACAATGGAAAGAAGAAGATGGAAGATGGAAGATGGAAGATGAAGGATGAAGGATGAAGGAGTAACGAGGGAGGAGAAAGAAAAAGAAAAAGAAAATAAAAAATATACAATTTTTAAAATAATTTTAATAATTAAAAATAGGTGTCATGTCAGCCTTGATAACAGAAAATTTGACGGGCACAAAAAAACAAATCAAATCCAAACCGAGCTATAATTGTTGGATTTGAAACTTTGGGGACCTAAGTGCTACCAAACCTAAACCTGATGGATCATTAGGGTAATTTGACATATTATATTAATGTCCACATTTCATATTTTTATAAAAAATGTCCAACTACTTTAAGATTTTTCATAAAAATTAGGTTGCAATTACTTTCAAACCCTTGAACCTCTCTAACATTTTATATGGAGAATTGCAAAATTTGACCTAAAATCCAAAAGGTTTGCAAAAAATGACCTCAATTTGAAATTTTATTGTTTATGACCTCAAATTGACAGATGACACTACTGTTCATTTTGAAAAGGTTGTGAAAATTATCTTTTACCCTCAGAAGTCTCTCATTGTCTCCTCCTTTTTTCTTCTGCATTTTTTTAAGCTATGGGTAAAAGAGAATTTTCACAACCTTTTCAAAATGAACAATAGTGTTTGCTGTCAATTTGAAGTCAGAAATAATAAAATTTCAAATTGAGGCCATTTTTTGCAAACCTTTTGGATGTCAAATTTTATAATTCCTCATTTTAAATTGAATTTCCTCTAACATTTTAATAAAATAAAATAATATTTAAAACAAGCTCATTTAAGAAGAAAAAAAAATTGAAATCATAAAACTCGCATTAATAACGTCCCTCTCCACGTTAAAATCGTCTTCTCTCTCCTTATTTAAATTATTTTCTCACTCCTCGTATCCAGACCTAAACAATTTTCTCTCCGCAATATATATTTTCATATATAATATGGGTATATATAAAGAAATACAAGTCAAATCGAGCATAACTCAGCTGACATATATATGTGTTGATAACCAAGAGGTCTGTAGTTCAAATCACCCACCCCCAATGTACTCAAAATATATATATAAATATAACCGAGCATAGCTCAATTGACATAAAGTTGTGTCCCTGACTAAGAGGTCATGAATTCAATCTTCTAATTAATTAAATGAGTATATATAAAAAAAAAAAAAAAAATACATATGTTATAAAGGGCTGGTTGCACATTTAGCAAAGTTTAAAACCTTTTGCAAATCTGGGAAAAAAAAAATCTCATAGTCACGGACACAACCTTATGCCAATTGAGCTATGCTCAGTTTGGCAAAATTGAATTTTGGATTATGAAATGTACAGAAGTAATGGGAACCAGAGATGTGAGAGCACAAAATCTGGGTTAAAAAATCCCCAGAACTTCAATAATCAATATGCGCCACTAGAACTTCTATCAGTGATATACTTTTTTATCACTGGTAGACTATTATTACTGACAAAATTCTATAAAAAAAAAAAACTATTATCAGCTATAGACCATATATCAGTGATAGAAATTGCCATATCCACAATTTTTTTAAAAAAGTGCTATATTTTTAATTATTTTACTCTAAATTGACATCTGTTACAATTTTCCTGTTATATATATATATATGATGGTTATATATAGATATAAAAAAAAAATGCTAAAATTAGGAAAATGATAAAACATTTATGGAAAGAAAATTAAAAAGAGAGAAATTTGAATAATATTATGGAGAGGTCAAGACACCGTCATAACAATAATCAAAATTAATAAAAAATAGAAATGAAAATTTTTAAATGTTAGAACATGTTTGAAAATATTCACTAGGTGGCAAGAGAATCTCTCTAAATAATATATATGAGCAATAAATAATTATTCCCTTTTCAAAATAAAAAAGGAAAATTGTAGCAAGAGAAATAATTGGGCCATATTTCACCATGAGTTCCTAACTTGGGCCAGCTGCTTCCCTAACATAATTTCAGCTTCGGCCTTAAACAATTATCATTTCCAACGTATTTTCATCAATATATATATTAATAACTTTAGGGAAATTGTAGTAAATGACAATTTAAGACTTATTGTTTGCAAATATGACATGTTTTTAAATTTTTTGCAGATATAGCAATTTCTATCGCTTATGATTGATAGAAGTCTATCGCTGATCACCTCAGTTTTTTATAGATTTTTGTCAGTGATAATAGTCTATCAGTGATAATAGTCTATCACTGATAGTGTCTATCACTGATAGAAGTCTATCAGTGATATAATAAAGTCTATCAGTGATAGAAACGAATTTTTTTGCCATATTTGCAAAACATTTTAAAGTTTGTTAAATTTGCAATTAGTTTGGGCCTGATTGTTATTTGTGCAACCAGCCCATAACTTTATTTATTTTTCATTACATTCACTAATTATTGCATTATAATATCCAATAGAATTAAATAATTTATCAAGTGATTTATAATATTTTTTACTTTTTTTTTTATATAAAAAAACCTCCTTATAAATTTTAATTTTAAAAATATCATATTTATTTTTAACATTATAAAATTAAGAGTCAAACATTAGATATGGGCTTGATCTTGCTTTGACTCATAAACGTGCAAATTAGTGGAAGTCCACCTTTAGTTTTGTCGCCAATTTCAACCATTATTTTTCTACAATTATTTTTTTTATTTTCATGTTAAACATTTAATATAATTGTGTTCCTTAAAAAAAAAAAAAAACATTTAACATCATTATTATAATTAGGTATGAAGTGATATCTTAAACTCACTGTATATAATTTACTTATTTTTTTTTTATTTTATTTAAAAATATATCCTTTTAAATTTCAAAATATATTTAGTTTTAATTAATTTAATGAACAAATTATCATTATTAATAAATTCAACTTAGTATCATCAATTAGTTTATAGATAATATGGGTTCGTACTCAAATCACTTGAATTCCAAGCATTCTATTTCAAATTATTCATTTGCATTTCGATATACCAAAATTATTTTAACAAATCAAAATTGAATGACTTTTAATGTTAAGATTATTGGTGTATGTTATGGTTTTCAAAGAAGGAACCAATTTAGTTATTTCTAAAACCATACCGAAACTATAATTTTAGTTATTTTCAACCATACAAACCAAAATAAACTAAACGAAAACAATATTTGAAGTTATTAACCAAACATATGTTCACTAATGTTTACTTTAAATAACATAAAGTGCAACAAGTGAGTGAGCGCATCACTTAAATAGTCCAGAGTGAGGGTTCAATTGCTTAGTGCAGAGTTTACAATAATTTATCAAACAATCACTTGGTGCAACGAGTAACTTACCTAAATAGTCCAGAGTGAAAGTCTTGATCGTGAACCTGTACAAGAATTTAAATGCATTATTACCGTCCAAATTTTTACCAAATCTAACATAGTTCAATTGACATAAAGTTATGCCTCTAACTTGGGTTCAATTCCTCCACCTGCATTAATTAAATATCTTTGCGAGAAAAAAAAAAACATAAAGTAGGTTTTGAAAATAACTCCTAAAATCTCCTAAATATTACTTAATTTTTTATGCTCTCCCTAATTGATCCAAACAATGTACATGCAGCCTTCTTTATGACTTGTAAATTTAAATATAATTTTGTATAAAGTCAACCCCAAGCATTCCAAAGCTAGTTTTTTTTTTCTTTTTTTAATAAATAAATAAATTTATTAATTAAAGTAAAGAAATGGCTTCTCTTATTGGGAATGGGCATATCCAGCTGGGTATGTCCCTCCATTGCAGCCAAGAACAGTCTGTTTTTGGCTTTTGAAAGTCTTTCAAGATTTTATTTGTTTTCTTGGAAGTAATCATATATCAACAAAAATAAATTTTATAGCCTTTAGGAAAGATTTATAGGTTAAATTATAATTTAATCCCTCAATTTTTATGGTCGGACTCTAAAAAAGTGTCTAACAAATTCTTAAATTTAAAAAATATTAAATTGATTCTTGAAATTTCAAATTTGTGTCTAAATAGAACAAAAACACATTCAACATTTTTCTTCAAAAAAAAAAAAAAAAAAAAAAAAAATCAACATTTTTTTTAATTAACAAATATATTGGATATAAAATTGAATTATGTGTGTTGTCTAATAGATTCGTGAATTTTAAAAAAATGTTGAATATGTTGAAACATCTATTAAACACAAATTGAAAACTCCAAGACCCTATTAAACATTTTTTAAAAAGTTTATGGATCTATTTGACACAAACTTAAAAGTGTAGGAACTAAACTTATAATTTAACCTTTACCCTAAAACGTAACCCTAAACGTAACGTTGATTATGACTTTGTATTCGTATTTTAATGGATGATTTAATTTTCATTAATGAAAAATAAATTCCTTTGAAAATCAAGCATTATGCACAATCTTAGTAGAATACTATAAATTATCTTTTATATTTTTTTTAATCCATTACCCTGAAAAATCAAGACATTAGATGCAATGTTAACATGAACATAACTCAACCGACATATTGTATAGACTAATAACCAAGAAGTCACGGATTCGATCCTTACCTTCACCCCACATGTTGTCAAAAAAAAAAAAAAAAAAAAAAAAAAAAAAAAAAAAAAAAAAAAAAACATATTAGATGCAACTTTTATTTTTAGAGTATTAGGAGATTCAAACCAACCAATGAAAAAGAGAGATATTAATGTCTAACCATTCAATTGACTTCAAAAGAAAGAAATTGACTGTTTAGAAAGTTTAGAACAAAAATAGTAAAGGAAGCAAAGATATTTTTCAATACACAAAAAAAAAGTTATATTTACTTTTTTAGAAAAAAAAAAAAAAAAAAAAAAAACCAATGTCTAAATTCACTTTGAAAAAGAAATGGTAGTTGTAGTTGTATGTCTCTCCCTAGTTTGTTGGCAGCTTTGATCTCTCAACCATCAAATTAAAAGACCAAACTCAACAAAAAAAATTATTATTACATACATTTTCCCATTTTGAACCTTTCACTATTTCTTTCTTAGACATGCACCCCACAATCTATTGCACCAAATAAACACACACACCAAAAAGAGAGAGAGAAAAGAAGCACTTTTCTCTTACTGCTTCTCTCCTCTCTTCCCTTCACAAAGCCAAAACTCAAAAACCTCCAAAAACCATAGGGAATAAAAAGAAAAAAGCTAAAAAAAACTCCCATTTATTGTTTGCTTCAATTCATCACAAAAGACAAGTTGTTCTTGGAAGCAAATTTGGATTCAAAATGGTTCGAGCTCTCGTCCAACAACAGAGTATGCAACAATCAAGATCGTTCAATTTGAAAAAAACGATAGAGATTCCTGAAAGACAAGCACATAGTTTGATTTTGGAGAGTGGACAAGGTGGTTCAAGAGATTCTCCTAACCCTCAAAGAATTGGATGGGCATTGCGTGACCATAAGAGTCCGGTTTCGTGCTTCGAACCTGGTATCAGAGCAAGAAGTCTTCGATGTCAGTCTAACTCAGGTAAAATCATCTCATTCTTTTATCCAGTGTTTTTTGTTTTTCAAAGCTCGAGGTGCACTAAAACGCAAAAACAAAAAAAAAACAGACCCTTTTTACGAGGCCTACGATAGACAAATGGAAATAAATTTATGACGAATAATAAGATGATGAGAAGTTCGAGAAAATAGAACTTTTACTCTAGATGGCACGGAAATAATGAATACATTTTAAAAATATTATTCTGCTTACCTTGTTGGCAAGAAAAGTTTCTACACAGATGGAATTTAATGCTGATGATTCTTGTGAAATATATGGTTTTTTTTTTTTTTAGGTTCAGATTTGGAATTGATGAAGGCAAAGTTTGCTAAATTGCTTTTGGGTGAGGATATGTCAGGAGGTGGAAAGGGTGTTTCTTCTGCTCTGGCTTTGTCCAATTCCATAACAAATCTAGCAGGTTTTTTTTTTTTTTTGCTCGGATTTATATTTTTTAGTTAAACAACACGTGGAGGTAGAGATTAGAACCTCTCGTCTTTTGATTATGATATATGTCTTAACCAGTTGAGCTAAAATCTGATTTATATAGATATGAAAAAACATTGCAGCGTCTACTTTTGGAGAGCACAAGCTAGAGTCGTTGCCTCCGGGGAAGAGGACGAGATGGAGAAGAGAAATAGAATGGTTTTTATCCGTAACCGACCAAATTGTCGAGTTTGTTCCTTCAAAACAGACGTCGAAGGATGGAATAGACATGGAGGTTCTCTTTCTCTCCCTAAACCTTTTTTTTAAGTTCAATATGTGGTGATGTGGATTTGAACCTCTGACCTGTTAGTCGAGAGTATATCCCTTAACCGGTTTGACTATGCTTAGGTTGACTCCCCTTCCTTATGCCCTAAAGAATTGCTTGTTTTTCTTATAGATCATGGTGACCTTACAAAGGAAGGATTTGCTCATGAACATTCCAGCACTTAAAAAACTTGATGCTATGTTACTTGTAAGTATCTCACCAGTTTTCACTTCTAGAACAGGAAGCTCCTAAGAACCCCAACGATAAAATGGGAGTTTTTTTTAGAGCTTGCTCTCTAGTCACGTGTGAAGTCTAGAGAGGCGGAAGCAGCAAATCGTATTTTTTTAGGTTAAATTACAAGTTTAATCTTTAAACTTTTAGGTCTGCGTCTATTTGGTTACTAAACTTTAACAAGTGTCTAATAAATTCTTGAACCTTCAATTTTGTGTCAAATATTAATGTTGTATCTAATAGGTTCTTGACCTCTTCGACATTTTTAGAAACTCACGGACCTACTAGACACAAAATTGAAAGTTCAGGGACTAAACTTGTAATTAAGATTTATTATCGTTAACTTTGAGTTCTAACTTTGAATATCATTGTGGCAGGGTTACCTGGATAAATTTGGTAAACAACAAGATTTTTGGTATGTGTCAAGAGATGAAGAATCTGCTAATGATTCACAAAGAGATGAAGACAAATGGTGGATACCAGCAGTTAAAGTTCCTACAAATGGGCTATCAGAAGCTACAAGAAAATGGGTGATGTTTCAGAAGGAATCTGTGAACCAAATTTTAAAAGCAGCAATGGCCATAAATGCTCAAGTTTTAACAGAAATGGAAGTACCTGAAAGCTACATTGAGTCTCTCCCTAAGGTAAGGGAAAAACTTGTGTTCTAACGAGCACGACCGACACTACTTTAGCTTGGCTAACGTGTCCATGTCCAGCACGAATCGGCCAAACACTTTTTGGACAAACAAGTGAATATGGATCCAACATTTGTTGGACCCGTATCGAACACTAGTTTAAACGTAACAAACAGACACAAACAATAAATTTCGAGAGAAAAATACATCAAACTCGTTCTTTAAGCATATAAATCCATAAATTTATTGTCAACCTGAGCATAGCCCAACTGGTTAAGGTATATGTCATCAACTTAGAAGTTAGAGGTTCAAATCTCTCACCCTCCTTCCGGTATAGGTGTCGTGTCCGTGTCCTAAATTTTAAAAAAATGACATGTTACCGTGTCTGTGTCTATTCGTATCCGAGCTGATTTTGACTCTCTTTTTGTAGAATGGAAAAACAAGCTTGGGTGATGCAATGTACAAGAGCATAACAGATGATTATTTTAATCCAGATGAATTTCTAAAATCAATGGATTTGTCAACAGAGTACAAAGTGGTTGATCTTAAGAACAGAATTGAGGCCTCAATTGTGATATGGAAGAGGAAAATGCATCAAAAAGATGGAAAATCTGCATGGGGTTCAGCAGTGAGCTTTGAGAAAAGAGAGATTTTTGAAGAGAGAGTTGAAAGCATTTTGTTCTTAATCAAACAATATTTTCCTGGGATTTCTCAATCTGCTCTTGATGTGTCCAAAATCCAACATAACAGGGTAAGAACAACATTTTTATAACTTTTTCTGTCTTAAAGTTCTCAAAATAATTGAACTCATCTTGATCTACATCTTGAAAAGACCAGTTTGATAACGATTTTGTTTTTAGTTTTCTATTTTTGAAAACTGTGCTTGTTTCCTCACGATTTCTTTACTTCGGTTTTCACCTTTCTTAAAAAAACATTTGAATTCTTAACCAAATTTACAAAAAAGAAAACAAGTTTTAAAAAAACTATTTTTTTTAGTTTTCAAAACTTGGCTTGGATTTTGAAAACGTTTTTAGATAGTAGATAACAAGCAAAAGAAAATTCAGAAGGGAAGTAGTGCTTATAAGCTAAATTTCCAAAAACTAAAAACTAAGGTCTCGTTTGATAACCATTTGGTTTTTTGTTTGGGAAAATTAAGCTTATAAATACTACTTCCACACAAAAGTTTCTTCGTTTTATTATCTACCTTCTTTAAGAGAGGTGAAAACCATTGTAAAGAAAATTGCGAGGAAACAAGTACAACTTTCAAAAACAGAAAACTAAAAACGAAACCGTTATCAAACGGGGCCTAAAACGTTGAAACATTAGCAATCATTAATCTTCATGTTTGCTGATTTTTGACAGGATGTAGGACAAGCAATCCTAGAAAGCTATTCAAGGGTAATAGAAAGCTTGGCTTTCAATATCATATCTAGGATTGAGGATGTACTTTATGCCGACATCGTTGCTCGAGCAGCGTCGATCGAAGAGTCCTTCGAGGAGAACCGTTCTGTGCATTCAGACAAGTTGAGTTCTAATGATAATGAAGCTTCAAAGACACTCTCAGATTTCATGGGTTGGGAACTTGACAATGAAAACTTCAATACGAGGTCAATGACCAATAAGGAGAGTTGCTGTAAAGAAGAAGAAGACATTAATCTTATGAGCAAAGCTGCTAATGTTGTAACACCAAAAAAGCTTTCTTACTTGGACAAGCTTGAGAGTTTAAGCGCTTTAAGAAGTCCAACCGCTCGCCACTAATCAAAAGGTAGTATCCAAAAAGGAGGGAAAATTATTCATTGTCGCCGCTGTCACTCTCGAATCTGTTGGATGAACGGTGAAACTATAATTTTTCAGTTTTTCTCCATTACATCCAACGACATAAAACCACTAGCCACATTGTACGAGCCATTCTGGAAGAATTACTCCCAAAGGAGAGAGGTTTGGGGGTAATGGTAAAAAAGTTGAGATTTTGAACTTTCATCCAATGTAAATATTCAGACCCATGTAGGATTCTATTGAGTAACCTATTCTTTTGTAGGGCTTCCTTCCTTCCTGCAAAGGAAAGAGAAGAGATTTTTTTTTACTTTTTAACCTTGGGGTTTGAAACAATTGCAATGTACATTCTTTTCTAGTTGTATACATGAAGCTAATCTAACATCTTCATTTCTTTCATTTCCTTGGAATTGGATATATTTTGACCTTAATTTGTATACCAATATTGAAAATGAAATAATCATATTATTTCATTAGCCATGAGTCCGTTTGATAACAATTTTGTTTTTTATTTTTAAAATTTGTGTATGTTTCCTCATTTTTTTACCATGTTTTTCACATTTCTTAAGCATTTCTTAATTCTTAAGCAAATTCCAAAAACAGAACAAAGTTTGGGATGGATGATGAAAATGTTTTTAAAAGTAGATAGGATGAAAGTAGTGTTTATAAACTTAATTTTAAAAATAAAAGACCAAATGGTATCAAACGAAGCCTCTACATTTGTATTCATAAAACTTATCTAGGAACTTATCTGAGAGAATGAATTAAGGATCATTGTATTGCAGTAAAATGTTGTCCAAGGCATGCATACATCATATAATCATAAAATGAAGCATCTCGACATGCGTTTTCCAACAATAATAACTCAACAATCATGATGTACAACAAATGTGAAGTATGCGGATTTAAACCTCCGACCTCAAAGAAATGAATACATACCAATTTCCGCTGAGCTATGCTTACTTCGGCAACAGTACAATCACTTGCAACATTAACTTGTTATATGTGAGTTGAAAATGCCAGCAAACAAGTATCTGCTGAATTCACTTAACTTAAATGAATTTATCATTACAAGCTAAAATTTAACTTTAAACCTAATCCAACATTTAGGACAAAAGAAATTCAGAGGCAACGATTGAGGTTATAATATTCTTGTAGGGAGCGAAAAGTAAAAAGAAACCCCAATTGTTGACAACCAGAAAACTGCAGAGAACAAGTTTCTGCAAAGTGAAACCATCATAAAGGCATTGAAATACCTGCAAGAAAGACAAAAGAACGTCAAAGACGGTTCTCTAACAAATAAACTACTTGCCAATATGAGAATAGCTCAACTGACATAATGTATGGACTATTGAGGTCAGATGTTTGAATCCCCAACTCCCACATGTTGTCAAAAGAAAAAAAATAATAATAAATAAATAAACTACTTCAAATGATGAACTATAAACTTGCATACATAACTTTGTCCGATAAATGAAATTAACAAATGTTAATGCCAGAATCATTTGTAACAACTTATTACGTGACCACAGGACAAATAATTAAGAGGCGTTTGGGGCATGGGTTTAAGCTTCCTAAGCCTAACCGACGTTTAGGATGAGGAGTTGCCAAAACCAAATTTTATTGGAGAAATTAACTGAGTTTGAACAATAACCCACTATTCAAGTGCCCTCACACCGTTTTTCTAAATTCGTGCTTTCTAAAGTTGCACCCAACACGGTTTTCTTAAACCGGGCTTCCCAAACCTTTAACTTAAACCCGTAGACTTACTAAACTCGAGCTTAAAGATGACGAACTCATGCCTTAAACGCCCTTAAATGATTTTCTTTACCCCCTACTTTTTTCACTCTTCAGAAAAAATATAGAGGAGATATAGTACTAGACATCTAGCCAAAGTTCAAGAGCCAAAAAAAGATACCAAAGAGTTGATTATCTCGTTTTTTGATAGAAATTCTACTATTTTCACATTCCATGCCTTCCAAAGATGAGCAATATAGCATGAGTCTAGATTGATTTAGCCTGGTTTCTGAAATCTGAACGTAGAAGCATCTGAAGTACAAAACCCCTCAGCTTTCGGAAGTGTTACCCAAGTCCAATTATAGAAACCAAATAACAATCCCCAAAATTTTCCAGGGAACCAGCAGAGAATGAACAAAGGTTCATTATCATCCTAGCCGCCAAAACAAGCATACATTTCATGGTGACAACAAAACTACCTGAAGAAAGTAATCTATTTGATAATGTTTCGTTCATTGTGAAAAACTATTCATTACTAAATTTCAGTGGCAAGAAGTTGGTTGCATCATCGTTCATTACCCCTATTTGAAATGTGACATCTTTTTTCTTGAGGAAGAAGATAAGTTATTTGTTCAAAGGAGGATTTTACAATCAAAGGGAGAACTCTCCTATTAACTAGAACACCTGCGCGCACGCACACAAAAAAAAGGAAAAGGAATTATTCTATTAGTATTTACTAGAACGCCGACAGAATAGTAATTACAGAAACTCTAAGAACAAAAAAAAATGGTTCAAAAGTCTTTTGCAAGGCGGAGAAAACATGCTCAAATGTTCAATTATTTATTTCTTTGAATTCCTTCCGGCCAAATAACCTGAACATGTGCACCCACCAAAAGCTTACTAGGTCACGAGTCATGACAACAATTAATTCTAATTTCTAAGAGAAGTAGTTCTATGGGTTGTAGGATCAAGTGATAGTCCATTGAGAATATTGAGATGTGCATAAGTTAGTATGGGTATGCACGCATATTTCAGACAGTGGTAATAATAGATAGAATAAAAATGATGTGATGACACTACAATTGAGATATGCATCACAAATGTTTTTGAAGGTTTCATATAAATTGCAGAACAGGAAAATTCTCTACCATCAACTAGTTGTAAACTACATCACTTGAGTATACTTTGAAGCTTGGTGATAAATTAGAAGAGTCGACACATAAAAATAAGCTACCACAGTCGAGTTGTTGAAAAACTAGATCAATGCTAAAATTCTGCAAACGATTATGGCTACTTCTTATATATGATCAGTTGTATTAAACTTTGGTTCAAATACTAAAGTTGGCTGCATCATTCAGCTTGTTTCCTTCGTATACCAGTCAGAGTGATGTTTTCCTTCAATCATTTTCACCTATACGACTGATCACAATTCAAAGATGATGGCTATTCTAGTGGTACTGCTATCTATCCAAATAGCAACAGGCTGATTAATGTTTTTTTTTGGGTATAAAACCTCGCTTTCTTTAAGAAAAATGTAAGAATATACATAGGCATACAAAAAACTAGCTCAACAAAAGGAGTGCGACCCTAACTACAGAAAAAGACTCTGATGCAGAACTCAGAAGAACAAGACCAAGCTCATAATTACAAAAAGGCCTAGTGACTGACGCCCACAAGGAAGCATTAAAGCAGACCACCTCCCAAAACTCTTTAAAAATTCTATTGTTTTACTCTCAAGCCAAACACCTCACAAACCACAAAGAAGCTAGCATGGGACAAAAGCTTGCCCTTCTCCCTACCAGATGGATTCAGGAGCACCTCCCCCAACGACAACTACCATCTCTATTACGAGCCCCACAAACACCAAATGAATTCATCCAGCGACTCCAACGATATTGAGCGAACTGGCAGTCCACAACATACGATCAAGTTATAAAACCAAAAATAATGTCGGAGATTTTATAACTTTAAATTCAATCGTACTGTAATTCCGCAAGACATATGCATTGAACTTGACCCGAACAATGATCAGATCCTAAAAGTTATAAAACCTCAAACATTATTTTGAAGAACAAAAAAAAAAGTCCGTGAAGTGTAAACTTAAGCAAACGGATATTTGCAACACTTCCTTAGCAACATTCAACAAGCAAATACAACAATAAAGAATCATCAGCATAAACTTAATCAAAACATACCCTGAGGAACCAAACCCCATCCTTGAGATTCAATGGTCAGACTCGAAATCAATCTTGCTGAAGCTATGGCGCTGTGCAATGGCATCAATGATCCCTGGCTACTCAACTCCAATGGTAACCTATTGTAAAAATGTAATCCACAGTAAAGAATTGAACCGAATTTCTTCACGATGAATGAAATTGGAAATGGAGAAAAGAGACGAGGTTTACCGCGAAGTGCAAGAAAAACGCGATGTAGAAGCTGCGGCGGAGGGCTGAGATTGAGAAGTCGATTTGAACGGAGATAGCTCAGAAGATGGAGATCTTTTGTTGAGCTTTGGAGCGAGAGAGTGCAGGCGAGATGATAATCGAGAGATTGCCTTTAAGGACGCCATTGGAGAACTTCGGAGTGAGCTTGAACTGTGTAATGAAATGGGCTTCTTTTCAAAGAATTATCAGGGTTTTATCAAACATCCAAATTCTAAAACGTCGTCGTTTCACGCGATAATAAAAAATGTTTTGAATCCTATTTCAATTTCAATTTAACTTTTTAAAATATGTGCAAAACCGCTAAGAGGGAGGCGGAGGCAGCACTGAACCGAGGAGTCGGCGTGAAGAAGATGAAATGGTTTAGGGTTTTTTTTTTTTTTTTTTTTTTTTTTTTTTTTTTTTTATTGGTTAAATTATCAAAAAAATAATAAGAATAATACTCCTCAACTATAGGTCTAGTTTAAAAAATACTTCTGGATTTTCAAAAAATTCAAAAATACCTCTAAAGTATGAAAAATGTTTCAAAAATGTCTTCAAATTCTAACATGTACTCGTGTGAGAAAAAAAAATGAAAATGAAGAATGTTTAAAAATAAAAACAAGAAAACTTTATTTTATCGATTCAAAAGATCATGACAAAAATCGGTGGAGAATAGATTTGTCACGCTCCGTCGCAAAATATCCTACCAACCCACGACGAAAAGTGACGACAATAGATTCCAAGTGTACAATGAAACTTATTGTCAACCCACAATAACTAAACACACTCTACAAAAACACAAAGTGGCTAAACACATGCTTGAGTAAAACAAAACAACAAAAACAAAAATTTCGGCAGAGTTTTGTTTGAAAAATGAGTTTCAAACACACTTAAAAGGCTGAAAAATTATATATATATATATATATATATATATATAACAAAAATAATCAACTTCAAAACCATCACCAAATTGCCAACAAGAGCATCGACACCATGTATCCCCTAGTGACTATAAAGTCGTAAGTTCAATCCCCCACTCCAACATGTTGTCAAAAAAAAAAAAAAAAAAAAAAAAACCACCAAATTTGTCTCAGCGCATGAGAAAGTAAAACATTCAGAAAATTTGTAATAACGACCCTTAAATCACCAACAACGACCACTAAAAACATAGTGAAATATATAACAATAACTCTAGAAATTATAAACACAAGTTTGTAAAAATCATTGCCAAAAATGTACCCATTTTTAGTAGAGTCTCTATCCGTGCACACAGACTACCCCAAACGGCTAAACACCCTAACACATGGCTCAAAGTCTATGCGTGTGCTAGTGTGGGTCACAAAGACCTCTCCAATATCTGGTATACTATGAAACACATCCACATAGCATATGAATAATCACCAGGGTACATAAATTAGTTTGAAAGCCACTCTAGATATAAAACTCTTAAAATCATATTCTTTCTCTAAAATCACATTTCATAAAATTCAAACATTTCTCAAAAAAAAATATTTAAACTCTTCTAACTTCTCAAATCACAATAAAAAAAACATCTTCTAACTTCTCAAATCACAATAAAAAAAACATCTCAACATTTTTAAAATTACAATTTCAGCTAAATAAAAAAATACAGAACCTCATATAAATTTCTCTAAATCTTGTAATATTTATTCTAAATCATACATAAGTATAAATTTAATACAATTGCATACTATTTGACTAAAGAATAAATAATTTTGTAAAATAATCACTCATAACAATTATAACAATTATGGCTTAGACACGTTTGGGTCGTAAACCGATCCAATTTCCGCTTGACCTGAAATATTAATTAAATCACCACCGTAAGTATACTTACTCCATTACCAACTTAAACATCATATTACTAAATTTCAATTTATGAATTCAATTCTTCCATCTCTAACCCAAGTATAAATTGGTCATTTTCCTAAAACAAACAAATTTGTTTTCTCCCTCAGTCTCCAAGTGACCAACTCAAAACCAACAATTCTCTCTCCTTACTTAATTCCCCTTGGACTACTCCCACTCCCTTATTTCCATGATTTAAATACCGAAGTCTCATAGCATAATTACAGCCTTTCAACACCGCTATCAAAGTCAAATTGAATATAACTCAATTGACATAAAGTTGTGCCCGTGACTAAGAGGTCACAGGTTTAATCCTCGCATTAATTAAAATACCGTTGCAAAAAAAAAACTTCTATTACTAAAAATTTATTGAAAAATCTAGAATCAACCATCAAAATCCTTCATGTGACCCTCAAAGAAGAAATCCGTTAAAGATTTCAATGATCTTCAAAGATTAACTTACTAATCAACCCTTCAAACTCGTTTTTGGCTCTTTGAAAAAATCAAAACAAAATTAATTCACTTTTTTAAAAAATAAATCCACGTGTAGGTTAGCTTTCACCTACATCTCACACAACCACCCATGAATTAATTAAGGAATAAATTTATCAATTAATTTTTTTTTTTAGAAAAATACCAAACAGCCCTCATATCCATATTTTCATGATTTTTTTGGTATTAAATATTTGTATTATTATTTTTTTTAGAGGATTAAATATTTTTATTTAGCATTATTTGTTAGGAAGAGCTTAGACAAACAGTTACCGTTGGTCAAAATATGTGAAATATGAAGTTTAAAAAATAATATTTTCAAAACTAATTAAAATAGTATTTTGAAAATACGAGACGTGTAATGGGGAGAAAATGTGGCTGCAAAGTATTTTATGCTGCAATGTAGAATGGCATATTCATAAATTGGCACAAAAAGGACAAAATTTCTGCACATGGTTTAATCTTTTCTTCACGTGACTGGAGTTTTTTTTTATTTTTTATTTTTAATACCATTATATGTATGAGTATTTCAACCTCTGCTTAAAAAAAAAAAAAAAATAGTACATATCAATTACCGCTGAACGATCTTGACTTGAGTATTTGGAGTATGTAATTCACCCGTACTTTTTTTTTTTTTTTTTTTGATACAAAGCAACAGAAAACGAAGAAACTACGAAAAAAAGAGTCTAAAGAGAGAAATTCGGAGAGCCACTCCGGTGGGCTCCCTCCCCAATCTCCCGATAGACCCAACTTACAAGCATGATTAGCTAGAGCGTTAGCAACCCCATTGATAATCCGACTGATATGGGTGAACGAGTCGATTCTGATATTTGAAGCCACACGGTTGATTTCGTCCATGAACAACCCGATTTCCGACAGATCTGAATCTTCCCCATTGATAAGTTGTATAACTTGCAGGCAATCTGATTCCACTAAGATGTTGTTGGAGCTGGTGATAGGCGTGCTTTCAAGGCCCACACATATTGCCTGAGCCTCCAGGATTCCAATCGGCCACTTTTCCTTAGAGTGTCGACATCCCCCAGAGATAAAATCCCCATTCGAATCGCGCCAGACCAGGCAATGGCACCTCTGTGAAGCTTGTCGCTCCAGGAGGCATCGCAGTTAAGTTTAAGGCAATTTGTTGGAGGTCTGGTCCATCGCGCCTCGATCGAGTTTCGCCTAGCTTCAGTGCCACTTTGGGTTGGTGCCATCCGAGAGCCCATCCCCGTTTGCGAAGTCGAAGCCGGTAACACTGGTTCTTGTAAACAATTATTGAATTGTATTGCTAGCATCTGAACTTGGGGTTTGATGTTGTTATGAAGGATTTGATTTCTATACTCCCAAATCTTCCACATTAGCATCATCATTTCCCTCATTTTGATATCTTCTGCATTCTCCCATATCCATTAGCAATAGTCTTTTGTGCTCCAATTGTCCCTGTTAACAACCATAGAAGAAATCATATTAGTGGGTCTAAACTTTAGCCATAGGTTTTTAGTGAATTTACAATTCCATACTAAGTGGACTGTAGATTCCTCAAAACGATTACAAAGTATACATCCCTTTGAGATTTTCATCCCTTTCTTGGCAAGGTTCGCCCGAGTAGGTAAGATGTCATTGTAAATTTTCCAGCAGCATAAACGAACTTTTGGGGGCACTTGGACAGCCCAGAAACGTTTCCATTTCACCCGATCAGCATCGTAGCAAGAAGATGATTCAACTTGACTGCTTTTGATCCACATTCCCAACTTATATGCACTTTTCACTTTGAAAATCCCCTTTTTGTCAAAAGCCCAGATTATGTCATCGGTAGAGTGAGATTTGATCAATGGGATGTTAATGATCATCTCCACCTCATCCTCTGGGAAATGTTGGCGGAGCAAAGTTTGATCCCACGTATTATCAGAGGATATAAATTTAGAGACGAGTCCTTGAAAGAGGGGGTGACCACTGTGGGTAGGAAGGCGATGGCCCTCCCGAGGAATCCAAGGGTCCTCACCAACAATAACACTTCTTCCATTGCCAATCCTCCATCTGTAACCCTTTTGAAAGAGTTCACGGCCCCACAGTATGCTTTGCCAGACATAAGATGGGTTTGTGCCTAAAGTTGCTTTGATGAAGTTCCCACTTTGATAATATCGACCTCTCATTACTTGACCAAGTAGTCCATTTGGGTTTTTAATCAGCCGCCAACTTTGTTTTGCTAGCATGGCTTGGTTGAAGGTCATTAAATCCCTAAAACCCACTCCACCTCTATCCTTTGGGATACACATCTTCTCCCGGCTTCTCCATGGATCTTCCTCTCTTAATTATTAATAATATTTTAAATTTATGTTTTATAATTTATGAATAAAATAACATATTTTATTTATTTAACCCATAATAATAGTGTATTTATTGTCTCCACAATAATCACTAATAACATTATTATTATTATTATTATTTTTTTTAACATGTAGGAAAAAAGATTCAAACTTGAGACCTCTTGTTAATAGTTGATACATTATGTTGGTTGAGTTATGTTCATGTTAGCCACAAATATAAATGTCAATATAGACAACAACCTAATTTAACCTATAAAATATTTATATCCTTGACTAAATGCTTAAGAATTCTACCTAAACTAATAATAATAATGTTGACATGTATGATCGATATTTGTGAGCTTGTTTTTCTTCACCTCAAATGAGTATAGTTTGTAGTTAAGGTATATATCCATCTATTTCGATATTCGAGGTTGAAAGCTCAAATCTTTCGCATTTATTTATTTTATTAAAAAAATAAATATATATTTGTGGAGTTTTTAAATATATACTTATTTATTTTAAGTATTATTGGGAATGATGAGCTGATGGGCGTTGGGAACACCCCGATGAACATCCAAAAGTGGTTAGTATGGAGGGATATTCTCCCTTCACCACGCGCCGCCGGCCGGTTCGATTAAACGGCACATTGTACGAAAAAAAGAAATTATTTTTACAATTCTTCTTTTTAAAATATTGCCGTTTTAATATCTGAATTCATTAAATTTTTTATTTGATATCTGATTTCTTTAAAACTCCTATTCTCTTCTAGTCTTCTCTATATTTTAATGGAGGCTTGAAGGGCACTAATCATAAAAAATCGAAAATTTTATCTTGTTTTCAGTTTCTATTTGACGAGTGTACGTCAGTGAGGGGTGTTGTGTTAACTTTGGGGAGCAATCGGCGATAGACGATTCACAACGAAATTGTACCGTACCATTGCTTTGAAAGTAGTTGTTAAAAATTAGTGCAACATTTTATTTTTACTTATTTAAAATTAAGATGAGGTCAATATTCAATGTAGGAAAGTGGCATAGTTGGATGATTCTAGTGACATGTATTTAGGAATGTGGCTTAGTGGCATAATGGGATGGTTATAGAAAATTTTAAGGTTAGTGGGATAATTAATGGAGTAGTGGTTTACTATTTAATTAGCTATAAAAGCTTGTAATGTTTTCAATTCAAATCATCGAATTCATTTGTGCAATTCTTTCCTTCGTCCAATTTCTCTCTCGTTTCCACACTTCCGTTCTCTTCGTTTTGTTACATGGTATCAGAGCTTCCAGGTTTTTTTTTTTGTTTTGTGTTTGAGTTTAAATACTCGTTGAAGATGAACGGTGGAAACGGTGTTTGTGTAGACAAGCTTGTCGGTGATAATTATAGCTATTGGAAGCTATGTATGGAAGCTTTTCTACAAGGGCAAGATCTTTGGGATCTTGTTTCCGGTGATGATGCAGAAATTTCAGAAGATACTCTGGAGAATGCTGAGGCACGAAGAAAGTGGAAGGTCAAGTGTGGCAAAGCTTTATTTGCTTTGCGGACTTCCATTGGCAAAGAGTACATTGAGCATGTTCGTGATGTAAGTTGTCCAAAGGAAGTGTGGGACACAGTTGAAAGGTTGTTCACTCAAAAGAACACGACGAGGTTGCAATATTTGGAGAACGAACTTGCTGGAAGGACTCAAGGTAATTTGCCGGTTTCAGAATATTTTCTGAAAATTAAAACTTTATGTTCTGAAATTTCAGAATTAGACAAGGATGATCCTATTAGTGATGTTCGTGTGCGTCGCTATCTTATTCGTGGACTGCGAAAGGAGTTTATGCCATTTATTTCATCGATACAAGGTTGGGCAACTCAACCTTCTATCATTGAGTTGGAGAATTTGCTTTCAAATCAGGAAGCATTGATGAAACAAATGTTTAGCAACTACAAGGAAACTCACTCGGAGGTGGAGGCTGTTATTTATGCAAAAGACAAGAGAAGAGTTCATTCTTCTTCAAAGCTTTATTCAAATGACGGCAATGATTCCAAAATTGAAAGGCAGTCCAAAGGCACTTCAAAAGGATGTTTTAGGTGCGGCAAACCGGGACACATCAAACGTGATTGTTGGATAAAGGTGGTGTGTCAACGTTGTGGAAAATTCGGCCATATTAGACAAAATTGTCGGGTGATTCTCAAAGAAGCAGAAGCAAATGTTGTACAGGAAAGTAACAAACCTGAACAAGTTACTTGGGAACAATGCTTATCAATTGAAGTTATTGATCAACCCAATAATTTGCATGCTAATGCTTTTATAGATTATAATGAGAATTGGATTGTTGATTCTGGTTGTTCTCATCATTCAACTGGAAATGTTTCTCTTCTCTCTGATGTACGTATACATCAAGGAAGAAGAGTCATTGCGACGGCTGATAATTCCATACATCTTGTTGTTCAAGAGGGGCAAGTTAACGTTAAAGATGGTGCATCAAATGTTGGTGATATTTCTCTTGAAGATGTTTATCATGTTCCAGGTTTAAAGAAGAATCTGGTTTCGGTCTCTCAGATTGCCGACTCTGGGAGATATGTTCTCTTTGGTCCAGATGATGTGAAAATTGTTTCTAATATTAAACAATTTGATGTTGATGTTTTGTTTACGGGAAAGAGGAAAGATTCCCTCAATGTTTTGTCTGCAACTGATGCATATGTTGAAAAGACATGTGAGAATGATAGTGCAACACCTTGGCATGCTCGGTCGGGTCATGTTGGTTATCAATTGTTGCAAAGAATTTCTATGAAGAAACTTATTGGTGGTATTCCCATCTTTAAAGAAATTCGTCGTGATGTGGTTTGTCCTGGTTCTCAATTTGGGAAATCACATCTTCTTTCTTTCCCAAATTCAAATAATAGAGCTACGGTTGCATTGCAGTTAGTTCATTCAGATTTGATGGGGCCGACGAAAATACCCAATTATTCTGGTTGTCATTATGTTATGGTTATAGTGGACGATTTTACTCGGTTCACTTGGGTGTATTTTTTGGAGGCTAAAAGTGAGGCTTTCTCCAAGTTTATCCAGTTCAAGGAGCTAGTGGAGAAAGAATTTATGCTGTCGATAAAGTGTTTTCGCACAGATAATGGGGGAGAATATATGTCTGATCAATTTCAGACATATTGCAAAGAGCATGACATTCAACGCCTTACATCTATGTGCTTGTCTTGGCTGCATGCAAAGAATCTTCCAAAGGAGCTTTGGGCAACAACTATTCAGTCAGCTTGTCACGTCATAATTCGTAAACCCAATGTGAGTTATGTTCGAGTTTTTGGGTCAATTTGTTATGTTCATGTTCCAAAGGTTAGGCGTTGTATATTTGTTGGATATGGTACCCACAGAAAAAGATGGAGATGCATGGATCCAAATAGAAGAGAAAATTTTATTTTTCGAGATGGTTTGTCTATTGGTTTTAAAATGAAGAGTTTCGATGAAGCGAGACGTTTTCTTGGCTTGAAGGTTGAAAAGCCAGGTGGATACTTTGTCTCACAGAAAGGGTATGCAAATACTTTGTTAACTCGGTTTGACATGAAGGAGTCAAAGTCAATTACTACTCCTATGGAACCATCCTTGAAGTTGCTGATATATTTACCAAGGCGCTTGGTAAATCCAAGTTTGAAGAATTCAGGACTGCACTCGGTGTTGTTGATCGTATGTTTGCACTAAGGGGGAGTGTTAAAAATTAGTGCAACATTTTATTTTTACTTATTTAAAATTAAGATGAGGTCAATATTCAATGTAGGAAAGTGGCATAGTTGGATGATTCTAGTGACATGTATTTAGGAATGTGGCTTAGTGGCATAATGGGATGGTTATAGAAAATTTTAAGGTTAGTGGGATAATTAATGGAGGAGTGGTTTACTATTTAATTAGCTATAAAAGCTTGTAATGTTTTCAATTCAAATCATCGAATTCATTTGTGCAATTCTTTCCTTCGTCCAATTTCTCTCTCGTTTCCACACTTCCGTTCTCTTCGTTTTGTTACAGTAGTGGTATCTACGACGCAACAATTATTTTTCGGGTTCTGATTTTCGATTGTGAAACAAGAAAGGAACAAAATTTGAAAAACAAAAACACAAAAGTAAAGCAAGTACTTCAAATAGTTGTTGAATTTAAAAAACTAAAAAGACATTAAAAAATGTAAAGAATAATTGACCTCACTCAAACCACCGGAGTGCGAGTAGATCTACTGACAATGTGTTATGGGAGTAACTGAGCAAGGGGTTAATCCCACGGTGCACCTACTTAGAATAATAGATAATGGTGCTTATTGTCAGTCATGTATTTTAAGAATATTATGTTACCAACTTTTACAAGTGGGGTGAAATTTTGAATCTAACCCCAAGTAGAAATATTTTGGCTAAATTAGAGAATTCTGAATTTTGTATCTATGTTATGATTAATGTAGTTTCGGTTACGATGAATAGGTGAACCGATATTTTAACTTAACATCAATAGAGAATATAGTATAACACTAACATATAAATGAAATCTTTGCACTCAGGATATCCAAAACATTATGAGTTCCATCTCGATAGAGTCTAATAATAAGATTTTTAAATGGAAATGGAACATACGATTAAGTGTGCACGTGACAAGGATATTGAGTTCGAAGTTGATTTTGCAGTGAAGGAGAGGGATGAGTATGCACTCTGATGATAGACAATTAATAAAAAGTAATAAATGACATAATTGGACAAGACATGAAGTAACATTAATTGAAGCATCATTCTCTCCCGTGGTCGGTGAACTTGCTGGAGTGGTGGCAAGTGTTATGGCAGGGTTCTAATGACAAGAATATATGGATAGTTTTAGTTACTTTACCATATAAATTATAAACAAAGAGAGTAAATTGAAAGAATTTTCTCCCACTGATATCCTTCCCATCTCTAAAAATCGAGGGGAGACTTGATTTTCATATAAAATTTTGTTGCACATAATCTGAAGTTTTTGTACGGATGATCCACCCCTCGAGGTGCATAAATTTTTTTAACTCAGTTTTTGAAAATTTATGTTTTTTTTACCTTCTCGTGATAAAGAAGTGCACAAAGTCATTCGTACCCTTCGCTTATCACGAGGAGATCACAGTTGTCTTCTCGTGATCGTGATAAGCGAAGGGTACAAATGACTTTGTGCACTTCCTTATCACGAGAAGGTCAAAAAACATAAGTTTTCAAAAACTGAATTAAAAAATCTCGCGACCCTCGAGGGGTGGGTCATCCGTACAAAACCCCCCACATAACCTTTATAAGCAAAAGGTTTCCATATTTTTCACAGAGGAAGGATTTGGAGGAAGAGAGGGAAAATGTAGAAGAATAGACGTTTTTCATCCAAATAATATGAGTATTTTTTATTTTTTTTAAAAGATCAAGAGTATGCAACTTTTTAAAGTTCATAAATATTATTGATCGAGGTACAAAGTTCAAAGATATTTTATATAATTTAACCCAAAAAAATTAACAACTAACCTATCACGTTAACTATAATAACATATCCTTACACTAAAAAAAAAATCAACCAATTTTCAATTTTCAATTTTTTTTTTTTTTTTTTTTTTAATAAAGTCTTTAAAACTTAAAGTGTCTAATAAATTTATAGACTTTTAATTTTGTGTTTGATAGACCCTTAAATTTAAAAAATATCTAATAGGTACTTAGACTTTCAATTTTGTGTATGATAGATCCATGTTTTTCATTTTGTGTCTAATAGGTATTTGACTTGACATTTTTTAAATTTCACGGATCTACTAGATACGAAATTGAAAATTTAGAGTTACATTAGACATAAAGTTTTAAATTTTTTTGAATATGTCAAAGACCTATTGGATTTTTTTTTAGAAAAATAGTTCACAATTAGTTTGTTAATATATATATATATATATATATATATATATTTTTTTTTTTATTATTATTTTTTTTTTTTGCAAAAGGAGCGAGATAATTTATGTTTGTTTACCCTCTATTGTTGATATAGGTGGATGAGTTCATTCTTTTTGTACTTATTTTTATTATCAGTTGAGAACATGTTCAATTTTTTTTTAAAAAATATTTAATTAACCGTGGGATGAGATTAAACTCTTGACCTCTTCATCTACCAATTGAATTATGAAAGAGAATAAATTTTGACAATTTAAAATTATAAAAAATATCATTCTTTTTTAATTTAATCATATATGAGTTGGGGGCTAACTCTAACCTCGTATAATATAAATATAGAGTTTCAAAGTACAATAACCAAATTATATTTTAATAAATAAATGACATGATTCAATAGATAAGTTTCCACAATATAATTCAATTGACATAAAATTATGTCGGGTGACTAAAAAATCACGACTTTAATTTTCATTCTGCATTAATAATTAACACGATTAAAATGTAATTCTCACTCTATTTTAATTAAATATTTTTAGAAAAAAAAAAATTGAATCCTCACCCACATATTATGGGTGAAAGAAAAAATATAAAAAATTCCGACCCAAAGGCAAGTTCGATATCATTTCCACGTTTCTTTTTGCGCAGTTCAATGTACGAATGAGTAAAAATCCCATGCTTTCACTCACACCAAATCGGGGTAGGTAGACAATCACTAACCAATAGAAAACGAGAGATCTGACTAGCCCCTCTAGTCCAACCAATAATATCGCTCCATCTGGAAAAAGCCAAACGACGTAGTTTTTAAAATTTGTGAAATTTTCCGGGAAAAAAAGATAAATATTCCGAGAAATTTTCCGATCGTTATCGCCGAGTGGCCCGTATAAAACCTTCGGCTCACTTCATTTCATTTCAATTTCTTCTCGATCTCGGCTTTTCTTTACTGAATTTCCAGAGAAGAACGCAAGCTACTCGATCATGGCGAAGCCTTCAGTCACCATGGACGTCGGAAATGATGGCGTTGCAGTCATCACCATGGCTAATCCTCCTGTAAACGCTCTCGCCGCTACCAGTGAGTCTGAGAATCCTTCTTTATTTCTCTCTCTTTTTCTTTTTCTTTCTGTTTGGATTTTGGATTTTTGTTTCTGGATATGCAGTGTTTCCTGCCTTGAAGTCGAAATTTGATGAGGCGATGAGGAGAAATGATGTGAGAGCTGTCGTTTTGACTGGTAAGTTTCAGTCTCCAGATTACTGGTTTAAGAATTTTGTGATTTTCGATTAGTTTTGCTTAGATCAAGTAGTCTCATACTGAGGAATCCGTGCTAATTGAAGCATGAGCTGATTGATTAAATTAACCAAAACATCATACGTTAAACTCGCTTGAAGTAATATAGCAGCGTGTTACACTAATTAAATCTAGTTTTGGCAAAATTCTTCATAACGGAACGAAAGTGATGAGGAAAAGCTGATTTCGTGTTGAGTTCGTCTATTTCATAGTTATCTTGATTAGGTTTCGTTTTGGATCATTTCTCTAATCGGGACAAGAAAACAACGTGAAAGTTACGCAAAGAGTTGGACTATAGCGCCTAATTGCTGGAAAATGACAATCTAGTTATTATGTTTTCAGATTTGAATTTTCCTCTCATCAAATTAGATATCGAAATATATAGCTATGCAAATTTTCCATGGTAATATTAATGACTACTTATTGTGCCAATCTGAGCATAGTTGGGCTACCAATTACCATTGCAACGGTCGAGATCCAACCATGCAATTGTTGAACCAAAAAAAAAAACGACTACCTCTTGTCGCCTATCTTTGTACGTTACTAGTTAATTTATTTGGCTTAATTATGGATAGCACAACACAACTAGCAATCACATATGTGGCCGTGCATATTGTAGAAATTTTCCTACATGAACTAGTTACTTTTATTCATGTGTTTACCATTTGAGGATTGCTGGATTCTGAGTAATATACTGGTTTTTGTGTTCCATTCTTATTTTGAACGTTTAATTTAATTTACTGAAGGCGAAGGAGGAAGGTTCTCCGGTGGATTTGACATCAACGTTTTCGAAAGGATTCACAAGACTGGTGCGTTTATATTAATTCACGTTGAGCATTTAAAGCTGGAGAAATTTGTTTGAGAATTTACCTTTTCGAATGGTCTGAAATTCCAGGTGACATATCTCTCTTGCCCGATGTCTCTGTTGAGATTGCAGTCAACACAATGGAAGGTTCTTCTCTTGACATTTTTTTTTATTATCCTACTTATTGTCTGACAAATTTCATTGTTCAATGAGACTTGTCTAGCTATGAAAATGAAACTCTATCATTCAGTGTTATTTTGCCATAAGTGCAGATGCCAAGAAGCCAATTGTTGCTGCCATTGAAGGACTTGCTCTCGGGGGAGGGTTAGAAATGGCTTTGGTTCGTGCTTCATGTTGAGCATTGTCTCATTCTTTTTACCCACCTCATTTTTTGGACTTTTTCCATCTCATCATTCATCTTTATACAGGCAAGTCATGCACGTATTGCTGTACCTAAAGTTCAACTTGGTTTACCAGAGTTGACACTTGGAGTAATTCCAGGGTTCGGAGGTAAGTTTTAATTTGAACACATTCTTAAATCTCAAATATGAGAAATGTAGCATTCGATTTTTTTTTTATCCTTTTTTTCTTTCTTCTTTTAAAATAGTCACTAAGTTTCTGGAGTACTGGTTGATTTATCAGGCACTCAACGACTTCCCAGACTTGTAGGTCTATCAAAAGCTATTGAAATGATTCTGGTATGTTAAATATTCTCTTTTTTTACTTTGGTTTTCATGACACAGTAATGGAATCTGTAATGGGTTGGGATTGACTAGGATACTGAGGAATTTGGATAGTTGCTATTGTTTATCAGGGATTGGTCTTAGGTAATAATATATATTTAAAAAAAAAATGAAATTCTTAGTAGACTTAAGATGCCATTTAGTCTTGGGTGTTAATTTGAAGGAAATTTAACATCTATTTTTTCTATAACCTGAAGGAAACAAGAAAATATTTACGATATGATTGGTATCTTGATTATCTTGATGGATCTATTGAAGTAAAGCTACCCTAATCTTTTCATTTTCATATTGGAAAAAGTATTTTTTGCCTTTATATTCTTATAAAAAAAATTGACCCCTATACTTTGTTAGGGCTTAGGATTAAACTTGTTTTCAAATGATGATTACAGCATACTGTGTGATTATTCTCTTTAATTTTGCATTTTATGCAGTTATCTAAAACAATCACGTCTGAAGAAGGAAATAAGCTAGGTCTTATTGATGCCATTGTCAGTCCTAACGAGTTGCTGAAAGTAGCTAGAAAGTGGGCTTTAGATATCGCTGACAGACGCAAACCGTGGATCCGTACTCTTCATAGGACAGACAAAATTGGGTCCCTGGCTGAAGCTCGTGTGGTATTAAAATCTGCTAGAGAGCAGGCAAAAAGGATAGCACCAAACACGCCACAGCACCTTGCATGTGTTGATGTTATTGAAGAGGGAATAGTTCATGGAGGCTATAGTGGAGTTCTAAAGGTACCTTTGTGTTAGATTCTGCGTATGCTGTCTTAAGGTGTATTTTCCTGTGTGCAAGTATCAACTTGGTTTCATTGCACCGGTTTTGTTTTGTTTTTTGTTTTTTGCTGAAACATCTGGCTTGTTACTTGTTGGTGGTTGGGTCACTAACTTAACAATGATTGTGGCAGGAGGAAAAAGTATTCAAGGAACTTGTAGCAACGGACACTGCAAAAGGTCTTGTTCACGTCTTTTTTGCTCAGCGAACAATATCGAAGGTAGATCATTGATGCAAGAAACTACTTAAGACCCTCTCTCTCCTAACCCAACCGAAAAAAGGAAACCAGTATTTCTTTCACATGATGTGTTCGACCTACCTACAATATAGCATGACTTTCTCCAAATTTATTTATGGTTTTCAGATGATTCCGTGCTTACTGTAACTCTGAACTTCCTCAGGTACCAAACGTAACTGATCGTGGCCTTAAACCAAGACAAGTGAAGAAAGTTGCTATTATCGGGGGTGGTTTAATGGGTTCTGGCATAGCAACAGCTCTTATTTTAGGCAACATCCATGTTGTTCTTAAGGAAATCAATGCTGAATATCTTCAAAAGGGAATAAAAATGATTGAAGGTGAGATTTTTTATGTTAACAGTATTATTTGAGCCTTAAGATTTTGTTTGTCATCTTTTTGGGAGATTAGCTCTGTTGCACATTTGTTTCGATTTTGTGGAAGATACTATCAATGGAGTACTTCTACTTCCCCGTTTAATTGTTATAGTCTCATTTTCTAAATGCTTGCCAGGTCATAACAATGATTGAAGGTGCGATTTTTCATGCTAATAGTATTATTTCAGCCGTAAGATGTTGTTTGTCATCTTTTTGGGCGATTAGCACTGTTGCAATTTGTTTCGTTTTTGTGGAAGACATTCCTTTGATTTTAACTTTGCAAGCTTGAATTTTATGCTAATAGTATTATTTTGCTTTTGAGTCGGACAATTTTCCTGCTCAACTGTTGAGCATCTCCTTTTACGAAATCACAATTCTTATCTAAAGGACTATATTTGTATGTATGTATGTCATATATTTGTGGCTTATAATCAGTTAGGAGAAGATCTATTTCTTAACAATCTAATGCTAGCCAGTAGGAAAGTTTCGTGCAAAAGTAGTGTGCTACTGACAGTTATAGTCTATAGATTATGCAACTGGGGTTTTTGGATATGCAAGCCTTAGACATTGAAACAAGGTTGGGATTGAGGTTTCACAATGTACATCTTGTAAGCTGATGGCATTTTTATCTAATTTAAAACTTGAAAACCAAAATCATAATGTATTTTAACTGTTTTCATTTTTATTTTACATTTCAATAGAAGTGTTATTATCGTGCACCATTGAACTTTATTGTCCTTTAAATTATATCTATTATTTATTTGACAGCAAATATTCGAGGCTTAGTAGTGAAACGCAAGCTGACACAAGATAAGGCAGATAAAGCTCTTCGGATTCTTAAAGGTGCATTGGATTATTCAGACTTCAAAGATGTGGATATGGTGATTGAGGTGAATTCTTAATTTCTGCTACAGTAGATCTAAGGAGATATAGGTTCCAAGTTTTCAGGAGCGACAATACAATTTTTCTTTTTTCAACAGCAACGTTATTGTTACCTGCATTCCCATGGGTTTTGTTGTGGTGACTCAGATTACTATTGTTTTAAGTCAATCTTTCTGACTTCAATATTTTTCTCACTTCCAGAATAAGTTTCATATATTTTCTTTTTAATTTTAACCTAGTACTGACGACAAGGACAAAATCTCATTTTTGCAGGCTGTCATTGAGAATGTTCCCCTTAAACAAAAAATATTTAGTGAACTTGAGAAAGTGTGCCCTCCTCACTGCATATTAGCAACAAATACCTCAACTATCGACCTCAATCTAGTTGGAGAAAAAACCACATCCTTAGATCGAATCATTGGAGCACATTTTTTCAGGTAATATTTCATTTTTGTGTTCTGTGTTTTTTTTTTTTTTTTTTTATAAAAATTTAAATTGCGTTCATTCCTGTCAATCCTGTGCAAATTAAACTCAACCAGAAATGAATCTTGAGGAACATTTTCTCTAAAGTTCCATCAACCAGTGTGTGAGGAACGTCGTTTTCCAGTTTTTGCTCAGAAAAAAAATGAGAAAATAGAATGTCATGTGGGGTGAACTTTTCTTTTTTCCCCTCTCTGACATATAGTTTGTAGGAGTCAAAATTAATGTTCCAGTATAATAATTTCAAAGGATATAGGCAGTTTCTTTCATGTACAACTGTCCGGAAGTAATAAGCATCTTCCAGGATCAGGTTTTGCAAATGAACTAGAATGCAAATGTTTACGGTGAAGTCCTCTTTGGTACTCAATCTACAGGCGCATCTAATAGTTATTTTCTTGTATTGTAAAGCCCACCACTGGTCTAAAGCAACTTTTGAGCTTTTGGTGAAACTTGTATTGTGATTGTTGTCTTCTATAATTTCCATCTGTTCATGGGAGTCGTGCAGAACTACCGTGACGAACAACCTATTAATATTTCATATAGAGAAATGGAGTTTTTGTGAGTGTACAATAGAAGTTGCGATGCACGTCATATTTTAAAAAATAAGCCTGATATATTGAGTAGCATTGGATGGAACTGCCTCATCGAAGAAAGAACAATGAAGGCCTTATTTGACCTAAAAGAGTTGTCATCATTTTTCTTAAGATTCCCAAGCCATGAGTTTACATGAAGTTTTTATCGTCATATTCCGTACTGTGTAAGACTCTTTTATATAATTTCTTTCTCCTTATTCAATGACTAATTATTAACAACTTTTGTTTACACCTCTCTACAATGGACAGTCCTGCTCACGTGATGCCACTCCTAGAAATTGTACGGACAGAAAGCACTTCTCCACAAGTGATTCTTGATCTTATGAATGTTGGAAAAATCATAAAGAAGGTTCCTGTTGTTGTGGGCAACCGCACTGGATTTGCAGTCAATCGTGCGTTTTTCCCATATGCTCAGGCTGCACATTTTTTGGTTAACTTAGGTGTAGACCCGATCAGAATTGACAGGGTGATCACCAGTTTTGGTCTCCCCTTGGGCCCTTTCCAGTAAGTCAATTCCTTAATACTAGATTTTTTTTCTCTTGTTATTTTTGTTTATCAACAATTAATGTCTGCTTGGCTATGGCTTCTTCAATTCGAAGCCAACAGCTAAGACCCCGTGCCATCTATTTTTTTATTTTTGGTTTTGGTTTTTGAAATTTAAGCTTAGAAACACTACTTTTATCTATGGTTTCTTTGTTTTGTTATCTACTTCTTACTAGTGTTTTCAAAATTCAAGTCAAGTTTTGGAATTTAAAAAAAATAGTTTTTATAAACTTGTTTTTTTGTTTTTGGAATTGGGCTAAGAATTCAAATCTTTCCTTTGATAAGACGAAAATCATGGTAAAAAAATGGAGAAAACAAACACAATTTTCAAAAACCCTAAACCAGAAACCAAGTGATCAAATGGAGCCTAAATGTTGCTCGCCCATCTTTTATATGGGAATTTCTTTTCTATATTTTTTACTTCATGGCATACAAGATACTAGCATCTTTCTTATTTTCGCAAGTACTTAATGGTATCTTTATTTCACATTCAATTTGCTCCCTGATCGGCACTGTTCAATGGTAGTCTTCTTTACCTCTCTCTAAAGATAATACAATTTTGATATATATTTAGAAGGCAAAAGTTGGGATCGGTCCAATGCCTCATATCCTCATATCCTCATATCGGTGGAAGAGTAAATTTTGTGTGTCAAAACTATTCATTAAGTTACCAATTGGAATTTGATCAAATGTTGCTTTTATCTCTTATTAGCAAATATTTGTTCTAAAATCAAAAAGATGTCTTCACCAGAACTTTTTAGCAGTCATTCATGTTCATATTTTATATGCAACTATGCATGAGTTATAATGCTGTAAGACATCACATTTGATCATGAGTCCCGGACTACCCGAAGCTTTGCTTAATGTCAAATCTTCTATCTGCACCATCTTGATTGCTTCTTCTTATGCATACAGGCTTCAGGATTTAAGCGGATACGGAGTGGCAACTGCAGTATGGAAAGAATTTGCCAGTGTATTCCCGGATCGAGTTTTATTCTCACCATTGATCGACCTACTGAGGAAAAATGGACGTGACGGTACGGAAGTTCTTGAGATTAACACCTTGTTTGTGCGTGCGTGCTTCTCCAAAATGATGTTCAGAAATGTGAACTGCATATGCATTTTTGTGGTGCAGGTAAAAACAACGGCCGCGGTTACTATATTTATGAGAAAGGAAGCAAACCAAAGCCCGATCCTTCAATTTTACCAATTGTGGAGGAGTCTAGGCGCATTGCCAACCTTATTCCCAGTGGAAAGGTACTTAAAAACGTGAACGCACAATGTGCATAAATCATTACTATCGTTTAATTGCTGTTTGTTTATTAAATCTTCTTGTTTGTTGCTTCCGGCAGCCTATATCCATTTCTGATCAGCAAATTCTGGAAATGGTTCTCTTTCCTGTGGTAAATGAGGGATGTCGTGTGGTGGAAGAAGGAATCGTTGTTAGGCCGTCTGACCTTGATGTTGCAACTGTTCTCGGAATGAGCTTTCCTTCCTACCGGTATTACGACTTCACTTGTTATCTTTTTCAGATTACAATGATCTTAGAATATACTGGGTTGCCATTTTCATCGCTCTCTCGAAGAAAATAAAGTTGACTAGAGACAACCCACTTTAAAAATTACCCAAAAATAGAAGATAGCAAGTTGAATTAAAGAGTGATATTGACTTTTTTTTAGTACAACAAATGTGGGATGAGGATCTGAACTAGAAGTAGATGCCTTAGTCCGCCCTTCATCTATGCTCATGTTGACAGAGTGGTTATTGACTATTAATTTCGGGTTCTTGGGATATGGATTTGCCCACTCCATGGCTACCTTCGAGAGAAAACAATGATTTTAAATTATCGAGTTTTCTACTAGGTGGCTTGAGCCCTAGGATCTTGGAGGGTGTTTCCAAACCTCTCGAGCCCGGAGTCGTTAGCTACATATAATTAATCGAGTTAACCGGTTAGTGATGATAAACTATATTTACGCTCGGGGTTTGTTGGCTCCCTCTTTTGCAGTGGCGGTCTCCTCTTTTGGGCAGATTTGGTTGGGCCTAAACATGTGTATGCAAGTCTGAAGAAATGGTCAGAACAATATGGGGGTTTCTTCAAGCCCTCCAAGTATTTAGAAGAAAGAGCAACCAAAGGCATACCTTTGGTAAGATCTCTATTTCCTTCTCTCTCTATCTCTCTCTCTTAGGAATAGAAACATGACATTTTTCATTTCCTTGCAGAGCGAAGCCGTTGTGGAAAATGCAGCGTCGAGATCCCGACTCTAAGGAAAGAAGCTTCGTTTACCCAATCGTCCTGCAATAAGATGTCGAGTAATGTAGAAAATTTCATTTGGTAGCAATAGCTGCTTTTTCCCTTTCTTAGTGCTTGAAATGGCCTATTTGCAAAAGCAACAAGAAGAAAGGCTTTGGAGTGGTTTGCTTGCATTGTTTAGTTCAATTATGGGAGGTGGGGATTTTGAAATGTACTCTTAATGTAAGGATGATCCTTTGAACTTTAATTTTTTAAAAGTATTTAATTTCTCTAAAATGAAAAATAATTGGATGAGGCCATACAATATGGTTATCTCTTGATAATTATTGGATTATCCTACCCCAAGAAAACCACTAGATATAGACTCTGCAGTTTCTTGATCATACATTTAACTCTTGATTATTGTTATGTATGGATTTGGAAATGAAAAATTATTAAATGTTGTGACACCCTCTTGATTATTGTTAGGTATAGGTGTGGATTTGGAAATCTACCTTCACTAATAACGGTGAAATAGGAGCTACGCCCCTTGGTCTCGAGCGTTTGAACTAATCCGAGTCTCTTGAGTTAGGCGTGAGTTAGGCGTTTGAACTAATCTGAGTCTCTTGAGTTCTTTATGGCTATCAAATATAGATTTGAAGTACTTTCACAATTTCTTCAGACATTCAATAGCTCAGCTAGATTGTAGTTTAAAAAAAAAATCAATGAGACATCTTAATAACAAGGACGAAAAAATTGGTGATATCCACTTGAATATTGCTAAAATTGAGGTATCGATAGAGATTTTGGAGGTGAGGATTATTTTTATCAATTGATAGTCTGAAATATCGTTTTGCGGATATATCTAGTATTCCGAAGCGAAAACGTAGATTTTTCGTCGATATCTATAGATATTCGGTGGATCAGTATCTATAGATATTTGGATATTTCGAAAATCATGAATATTTCGTAAGTTTCTCCTGCATATCCTGCATATGACTTAAGTTCAAACATGAAATTTCAACCTTTTTTTTTTTTTTATGGTTTTTTCACTTCATTTTAAACTTTTTATCATTGTTACTTCATTGTCACTTCATTTTCAGTTTTTCATTCTTCCACCTCAAAACTTACTTCCAACTTAAAAGTTGACGTGAGTTTGACTATCTAAACTAAATTTGTAAAATTTTCATTTCCAACCCATACTTACATTTTGCGTATAGAATAGTTCTAACTCTACTACACCACTCTTCTCCCACATCAGTGTCAAGTCTCAGTCTCAACTTAATTAACAAAGCTCTCAACTCTCTTTTTTGCTCCCTCTCATTCTCTAATCGTAGAATTCTCTTTTTCCAACTCTTGTTTTTTTATATTTATGTTTTTAATCTCATCTACAATGTTTATTTTTATCATTCTCACCTTTATTATTTATGCTTAGGTTTATTTTTACATTTTCCACTTCTCTTCTATTATATATTTATGTTTATGTATTAATGTTATAAATATAATTCTCACCTCTATTTATGTTTTTTCTTTCTTTTTTTTTTTTTACATTTTTCACCTCTATTATTTATGTTTATGTTTATTAATGATATAAATTTATTCTCACCTCCATTTATTTTTATTTTTATAATTTTTATATTATTTATGTTTATGTTTATTTTTACATTTTTCACTTCTATTATATATTATATTCCTGAGTTGGGAGGAGTATTGTTGATATCAAATTAATTATATTAATATTAGTTTAATACCTCCAAGATCATGAGTTCCTATCCAATTTTTTGATCTTCAATATTAACTATTATTCTATTACTATTTATATTTAACTTCTAATTTCTGAAATATATGCTTAAAATAATAGTGTATAGTTAATTAAGTATGTCTTAAAGTTTTACAAAAAAAATCATAATATTCCTATCAATTTTCGTGAAATCCGTGTTTCTTACCGAAATATTCGTCGATATTATCCGTAAATCTGAGCTACCGATATTGATATCGATAAAGATATTTCCGGTAACTACAACAAAATCTCAATAGGAGGTGAGAATCATTTTTACCAATTTTGAAACCATATATCTATAAATCTAAGTTACCAATATTGATATCGATAAAGATATTTTCGGCCATATCCAAATAATTCAAACTTGAGAGACATCCAAATAATAAAGAGTTTTTAAGCTCAACTAAAAATTGGGTCAAAATTCAAAATAAAATTATAACCTTGACATGATAATGTAATGTGTAATATAGATTTATGAAGAACTTGTTATTATTCAATGCTCTCCTGTAACATAGGAGAAATTCTCAGGCAAATCAAAATCCTAAAAGAAAAACTATGCCAATAGATCTTAGCTAGAATTGAGCACAATTAGAAATAAGTTATGCAAGGATTTCCATCTCTCTTTTCATCAAGAATTATGAAAAGAAGAATCCCTACCTTTCACCTCTCCCAAAAAAGGAGGAAAAATAACTACAATTACAAAGCTAACATTGAAAACTCAATTTCAAATCTAAATGACAATTTGAGCAACATGGGGCATTGCATTTCTCACAGCATTCTGTCACCAAGAATGGAAGTGAAAACATCAAAAATTAACTTACATCAATTATGTAGAAATCCGTGGCACGGTTTCGTCTAGATATAGCTTCCAACTCTGAAGGGTCAGCACGGTGTGGACAACCCGAAATGAGGGTCGGAGCGGTAAGTAACACGTTGATGGATAACATAAGGCTACATTTTTCTTTACCAACTCTTTTGTCAGTCTTTGGTTTGATGTTACCAGTTTCAAGACAGAGGCAAAACTTTCTGTCGTTGATCGTTGCTAAGGGTCATGACTGCTGCAGTTACTGTCTGCGATGTCTTCACCGATGGTGGAATCGAAGATTTCGTAACTTTATTGTTGAGTTGGGCCGAATGAGTTTCAGTTTCAGTTCTAGAATTTGTAGTGCCATTGTTAAATTGTTGTTCTTGATTACCTACTTCACTTCTGGCTAAAGATGAACACTGTGTCTCTGTAATGTACAAGGAAATAGCACCATCAGTTTTGAAGGAAAAGGAAAAACACAAGGAAATATTTGCATTCTATTATGATATGAAATGAACAACTGATAAGAGTGTAGACCAAATGCTTTTCTTTTATTTATGGACAGAGATCAGAAAGTTAGAAATAGGATTCATGCTAGTAATATATCTGACAAAGCATGCAATCAAAATGGCAGGTTCAACCTTCATAGAACACCCACGGCGTAAAACATATCTTATGACTCGAAAGACCTGGATAAAGAGTACTTTATATACTTGCAAGAACGAAATCAAATCAATTTTAGGTCCCGTTTAATGACGATTTCGTTTTTAGTTTTCTGTTTTTTAAATTTATGCTGGTTTCCTCTCAATTTCTTGACTATTCTTTTCACATTTCTTTAAAGATTCATTTAAATTCTTAATCAAATTTCAAAAAACAAAACAAGTTTTTAAAAATTATTTTTTTTAGTTTTCAAAACTTTGACTTGGATTTTGAAAACATTGTTAGAAAGTAGATAACAAAACAAAGAAGGTGGAAGTATTGATGGTTATAAACTTAATTTTCAAAACCTAAAAACAAAAAATGGTTATCAAACGGAGCTTTAGTGAATGAAATAATGAAGGGAAAAAATTAATTTATACCCCTAAACTTTGGAGGTTGTATCAATTAAAACCCTGAACTTTCATAAGTGTATCAATTTACACCATCGGTTAGATTTCATTTGCTTACTGTTGTTTCCACGGTTATCTTCTTGAGTCTCAAGATTAAAGGAGAATCAGACTTCAAACTTACCTTTTATTTCTCCCAAAGTGATGAGTCTATTGAGACAATCCCGAAACTTTGTTAGGACGATCCTCTCCTGCTCTGCATAGACCTCTGACATGTCTTGTCTGTGAGGCAGTTGTGAAGAGGTGCTGCAGCCTGGACCTGTTAATCTATTGGGGGAAGCAGCAGCCATTAGAATTGTATCTTGCTCATCACACATCAAAGCTAAAGTTCCGGGAGACATGGGAGCGCCCTTTGGCACATCTCCACCATCTGAATTGGAATCATCGGGGGTGGTTTTATCGGCCTGGTTTGCACTTGAACGATCATCGGCTGCGGCTTTCTCATCAGATGCATCTTTTTTCTGCAATCTATCTTGAGTGGATGATGCAACAGAAGTTTCTGTCTGGCAATCAGATTGCTTCTCTGTAGCATTTGTTTGGTCTGGATAGTGAAAAAGAAGACGTTTTCAAAAGGTCCATTTGACAACTTCAGCTGAACTTCTTAAAAGACCGAACAGAAGAACTAAGAATTGAGTAAAAATGAAATGAATAGAAATAGCGAGGCGTGAGAGGGATAAAATCACAATACCTTGAAATGTCTTGGCAGCTTCACTTGACAGCACCACCAAAACAGAGCAAAGATCCTTCAAATCTTGTGATTGAATGATGTCTGCCATTAGAGACCTTTAACAATTACACACATATCAGTCCTAAGTCCAAGCATATGGCTAACACTACATTGAATCGAAGTGATTATACCTATAGGTAAACTTTGAAGGACCCAACAATGAGGGGCTTCCAACACCAGCAATGGGGAAGGACGGTAGCGGCGGAGCAGTGGCTCTGATATGATTTGCCTGCTAAGTACAGTTAACAGCACTATAATCAGTACAAGAGCAGTCCTATTAACACAGCTTATTGTGAAAAACATTATAAAGCGGCTCTGATATGATTTGCCTGCTAAGTACAGTTAACAGCACTATAATCAGTACAAGAGCAGTCCTATTAACACAGCTTATTGTGAAAAACATTATAAAGCGGCTCTGATATGATGTGCCTGCTAAGTACAGTTAACAGCACTATGATCAGTACAAGAGCAGTCCTATTAACACAGCTTATTGTGAAAAACATTATAAAGCTGTCTCTTTTGCCTTAGATTCTACCAAACTTCTACATAAAATTAAATGGTAAGACGACGTCTCATATTGTAGTAAATGATTGGGTCCACCTGTTGAAATGGCACTGGTCTATGAGTGGATAGGTCCTTGGCTGTCGGTCCAAAGTAGAGTTCTTGACCTTTCCTTTTTTTGGATACTGGAGGTGAAGCATAGCCAGAGGAGCCAATAGCTCCAGTTATGGCAGCATTAGCTGCCTGTTGAATGAATGCTATGTTGTTACCATGGTCTCCATGAAAAAGAGCTTGTCTCTCTTCACTTCCCTCAAAATTCTTGCAGTCCATGCATTTACAATTATCCGAGCAGAGAATGTTAGCCTGGAAACACTCACAATATTTCTTTAGACAACCCGACTTCTTGCAGTGGCATCCCTTATTGTGCTTAGGCAACATCAGCAACTCCCCCGCCTCCTCCTGCATGAATTCAAACCAGTTCATCGTGTATATCATCAACAAGTTCCACAGAAGATATGTACACACATTTGATGTCATGCCACTCATCTATACAATGCGTAAATACTCATTGCAATACCACTTCATCTAATCTACGTATATAACTAGAAGCACCATAGATTTTAATAGGTAAGAACCGGAGGGGATGTGCAAGCAAATGATATTATGCCATTTCAGATATGGTAAAAAAGAAATCTTTTCTATAATGGACACAAGATTTTAAATAGTCAAAACCCAAGGGATTGAACAATAATTCTCGAAGCTAAATAGTAAAGGTGAAGCCACTGCTTCAGAAAATTAAATAATCAACTGCAAAGTCTGCAACTTGTAATACAAGCTGTGATATGAACAAAAGGTAGAGCACTCGTTATTCAAACGACTTTCATACCCTGCTGTCCCGCATTCCATGAGGACTGCTTGCAATTTTTGGTCGAAATGCATTTGGATTACGCTCTAATGTAGCTTCAACTGCTTCTCTTCTAGCAGCATCATTTTCAACATTGTTATAACAATTTATGCAGTTGCAGCCATCACAGTATATTCCAGAAGCAAAGCATTCACAATACCTGCTCAAATTGGTGGGCAAATTACTCTTTGGTAATATAAATAAAGATATTTGACAGAATAAATTCCAAATGATTCATAAACACAATAATTTCATTGCAGTTGTAAATATGCACGTCGAGGAAATGATAAGGAGACAAGGAAATGCTTCAAGAACAAAAAGAACACGTGAAAGAAGCTGCATGAGAGAATTTATAACATCTACAATGGCACGCTTCACCAAAAGCCAGAAAGTTAGTTTGCCTCTGAAACCTCCAAAAGTTGCATTTATAATATAAAAGACAAATAGTATTGATGAAGCCCGAAACATATATGCAAACAAAGAAATAGATAATACAGAGAAACAAAATTCAAAACACCAATTCATTTATAGGAAAAATAGCTAATCAGGAAAAACGTTTTGAAGCACCATAAATCTTTTGTTACCATACACAAGCGTACATGAGCATCTACTAAATCAGTGTCATCACAGAAATTCCTGACTAGAGCAGAAAAATGTAAAAAAGTGTTTGTCAGAAGCTCGATAGATCCCGAACTTACAATTTTAGACACCGCGAATGTTTACAGTTACACTGTTTTTGCTTCTTAGGAGTACTGTCTTTAGTTTCAACAGCAGGTCTTGCTCTTGACATTGGTGATTCTGGTTTCCTAATTAAGAAAAAAAGTAACCTCCATTAATATAAGATGGCTGAACGCTTAAGTTATTAACCAAGTAATTTTTAAGCGTCTATGAAAATTTAAATGATGAAGAACAGCAACATCCAGACCGACAAATCTCTCTCCATACAGCAATTTCACATTTCAAATCCAAATGATAAAATTGTACATCTTACAGTGAATCGACAAGCTAAATCGTCCGGTGAAAAGATTTCATATGAAATGAACCGAATTAAGCAATATCACATGATGCTAGAAAGAGGAAAGGCGTTTGGATTGTTCTTCCATGTCAAAAGCTCCGATGGCGTAAAGCTTCTTATTCTATTGTAAGATTGAACATCAAATTAAGCAAACGAGATTACAGAAACTTACACAGCTCTTACTGACGAATGAGGCGCCAAAGGTGCGATCGACGCCGCCACCATCTGCGGCTGTGGCTTCGGCTGAGCTTGAGGAAGATTCTGAGCAACTAATGGAGCCTGTGACTGTGAATGCGAGTTGGAATGAGATTGAGGATGCGAGGCGCCTCCATAGCCGGTGAAATCGAGCTGTCTAGCGAGCTTCTTAGATGGAATATCCGATGAAGAAGAATTACTCAACGCTGCACCATCTGATTGAGCCTTCTTCTGCGGCGCACCGGCAGAATCTTCTTCCCCCATCAAATTCAAATCCTAAATTTCAATAATCTCGCCACTATTCCAAATTTTCCAAAAAAAAGGAAAATCAAACTCGAACAATCAATCAACTCCTCAATTCAAAAATATAATTCCACAAGCCAACTTCCGGATCCAAATACCAATCAAAATACCGCCAAATCAAATTCCAAAACCAGATATAATTATGATTTTGCAGCTCAAATTTCACGCCGAAACTCAGCAACAAGAATCCAAAATCAGATAGAAATTCACCTACGCATAAAATAATCACAGAGAAATCAAAAACCAGAGCAGAAAATTAAAATTATTTAGGGTTTTTCGAACTGTGAATTGAAGAGAGCTCCGAAGGATGGGAGCGAAAAAGGCCTTTTGTTCTTCTTCTTTCCTCCCTCTCTCTTCCGAGATTTTGAAATTTCAATTTTGTAAATATTGAACGGTGAGATTAAGACCACTTATTCAATCTAACGGTGCAAACAACTTGATATCATCCAACGGTGAGAATTCATAGAAGGGAGCCTCGTAGAGATTGTTGACCGTCAGATTCTGAGGGCTGTAGATTTTCGACAAAATTGTCGAGAGCAATGATCCAGTACTTCCCACATACAAAATACACACCCAATAATACTTCGCCACGTAAGATATTTCCCACAAGATATTATTTACGGACACGTGGGCGTATTTGATTGGTCAAATAAAGTGAGAAAGTGTGAGTAAAAAGGAGGGAATTAGTCCAAGATTCCATTCAATAAAGAAAGGAAATAAAACAAATTTGGCGCTAAATAGACTATCAGAACTTGTTGGACAGCCTAATAAAATTTTATTATTTCATTCATTCAAAATTTGAATTTTTTTTCTCATCTTAATAATTCAATATTTTCCTTAGATTTCATGGGACATAATATTAGATGATAAATAAACTTGTCGATTCGCGATTTTTAGGTACAATGGCCTAGTCGAGTATGGAACTTGTGTTGACACACTCTAATGCTTAAACTAGATCTAAGGTGTGTCAAACCACAACTGAATGTAATAACTCAAATCTTAACCTATTCTATTAGTATTGATGTCAATATATTCGTAAAATTGAAATTCTGATATCGATATCGACATCAATAGTTTAATCTTTGATTTCGAGTGATCGGCAATATTGATGTTGAACCCATCAATTTACGATAATTTTCTTTCTTCACTTTAAATGTTATGCGAAGATTAAACTCATGACTTAGTCAAAGACACAACCTTACGTCAATTGAGTCATGCTTGGTTTGGCTCAAAATTGTATTGTTTTATGTGTTTTAAAGCTAATTATTTATATATATAGTCATCCCCTTTTTATATTAATGTAAAATGTGATTTAAGTTTATTGTATTAGATTAATATATATTAAAAACAATAAATAAAACATTTTAAAAAATAATATTAAAAATTAATAGAATACATTGATTTTAAAAAATATAACTACAAATTTAATTAGTCTTATAAAGTTTAAAAAAATTAATTGGTAATAACCCATGTTTGAATGATACCATTATTTTTTTTTTAATAAAAATCTAGATTTGTATAGCTTGTGTTTGTTTTATGAATTTTTCATTTGCAATGCAAAAGAAAGATTCTCCAAACATAAAGTTGAGTCATGAATCATGAGATTAACAAACTCACATAATAAATTTCTTCACTTTAGTGTACACAAGTCTAATATGTAAGCCAAATATATATATATATATATATTTTTTTTTTTTTTTTGACAATGATGAATGTTTGAAACAGTTTTAGCGTAACTCAACTAATCTTAAGAGACAATATTTTTAGGGCTGGTTGCACAAATAGCAATCATGCCCAAACTAATTGCAAATTTAGCAAACTTTAAAATGTTTTGCAAATATGTCAAAAAAACCCGTTTCTATCACTGATAGACTTTATTATATCACTGATAGACTTCTATCAGTGATAGACTATTATCTCTGATAGACTATTATCACTGACAAAAATCTATAAAAAGTTGAGGTGATCAGCGATAGACTTCTATCAGTCATAAGATATCAGCGATAGAAATTGCTATATCCGCAAAATTTTTAAAAACATGCTATATTTGCAAACAATAAGTCTTAAATTGTCATTTACTACAATTTCCCATATTTTTATCCTACTATATTTTGATAATCTTACGAGACAACTATGTATTTAATTCTCGGAAAAATAAAGAAAAAAATTATAGAAGGAACACATTAGAGACCATGAAGGGCAAGATTAATCAACATAATTTAGCCATTTATGTTTTCCCCCACAATTTTTAAGCATCCCCATAACTATACTGATATTTTACTCTATCAGCCTGAGAATAAGAAGAAAGTAACAATGCAACAAATACTTGAAAATGTGTCCATTTCCAAGAAGAATCAAAAGCATAAAGCAAGGCAAGGAACCACAGTCATGGCCAGTTTGGCAGACACAAAAACAAGACTTGAGGTCCTTGAAAAAGGAAGGGGAGTGGGGAAACTCACATCTTTGGTTGTGCAAATATACACAAATTACATTAACAGACACGACATTCTTCAAGAAGCGTCGGAAGGACCCATTCCGACATCTGAGTTCTCCAAGCTTTTGGTGTTTTAAGTATGAAGACTGAAGAGCAATAATGGTATCGTAGGAAAATAAATGGCCTGATTAGGATTCAGGAACGACGTTGCATTGACAGACACGACATTCTTCGAGAAGGGTATCAGAATGGTCGTCCTGACATCCAAATTCTCCAAGCTTATGGTGGTTCGAGTATGAAGAGCGATAATGGTATTGTAGGATAAGATATGGCCTGATCAAAATTCAGGTTGTACCAAGGAAGCGTTTCCTTATAAATAATGTAATAACTGAAACAAAGTATAGTTTCTAATATTTAGGAATACCTCAATCCCCATAGTTCAATCAAATTGTATGGAATAACCAGTGGCATTAGTGGTAACGTTCACGGGGCCGAGTTCGTCCATATCGGAATCTGACTCTTCGAGGTACCATCCTGTGGGAGAATCCACATCCTGTCCACTTCTGGTTGAAGGAACATGAAGCTCAGACATGGGAATAGGAAGTGGCTCATCAGTGAAATACTTGTCTTGTAGCAATTCTGTAGCAGTCGCTCGATTAGCCGGGTCGTAACAAAGAAGTCTTTCAACGATTGAAATTTCATTAGGAGAACAGTTGGGAAGACTTGCTTCTAGACCGACTGGCTTTTCGATTGTGTTGAATGATATAATTTGAAAATCAGGAAGGTTGGAACAACCTGGCCAGGAATCTTCAGTCAAGTTGCCAAGAGTAGTGAAAATTCTGCTCATTTGATCAATGTCAGCAGTTCCTGGAAAAAGGGGTTCCAATGTAAAAAGTTCTGCAAAAATGCAGCCCAATGACCATAAGTCGATCTCCAAACCGTAGTTTGTAGAGCCATAGAGTAATTCGGGGGCCCTGAACCAGCGAGTACCGACACATGAAGTGAGAGAACCTTGTCCATCATCTGCTGGAACTCCCCCTTCTATTTCATAACAATATGATGAACCTTTAAATGGATCATCTTCAAGGTCACTCGTGGTACATGTTGCTAAGCAAGATGTATCTCCATCATAAGTACATGTTTCCTTCTCAGATTCATTTACTGATTTTTTTGCTGAATTTTTTGCTTTCAGCTCGTCTAAAACTCGAAAATACTCCTCTTTGCTAATTGGTTCTTGCTCTTCAGTTCGGTTACCTTCTTGAACCGAGCTTTCCGTTCCTGGAGAAACTGCAGATGGCTGAGAAACAAGTACTTGATCTGAAGAGTTCATCTCATTTGATTCAACATATTCAGGCTCCATGAGTATCCTTGCCTGAAACCAACATCAAACTCATTCTTTTAGGAACACTGAAACCAATATCAAACTCAACTCCTTGAAATTCAAAACATAAAGCAAATAGGAAGAATGCTTTTGAGAATGCTTTTGAGAGTGATTTTGAAACGGTTAAAATCACTTTTGTCATATACAAAATCACTCCGAAGAATGCCTATAATAATTCAAAATCAATTTTCATTGTACGAAAACAGCGTTTAAAAGTATAAAACCAAACATCAAACTGATTTTGAATGATTAAAGGCATGTATCTGGTGATTTTGAACGTGATAAAAGTGATTTTACTCTCAAACATGCACTCGGTATCATGGATCTTCAGCTAAAATTCGGTATACAAAATCATAAACCTTCAACATGAACAGATGAATACTACATTTTATCAAAATTTCAGGTTACTCTTCTCAAAATTCTGTGATGAACATTCTACAAGCATAAATATAGAAACGTCCAACCTGCAAGTAATGAGTTTAGTGGATTGTTCATAGTAGTTCCTCACAAAAACAAGCTAACTTTAAGGAACAGAGTGTCCAGAAACTCCACATTCGTAATCTAACAAACTAATGAAATATGCACGACTGTAATTATATGCGAAAAGCTCTTTGCTCGCGGATCATGGATTAAGAAGAAGAAAAAATATAAAGAAAAATAGAGAATCACCTGTCCAAAATCGGCAAGCTTGAGCACGCCATCATCGGAGATCAACAAATTGCTAGGTTTCAAATCCCTATGCACGATCAAATTCCTATGACAAGCATCAAGACCACTCAAAATCTGGATCATCCACCGCTTAACCTCCCCGACCGCGAGCCCACGCCCGGATTCCACCCCGTCGAATCCTCGCTTCTTCGCCTCCGCTATAACGGTGGCTAAATCCGTCTTCAGAAACTCGAGAACAAGCACCGCATCCTCATCCTCGCGCCAAAAGTACTCGTGCAGAACGACGATATTAGGCAAACCTTGAAGGATTTGGAGCGCCTCGATTTCTCGGAACGCCGATTGATAATCGTGGATCTCCTTCAAGGCGACGATGACGTCGTCGGAGAGCCGCCGCGCACGGTGGACATCGGAATATGCGCCGGATCCGACTCTCTCGAGGATCTGGTACTTCTGGATGATATCCGGCCGAGTGTGGATGCTCCAGCTCTTGGCCGGTGGAGGTTCCATTTCAGGACGAATCAAGATTGTGAGCTTCTAGGGTTTTGAAGATAGGGGTTATGGAAATTCGTTTACAGTTACAGTCAATTTTCGCCGGCAGGTGAAAAAGACGAGTCGCCGGACGGTGAACAACCGAAGCCAAATCCGAATGGCGCCGAGATTAATATATTCATGCTTAAATTATCAAAAATAATCCTGAACTGATTCAGTTTAAAAAATAACCTTCTAACTTTTAAAAATTTCAAAATTACCCTCAACAATTAAAATAAAAAATGTTCTCACTATTAACACCACTTATAGATTCTAACTCGTACTTATGTGACATTTTAAAACATATACGGACATCTGAAATGTTAAAAAAGAAAAAAGAAAAAAGCATGTAAATTTTATCTTATCATAAGGCCAAAATCAGTGGAGAGTAAATCAGATGTCCAAGTTTTCATGATTTTTTTAACCCTGTCAACATTTTCATTTTTTCCATATCACACAATTACGATATAGAATTTAATCGTTCACATCATAATTTTGTATTTTTTTTTTTTTTTTTGTTAATGGCGAGGGCATTTCTAAAACTTTTTTAGGATTCTAAGGTAGTTTTTAAACTTTTGAAAGTTTAAGAATATTTTTTAAACTAAACCTTTTCGCCTATATATCATTAACGAGAATATTATTTTATAAATTGGAAAGGTTTGACCGTACAAAAGATGGAAAATTACAATATATATAGTTCAACAATATGTTTGGGTGGGATACGAACTGTCAAAGATTACCTTGATGGATGAAGCTACACGCTTATATCGACAAAAACAAATAATTATATTGTTGAATTTTGAAATGAGATTTTATATAGTTTTATTATTGTCGTGACTATATCCTACGAAATAATTGTTATTTTCTTTTAGTTTAATAATTGCTAGAGTAGAGGAGATCAATCCATCAACTTTTGAGGTGATGATTGATATTTTATCTATTGAACTATGTACGGGAATTGTTAGTTGATTTGACATGCTATGTGATGAGCATATTCTCACACTTAAAATATTAATTTTAGTCTAGTAAACTTTAAAAAAAAAAATTGCATAATGTATTTATTTAATTTTAACAAGAAAAGCATAACATTAGCATAGTTATATTTACTCATTTCTTTGAAATCGGAGGTTTTAGAAATTTGAACTTAGACGTTCAAGAAATGAATAAATATTATTATTGAGCAAATAATTGCTGACAAAAGATAACAAAAATAAGCTAAAGCGAGCAAATAATTAGTTCGAATCCCTCCGTCCAATGTACTTAAAAAAAAAAAAAAATAACAAAAAAAAAATGATTCTTTTTTTTAATTTTGATGAACTAAAATAAATATTTTAAAAGCTGGCGAACTAAAATATAGAATTTGAAAGTAAAAGCAAAAAGTTGATTATCCAAAATCAAATTAAAAAGAAAAAACTTTTGAAAAGAATTGCAAACAACTTGTAGGCTTTACATTGACCCCCAAATAGTCCCATTCAGAAACCTCAGATGGCATAAAACCAGAAGTACAAACTGTTCACATCCACTTTTCAAGATTTAGTACAATAGAAGGAACCTTATTAAAAAAAAAAAACACAAAGGGATCGAAAGTAGACTCTTTGAACCGTTGACTTCGTGGTCATGAACGACCTCGGGACTATTAAAACCCTCTAAGAGGAAATTGATTCAATCATTGATGGCCACCTACCTAAAAATTAATTTTTTATGAGTTTCTTGACAGTTAAATTTTGTAGAGTCAAGCGGTCTGTCCCATTCAAATCAGTTCAACTAACCATGCTATTTTTTGATGGAGTTGGGAGTTTCAAAAGAGAACCAAAGTTTTTTTTTTAAGTTGAAATACAATTTTAGCCCGTGAACTTACCTGTTTGTATCAATTTGGTTCATAAACTTTCAAAAGTGTATAATAAGCTCATAAACTTAAAAAATGTCTATTAGGTCTTCGAACTTTATGTCTAACAGATTTCCAACATATTCATAATTTAAAAAAAAAATTGATATACTAAGTATAAATAGTTGTATTTCATGTCTAATGAAACTATAAACTATAAATTTTGTGCCGAGTACATCCGTGAATTTTAAAAAATATCTAATAACCCAATCACTAATTAGACACAAAATAAAAAAAAACTTGAGATATATTGACCACAAAATCAAAAGATTAAAGAAAATGAATTTTTTTTTTTACTCATTGATGTAACCTTTCCTTTTCACTCTGTCCAAAAATGGTGGAACAAGACAAATCTCCATCTGTCAAAGGAAAAGCAAAATCTTCCAATGGCAAAGGTATCCCATGGAAAGTAGATCAAGGACTTTCACCCCTAATAATAAAGGCCAAATTCTAAAACAAGTGTAATATTTAATCACAATAAGCAATGTTCTAACTAGGCCATGAACTTACCAACCATCCTCTCAATGATCTTCATACATAGCAGCCATATTATCGACCATCGAGTCATTGTATTACGAATTCTATATCATCGGATTACCGCGCAAGATTCATCTTAGTACCTATCGATAAAATACACATGTGTCTCGAGCATATATTTCGTATCAAATCGATGTGCATTATAGAAGTGAATCGAAACAGATAGAAAGAGGAAGCTACAATATATACCCCCTAAGTTCTTGAGAGAATGAACAATTCCCTCCAATTTCCAAGTTGTGTTCAAAATGTGGAGATCCATATACCCTCTCCTCTACCACTACTACAATTTAATCTAACGCAGCCACATAACAGATTAACACATAGAGAGGTGTGATTGCCCGTTGAGGCGAGCTTGAACCGTCACAAAGCATAGCACCTCCACACAAAATAGTATTACTCGGAGCTTGCAGCAGCACGCCGTGTTCTAGGCAGCACAGCCTCCACATACGATGCTCCTGCTATAGTTTTATATGTATCAATAACAAGATTATATCATTTTGTAACAGTGAGAGTATGAAAGAGATGGCGGGGGAGGGGGGCGGCGCTACTTACGCAAACGAGCAGCCAGATCCTCGACGCCTTTTCTTCCTCGTGACCTCTCTTCTCCTTGGAGGTTGCAGGACAACTTTAATGGCAGTATCAAATACAGCTTTGACATTCTAAAGAATCAACCACAAACTCCAGTTAGATATTGTTCATCCAAGGACATGGTCCTTTCCTATTTTTTTAGGCTAAATTATAAACAATACCCTTGAACTTTGCCATTTGTTTTAAAAATATCTCTATTCTTTTAAAAGTTGAAATATTACCTTTGACCTTTTATAAATGATTCAAAACTACCATTGGAGTAGAAATCCGTTAGAATGTTGGACTGAAAAACGACGTGGCGGGACGCTGTTCTTTTAGACTTAATCCTAGTAAGCGTCCCGGTGACCGCCACATCGACTTTCTTTCCACCATTCTAACAGATTTCTACTCCAATGGTAGTTTCGAAACATGAAATGTCAAATCTAATATTGCAACTTCTAAATAGGGTATCTTTTAACCAAATGGCAAAGTTCATGGGTATTTTTATATAATTTAGCCTTTTATTATTGGGATAATCATACAGCTTAAAAAGCAGCCTTCAAAAGAGTAGCACTAAAATCTGTACAAAAACTAGAACTTTCTATGATGTCTTGTCTACCTGCTGTGTCTTAGAACTGCACTCAATGTAAGCTGAAGCACCAATTTGTTTTCTCAGCTCCTCACCCTGTTTGTTAATGTTAAGTTCTCAAAGTTGAGCTTCTTTTTCTAGAAACATTACATTACAGTTCACATTGGAAAAGAAAAAAGAAGCAAGGATTGAGGAAGCAAACCTGAGAAGATGTAATGATATCGTATCCCATTTGTTCATTTGCATATCGTCGGTCCTCCCGAAGATCTAAAAAGAATGGAGAGAAATTTTCTTGATATTGTTTGTGGATTTACTCGAATGGACGTTAATAAAACAAAATGTAACATCAAATGATTGATGAATTACTTTCGTCTACCTACCGAGCTTCGTTCCAACTAGAATGATTGGAACATTGGGTGCAAATCTACGCAGCTCAGGCATCCACTGAAAAATCAAAACAATGCAATACAGTTAATTTTTTTTTTTTTTATTAGATACAGTGACATTTCATTGATTCAATGAAATCTAAAAGTTACAAAAAGTTTCTCCAATTTGTAATAAGAAAAGATGGGATGTAATCATTAAAAGGAAGAGTCAATTTACACCAATTCATAGCATAATAAGCAATAGAAGTGTAAGGCGTGGTGAGAGATTGCTCCTTGTTAGTGAAAATCCGGGAATTTCAATCCAACCATAACAGCCAAAGGAAGGCTCTCACAAAATTCAGCCACAAAATCTTCTTGTCTTTCTTGAAAGGATGACCAACCATAAAGCAGACTTGTTTTGTTTTCTCTTTTTTAAATAAAAAATAAAGTGAAAATATGTTTGATAGTCATTCTCTACAACTTTTTGTTCTCAAAGAAGACCTGTTGTAGTAAGCTCAAACTAAGGGGCCTGTTTGGATTGACTTTCTAAAAGCACTTAGAAAGTTGTTTCAAACATGCCTTAATCTTAAAAACAACACATAAATGTGTCATAAGATTCCAAGTAGAAGAGGAAGTCCAATCTGGAAAGTGAAGGGAAAAAGAACCTGACTAAATCAAAATAGTTTAATTCAGTTAGTTTACTCAGTTTGAACAATACATGTTAGTTAGTTTGATTTTGGCTATTTTGATGGATTTAGTAGTTGGTTTAGTCAGTTGTGATCAATTGCCTAATAAATTTTCATAAAGTTGATTTTGGTGTCAGATTTCAATTTTTATTAAACCAATAGGTTATTGAATTTGGCCAAAAACTAAGCTAAAACTGACCCTAATACCAAGGTATTCCTATATTAACCAGATGAGTACCTTTTTGAGGATATTTTCATAGCTGGCTCTACTAATTAATGAGAAAGCTAGTACAAACACATCTGCACCTCTGTAACTCAAAGGCCTTAGCCTGCTATAATCTTCCTGACCTTCAAAACAAAGGACAAACAATAAAGATAATAACTCATTAATGGAATTAGAAAGAAAGGCCTTCTTATTAAAGGAGACCATATTCTACCTGCAGTGTCCCATAATCCCAAGTTGACAATGTTTCCATCCACAGACACATTGGCACTGAAATTGTCAAACACTGTGGGAATATAATCCTGCCAAACAAACCATCAATGTTGAGAGAGTTCCATTTACTAAAGAAAAGAAGAGAAAATGGGAAAAAATCATCAATGTGAAGAGAGAGAATTTTTCTTTATTTCTTTTAAAGCTACGAGTGTCCGAGTCAGTTTACGCGCACCTCAACTAATCTCATGGGAACCACCAGACCCTACTATATTTGGTTGCAAGGAAACTCGTAGGATATTAAATCTAAGGTATGTGGCCATCATGGTTTGAACACATTCTAGTCCTTTATTATTCTCATGGCCCTTATTGACCACTATGTCAACTATGGTTGAGAGAGAGCTCATTTTCAACTACTCAAGCTTAGTGTTTATATACTTGCAGCTCATATTTAAAGAATGAAGAAATAGGAGAAAACCACCAATGTTGACAGAGAGAGAGCTCTAGTTTCAACTGCTCTAGCTTAATGTTTATGTACTTGCAGCTCATATTTGAAGAAAAGAAAGAAAATGGGAGAAAATCATCAATTTTCAGAGAGAGGCTCCCTTTCAACTGCTCAAATTTAGACTTGCAGCTCATATTTAAAGAAAAGGAAAGAAAAAAAAATGGGTGAAAATTTAAATGTTGAGAGAGAAAGAGAGAGAAAACTCCAATTTTCAAGTGCTCAAGCTTAGAGTTTAGGTACTTGCATCTCATACTCAATTAAAATGGGAGAAAATCGCCCATGTTAAGAGCTAGATAACTCCATTTTCAACTGCTCAAGTTCAGTGTTTATGTACTTGCAGTGCAACTCATATTCAAAGTAACCAAAATGGAAAGAACAAAAAAGAAAAATAACCAATGCTGAGAGAGAGAGAGAGCTCCATTTTCAACAGCTCAAAGCTTAGTGTTAAGCACTTGCATGCTTGCAGCTCACATTTAAACAAAATGGGACAAAATCCTCCATTAAAAAAAAGGGTATAAATATCAACCAATCTAAAGAGAGCTAGAAAACAAACTCATAATCCAACAGATTAGCCATTAAATGAACTGAAACAAAACATAAAAAAACAGAACTTCAAAAAGAAACCTCACAGTGGGGAACTTATTGCTGGTGTAACAGATAAGCATACAGGTTTTTCCAACAGCTCCATCTCCAACAGTAACGCATTTAATGAACTTCGAAGCACTCATTCTCCAAAACCCACCAAAAAAATACTCTCAAAATCCTCTTTTAGAAGTACAGATTGGGGAAAGTAAAGAGAATCAAGAATGAAAATCAGTTGGGTTTGAGGAAAATGGAAAAAAGGGCTAAGAAAGAGTGAGGGATTTGAGGTGCAACAATGGAAGAAATGGGAAAAGGGAGTGTGATTTCGAGTGAAAAGTGCTTTTTGCTCTTTATTGAACTTTCATTACTTCTATCCCTCTCGAAATCTTTCAAAACTCAGAGACAAAGTGCTTTGAAATGCACAAAACGAGGCTCTCTTTTCTTTTTCACTCTGGAATTGGTACCTGAAATGGCTGAGATGGGTCCCTCTGGTTCCTGTCGCTGCTGCCATTAATGGCTTCCAACCACACAATTCGAGCTCTTGAATGGTAGATTTATCACTTTGCAGTACTCACTCACCTTCCTCTGTAAGCTATTGGCTTTGGGTTTTTGTAAAATATTGTATATTTTTTAAAATTTATTATAAAAAAGAATGTTTGTGTAACTTTATGTTCCAAAAAAAAAAAAAAATAAAAAAAAAAAAAAAAAAAAAATATTTCTAGGGAAATTGTAATAGATGTCAATTTAGAATAAGATAATTAAAAATATAGTATGTTTTTAAAAATTTTGCGGATATAACAATTTCTATCGTTGATATCTTATGGCTGATAGAAGTCTATCGCTCATCCCTCAACTTTTTATAGATTTTTGTCAGTAATAATAGTCTATCTGTAATAATAATCTATCACTGATAGAAATCTATCAGTGATATGATAAAGTTTATCAGTGATAGAAACAGATTTTTTTGCCATATTTGCCCAACATTTTAAAGTTTGCTAAATTTGCAATTAGTTTGGGTCTGATTGCTATTTGTGCAACCAGCCCTTATTTCTAACTATTTCTAACTATTTATTAAAAGTAATATCGTGAAAATAATCATTAAGATTTAATGAGATTTTTTTTACTGTGGATCGATAAATTAATTATGATACAAAGACTAAACGTGACCTAATTTTGATCAAATTTTTCACAGACTAAATTATTACAAATTTAAAAGTAAATGACTAAATTATTGCATGTTAAAATTCACAAACTTAAATGTTACACATTTGAATTTTTAGAGATTAAATTATTACTTACATGACAGCATCAAAAGTATTTTTTACATTCTAAAAATGTTTGGCAACAAATTGAGTGAGAATTGTTGCAGAGGTTTTGAGATTTTTCAATCACCTTGATAAGCATTTAATTTTTTATTTTTTATTTTTAAAAATTAAGTTTACAAACACTTATTCCATCTACAATTTTTTTACACAAATTTGAATATAATCTAGGGTTTTTTTTATAACTATTTAATTTTTAGTTTTTTAATTTTAAAAAATTTGAACTTAAAGGGGTGAGAAATTGAACTCTCCACTTTAATAAATGAGTATATATGTATGTATTTTTTTTTAGAAACAATAAATAAGTATATAGTTTAACTAAGTTTTTTTTTCTTTTAAGATAACTACTATATGTCAGTTGATTGAAAATAGTATATGTCTTAATAGTTGTTAGATTTTACATTAAAATTATTAATATATAAGTTGGAGAGCAGATAATCCATAAAATATTTGAATTTTTTACGATTCAAATATAAATAAATGACTAAAAGGTGTGAGGTTGAATTTACATTAATCAAATTAAGAAAAGAAAAAAAAATTATTAGTTTGGATTAAGAGGGCGGTAACACGGTCAAATCATTCTCTTCCGTCGAGACTGGGAGTTTGAATAAATGTGACCGTTGGGTAAATTGACCGACATGCCCATCTTATTTTAAATGCCAATATATATATATATTTCTGATTTTTTTTTTTTTTTAACAATTTTTCTTAGAGAATGTCCAGATTCGTGATCAAATAATTTGAAATAAATAACAGAGTCCCACCCAGATATTATTTGTATTTGATGTGACGTATGAAAAAAAAAAATATCATAGCAGTTTCATAAAATGATGGTTCATTGATGATTTTTAAAAAAGCACCACAAAACTAACGTAAATGACAAAATAACTAAATCTCATGTTGTCACTTTGAAATACATAGATCATTCTAAAAATTAGGAAATTTATAAAATTCATAAAATAAAAAAAATAAAAAATAAAATTATGAAATTTATTTATTTCGTTTTAGCTATATGATTAAATTAGCGAGCATGTAATTTAAAAGTTATGATTTTGTTAGGAAATGTAAATTTACATTAGGAAGTAACTTTAATACTCTATATTAATATTGAACAACTACTTGATTCAGTGGGTCAACGTCCAAAATTAATCTTGTCTTAAGACACAAATTAAATAGAAAAAAAATGAGAAATAACATGAGCGAGTGAGAGAATAAAAAAATCACCTAGACCAATGGCACATATCCATAGCAATTAGAGAATAACAAATCTCATTCGATTTCTTTTTTTTCAAGATACAAGTAGTTATCAAACATGTTAACCTAGAATTCTGAAATTTGATTTTATTTTAGCTATTTTTTTTTTTTTTGCAAAATAATTTACATTATTTTTTCAATCTCTCACATATTATCAATAAATATATATAGGGTATATATATATAAAAAGATTAAGGATGAGTAAAAACAAAACAAAAAACTCATTCTTAGAATTCATACTAAGGCAAAAATACCCTTTGTAGAGAGTTCCAAAATTACTCACCCTAAAACTTTGAACCTGCATGTCACATAAACTTTGAGGCAATTTAACTTAAATTGTTGATCCACCATAAAATCATTGACTAAACTCACTATCTACATTTATATGGTGTATTTCTACCAATCAAACCTTTTTGCTAAACCCGCCACAATTAACTAGGTGACAAACATCCCAAAATTATCTATCGAAAGTTACCAAGATAGCTTCAAAGATAATGAAATAGTGTTGGACTCTTGTGATTTACTACTTCATAATTAAAACTTGTAATTTCTCATACATCTCTACTTAAACTTCATCTGTTCTAAATTCTTCTTTCCATTCCTTTATTATTTATCCTCCATCGATTAGAAAATGATTCCAAGACTGGGATAATGATTTAAGAACTAGTGAGTTAGTAACTTTGGAGATTATCTCAAAGTCTTAATTTTCTTCAATGAGTTTTGATGGGGACAACTTCATTACAATTTCAAGGATCATGGACAAAACAATAACGTGGAATGTCTGCTACTTATATATATATATTTTTTTTAGAAGCTAATTCGATTCAAGAAGCTACATTTTGAGAAGCTTGTTCGATAAAAAAAAAAATACAAGATTGGGGCAATCAATGGATCAATTTACGATTTACGGATCAAGTTTCAAGGTGTTTTTCTTTAACGATTTTGGTCATAAAGCTTTGAGGCTCTAAGTTAATGAACCTCCAAAACCCAACATTGAAAAAAGAAAAGAAAAAAAGTACTCATAAAAAAATGACTAAAATGAGCGTTTTTAGACAAAATTTGGAGGACTATAGTAAACGATTTTTTCATTTTTTTTTCACAAACAAAGAGTATATTCTTATTATTATATTTTGAAATGTAAAACAATTATTGCCAAACCGAGCATAGCTCAATTGGCATAAGGTTGTGCCCGTGACTAAGAGGTCATGGGTTCAATCCTCGCATTTATTAAAACACTGTTGCAAAAAAAAAATATTCATTTTTTCAATATTTTTTTAATCCACAAAAAAAAAAAAAAAAAAAAGTGTATATTCACATAATATTCACATTTCCTACTTTTTATTGGACCAAGCATGTAACTAATTAAAGGTTTTCAACCACTTGGTTTAAAATAACTTCTTTAGGGTTTTAAAAATTTACGATTTATGGATCGAGTTTTAAGGTGTTTTTCTTTAAGATTTTGGTCATCAAGCTTTGAGGTTGTAGGTTAATGAACCTCCAAAACCCAACATTGAAAAATGAAAGTGAAAAATGTACTCATAAAAAAATGACCAAAATGATCGTTTTTAGACCAAAGTTAAAGGATTATAGCAAACGATTTTTTCAATTTTTTTAATTCACAAACAAAATGTATATTCATATAACATTCACATTCCTCTCTTTTGATTGGACTAAGCATGTACCTAATTCAAAATTTCAAACCACGTGCTTAAAAAGAACTTCTTTAGAGTTTTGAAAATTTACGGTTTAGGGATCGTGTTTTAAGATGTTTTTCTTATGGCTTTTGGTCCTAAGACTTTGAAGCTTTAGGTTAATGAACCTCCAAAACCCAATAGTGAAAAAAGAAAATGAAAAATGTACTCATAAAAAAATGGTCTTTATAGTTGATTCAATAAGCCTACCATTTTGAGGACGAAACAGAGAGTTGAGAACATAAGTTTCACAAGATGAAATTCACTTCTTCCAATATAGGAAAAGTAGATGAGTAGTTCTCTTTAAGTGCTGATTTCAGACTTGAACAATGGAAACATAAATTTCACAAGATGAAATTCACTCCTTTTCATATAAAGAAAGTAGGTGAGTAGTTCCCTTAAATGTTGATTTCGGGACTTGAACAATGGGGTCTCACTCTCTCACTGCCCGAGAGGGACTTGGTTTATGGTTGGATCATAAACAAATTGTTCATTAGAGAATCAGTGATACTTAAGGTGTAAGATGTAATTACAGGGGTAAAACAAACTTTTGACCCAACTATAATTACTAACAACTCGTGAATGATCGACTTGCATGTAATGGTATATCCATGGACACAACTTAGTGCAACACTAAGCCTATAGTTGAGTGACCTAGAGTTAATGAATGAAAGTTAATTAATTAATGAGTTTAATTAATTAATTTTGTATCATTGAAACTTGTAAATTTGTAGGTCCATAAGGTCTCATTGTTAGTTCATAGTAACACTAAAAGAATTTGAAAGAAAAATTTGAAATATTGAAATTAATACTGAATATATTTGATATATTAAATCTAGAAGAGAAAAATATATTTATTGTATTTGATACATTAAATATTAAAGGAAATAGTTTATGTATTAGATATTGAAAACTATATATAGATATGAAATTGGAATGAGATTCAAATTGGTTAAATGTATATTATAAAAGATTAATTTTATGATATTTAAATGAGATTCAAATAAATATAAAATACATATTTTAATATAATAGATATTAAAATATATTTTATTAAATAAAATCAATTCCTAAAGGCTCCTTAGAACATTTAGGTTTAGCCAAAAGGTGGGCAAAAAAAAAAATTACTCGCCCTCGAGAATTGTTTTCTCATTCTTTTGAGAAGGAAGTCTCCCACAAGCTTTGGTCTCGTGTTCGAGTCATAGCGAGGAAGATCTCATGGAAATGGAATACAAGAAGTTCATAGTTCTTCAAGGTAATAGTTTGTCTAACATTGTACATTTTAGTTTAATTCTAAATAAACTAATGAATCGATTCCAATGCTTCCGCTGCGTGGTTTGAAGTATTCATTCTCTTCAACATTCATATAACATTCACATTCTCCACTTTTTATATGACCAAGCTTGTACCTAATTTGAGGTTTTCAACCATGTGTTTGAAATGAAATCGTTTTTTGTTTTGGGTATTTATAGTTTGGAGATTCAGTTTTAATTTGTTTTTCTAAAGGCTTCTGGTCCTAAAGCTTTAGGGTTGTAGGTTAATGAACATCAAAAACCATATATTGAAAAAATAAAAGGAAAAACGTACTCATAAAAAAATGACCAAGATGATCGTTTTTAGATAAAAACTGGAGGACGATGATAATAAACGATTTTTTCATTTTTTTTTTAATTTACAAAAAAAATGGTACATTCATATAACATTCACATACCCCACTTCTTATATGATCAAGCATGTACCTGATTCGAGATTTTCAACCAAGTGCGTGAAATTAACTCGTTTTTGGTTTTGAGTATTTACGGTTTAGAGATTGAGTTTTAAGGTGTTTTTCTGAAGGCTTTTGGTCGTAGCACGTAGGTTAATGAACATCCAAAATCATACGTTGAAAAAAGAAAAGTAAAAATGTTTTCATAAAAAAATAACCAAAATGACCGTTTTTAGACAAAAATTGGAGGACTATACTAAACAATTTTTTTAATTTTTTTTAATTCACAAAAAAAGTGTATATTCATATAACATTCACATTTTCCACTCTTTATTTGACCGAGTGTTTACCTAATTCAAGGTTTTCAACCATATGCTTGAAATGAACTCGTTTTTTGTTTTTGGTATTTACAATTTATGGATCGAGTTTTAAAGTGTTTTTCTTGAGGCTTTCGGTCCTAAAACTTTGGGTTGTAGTTTAATAACCTCCAGAACCATACATTGAAAAAAGAAAATAAAAAATGTACTCATAAAAAATGACCAAAATGACAGTCGAGGCCACCCACATAGAGAGAAATCAGAGTACCAAAACAACAAGCCTTCCTCCACAACCGAGGAAGACAACAACTCAGAATCTAAAAAAAGAGCAACTTTAGCTAAATTATGCGTTGTTGAATTACGTGCCCGCAAACGTTTAAAATAAACACAGCCCAACAAAGTCGACTCCTCACTAATTGTATGAACAATAATTTTGGTTTCCAAGAGATTCGTACTCGGGCTATTAATCGCTTTAACAATCTCAGCTGAATTCGACTCCACCATGAGATGGCAAAAATCAACCATACCACAACGTCTAATGGTCTTCAAGCCGACATTAATGACCTCGCTCTCCAAGGCCTTAACAAGTCATTTCCTATAACACATTTTGACCCCTGCGCAGATGGAAAATCCACGAAAGTCACCAACCAGCCAACCTATGCCATTTTTTTTTGTCACTTTTCGCTTCAAGAAGCATCGACGTTGATCTTCCGCTTTCAACCGACGACGACAACCAACACTTTTGACTCACGCGACTCTCCAATCTCTCCAAGGATGAGCGCACTCCAACAAACTCTTAGAGCTCCAACAAGGATCTATTAATAAATCTAGCAACATCATGAGAACAAACAACATTAGAGACATGATCCTTCAAGTTAACCAAATTCTTGTAATTTCAGATTACCCCAAGAATAATCAGAGCTTTAGCCTGATCCTCTTTGCTCAACGAATCGTCCACCCGCGACCATATATCCATCATATTCCACGAGTCCTTGCACACAACAAACAATGCTCGTAAGGCAGAAACTCCACCCAAATTGTTTTGGTAAACTTACACAACCACAAAACATGGCTAGCCGACTCATCCTTTTTCCTACAAAAAAGACACAAAGAATTAACATCAATTCCTCTATTTTGGATGTTAACTTTTATAGGAATAGAATCATTAATCCTCTTCCACGCTCCAACTTTAACTCTTAAGGAGATCTTGAATTTTCCATAACCTTTTTCACTCGTCTTGAATCGCTCGAGTCTTAGACGCTCCTTCCCTCTTTTGGGATGTAAGACAGGCTAGACGGTACGCAGTTTTAACTGTGAAGAGACCCATTGACTCCATATTTCACATCACTTCATCTTTAGCATTAATGTTTCGTGTGGGCATGCGACTTTACTCTTGTTTTCTTTATTATTGATAGGAATTCTCTTGTTAAGACTCTATGAATCAATTAAAACCTTAGATTCATACTAGAACCACCATGATTCAATAAAACCTTCAAAAAAAGTTAAAAAATTCCCTGAGTAAGAACCCTTGGATTATCACTTATTCAATGACTGAATATAATGAAAAAAAGACAAAGAAACGTTTATCCTTTAACCAAAATAAGTATAAACGAAAGAATAATTTTTATTTATTTATCAATTCTAACTCTTTTTTCGGAGTCCGGCCACGAGGTCTGATAAGTATGAATCATAATTCTAATATTTTGTAATCTATTTCATATATTATGTGCTCCAGATACTAGCCTAGACTGAGTATCCAACGAGATAAAATCATCTTGATCAAGATGACCGACCTCTTCTCTGTCGTATCCATAGGATCAATTCTAACAAGTCACACATTCATATTCCGGAAATACAGAAAAAAAAAAGAAATTCCACGATCGAACTACCATCAGCCGATCATTTGATTGATCAACGGGCAATGCAGGCCCCACGTATCTTCAATCTCGGCCCCCAAACCATTCCCTGAATTGGAAATCCTCCATGGAACGGCTCCTCAGTACATCACCGATCTTGCGGGTGCCATTCACACACCGCTCCACTCCTTCCTTTTTTTGTACTGATCAAATCTTCTTAAAAAAAAGAAATAAAAAATCAACTAAACTTAAACTTTCAAAAACCTCACTAAGAGAGATAGATGGGATCCTTGTTTGTATTAATATCCTCTTTCCTTGAATTAGTAGTGGGACGTATATATCAAAAGTTAAGTGTGAAATTTGAATGAGATAGATTATTTCAAATTAATAATTGAATTTCCTAATTGAGGTTACACATATAGGTCAAAATCAAACTATACCTTGCCAAAACCGTCATGGCCCAATCATGTATAAGCCGTACCAAGGCCTGATACAAGGGTGAGCCAATAGGGAATAACCTTTTCTTCCCTGCTTCCTCGACCTTCATTCCCCTGAGTTTTCGGTTCCCACAATTTAATTCTTTTTGTACATTCATCGGTAATTCTTCGATTTTTCGAGACCCACCTTCTATTAATAACTTTGGGAATCCCATAAAGATTAACACTTGAATAAGATCAATTATTTTTTGAATCTCGATACGTGCAATTCCCTCAACACCAGAGAATAAAACAATAACCATTTTTTTAGAATACCAGCAGGCGCCTGGAAAACGGAAAACAAGTTTGATTCATTTTCCACGTAGGGAAGCATAAAAGGAAAGCGATCCCTGATATCATACCCATCCAAAGCAACAAAATTGGCCCATTCCACCTCCTCATTCCAAACCCCCTGGCCCATTCATCAAAGAGCATACTCTCTCATTCATGAACTCATCTTTAACCCACACAGGGTATGAAGGTCGCTCCTAACAATCCAATGATCCTTGTTAATCAAGACGAGCCTTCCATTCCCAAACTTTCAGGGAAAAGTCTCTACCCCAAACAATACTCATCCAAGTTTACGACGAATTAGCTCCGAGGGGAGCCTTAAGAAAGTCTCCATCTTTAAAGTAGCTGCTCTTGAGCGTTCTTGCAAGAAGACTTCCCGTGTTCGTCAAAATGCATCAGTTGAGATTTTTCCGCATAGCCTGATTGAACGGGGTAAGATCACGAAAACCTAACCCTCTTGAAGCTTTGCTCGCACACATCTTTTTCCAACTCATCTAATGAGCTCGCTTTTTATCCTTTGTAGAACCTCACAAAAACTGAGCACAACATCTGTTAATGTCTTTGTAGATGGTTTGAGGAGTTGAAAACAACTCATCGTGTACCAAGAATAGATAGTTACTATATATATATATATATAGTGACACCATCTTTTGATAACCGAAGTAAAAGTGCCAAAGCGAGCATAGCTCAACGGGCATATGTATGTGTTGTCGACCAAGAGGTCTAAAAAAAACCGAAGTAAAAGTAAAAAATCTAAAATGATAAAAAACTAACAAAAAAAAAAAAAGAAAAAAAAAGAAAAAAAAAGATATTTTAAATGGCCTTTTATGTTGGGGAAAAAGGAAAAGGCATTTCTTTACTAAAGAAGAATCAAAGATGACAAGTCGTCTGTAGTCGACTGGTAGGGAATATTCTTGAACGCTGATTCAGAAAAAGGTTAATCGGCTAAATTAGGGCTATAAAAAAGGGGTTCGATTCATCAAAATCCACTCGAATCTTCCGTCTGAATTCAACTATTCTCTCCAAAGTTCAAACAAGGATGAAGCTCAAGCAGCTAGAATCCCTACTCGGTGAAATTCAACAGTTCTCCAATCCCAAGGTATGATTTCTCCTGCAGTTTTTGATCGTTTCTTCATCTCGTTCGAAGTTTTGAGCATATGTGAGCCGATACTACTCTGTTTCGCTGTAGGTGGAGCTTGAGCAGTATCCAACTGGACCTCACATTGCTTCTCGCATGTTGTACACCGTATCTCTCTCCTCTCTCTCGTTCATCTTCTCTTTTTGCTTCAATTTCTGTTTTTTTTTTGTTTGTTTCCTTCGTTTATCAGAATACTTTGAATTCTTTGGTTCTTAATGGAACTGTAGCTTTGACTATCTATAGTGTTAAGTGGTTCGATTACTGGGTTATTGGATTGGAAATCAAGTCGTCTATGATGATTCATTATAAGGATATATATCCTTATATATAGCTTTGACTATCTATACTTTGAATTCTTTGGTTCTTAATGCTCGTTTTTTCCTAGGTTATATCACTTGTCTTTCATGAAAAATCATTCTCTAGCAGATATTTTTAACCCGTCGGAGAATTATCCCTCCTTCTCATTTGGCTTTCGTCTGACTTTATCTAATAGGGAAACCACATACATTATGGCGCTCTTGGCTATAATTGGGAGGCTTACTCTTAGTCCGGGGAGAAAGGATGTTCGTATTTGGATTCCGAACCCCATTGAGGGCTTTTCTTGCCGCTCCTTCTTTCAAAGCTTACTTAATCCCTCCCCGATTAGCGAGTGAGTCTTTTCTTCTAGTTGGAAGGTGAAAGTCCCAAAAAAGATCTAATTTTTTTTTGTGTGGTTGGTCATTCATGGAAGAATGAACACTTTAGACCGTCTCACACTTTAGACCGTCTCCTGAAGAAGAATTTTACCCTGGTTGGTCCTTTCTGCGGTATCTTTTGTCAGAGGGCGGAGGAAGACCTGAATCATTTGTTATGCAGTTGCGAATTCACTCGGGATGTTTGGAACCTCTTTTTTGAGGTGTTCGGCGTCCAGTTTGCTAGGCACAGGCGCCTTAGAGAGATGATCGAGGAGTTCCTTCTCCATCTGTCTTTTCGGGAGAAAGAAAAGTTTTTGTGGCAGACTGGGATCTGTGCGGTTTTATGGGGTTTATGGAGGGAAAGAAACAACAAAACCTTTAGAGGTTTGGAAAGGAATCCTAGTGCTATTTGGTCCCTTGTTAGATTTTAAGTTTCTTTGTGTGCGTCGGTGACACGGCTTTTTTGTAATTACTCTATAGGTCTTTTATTACTTGATTGGACCCCTTTTCTTTAAGGGGCGGTCCTTCGGGCTCTTCCTTTTTTGGATGCCCTTATATTCTTTCATTTTTTTCTCAATGAAAGTTTGGTACCTTATAAAACAAAAAAAATTCATATAAGGATAGTAAAGTTTAAATTTACACGTTTACAGATTTCAGATGTCTAAGACTTTTTTAATTTTCTTTCTACTAATCGTATTTAACTCTTGAGCTTCTTTATTCTACAAGTTGAAAGCATTTCGTTCCAAACCATCATGGGCTGGCCTAGTGGTCAATTGTTAGGTGCAAACAAAGTCTCACATTGATATAAATATATAAGTGAGACAATTATTCCATTGGTATGAGCCATTTTGGGTGAAGTAAAAAACAAAGTCACGAAGGTTTATGCCCAAAGTGGACAATATCATACTAATGTGGAGATATGTGGAGGGTTCGTTGTCTTTATCATCAACCAGGGTGACAGGGTCATGAGAATAATAAAGGACTGAGAGAAAATTGGTCAAACGGTTGTCTTGTGAGATTAGTCGAGATGCGCGCAAGCTGACCCGGACACTAACATATATCAAAAGGAAAAAAAAGAAAACATCTTGTTCTAGTTGTTTTGATAAAAGTCTAGCTCCCGTCAATTGTTAGATCATAAGTTTGTTATTCATTTTATGTAATCATAATTTATAACACGGGTCGTTCATTTGAAACTTTATCAGGCAGAGAATTCATTTGGAGATGTGAGTGGCAAGGTAGTGGCTGATTTGGGTTGTGGTTGTGGTACATTAGGAGCTGCAGCTGCACTGTTGGGAGCAGAGTGAGTAGCATCTTTCCCCTGTTCCTCTTTTCTATTTCCTTTTGGTTTATTGGTATTTTAGTCTCAGTTGTGAATAAATATTTTCACATCACTGACGACTGACCTTAATCACACTATGAGTTCCATGGTTGAAAGTTATCAATCCATTTCTGATTATAAGGGAAGCGGATAAAATGTTTTTATTCAGCATATATTTGATTTTAATCACATGCAATGCTTCAACTCTTACCATTCTTGGACAGACATGTTACAGGAATTGACATTGATCCCGAATCTCTTGAAATAGCATCTTCAAACGCAGAGTATCTTGAGGTTCTATCTTTTGACTTTTAAGTATGACTGCCATATTTTGGTTTTATGTTGGGTTGGGATACTGTGGATCGTACTTGACAAGTCTTATCATATAGAAATTTTACATACAAGTTCTAATGTGCTCTCTTTCTCTCTCTTTATGGTTTAAAACGGTGGGGAGATTATTTGGGGGTCAACTTATGCTTTATTTGTTATTTTAGTTGATCTGTTGAAAATTGCAGTTGGAAATGGACTTGGTTCAGTGTGATGTGAAGAACTTAGGATGGAGAGGTAACAAACTGAAACACCATGCTGAGCAATGCTTCTCATTCTCATTGTGCATGTGCAGGCCTTTAAAATATAACATGTAGTATGATTTGATTTAGTTTTTGAAAAAGTATGGTTAAATGAAAATTTTATCCCTGTAATAATTCAACAACGTGAAGTTTTTCACTGAATTCACTGGATAACATATGTGTGTGCGTGTGAAAATTGGTTTGCCTTAGTTTGATAGAATTGAACAGTATCGATATTTTATGCACAAGAAATTTATGATAGCTATTGGTGCCTCGTGTTTATTCTTCACTTCTCTACACTTCTCTAGTATACTTTTACTAAGGGATAGTGGTTATTTCATACAAACGATAAATGATTTTACAAGAGAGAAGTCTACTGTTTATGGTTTGATTCACTTCATGATCTAGTTGTTTGATCATGACCGTTTTGATAATTGATTAGTATTATTCGTGTGAATGGTTTAATGAATTCATGATACTGCAGCATTTTTTTTTATTTGTTACTTTGCACGATTCATTAGCACCTATGGATGTTTATGTCTTTAGATGTATGGTGATAAAGTGAGAGTGTTTAGATTCAGTTTTCATTATTTCACAGTTTTCCTAGGCATTATTTTCTTCGATCCAAGTACCTTTTTTCAAGACTTGAACTTTTCTTCGAGCTTCTTTTTTGTATCTACATTTAACACATCTGATATATGGTCAGGTCAGGCTGTTGATACAATTGTAATGAATCCTCCATTTGGAACACGACGAAAGGGTGCAGATATGGAATTCCTTTCTGCAGCTTTGAAGGTAATTACAGTTCTGATATCTAACTAAGATAAGATGCTCAAATACACACGTACAACATTTTCTCATTCAGTTGTATTCTTTGAAATCTCTTTTCAGCATGCATCCAAAGCAGTTTATTCTTTGCACAAGACCTCAACAAGAGATGTAAGTTCACATGTTCAAACTCAATGCAAATAAGAACTCTGCACACTGCCACTTGGTCGGGGTTTGTGTTATCTTGTCCGTCCTGTTCATTCCAAGGTTACTAATGTCGTGGTATTAATACAGTGGAACAACTATTAACTGCTTCTTTAACCTTAAAAAGGGTATTCATGCATCTCACTTTATATAATATATTTTCATTTTTCGAATTTGAGGGATTCCTCTTTATTTTCATGTTACTATATTGTAGGAATTGGATAGGAAGTGTAAACTTCTACACAGATTGTCAGATGTTGCTTAGTTTTGATACCGCCTTTTCCCTTGGATCAGCGTTCTCTTGTCCCCAAAAGTGTAGACATACATACATTACCCCCTGCATCTAGATTGCTAGTAGGTTCGCCTTCGTTTAGCAATGTTGCTTTCAAACAATGAGGAGACTGATGGTTATTCAATCCGTGAAAGGACTGTCTTATTTTGGATGTTGTAATGCCAATGCGAATATCAAAATTAGCTAGGAACAAAAGCACAGATTTAATTTTGTTGAAATACAATCAAGTGCTGACTTCTGTTATTTCATTGCTACAGCATATAAAACGTACAGCTTTGCGGGATTACGGTGCCCAAAGTGCTGAGGTTTTATGCGAGGTGGGTGACTGTTTGTTTTTCTCTGTAAAGCCTACACTATGATCATATTATCTTCGTGTTGGGTTAGCAGAACAATTGTTGGGTGATGTATGCACGTCGATTTTCGAAGTTTCAATGATATTTATGCTTTCTTCTTGCAGCAAGCTATTCATGTTCTTATTATGATTCAGTTATAACACATCAACCTCTAGTTCTAATTAAGTCATTTATTATTTTATTTGGTTTCTTCTTTCTCTTAGCTTCGATACGACGTGCCCCAACTTTACAAATTTCACAAGAGAAAAGAGGTTGACATTGCCGTGGACCTTTGGCGATTTGTGCCGAGGAGCCCCCGGGGAAATGGTGTTTAGGATTGACCTACATGAAGTTCATGCCATTTCTTAGACGTGTGTAAAGTGATCACATCAAATTTCAAATTTCCGTTGTCGTGATCAGCTGGATGGATGAGAGGCATCAAACACAGCTCCTATGATATTTTTCTGTAGAATGTTCATGTATTTCTTGGACATCTGCTAAAAAATTGTGGTACTTGGTTCTTAGTTTTTGGAATTCATGGCTTCAGTGTGGAAAATCCTCCACTTTTTTGCCCCCTTTTGTTTGTTAAGTGCTTCCTGTTAATGAATATGGAATTTTCATTGTAAAACACTAAGGGCATGTTTGGGAGTGATGATTGAATTATTGATTTTAAAGGAAGAGATTTAATAACTATTGATTTTGTAAAATTGATTTATATATAATCATTTTTATGTTTGGTTTGGAGTGATTTTCATATAATTAGAAGTGATTTTGAATTATTATGTTTGGTTCCAAAGTAATTTTAGAATTATTAAATTACAAAAAAAAAATAACATTGTATTTTGAAATTATTTAACTGATAATTGAAAATCAAAATTAAACAAAAATTGTTTGGAAATGATTACTATTTAAAATTAAAATCATGAAACAAAAATTTTTGAAAGGTCATGAAAAACAAAATTAAAAAGTCATCAAACTATAATAAATAATATATCATAAATGAAAAACTATAATAAATAATATATCATAAATAAAAGGTTGCAAATGCAAAATTAAAAGGTTGCACAACGTTGGTTTCGAACCTTGGTATGAGTGAGAAAGAAGCAAAATTATTTCTCTTTCACCAACAAACCAAATTCAGATTTTCATAAATAGATGAACATAAATAATATTTATATCCAATTGATATTTTTAATTAAAAAAAATAGTTATTTTTAAAAACAAAATATCACAATCACTTGCAAAAAATCACTCCAAAATCACCTCTCAAGTGATTGACCGGGAATCACTAAAAGTGATTTTCAATTCTTCCAAAATCACTTTTATACTATTGCCAAACATCACCATTTTGAAATATAATTGATTTTGGGCATGTAAAAGTGATTTTGGTCCTTCCAAAATCACTCCCAAACATGTCCTAACTCTTCTGATGAAAAATAATTGTAATATTTTAAAAAATAAAAAACCACAAATTCAATGAAGGAAGCTAAAAATCTAACAATTTGGTGTTCCAATTCATCTTTTAAAAGTTTTGTTTGTTCTTGTTTTTGTGGTTTAAATCATATAAATCTCTTCGTGGTTGGATTCTAGAAAGACAAGTCCCGTTAAAGTATGACTACAATTCATGCTTCTTCCGTCAATATTAGTCAATATGATTAATAACATTTCCATCTTATTAAGAAAGGGTCAAAAAAAGCTATTGCAAGTTGGAAAGGTAACTTCTTCTCAACATGGGGAAAGGAAGTTCTTATAAGGCTCTTGTCCAAGCCATCCCTTCGTATGTGATGTCCTGTGTGCAACTCTCAAAATCATTCAGTGAGGCTTTAACCAAGATTGTCGCGAAGTTCTGGTGGAGTTCTTCATAGCAAAAGTCAAAGATCTATTGGATGAGATGGGAGCGTTTGTGTTATCCAAAAGAAAAGGCAAAGCAAGTGTGGAGATTACTGCAACATCCTCATTCGTTGGTGGCTAGAGTTTTAGGGGGCAAGTATTTCCATGATTCGAATGTCCTGGAGGTGAATTTGGGAAACATACCCTCTTTCATTTGGCGGAGTAATTTGGGGGCACAGACTATTGAAGAAAGGCCTACGAAGAGGGATTGGGACTGGGGAAGATACTCTTGTTTTTAATACTCCGTGAACCCACGGGAGACCACTTTCAGAATTTTAACAACACCGCATCCATCAATGGAGGGTATGAAGGTTAGTGAGTTCATCAATGACAGGGGCAACTGGGATATTCCAAGCCTAAGGATAGTTTTAAGAGAAGATGTTGAAGTTGTAAGAACAAATCCCACTTGCAAAACTAGCAAGTCCGACGGGTGGTTTTGGCATTACTCTCGGGATGGATCATTCACAACGAAGAGTGCATATAAACTCTATTGTAGCTTAAAATCAGAAACTTCTAGCACAAATGACAAGACCTTTGGGGTTTGGTGGAAGAATTTGTGGGGCATGAAGATTACTAACAAGATTAAAATATTCATGTGGAAATTGTTCCACAACATTCTGCCTTCTAATCAAATTTTATGCAACAGACATGTCCCAATAGACCCTTGGTGTGTGATGTGTAGAAAGCAAAGGGAATGTGTGGAACATACCTTTTTTTGTTGCAAAAAATAAAAAAGAATTTGAGCTTCAATCTTCCTAAATTTTCAGAAATTCGGCTTCAAGCACAAATGACAAGACCTTTGCGGTTTGGTGGAAGAATTTGTGGGGCATGAAGATTACTAACAAGATTAAAATATTCATGTGGAAATTGTTCCACAACATTCTGCCTACTAATCAAATTTTATGCAACAGACATGTCCCAATAGACCCTTGGTGTGTGATGTGTAGAAAGCAAAGGGAATGTGTGGAACATACCTTTTTTTGTTGCAAAAAATAAAAAAGAATTTGAGCTTCAATCTTCCTAAATTTTCAGAAATTCGGCTTCAAGCACAAATGACAAGACCTTTGCGGTTTGGTGGAAGAATTTGTGGGGCATGAAGATTACTAACAAGATTAAAATATTCATGTGGAAATTGTTCCACAACATTCTGCCTACTAATCAAATTTTATGCAACAGACATGTCCCAATAGACCCTTGGTGTGTGATGTGTAGAAAGCAAAGGGAATGTGTGGAACATACCTTTTTTTGTTGCAAAAAATCAAAAAGAATTTGAGCTTCAATCTTCCTAAATTTTCAGAAACTCGGCTTCAGACAGACCCCTATCAAAGATTGCTTGCTTTCTACCCATTCTTGGATGAATCGTCGTGAGCTCGAGTTGTTCAACATAGCTTGTTGGGCTATTTGGTCGGACCGTAATCAGATCCGGATTAGCAAACCCATCCCGACAGTGGAGCTGCGAGTCGAGTGGATTCTAAATTACCACTCAGAGGTCAGTCCGTTTGTGCCTAGATCGGAGGCTCGATCGATGGGGGAATCAGTGCGGCCAATGTGGTTCAAGTCGCCGAAAAACTCTTTCAAACTCAACGTTGATGCGTCTTGACATCCACATTTACACCGATTGGGTCTGAGAGCAGTGATAAGGGATTCGACAGGGAGGTTGGTGGTGGCAAGCTCGGAGTTTCTGAACCAACGTCTAGACCCTTTGTCTGCTGAAGGTCTTGCCATGCTTCACGGGATGCAGCTTGCTGATCGATTTAACATTTCCAATTTGTGGATTGAATCAGACGCCCAACTGCTAGTGAAAGCTCTCCCTTCGCAGCATCTGTCCTCCTCTCCTCAAGGATCGATTGTGAATAAGATCAACAAGTGGAATAATCTCAGGCGTCGTTTTAGTGGCATTAACTTTGCTCCAAGATTAACAAACAAGGTTGCTCATTCCTTAGCGAGTTGAGCCTTGTCTTATGAGTCTACCCAAGTGTGGACGGATACTATTCCAAATTGGCTCAAAAGCTTGATTATGTTAGATTCAAGTACTTGTAGCCCAATGGGCATTAAAGTTATCTAATGAAGTTCTTATTTAAAAAAAAAAACATGGTCAATTTTTTTTAGTAATACAAAGGAGACGAAACATAAATCGAAACAAAGTTGATAACATTATTCACCCAAGGGTGTTCATTTGGGATGTTTGGGTCCTTCGAGCATGAGTGTCAAGCTCATGCACTGCTTTATTGCATCAACGATAGTAGGAACAAAGCTTTCAACCATTTCACTGTGTTGTTTATATTGAAGGACATTGACAAAACGCTGAAGCTCATTTATAAAATTGTGTACAAAATCCTTACTCCTTATCTTATTTACTCCTATTTTTGGCCTGGCTTTGACGGTTCAGCGGGGCTAGCTTGTTGTTGTTTTGGCATGCTTGAAGACGTTTGGCTCTCCATGGGAGCCTTGCCCTCTCTCTTCACATGGTTCACGAACCCACTTCCTTCCCATTAGCAAATTTCAAAGGATCAGAGAATCGACCTCAGTCCACAAAGGTTGGAGGTCGGGTTCGAGAGCTCTGGAGATGACTTCTGCTAAGGCTAGGGCTCCCTTTGACAGCTAAATCTCAAACTGTAAGATAATTGACCAAGAAACTCTTAACCACATCTGGTGTGTGGTGCATGCCCAAAGGCTACTGTAGATTTGCCATCTAGAATTCTCCGGGTATCATGGAACTCATTTGGCTTAGCTTTGAACAATAAAAGACTATCATTACAAAGAAAAGGTGAGTGAAGAAGGAATTGATCTACCAATTTTTAGACTTGTAATCAAATTTTGTGACTCAATTTTGCGGAATAGACTAGACAACTTTCATCACACAAATAAGGAAGAGATAAGTGTTAGTTTAGGTGTTATGGTAGGATTTACGTATGTACTATTCTTTTGCATTATTATTCTATTGTAGTATAAATAGGTCCCTAAATATGTATTACTGATTAAGTCATTCTAATACAATAATGTAGTCTTGTACATTCTATCAAAATAAACTCCATTATGGCATCAACATTTCGAATTTTACATTTTGCATTTACTTAGTTTATCTTTTTTTTGGTCTCCCTTGACAAACTCAAATATGAATATTATGAGTTTGAGAGAATGTTAGTTTAGGTGTTATTTTAGACTTTACCTATGTATAAGGGTAGACTGGTCTTTTGGATTATTATTCTATTTTAGTATAAATAGGTTCCTAGATATGTATTTCTGATTAAGTCATTCTAATACAATGTAACATAGTCTGGTACATTCTATCAAAATAAACTCTATTGTGACATCAACATTTCGAATTTTGCAATTACTTAGTTTATTTTTTTGTTTGGTCTCCCTTAGCAAACTCAAATATGAATATTATGAATTTGAGAGGGGATGTTAGTTTAGGTGTTATTTTAGGGTTTACCTATGTAAAGGTAGACTGGTCTTTTGCATTATTATTCTATTTTAGTATAAATAGGTCTCTAGATATGTATTTCTGATTAAGTCATTCTAATACAATGTAGTCTGGTACATTCTATCAAAATAAACTCTATTGTGACATCAACATTTCGAATTTTGCATTTACTTAGTTTATTTTTTTGTTTGGTCTCCCTTAACAAACTCAAATATGAATATTATGAATTTGAGAGGGGACGTTAGTTTATGTATTATTTTAGGGTTTACCTATGTAATGATAGACTAGTATTTTGTATTATTATTCTATTTTAGTATAAATAGATTCTTCGATATGTATTTATGATTAAATCATTCTAATACAATGTAGTCTCATACATTCTATCCATTCTCTGAAATTTCCAATAAAAAAAAATAAATGATCACACCTTGCCTCAAACTTCGTGTAGGCCAAAAAGTTGTATAAATTCCATCTATTAAAATTTAAAATTGATAAGATTAATCCATCTCTCACTAAAGTTGATTTTATTAAGATAATCATTTAGTTACTTAATAAAAGTTTGTTTTTTCCGTGAAAAAAATAAATAAAAAAACAAAACATGAAAGCAACATTTGAATTGTCCAAGAAACATATAAAAAACACAATCATAAAAAAAGAACAAAATACATATGAACACATTTATTTAAAATTGTCAAAAAGACTTCAAGTTTGCATGAGCCAAGTCTACTTTGTTGGGTGGCAGAAGAAAGTTCAATGAATTCATTCAAACTTTTATGTCAATAAATTAAGAGTTCAATTATGATTGAAAACACTATAAAATAATTATTTCATAATTGAAGAATGTGATGTCATTCTCTCTTACAGTTGCATTTCATTACCAAAATTGCTTTTCAAAGCTGTGAGAAAGATGGCTTTACAGGCAGTGAGGCAGATACTATTTCTTTCTTTGTTAAATTCCAAAGGGGCCAATGCCCAAAAAGAATAAAAAAAAAACAACAGATTCTGTTTGTTTTCAGTCCATTTCTAAGAGCAGTGGGTGGAGATCAAATCATCGACCTTTAAAATAATAATTGATGTCTTATATATCCACTAAGCTATCCTCGAATTTGACCACCTAATATAATCTTGTTTGATATAAGATTAGAATATTTATGTTATATTAGTATTTCCAAAAATACATGTTTTATGGTATATAGGATAGTTTTGATATTATCATATTTTGAACTAACACTTTGGTAGTAGATGTTGATATACAAGAGAAATATTAGCATACTCGAGATTATTTCGAAGATATTTTGATCGATTAAAGATAATTTCTAAATCTCATCGTAATTAAAAGAAAAGGTTTGTTCTTGTTCAACTTATTAATTTTAAATTAGTTAAAAATACTTTTTACTAATCTAAATGTAGCAGTTTCAGCATCTTCCGAAAAGAATCGTAATCATCTTAAATTTCTATGAAACAATGGTGTGAATTTTGTGATATAACCTCTTTGGGAAGGAATTTTCGAGACCTTCCACGAAGCACTATAAACATTTGAAAATGTCAGTTAATTTTTTATTTTTTTTTACTAACATGTGGGAGTGGGGATGGAACCTGTGACTTTTTAGTCGTGTTTTTTTAATAAAACAACGTGTTAATAAAAAAAAATCATTTTAAAAATACTATTCTCAAATAGTAACTACCCTTCATCATTGTTTAGAGTGCAAATAAGAGACAAGAAGAACTTCTTTAGGGGAAACCCTTATCCAAATAAGGGTGCATTGAATATTTAGTTGGTTGGGAGTCCACTACAATAATGTCTTTATCAAATTAATAGCTAAAATTTGAAGATAGACTTTGTAGATTGAATCTATAAAAAGGGGGCCACATTGCAATTAGGGTTATGAACAGAGAATTGTGAAAGCCTAACTAAAATGAACTACATTGGTTCACTGTGCTTTTTGAATATTAGATTGAAAACTTAGTGTGAGAGAGAAAAATAAATGAATTCTATTTTCGTACTAGAGAAAACGACAAATCGATTGTATTTATGAATTTAAATCAGTTGAGCCATCACTAATAGATTGATGAAAAACGACAAAATTTGGTTCACACTAATCATTAAGGTTTAGATTGCTACCATTCAAATTTGTGCTTCTTATTTCATTATTCTTTTATAAGAAACAAAAACATGTTTGGTAATTGCTTCTCACTTTTACATAAAAAATAATATATTTTTTAATTATTTTTTATTCGAAACGTTAGAGATGAAAAATATGTTATTATTTAATTACTCAAAAAATCTATATTCTTTTTAATAAAAAATAAAGTAAGAAAAATCAGTAAAAAAAATGATGAATACATTTCAAGTTTTTATGTGTCTTAAAAGTTATAAAACCAAAAAAGAAAAAGAAATAAGTAACAAAAATATTACTCAATGCATTTCAAGTTTCTATTTTGTAAGAATATTAGTTGTAAAAGTCATCTTTCCAACTCATTAAATTGGTGATGGGTACTTTTCTAAATAAATAAATAATAAATTGAAATTAGGTTTCTTCCAAAACATTTGAATATGTAAAAAAAGGGGGAAGAGATTGCAATTTGGCATGTGTCATGTGGATGATTAATTAAGGAAGCTCCTAATGGTCCCTTTACACAGTTGTACCAAAACCCTAATGTTTTTTTTTTCTTCCTTTTTTTAATGTTGGCACTTTGATTCCCTCTTAGGGAGCTTATTGCAATTTTATATTATTTGTTTAAGATATGAGAAAATCTTCCCACACACCTACACCAAACCCTAACCCTAATTGTCTCTCTCAACATATAGTCTGGTCTTATATATATTTGTTTGAAGTAAAAATAAAAATAAAAATAAAAATAAAGAAGTGTACAAGTAAATAAGTAACATTTTCATTGACACATAATCTTTTAGATAAAGATTTAGGGTGTTTGGCCGAGGAGAAGTTAACCTCCGTTTGGTCCACAGACTTGTTGGACTCGGATAAAAAATATCAACTCCATTTAAATTAATGGATTAAAATCCGCTATCAGAGCCAGGTTTCGATCCTGGGACCTGTGGGTTATGGGCCCACCACGCTTCCGCTGCGCCACTCTGATTTGTTGATTTTATTGTAAGTTGAATATAATAGTACACTAACAAATTTCTTAATGTTAAATTTGTAATTATTTTATAAAATTACAAAATTACGAATATTTTAAAAAATTAGGAAAATAACAAAAGTATATATATATACATAGGGAAATTGTAACATATGTCAATTTAGAATAAGATAATTAAAAATATAGCATGTTTTTAAAATTTTTGCGGATATGACAATTTCTATTGCTGATAACTTATGACTGATAGAAGTCTATTGCTGATCACCTCAGCTTTTTATAGATTTTTGTCAGTGATAATAGTCTATCACGGATAATAGTCTATCACTGATAGAGTCTATCAGTCATATGATAAAGTCTATCAGTGATAGAAACAATTTTTTTTTCCATATTTGCAAAACATTTTAAAGTTTGCTAAATTTGCAAGGCTTGATTGCTATTTGTGCAACCAACCCTATATACATATCAATCCAACCCATTTCATGAATTGTTCGAGATCTAGGATAGATTTGAAGGAAAAAAATAAAAATAAAAACCTAAAATATATTTTTAACTTTATTTAAAAAACTAAAATATATTTTTAACTTTATTTAAAAAACTAAAATATATTTTTACTAAGGGGTGACTAAAATTGAATGAAATATAAAGCAGAGATGTACCCTTTTTTTTTAGAAAAAACTAAAATATATTTTTAACTTTATTGAAAGTATATTAAGGAGTGACTAAAATTGAATGAAATATAAAGTAGAGATGTACCCTTTTTTTTACAACATGTGAGGAGGGAGATTTGAATCAGTGACTTCCATTCCGAGAGTGCGCAGCTCCTCCCGGAAGCCAGTACGAGAATCCTCCGCTCACACGCAGCCAGAAATCGTGACCTCGAGGTGAGACCCAGGCGAAATGGCTGTCAAGCCTCCCCCCGAGAGCGCATGACTAAGGGACGAATTCCATGAAACTTTCCAGGCCGAGACGATGGAGTTCTAGGCCAAAATGGAAGTCATGGCAAACAAGGCCCTTTATCAGGATTGGACGCTTCGAACCCTACTAGCTCGATAGACCCCCGCGACCTCAAAGGCAAAGAGAAGGTTACAGACGAAGCTCCCTGCAAAAGCAGAGTCAAACCCTGAGGGGAGGCTTTCCAGAGTCAGCACTTAAGGGAACAACCTTTTTATTAAATCCTAAAGGCAGGTAGGGGTGAATTTCATCTCGCATGACTATGTTCCAAGCTCCCTACCCGGTCTTATCCCTAAGATGATAGGCTTATTGAGTCGGTGATCTCGTGCCACTCTCATCCATGCAAGTCAAAGGATAAACCCGAATAAATAAGAGTTCATAGCGTGCTCAAGATTAAGATCGAGTTACCTAGGTCATCATATGAAAAAGTCAGTCTTAACAGTAAACGGAGTTAATAAAGTAAGAGTCACTCGTAATACATCATGTCAATTGAGCTATGCTCATGTTGATAGTGTTATGATGTACCTAAATAGTTAAAATCTATACTCTTTCCTGTCTAATCAATGAAATATCTTTTTCAAAAAATAAATAGTTAAAATCTATGTTGTTGGTTGATTTGGTGGAGTATTAGTGCTCCTTTAATGAATTTTCTTTTTAAAAAATAAAATAAAGTTCTGAATTGGTCCCTATTCATTAGTTTTTTCTCTATAAAAAATTAAAAAATGTTGACGTGTATTTTCCTACATGAAAATTATTATTATTATTATTGGACCAATTTTGATAAAAAAAAAAAAAAAAAATCACCTCCAAACTAATTTTAGAGATCACTTTTAAATTTTATTAAGAATACAAAGATTAAAAATTGAACCTCGTAGAAAAACTAAAATAGAATAAAACTAAAGTATTGGAAATCAAAATAATATTTTAACCTATATTTTATTAAATGTTGGTTGGTATTATAATGGTGAGTTCATTATAGCCACATGATTCAACAAACCACACACACAATGAAAAGAATATGGTATTATAAGGGAAAAAAAAAACATATCAAATTAGTTGCTTGAATTTCACACATGCTAATTAACCCATATATTTATTAAAGAGTGCATCTTTCAATTTTATTTTACTCAATTAATTAATTTAAATATCTTGTACTTTTTTTTTTTTTTTGTTTTAATGACTCGTGTACTCTCTTAAATTGCAATATCTTCGAGGAAAACTTACATTCCATATTATATTCTGCTTCAGCTCCAATTTTCCAAAAAAGATTTTCTCATAAATTAATCACACAACAATAAGAAAAGAGAAACAGACAAAGAGAGGAAAAAAAAAATATAATTAGTATTTATTAATCTTATTTAAATCCATAAAAAAAGAATACAAAAATATTTTAATTAATACGGAGTTGAACCATGACCTCTTAGTCAAGAGCACAACATTACTCGATTTGGTTATGCTCAATATTTTATTTTTTAACATTAATTTTTCATGTTGAATTTAATAGAATTTTTAGGCTAGATATCAAACCCAAGCACACAACTTAACACATAATGTGTACTAAATAAAATTAAATTAAATTTAAAAAAACAAAAACTTAACATGATGTAAGATTTCATTTAAATATCCTACATAATTATTATATAGATTTTTTTTAGTATTCAAACCTTAGATCTCATGGTCGAGGAGCACAATTTTATGTCAATTGAGCTATGATTGATTTGATATTAATATATAGATTCTTAAACTAGCTTTAAATTAAAACATACAAAAATAGATTAAGTGAGAAAATTCATAAGCTAATAAATATTGAATTTCAAGCCTACTTAATTTTATGTCATATAAAACGAAAAACTTATCGTCTCATTCTCAACAATCATATAAATATACATTATTTGACGAAATTTGATTCATTCTATGCATTATTATAATATCAGAAATTGAATATAAATACACGTTTTCAACACGATAAAATTTGACATCGTCAATAGAGATAAGAATGAACTATGTTACCTTATTGAATGCACGAGAGAAAAATTAAAACTAAATGATTTTATTTTCTCAATAAATAAGTGAAACTAATATTAATTAATGGACTCAATCTTCTCCAAGAATCTTGAGAGATCCTCTCTTTGTTTAATTCTCTTTTAAATATTCCAAAGAACACCTAATAAATTATAGTTTATAATTAATAGTTTTTGGCATATAATAAAAGGAAATTCCAATGTCTCCAAATATTAACCATTAATAATTACATAAAAAGGCTGTGGTTCAAGTAACCTACACCAATACTTTTTAATTGAAAGAGAATCTTAATATTATATGGGATTAGGGCTGATCTTTATGGATTGGGGACTGTTTTGCAAAATCACTTTATTTTTTTATTAAATTCTTTCGTTTTGAAAGCCAAAAAACAGCGATTTTCAAGGGATCATTTAACGTTGCCAAACCGTGTGGTGTTTATGTTTGCACGTGCTTACAAATCCACAGTGGATATTTCATATATTCTCTGCATCTCTCTCCACTTCTCTTTTGTCTTTGCTCTTAATTTATACAAACATGCACATCATATAGTGATAAGATGTTATAATGTATATATATATATATATATATATATTTTTAATATTTGTCAGTGTTCGGACCAACTTATGCGCACTTCGACTAATCTCACGAAACAGATCGCATGACCCTACAACATTTGACTGCCAAATTTTTTTGTAGGAAATTAATTCTTAGGTAAATGACCACCAAGAATTAAACTCATTCTCTCTTAGAGGACATTAATAGTCTCAACGTCCTTCATGACCACTAGGTCAACCCTTGATGATTATATGTATATGTATATAGTGTTGATCGATTTTATAGAAAAGTGGTTTAAATCCTATTTTGCTCCTTAAACTTTTTGTGTTTGCCTTTCATTTTGTCTCTAAACTTTCAAAAAATGACTATTTTTTTGTCTCTCAAGTTTCCTTATATCTATTTAGTCCTAAATACTCCTTTTTTTTTTTTTTTTTTTTTTTAAAGGATACTTTATTAGGTATGTGAGAAACATACAAACCTTATAGAAAGGCCTTCCAATTCAAAGAAATACAAGAGATAATATAGCTAGAGAATAGTTTAGGCTTTAAAGACCAAGAAGTCGCATCGATAAGAATAACTTCCTTTAACAAAATATGGAAATAAGCATTGTCGTTGAAAACACGATCATTTATTTCCTTCCAGATATGCCAGATAGCCGACACCATAATGTTATGGATGAAAATTTTCTTGCAAGAATCCAAAGAGACGCATAAAATAGCCTCGCACAACTCTTTTAAATTCTCAGGTAAAGTACCTAAGGAAATAAAAGGTAGAAAAACCTCCCAAATTTTAGTAGCAAAGCTACAATGGAGAAAAATGTGGTATGCTCTTCTTTCGCTTTCCTTTGACAAAGAGAGCAACGACTGGGTTGGAGGGAGAAGTTGGGGAGGCGGCATTGCAGCTTAATTATCATCGGTGTTAATACTTCTGTGAATAAGAGACCAAATAAAAAATTTACATTTTTTGGAATGCAAGACTTCCAAATATTTCTCAAACAAAACTCCATAGGAAGGGTGATGCTAGATATCACACTTACCCAAATACTCAGTTCAAAACTTATATGGTTTGAATACATTTAGAACATATACTTAAAGTTATGTTAATAATTTGTTAAAAAGAACATATACTTAAAAGTTATGTTAATAATTTGTTAAAATTAAAGTAAATATAATGATTAAAATTGTTACCTTTTTAAGATTTAGAGACTAAAATAGACAGTTTGAAAGTTTAAGAACTAAAGTAAAACAAACAATATTTTAAAAGTTTAGAGACTAAAATAGAATATTTTTGAAAATTTAAAGACTAAAATATAATTTTCAAACATTTTTTTAATTGGTCCTCTTCAAATAGTTTTTTTTTCTTTTTTTCCTACAACATGCAGGTATGAGGAATCAAACCTCCAACTTTAAAAGAGGGAGTGCAGATCAATTACCACAAAGTTAAATAACTATATTTGACTTTGAAAAAAATGGTATTCAATTTTCTTTTTACTAAACCGACATGAGAGGTTTTGGTGAAAAAATTAATGAATATAATTGACTCTTAATATTAGTTAGAATATAAAAAAGTTAGGTTAAAAAAACTACTCATTTTTTTTTTTTTAGTAACTCAAATTATATTATTTTTTTAAAGATATTTAATTAATGTGAAAAAATGAACTCATAATCTCTTAAATAATGACACAATCTTATGTCGATTGAATTATGTTCGATTTGACCGTTCAAATTATATTCATATTTGTATATTTATCACATGCATATAGACCTGCAAAATAATAGATGTACTGGTAGATAAATATCAACATTTATTCTTGATTCATAATCCTTTAATTTTATAAAAGAATAAGAAGATTATCCTAATTTGTTGTTGTTCTTTCTTAATTTTCTTTCATTTTTTCCTATGCCTTTTGAGTGATGTTGGAGTAAACAATGAGTCAAATACAAGATCTTCTTGCTCTATTTTTCTTTTTCATTTTTTTTTGGCTCATGTGTGAATAATAATCTTTTAAGTTCTGATCACATTCTCAATTTGAAAATCAAGCTAATAAATCCTATTATCATTAAGGATATTGTAAGATGCAATAAGTTAATATTTTAATCTTATCCTTTAGACTTTTGTGTAAGGTTTTTTTTTTTTTTTTTTGAAAAAAAATACTTTATTGATGATTAAGGGATAAAGAGAAAGAGATTATAGAGAAAAAGTCTTCCAATCGAGTACAATGACATATAAATCATAGTTACAAAATAACTCAGATTTCGACACCACGAAACAACGTTGAAAATGATATCGTCCCAAAGTTGAGAAAAAAGTCTTTAATTTGAACTATCATTGAAAATGTTGTTGTTACGTTCCCGCCATAAATTCCATAAAATGACACCAAATATGTTACTCCAAAGGAGGTTTGAGACATATGACTGAGGTATGTCAATACTTTGAGATAAAAAAGTATTGAAATGGTTTGGTTTGGAGGCGAGCAATCTTGATTCATTAAATAAGATGGACCAAAAAGTATCGGCATAAGAACAATGATAGAAGATATGATCCAAAGATTCAAAATTCCTCCGCAAAAGAACACACCATCTTGGATTCAAAACTCAACTTGGGGAAACGGATTTGCATCTTGTCAGCCGTGTTTATAAACCTTTGAGCTTAACTGTCCAAAGAAAGAATTTGCATTTTTTGGGAAAGTATAAAGACCAGAGTTTCCCAACATTTGGAGTTAAGAGAGGAATTCACTCGACAAGCAAAATGTTTTTCATTGATTTAACGGAGAAAACACATTTAGAATCAGGGATCCAAAAAATGTGATATATATATGTAGATGTCGAAGGGGAGGAGACGCTCCAATCAACCGAAAGAAAATGCCATAATTCTAGTTCTCTATTCAACAAAAGCTTTTCTTCACGGTAGAAAGTCTCATGAATTTGTGTCTGTATTCTAAGTCTTTTTGACGATTAAAAGCTTATTAAAAGTTAGAACAAAAAGTCTTAGATATAGAGTGTGGAAGGTCATTTTGAGTCGAATTGTGGAATCAAAAAAGTGTATTATATAAGAAATGTTGTAACCGTTCTCTTTTATTATCATTTTTTTTTTTGCAAAGTATTTAATTAATGTCGGATGTGGAGATTGAACCCTTAACCTCTTAGTCAAGGGTTCGAATCTCCTCACCCCAATGTACTAAAAAAAACTTCTTAGTCAATGACACAACATGTCAATTTATGTCAATTCAGCATAGCTCAATTTGACATATATATTCTTTCTACTTTAACTAAATATGAGACATTAATTTTTGTTGTCCTCGTGTTTGATGTAAAAGTCATAGTGAATTGGCCTAAAGAATCATGGTTGATACTCTCATGATCGCATCATTTCTTCATGATCGCATCATCATTAATGTATGCGAGTGGATAAATAACGAAGTCTCATAAAATTTTAGATTTGTAGATGCTTCATTAACTCTTAAAATATTAAAATATATTGAAGTTTTCATATATATAATTCTTATATTAATTATTTTTCGATTAATTTTAATAAAAATTTCAACCACACTTAAATATATTTTTCGCTTTTAAGAGTATACGAACTAAATTTTTTTTTTTTTTTTTTAGATTACGAATTAAATTATTTAAATCACTATTAAGATAATTACGAAAAAGAAACTACCAGTAATTATTTTATTTTATTTTATTTTATTGAGAACTTCAATAAACCCTAAATATAAGCGTCTAACAAAAAAAAAAAATATATATATATATATATAAATAAATAAATAAATAAATAATAATAATAATAAATATGCAATTCACATATTTTGCACAAGTCAAAGTGAAATTGGACACGCAACCATTGCGCTCGTGGCTTGGGAATAACTTGGGTCTTCTTTGCCAATTATATTGTTTACCTATTATATAATTATTAATGTATTTGAAGATTATTGGAATTTCTCATTTAATTTATTTTTTCAAGAAAAGTCATATGATTCACGATTTAATCTTATAATATTTTGATTGAATTATTATTTTATTGTAACTTTTCTTCGTATTGAAAATTTTAGCTCATGAGACTTTGGATGGAGTTAACCACGCAAGAATATAAGAAAGAAGAAAAAAAAATTGAGTTTTTTTTTTTTTTTTAATGTGAACGAAACCAATAATATTACGAAATCAAAATCCACGTTGGACAAGAATCAGAGAAATCTGAAAGTAAAAGACGAGATAACCGAACATGAGGGTTCAATTCCCAAACAGAAATACCTCTGAAGACAAAAACATGCCCCGCAAGATTATGGGTCACTTTGTTAGTAGATCTCGAGCCGAAAGAAACGTCGTACACACCAACTTGAATCATCATAAATTTAATCTCTCCCAACAAAACTCTGTGAGGAGATGTGAGAAGACCATTAGAATTCAAAACTCTTACCAACCCTTAAGCATCAGATTCTATATGGAGATTCGACAAGTCCATAGACGCAGCAATTTGCAGTCCCTTGAGCATAATATAGTCAACGCTTAGCAGACAAGACATCTAACATCTCATCAACAACTTCAACCTTTGCTACCACCAACCTATGTCAACAAGGGCATAGTTCAACGACATAATGTATTGTCTAGTGACCATGAGGTCCTAGGTTCAATCCCACCCCACAACATGTTGTAAAAAAATTAAAAAAAAAACCACTAACCTCCCTTTAGCATCTATATTACAAAAAAATAATTAAGTTTTTGAGAGAATATTTTAAAATTGTGGTTATTTTATGAGTAAAAATTATGAAAAGAATTTTCAAAAGTTAGTATCTATATTACCCACTTAAAATTTTGAAATTTGAAAACTTTATATAAAAATGATTTCTTTTAAAATTCAAATATGTTATAATTTCTCTAGATTTATAGTAATTATTACATGTTTTGATTTTCTCACCTTATACGTTAAATATATCGGTATATTTTGTCGGAAAAAGAGGTGTGTGAACGAGAATTTCGGCTAAAATTTTATAATCATATTCAATATGATAATGAATCTTACCAATTATTATTTAAAAAAATTAATTGGAGACTGTTCAAATTAATAATTTTTTTAATTGTTGTCTCACCATAGTTTTTAAGTTCATTCTTTTTCAAACATGAAATATTTTAGAAGCATACTCATAGTCATAGTTGGGGTGTCTCTATATAGCCTTATTAAATTTAATAAATATAATTAAACAGTTAGATAACAAATTAATATTGGAGTTGAATCCATATTTGACCCATTAGAAAAAAGCCTTTTTCTTTCTTTTAGGGATTATTTTAAGAGTTTGAGTTTGAAAAATACTTTGATAAAGAAAAAAGTTAAAACAAATATATGTGAATGATTATTAAAAAGTTAAAACAAGATGATAGATCAACGTCAATCTAAAAATTACAAAAAAAAAAATCACTTATATGTTTAATACTATAGTCTTCATTGTAGTCTCATTCAAGAGATTTGGAATTTCCTTAGCCCATAAGTTTCGATGGCCTATTTTAACAAAGTTGAAGTTCTCTGTGCTTTTGCTTTGAGTCTTGTCTCAAAAGAGTATCCTCACCCATAACAGTTTGGTTGCCTTCTTTCTAGAGTATTTGGAGAGAAAGAAATAACAGAATTAGTCTTTCGTCTATATGGAGTGATATTATTGTTTTAGCGGCTTCTTGGTCTAAAAATTCTCCCCTCTTCTCTAACTATGATATCTCTACTATTGCGTTAAATTAGAAGATCTTCATGTAATGGGTTATGGCCCGTGTATGTTTCTCACATGCCAATGAAGTATTCTTTTTCAATTGAGATATGTTCCTGTGTTTTTTAGTTCAACAATTGCGGAGATTGAGAGATCAAACCGTCAACGTTTGTGGAAGGAAATTGAACTTATGACCTCTTAGTCATTAAGTCGTACATTATGTCGGTTGAATTAGACTCATACTTGTTGATTATTAGTGTGTCTTTATCACTGAGTTATACTCCGAATTGATTGTTTAGGTAAAGGTTGGAGAGAGAGGGAGATTTTTTTAACATTTAATTTTGTGGATTATATATGAAAGGTTTTGAAATGACGTACTTAAGACTTAAGAGAGGGATTAATGTGGATTTGGGAAGGAAAAAGTAAACGAGTTCACGTGTTAGTTGAAGTAATAAGACACTTTTATCCTTTCAAAATCCATCTCATTTCACAAATCTCTTTCATTTTAAAAATAATTTCTCTTTCTACTCTAATTAAGTAAATTAATATAATATAATCCTCACAGATCATGCTCCAAACACCTCAATCAGATTTGGTCCCAAAATAATACATTAATTTAACATCTTAAAATTTTAAATATATCCTTCTTAATTTACCACTCTCATTAATTTTGGTCAAACAAAACTATTTATTATTATTATTATTATTATTATTTGAGCTGATTAAGATATTATTATCATGAAGAATCCATCCACAATCTTGTTTCAATTATAATTATATTTAAAAAAAAAAAACTATTTATATATACTCTCTTTCACCAATCTAAAATTCATCAATAGTAAATAAAAATAAATTAATCTATTAAAAAAGAAGAAGAATGATTAAAGTAAGGTGAAGCCAACCCTTAAAAAAAAACTTTAAAAAAAGAAAAGAAAAAGGTGAAGCCAAAAAAAAAAAAATATCATTAATGTTGGAGAATATGTAAATGGAGTTTCTTATCAATAACATAACTTAACTGTTATGTAATACATGTTTGATTATAAGGTCTTAGGTTTCACCTTTCACTCTATGTTATAAAATAAAAAAATAAAAAAAATGGAATTTTGTTGATATGGACAAAACAACTAAAAAAAAATTATAAATATATTTCATTTGATAATTTTTATTTAATAAAAGATTGGTGTTAATAGGGTGTTATATGATTAAAAAAAAATGATAGTGCAATTACCCATTATATGATCCAAATATTTTTTTTATGCAAAATTCAACCAATAAAACAAAATATTTAGGAAGCGAAAATGAAATAAGGGTAAATTACATTTTCGTCATTGAGGTTTGAGATGCATTTGGTTTCTAAGGTTTCAAACTCTAACATATATTTTTTTTTTTTCAACGACATTTTAATTAATGCGAGGGTTGAACTCGGCCATGACCTCTTAGTCAATGGCACAATCTTATGCCAATTGAGATATGCTCGGTTTGGAAACTCTAACATATTTTTGGTATATGAAGTTTGCAGTTTTTGATCATTCCATCAATTTTTATGTTAAAACTTAACGGAAAGCTGACGTCACCACTATTTTTTATTAAAAATATATATATTTTTTAAAAAAAACATTTTTTTTTTCCTTTTTGCCTTTTTGTCTTCCTTCTTTCTCCCTCTCCTTCTCCCCTCTTATTTGGGGCTCGACTTTTCATTCAAGTGTCAATCAGTAACGACAATGACGATGGCTAAAGAAAGAAGAATTAGCCGGAAGAAAGGGAGAAGGAGAAAGGAGAGAAAAAAAAAATATTTTTAATAAAAATAGTTGTCACGTCCTCCATTAATATTTAATGGAAAATCGACGGAGAGACAAAAAAAACATATCGGCCAAATGTAAATCTTAGGGACAAAAAATGTTGAGTTTGAAACTTTAGAGACCTAAGGGGCCGTTTGGTTCGATGACATTGAAGGGTGGACATGAGCTTGGGATGTCCAAGCCCATGTTTGGTTAGAAAGTTGCCCCTTTATGTCCGGGCATTCCTTTAGCCCGGGCATCATTTATTAGTTTTAAGATGACTTTTCAAACCCTCCGAAAATCGTGACTTTTCCTTTAGCCCGAGCATAATTTTCTCCATTCTTCTTCTTCTTCTCCGACTTTTTCAGGTATGTCTTCTTCTTCTCATTTGTTTTTTTTTTTTTTTTTTTTTTTTAAATCTTCTTCTTCCCAGACTCTGATTTCAGGTTTAGGGTATTTTATTTTTTATTTTTTTGGTTAGATTCATTCCAATCTCTAGCTATTGAAACCTATTCGATCTGAAGATGAACCAGAACCAGAATCGAAGATGAACCTGTGTGTTAGCTATGAGATCGCATCGCATAGGTTGTGAGATAACATCGCATAGGTTGTGCGATCTCATAGATTGTGAGATCGCATCGCATAGGTTTGTGCGATCGCATAGGTAGCTATGCGATCACACAACTGTCGCACAACTATCACATCGCTACCTATGCGATGCGATCTCACAGCCTATGAGATTGCACAACCTATGCGATGTGATCTCACAACCTATGAGATGTGATCTCTCACAACTTATGAGATCGCACACATTGTGGATGTTATGTTTAGTAATCAATAATAAATTATATTTGGTTTTTGAATTATATAATCTTTATCGTTATTTCTTCAATTTTATAATTGTATTAATTAATTACAATTGAAAATTTATTTGCAAATTTGATGACATTCACATGCAACACCAAACACAAACAAATGTTATTTAATTCCCATGAAAATTTGATGGCATTCTCATGCAGCACCAAACACAGACATCATTGTTTCTCATGGAAATCTGATGACATTCTCATCCAGCACCAAACACAGACATCATTGATTTCCAGATATTTTATTCTCAAGCATCCCCTATTCCCAGATATCTGCAAATCCTCAAACCAAATGACTCCTAAATGCTATCAAATTCAAACTTGAAAATTAGAAAGAAAAAAATTGTAATTTACGTATAAAATAGACATACAAATTTAAACTAAAATAGGATTTTAAAAAAAAAAAAGAAAAAAAAAAAGGGTCATATAGAACCCTAGAATATTCTTTTCCCCATGACCCCTAACAATGCTCCTAAAAAGAAATTTCTAGAATCCATAATGTTAAATCAAACTATCAGGCGAGCCTTTAGGGGGCGTTTGCCCCGTAATGTGTTTGGATGGGTTTGGCTTTTGAAGCCAAACCCATGTTTGAGGGGATGGATTTCAAAACCATGGGTTTCAAACTCAAACCCATGGGTTTCAAAACCCAAACCCTTACTTTTCATCAGTTTTCAAAATTATGGTGGGTCCCAACATTTTTCAATCAATTTTTATTATTATGGTAGGTCCCATCATTTTTCTTCCAATTTCACTCCTCTAATTATAATTATATAATTTTTTAATTATAATTATATAATTTTCTAATTAAATTTATCTAAATAAAATTATTTTTTTAATTTATTTATATTTAATCTAATTTACAATAGTTCAAAGGACTGGTTGCACAAATAGCAATCAGGCCCAAACTAATTGCAAATTTAGCAAACTTTAAAATGTTTTGCAAATATGGCAAAAAAATCCGTTTCTATCATTGATAGACTTTATCATATCACTGATAGACTATTATCACTGATAAAAATCTATAAAAAGCTGAGGTGATCAGCGATAGACTTCTATCAGCCATAAGATATCAGCGATAGAAATTGCCATATCCGCAAAATTTTTAAAAACATGCTATATTTTTAATTATCTTATTCTAAATTGACATTTGTTACAATTTCCCTACTTCAAAATATGTTTAATTTTTTAGTTGTAAGATAAAATAAAATATTTGAGGCATATGTTAATATTTTAAAAAATAATATTTAATTTTTAAGTTAACAAATTAAAAAATAAAAAATAATAATTATTAACAATTTTCAATTGATTTTAAAATAGAATGTAGTTTTTCTCTAATTACAAAATTATATTTTTTTTTCTCGTTTTATAATCCATGTGAAGCTTAAACTTATGAAATGTTTGAAATAATTTCTGAAAGATTATGATTTGAATCAAGATTTCCTTCCAATGTCAGTTCTTCAAGTTCTTGAGTGTAAATTTCAGTTTGTATTTAAGGAATACATACTTAAGAATATTATCCAAATATAATAGTAGGTTGTTGTTCAATTCTTGTTTTCTTCCTTTTGTGTTTTTCATTTCATTTTTTTTTAATTCTATATCTAACTATATATTTAAAAAAAACAAAAAACAAATCGATTGACATGACATGTTATGTTTTTTGAAACGTTTGAATGAAACATTTAATTTTTTAATTCATTATCCAAATATATATTTGATTCTTATAAGCAATATTTCGATTGGTGAAAATAATTTTATTATTCTTAGACTATAGCATAAATTAAATGCTTCATTCAAACGTCTAGAAAAAAAGTCACATGTTGCATAAAAAAATCTACAATTCACAAAACATCCACTAAAAAATAAGAAGAAGAAAAAAAAAATTGTTCAAACTCGAGTTTCAAAACACTGCACCTGAAACACTGACTTCTGATTCTCAGACTTTCCAACTCCAAACACTGTATTCTGATTCCCAGACTTCCCAGCACCTCCAAACACCGTTTTCTGATTCCCAGGTTTCAGAACCCTCCCAAACAAACCCACCGTATTTTGATTCTCAGGGTTCTGAACCCATTACGGGGGGCCAAACGCCCCCTTGCATTTTTTTACATTAACTTTCTCTTTTTTATTTATTTTCTATTTTATTTTATTTCTGCCATAAAAAAAATGAGTATTATTTTCCTTAAGTAAATTACTTACAAAATTTGACAGCTGGTGTTTCTTCATTAGGGCATTATTGGTTAAGTTAAGACTACTTTTAAATATTGGGAAACAAAATTCAAATGGTGGACCCCACTTTTAAGGGTTCAATCCTACGTGCATGATTAATTCCCAAATCTGATCTGATTGACCTAATCCATGATCAAATACAAGGATACGATGGTCTCCACATTTCAGCTAATTAATTAATTAATTATTGTAAATAATATTTAGAAAACTATAAAATAAAATTCGTAATTTCTTCTTCTTTATCCCTTTTTTTTTCTGGGTTGGTTGCAAAAGTAATCCTACTATCAAAATAATGCAAGTAAATGGATGATTCACATCTAATTAATATTAGACCGTTTCTCAATAATAATAATAATAATATTAGACCGAAATGAAATATATTAGTCAAATCAATATTTTTCATATAATTATATTATATCAACACAAAATTCATCAAAATTTTATATATACAAAAAAAAAAATATATTTCTAAAATTTATCAATAATGAGAAAAGAACTATCAATTACAAATTTTCCTTTTGTTTGGCTTCCATTCCTTCATTCATACAAGTCAAAGGCATAATTGAGCTAACTTTCTACGTCTATTAGTGACTCGAGAATTTGTTTAGCTTTTAGCAGAGTAAAGAGAGTCGAGGCACAGATTAATAATCAAGAGACGAAGTACAATCAATTTCATTTTCATACTATATGAAAATATTTATGTGTATGTCAAACCGAGCATAGCTCAATTGACATAATGTTGTGCTCTTAACTAAAAGATCATGAGTTCAATTCTCTCGAATTAATTAAATACTAAAAATCTTTGTAAAAAAACATTTACGTGATGTTATTTTTTTTTTTTTTGTAAATGTATTTTAATTAATGCGGGAATTGAGCTCATGACTTCTTAGTCAAAAGTACAATTGAACTATGCTCGATTTGACACTTGATGTTATTTTATACATATATATTTTGTTACTATTATATATATATAAATCTAAATCTAAAATTTGAGTCAACCGTAGCTCAAGGTTAAAGATATATATTTTTGACAACAAAAATTAAAAGCTTGAATCTCTATTCTTACCGGTAAAACTAAAAAAAAAAAATCTAAAATTTTGACATAATTAAAAGAAAGTTAATTTTTTTTCTTTAAAAAAAAAAACCTAATTGTCAGATAAGATTTTATATATATTTTTTTAATTCAACGTCAATAACTTCAAGAAATGAAAATAACGTGCAATGCTCAAATATTAAACAATATATTTTCATCCTATTTAATTCAAATCAAATTCAAACAAATATGAACAATGAATCAACTTTCCAATATAGTTCAATTTAAACTTCAATTATTAATCCATATTACAAATTTACATATATTCCAAATTGAAAAAAAGACAAAAATAAAAATGACACACACGCTAATTAATCCAGACAATATAGATTGACATAAATAATCAACGTGAAGAAAATGAAAAACAAAAGCCAAAAGTCCATATTTGTAATTTTACAAATCTCTCTCTATATATATATATTTTAAAAAATAAAGATATAAACATTTATGGAGTGCCACCATAAATACCCACCATTAAAAAAATACTCAAAATCAGAGACAATCACAATCACAATCAAATGGAGTGGTTAAAAAAAAAAAGGAAAAAAAAATAAACTAATTAAAACAGTGACAATGATTATTAATACTATATAATAATAATAATAATAAAAAGTTTATTGAAGTTCTCAAAACGAAAGGAAAAAAAAGGCATAAAATCTAAGTATAAATAAGCATAAAAATCGTAGAGACAATCTGATTCCAGCGATGCAATAATTGTTGGGACTGTGAAAAGAGCTTAAAAAGAGGGGTTTGGAGATCTCTGGTTTCTCAAAAAACAAGCCACCCACTTTTTCTCTCTCTTAATTTTTTTTTTTGAGGATTAAAATGGGGAGTGGTTATTTTGGGGAGATGAATATGGGGAATATTGATAAGAGGAGAAGTGGGTCTCCGGCGGCGGCGACGACGACGGGGAGGAGAGGGAGGAAGGGCGGAGGAGGCGGCGGAGAGAAACCGAAGCAGCCGCAGAGAGGGTTGGGAGTTGCTCAGTTGGAGAAGATCAGATTGCATGGCGAAATGGGTTGTGCTGCTTATGGCCACTTGTATCCTAATCTCTCCGCCGTAAATCTCCTCTCTCTCCCTCTCTTAGTTCACAATTCATATTGGGATTTTTTTTTTATTGCGAGGGTAGGGTTGGAATCAAAACTTGTGATGGTAATCAGTGTCTTGATCACTAAACTATACTCGGTTTGGTCTCGAATAAATTATTTGAAGGGTTAGAACAATATGACGAACAATTTTATACTCGTGAAAGTATGAAAGAAAAAAAAAATCGAGTCTTGTCGAAAGATTTTATACTATTGGATGTATAAAGAGATTTAAAACTATGTTTGGATCAAAATTAAGGTGAATAATTTTTCTTCATTTTGTGATGGACTTTTTTTTTTTTTTTTTTTTTTTTTTTAATTTTCTTTTCCTTTCTTCTATGATCTCTCTTGGGAATTAGAATTTTTCACAAAGAAACGTTCTTTATATATGTAGGGAGATGATATGAGAATGCAAACAGCAGCTTCTTCTTTTTCTTACTCCACAACTCAATGTTCATCTTCTTCATCTCCTTCCTATGGCTTCCACCAAAACTTTATGGTGAATCTCACTCTCTATTTTTTTCTGCCACTTTTATAATTTAGAATATTACATTACACGTGGATTCAATTCAATCCCGAGTGGAGATCGACGATATTTGGGATGATAATTGGTTTCTTATCGAGTTACGCTTGAATTGATACGTGGATTCAAACTTACAACATTCTAAAAAAAAATGTCTTAATAGTTGGAGTTATGCTCGTGAGGGTAGATTATGTGTTAGTTTAAATGGGATGATGTATAGGAATTCCTTGAGAAAATATCGAATTTATAGAAACCGACAAGATTATAATCTCAAAAAGTAAAAGATTTTAGAGTTTCATTAAGAAAATCAAAGCCTAGGTCTAAAAAAAATCACATTGATCATCAAAGGGACAAGATATATGGTTTGAATATTTATGAGAGTTTGATTAATTATAAAATAAAATAAGATTTTGTTTTTAATTTTCTGTTTTTCTTGTTTTTAATTATGTTTTTGTTATTAAGACTTTTCTTTTTGTTTACTTTTTAATTTTAATGGATCCTAGGGAATGGGAGAATATGAAAGAGGAAGCTTCAGATATGGTGATTCTCAGCCAACCACAACTTCTCTAAGGTAAGCTTTATTTATTTATTATAGATTTGTGTTGTAAAATGATCAAAATTTTCATTTTATTTTTTATTAACTTTTAAACTTTTATATTAATTCATTTGTGATTTGTGATATTTTAGATGGGACCCAAGTAATACATTCTTGGAGACCCAACATTTTGGGCAACCAATCATGACTGGACACCTTTTCAATCCTCATGTACAGGTTAGTATTCTCTTATAACTTAATTTTAAACTTTCTTATATAAATTTGTATGAAAAAAACATTGAAATTTTAATAAAATAATAAAATAACGATATTGAGGATGAATTTTTTTCATAATTATTGTTAATAATTGTATTATTATTATCATTGAGAAGAGTGAGGATTCAAACATTTGATCTCTTAGGTCAAATGTATATATCTTAATCAGTTATGTTTCAAATTGGTCGACATTGACATTGCGTAGTTTTGAATTACCATAAGAGTTATACATTTATATATCTTATTTATTGCATAGTAATCTCTTATTTCTTATCTAATAGTAAAAAAAAAAAAATACATATCATACCTTCGACCAATAGGTCGGTGGTTTGAATTTCCCACCTCACATAGTAAAATAAAAAAACTTATTAATTAGTTAATTTTTTTTTTTTTTTGACAACTTCTTAATTAGTTAGTTATATTGATATTGTATTAACAAAATAATTATATTGATATGCTCATTTTAATATTGGGCAATCATTATCTATATATTATGTATTCGAACTTCTAACCTTTTGGTTGAAGATGTGTATGTCTTAACCAGTTGAACTATGTTCGGGTTGACGTTATATAATTCATATTATTAATTAGTCGTACGAAATAATATCGTTAAGAAGTTTTTTTTTTTGTTCTATTGTTAAGAAGTTGATGACATTAAAAATGTGTGGAAAATGCAGGATTCAATGCACAAGAACATGAATGCAAAATATGGGAGTGATTCAATTGGCTCAAGCAGTCAGAATTCTGAATCAAGTGAGACTCAAGAGCTTGATTTGGAGCTGAGATTGTCAATCTAATAAAGTTGGGTTTAAATTCAATCAATCAAAATCCTACCATTATATAAGCCATAATTATAAACTTGCAGCACTCATCCCTGTAATTTTACCTATTTTATGAACCATGCCCTCAAGTTTTAAAAATAGTTTCAAACAGCTCTTTAGTTTGTACATTTGCAAACCATACCCTTTTGTCAAGCTAATTAAGTGTAACAGAATTGATACACATTTAGTACTTAGCAGTAAATTTTGATAAAAGGGTATGGTTTTTTTGAGATGTTTGAGACTATTAAAAAAAAAAAAATACAAGGGTGTGATTTGTAAAATGGGAAAATCATAGGGTGTGATTTGTAATTATTATTCCTTTATATATATATAAATATTGCATGCATGCACAAGTCCAATATATTTCTTTTCCAAGTACATTTCCAATTGCATTATGGGGATGCAATATTATTGAAAGAAAGCTAAGTTCAGCTGAAAAGTACTGTCATTTTGTAATCAAAGAGTAGATTGACTTTAATTTCTTTTTCTTTTTGGTTTTTTAGAGAAAATATTGATCTATATATATATATATATATATATATATATATACTTATAGTCCTTACATTCTTCATAAATTATGAAAGTGAAGACAAAGACTTTATTGTTTCCTTTCAGGTATACACAGATAGCAATCAAACAGTAGCACTACTTTGATTTTTCTTCTTCTCTTGATTGATAGAGATTTAAAGGGAAAAAGAAGAAGAAAGATCCAAACTTTATATGATTCATTGATTTTGAGCAAAAAAAAATTTCTGATCCTCTGTTGCTCAACAGTTTTGAAACTTTATTAAAAAGAATAAGGGCCGATGACATAAACAACAACCAGACTCAAAATAATGACAAATATAGCAAAATTTAAAACATTTTGCAAATATAACAAAAAAAATCGACTATCACGAATAGACTTCTATCATTGATATATAACTATCACTGATAGACTACTATAGTGATAGAAATTGTCATATTTACAAACAAACAAAATATAATAATAATAATAATAATAATAATGCTATATTTTTAATTATTTTACTATAAACTTACATCGGATACAATTTCGCAAAGAATAATGAAATATCCAAGATTAAAAACAGTATTGAAAGACATATTAAAGCTATTTTTAGGTTTTCTTAATCACTTGGTTTTGCCACTTTGACTAGAAGAAAAAAGTGCCTACTTTGAATTTTGAGTCTATAAAAGTTTATTTACTTATATAGGTTAGAGGTAAATATATTATTTTTTTCAATATATTTTTAAATTTCTCCAACGTGGCCTCCAATATTAACCCAAGCGATCCACTAGAGGTAGCTAGAGGTAGGGAATTAATACATACCAATATTCTCATACTTTTTACGCTCTTTAATGTACTCGTAACACGAATATGAAGTTTAACTGACTTAAAACATGCGTTTTCGACCAAAAGATTAGAAGTTTGAATCTTCCAACTTATATATTGTTGAACTAAAAAAAATTCAATCGTAACATTAGGGACTTGAATATTTAACCAATTAAAGACTTAATATATGGACTAAAAACTTTGCAGCGGTTAAAAAATATTGTTGCTATAGGCTATACAAACCGTTGCAAAAGTCCTCATTTCTTATATAGTGAATATTATAAAGGATAAGAATAAATAACATTACAAGTGTTTAAGTTTGTAAGGTTATCAATATATATACTATAGAAAAAGATCTATAAGCCAATAGATTAGGCCAAACGAGCATGGCTCTGCGGGCATATGTATGTCTAATGTCTTGATAACCAAGAGGTATGTGGTTCGAATCTCCCACCTCCAATGTACTAAAAAAAAAAAAAACCAATAGACTAGAGTAAATTTAATAGTTCTAATATATTTTATTTATTTATTATTTTTGCCTAGATGTAATATTAGGAACGAGGAGGATCATGGTTTTGTTGAATAGATCATAATAAAGAAAATGGAGGGAAAAAAAGAGTACTCTTCTTTTGTGCATGCCATGCTTGTCTCACACTAAGCATATATTGATTGCTAGTAAAGGGAATCTTGTGTGTTGATGTTGGCCTTTCATATTTTAAATGCTTTTCCCTATCCTTGGTAACAATGAGGGAAAATTCCAATATTTTATTTTTAAAAAATAATCTTTCATCGACGACATCGAGAGAAAGTCTTGAATGTCACATTTATACAACGAACAAAGAAAATATGGAGTTTGTTAATCTTTTATGTCTTTATACTATTATGATATATATATTTTTCATCATAAATCTTTTTTTATTGTCTTTACTGAAGCAACTGAGAAACGACCATCAGCAGAGACGCGCCAAAGTAGGGATTCAGGGCCACGATCAAAAGTTGGCCTAAGAAGATCAGCAGAAACCAGAGTCCAAGAGTGTAACTCAAGAGGTCTCCGAGAAAACCCTAAACCCTAAACCCTAAACCAGAGTCTAAAAACTTAGATTTTTCATCATAAATCTAAGTATCCGGTCCACATGGATTTGCTTTTGGAACAAACAAAGACATCCCCACAACACAACATATTAAAAAAATATATTGTTAAGAATATTAGGATATTGTTCATTATAAGTCTAAGTCCACGTAGATAATTTATTTTAAATTTCATTAAAAAGTCTTGCACCAATTGAATTATAGTCACTCTCTCAACTTTTATCCAAGGAAACTTTAGTGATTAGACTTATATGTGATATTACATTAGGTTTGCATTAACTAATATTTTTGAATTAAAAAGAAAGATGTACTAATTAATGTGAAATAGTGAAATGAGAATAAGAGTGAAAAGAAATGATGAAGATGCTTTGTATGGAAATTGAAAAAATCATGTGAAGTGATTGAAAAAAAAGCATGCATGCACCAAGTGATTTGCATTTGCCCAATATGTCACTGTATTTGTATTAGTGGGGAAAGTGATTTGACATTATGGTTTATTTCAAGCTACATCTATGGGAGGCATTGAGGGAAATCCCTATTTTTTTTTTTTGTGTGCTTTTAGATATAGAGAGAAACTTAGCTATATTTACAACCTGTTTTTTTTAAGAGAGAGAGAAGACCAACCCTAAACCTAAAGTTAGGCTTGGGAGCTCTTTTGAACTATATATTTTAATGTTTGTTGCTTGAATTGAGGTTATTTAGGTAGGGGTTGTTTGACAAACTTATTAGAATAATAAGTTTATTCTCAAACTATTTCGAAAAATAGGTTAGTTTTTTTTGTCTTATTAGGAGTGCGGGCTGAACCCGTGCACCTATCCTTTGAATGCAGGAGTTGAACCCGCGCAACACCTCGACAAGCGTTTTTTTTTAATTTATTTAAAGGAAAATTGATTATTTATTTCTTTTGAATTGAAAGTTTATATTTTTAGTTTAGGGTTGGACCTGGTATTCAATAGTTGTGCATTTATAAGTTTCATTAGTGTCCTTTTTTTTTAACCTGCCAAATGTCTCTTTCAATTTTACAAAGTAATCTAAATTATTGGTAGTTGTATTTGAGGATGAATATGACTTATTGCACTCCAATTTTTTACTTTTCAAACAAAACCATCTCCTAATCTTGCATTTATGTTTTTCAATAGTTCTAATGTTGGAGATGGTGAGCGTTGTGTTGCGCTCGGACTCTGTCGCACTATGAGACGTTATCGACGAATTAAGTTATTTTTTTAATGTAGCTCCAATCGAGCGGTGTGGTTGTCTTAAAATAATACTATACGTTTAGATCATTTTAATAAAACAAAAATGAGAATAAGATAAAATAATTTTAAAAATACAAAAAAAAAAAAAAAAATTAATAAAAATTGAAATGTAAATTTACAAATTTGAGAGTGGAAGATTGAAACTAACCTAAATAAAGGTAATTAAGTAAAATGTCTCAATTAAGTGAACACTTTTTTTTTTGGGAAATTGTAGTAAATGACAATTTAAGACTTATTGTTTGCAAATATAGCATGTTTTTAAAAATTTTGCGGATATAGCAATTTCTATCGCTGATATTTTATGACTGATAGAAGTCTATCGCTGATCACCTCAGCTTTTTATAGATTTTTGTCAATGATAATAGTCTATCAGAGATAATAGTCTATCACTGATAGAAGTCTATCAGAAGTCTATCAGTGATATAATAAAGTCTATCAGTGATAGAAACGGGTTTTTTTGCCATATTTGCAAAACATTTTAAAGTTTGCTAAATTTGCAATTAGTTTGGGCCTGATTGCTATTTGTGCAACCAGCCCTTTTTTTTTCCTTTTTTTTGAATTATCACAAAAATCGAGTGAGATGAATTTTCAAGCCTTTTTTATTATTATTATTATTTTTTATTTTTATTTTATAAAAAATCCTACTAATTTTGTTTTACGTTAATTTATTTGAATTAGTAAAGATTAATAATTAATAAAATAATTTCATAATTACAAATTAAATGAACACAAATATCATTTCAATAAAATTTAAAATGTATTTTAAAAATTACAAAAAAAAAAAATTTTAAACCCTTAACCATGACTAGAAGATCCCCTATGACCCCTATCACGAGCATGACGTCCTATGTAAATGTCCACGATCACCACGACCTCGCGTATTTGACGATTGACCTTCCTCCATAGTGATTATTCACGGATCGTTCAATGAAGAGGTCGCACCATGAAGAGGTCCAATCCGCGTATTAGGAATAAATTTTTAATAAAAAATTGTTTTTCCTTAAAAACTTGCATTTCATAAGAAAAAAACGCTTTTCGAGGTGTTGCGCGGGTTCAACCCGCGCACTCATAATAAGACAAAAAAACTGACCTATTTTTCGAAATAGTTTGAGAAGAAACCTATTCTTTCTAATAAGTTTGTCAAACAACCTCCCTACCTAAATAACCCTTGAATTGTATTTTTTATGAACTTTATAGTGTTAGTCTTTTATATCAAATAAAACTAAAAAAAAAAAGTTTAATTGAATTTTTTTTAATTCATCCAACATTTTTTTTTAATTCTTCAATTGTTAAGGGTTGACGGTTGACTTAGTGGTCATGAAAAACTTTTAAGACTATTAATGTTCTCTTAGAAAGATTAGGTTCAATCTTTGATGCCCACCTACCTAAGAATTAATTTTTTATGAATTTTCTTATCAGGTGATGTGTGCCGTGAGATTAAGTTAAGGTGCGCGTAAACTGACCCGAACACTCACGAAGAAGAAGAAAAAAAAAAAAAAAAAAAAAAAAAAAACCTTGAAAATTGCACCATAAGCATCTTATGTTCTTAAACACTAGCCCAAATATCTGTTTGTTTCTATTTCTATCCATTAGTTTATAAGCTCTCCCTTCTCTCTCACTGTTTTTGTTTCTATCATCCGTTCATTAACCTCCCCAAGTATAGTCAACATATTACTTAAGATAAGCCTTCAAAAAGTTTAATACCACAAATCATATAAAATTAAAAAATGTTACCAAACAAACTCAAAATATTTACAATAAAAATATATATGTTCTTACAAATACAAACCATATATAATAAAATCACATATGGAATAACGTTTCATGTGACTATACTATCATCAAAACTCTCTCACGCATTGTACAAAAAAAAAAAAAAAAAAAAAAAAAAAAAAAAAAAACTCATGCAACCCTAAATAACTTATTTATTTATTTATTATTATTATTATTATTATTTAAAAAAATTGCAAAAATATTTAATTAATGCGAAGATTGAACTCATGACCTCTTAGTCAAAGACACAATCTTATCTCGAGTTATGCTCACTTATTATTTTTAAATTTTGGTTTTAGGGAGTGTATTTGATGTATCTAAAGTTTTAAAAACAAATGTGTTGGTAAGTATTTAAATTTTTAATTTTATGCCTTATAGGTTATTGAAATTTAAAAATGTAATAAATTTCAGATTTTTTTTTTTGGTATCCCTAATATATTTTAGTTTTTTCTGAATTCATCTGATTGGACTTTGAATTTTTAATATTGTGTTGTAATAAATTTTGGCAAATTTTTATTTTTATTTATTAAGTCAATACTCAAAATTGAAAGTTTGGAGAACGATTTTAGTTTTTATGTTTTTTAAAATTGTGTTTGTTACCCTAAGATTTTCACCCCTAAACATATTAATTCTTAGTCAAATTCTAAAAATAAAAACTAATTTTTTTAATTTTCAAAACTTGATTTGGATTCTCAAAACATTCTTTGAGAAGGTAGATAACAAAACAAAGAAAGACATGGGTGGAAGTAATATTTATAAGCTTAATTTTTAAAAGTTAAAAAAAAAAAAAAAATTAAATAGTTATCAAATGAGAGTTAGAGATGAATTAGACTTTTTTTTTTAAACAAAACTTTGATAGTTGTTTGTAGTTTTATACTAAATTTGTAATTTAACATTAAAAAAAAAAACTCGGAAACTATTATCTTAATATTATTACCTCAAAGAACTAATTATGGCTTTCCAATAATCCAATTTTAATTTCCCTTTAATTAATTATACCTAGAATTAGCAAATTAGGTTGAGTCTCCCTTCAAACAAGGATAACGACCAGAAGCAATTCTAACTGACTTCTTTGAGCCAGAAAATGCATTAGAGAGAAGAGACAAAAGCTGAGGAACGCACAAACTAATAACGCATTGTGTTTATATAAACACAATGCTGTCATTGAAGATCAAGGTAACTCTACCCATACCTTCAATGGCAGCCTTTCTCAAGGCAGTGTCCCTCCTTCTCTTTCTTCCTCTCTTCTTCGACTCCGCTCCCGCCCAATTTCACACCGTTGGTGGGAACTATGGCACGGGTACTAACCCTCTCGATGACGGATTGAAGGAGATATTGAAAGTTTCTCCGACCGTAAAACACGACGCCGGTTTGCAAGATATAGGCACCGTGGCACCCGAGACTGTCCTAGCGGGCTTATCAGTACAAACCGATCAACAAGTAGACGGATTGGGCACGCGCATCTTCCCGATCAATTATCTCGGGGCATGGAAGGTGGTTAGTCCAAACTCCTTGGTCTTGGCTATGCACATGAACTTGTTGCCAAACAACAAGATAATCATGATTGATGCATCTGCATTTCGTATTTCACAAATCAAGTTGCCAAATGGAAAGTGTTTTCCTTTCAAGACTGACCAAGGTGCCATATTGCAAGATTGTTGGGCTCATAGCATCGAGTATGATATCGAAACCGCTAAACTAAGACCACTCACGGTTAGTAATAACTCACTCGATCTAAAATTTCTAAAAAGTTTAAACTCTTCCGTTAAAGATATATATATATATATATATATATATATATATATATGAGAATACGTTGATGTCGATGTCGATGAAAATATTGAGGTCTCAATTTGATGGAAATATTGATCATGTGGATAAATATTTTTGAAAATGTCCATTCACCCCTCATGCATGTCAACGTTGAATCTATGAATATGTGAAAATGTAGATAAAAATATCCACGTATCCACGAAAATTTAATACCAATATAATTTAATTTAAAATATGATATATTTTCAGTCATATAAAATAGTTTAAGAAAATTTATCATGCATAACGATTAAAAAATGATGACAGATGGCTACGGATCCATGGTGCTCGTCAGGAGGGCTCGACGTCCAAGGAAGATTGGTGCACACAGGTGGTTGGATGGATGGCACTAGAGCCGTCCGATACATCGCTCCATGCCCGACCTGTGACTGGAAAGAATATCCGACGGCATTGGCACGTCAACGATGGTATTATTTATTTATTTATTTTTGGTTAGTTTCAAATTTTCTTATAAACCAACGTCGGAATTTCTATCAATATGTTCTAGGTATGCCACTCAGGCCACAATGCCCGACGGCGGTTTCATCTTGGTTGGCGGTCGGAGATCTTTCAGCCTTGAATTTGTTCCGACGGAAGGAAAATCTAATCTAAGAGCTATTAGGTTGCCTTTCCTTGATGAAACAACTGATTTGGACGAAAACAATCTCTATCCGTTTGTTTATCTTTCTACGGATGGCAATGTCTTTATCTTCGCCAATAGTCGATCTATTTTGTTTAATCCCACGACTCACCTTGTCATTCACGAGTTTCCGCGTTTGGACGGAGGTTCTCGAAACTACCCCGCGTCGGGAATGTCCGCGCTTCTCCCTCTCCGGCTTAAGATCAATTACCGGAGGGCGATTCCAGCTGAGGTATGTTAAATTATTACTTAACCAAAAATTTAATTTATCGGAGATTAATATGTTAGGTAAATTAAATACCAGCATAAAATGACCTCACTCATAATATAAGATACATGGTTATCTTTCTCAATGTCAAACATTCTTGACCGAAAAATACTTTTCTAATAGGACACGACACCTCACTCACAGTATAAGATACATGATTACTCCACTCATTGTCAAACATTCTAGACCGAAAAATTCTTCTCTAATAGGGCAACAAAAAATTCATGTTGTCCACTATGACGGATTCAGAACTTTAAGTTAGGAGGGGATAAAATAAAATTAACCACAAAATATAAAGGGTGTGGGACTGGAACCTGGATGGTGAAGGGACTAGACACTAGATTATATAGAAAGTAAGTATGCCCTCATAGCTGAGGGGGGCTCGAACTCTCTGGACCTAAGGTAAATCCGCTCATGTCCACCATTATAGTTTTGACATTTGTTCACTACACTTAGAAAAGTAGTAAATGCTCGTGCTCTAATATCATGACACTAAATCAGAAACAAACGAAAATTAGCATGTAACACAATAAGTGATTATAAAACTTAAGTCATAGTTGAGGGGCTCACTCCTGGACCTAAGGTAATTCCGCTTCTGTCAACCATTATAGTTTTGACATTTGTTCACTACACTTAGAAAAGTAGCAAGTGTTCGTGCTCTAATATCATGACACTAAATCAGAAACAAACGAAAATTAGCATGTAACACAATAAGTGATTATAAAACTTAAGTCATAGTTGAGGGGCTCACTCCTGGACCTAAGGTAATTCCGCTTCTGTCCACCATTATAGTTTTGACATTTGTTCACTACACTTAGAAAAGTAGCAAGTGCTCGTGCTCTAATATCATGACACTAAATCAGAAACAAACGAAAATTAGCATGTAACACAATAAGTGATTATAAAACTTCTAATAAATTACGGTATGTTATTCATTCAGGTGATCGTATGCGGCGGGGCGAAACCGGAAGCATACCGGGCGGCGGAGAAACAGAACTTCATGCCAGCATTGCAAGACTGCAATCGTCTAGAGATCACAAATCTCAATGACGTTTGGAAGAAAGAAATGATGCCAACTCCAAGAGTAATGGGTGACATGTTAATTCTCCCAACCGCCGATCTTTTGATTCTCAACGGCGCGACTTCCGGTACCTCGGCGTGGAATTTCGCGGAAGGCCCCAATTTAACTCCCCTTCTCTACACTCCCAACAAGCCCCAAGGTCAACGATTTAAATCATTACTCGCCACCAATATCCCAAGAATGTACCATTCCTCCTCCGCCGTTCTCCCCGACGGCCAAATCCTCGTCGCCGGCAGCAACACCAACGCCGGCTACCAATTCAACGTCAAATACCCAACGGAATTGAGGGTCGAGAAATTCTCTCCGCCGTACCTCGATCCTCAGTTCGCCAAGTTCCGACCGGTGATCAACAAAGACGTAATGGTGGCGAATTTGCAGTACAGAAAAGATTTCGCTGTCAAATTCAATTTGAACGTCGACGGAGTATTCGATCAGAAGAAGGATGTTCGGGTTACGATGTATCCGCCGCCGTTCACGACGCACGGTTACTCGATGAATCAGAGGCTTCTTGTGCTGGGGGTCAGGCAAGTGGTGCCATCCGGCGGCGGAACTTACACAGCGACCGCGGTGGCACCGCCGTCTGCAATCATTGCGCCGCCTGGGTTTTATTTGCTGTTTGTCGTCTATCGTGGAATTCCCAGCGTCGCAGTTTGGGTTCACATTAAGTAATTGGATTGATTTAATTTGATTTATTAAATTAAATCAAATCAAATCAATGCTGTTATTATTAACTATCTTGAGATTCTAATTTGTTTTTACAATTTTAATTCATCATTTGTTAATTGTTCTGTTTTTATATGAATTTTCTCCACATAAATTGAGAAATTATAATAATTGAGAATTGGAGAAATTATTCGAGAGATTATAAAAATTCGTTTCATTATTGTTCAAATTAAAATAGATATAATATTAGATTATATAGTATGGTAAAATATTAGATTATATAGTATTGTAAAATATAATAACTATACAAAGTTTACAAGATAGACACTTTAATAACTTAATTAATACCAAATTTATAACTTACACTTAAAATATGAAATGAAGCTATTGTTTTTTATTAAATCTCTCTTTACAAATTTATATTTTCAAATTACTAAACTAAACCAAAGGTTATTTTAATACAACCAAGTATGAGGACTAACCAAACATATTCTTAATAAATATATATTATTTTGGTTCATCATTATTATTTATTTTATTTAATATATATTTTTACTCGATACTCACCATTATAACTAACTTACACGACTTTAATACATATGTCTTTGTTAATTAGTCATGGACATATGTCTTGCTAGTCATTTTATCCATTTATTTAAAGTAAAAAACAAACATGTTAAAAGTGTTTATAAAAAAAAAATCGAGATGAAAATAAAATTCGCTATCTCATTAAAAAGGAGAAATATAGAAGTTTTGCAAAGTTCAATAAATGAAATATGATTTCAATCCCATTTAATAACTATAAAGTCACATCATCAAGTTTTTAAAATAAGAAACCACTACAAATGCTTTTATTTTTTTTCCTACAATATATGGAAGGAAAATTACAATGTGATTAAAAAGATTTGTAAATATGACTATAAAGGACTTTTGTACTTTTTTTTAATTCACGAAAAAAAAGTGTATTGTTCATTCAAAATTGACATTCTTCACTTCTTATTGAACCAAACATGTAGCTTATTCACGGTTTTCAACTATGTGCTTGAAAAATACTAATTTTTTGGAAATTTACGGTTTAGGGAACGAGTTTTAAGGTATTTTTCTTACGGATTTTGGTCCTAAAGCTAGGTTAATGAAGCTCCTAAACCCAACATTGAAAAAAGAAAATGAAAAATGTACTCATTAAAAAATGACCAAAATGATCGATTTTTGACCAAAATTTGTGGACTAAGTAAACGATTTTAGGACTTTTTTTAATTCATGAAAAAAGTGTATATTCATTCAAAATTAACATTTCTCACTACTTATTCAACCAAGCAGGTAGCTTATTCCCGATTTTCAACCGTGTGCTTGAAAAGTACTCCTTTCGTGTTATGGAAATTTACGGTTTAGTGAACGAGTTTTAAGCCGTTTTTCTTACGGATTTTAGTCCTAAAGCTATGGGGTTATAGGTTATTGAAGCTCTTAAACCCAACATTGAAAAAAGAAAGTGAAAAATGTACTCATTAAAAAATGACCAAAATCGTTTTTGGACCAAAATTGGTGGACTATATAGTAAACGATTTTTGGACTTTTTTTAATTCAAGAAAAAAGTTTATATTCATTCAAAATTGACATTCCTCAATTCTTATTGAACCAAGCATGGCCATGTGCTTACAAAGTACTACTTTCGGGTTTTGAATATTTAGGGTTAAGGGAACGATTCTTAAAATATTTTTCTAACAGATTTTGGTCCTATATCTATGGAGTTTAATGAAGCTACTAAACCCAACATTGAAAAAACAAAGTAAAAAATGTACTCATTAAAAAATGACCAAAATGATCATTTTTGGACCAAAATTGGTAGACTATAGTAAACGATTTATGGACTTTTTTTAATTCACGAAAAAAGTTTATATTCATTCAAAATTAACATTCCTCACTTCTTATTGAACAAAAAATGTAGCTTATTCACGGTTTTCAACCATGTGCTTGAAAAATACTCCTTCTGGGTTTTGGAAATTTACAATTTAGGGAACGAGTTTTAGCTTTTTTTTCTAACAGATTTTGGTCCTATATCTACGGGGTTGTAGGTTAATGAAGCTACTAAACCCAACATTAAAAAAGGAAAGTGCAAAATGTACTCATTAAAAAATGACCAAAATGATCGTTTTTTTTTACCAAAATTGGTGGACTATAGTAAACGATTTTTGGATTTTTTTAATTCACGAAAAAAGTTTATATTCATTCAAAATTGACATTCCTCACTTCTTATTGAACCAAGCATGTAGCTTATTCACGGTTTTCAACCATGTGCTTGAAAAGTACTCCTTTCGGGTTTTGGAAATTTAGGGTTTAGGGAACGAGTTTTAAAATATTTTTCTACCAGATTTTGATCTTATTTCTATGTGGTTGTAGGTTAATGAAGCTACTAAACCCAACATTGAAAAAAGAAAGTGAAAAATGTATTCATTAAAAGATGACCAAAATTATCGTTTTTTTTACCAAAATTGGTGGACTATAGTAAACGATTTTTGGACATTTTTTAATTCACGAAAAAATTGTATTTATTCAAAATTGAGATTTCTCACAACTTATTCAACCAAGGCTTATTCACGGTTTTCAACCATGAGCTTGAAAAGTACTTCTTTCGAGTTTTTGAAATTTACGGTTTAGGGAACGAGTTTTAAGGTATTTTTCTTACATATTTTGGTCATATATCTATGAGCTTGTAGGTTAATGAAGCTACTAAACCCAACATTGAAAAAATAAAGTGAAAAATGTACTCATTTATATATGACCAAAATGACCGATTTTGGACCAAAATTGGTGGACTATAGTAAACGATTTTTTGACTTTTTTTAATTCACGAAAAAATGTATATTTATTCAAAATTTACATTCCTCACTTCTTATTGAACCAAGCATATAGCTTATTCTCGGTTTTCAACCATGTGCTTGAAAAGTACTCCTTTCGAATTTTGGAAATTTACGGTTTAGAGAACGAGTTTTAAGGTATATTTCTTACAGATTTTGGTCCTATATCTATGGAGTTGTAGGTTAATAAAGCTACTAAACCCAACATTGAAAAAATAAAGTGAAAAATGTACTCATTAGCAAATGACCAAAATGACCGATTTTGGACCAAAATTGGTGGACTATAGTAAACGATTTTTTGACTTTTTTTAATTCACCAAAAAATTGTATATTCATTCAAAATTAACATTCTTCACTTCTTCTTGAACCAAGCATGTAGCTTATTCACGGTTTTGAACCATGTGCTTGAAAAGTACTGCTTTCGGGTTTTGGAAATTTACGGTTTAGGGAACGAGTTTTAACGTATTTTTCTTACAAATTTTGGTCCTATATCTATGGGGTTGTAGGCTAATGAAGCTACTATACCCAACATTGAAAAAAGAAAGTGAAAAAAATACTCATTAAAAAATTACTAAAATGATCGATTTAAGACCAAAATTTGTGGACTATAGTAAACGATTTTTTAACTTTTTTTAATTCACGAAAAAATTGTATATTCATTCAAAATTAAAAAATTTCACTACTTATTGAACCAAGCATGTAGCTTATTCACGGTTTTCAACCAAGTGCTTGAAAAATACTCCTTCCGGGTTTTGGAAATTTACGGTTTAGGGAACGAGTTTTAAAGTGTTTTTCTTACGGATTTTGGTCCTAAAGCTATGGGGTTTTAGGTTAAAGAAGCTCATAAACCCAACATTGAAAAAAGAAAGTGAACAATGTATTCATTTAAAAATAACCAATTTTGGACCAAAATTGGTGGACGTAAACGATTGTTTGACTTTTTTTAATTCACGAAAAAATGTCTATTCATTCAAAATTAACATTTTTCACTACTTATTGAACCAAGCATGTAGCTTATTCCCGGTTTTCAACCGTGTGCTTGAAAAGTACTCCTTTCGAGTTATGGAAATTTACATTTGTGAACGAGTTTTAAGGTGTTTTTCTTACGGATTTTGGTCCTAAATCTATGGGGTTGTAGGTTATTGAAGCTCCTAAACCCAACATTAAAAAAAAAGTCAAAAATGTACTCATTAAAAAATGATCAAAATCATCGTTTTTAGACCAAAATTGGTCGACTATAGTAAACGATTTTTGGACTTTTTTTAATTCACTAAAAAAGTGTATATTTATTCAAATTTGATATTCCTCACTTCTTATTGAACCAAGCATGTAGCTTATTCACGGTTTTCAACCATGAGCTTGAAAAGTACTCCTTTCGTGTTTTGGAAATTTAGGGTTTAGGGAACGAGTTTTAAAATATTTTTTAACAGATTTTGGTCCTATATCTATGGGGTTGTAGGTTAATGAAGCTACTAAACCCAACATTGAAAAAATAAAGTAAAAAATGTACTCATTAAAAAAATACCAAAATGATCGGTTTTTGACCAAAATTGGTGGACTATTATAGTAAACGATTTTTGGACTTTTTTTAATTCACGAAAAAAGTTTATATTCATTCAAAACTGACATTCCTCACTTCTTATTGAACCAAGCATGTAGCTTATTCACGGTTTTCAACCATGTGCTTGAAAAGTACTCCTTTCGGGTTTTGGAAATTTAGGGTTTAGGGAACGAGTTTTAAAATGTTTTTCTAACAGATTTTGGTCCTATATCTATGGGGTTGTAGGTTAATGAAGCTACTAAACCCAACAATGAAAAAAGAAAGTGAAAAATGTACTCATTAAAAAATGACCAAAATGATCGTTTTTTGACCAAAATTGGTGGACTAGTAAACGATTTTTTGATTTTTTTTAATTCACGAAAAAAGTGTATATTTATTTAAAATTGACATTCCTCACTTCTTATTTAACCTAGCATGTATTTTATTCAGGGTTTTCAACCATGTGCTTGAAAAATACTCCTTTCGAGTTTTGAAAATTTACGGTTTAGGGAACGAGTTTTAACATATTTTTCTTACAGATTTTAGTCCTATATTTATGGGGTTGTAGGCTAATGAAGGTACTAAACCCAACATTGGAAATAGAAAGTGAAAAAAGTACTCATTAACAAATGACTAAAATGATCGATTTGGGACCAAAATTTGACGACTATGGTAAACGATTTTTTTACTTTTTTTAATTCACGAAAAAATTGTATATTCATTCAAAATTTAAAAAATTCACTACTTATTGAACCAAGCATGTAGCTATTCACGGTTTTCAACCATGTGCTTGAAAAATACTCCTTCCGAGTTTTGGAAATTTACGGTTTAGGGAACGAGTTTTAAAGTGTTTTTCTTACGGATTTTGGTCCTAAAGCTATGGGGTTGTAGGTTAAAAAATCTCATAAACTCAACATTAAAAAAAGAAAGTGAAAAATGTATTCATTAAAAAATGATCAAAACGATCGTTTTTTGACCAAAATTGGTGGACTATAGTAAACGATTGTTTCACTTTTTTAATTCACAAAAAAAGTGTCTATTCATTCAAAATTAACATTTCTCACTACTTATTGAACCAAGCATGTAGCTTCTTCCCGGTTTTCAACCATGTGCTTGAAAAGTACTCCTTTCGGGATATGGAAATTTACGGTTTAGTGAACGAGTTTTAAGGTATTTTTCTTACGAATTTTGGTCCTAAATCTAGGGGGTTGTAGGTTATTGAAGATCCTAAACCCAACATTGAAAAAAAAAATGAAAAATGTACTCATTAAAAAATGACCAAAATCATCATTTTTGGACCAAAATTGGTGGACTATAGTAAACGATTTTTAAACTTTTTTTAATTCACTAAAAAAGTGTATATTTATTCAAATTTGACATTCCTCACTTCTTATCGAACCAAGCATGTAGCTTATTCACGGTTTTCAACCATGTGCTTGAAAAGTACTTTTTCGTGTTTTGGAAATTTAGGGTTTACGGAACGAGTTTTAAAATGTTTTTCTAACAGATTTTGGTCCTATATCTATGGGGTTGTAGGTTAATGAAGCTACTAAACCCAACATTGAAAAAAGAAAGTGAAAAATGTACTGATTAAAAAATGACCAAAATGATCGTTTTTGGACCAAAATTGGTGGACTATAGTAAATGATTTTTGGACTTTTTTTAATTCACGAAAAAAGTTTATATTCATTCAAAATTGACATTCATCACTTCTTATTGAACAAAAAATGTAGCTTATTCACGGTTTTAAACCATGTGCTTGAAAAGTACTCCTTTCGGGTTTTGGAAATTTATAATTTAGGGAACGAGTTTTAAGCTTTTTTTCTAACAGATTTTTGTCCTATATCTACGGGGTTGTAGGTTAATGAAGCTACTAAACCCAACATTAAAAAAGAAAATTGCAAAATGTACTCATTAACAAATGACAAAAATGACCGATTTTGGACCAAAATTGGTGGACTATAGTAAACGATTTTTTGACTTTTTTTAATTCACGAAAAAAGTGTATATTCATTCAAAATTGACATTCCTCAATTCTTATTGAACTAAGCATGTAGCTTATTCAAGGTTTTCAACCATGTGCTTGAAAAGTAATCATTTCGAGTTTTGGAAATTTAGGGTTTAGGGAACGAGTTTTAAAATATTTTGCTAACAGATTTTGGTCCTATATCTATGGGGTTGTAGGTTAATGAAGGTACTAAACTCACCATTGAAAAAAGAAACTGAAAAATGTACTCATTAAAAAAGACCAAAATGATCGTTTTTGGGCCAAAATTGGTGGACTATAGTAAACGATTTTTGGACTTTTTTTAATTCACGAAAAAAGTGTATTTATTCAAAATTGAGATTTCTCACTACTTATTCAACCAAGCATGTAGCTTATTCACGGTTTTCAACCATGTGCTTGAAAAGTATTCCTTTCGAGTTTTTGAAATTTACGGTTTAGGGAACGAGTTTTAAGGTATTTTTCTTACATATTTTGGTCATATATCTATGGGCTTGTAGGTTAATGAAGCTACTAAACCCAACATTGAAAAAAGAAAGTGAAAAATGCACTCATTAAAAATGGACCAAAATGATAGTTTTTGGACCAAAATGGGTGGACTATAGTAAACGATTTTTGTACTTTTTTTAATTCACGAAAAAACTGTATTATTCATTTAACATTGACATTCCTCACTTCTTATTGAACAAATCATATAGCTTATTCACGGCTTTCAACCATGTGCTTGAAAAGTACTTCTTTCGAGTTTTGAAAATTTACGGTTTAGGGAACGAGTTTTAATTAAGGTGTTTTTCTTACAGATTTTGATCCTAAATCTATGGGGGTTGTAGTTTAATGATCTACAAAACCAAACATTGAAAAAAGAAAGTGAAAAATGTACTCATTAACAAATGACCAAAATGACCGATTTTGGACCAAAATTTGTGAACTATATTAAACGATTGTTTGACTTTTTTTAATTCACAAAAAAAGTTTCTATTCATTCAAAATTAACATTTCTGACTACTTATTGAACCAAGCATGTAGCTTATTCTCGGTTTCAAGCATGTGCTTGAAAAGTACTCCTTTCGTGTTATGAAAATTTACGGTGTAGTGAACGATTTTAATAAATAAAATTATTATTAATTATTAATTAAACTTTTTAATTAATTAATATTATTTAATTCAATATCAAATATTGATTAAATAATATAACTAAACTCGATTTTTCAGAAAAACCGACTTTTTTCACATGAATCTCATTCATGTTTCAGGCCGATGCCATATTTAAATCATATTTAAATCATATTTAAATATGTCTATCCTTCTTCCACAAACCCGAATTTGAACGATTCAAATTCTTTTCTTTTCTTTTATACTGTTTCACGGCTTTATCCGAGCTAGCCAGGAGAACCGTAAGGACCTACAGATCATGAGCTCCAACGATACAAGATTATCCGGTCAAAACTCTTTCAACCGAACTAACCAACATTCGTTAACCCCCGGAGACTCCACTAAAGTCCAAGGGCTGCACTCTCCTCACTGTAGATATATTGTGTCCTGTTGATATAACTATCATCAGTAAGTCGATCCTTCACAGGTCGTTCATAATCACAACGGGTCATATAAACCGTTTAACCCTTGTATTATATCTTGTTCCTTAAGTACCACTGACACCTCTAATGAACAATTGATTTGTGGTCCAACCATCAAATCAGATTCCTCCCTGATCAGGAGAGGATGGGCCCACTGTTCAAGACCTGGAGTCAGCACTAAAGGGAACAACCTTTCTACTAACCCTGAAAGCGGGTAGGAGTGAACTCCAATCTTGCTACAACTATGTCCCCAGCCACTTATTCAATCTTATCCCCAAGATGGTAGGCATATTGAGTCGGCGATCTGGCCACTCTCACCCGTACAAATCAAAGGATAAGGTTGAATAAACAGGAGTTCATAGTAAGCTCAGGATTGAGATCGAGTTACCTAAGTCATCATAAGAATAAATCGGTCTTTACAGTAAACGGTGTTATAAAGAAAGAGCGATTTTATTTCTTGGTTCGGTCTTGTGCAAACTCATTGCACAGGACGCCCTCACTCACATGTCTCTACATGAAACGATTCGAATCACATCGTTTTGTACTATACAAAGTGAGCCGCGTCCAATAGTGTCCCCAGGATAAGGTACCCAGCCTTATCCCTATACTATAGACCATTTTGGCTGTCTACTTGAACTTGATTCACATTCATGTCACACATGAAGTTCAAGTACTCACACTACTGCCATGGGTGTTAGTTATTGGTATAGGTTAATACAAACACAATTCACTAAAATTCAATAACAACTTTATTGAAATATAATATTTATTTACATTCATTCAGTTTACAAACTACGAGTTTTAGGACATAAAACCCAACAGTTTTAATGTATTTTTCTTACGGATTTTGGTTCTAAAGCTATGGGGTTGTAGGTTAATGAAACTTTTAAACCCAACATTGAAAAAAGAAAGTGAAAAATGTACTCATTAAAAAATCACGAAAATGATCATTTTTGGACCAAAATTGGTGGACTGCAAACGATTTTTGGACTTTTTTTAATTAACTAAAAAAGAGTATATTTATTCAAATTTGACATTCCTTACTTCTTATTGAACCAAAAATGATGTTTATTCACAGTTTTCAACTTTCAAGTACTCATTTCGGGTTTTGAAAATTTACAATTTAGGGAACGAGTTTTAAGCTTTTTTTCTAGCAGATTTTGGTCTTATATCTATGGGGTTGTAGGTTAATGAAGCTACTAAACCCAACATTGAAAAAAGAAAGTGCAAAATGTACTCATTAAAAAATGACCAAAATGATCGTTTTTTTGACTAAAATTGGTGGACTAGTAAACGATTTTTTGACTTTTTTTAATTCACCAAAAAAGTGTATATTTATTCAAAATTGAGATTCCTCACTTCTTATTGAACCAAACATGTAGCTTATTCACGGTTTTCAACCATGTGCTTGAAAAATACTCCTTTCGAGTTTAGGAAATTTACGGTTTAGGGAACGAGTTTTAAGGTATTTTTCTTACAGATTTTTGTCATATATCTATGGTGTTGTAGGTTAATGAAGCTACTAAACCCAACATTGAAAAAACAAGGTGAAAAATGTATTCATTAACAAATGACCAAAATGACCGATTTTAGACCAAAATTAGTGGACTATAGTAAACGATTTTTTGACTTTTTTTAATTCACGAAAAAAATGTATATTCATTCAAAATTAACATTCCTCACTTCTTATTGAACCAAACATGTAGCTTATTCACAGTTTTCAACTATGTGCTTGAAAAGTACTACTTTCGGGTTTTCGAAATTTACGATTTAGGGAACGAGTTTTAAGGTATTTTTCTTACAGATTTTGGTCCTAAATCGATGGGGGTGCAGGTTAATGAAGCTACTAAACCCAACATTTAAAAAAAAAAAGGTGAAAAATGTACTTATTAACAAATGACTAAAATGATCGATTATGGACCAAAATTTGTGGACAGTAAACGATTTTTTAACATTTTTTAATTCACGAAAAAAGTGTCTATTCATTCAAAATTAACATTTCTCAGTACTTATTCAACCAAGCATGTTGCTTATTCCCGGTTTTCAACCATGTGCTTGAAAAGTACTCATTTCGTGTTATGGAAATTTACGGTTTAGTGAACGAGTTTTAAGGTGTTTTTCTTACGGATTTTGGTCCTAAAGCTATGGGGTTATAGGTTAATGAAGCTCCTCAACCCAACATTGAAAAAAGAAAGTGAAAAATGTACTGATTAAAAATAAACCAAAATGATAGTTTTTGGACAAAAATTTGTACTTTTTTTAATTCACGAAAAAAATGTATTATTCATTCAACATTGACATTCCTCACTTCTTATTGAACAAAGCATATAGCTTATTCACGGATTTCAACCATGTGCTTGAAAAGTACTCCTTTCGAGTTTTTGAAATTTACGGTTTAGGGAACGAGTTTTAAGGTGTTTTTCTTACAGATTTTGGTCCTAAATCTATGGGGTTGTAGGTTAATGATCTACGAAACCAAACATTGAAAAAAGAAAGTGAAAAATGTACTCATTAACAAATGACCAAAATGACCCATTTTGGACCAAAATTTGTGGACTATAGTAAACGATTGTTCGACTTTTTTTAATTCACAAAAAAAGTTTCTATTCATTCAAAATTAACATTTCTCACTACTTATTGAACCAAGCATGTAGTTTTTTCCCGATTTTCAACCATGTGCTTGAAAAGTACTTCTTTCATGTTATGGAAATTTACGGGGTAGTGAACGAGTTTTAAGGTATTTTTCTTACGGGAACGGACTGGAGGGAATCGCAGCATGGGGAATGTTCGCGTCTCGTCGCAAGGCTCATTTTGAGTTGTGGGTCATAGGAGGGTTTATCTGATCAAGGGTCGGGGCACAAGGGTCCTGGATATTTATTAAAAATTTACATTTCTGACTACTTATTCAACCAAGCATGTAGCTTATTCCCGGTTTTCAACCATGTGCATGAAAAGTACTATTTTTCGTGTTATGGGAATTTACGCTTTATTGAACGAGTTTTAAGGTGTTTTTCTTACGGATTTTGGTCCTAAAGTTATGGGGTTAGAGGTTAATGAAGCTCCTAAACCCAACATTGAAAAAAGAAAGTGAAAAATGTACTCATTAAAAAATCACAAAAATGATCGTTTTTTGACCAAAATTGGTGGACTATAGTAAATGATTTTTTGGCTTTTTTAATTCACGAAAAAAGTGTCTATTCATTCAAAATTAACATTTCTCACTACTTATTCAACCAAGCATATAGCTTATTCTCGGTTTTCAACCATGTGCTTGAAAAGTACTCCTTTCGTATTTTGGAAATTTACGGTTTAGAGAACGAGTTTTAAGGTATATTTCTTACAGATTTTGGTCCTATATCTATGGGGTTGTAGCTTAATGAAGCTACTAAACCCAACATTGAAAAAATAAAGTGAAAAATGTACTCATTAACAAATGACCAAAATGACCAAAATGACCGATTTTGGACCAAAATTTGTGGACTATAGTAAACGATTTTTTGACTTTTTTTAATTCACCAAAAAATTGTATATTCATTCAAAATTAACATTCTTCACTTCTTATTGAACCAAGCATGTAGCTTATTCACGGTTTTGAATCATGTGCTTGAAAAGTACTGCTTTCGGGTTTTGGAAATTTACGGTTTAGGGAACGAGTTTTAAAGTGTTATTCTTACGGATTTTGGTCCTAAAGCTATGGGGCTGTAGGTTAATGAAGCTCTTAAACCCAATATTGAAAAAAGAAAGTGAAAAATGACTCGATAAAAAATGACCAAAATGATCTTTTTTGGACAAAAATTGGTAGACAGCAAACGATTTTTGAACTTTTTTTAATTCACGAAAAAAGTGTATATTCATTCAAAATTGACATTCTTCACTTATTATTGAACCAAGCATGTAGCTTATTCACGGTTTTCAACCATGTGCTTGAAAAGTACTCCTTTCGGGTTTTGAAAATTTACGGTTTAGGGAACGAGTTTTAAGGTGTTTTTGTTACGAATTTTGGTCTTAAAGTTATGGGGTTGTAGGCTAATGAATCTCCTAAACCCAACATTGAAAAAAGAAAGTGAAAAATCTCATTTAAAAATTGACCAAAATTATCATTTTTGGACCAAAATTGGTGGTAAACCATTTTTGGACTTTTTTTAAATTCACGAAAAAAAGTGTATATTCATTCAAAATTAACATTTTTCACTTCTTATTGAAGCATGTAGCTTATTCACCGTTTTCAACCATGTGCTTGAAAAATACTCCTTGATGGTTTTGGAAATTTACGGTTTGGGGACCGAGTTTTAAGGTTTTTTTTCTGACGGATTTTGGTCCTAAAGCTATGTGGCTTGTGGTTAATGAAGCTCTTAAACTCAACATTTAAAAAAGAAAGTGAACAATGTACTCATTAAAAAAATGACCAAAATGACCGTTTTGGACTAAAATTGTTGGACATTAGTAAACGATTTTTAGATTTTGTTTTAATTCATGAAAAAAGTGTATATTTATTCAAAACTAACATTTCTCACTTCTTATTGAACCAAGCATGCAGCTTATTCACGAATTTCAACCATGTGCTTGAAAAGTATTCATTTCGGGGTTTGGAAGATTACGGTTTAGAAAACGAGTTTTAAGTTGTTTTTCTAATAGATTTTTGTCCAATATATATGGGGTCGTAGGTTAATGAAGCTACTAAACCCAACATTGAAAAAAAAAAGTGAAAAATGTACTTATTAAAATATGACCAAAATGATCGTTTTTTGACCAAAATTGGTGGACTATAGTAAACGATTTTTTGACTTTTTTTAATTTACGAAAAAAAATGTATATTTATTCCAAATTAACATTTGTAACTTGTTATTGAACCAAGCATGTAGCTTATTCACGGTTTTCAACCATGTGCTTGAAAAGTACTCATTTCGGCTAAAGCCTTTTACACTGATATACTTTTATTTATTTTTATATAATTTTGTCAATCTATGAGTGATAGTCATTTTATCAATGACTATTAGTGATATAGCATTTTAGTGACTATCACTGATTTTTTGTCATATTTGTAAAATTGTTTATATTTTGTTAGTTATTATTTTAGATTTGATTGTTATTTATGCAACCAACCCTATATATAATAACAAATGTGGAGTGTGTATCCTTTAACCTAATCTAGTAAAAGTCATTGAAGTTTTCCTTTGGAAAAAAAATGTGATTGAAGTTTTAATCGTCGAAATCATGCTCAAATTTACATTACTTTTATAGTTATTTTGATGTTAATATTTGTTGTTACCGAAACTTGGGGGGCTTCCTACACCAGCACCGAAGAAAGAGAGAAAGAGTTGAATATGGAAAATATGTAAGTTATGAAATTTTAATAAATATCAATTGCTTACCAATTATGTTTGTGTCCCTCTGCTTATATAGGGACGGCCCTTTAGAATCGTTTTGGGACCATAAAGAGCCATTAGGAGGGGTTTTCATGACCTTTGTAACTCCCGACTGTTTCAATGGTTGTGTAACTCTCGGTCGTTACCTGTGTGGGTCAGTCCCTCCCTCCCTTAAAGCCAACCTTTTGGGGTTGGTGCCACTTCCCTCTCTCTCAGTATTTCCTCGTGTGGGTAGGGCTTTATTCTTAAATGAGCATTTGTGCTAGGGTCTGATTTTACCCATAACTATAATTAAAAAAATGTTATAGTTATAAATTAAACACTAATAACATTGGTGGTACACTTCATGAAAAAAGTGTACAAATAACATTGGTGGTACACTTCAACAATTTTTTTTTCCCAAAGTAAACTCGATAATTGACATGTTGAAATCTCCATAACCTCATTGGTGGTACACTTGTACAAAAAAAAAAAAAAGAAAAAAAAAATCTTTTGAAATTTTATATTTATTTGTATACGTTAATTGATAATGGAATGTCAATGAGGTGTTCGTTGTTCTAGAGGGTCCACTTGATGGGCCCAATTCGATTGGTTTGACTGGGCCATCAAACCCAGCCCAGCGAATCTTAACCTAATTTTTTTTAATTAAAAAAATACCCAAAAATATTTTATTTCATAAAATTTATTTTTATACAAATTAAAAGCCAGAATTAATTTATGACGTGATTAAAATAGTCAAAAATTTAATTATCTGTACGTACCTAATTCTTTTTGTTTGCAACCGTATTTTAATTAATGCAAGAATTGAATTCATGATATTTTAGTCACGGACACAACTTTATGTCAATTGAGTTATGCTCGATTTGACAACGTACCTAATTCCTTGACAACGATATTCGATGACTTTCATTTATGTGATTTTGAAGTTTACCAAAAAGAATAATATACGTTGGAATAAAATGCAAGCAATGACATTTTTTTTTTTTTTTAAGTGAAAAATAAATTAATAAATAAATTCCATTGCTTGCCTTTTATATGGAAAGTAATTTTATAAGATATTTGTTTTTTCGTTAAAAGGGAAAATGGAAAGTAATTTTATCAGATATTTCAAAAAGTCATTTCAAAAAAAGAAAATAAATATATATTTCTAAGAAAAACACAATGTTTTTTTATAAACGAAGCATCTTTTAATTCTTTAATTAAAAAAATTGTAAACCATTCGTTTGTCTTCCAAGTCACGGGAATTTGATGACGTGGGATGATCCTAATGGCGGAAGAAAGAAACAAAATTTGATGAGTCGGTATGACAACCGACCTATCTGGCTTTTATTTTGCAAATTTGGACATGGTGCTTTTATAAGTTTCGGATTATATGACTTAGTTTCAATTTAAAATTTTAATTTAGATCCTATAATTTTATATTAATTTTAATTTCGTCTTTATAGTTTGGTTAGACTTAATCTCTAACCTCTAATAAAAAGTAGGTATTATTAATTGAGAGATTAGAGATTCGAATCTCCTCCACATCTGGTCAAAAACTAAATAACATAATTAGTCAAATAGAAAATATGTAAACATGAACATAATTCAGTGGATACAACATCAACTATCATCCTAAAGATGTCAATTCGAACATAATTCAGTAGATAAGAACTTTTATATATATATATATATATATATATATATATATATATATATATATATATATATATATACTCATTGTCATGTAAAATGACGTGTTAATATTATAACAATATGGTTGATTTGTGAAGTTAAATTATACGAATCATTTGAAAACTAGTTCAAAGTATAGAGATTAATTTAAAAATTTTGAAGTCAATATGAAAATAGCTCAACGAGTGTATCCTCGACTAAGAGGTTACGACCAAGAAATGAGAGTTTCAAATATCCAACCCCACACATTATCACAAAATAAAACATTTAAAATCATGAACACCGAATTTATAAATTAACAGATAAGAAAAACCTTGGTCAAAACATTATTTTCAAATATTAATTTTCATTATTCTTTTATTTTCTAAATTTTAAATATTAAATTTTCATTCTTGAATTTTCTCTCATTACTTTTTAATACCTACCTAATACTCAAAATCACTTTTAATAAGTCAAATTCAAAGTCTTGAAATTCAAAATATTAGGGCACTCTTTCATAACCTACAAGTCATGCGTTTTTGTTATATATCGTTTACAAGTATTATCAAAATCCAAGTAAAGTTTTAAAAACTTAAAAAAAATAGTTTTTATTTTTTATTTCACTAATAATTAAAATGTTAGCTAAAAAAAAAACAAATTAATTATCAAATTGGAACCTAAAAATTAAAAAATTAGCAATAAATAAACACTCCATCATTTTTTTAATTCAAAGTTCCTAAATTAAAATAAAATATTTGAAATCAAAGACTATTAAATACAATATTAGACAATTTGGGGATACTTCAATGGATCAAAGTTCCACTATATTAATAGTTAAAGTTTAAATTCTCACCGTATTTGTTCTCTTTTCGAAATAATTTGGGTTAATATCAAAAGTTGTTGGAGGTAAATCTCACATTCTTCACATGCCTTATCCAATAAGGTGATACGCAAAATAAAAGGAATTGCACCTCAATGTTGTGCTTGCCATTGCCACACATGCTTCGATGCTTAAATCATATCATATTTTTTTAGACTCTAGTAAGAGTTTTGTGGTTTGAATATAATAAAACACTCAACATTTAACCGTGAAAAACATGTTTATACAAGGGTTTGACCTAAGATTTTCGAAAGAGGAAAACATGGCCGCCAATAACTCCTAGGGGTCCCGAGGTAGTGTTGATACACGCCCCATAAGGGCAAGCCCACCTCGGGCCCAATTGCTTCCAGTGTTATGTTTTGGGCCCGAATTTTTGTCGTTCACGAATCTGATTGTTGTTGGATTCACTCCCTCTTAACTTCATTTACTTTTTTTTTGGAGTTGTCTTTAAGTTCAAAATCACCCCTAACAATTCACAACTCCTCACCCAAACTAGAAAAAAAAGAGTAATCAATACCAAAAAAAAAAAAAAAAAAAAAATTAATTATTTTTGTTTAAGACATATTATACTATGTTAAACAAAATAAAGGTAAAATTCACGATTAAAGTACTTTCCAAAGTGTTTGTAACATGTGAACAAGCCGGAAATTGCATAGCAAGAGCCAAACGCAGCAGCCAAAATAGAATACATTCAAAAAAAAAAAAAAAATTGTTTATTTAAATGGGCCTATCCCAGGTTGGTCCCAGGCCCAAGATCGCAATTTATTATTTTAATCCCACCAAACACTCCAATTAAATAAAAAGAAAATAAATAAATAAAATTAAAAAGGCATCCGCCAAAATCACAATCAGTGACCGAAAATAAAATAGTCAACAGGTCAACAAAATCCACGTAGGACGAAATACCAAACATACCCCTATACCTTAAAAGTTAACCACGAAACGCCCTTCTGTTCTAACCTGTTGTTCTTCGTGCTTGTGGCTTCCGTTCTTCATAGCCGATTATTTATTCGTATTTTAATTTTAATTTATATATATTTATTTTTATATATATATATATATATATATCTGAATTATTCTCTTTTGTTATATATATATTTTTTTTGAATTTTGTTTGCGGATTTGATCTTCGAATTATATTCGAAACCCTCGCTGTTGTGTTCATGCTCCTCTGACCGATCTCCGAAAATCCGATCCACTTGATCTTCCGATATGGAGCGCGTAATCGGCGGCAAGTACAAGCTTGGCCGCAAGATCGGCAGCGGATCGTTCGGAGAAATCTACCTCGGTGAGTTGTTTGAAGCCGATGTGCTTCAATTTTCAGCTTGGAGTTTTCTATGAAGTTTTTTTTTGGATTTTCGACTGAGATTTCTTGTGTTTTTGTTGTTTCAGCTACTCATATTGAGACGTTCGAAATCGTTGCTGTGAAAATTGTAAGTTCTGATCGTTTGATTGAGTTCTTCTGTGGTTGGTGATTTTTGTCGATACTTTCTCCGATGTATCTTAGTTGAAGTTTCTGTTCGTGGAAATTTAGTCGGTGAATTCGAGATTAGAGCTTCGGTTTTTATGGACGGTGTTTACTGATTGTGTTTGGTTTTCTTTCGCAGGAAAATAATAAAACGAAGCATCCGCAATTGCTTTATGAAGCTAAATTATACAATATTCTTCAAGGAGGAAGTACGTAAGCGATTTTGATATGATTTTCTTCTTGTGTGTAGTTCAATCAATGTTTGTGTTGAAGAGCTTCTCATGGTGGATGATTATCGTTGTTTAAGTTTCTGTCGGCTGATTGTTTACGTCTTAATTCAGGCGGTATTCCTGGTACTAAATGGTCTGGTATAGACGGGGAGGAGAATGTGCTTGTTCTTGATTTACTCGGACCGAGTCTCGAAGATCTCTTTGTATATTGTGGGAGGAAGTTCTCGCTGAAGACAGTCTTGATGTTGGCCGATCAAATGGTGAGTAGCAATAGCATCACTTCCTACTGTGGTTTCTCGAGTTGGATGTGCTATCTCTTCTGATTCATTTCATTTTTTCTGTTGAAGATCACAAGAATAGAGTACGTGCATTCCAAAGGATTTCTGCACAGAGATATAAAGCCTGATAACTTCCTCATGGGCCTTGGACGCAAAGCAAATCAGGTGATAGTTCTTTCTTTTAAGCGATCAATTCAAAGTGTTCTTGGTAGCTTCTCTTTCTTGGTTGTGTACGCATTCTTAACCTTCATTGCGTTTTCAGGTTTACATAATAGATTTTGGATTAGCAAAAAGATATCGAGATGCAACTACCAACCGACATATCCCCTACAGGTATCTCTTCAATTGCTTTTGGAACTTTTTTTAAGTTTCTTACTCGTGCTTTAAATTTTTATTTTAGAAATGAAAATTGGGATGTGACCTTCATTTGTTTATAATTCATCTTAACAGGGAGAACAAAAACCTAACGGGGACAGCTCGTTATGCTAGTTGCAATACGCATCTTGGAATCGGTAAGTCAGACACCTTAGTTTACTAGCACATTTTGCATTGAATTGTGACTCGGGACTCATGTACCCTCACTGCTGTCTTCTTCCTAGAGCAAAGTCGGCGGGATGATTTGGAGTCTCTTGGATGTGTGCTTCTATACTTTTTGAGAGGAAGGTATACCATTATCCTCACTGTTTTTATTACTATTAATTACTTTTGCACAATGGTGTCACTCCTTCATTCTGAAGGAAGTCGTGTCATTCATTATTAATGACTGAAATTTCCATTCATAGCCTTCCATGGCAAGGATTGAAAGCTGCCACAAAGAAGCAAAAATATGATAAAATATGCGAGAAGAAGTTATCTACTCCTATTGAGGTATGCTTAACCAGATCTCTAGGGTCCTATGCAAGTCTAAGTGTATATATTCTTGAGCTTATGCATCTATTTTTATTATCATTCTTGAAGGTCCTATGCAAGTCTCATCCAGTGGAGTTTGCTTCATACTTCCATTACTGCCACTCTCTGACATTTGATCAGCGACCTGATTATGGGTTCTTAAAGCGATTGTTCCGTGACTTATTTGCTCGTGAAGGTAGTGATGTTTCTGTGTAAAACTTGTTCAACAGTATTCCTACTTTAATGAGACCTATGTACAGTACTGTCATGATGCCTAAGTATTTGTTTTTGTGCAGAATATGAATTCGATTATGTTTTTGATTGGACAATCATAAAGTACCAACAGTCACAGAAGAACAGAGCTCAGCCACGAGTGTCTGTAAGTTTCTTTTCCTGGTTAGCATTTGTCTTTATGTAATGATTTTATTGGTTGAAATTGGAATGAACAGACTTGTGATTCTAAGTATGGAATATTGCCTTTTACTTCAGCCGGTTCTTGGTGGTACACATAATCATCATGCAATGCCTACGGAAGTGGAGAATCATCAAGGTTAGGTTTCTGTTTGATGCGTATTCAATGTCAAATTTACCATTGCATTGTGTAGAATAAGCGACAATGTTTATTTTTTCAGTTGAGGTTAGGTTCCTTGATACTTATTTTTCAGGTGGGTTTAATAATTATTCAGCTGAGGTTACAGATCGTGTTAGACCTGACAATGTTTCAAGCCCTGCAGTGCGACTGCATTTTAAACAACCGACTCCAAAGAATTTGAGTTCTGACAACGCTCTTGACATGAATGTAAGTGATCTTCTTTATGGCCTTGTTTAAACAATCCTACTTTTTAAATAATAATATTGATTGTACCTTGCTATATGTTTTGCATTTTCCCTTTTATGTTATTAGTGTTATAATGGCTTACTGGTAGGCTATATTAATAATGTAGGTTCTAAACGATTCTCGCATGGCCACGGCATCATTTACACCTGCTGGTAGCTCAAGAGGAAATTCTTCTAAACCTTTACAGTCCACTGAATCTCCAAACGCCGTACACGGAAATGGTCACAGGATTGGTCCTTCAAGTAGCTGGATTTCATCATTACAGAGAATTTCATCTGCTAAGTAATCAAAATGGTAAGTCCTCAGTACATTTACTTGCTGCTGTTTGGATTTTACCTTTTGTTGTTGGTCTTATGTGTTTCGATTTTCTCTGACAATTTACTACATCATGATTTAGCAACAGATCTGGCCAGGACTATTCTAAACTACATCTATGAAGCTGCAAATTGTGATGATTTGATGTTGTCTTTTTGCAATGTAATCGAAGAGATTCTGGTGATTTATTGGCAGAAGCTGGAACATGCTTGCTCGTTTAATGACCGTGTTAGTCCCTGAACTATTGCAAGCTCATGTTATTTTTTTTTTGCAAAGGTGACTAAAATGCTTTGGTGGTTACAGATACCAACTTTCTGAAGCATGGCTTCTGCTGTGTAAATAGAAGTGAATCACAGCAATCTTGTACCTATGGTTCTATGTAACATTACTGGTGTGAAAGAATTTCGTGCTTTTAACCAATTTTTGTTACTATACTTTAAGATTCCTTTTGTAAGGCAATATGGGATCATAGTACCTTGTTCATATTGCCCAATAATACCTCTTATATTATTGTGAGTGCAATATTAAAACTAGAGCATGAAACTATGTTGTTCTTTAAACACATGAAGCATCCTACTGTGGCTTTTTAAATGAAATTTAATTAAATAGGGCTGAGTTAGGATTGCTATATGTTTTTAAATGAAATACTTTCTCTGCTAGTACTTTTAACTTTTAACTCTTAACTCTGCTGTAATTAAAATTTAATGAACTACTTACTGGCTTTCATGAACATGATTCAGATACTTATGGAAATTTAGTTTGTTGCATTGTGCCAAGACTACCTTGGAAAAAATGTTTGCTTCTGCTGCTTTGCAGGGTTGAAGATGTTAGTTGGACATTTGAAGGAGTTATCTGAACAGATGCAAAAATAGACTTTTACCTTGTTTGTTTTCCATTTTCAAACTTTATATTTCATGGCTTTTATTTACATTGAAGACCTGAACATTTTTGCTTATTGTTTTTTTCCCCCACTTTCTTCAGCTCTTTAACTTTTTATGCTAATATTACTAAATGCTTTGTCCATTTCACTATGCTTTCATTTATCACAGATATTGTCACTTGTGTGTGTTTTTCTTGGTGTGATCTTGTTGGGTTGGAGTCCTTTTTCTTTTTTTTGTAATTTGTTGGGATATTTTGATTTTCTTTCATGTCTCAATGAAAGCTCGGTTTCTCATGAAAAAAACTTGTGTGGGTGTGTTTTTTTCAGCACATTTTCTGGAACTGGTTTTTCACTGAGCTTCCTGCATTTTTAAATCTGTTTATGAATGCGCCCCTTTTGAAAAAGTTACTATTGTCATGTTTCAGGAGTTATATCTGAGTTATGTGCCACAAAGGCTACCAAGGATAAACTTTTAATAGATGTTGCACATTTTTTATAATGTTTAGTAATTTCTATAAAATAACCTGCTCTATTATCAGTTTATAGGTGTGTAATTTGCAGGATATTTTCTCTTCAGATTTGTGCAATAAGAAGATTATGGCAGGGATGGTATGTGGCAGCTATTGAATGACAGGTTTTGGACAAAATGGTTGGTGAATTTTTTGGCTACAGCTCTGGAGATCTGCATTTTACTAACAAGCAAAGCTGCAATGATCTGAACCCGTCTATTGACTGTCGAGAAAGCGCAAAATTTTACTATCGAAAATTGTGAACCTGGTAATTTACATACATGCTTGCTTAGTTTTTTTGATCATATGGATTTGAATTGGGGGCTCTCCAAACTGCAGAATGTTGCAATCTACCTTACTGCAGTTATAAGCTAAAAGTGGTCACTTAAGATAAAGAAACTTTTGGACGTTGTTGAGGTGAGAATCCGAACCGTGCTGCCTGTTTATTTAGGGATTACTGATCACAGGTGAGGATCGACGTTTATATAAGATGACTACATAGAGAATTGTTTGTAGGATCGTTCTTTGGGTAGTCATATTCTGGAATATCAGATGCGCGATCTATTATCAAGAACTAAGCAACTACCATTTTTCTGGGTTCAGGTAAATTTATTTTGCCAACTTCTGATTGTGACCATACACTTTGAAGGTTTTAAATTGAAGCATTTGGGGTATGAGGTATTGAAGGTTAAAAACCGATCTCGATCTTAAACCTCGAAACATTCTATTAACTTCTTTTTCGTTAAGGCTGATTCATTTGATGGAAAACGGGTTCGGATTAGCAAAGAGAGGGTCTCGAGCTTTCCCTATATTGCCATTGAGTACTTGCCATTGAGTACTTGAAGGAGATAGAATACATTATTTGCTCGGGGGACAAAAAGGTATTTTTATGTGGTGGGTGCTATTTGGAAAATATTGTTGCTATTTGGAAAATATTGTTGGCCACAAAATATGGGAATATATAATTAAATGAAGATATAAAAAGGGACAGAAATGTTGAAACAGATTCTGCTGAAACATCATCCTAACTGCTTTTCAAAGCTTATTCTAATGTACAATGGCTCTTCGTGGAAAAAGTATGGTCGGTTTGGTTTGGTTTGGCGCCGACTCACAGCTCCTTAAGGAAATCAATGTTATCTACAAAAACCTGCAAGCGAAGAAAATAGGTAAATTTAAATTTCAGCTGAATGCATAAAAAAATTCTATTTGATTTTTTTGTTTTTTAGAAATTTAAAATCTTAATCAAGAAAATAATATTAAAAAACATGTTTTATGAAATTCCGCCTGTCTGATTGAACCTGCTATGTCTCGAAGTGATTTGAAAAGGTTTGATTATATGAATTTTTTTGTCATTATCATCCCTACTTTTCTCTAAAATTTCTATTCCCCTAATTTTTTGTGAAATTACAAATTTAGCCTTTCAACTTTAAGTCTGTGTTTCATAGATGTGTGAATTTTAAAAAATATTAAAAAGTTAATTATCGATTAGAAAATATTTTTTTTTAAAGCCCAAAACCAAATAGACACAAACATGAAAGTTCAACAAAGATATTAAGGGTTAATAGATATTTTCGATCTCTTTTATAAATATCCGCAAAACATTATATATTGATTATATATTAATCACAATATGAATATAGATACTAATAACAATATCTATAATTTAGTTTGGAAGTAACTTAATTATTAATTTAATTTTTTAAAAAATGATTTACAGAAATATCCATCGATGTCGATATATTTGTGAAATTGAACTCGATATTAATATCGATATTTTCGTTCATTTAGATATTGATATTTAGATAGGACTTTAGAACTTTCATTTCGTTACTAATCTATTTGAGATTTTCTAAACTTCATCACAAAAGCATGGTCCATGAATTTTATAATATACTTTAAAATTGGGGAGACCTGTAAGACACCCTCATCAAAGAACTAAACTGGTAATTTAACCTACATTTTAAAAAATGAAGTTGTGTTGTGTTTTTTGTGTATAAATAAATGGAGTAGGTCGGGATAGAGTTCTTTGTTCTTTCTATTCTTTAAATTTTCAATACAATTTCCAAGTGTTCATTAATTAGTTCCACCAAATGGTTCAATCTTTTATTAAAGAATGCCCCAAGAAACTGAAAGTTTTAATTTGGTCGGTGGGTTATATAGAAGTCTAAATACGGATGATAAATTACAAAAGTTCAGGAGTTGGTGTCAGGCCGTAGACTTTGCTTAAAAGAGGGCAAATCTATTAATTATTTGTTTCTCTACTGTGAATATGCTTCTCCGGCGTGAAATTTTATTGCTAGGATGAGGGCATTTCTTTCCTTTTGCCTTCCCCAAGAAGTTGGATGATTGGCTTATAAAAGGGGTGAACGCTTGGAATTTGAAAGATAGTGGTTGGTAGCTGTTTCTTATTATTAAAGAATTAGGTGGTTATTCAACTTTGTCAAAAACGGTCTGAAAACTTTCGAAAATGAATGTTTATATTTGGTTAATACTTCAAGGCAAGGATGAAAATATTCGTGGATATGTCGATATATCCGTGGATATATCCGTAAATCGGAGGCTTCGATATAAATATTAAAGGGTAATGGATATATCCAATATCTTTTATAAATACTCATAAAACATCAAAAATATCATATATTAAATTTAATATGAATCTAGATACTACTAACTAGATTTATAGCTTAGATTGAAAGTAAAATAATTTAAATATTAATTTAAATATATATTTTTTAAAAAATTGATTTACAGAAATATTCATGGATACGATATTTTATCGATATATCCATGGATATATCCGTAAAATTGAAATGCCGATATCAATATAGATATCGATATTTTCATCCTTGCTTCAAGGCAGTCTGAAAGCGAAGAGTAGGCATCAAAAGAAGGGTCTGGTTTTGAGTTTGAAGCAGTAGATTCAGTAGGCACATGAAGGTTTTATGGATTAATTTTGTCAAGGCCCTTCAATTTGGGGGATTTGGCTTGAAAGAAATCGAGAATTTTTTTTAAGGCAAAAGCTTATTATGAATACAGACTTGCATCAATTTCGGGCATGTTTGAGAGTAATTTTGAAATTAATAAAATCACTGTTATATTCAAAACCACCATGAAACATCTTTAATCATGTTTGGTTTTACACTTTTAAACGCGATTTTCATACTATTAAAATTGATTTTGAATTTTAAAAGCATGTTTTGAAGTGATTTTTCACATAACAAAAGTGATTTTAACCATTTCAAAATCACTCTCAAACATATCCTTCATGGTGTTCTTTCCAAATACATTTGCAATAATCCTTTTTTTCTAAAATATATGTTTGCTGGAGTTCTTTACCTTGTAATCCAGTTCGAGTTCGGTCGTTTTAGGTGATTTAGGGTGGTGGTCTGTTAGTTATTTAGTTTATCCGAACAGTTAGATTTATCTTGGGTTTTACTGTCGGTGTAACTTTTCACTTATCAATGAAAAGTTTTGTTTCTTCAACTTAATTCTACTAATAGCTGGAATCATGGCAGATAGACAAACAATAAGACACAGGAAGTGAAAAATCTCTAAAAGCTTACCGTCTTCCAACCATCGGGATCCAAGCAAGCTGTAATCTTGGTGTTAATACCAGGCAACGGTCCAGGTTCTCGGGTGACCTTTCCCCCATTAAGTTTCACTGCTTCCGCAGTTCTGTACACGTCATCTGTACCGATAGCAATCTTTTCACAGAGAAAAACAGACATCAGTCCTAGTTTGTTATGACATCTCTTTTATTGATTTCATGACAGCAAGTAATTTTTTTTTAAGAAAAAATTTCATTGATGTATGAAATTTACAAAAAGCTATCCCAATTGGTTAAAAAGGAAGCATAACTACATGAAGAGAATAAGCTAGATAATTTGCACCAAGAAACAACATTATAGATAACAAGATCAAATAGACAGCAAGTAATTAAGAATTTAAGAACAATTTGAAAATACAATTACTATTCATGTTTCCAAACCGAGATGAACTTCCAAGTAGATTCAACAAGAAAAATGATTTGGTGAAAATTGGATAAATATTGTACCTGAGCATAAGCATTTCCTTTTTCGTAATCAGTGACACCATAGTTATATGTCAACTCCAGGACAGCATTTTTGTCTTCAGGACCATAACCCATCATCGCTATAGTATACTATAGAAACAATCATAAAATCACATCATTAAGATCATTAAGACCCCGTTTGATAATTATTTGGTTTTTGAAAATTAAGCCTAGAATTCAAATGTTTCTTTAAGAAAGATGAAAACTATTCTAAGGAAATGGTGAGAAAACAAACACAGTTTTCAAAAACCAAAAATCAAATGGGGCCTAGTTAATGGATGCACATGAAACTAACAATAAACAGAATATGTCATAGAATGGAGCATGTTTAACCAGCCCTAACAACAGGCAAGCTTAAAATATGAAAAAATGGCATTGATATCAATAAAAAAAAATTGTACAGAAATGAACAAGGACAGAGTTGATAAATGGTGGAAACTTGCAAAGAATAACCAGTCATTCTCCTGACAAATTTCCAGACCAAAAAAAAAGGATCAAGTAAAAATACATTCCGTCCAAAAAAAAAGATCATGCAAGGTGTTTGCCCTGAATATTAGAATTTAGAAACCATACTTGCTAAATATTAATTGTATGTATCACGATAAAATCAACGATTCAACCATATTCAGATAGTCAAAGGCATAGGTTCACATAAAAGATGGATTTCAGTAAGAGGGAAGTATTAAAAAAAAATATATATATATATAGTCGTGCTAAAAAAGGGCCAATTCTCTGCAATAAACACCTTGAAGACTTTACAGATCCTTCCAACGATTCCTTCAATATATATATATACACATTTAAAATATGTCATTTACACTTCTCCGCACGCATCTGTAAGTTTGAATTCTACTTCAAAAAGAAAATATTTAACTTAGCGGAAATTATCTAATCCAAATATAATGATGCCATCATGTATGGAAAAAAAAAATTAAGTGCATACTTCTAATTTCTAAACTACGTATCAATTATAAGATTTTTACCTTGTAATCTGGATTATCACGTTTACGTAGAAGCTCCATTCCATAAGCCTATATGGAGAACACAGAGAAAGCCATGAGTATTTTTTAAAAAGAAATAAGATAAACACAGAGAAAACCAAGAGTATTTTTTTCCGTTTCTTGTCTATTCCTTCCCCGCCCAAACTGTCTCTGTTTTCTACTCGATTTGGAAGGTTAAAATTCTTAGGAAGGTCAAGTTCTTTTTGCGTGGCATATTTTACATGGGAGAGTCAACACTTTGGACCGTGTTCAGAGGCATTCGTCTTTGATTTTATCCCTGCAACGGTGCATCCTTTGCAAATGTCAGTATGAGGACCTTCATTATTTGTTGTGGGATTGTTAGTTTGTTCAATCCCTTTGGGCTAGATGGTTGGAGGCTTTCAATATTTGTTGGATCTGGAACAATAATTGTGTTGCTATGGTTGAGGAGGAGCTCCAGGACTCGTCCCTTCGGGAGAAATGAATTATGTTGTGGCACGCCAGTTTCTTTGCTATTTTGTGAGGGGTGGCTTGGGAAGACTACCTCATTGACACATAAATAGCTATCTGCCACGTACTCAATCCATTATTGGCTTCTAATGGTAGGGACTATTTATAAAGTTTTATCAAACCATGGCGAATTCTAACTTTTAAAACCAGAAGAACTAAATATGTAATTTAACCAATAAAAATGAAGCATACAAATAATGTTGACTACAACTGAGAGAATCCCAACTACACAACCTTACCTTCTTATAGAACTCTATTGAGCGATCAAGATCACCCACACGAAGCATTACTTGGCAAAAGGGTTCAGGAGTAGGTCCCCTTTCTATAAGTTCAAACTTATAACCATCCGGATCTTCAACAAAAGCAATAACGGTATTGCCACCTTTCACAGGGCCAGCTTCTCGGGTCACTTCGCCGCCCTTAGCTTTTATGAGTTCTACGGTCTTGTAAACCTATTAAGGAAGAGAAAGGGAGACCATTTTTTATAAGAAATAATAAAACCTCAATATCCCTTTTGACTAAATAGTGGCGCGCGCAGTTGACACACTTGCATATGTGGCCAAAAGAATAAAAACTGATATGATGGGGCCATGTGAGAAAATACGGGTGAACGAAAAGAAAAAGGACAGACTAAGAGTCAAAGCGAACATAGCACAGCGGTAATTGACATGTGCTCCCTCCCTTGAAGTCGGAAGCTCAAATCTCCTACCCCAATTGTTGTACTAAAGAAAATAAAAAAGGAAGGAAAAACTAAGCCATAGGGAACATCCGGAGTGCACATACAAGAGAAAACATGCAAGCTTGAGACATAGTGGAGAGTAGCATTTCCCTGAGACAAACTAGCGAAAGATGAAAAAAGAAAAAGGTTTTGTCAAAATTAAATTCAAATTTAAGTTTTTTTTATTGAAAAAAACAAACCCAAGATTATAATCGAATCCAATATTTTGTTGAGTGTTTACTAAAAAATCAAAGATACGAGTCAGTGTGAAATTATTTATAGCTTTTTATTTGCAAGTGAAGAATTTAAACAGCGCCATAATGGGAAAAAAAGACCTCAAAATTCATGGTTAAATACATAATAAATAGGTATGACATTGAAACAACAATCAGAATCTTAAAAAACAATAAGTTTTTGTTTTAAGCTTGCTCATTTAAATTATTACTCAACCTTTTATTTCAAAATATCGCACATGCAGAAACATAAGAGATGCCAAAAAAATCGGTTTGCATGTAAGGATAACTCTGTACATGCAAAATACTAATGGAATGCAGATTCAAAACAGAGGATCTTACATCTTCAACCGCAATACCAAAATGGCCAAACCCAGCGCCAATATCATATTTGTCGACTCCATAATCTGGAACAATAACCAACCAAAGTAAAAATAATTAGACATAATTAGAGAGCATGAATATGTCATAAATAGCACTATCCCATATTTCTTTGAAAGAAAATTGTCTAAAATTTCTGAAATTACATAAGTAGCTGAAAGGCAGTCAAACAGTTCATATCTTACTGTAAGTGAGTTCGACCACAAAGTGGGAATCCTCTGGACCAAACCCAAGAAAAGCATTTGTGTATTTCTCCTCTGGTATGTCACGTTTTCGCAGGAGCTTCATTCCAAGGCACTCTGTATAGAATCTGAGCAACCAACAATTAAATTGCTAAATTTTTTAACTATCTTGATCTTATCTTAGAGTGCGTTTCGGATTAATTTTAGAGGGGTTAAAAGTGATTATGGAGAAATTTTAACCGTTTTTAGTGTTTGGTAAAGCTAATTAAAAATTAATTTAAAGCAAATCACTTTTTCAATTACGTTGGTTTGTAAAATCTAGTTAACGTAGCTTTAGAGATTGACTTTCCAAAAAAACCCATACCTCTCCTAACTAACTCTTAAGAATTCCTATTTTATTTCTATTCTGTCCTATTTTTCCATATTTAAATTTGAAATTTACCAAACACTTATTTACTTCATATTACAACTGATTTTTTCTAAACATACAGTTGCCAAGAATTATTTTAAAAGCTACAGCAATCCCCCAAACTAAGTCTTAGTCCTACTAGAAATTGAAAAATATATCTATAATGTCTCAAACAAACATACTTTATGGTCTTGTCTAAATCTCCAACACGATAGACAACATGTAGCAATCTTCTCTTGTCCTGTTTCACCCAATCTAAGAGATTTTCGGAGGAAGCAGCGCTTGCTTGGGCTGCATTTCCAGCTACAGTCATCCCTATGTTGCTGCCTTCACCCTTTAACAGCTCAGAAGCTTTCAGACCAAAGTATTGCGACTGTGGAACAACTGTAAAACAATTTAAGATCATGCAGTTTCCTAATATCAGTTATGATTAATAAATTCCCATTTTCCACTCACTACTGCGTAGAATCCATATTTGGTGCTAAACTTCCACCAGACGTTTAAGGCAAAAGCACCATGACGAAAAAAAAGGCACAAATTCACAAGGAATACAAAAAAGCGAAGAACTATTGCTGAAGTATGAGGTGCAGATGCGAGGAGAATTTGCTCAAATATACGCCATTATCATTATGCTCATTGCAAAGCATTGGTTGTAACAGATGATAACATCCATAAACAGATAAATTATGGATAAGTAGAGAGATAACATCCATATCCAAATATCAAGGCCACTTGAAAAATATTAATAATATCGAACGGATTATTCCCTTCGACTTTTGCAGGCATTTAATCGTCACACAATTCAGGAATTCCATAGATGAAAACAAAATGTAAATAAAATTGTTAGGAAATTCTGGAAGAACATATGTCATTAACATTATTCTTATAAACGAACATTTCTTGACAGATTTAAGAATATTCATGAACGAATAAACAAATCGATGGAGAGAAAATCATATAAAAACTTCAAGACATTGGAAAAAACAGAAACTAAATTTAAGAAAAGAATTGTTCACATTGAACATTGCGAATCAGTAAATCCACATATGAAACAACAAATATGAGATCAAAATCGTTTCAATCACAAACCGTCGTCCAAATTCAACTTACAACAACAATAATCAATTAATTCTTAAGCCATCGAGCCACATAATACATATTCAACCTAAGAAAAAGTACAGATGAAACAACCTACAGGCTACAATTTCAACTGAATCGGCATCGACCATAGCAGAACAAAAGTACACTCGAAGCAAGCATATCCACCAAAAAATGAGCAAAAAAACATCTCGGAGACCTCAATCGAGATGGAAAATTAACAAAGCATCGTGCTAAACAAAGAATTAAAGATCGAGAATCGTAAACAGAGAAATTCATACCACTGCCAAGGTGTAACAAAGCGATCCTGCGCGTAGTGTTGAAGGAGGAGAGAGAGAGACCGGAGCGAGAAAATCCGGCGAATCTAAACGCCGATAGAGAAGGGCGAACGGAGAAGGACGCCATTGGAGTTATCCTCACCATTCTTCACACTCTCGAAGTTGTTCGTTCTTTCTATCTGCGCGCTGCTGTAACCCAGTGAGCCAATAACCGATATCAAGCGATTGGAAAGAGACCGAGGAATCATAATCAATTTAATTATATAATTATATTTAAAGGAAACAAAATAATTTAAATATGTATAGATTTTGCTCAAAAAATAATACGCTAAATTATAAAAAATACCTGTCTATTGTGAATTTCGTTTAAAAAATACGTCTAGACTTTCAAAAAGTTCCAAAATACCCATAAAGTATAAAGAATATTTCAAAAATGCTTTTAACGTTAATAATACACAAAATTTTGATGTGTGGACGGTTAAATTCTAATTTGTACTCCTATAACATGAAAAAAAAAAATGAAAACGTAAACGCTTAAGCGTTAAAAAAATCATGAAAACGTAGATAGTTGGTCTATTATCTACTGATTTTGTCATAATTTTGTTCTATTTCCTAATCTTTTGAATTGATCAAATAGGATTTCTATGATTTTTTAATCCCTTTTTCATGTCACACAAGTACAGATTAGAATTTAACTGTTCACATTAAATTTTTGTATGTTTTTTAATCCCTTTTTCATGTCACACAAGTACAGATTAGAATTTAACTGTTCACATTAAATTTTTGTATGTTGTTAACTGTGAGATCATTTTTTAAACGTTTTTCATAGGGGTATTTATGAAACTTTTTTCTTGAGTATTTTTGAACTTTTGACGCGATCTTGTTTAAAAAATAAAATTATATTTAATTCTTAAAATTTAAAATAGAGGAAGTAGAGTGAAAACTTTAAAATATTTGACTTTTTTATATATTTTTTAGTATGAGATGAATTGAAATGGGAGGTTAGAGATACAAATCCACACAACCCATATTTGTTATAAAAATAAAAAAAAATAAAAAAAAAAGTGATCACAAAAAGAGGTGTTGATTTATAATCCCTTAAAACTCAAAATAATAATCATGAATTTTTTCTTGCATTAAAAGTATTATTACTATATAACCAATTTCGATAAAATTAACTTCAAACTAACTCTATGGACCAATGTAACTCTATGGACCAATTTTACATCGATCATATTATTTTTTTTTTTTTTTGACGACATGTTGGGATGGGAAATTGAACCTAGGACCTAATGGTCACTAGGCGATACATCATGCCATTGAACTATGCTCTTGTTGGCATTTTACATCGACCATATTAACCATATATTTTTGTTATTTTATGTATGTCAATCTGAATCAGAAACTGTTTGAGAAATAAATTTCTGCTACTATTTTCAACAGTATATAGGCAACTTTCAGAAAATTTATAAAGAATGAGATTATGTGACTCATCTTACACTTTTTGTTTTCCTTTTTGGGAAGGATCAAACCTCCGACCTCAAAGGAAGAAGTACAGGTCAATTAACACTAAATTATGCTCATTTTGACTTGATTTATCATACACTTGAAATCAAACATAATTGTCGTTAAAAAAACTCCATTCATTCTAAAATATTTATTAAAAAACAGGTATTTGATCATATTTTTCTTGAATTCTAGAACTAAATAGACAGTAAAAAGACTGTTAGAATAGAATTGTGAAAATTAATTCAATACGACTATTTAACGATGAGAATTATAATACATCATTAAATACATAAGAAATAATACTTGAACACCATCAGCTTACCTTATCATACGAGGAAATAAATAACAAAACAGGTGCCTGCAAAACCATGTCTACCATCCTCTTTCTTATCTTTCCCTTTTGCGACTCTGATATTTTCATTCCAAGCAAATAACGCAGATGCTATCAGATCAGCTTTGTGCCGAGGCAGCGGGATTTTTGTTTGGAATCGTTGCAGGACCATTGTCATTCTGTGCACTAAAATTCTCGTCGCTGGCATGTCGAATGAACTCCTCAGGAGCCATATGAGTACCATGGCAAGCACAAACAATCTTTATCTGGTTTGCATTATATCTATATGTTACACCAGAGATTGTTTTACCTGCAGGGCCTGAACCAGTGGTGGAAACCCAAGGAAGATTTGGGTATGAACCACATCCCCCAAATTCAATGTCTCCAGCAATGCCTGGCTTTATAGCTGGAAAATCGAGGGAGACACTCGCTGCTTTCGACCGTTCTAATAGGTCTTTCGCATTAATGTTGGCGCTGCTTCCTTTTGCGTGTTCTGCTCGAGAAGAGGATCCCTCTTCCATGGCAGGCTGTTTGCTATCACCTTTGGTATGTTCCGGTGCCCTCCCACCGTACAACAAACCATCGGATGAAAAATGTCCAATTACTTGCGCTGCAGCTACGCATACAAACATACAAACAGCATAAGTAATCATCTACAAGCTCTCTTCTTAACACTTGAAAGATGTATGTCATCCAACAGCAAGCAGAAATTTAGCAAACAATCTATGATGGTGGTCCAAAAATAACCTAAGGGACCACTGAAATTTGTAATAGCAAGTTGTAGCTTGAGAAAAAAGTCTTTTTCAGAAAGAAGCATACTTTCAATGGAACTTTTTGTTCGGGTTTGGGTTCGGGTTGTAGACCAAAATAGTAACTTATTTATAAAACGGGTTGAAATAATAACATTCAAACGAAACTGAGTTATTTTGGTCTGAAATCATGTCTACCTGAGCTAGTTGATCCACCACCACCATAGGGATGATGGATCATTTGAGGATGAGAAACCAAACCCCATGACTTATCTTTGTCCATTGCTGAAATCTGGAGCGGTGAAACGCCAGCCATAAGTGGCAAGTTTCTAGGGTTTACATGTTCAGGTCCCAATCGGTCACCATTTATAGTAGGTCGCACATGCTGCATTCCGAGTTGCAAGTGACCAGATGTGCTGGGTGCACCAAGAGTGTTAGTATCCTTGACTGATAAAGAAAAAGGCACATTATGCATATTCATGGCTTGGACAGAGTTCGAAACTCCAACTGATGAACTGTTAAACCTTTTTTGCCTACTCAAGTCTACAGCACCTGAATCAGAGAATCCACAGATATCCTTTGAAACCTTAGGCAAACTAGTATCTCCTATACATTGTTTGGAGCTATCATCATGTTTTGATGCTAGTCTTGATGTTGAACCTTCAGCTCTAGACTCTACCACATCGCCTTTTTCGGCAGTTGAACCATCTTCAGTAGAGGAAATGTGTGATGCCCTTCCTTTTTCATATAAATCAACATGATGAGATTCTCTTTCCTGCTTCTTCTGACTGTTCATTTCCACGAACAATAAGTTCCGCTTATTGCCGATCTCCGGCAGATTTTCATCCTCAGCTTCTGCATATTGGTTACTAATCCAGGTTCCTTTCCTCTTCAAATTGATAGAAGAGTCTCCATCCATACCGACCTTGGATAGGTCATTGAAGAAATTATCTTTAGATGGAATTGAATTACTTTGGAAAGATCCAGTGTCTGATTCTTGCCTCTGATTATCCCCATGAAGAAAATTCTTAAAATCATCAACCAATTTATTGCCTCTATCGCTTTCCTCGGCGTTTGCACCTGAGGAGCTAGTAATTTTACCTTTAGACTTGACAGAAGCTCCACCCAGGGACAGAACCAAGCTAAGGTCAAGGCCATCCTCATTCTCCATTTTTCAAACTATAAGTTCATTGACATCGCACATCGGTAAGACATACACTATCAGTCCTGGTTTCTGTTCAAATATTTCCCTCTAGACACTAATGGATCTATAATCCTCAGAAGAATTTAATCGTATCACAGATAATGATAGAAGAAATATCAAATGGAACAAATCTCCCATAAGACATCAAGACATCTAGCACAGTTAGTGACAAAGTGCAATTACCTGCAATATATAGCAACAACAATTAAATTCATGAGATTCAAGCCTGCCTCAGTAATAACTGAGAACAGAAAAGAACCGAAAAAGAATTGTAAATGAAAGAACTTCGACTTCCAACTAACAGAGTACGAATGTTGACTATTTAATTATTACATTACTATATTATATAACATCTAAACAATTGTAGCTCTTATCACTTATGATACCAGTAAATCAGCTCACACACGTTTTTAGAATTATCAAAAACATTTGAAGTCAAGCTTACATATCATAACAAGCATCACATGTTTCTCATCATGCAATTTGAAGTCAAGGTCTATCAATCTAGAAATTTGCATTTTTTTTATAGGTAATATAGACATAATTAGCCATAATAAATTATGTGCACCCCCTACATACCAATAACAGAAACACCCAAAATCTACTGATCTTTGCAATAATAATTCACGTTTCTATATTGGAAAGAAAAACCAACCATACATTGGCATTGAAAGAAAAAAAAACGACGACGTGATGACGATAATGTCTGAGAAGATAACTGTGCCAAATACAAAGGATGCTTGGAAATACCTTCATGCTAGGTTTAGTTTATGTTAAACTTGTTAATCTGAGATACAGGGAAGAAAAACAAATAAAAATTCCAAAATAGATGTTTCATCACAAAGATTCCAATATCCCCAATGGTGTCCTTGTGATAAAAGTTTGAGATGTTTGGAGATGTCCTTCGAGGTCTGAGCTCAATCCCCAACTTGAGTTCAACAACATGTCAGGTCCGAGAATTCGAACCTCTGACCTATTGATGCTCATGCCCCTGATTAAAACCTTAATAATACAAGGATTGGCCCAAATCTAAATATTCCTACATCTTTATGGTCGATGGAAACATAAATTTGATGCAGTTTTTCTTATATTAACATCGCTTAATTTCCCTAACCAAGATATGCAAGAAGACTCAGAATTTTCATAAAATACATCAAAATTCAATATCACAGAGGGGAATCTATACGGATGAAAAACTTTAGAATCCAAAGCAACAACAAAAAGAGCAAACATAATTCAAATTCATCCAAACACGATCCTAGTTTAAGTCACAAACGTCAACACGACTAAATCGAAACAAATTCTGAAAATCCTCGAAATCCTTGAAGATAATAAATGAAATTAAACATGCCAAACCAGAAGCACCTACCGCAAAAGTTCAAGCTAGAAGAAAACACCATGAGAAAATCTGAAATGGAAACCCTAAAGCTTGAGCCATGGCGTCTTGTACAGAGAAGCACCCGTGGGAATTTTCGGCAATCTGCAACTGTGAGAAATGTTTCATCCTTTTTTTTTTTTCTTTTGTCTCTCTCTCTCTATTTTCAGCTTTTTTTTTTCTTTTTTTTTAATTTATTTTCTTTTTCTGGTTTCGTTTGGTCCCCTCATTTCAGCACGTGACCATTGCTTGTCTCTTCTTTACTTTTCTCCTTTATTCTATTCTAATATTTTTCCTTGAATAAAATATTTTTTGGTGACTGATATATTTTATTATTTTTAAACCAGAGTTTTCATAATATTTTAAAATTTATTAAATCATAAATTAAATTTCTATATGATGCATTTATTAAAGTGACTATACTTATAATTTCATAACTGAAAAATATAATACTCAAAATTTAAATAGTTTATTCAATAACGGTGAATATAGAAATTTAAATAAAACAATTGGTCTAAAAAATTACAGTTTGTTTTTAGTTATGAATTATTAATTAATGATAGGGTAGTTTGGCCACTAATTTAGAGTTGGATAAACTAAGTTATTACAAGAGGTTTGATGAAGTGACTGGATAAGATATACGATGTTTCAATGTCAAATATAAATTTTTATTATATTGGGCTGTTACAATATTAAAAAATGAGATAATAGTTAGATAGATTTACTTTTCTAATCCTAATGGTAATTAGACATTTTATATTTTTCTTTAAGAAAAATAAAGTGAAACAAAAAAAAAAACAGAAAGGAAAAAATTAGTTTCAATTATTAATTTTAATCAATTTCCTTAAATCGAATTTTTCTTATAAATATTTCTCTCGTTTTCGCTGATATTTCACTGGTTTTATCCTCTGAGTACATAGCGTCGTCATCTTTAAGCAGAGCATCTGCTGCACTTTTTTTTATTGCACGTTGTTTAAATTTAAATTGTTACTTTTATGTTGGGTGTTTTTATTGTATATACCATGTTTATTGAGTATTGTTGTTAATATAGTCGTGGGATGGATAGTCAAAGGTTTATACGATTTGTGGTTTTTGTTATAGATTTATGAAAATGAAATTTGATATAAACATCGTATATAACAAGGTATATTTTATATAAACTAGGTGTTTTGGGTAGGTTTTTAAAAAAAAAAAAAAGAAGAGGTGTTTTGATATAAACCATGTGTGTTTATGAAAATTAAATCTTATATAAACAACATATATAATAGGGTATATAATAAGATATGTTTTGATATAAACAGCGTAAGTTTTTTTTTGTGAAAATGAAATCTAATATAAACAACATATATAATAGGGTATATATCAAGGTATGTTTTATATAAACTAAGTGTTTTGATGTAACTGTGGGAGGGGATGTACGCTGGAACGAGATATGACAGACAATTGAAAACGAGTCTTTGATATGTAGCAAAGAGGGCGGCTGAAAATGAAAACTTGGAGATGTAGGCGAAATTGTGTACAGACCGCCAGAACCAAAAATGATATATGTGTAGTACGACGACAAAGTGGTTCGATGAAAACGTCACCGGTGAATAAAGGATCAGAAATGAATGAAAATGGAGGTTCACGACTGATAGGGATGAAAAACGTATTTGAAAAAAATTATCTTCTTTGGGAAAATCATCCCTTTTGAAAGAGATTTGTCAAAGAAGATGAGCCAACTCAAGGTGAAGTTCTTCATGATAGAATGTTTGTTGTTATAGTTTCAACTTTCAAGAAAGTTAAAATGTTATATTTATGATTTTAGAAGTTAGAATTTTGTTCCTAATGAGTTTGTGACCGTGCATAGCCTAATTGTCAGGTTCTCAATCCGATAGGAACTTTTAACGAAGATAATATTTATGAGATTTTATCAAACTATAGACACTAAATTTTAACTTTCTCTATAAGGAAATTTGTAGTTTTTTTTTTTTTTTAGGAACACGATTCTTTTATTAGACATTAGTAATTTTTGAGGTGGAGAAAAAATAAATGTCTCATGTAGCCAAAGTGAGCATGGCTCAGCGGGCATATGTATGTCTTGATGGCCAAGAGGTCTGTAGTTCGAATCCCCCACTCCCAATGTACTCAAAAAAAAAATAAAAAAAAAATGTCCCATGTACATAGTTACCACTTTTTATATTACGTACATACTCTTATCAACAAGAACATAGTTCGACTGACACGATGTATCGACTAATGACTATGAAGTTCTAGGTTCAATCTCCACCTCTATAATTACATGTTGTCAAAAAAAAAAAAATCTCGTTCTTTGATAAAACCTGTTTTTTTCATGTACATAATATAAAGTTAAATATATGGAAAAAGTTCATTTTCTAACTATTGTAATGTAATTTTAAAGTAATAATAATTTGTCACACTCAGGATTTTGATTCACTTATTAAAATAAGTATAAGGCTAAAAACGAAAAAGTTTCAAAATTTTATTTAAAAAACATTACAGTTTGCAAAAATATTTGGAAAAACTATACTACTTTTGTAATTTCGTTAACGTGGAAAGTCTACACTCCCCTCTTCCAACAAGTTCACCTTTTGTACGAAAGTACCACTAACCCGTTATTTTAGCTCATTAAATCAAACTAATCCAAATTTAAAAAATAAGTTAAATTAACCTTAGACATCATCACCAATTTTATTTTTTTTTAATATTTTTTCTAGCTGATTTTCTAATTCCCTCTTTTTTTCCTCTCTCTCTCCCTCTCCCTCTTCTCTCAACATATTTTCTTCTCATTTTTTTTTCTACCTCACATTTTTTCTTCTGACTAACGACTCTCATCAACAACAACTCTCTTGTGACTATTCGAGAACCAGAAATTTTTTTAGATCTAAAAAATCTACAAAATCTAAAAAACTTGAATCTAAAAAAAAATCAAATATTAAAATTTTCAGATCTGAAATGGAGCTAGAGAGAGACCAGCCCGCAGCTAGAGCGAGAAACAATATTAAAAAAATAATGATGATGAAAGTAGAAGGTCAATTTACCTCGATTTTTTAAATTCGGATTAGTTTGACAAATGAGCCAAAATACCGGGTCATACAATTTTCCTAACTCGTTTCTCAAAGAATTACAATATTTTCTTATTTAGTTTCATTTTTATTATTTTTTATAAAATTATTTTAAAAACAATAATATTTTCGCAAAAAAAAAAAAAAAACAATGTAAGGTTGTAGTGTAGCCCAAAAAACATTAACTAAAAAAATATAAATTGACCAATCAAAGTTATCCCTATACCTGTACATGTCATGCCAATAATTTTGCGAGTTCATCCACTCCCAAGCTTCCTTGTGGTGAACTGAAATTATATTCTCCAAAAGTTTTATTCTTTTTCGTTTTAGAATCCTTCTTCTTCCCACTTCCTCCCTCCAATGGAACTGCAATTTCTTCTTCTTTGACTTCCAATTCCTTGCTTGTTTGCTCCTCACTCTGATCAACTGCTATCTTCTTCCTTGGTTGGTGCCTAAACACGGGTGCCGGAGGAGCAGACTGAGAAAAGGCAACTGATCGTTGATAAACGATATCGGCATCCAATGAAGAATCGTCTAGTATAACGGCACTACCATTTTCGATCGCTTGCTTCAATAATTGAAGGACTACATCCGTGATGTTACTTGTTGGCTTATTGAGAGCTTGTGAGGCTTCTGAAGTATACACTAACTTGTTGGATTCCGAGTTAACCGCAGGACCAATTAATGAAGAACCCCCCTCCTTAGTTTCCAAGTTTCCAGCAGCTGCAATGGCAACGGCATCGAATCTTGATCGTTCCATTGATTCTGCTTCGTCGAAGTCCGAGTATTCGTATCCTGACTCAGTTTCATTCTCATCTCCCGACATTGAGCTCCATGATTCAAAATCCTCATCACATGTGTTAGCTGCGTGCATTTTTTGATCATCTGTCCCTGTAGCTTCCATATTGTCCGATATAGAATCGCTTTCGCGCATCATTGCTGTTAATGAATCGACATCAGCAGAGGCAGATTTCTCAAAGATGATAGGATCTAGCTCCTCATTTCCTTCTGTTGGGAGGACTGCAGAGCTCAAAGACGTCAAATCAAGGTGGCTCGGACTAGCATCCTCAATTGACGCTTCTTCTTCTTTGATGGATGGTGCAACAATAGTTGCCTCATTTGTTACACGTGCCTTCGCTCCCTCGTGATCACTTCCAATATATGGAAGGGAGGATTTCCAATCTCGTCCTCTCCACATCAGAATGTACTCGCTTTCAAAAGAAATAAGAACACAAGGGACAAGATCCTGTAGTTGAAGAGATTTAAAAAGTTGGCTCAATAGACTGTTTGGCAGAACCTAATGGGAATAGAGTTAATCTTTTATTGATCAAATAAAGAAAATATGACCTTTAGTTTGGCGCCGATTTTTCTGAAGTCGCTCCCGTTCATCCCTTGACAATTGATCCTAACAAGTTCGCATTCTTCAAACGCTTCTCTAACATGTTTTACAAGGTTAGAGTACACACCATTTTTCCCTGCAACATGTACAAAAAAACAGAAAGTTCAGTGTGCAAATATATTTCATACATGTTGATTAGAAGAATAAGGAAAAAGCCGATACCTAGCTTGCATATTGGTATTAACTTCCGTCCCTTCTTACGCATTTCGCTTGCTTCCTCCAGTGTTAGGCCATCAGGGGCGTGCTTAATTAGCCGAGGATACACCGGGGTAGCAGGTTTCCATAGCATGAGAGGGAAGCGAGGACGGCTTTTATAGTTGTAATTTCTACCTCGATAAAGATACAATGCCCCACCCCTACTATAGATGATTTTACCCCCGGTTCTTTCCTACCAAAATTATGTGACAAGAAAACAAGTTAGAAACATAAAGCAACACTGCATTTTTCCTATTCATAATTAACTAGAAGCATAATGTGATGCACATGCCGCAGGTGCAGGGTCAATGGTGGATTTTGAACATTTAGTGTAAAGCAAGATTCAAACATCAAAATCCACTGTTCAGAAAGCAAACTACAACCGAAATCATAAACATATATATATATATATATTTTTTTTTTTTGGACAGAGTAACAAGCTTTCATGGAGAAAAAATGAAAAAAAAAATACAAGGACATACAGAAAGAAAGAAAGAAGAAAAAAAAAAAAAAAAAAAAAAAAAAAAAAAGCTCACAGAAGAGAACCCCGCTAAAGGAAGAAGTCAAATTAAGCAAAATAATTACAAAATAACCGTGTCACCGATGCCCAAAGGAAAACATAGAACCTAGCAAGGAACCAAACAACACTAGGGTCCCTCTCAGCCCCTCTAAAGGTCCTATTATTATTTCTCTCTCCACCCACCCACAAGCCCCTACAACACAACACAAACCCCTGTTTGCCAAAAAAAACTTCCTTTTTCTCACGAAAGGGCGGAGATAGAAGAAATCAATGAGTTATTTGATCATAGGATGCATCCACTGATCTTACGCGACAAACAATGTACTAACTATATTTTTTTTTTGATATTCGTGAGTGTCTGAGCCAGCTTACGCGCACCTCGACTAATCTCACGAGACAGACCGTATGACCCTACAACAATATACTAATTATTATGTCAAGGAACGGTTCCTAGGCGCCAGGCTCGAGGCGCACTTATGCGCAAAGACCCTCTGGAGCCTAGGCGCAAGGCGGACAATAAAGCGCGGGCTTTATTTTGCGAGATGCACTATGTATAATTTTTTTTTAAAAAAAAAATATACATATATATATATATATACACAATAAAAAGACCTTCATGAGAAGAAATGAGTGTTTAGCAAAGAAAAATATATAAAAGATAAACAAGATTCAAATATTAGTCTTTCAACAAAAGTCTTCAAACTTAGAGTCAAATCAATACTCCACAAAAAAAACATGAAACAAAACAACAATAATCATAAATAAAAAACTAAAGTCCTAAAGAGCAAACTCATTGTTGGAATGTCTTGAATCTGTTATGACCCGCTACGACTGACATAGTACGGGGGTGGGGGTCGGGGTCCAAGGGCGAAGCGCCCGGTGGGGATATTGGGGCAACGCCCCCGAACCAAATTTTGTCTTGGGTTTTACCCTTATGTATTTGACTATTTGTATTGGGCTTTGGCCCATTTTGTATTAGGTCATTAGAAGGGTGTCATATATAAATCTTCTAATTAACCAAAACGCAAAAAAAAACTTGCGTTTTGGGTAAAAAAAAAACAAAAAAGGAATCGAAAACTTCCTGGGCGCGCGACTTCTCACCCGCGCCGCGCGCCTGACTGCGACTTTCAAAACACTTAGGAACCTACAACTTTTATCACATGCCATATATCTATTTCCAATCAAAGTAATAGCTAATTGTTTTGTTACTAGAACAGCAACTTAGAAGCAGAAATCACAATTCTCTGAAAGCTGATGGCATATTTATCAAAAAAAAAAAAAAGCACTAGACATTCATCTAACAAAGGCAAGAATTTGTGGTAGTAGATAGGAGATCTAGGCTCTAACTCTAACTTAAAAAAAAGTGAGACTGAGCAATTGGCCACAAGCAAAACCAAAGACATTGTAATTGCAATTCGAGAAGCTCAGAAGACTCACAAGAAAGACAAGAACGTTTTGACAAATTTAACCTAACAATAAGAACGAAATTGAAACCAAACACAAACTATAGCAACTAAAGTATTTATTCAACCTAATTTATATTTGGTAAAGAGGCATAAAAAAACTGCTAGTGTATTTAAATGACAACTAGTAGTAATATGTTGTGCTATGTATAAAGAGGGATCAACCTCCAATTGCTGTTTCACATTGACCATATCAACCGTACACACTCCTTTGCATTTTATCTTGCACACTCTACGCCGTTTCCAATGAGCATGTATGTTTTCCAACATATTGTGCGTTAAACCATCTCTACCTAAAAACAATTCAATGTAAAAAATTCAGTAAGTTCATCCTAATCAAGAATTTCCAAGTCCAAAGATACTATATTTCAGATGGAAAGAACAATAAAACTCTTCTTTGCAAGTTGATAAACTACACAAAAGCTTATGTCTTTTAAGAAAATCACCAAGAGTATTGAAATTTCCATTGGAGGGGAAAAAAAAGGTTTAAATCCTACTTTGGGCCTCACATACTTATTTCGTCTTGCTCCCTAAACTTTCATTTATTTGGATTTAGTCCCACAACTTTTAACACTTTGCATTAGTCCCTAAACTTGGCATTAGAAACTATTTTAGTCCTTACCAGTATTTTTTCATTAATCATTTAATAAGTCCCATACTTGAACAGAAACTCAACACTTAATCCCTATAGATAACCTGGTGGTTAGGTAAATGCACAAAAAACTGATCAGGTTTCTGTTAAAAAATTACTAAGATAGAATGACCAAAAGTTTAAGGACCAAATTGGAATAAGCATGAAAGTCGAAATTCTCAAATAAGATTGAAACCATTTTTTTTTAGTACAAGAAAGGTTGGGTATGGAGATTTGAACCTCGGGCCTCAAGTGAAGGAGTACGTGTCAATTACTTCATTAATTAAACTTGACATTGAAACCAAAATTTTAATAGAAACCTTTCTTCTCCATTTTGAAACCATCCATAGGATCCCACTAAAAATAACCCAGCAAGTAGATAAGCCCAAAGATCTAGAGCTAGACAAAGGAGATGGTACTTTTCTTCTGCAGTAATCTAAATGTTTCGTAGTTGCAATTTTCAGTCATGACTAAACCAACAATGGATTTCTGAAATAATGCAAAAGACGACTAGAAAATCCACACTAAACAGGAAATCGCTATGTAAAAAATCATGAGTAAGAATACCAATATTCAATTGCCTGTTGGATTTAATGCACCCACGAATCAGCGTCTTGATCTCCTCCTCTGTTAACGGCTCACCCAATATTTCTTCCCGCGACATCACATACTTGGGCCCCGAACCTGGTAAGAATGGTCCAGGCGCCTGCACTGGTTTAACCCCTTTCTTATTTTTCGGCGGCAGCTGAAACGAGTCGAATTCCGGCAACTTCTTCTTGCTCGGCGGCAACGGAGCCCGCCCCGTCCACGGCCGCGGCATAGTCGTCGGCCCAAACGGCGTATACGGTTCACGCAGCTTAATCGGCTTCAACTTCGGCGTTTCTGTGTAGCTATACTTGAACTCAAATGGAGCTCCATCAATTACGTACGAAACTCCATCTTCACTCACGCTAACATTAGCTTCTACGCCTATAGGCCTTTCTTTAGGTGCGTTCATGGTCCTCATGGTCTTCGAAACTTGACGAAACGGAGAAGGTGAACCAGGATTAGGGTTTTTGGAGTACTTGGATTTTCGACCAGGGATTGAAGGTCTCGACGGAGACGAAGGAGTGCCGACAGACCTGAACGTTTCGGTCCGGTCGACGGCGGAGGTGGACGATTCAGAATCGTAGTGGTCGGCGATTCTATCGGCGGAATCGAAGCGGCGTTCGCGGCGGATTTCATCCTCGATTTCTTGCTGAGAGCGTCGGCGCTGCTCAAATCTCTCAGCGTTTGCATTGTTCCAACGGGAGAATCGGATGTCGGTAGGAGGACGGTGCGACGGAGTTGAATTAGGGTTGAATTGAGGAGCGAAAATGGGGAAGGGGAAGGCCAATTTGAGCGCCATTGATGGAAATGGACTGAAGCTCAAGCTCGACTCGACTACGTTTCCCGGCAATAGATATGCAGAACAGAGTAAGCAAGCTAAAACGACGTCGCTGAATCTACGTACTTCTCTCCTTTTTATTTCAACAAATGGGGTTTTGGATAGGGTAGGGGATTTTAAACTCGGCGGACAAAGGAATACATGTTAATTAACATGCTTTTAAAAAAAATAAAAAATAATAAGGTTAGATAGTTTTTTTTTTTTTTTTTTTTTTTTTAAAAAAAATATTTTAGTCCCTAAACTAACAATTTAGTTATTAAATTTTAGTTCGTAACGATTTAGTCTATGTTTTGAAAAATATTATTAAAATTTAATGAATCTTTTGTATTGATGTAGATCCATAAATTAATTATGCATCAAATGTGTTTATAAACTACAAAAACTAAATCATTACGTGCTAAAAATTGACACTTCATTTTGATGAATTTTTTTTAAAAATTAGAGACTAAAATTGTTACATGTTAAAGTTTAAAGACAACTTGAATAAAGTATTTTTTAATTTTTTTTTTGGTTTGAAAGGGTCTTGAAGGGTGCAACACGAAGATTTTCTAAGTAGTCACTCAACTTAATACTACTCTTGTCCAACACGTTTAACTGCGAATTTTTAATGGAATCCGATGCATTAATAATGATATGTCTTTTTTTTTTTTGGTGGAGTTACAAGATTATATCATAATATCTTACCGAATTAAGTTACACTATCTTTTGGAGTTACACTCATATCTGGAAGGTTGAATACCTAATTTAGTTAGTTTAAAAATATGTGATTGAAGGATTTTTTCAATAGTCATTAATTCTTTAGAAAAATAAGTTTAGATTTATTATTATTATTATTTATTTATTTTTGTTTAAATTTGGGGTGAATTTAATAAAAGACAGCATAGAATTTGGACCAAATGTTTAAATTTAAGATTTAATTTGATAAATTTTAAAGTTGATAATAAAAATGAGGATTTTTTATATTAATAATGTTATTTAATAAAATTATTATAGAAATAGGGTAGGTTTGAAAGTATTTACAAAAGTAGGGTACCTAACTCGCGTACATGGGACACGAGTTCCAGAACTCGCGTTCCTTGGACACGACTTAGGGCCTAAATCGTGTCCAAGGAACGCGAGTTAGGCCCTAAATCGTGTCCCATGTACGCGAGTTAGGCCCTAAATCGTGTCCAAGGAACGCGAGTTAGGCCCTAAGTCGTGTTCATGGAACGCGAGTTCGTTCCTAACTCGTGGCATGCTAGCCACGTGGGCTCGTTGCTGGAACTCGTGTACATGGTACACGAGTTCCCTTAAGAAACTCGTGTACATGAGACACGAGTTCCATTAAGAAACTCGTGTAGATGGGACACGAGTTCGGTGGTCCCAAAATAAAACCTTACCTTTTCTTTTCTTTTCTTCTCCACGCCGCAGAACGCATACGTTTTATCTCCCCAGCCGTGCCGTCGTTCGTCCCTGTGGCTGCCGCCGATCGCTGCCGCCGCTGCAGCCGTTCGTCTCCGCCGTTGCTGCCGTCGTTCGCCGCAGCTGCAGCCGTTCGTCTCCGCCGTTGCTGCCGCCGATAGTTGCCGCTGCAACCGTTCGTCTCCGCCGTTGCCGGTAATATATTTCGTGCTTTGTTTTCGTTTTCGTGCTTTTTTTCGGTTGCTATTTTTCGATTGTTTTCGTTCATCTCCGCTGCACTCTATGTTTTTATTAACAAAATTTTCATTATCATATGTTGAGCTGTTTACAAAATTCAAATCAAATTTTGCAAAAAAGAAAAAACAAAAAAGCTTTAAATTTTTTTCTTAATTTTCATAAACAAAAAAACTAAGGTCGTTCGGGGTTTGGCTAAAAAAGAAAGAAAGTGGTAAATGATATATTTGATATGTTTTGAAATGATTTATATTATTTTTCTATGATTTTGGACCATTAAGATTAATGTTATATGTATTTGGACTGTTTTGGACTCTTTTGGACTATTTTGATATCTTTTGACTATTTTTTATGATTTTGGACTCATTAGGACGAATTGTTGTGGTTATTTATTGTGATTATTTATGATTTTGCAATGTTTTTGACTACTTTTTGTATGACGACTTTGGACTGCTTTGTATTAAATTTTATGATTTTAGACTATTATGTCGATTGATACTTATAGTTTTGAGTCTATTATATAAATTAAGTAAAATTACCAAAATTTAATTGTTAATGCTTTTGTTGTCTAATTTTTAACAGTTGTAATCAAGTTGGAAAAATATGTCATTACGTCGACAAAAATTAGTGATTCTTGAACCTGGAAACGGTGAAGATAGTGATATAGAAGTAGAAATTGATGAATTATTTGGGAGGAATTCAAATCTGTTGTGTCAAAATGAAAATGAAGACATACCTAATATATTCACAGATATAAATTGGGAGATAACCAATTCGGTATGTGAAGTAGGTTCAAAGTTGGAAGAACGTACAAAATTTGAGGAAATGGACTCAAGTATAATACAGAAAGGATCGTTATTTCATAATAAAAATGATGTACAACTAGCCGTTAAAAAATATTGTGTTGCACAACACGATGAGATTACTGTGGAAGAATCAAATCAAGAAATGTGGTATGTGAAGTGCAAACAGTGGAAGAGTGGTTGCAAATGGAGGCTTCGTGCTCGCCGACGTGTAATCCATGGAATGTTTGAGATTACAGTACTTGGAGAAGATCATTCATGTTTGTACTCAGAGCTCACACAAGATCATTCACAACTTGACTCAAATTTGATGTGTAATGAAATTCAGAACATGGTTAAAATGGAGGCTAGTGTTACCATAGCTTTACTGCAACAAATTATTAAAAAATAAGTTTGGATATTGTGTGCCATATGCACGTGTATGGCAAGCAAAGCGGAAAGCATTGGTTAATGTTTTTGGTGATTGGGAACAATCATATGAAGAACTTCCATATTGGTTGAATGCTATTGTACACTTCAATGCAGGAACTCGAGTTTTATGGGATTTGATTCCAACTACACCAGGTAATCAAATTTTTCATCGAGTTTTTTGGTCATTTGGTCCTGCAATAGATGGATTTAAATATTGTAGACCAATCATCCAGATAGATGGTACCCACCTTTATGGCAAGTATAAAGGAAAATTGTTGATAACCACATCTATTGACTCAAATGGCTCTATCTTTCCAATTGCTTTTGCCATTGTTGAAGAGGAGAATACTTCCAGTTGGTCATGGTTTTTATGTGCCTTGCGAACATTTGTTACTCAACGAGATGGTATATGTTTGATTTCTGATCGACATAAAGGTATTCTAGCTGCTCTGAAAAATGAGGAAAATGGTTGGAGTGAACCAAGAGCATATCATCGTTATTGTCTTCGTCATGTGGCTAGTAACTTCAACAACAAATACAAATCAAAGCGGCTGAAAAATTTGGTGTTTGAAGTAGGTACACAACATCAAAAGCGTAAGTTTGTCAGATCTATGAAAGAGTTAAAGCGATTAAACCCGGAGTGTCTTGAATTTTTTTCTAATATTGATTTAGAAAAATGGACACAATCACATGACAACGGGCATCGCTATGGATGGATGACAACAAATGTAGCTGAATCTATGAATGGAGTTTTTAAAGGAGCTAGATCATTACCTATCACAGCACTGGTGAAGTTAACCTTTTACAAAACCATTGAGTTTTTTGAAACACGTCGAGAAGAAATCAGTAAAGCATTAGATAATTGTGCAGTCTACACAACATATGCTTTGACGAAGCTCAGGAATTGGGAAAAAAAAGCTACTTCACATACTGTAAACTCTATTGACAGAACGACACAAACATTTCAGATTGAAACAGGCTTTAATATGATTTCGCCTTACAAAGGTCAACAAACACAAGTAGTTTGCTTGAAAGACAAGACATGTACTTGCAACAAGTGGCAATGTTTCAAGATCCCGTGCTCTCATGTCATTGCAGCTTGTAATCACATTCATTTGGCGCATTTGCCTTTTGTTGATGATACATACAAAATAACGCATTATCAACGGTGCTACGAATCTCAATTTCATCCTATACAACATAAAGATTATTGGCCAGAGATGAAGTTTAATGTAATTCACCCAAACAAACATTTGTTGAGGGATCATGGACGACCAAAAACCACGCGCATTCATAATGAGATGGATTGGAAAGAACCTAGTACAAAATTGCGTTGTGGATTATGTAAGGAAGAAGGACACAACAGACGTACTTGTCCAACTCGTAAGGAAGATGGATCATCTTCTAGTCATAGATAAGTAAGTTTTATTTCACTTTGCATTTTTTTTTCTAACGTTGATAGTTTTTTTAAAAAAAATGTTGAATATTTTATTTTTCTTTTACAGGTGTGAAGCTACCTATTAATGATGTTTGTATCTGGATATTTAATGTCTTAGATTCTTATTTTTTTATTGTGTTTTATTAGTGATGTTTGTATTCGAATACATTATTGTATCACGTATGTTGTAATAGAGATTATTTTTCTTTTGTTTGTAATGTATTTTGTTTTCTCTTGGTTTTAAGGTCATTTGTATGTTTGTTTTTTTCAATATTAGATATGGATCCTGGACCAATAAACTCAACACAATTGTACTTGCAACAAACTCATCGCTCACAATCAATATGGGATGCTCAATCCACTGTTGTTTTACAATGTCGGAGGAGGGAGGCAAATCGCAATATTAGTTTGGATCCACGCATCATTCCTTATCTACAACAATCAGGTTTTTGGGGGTTGCACAAGTTGGATTTATGCAACTTGACTGGCATCTCATTACTGCACTGGTAGAGCGTTGGAGGCCTGAGACCCACACTTTCCACATGCCTGGGGGAGAATGCACCATTACACTACAAGATGTTGTTGTTCAATTTGGATTACCTATAGATGGAGAGCCTGTAACAGGATCGTTACAGTACAATTGGGAACAAGTATGTGAGGATTTTTTAGGAGTTCGACCTCCTCAACTGAAAGGGTCTAGATTAAGTCTTCCATGGTTGGCAGCCCAATTTACAGTATTGCCCATTGATGCTGATGACATCACAATACAAAGATATGCACGAGCATATATCATGGAACTTATTGGTGGGTTCCTGTTCGCTGATAAATCTAATACACTTGTGCATCTTATGTTCCTTCCATTGTTGGGAAACTTCGAGGAAGCTGGAAAATATTCTTGGGGTAGTGTCTGTCTTGCATGGTTATACAGAGAATTATGTAGAGCTAGTAATGTGGATGCCTTGGATATAGCAGGTCCATTAATATTATTGCAAATATGGGCTTTTGATCGGTTTTATACTATCGCACCACGACAACAGCTACCGACCCCTGATCATTTTGTTGGACGTCCCCTGAGTGCCCGGTATGTTTTAATTACACATTTTTTATTATAAAATTATATGATAATTTTTTTTTAATTATAATATATGCATGTGTAGATGGAACAACGTTTTATCTACGTCTGAACATTCTACGAACATGTTGATTCAATATCGGATTGCATTTGATCGACTTATTCACAATCAGGTAAATTTATACATTATTTTCTCTAAAAATTAGATGATATTATTATTTTTCATAACTCTAATTATTCATTTATAAATTTCAGATAATTTGGACACCATATGCACCAGATATTATGGCATTATTGCCTGATTATTGTCGCAATGGGCAAAATATTTGGTTGAGTGTAAGCCCGCTTATATGCTTTCATATTGTAGAGTGACATCAACCGAATCGAGTGCTAAGACAATTTGGAATGCGACAAACACTGCCGTCAGTTTGTGATACAAGTACGAAACTACATCAGTTAGACTTGCGCGGTAAACATGATCATGATTGGCGACGACATCATGAACACTGGATATCTCTATGGCGTGCACGACATGATAATTGTGTTATGGGCGAGATAGTAGATAAATCAGCTGTGTCAGGTGACTACAACGCTTGGTATGACTCAATTACTAGAAGGTGTATCTCACGTGACGGAGCTTACTACGTTTGCACGGTAATAACTACCTTACTTTAATTTTCCTATTGTTACATTTCAGTTACATATAATTATATTAATTTAAATTCATCTTTATTTCTCCAGAACAACTTAATTCGAGATATACAACAACTTTCGGTGGAACAAAATTTACCAAATTTTGTTTCTATGTGTGAGGAATACGCTGAAACTGCAACTGATATTATTCAACAAGCCAGAAGATTAGTTGTTGCTGACACAGATAGAAGATGTATTCGTCGAAGACGCACACGACAACGACCCGAAAATATTTCACAACCAAACGTTGACCAAGAACTTCATGAAGTTGATGATCAAATTCATGATTCTCATGTACCAGCAATTCAAACAAACGTTGCATCCAGTTCTGATCACATAACACGGCCAGAACACCAAGATATTGTTGATGAATCACAGTCGGATGAACTTCAACCTCGTCGTGGATATCGTTCAAGACGACAAAAAGTCCCATTCTCACCAGACATTTGAGGATATAAAATCATGTCTTAGTGCTTTTTATGTTAAACTTTATAATGAAGGAATCATCTTATTTTGTTAGACATTACAAAAATTAATCGGAGATCCCATCTCGTTAATTTGTAAACAAATATTTTTTATTAAATGAATTTTATATAGGACATTAATCAATTCACAAAAATCACATAGAAATCGTGACAAATTAACCACAAATTAACCAAACATAGAAATTGTGTGCTAAATCGTGTCCATGGTACACGAGTTGGCTAAATCGTGTACCATGGTACACGAGTTGGCTAAATCGTGTACCATGGACACGAGTTAGCTAACTCGCGTACCATGGACACGATTTAGCTAACTCGCGTACCATGGACACGATTTAGCTAACTCGTGTCCATGGTACGCGATTTAATTGTGACGTTGCAGGCCAGCGTGGAACCTATGTGGTTGTGAGGTGTCAGACACGACAGAAGTCGTGTACCATGGACACGATTTAGCTGAAGCTAAATCGTGTCCATGGTACACGATTTAGCTACCCTAGTTTTGTAAATACTTTCAAATCTACCCTATTTCTATAATTAATTTATTACACTACATTATTAATATAAAAAACCCTAAAAATGAGGTTAAATTATACATATGAAAAAAAATACTCATAAACTTTGTGTTTTGTTTGTTTTGTTTAACAATACCTATGTTCTTTAAAAAAAAAATATAATTTTACCCTTAACCTTTCCTAAATATTTTAAACTATATTTAGAGTAGAAAATTCATTAGAATATTGGAAAAAAAAAAAACGGAGTAATGGTTCAAAATAACATTTTTTTTATTGTTGTTTTCATCTATCAAAACTACCATTGCTTTAAATAAAAATCTTTTTTTTTTTTTTTGTCTTTTTCAATGCCAATTCCGACTAAGATTGGGACCGGGATTTATGATTTTTACCAATAAAATATTTTTTGTCCTATTCCGATAGCAATTCCGGCCAGGATTGTAACCAAAAAATAATATATTTTTTCATCTTCTTCATCTTCAAAAAAATTGCTCCGAGATTGATTTATGTGTGCCACAAACAGAGATTCCGAAGAAGACAAATAGTATTTACGTCGAGAGAAACTCTAAAACGGAAATTTCTCCCTTTGTATGAATCAACAACTTAATGAGAAGCTCCTCCTTAATCAAGTTTTGGCCCTACTTTTTCTTCAAATAAATTAGTACCACTTTTGTTTTTCGGTCATATATTCTTATGATGGGTATGATTTTGCTTTGATTGTTGCTTAGATTATTTATGGTTTGAGGTGGATTTCCCCTTCTATCAAGAGTAAATCAATACCCTATGATATATCTTTTTGGAAATTGATTTTGTTAGGGACGAGTAACATCCACATTGTAACGATATTGTCCACTTTGGGCATGGCCCTCATGGCTTTGCTTTTGGTCACCCCAAAAAGCCTCGTTACAATGTAGATGTTGTCCCTCACTTATATACCCATGATCTTCCCCTTTCCTAACCAATGTGGGACTTTGTTTGTACTCACAACAATCCTCCCCTCAAACGAAGGACCACAAAGCCTCCTCTCAAATAGTCATCTATCCGTGTTTAAACTCGAGCATTATCACCTTTAACCAGGCCACTCTTCATGAGAGTATACCCCTGCCGGATAAGCTCGACCACGAGATCAACCATGACTATGTCATCGAGGCACACCGACATGGTTAGGTAAGGGGCATGGCTCTGATACCACTTGTTAGGGACGAGTAACATCCACATTGTAACGATATTGTCCACTTTGGGTATGACCCTCATGGCTTTGCTTTTGGTTACCCCAAAAGGCCTCGTTATAATGTAGATGTTGTCCCTTACTTATATACCCAAGATCTTCCCCTTTCCTAACCAATGTGGGACTTTGTTTGCACTTACAACAATCCTCCCCTCAAACGAAGGACCACAAAGCCTCCCCTCAATTAGTCATCTATCCGTGTTTAAACTCGAGCATTATCACCTTTAACCAGGCCACTCTTCATGAGAGCATACCCCTGCCGGATAAGCTCGACCACGAGATCAACCATGACTATGTCATCGAGGCACACCGACATTGGTAGGTAAAGGGCATAGCTCTGATACCACTTGTTAGGGAACAACTAACATCCACATTGTAACGATATTGTCCACTTTGGGCATAGCCCTCATGGCTTTGCTTTTGGTCACCCCAAAAGGCCTCGTTACAATGCCCTTTCCTAACCAATGTGGGACTTTGTTTGCACTCACAACAATCCTCCCCTCAAACGAAGGACCACAAAGCCTCCCCTCAATTAGTCATCTATCCGTGTTTAAACTCGAGCATTATCACCTTTAACCAGGCCACTCTTCATGAGAGCATACCCCTGTCGGATAAGCTCGACCACGAGATCAATCATGACTATGTCATCGAGGCATACCGACATTGGTAGGTAAAGGGCATGGCTCTGATACCACTTGTTAAGGACAACTAACATCCACATTGTAACGATATTGTCCACTTTGGGCATAGCCCTCATGGCTTTGCTTTTGGTCACCCCAAAAGGCCTCGTTACAATGCCCTTTCCTAACCAATGTGGGACTTTGTTTGCACTCACAACAATCCTCCCCTCAAACGAAGGACCACAAAGCCTCCCCTCAATTAGTCATCTATCCGTGTTTAAACTCGAGCATTATCACCTTTAACCAGGCCACTCTTCATGAGAGCATAACGATATTGTCCACTTTGGGCATAGCCCTCATGGCTTTGCTTTTGGTCACCCCAAAAGGCCTCGTTACAATGCCCTTTCCTAACCAATGTGGGACTTTGTTTGCACTCACAACAATCCTCCCCTCAAACGAAGGACCACAAAGCCTCCCCTCAATTAGTCATCTATCCGTGTTTAAACTCGAGCATTATCACCTTTAACCAGGCCACTCTTCATGAGAGCATACCCCTGTCGGATAAGCTCGACCACGAGATCAACCATGACTATGTCAATGAGGCACACCGACATGGTTAGGTAAGGGGCATGACTCTGATACCACTTGTTAGGGAACAACTAACATCCACATTGTAATGATATTGTCCACTTTGGGTATGACCCTCATGGCTTTGCTTTTGGTTACCCCAAAAGGCCTCGTTATAATGTAGATGTTGTCCCTTACTTATATACCCAAGATCTTCCCCTTTCCTAACCAATGTGGGACTTTGTTTGCACTTACAACAGATTTGTCTCAACTTTTTCAAACCAATTTTCTCGAAGAGGAAGATGAAAAAAAAAATCTTAAATCTCCGTCCCGATTCCAATCCTAACTTAAAAATTGATTATTCCTTAAAACAACGTTAGTTATGATAAATGGAAACAAAAAGAGACTATTTTGAACAATTGTCTCAAAAAGTCGACATGTCTAAGTGTCGTTATTTTAGATTTAATTCAAGCCAGCATCGTAGTCACTATCACATTAAATTTTCGTCCAACGGCTAAATGATTTATACTTCAAAAATAATTTTGAAACGTTTAGAAAAGTTCATAAATAATATTGCAATTTTTAAAAGAATATAAAATTTTTTTTGAAACAAATAAAAAAGTTAAATATAAAAGAGAACTAAAGTACAAGTCCCCAAAAACTTAAGTGTGTGTTTGGATTGACTACTAAAAAAATGTTTTTCAAATAATGCAATTTCTTTTAAACATTTTTTTTTAGAAATGTTTTTAATTAAAACACACATGTGTTTGGTTACATTTTCTAGTGTTTTTATCTACAAGTGTTTGGTTTGTTATACTAAAAGTGTTTTTTTTAATGTCAAATTACTAGAGGACAATTATTAATAAACCATATGAATTAATAACTTTAAATATATATTTTCCAATTGAAGTAACAAATTAAGCTTAGCTCAATTGGCATAAGAAAAAAAAAAGTTTAAATTTGTATTTTTAAAATTATGATCGTTTACTATTGTTGATGGTCGGGGTCGGGCGGCCGAAATGTGGCGGCGGTTGGGGTTGGGGTCGGGGTCGGGGTCGGGGTCGGGCTGCCGGAGTGCGACGGTGGTCGGAGTTTGGAGGCAGTGGTCGAAGGAGGTTAGTGGGTGGAGAAAATTTAGAAGAGTAGTGTGAGAGTATTTTGGTAATTTTAATACAATAGAATTAAATAGGTTTTTCAATTAAACACCCAAAAACATTTTTTTCAAAAGTTAATATAGAGTGTTTCATCCAATGAATTATTTTAAAAATTCATTCTCTAAAAATTTATTTTGGATGATTGTCAAACACCTCAATTTATTTCAAAATGATTTTTTTCAAAAATTAAATAGGAATCTAAACCAAACACATCCTAACTCAGTAGCCGTTGAAATTGAGTAATATTTTTTTAATACAAAAGTTGTAATGTTTTACCAACAAAAGCATAGTTTAACAGCCTATACTGAGGTTGAATTCTACCCTCACATTTTGTCAAAAGAAAAGAAAAGAAAAGAAAAGAAAAGAAAAGAAAGTTGTATTGTTGTTTTGAATTAGATTTTCAATTTGGCCTTATGCTATGATGATATCCATCCACTCCCACAAAACCCGCTGCAAAAGAAATCTCCTCAGTCAAAAATCTCCACCTGTAACTTCCAGACGCCTCCCCACACAAAAGCACACTACAACAAGACACCACACCATTATTTAAATTCCCAAAATCTGAATTTTTCATATTATTTCACAATTAACTAAAAACACTTACATTTCAATCAAATAACCTCTGGTGTAGCGACTCAATGCATCGACTAACTTAATTTACTATACATTTCGAAGTCTCGGGTGCACGACTCAGTGCATCGACTAGCCTAATCTACTATACATTTGGTTCGAAGTCTCTTGTTTTTGTGTTACTTGTTTTTTTTTTTTTTTGTGTCTCGAACTATGAAATTCACTTTCATTTTTAGTAATATATTACCGATCCAAAATCTGGGTTTTTCAATTAACTAGTTTTTAACAAAAACCCATCTCACAAATTTGCAGATTCGTCCAAAAAGTTAGTAAATTTACGCAAATTGCACTTGCCCACAAGCCATTGGGTCTGGTCTGGGTGCCTTCGATGCGACGTTTGGTGGGGGCCAACGATGATTCGAAATTAAAGCTAACTGGATAAAGATCATCCAATGCTTCATTCATTTCTTCTTCATGACTTTTCTTTTTGTTCTATCGGTTAGTTTTTTTTTTAATTTTCTTTCACTTTTTATCACTCCCAATGCTCTTTTTTTTGCTTTCCCTTTGCGTGTTCTTTCAATTTCAGTTCATCATTGTTGAAAATGCAGGTTTCTCGCTCTCTACATTTAAGTTTTCTGATCGATTTCGTCTCTGAAGAATGCTCTGATTCCATTCTCTCTTTCATCGTTCTCCAGAATCGCTTTTCTTGTAAGTGCTTGCTTGCCTTCTGAAACCCTCTAGTTTTGTTTCTTCGTTTTTGCTTCTCAAATATGCAAGTGGGAGCTATGAGGTTTTGATTGCTTAGTCGATTTTTTTTTTTTTTTTTTTTTGGCTTTTGAGTTTTGATTTTCGGAAATTTGCTGTTTCTTTTCTCTTTGATGTTCTTATTTTCGAGAAGGGTCTTCAATAATAGAAGTGTTTTGTTGATATCTTTTATATTTAGTTGATATTTTTTACTATATGATGGAGATATCGACATTGAATCGATAGGATATTTAATGGTAGCTCTCATATTGTATGCTAATGTTGCTGAATTTCGTCTGCTTCAACTCATAGCTTCCTAGTATCTATGTCTTACTTGTGAAATTATGGGGCATAATCTCAGAAATTGAAGATTGGATGGGAGATGTACACACACAGAATGAATTCTATGAGATTGCTTCAGCGGTGAGTGCTAATTTTTCAGTTCAGTCTCGAGTTCGTAGAATGTACTCGATTAATTATCGCTTCCGGATCTCATATTGCTGCTATTCATCTCAGGCACATGATGATACTCTTCAAATCTTCAATATCGTATCGCCAATGGATGAGATTCTTACCCATCTCTTGGCTTTGACTAGTTACTTAACTCGTCGATTCGTCCGATTTATCGGTGAGGTTTGTTAATTCGCGTATACACTATCACATAGTTTCTTATGGTAAAGATGGACTATACATTCCAAGTGTTATACTTTAACCATTTTGATATTAGTTCTTTGATATACATATCTTGAGGATATAACAACTGTTTGCGGCTTTCGGGTGATGCTTGTGGCAGAGGATCTTGTAGCTAGAGATGTCGAAAAATTTCTCACCGACTCTATTTTCATTCCACTGGGAATTTGTTCGAGTTATTCTGACCAAAGCAGGCAGAGGTCTGTTTCGGAAGGTTCATCATCGTTCATACCCTCAGATTCGGGGAACATTCTGCTCGTAGATAGAACAACAGATGTAGAAACTATTTATAATTACCAGGTTGCATCTCCCATTTTTCAAGGGTAATTAATATATTCTTCCTGTTGTTCTTTCTTAGCTATACACCAAGTAAGAAAGTCCAAAAAAATGAATCTAATTTTAGCTATCAAGTTGTCTCACTGAACCTAGAACTCTAGAAGTTCTTGTTGTAAAGTCTCGACTCTTGACTGTTATTCTGTGAAACAAACATCAGTTCAGTGATTTTAGTAAAAATGATTTGTTTATAAGTGATTTTCATATAATCATTTTAATGTTTGGTTTTACACTTTTAAACGCGATTTTCGCACCATCAAAATTGATTTTGAATGGTTGGATGGTTAAAGTCTTAAAGAGACATGTTTGGGAGTAATTTTGAACATGACAGAAGTGACAGAACATGTTAAAATCACTTCCAAACATGTCATTCTTTGGTCTATATGTTAATTTCTTCGAACTTCTTGTTCAAATATGTTCAGTTTGGTGACTGTTTTCTATATATTTTTCTTAGCTACTTTTTCTTGATGTAGGTTGATGCTCCCAATATACAGTTTACAGTTTGTCCAAAAATTAGCATTATGGTCGTTGAGACATTGTTTCTCGTGCATTCAATGTGTCGAACTCCGCCTTTACAAGTAAGAAAACATATTCTTGAATTTGTGGTTTTTTTCTCATGTACCGATGACCGAGTCTATATACGTTGTGTTCTTTAAGTACTTTGAACTCTGATCAATCTTCCTGTTTTGAAATAACTGACTGATTTTTTTTATTTGATACAGTATGATATCTAGAATTAGAAAAACCTTGCTCGGTTCGTCGGATGATATCGGATGGCTGCAAAGCACTCCTGGCATGCCTTCTGTTGTTGATGGAACAGCAAGATTCTTGGAATTGCTCTCTGAGATAAGGTTAGGATCTTCACAACTTAATATATATATAATGCATTTTTTTTAATCTGATAGATTCAATTCATTTTCTCGTTAACTCTTCACATTATGTTGATGTAATCCATTTGATCAAATTCCCTAATTATCCTGCTTCATCATTGAGATTATTGGTTATATATTCGTAACCATTTAGTTTACACTTTCTAGTAATGATTAGCGAGTTATTCGTCATGGTGATTGTTCGATGTTGTTAATTTTGAATCACATTTTCTTGAACTATCATATATATTCTTCTTTTGTATTCAAGATTTCTCAATTTTTATAGTTTAGGCCTAGTTGGATAATGATTTGTTTTTAGTTTTTGAGAAGGGTGCATGTTTCCTTGCCATTTCTTTACTATGGATTATACCTTTCTTTAAAAAAAAAAAAATTATATAATCCAAATGTATTGCAAGATAAAAGATAACGAAACCACAAGATAAACCAAGTGTTCGAGGTACTCGGACCCTCCCTCTCTTGAGATAACTCTCTAAGTCCTAATTCACTACCAAAATATTGCTTACCTTACTCCTTTCTCACCCTCTCTATTTATAACCATACTCTCCTAGCAATCTCTTTATCTAATTACTAATATACCCTTAATACTCTAATAATATTATCACTTCTATCCTAATAGCTTTCCTATAAAAAAAAACACTTTAATTCTTAGCCAAATTTCAAAAACAAAAACAAGTTTTTGAAAACTATTTTTTTTAGTTTTCAAAATTTAGCTTGTATTTTGAAAACAGTTTTGAAAGTTGATAACAAAACAAAGAAACTTTGAGAACACTAATAGGTGGGAGTAACGTTTATAAGTTTAATTTTCAAAAACCAAATGGTTATTAACCGGCGCCTTATTCATTAATCCGTATCTTACTACCGACTCTATTGGTTTGGATAATTCAGGAAAGGAGAGCACAAACTACCCAATTCATTTGTTTATTTATTAATTCCAGGTATAAGAAAAGATTTCATTTGTTTTGATCATTTTGATGTGTTTCTTTCACCATTTCCTTCTTGGGATTGTTTAGCCACACCATTGTAATGGAAATTTTGACTTCTCAGGTCTCTTTAGCAATCATGGTCCCTTGTATTTTGTTGGAACAAAGAAATTTTTTTCAAAGATGGGTCTTACTTGCCATATTGCAAAAATTCATAGTGAGGTAATAGATTATCTCCCTTTTGCTAGTATGCGGATGCGCAACGAACAAACGAATAGTTGCCTTCTCGTCCGTTGCTCCTTTTTTTCTTCCTTTTCCTGGGATGATTTAGGGTAGGACTCAACAAATTTCTACAGGTTTCGTTTCCCAATTATAGTTTTGTTTGAACTCATTTTTCGTGCTTGAAGGCGTCCATGGAACACAATGCGTGGGAGTTAAAAGAATACGTCGAGGAGCTCTACTGGGGCTCGGGCAAGCGTGTGATGCTGCTCGGGCATAGCAAGGGTGGGGTTGATGCTGCTGCTGCATTATCAATCTACTGCAATGAGTTGAAAGACAAAGTTGCTGGCTTGGCTCTGGTACAAAGTCCATATGGTGGAACCCCATTGGCTTCGGATATCCTTCGCGACGGGCAGGTCGCTGACAAAGAGATGCGTAGGATCATGGAGCTATTAATATGCAAGATTATCAAGGTTGCATTTTCTTTTGCCTATTCAATTGTTTCTTCATTCGGGATAGTCGTCTATGATGAGTTTTTGTGCACTTCTCGACATGTTGAGAAAATTATGGAACTTGTGATAGATATAACTTATTTTCAGCTTCAGGAATGCAGTGTTGTTTCTTTACTGGAATCCCTGATTTATTTTCTGTAGGGCGACATTCGGGCATTGGAGGATCTAACTTACGAGAAGCGGAAGGAGTTCATCACGAATCACAAGCTCCCGGAGAACATACCGATACTCTCCTTCCACTCCGAAGCACAGGTGGCGCCAGGAGTTCTTGCTACAATGACTCATATAGCTCATGCTGAGCTACCTTGGCTCCCTCTGCCAAGATCTTGGACAGAATCCGACATGGTGGTGCAGGGCGGGCGGCGTGTTCCAGTGGTGATTCCCCTTTCTGCTGTCATGGCATTGTGTGCTCTTCATTTGCAGCTTCGGTATGGGGAGAAGAGTGACGGTTTGGTGACATGCCGTGACGCTGAAGTTCCCGGCTCGGTCGTCGTGAGACCGGACCAGAAGCTCGATCACGCGTGGATGGTTTACTCTTCGAGGAAGAAGAATGCAGGTGATCCTGATGCTTGTGAGATGTGTGAGGCAATCTTGACACTGCTTGTGGAGCTTGGGATGAGAATGAAAGAAGGAAAATAGATGGTGGCTTTCTTGTAGTTCTTCTCCAAAACCAAACCCAAATTCAATTTGGATTTCAGAAATCAAATAGTACTTGATTTTACCACGTGTTGTTTTGTTGTTTTTTAATAGACGAGAACATTAGGGCTGAGCCTGGTTAGTTGGTGATCTTAAAACAAACGGATTCAAAACTAAATGTTAAAGTTGAATATAAATTATTATTAATTAATTTTTAAACATATTTATGTTATAAATTTGTATAATTATTATTTTATAATATTATATAATTTACACTATATTATATTATACATATTTTAATTTAACAAATAAATTGAGTTTATAACATTTATATTTATTATTTTTATTTTAAATATAATTTTGAATTTTAAAATTTAAAATTTAAAATTTAAAATATGAAAGAAAAGAGAGAAAAGATTTTTTTTTTTTTTTTTTTTTTTTTTTTTCATAATTTATAGAATACAAAAGTTAAGATGCGGAAGTAAAATATATGTGGCCTCTGTATTAAAAATAAATAAATAAATGTGGCCCCAAAAGTTAGGCTGTTTTTTAATAATATTGTATTTTTTAAAACTTATTCTAAAAATATTGTAAGTTTGAAACTATTTTTAAAAATATTGCAGTTTTAAATCGAAGACCTCTACACGCGAGCAAAAGTGGATGAAGGTCGTCTTTTGAAAAGATGATCTTGTTCCACGTGGATGGAGGTCGTCTTTTCAAAATATTGCAGTTTTAAATCGAGGTCGTCTTTTCAAAAGACGACCTCTAAACGCGAGCAAAAGTGGATGAAGGTCGTCTTTTGAAAAGACGATCTTCAATTTCGACGATCTGTATCTTTTAATACACAAATCTACAAATAGTGAAACTAAATATCAAATTGTATCTTTTAATACACAAATCTACAAATAGTGAAACTAAATATCAAATTGAAGCTCTCTGTGTTAGCTTTTCAACCGTACTTTTTTCGAAATTTTTGAATATCGGGATAAAAAGATGTCAATTTTTTAATGCACTCCTAAAAAAAATCTTCAGTTATGAAATTTGCAGAATTATAGTCCAAGTGCGATGGTCATTATCTTTTGATACACAACTCAAAAAATAGTGAAACCCGGTATCAAATTGAAGCTCTCGTAGCTTTCCAACCATATCTTTTTTGAAAATTTTGAATATCTGGTTAAAAAAATATCAATTTTTTTAATAAAAGAGGTACATATCCATGAAGGTTGTCTTTTGAAAAGACGACCTCCATCCATGTGGAGCAAGATCGTCTTTTCAAAAGACGACCTTCATTTACTTTTGCTCGCGTGTAGAGGTCGTATTTTGAAAATACGACCTCGATTTAAAACTGCAATATTTTTAAAAATAGTTTCAAACTTACAATATTTTTATAATAAATTTCAAAAAATACAATATTATTAAAAAACAGTCCCAAAAGTTACTAGTATTTTTACATTTAAAAATAACATAAATAGTCAAAGATGCTTAATTGAAAAATTAGTTCTGGCCAAACCGAGCATAGCTCAATTGGCATAGGATTGTGCCGGTGACCAAAAGGTCATGGGTTCAATCTTCGCATTAATTAAACTACCGTTGCAAAAAAAAAAAAATTAGTTCTAGGTGGATAACCATGTTTTTTTTTTGTTTTTGAAAGATATTCTATTTCATTCACAAATTTCTTTGTTTTGTTATCTATTATCTTCAAAATGTTTTCAAAATCAAAGTCAAGTTTTAAAATATATATATACATATATAATTTAGAAAAAAATGTTATATATATATATATAATTTAAAAAAAAATGTTATATGTTTTTAGTTTAATTTAAGAGTAATTACTGGTGAGACACACCGTGAAGTTATAATTTTTGTTTTCTTATTTCAATTTTCGAGAGTGAATGTAGGAAGTTCAAATGGTGAATTAGGTGTGAAGATTCAACCAAAAACGTCTTGGGGATCGACAATAGCTAAGCATTGTGGCTATCAAAGTTCAAACTACGTGTGGTTGGCGCACAACCTACGACCTTCAGAGATATGTTTTTAGATCTTGCATTTAAAACCCTCCTACTTTATAGTAATTTGTATTACATAATGATATTTATTACATACCATCAAATGTAGCTGTTTTCATTCCTATTCATTGTTATGATGTTCCATATTCAAATAGCAGATATTCACGAAAAAATCTTGCATTATTTACCGATGAGTGGTATTATTGAACTAATATTTTTGTGGAAAATGTTCTTCATTTTAGATAATGAAACCATTTCATTACTACCCATCCAAAAAAAATACGATCTCTTAAATGAAAGCCTGTTTTTCCTAGATTCTCATTTTGTATGGGCTTTTAGTTTAAGGGATAACCGGAAGAATGTCTATAACAACACATTTTTTTTAAAAAAAATAATGTCTAAACTCTATATTTAGTAATTCAATTTACACAACAAGGGATGCAAAATTAGAAATTGTTAGGAGGAGAGAGAGAAATAAGGGATGAAAAGTTAACCGGGATGTTAAAAGGGAAAAAATTGACAACTAATCAGTGACAGTTACATGGTTAACCGGGACAGTTATCTGAAGAAATATCTCCGATTTAGACATTTTTCATTTTCACTATTTTAAACTACACATTCCTCTTCATTTCTCTTAGTTTAATGTTGAGAATTCATAATAAATGACCCTTTTTTAAAACTCATTTAAACGGATGTCCCATTTTTTAAAAGTGAGTTTCGTGTCCCGTTTTAGACATTTTTCATTTTCACTATTTTAAACTACACATTCCTCTTCATTTCCCTTAGTTTAATGTTTCTATTTGTTAAGATAGCCCAACTGAACTTCAGCCCAAGCCCACGTGAAAAGCCCATTTGGGAGTTTTTGGGTTTATAGGAGAAGTCTGTTTTCACATGTAATTGTGGGTGGTTAGTTCATCTTGTTTTTGTTGTGTGTGAGTAAGAGTAGAATAGGAGTTTTACTCTCATTTATTTTATTTTTTTTTATTATTTTTTTTTTATGTATATGAATGGTGTGAATTTGATCAATCAAATATGCAAAAAATAAAATAAAATAAATAATAATAAATATAATAATAAATATAATAATAATAATAATAATAATAATAATTCTCGAGCTCAAATTTATGACTTTTTCTTCACTCTTCTATCTATCTATTTAAAGCTTTTACTATTCAGCGAACGTGGTTTTTGACAAAAACTTGTTGTATCCATTCGTTTGGACTAATAAATTAAAAGTTGCTGTTAAGTCTAGAACTTGGAGTATTTTTCATTATTTTTTAAATTTGATTTAAAATTCAAATGCTTCATTTAAAAAATGAAAAACTATAATAAAAAAATTGAGAGCAAACAAACTTAATTTTTAAAAATAGAAAAATCTAGAAGGAACCAACTTAATTTTTAAAAATAGAAAGATAAAAATAAAATATTTATGAGAGTGGTTTGTAACTCTCTTATAAATCAAAATAAATCAGTTAAAAATTTAGAAGCTAAATAAAATAATTTAGCAAAGCTAGAATAACTTTTGTCATCGTCAAAAAGAGTTAAAAGTATATATATATATATATATATATTTAATCACTTCCATTATAAAATGATAATTTTTTTGGCAATAGTAGATGAATGATGCATCCTTGAAATGGTTCCCATCAATTATTTATTTATTTATTATTATTTTTTTCACTATAATTCTCAGTCAATCACTTAAGGTTCAAGATTATTAAACTGACCGAAAACGATCGGTTCGATCGGTTGGTTTTGGCGCAAAACCGACTACACAAATGATTCTGGCGACGACGAAGGGCGGAGGGCATAAGCAAAGACAGCAAAGTCATGCTGGCGGAGGGAGGATTCCAACAGAAATCGAGTGGCGAGACCGGTGAGTCTGCCACTCGATTGGAGGACGAAAGCATTGCGATGTGAGTGAGAGGAAGGTTAGAAGAAGAAAAAATATGGTAGTACAGGGAGGGTAGAAAAAATGAGGGTCTGTAAATTATTGTACTTTAATATAATTAACTATTTTAAATGAATTCTCTTCCTAAGGTGTTGCAATAATTAAATGGGCAAAGTATTTGCGTAGATGTTAAAAAAAAAAATATTTGTGCAATTATTTTCTCCCCCATCAGAATCAAACTTAAAAAATTATCTCTACATAATGTATATAAAATATATAAGGTCAGTATATATAAAAAATATGATTTTTTTTTTTAAAAAAAAATACATAATATCTATAAATATATATAAACTATAAAACTACATATATTCCTATATGATCGGATATATAAAAAATACATGTTATCTATAAATATATATACAATAAATATATATATGAGTGTATACTCATATATGATGAAGTACTCATATATATATATATAAATATATATGGTGGGTATATGTAAAAAATATATATATATTTTTAAAAAAATTAAATACATATTATCTATATATATATATGAGTAGCTATACTGATATATGAAGAATATATAAGAATATAGGATGTGTATATAAAAAAAATATTTTTTTTTCGTGAGAATCTCTAAAATGGCGTAAATTAAATTAAAAGGCAAAAATAAATCGTATAATTTTTTACTTTGATGATTCTAGAATCTCATTGGTAACAAAGGTTAGTCCTTCCAAAATACTTTTAATTCAATGAAAATTACTTCTAAAAATATGGAACGATTTATAATTAAACACTTTTATAAAAGTAATTAAAATAAAATTACTTGAACTAAAGACATTTGTTAAAACTACTCTCAAACCTAAACTAAATATAAAATTTATGAATCAAATTAACATTTAAAAAGTTATTTTCTTTTGTTTTTTTTAAGAAAAGAGACTGTGGGACCCACTGCTAGAAGGAAACGTGCCGAAATTGTTGAAGGAAGAAAGAAGAGGACAAGGTCCCAACTGAAAAAGATCTATGTAATTGGTCGCGAAAATGGGCCCCTACTGGATAGGGCCCATGACAAATTCTTAGTATTAAAGCCCAAACAACCCCATTATTTCGAGTCCAAAACATTAAATTACGGTAGGCCCATGGTCCCTCAGCCCATGAAAGACTTCAATCACCCAAAAGGAACGATTAGTAAGGCACCATGAAAATGATATGTCTGTCGCTACCACCTCTTAACTATAGATGTTTTCTTTTATACACTGTTAAAATAAAATAATTGTAAACGTTTTTTTTTCTTCTAAGATTTTTTGGTCACTAGTCATACATCATATCAGTCGAGCTATGCTCTTCTTAACAAATAATGATAGACGTTTATGTCAAAAATCACTAAGACTTTTTGGTCACTAGTCATACATCATACATCATATCTGTTTAGCGCGGGCTGCACTTGAGAACTCTTTTATTTTATCTTTTTCTTCTTCATCTGTAGAAGGAGAAGAGGTTTTCTTTTCACGTTCGAAATTTTCGAACTGGGTTGTCTCTGTTCTCGATGAGGCTGGTTGTAGTTTGGATGTTTGTTTTTAATTAAGTCGGTTCTTTTCAAAAGAAAAAAAATAATGGTAAACGTTTATTGACTAATTCAAATAAAATATCAACTATATATGAGGTGGGAGATTCGAATCTCTAACCTATTAGTCAATAACATATATTTTAACCGGTTGAGTTATAAGTAAGAGATAATAATATAAGAAAAATATATTACACTACACAAAGAAATGATAGGCATTTACATAAATAGAATAAAAATTAATATGTATTTAGTGTTTTAAAATTAACAAAAATAGCATAATTTAAATCTACATTTGATGTATAATAAGAAAAAAACATATTTATGCTATATTAGAAAAATAAAATGAAAAATTGTAATTTTTTAGGATGCCTAGTAAATTTATGCAATTTAGTGATTTTTTTCAAGACATTTATTTTTTTTAGGAGAATTCGAATTTGAGAGTTCTGGTTCATAGTTCATACATTATACTAATTAAGCTATGCTCTTGTTGGCATTTTTAAAGACAAATAATTTCATAGTAATGTTGATTTTTAATAAATCCAAACCATGAGTTATTTAAAATAAAACAATAAGAGAAAAACAGTACACTTAATAAGAAAAAATGACATTTTTATAAGAATATAATTTTGTTTTGACAACACGAGTTATATATATATTTGATTACTAAATCGAGGATATTAAGTTATGTAAAAGAGAATAATTCGTGAAAAATATATTACATATGTTGAGTTAAAGAAAAAATTACTTCGAGCTAATTAAATATACATATCATATAGTTCTTAATCTTAATTTTTTTTTAGATTATTCCATTAAAACATTACTAAATATACATATCATATAGTTCTTAATTGAGGAAGTTTTTGAGGAAGTTTTTTTTTTTTTGACGGGTAGGGATTGAACCTAGGACCTCATAGTTACTAGTTTATACATCATACCAATTGAACTATGCTATTATTAGTATGTCATATGGAACTTAATTCATCAATATAAAACCCAATTTACTCATCATCATACGTCTAACAACAAAATCAACGATCAAATAACCACTTGGTGCAGTGGGTGAGCGCTTTGCCTAAGATAGCAGAGAGTGGAGGTTCGATTCTCGATTCTGCCCGGCATGAACATAAAGTTTGTTCCCTTGTCCCAACCTTTTCAATTTCATTTGGTTGTGAAATTGAAAATAATATTCTTGCCTTGTTCATCTCCATTTTGTTCTTTGCTTTCTATTATTCTCTCGCCCTCACAATAATTGAATTAGTTTTAATTAAAAAAAAAAAAAAAATCTTCAAACAAATAATCAGTTTTATCACATATTTAGGCTCTTCCAACAAAAAAAAAAAAAAAAAAAAAAAAAAAATTAAAGATTCTTCCAACAAAAGATTAAAGACTCAAATAACTTCTTATAATGTCAAAATCAGTTAAACACTCTTAAAAAAAACCTTTTTCATATCTTAAACGGGTTTGTTTCATCCACTTTTCTCAAGAACTCCTTGAATCAAAATCAAATTTGAAGATTTAATATAATGGCATTCAAATGGAAAGTTAAAAATTAAGTGTACTTCTATTGAGATAACATGACATGTGGGAACTAACTCAAGAAAAAAAAAATGAGGTGAAAAAATGCAGATAAAAGTCCCAGACCTAGAAAACAACAGTTTTTTTGAAACTTGAAGTTTATGGTAGTATCAAAATTACATATTTGAAAAAGGTTATCTAGAAAACAACATGTGGGTCAATCTCATTCCCTCTCGAAATTTTTTCAGATCTGGAACGAACTTAACCCATATCTCAAAAAAGAATTTATTTTTTTGAAAACGTTGGGAATAAGATGAGAAAAGAAAGAGAAGATAGAAGAAGAAGGGAACGAGAATAAATAAATAATAATAACAAGCGGCAACGATGGGAAGGAGGGAGAAAGGGAACGAGAGGAAGAAGGAGAAAAAACAAAACAAAAAAAAAAATTAATTAAAAAAACTTGTCACGTCAACTTCCGTCAACTAAACTAACGAAAAATGGTTGGAGAGACTAAATTGACCCTAAATTCAAACGAGCTAATGTATGAGTTTGAAACTTTAGGACATAAATGCTACCAAACTCAAATTTCAGACAAAAAAAATCGAATTTAAAATTTTAGTGACCTAAATACTACCAAATTTAAACCTCACCATTCCAACCAAAGTTAATACAACCCCAAAAATTTAATTTATTTTCTAAATTTAAAATTTAAATTAAATTTTCAATTTTAATATTTTATGTTTTGATTTAAATGTCTTATTTAATAAATTAAATGAAATGATTTCTATTCTATTTTTTTTTAAATAATATATTTTCTAAAATTCGAAATATTTGATTTAGTTTCCTCCAAAATCTACAATTTGAATGTTTTATTTTGTGGATTAATATTTTTTATTTAATTAAAAATTTTAAAACTAAAACTTTAATAGTCAATAGAAACTAATATGTAAATCATGGACTTTGGAAAATATTTCTACAAAATTAATGATGGTTAATTAATTAATTAAAAAAAAAAAATCAGTTTGGTTATTGTCTTACCCAATCTATGTTCTCTGACAAACGAGCATGGATACAAATGAACTAGTTATGAGTTCAATCTCCACATTAATTAAAATATTTTGTAATTATATATATATATATATAGGGCTGGTTGCACAAATAGCAATCAGGTTCAAACTAATTGCAAATTTAGCAAACTTTAAAATGTTTTGCAAATATGGCAAAAAAACCTCGTTTCTATCACGGATAGACTTTATTATATCACTGATAGACTTCTATTAGTGATAGACTATTATCACTGACAAAAATCTATAAAAAGCTGAGGTGATCAGCGATAGACTTCTATCAGTCATAAGATATCAGCGATAGAAATTGCTATATCCGCAAAATTTTTAAAAACATGCTATATTTGCAAACAATAAGTCTTAAAATTTCTCTATATATGTATATAAATTGTGATTTTTTTTAATTTAAAAAATAGATCGTTTGGGATTGCACATTTTTTTTTTGCCACAATCGTCCACTTTCTAGCCACGTTTGTACGATGGACGGCCACGATCGCACAATTCCAACTACAATCATTTTTCTTTTTTGCAAATCTGCGACATTGCACGGTGGTGGTCGAAAATAGCACGATCATCGCAAAAAATCAGGCGTTTCTTTTTTTTTACTTGTCTTTATCGCGATTCTTATCGAACTTCTACATTCTCTTTGTGTGAGGTATTTTATGTTTGAAATTCGAAAAAGGCAGTTTCGAGTTGAAATTTTGAATCTTAACTTCTTCGGAAGATTGATCGTAATTTTTGGCATAGAGGTACTGATTGACTTCTAGATCTTGGAAATTCCTAATTCCGGGAGAAGTTTGGCTCTTCATATTTATTATTATTATTATTATATTTGTACAAATTAAAAAAAATGGTTTTTTTTTTTTTTTTTTCTTTTTTTTTTTAAAGATTTTTGTGGTGAAGAGGTTTATGATTTTTTTTTTCTTAACATTGAGAGGGTGAGATGGAAGAAGAGCACAAGAACAAAAATAGGGAAGAAAAAGATAAGATGAGTGAGGAGGGAAGTTCTTGTTTTCAATGACATGCCAAATTTCACAACTAATGAAATTGAAAATGTTGCACAGCTGGCAAATTTAGGTAAAAAATATCAGATCAATTTTGACAAATTTATTCCGTGAGAGTTTGAGATTTTTTATATTAATAATATATTTTAAATAACTTATTATAGAAATATGGTAGTTTTCAAAGTATTTACAAAATTAGGGTACCTAAATCGTGTACCAGGGACACGATTTCCATAAATCGTGTCCATGGTACATAATTTAGGGAGTAACTCGTGTCCATGGTACATGACTCATGGGTAACTCGTGTACCATGGACACAATTTACATGACGTGTCAACCTAAGTCGTGTACCATGGACACGAGTTACCCTAACCCGTGTACTATGGACACGAGTTACATGTGACGTGGCTTGCAAGTGAGGTGATCATAACTCGTGTCCATGGTACACGAGTTACCCCTAAATCGTGTTCATGGTACACGATTTAGGTACCATAGTTTTGTAAATGTTTTGAAAACTACCATATATCTGTAATAATTTATTTAAAATACATTATTAATATAAAAAAATTCCAGAATTTGCAATTAGACATGTTTGTTTGATGTCTAAAGACACTCTACACATTAGATAAAAAGACAAAAAAAAAAAAAAAAAAAAAAAAGCCCCACATCGAATTATTGAAGGAAAGCGATATTGAAAAAAATGTTCAAATATTAAACAAGAAATTCCTTGATTGAGAGAGACAAAAACTCAAGAAGTGACAAAATTTTAATTTTAATTGTCCGTGAAGTGAGATTGATGATTTTTAGAATGATAATTGATATCTTATTCATCGAGCTATGTTCATTGTTGATATCTAAAATTGGTCAACGATAAATTTGTTTAACTTATGGAACAAAAGTGCGTCGACAAAACAAATGGAGATGATTCTCTTCATCATTCTTCTCTATATGTAGTGGATGACAACGTAACAAAAATTGAAGTATTGATTTCATTAATCTTTTTTCAATTACAATTTTGTTATATGGTAATATTTGAATCTAATTGAATGATCTCTTGTTTGATGCAAGATCTTAGCTAAGGTGAATAGTCGGTCGAGTTGGTTTGTTCTTCAAAGTGCCATTCCGAATGGATAAAGAAAAAAATACTGAGCGTGAGGACCCTCCTTCTATCTATAAAGGAACTTATCAAGTGTTTCTAGCGGGAAAATTTGAATTTCTAGACCTTTTAGTAAAATTATTTGGACTTTTAAGTTTAAATATTTAAAATTCACACTTTTAAATTTTTGGGTGTCAAAACTCTAAAATACTCTTAATTTTTTTTTTTTTTTTAGACCTCATCTCTTTTTTTCTTTCACATCTCTCCTCTCTTGCTCTCCTTAGCTGGTCTCTTCTTTAACTTCATTCTCCTCTATTATTTCTTTCTCTCTCTCTAAAAAAAAACAATCTCTTCCTTCTTATCTCGAGCTTCATATTTATTCTTCTTCTCTAATGGGTGAGATTGAGATTCGATTTTGATTTTTGGTAAGAGTGTCATCAAATTTAATTAAAAAAAACGATCGAATTTTAAGATTCTTTTTAAGCAAAAAAAAAAAACAATAAAAAAAATACTTAAAAGAAAACAATTGTTTTTTTAAACAAAGAGTCATTTTTATTTTAAAAAGGAAGTTACACTATTTATTTTGAATTTGTTTTTTTAAAAAATAAATAACCTCGAGTTTAAATATGTAAGTTTTAAAATCTTGGGTTTAAAAGTACAAATAACTTTTTCATGGAGTCTAGAAACTCAAATTTTCTTTTTGAGTTGTTCCAGCTGCAATTTTTTTTTTTTTTTTTTTTTTTTTTTTTTTTTTTTTTTTTTTTTTTTTACAACATGTGGGAGTGAGAGATTAAACCTAGAATCTGTTGATCACTAATCGATACATCATGTTTGAGCTATGCTCTCGTTGACAATTTCTTTTACATTGTTTATAATAATTCAATATAATATTGCACTAAAATGTCTATTTATGACTTTTAAGTAGAGTATGACATGCTTATTTTATATTAATAATAAAGTAGGCAGTGCTTTTAGATATTACATTTGTTCATAATAATATAAAAATTAAATTAAAATATAGTTACCAACCTAAGGGTAAATGATAAATAGTCAAATCGACATAGTTCAAGGTATAAAGACGTGTTATCGACCATGAGATTTGAGGTTTAAATTTTTCTACTTCAAATTGTAATTAAAAAAAAAACACTTTAAAATTAAATATAGTTCAACTAATTAAAATTTATATTTTTTTAATTAATTAGTGTTTTAATCCTTATTTTCATGTGTCGTGGAACAAAAAATAATAATAAAAAAAAATGGTCCACCTATTAAATATAGAAATGGTAATGGGACCAACCTTGCATCCACCACTTTCCAAATATTCACTCTCCATCACCATCTGCATTAATATCTTCAAACAATAATTGTTATAAATTTCTTTCCCAATTTCTTTCAAACCCACATGTTTCAAAAATTGACATTTTTACATTTATAATCGTTCATAGCAAACGACAAAATTATATATAAAAACACAAAAGCATGCATATATATGTCAAAATTTATTTTTTAAAATATAGATGGAACGAAAAAATCAATATGAGCATAGCTCAACCGACATACTGTCTGAACTATAAATAAGAAGTCTCAACTATGAACAATAAGTTTCAAGTTCGAAATTCGAAAGTTAAAACTCACTTGAGATAAAAAAAAAAAAACAGTAGATAAGTGTGGTGGTAGTCAAGAATTTAAATTTAAGAAATTTAATAAAACAGAAAGATTAAAAATAAATATTCACACTTCATTTGGATTATTTTTAATTTTTATTTGCAAAGGTATTTAATTAATGAAAGGTGGGGAACTGCTGATCTCTTAGGGGGCGTTTGGCCCAAGGAGTTGGGGGGAGTTGGAGTTGTTTTGTCTGAAGTTGTTTAGTTTGGGGAGTTGTTTAGTCTAGAGAGTTCTGAGTTATGCCTGTTTGGGGCAGGGAGTTGTTTAGTCTGGAGTTCTGAAGTCTGTGGTGTGTTTGGAGCAAGGAGTTGTTTAGTCTGGAGTTGTGAAGTCTGAGCAGGGAGTTGTTTAGTCTGGAGTTGTGAAGTCTGAGTTTATTTTAGCTTTTTTGTTCCGCACAATTTTTTTCTACAAACTTTCAAAATTTTCTTATTAAGAACTTCTTCCAATTCCAATAAACTCTAAAAATGTTTTTTTTTTTTTTTTTTTTTTTTTTATCTATCATTGACAAATTTCTTTGAAGACAACAAAAGCACAATATTTGAGATTATTTTTTCACATTGATTATCAAAATATATATATATATTTTGTTAGGACTCATCTTTAATTTTATGAATTATAAGATTGTCTACCCATAAGTATAGTCTATTCATGTGTCAAACACATCTTTCTCCGCCTCCCATTGACAGGGAGTTGTTGAATCTCAAGTTCTAAAATCTGAGTTTATTTTACTAGTTTTTTCAACACAATTTTTTTTTTCTACAAACTTTCTAATTTTCCTTATTAAGGATTTTTCCTAATAAATTCTAACAATGCAATTTTTTATTTTTATTTTATCTACTTTCCAAATGTCTTTGGAGATAACAAAAAAATAATTTTGAACACAATACCTCACATTAATTTTTTAATCTCTCTCACCTTAATTATCAATAATATATATTTATTATTATTTTTTAAAGACTCAATCTTTAATTCTTTTAATTTTATGAATTTTAGAAGTGAGATTTTTTGTTTTGTTTTTAGTGTAAGTATATTTTACAAATTTCTCTAAAGAAAAAAAAAACAACACATAAATATATCTATGTGTCGTTCTTCCTCGCTTCCACCCACTTAAACTCATAATTTCATATGCACTACACCTAAAACCTACTTTCTATAATTTTTCATATTTTTATTATCAAGAACTTCTTCCAATAAATTTTAATACGATTTTTGTGTTTTTTATTTTATGTATCATTTACAAATTTATTCGAAGATAACCAAAATAACTTTGAGTACCATACTTCACCTTCTTTTTTCAATATCACTCACATTAATTATTCATTTTATTTTGATCGTTTTGAAATAAAACAAAAATAGCCATACAATAGTCGATTAACTATTACGTGTGAATTTGAAAGATTTGAAATATTTTAATCCATTAATGTAAGTGAATCCAAATAAACTATATTTTTAATTTCTTCTTGAATACTACATTTTAAATTTTGTTTAAATTTTGTTTAAGTACCAATTTTAATTCAACAACTTAATTTATATTTAAAATAAAAAATAGTTTGAATTGCATTTTTAGTCCTTTTACGCCTTTTGTTTAAATCATGTTTTTTTAAAATAATTAAAAATATTGTAAAAGGAAGAGAGAGAAAGAGAAGAAAATGAAGGAGAGTTGAATAGTAATTACTGTAGAAATCTGGGGAGTTGAATAGTAATTACTGTAGAAGTATGGGGAGTTGGTATTTTTTGTCCGAGTTAAACAACTCCTTGGGCCAAACGGGGAGTAAGTTTACTCCCCACAACTCCACTCCTCCCAACTCCGTTGGCCAAACGGCCCCTTAGTGAGAGACACAATTTTATATAATTGAAGTAATAGTCGATTTGGTTTAATTTAGACTTGTTGTGGCTTATTAAATTAATTATTATAAATTGTGGTTGTTGTGATTTACATGTAGTGACTAAATATATTTTTTTTGTTGGTGATAATTTCTAATTTTTTTAAAATAATTATTTAAAATGTTATATGTTATTAGAATATTATCCACCTTATAATTATTAATAAAATATTTATCTATGTTTATTACCACAATATCTACTTGTATGTATAAGGAAAACATCTAATATTTGAATATATGCATTCAAAATTTATTTACATTTTATTTACTCTAAATTATTTATTAATTAAGTGTTATAACAAAATGTATTTTAAAATTTTGGTATGAAATAAAAAATGGTTGCGTTGATTTAATCAATTTGAAAATGATAGTACTAACTAGTTATGTTTTTGTTGAATATGCTGATAAAGTTTAGTATATAGGAAAAAAAAAAAAAAAAAATCAACCATAATTCACATATATTTTGATTTATCGTATTTAAAAAAAAAATCATCTGAAAATAATAATTCACATATATCTTAAAGGATAAATTAAAATTTTTGATTTCTTTTTTAGCAACAAGCACCTAATTAATAAAATTTAAGCAAATATATCGTATTTATTTTTTTAAAAATATTTTGTTAATGTAGGTAGATAAATCAGAACCTCGACTTTTTGATCATTAGTTCAAGTAGTTGAGCTATACTATGTTTGAAGTAATTTTAATTTTTATTATAAGTAAACGAGAGTTTATTTTTATTAATAGTTGGTTTGTTATTATTTATTTTATATCCGTGAGTGTCCGACCAACTTACGCGCACTTCGACTATTTTCCTAAGATAGGACCGCCTGACCCTACAACATTTAGTTGTCAAAAAAATTCGTAGAAAATTAATTCGTAGGTAGATGACCATCAAAGATTGAACTCTCATTCCCTTAGAAAGATTTTAATATTTTTTTTTTTTATATTTGTGAGCGTCCATACCAGTTTACGCGCACTTCGACTATTCTCATGAGACACGCGTCTGATCGACTCACCTTGCAACATTTACAATATGTGTGTAAAAAGAAAAGAATTCGTAAAAAAATATTTTTTAGGTTAAGTCTATTTCTTCTCGAATGCGAAGGTAATTATTATTATTATTATTTTGGGTGAAAGATAATATATTTCAGTGGTTCTATTCAATTCAAACAAGTTTTAGTATAATCTATAAACTGACCCACCCATAAAACTTCAAGAATTCTTCGGGACATCCAATTTATTCAACCACTCAAACTGCCCAAATATTTAAGGATTTTTTTTTTTTTAAATATTTATTTACTCAGTCATTAATTAATTGTTTTTTTATTACACGTGTCGCTTTGCCTCCAAAAGTTGTTGCATGCCAATTAATTAGTATTAGCGAACACCTTATTATTAAATATACCTAATTGAATAAATGCTTTCAAATTTCAACTCTTAATTGAGACGTATCAATTAGTTCAGGGGATAAAAGGTGCAAATTAAAGATCAATTATTCTATTCCTCTACTTGTCAAATTACATATTTTATTTTAAATTTTAAAATCCTTTATTATTCACATCCTTTCCTATATTATATTTAGAATAGTTTTTTTTTTTTTTTTTTTTAGTAATAGACATATAACTATAAAAGAGGCAAAAAAAAAATATTAACATTTCTTCATATTGATTACATTTTTCTTAATATTTTTTTGGTTAATTAAATTATAAATTTAGTCACTAAAATTTAAATTTATATACAAGATCTAATACATCAATCAATTTTTACAAATTTCAAATTTGTTAGGAACTTATTAGATATTTTTAAAAATTTAGAGGCTAAATAGACACAAACTAAACTAGTTCATAAACTAAATTTACAATTTAATATATATATATATATATATATATATATATTTTATTTTGTGTAGTTTTTCAAAATTATTGATTGAATTCTTAATATCAATATGGTAGAGATTGAAAAATTAGTATTTAGTTTATAAGGAGAAAGATTATTTTAATTTTTACACCTATGAAAAATAAAGATGGATATTAGAAATGCTTATTTTCATTTCATATATAATAAAAATATAATATATATTTTTTTTATTTTTTAAAAGTATTTAATTAATACGGAGTGAAATTAAACCCATGATTGAGTCAGAAACACAACTTTATGTCAATTGAGTTATGCTCGGTTTGACAAATATAATATAATATTTTTTATTAAGATAAATAACTTTTGAATTATGCTCGGTTTGATAAATATAATATAATATTTTTTTATTAAGATAAACAATTTTTTATATCTCCACACATCATATTGTTTATTTTTAAAATCGAACTTATTTTAAATTTACCTTTTGGACGATTGTCGTTGTATATAAATTTAAATTTATGATAAGATATATCTACTTTAATTAGATGTACGACTTTAGTTTATATACTCTAATAATTTATTACCGAGACAGCCACACTATTAGGTTATTCCAACATAAACCAACATTTGCCAAAGCGAGCATGGCTCAGCGGGCATATGGATGTGTTGACGACCAAGAGGTCCGTGGTTCGAATCCCCCCAGCCCAATGTACTCAAAAAAAAAAAAAAAAAAAAAAAAACATAAACCAACATTTAAGGGGTAAAAATCACAAAATTATGTTATTTTTGTAAAAAACACTAAAATGCTGGTATGTATAAAAAATTACGTTATTTTATAACAAAGTCATTTGAGTATAAATTTCATATCCAAATATTAGTTATCTTTCTCGTAATAAATCTATTTTGTAAAAAAAAAAAATTAATAATAATTTTTATCCTTAAATTTTATAAAATTGTATCAATTCTTATCATAAACTTTTAAGTTGGAATTAAACACTATATTTAGATAATATTGCAATTTTTACCTATTTTCAACTTATATTAATTCACCATTAAGTTTGACTAAAAGCAAGCTAATTCTCTCCATAGCCACTATAATTATAATGAAAATCACCTAAGACTTTATTTTTATATTTTATGATTCACTAAATCCATGTAAGACTCTTAAAAAAAAATCTTCAACAATGAAAGCTATTTTCAACTTATATTAATTCACCATTAAGTTTGACTAAAAGCAAGCTAAATCTCTCCATAGCCACTATAATTATAATGAAAATCACGTAAGACTTTATTTTTATATTTTATGATTCACTAAATCCATGTAAGACCCTTAAAAAAAATCTTCAACAATGAAAGCTATATAATAAAATTTTCAATGGGCTTGATATCGAAATTTGGTATCAAGATAAATTTAATTTGATTGGTGGAATGAATTTAACATTTAAACACTTGAAAAGAAAGAGAGTAAGTTAGGACTGGTGGGGACTTTCCTCACCGACTTCGATGCTCAAATTTGAGAGAGAAAAACGAAGAGAGAGAGAGGAAGATAGTTGAATATGAAAAGTTTGTATAATATGAAATTTGAATAATATCAGATTACTTACCAAATAGGTTATGGATATTCTCCTTATATAGGAATCTATATATGCCCGTTAAGAGCTTAAATGGTCATTAGAGGAGTCTTTATGACTCACATAACTCCCGACCGTTACAAAGATTGTATAACAACCTTTATAAAGACGTTTTCTTCAACCGTCAATGTCGAGTTGACCCGAGGAAGGGTCAGTGTTTTCTCTCATTTGGCCAAGCCGACCCCACGAGGGGAGTCGACCTTCATGGCTGGCCGATCCAAACTCCACGAGGGGCTCGACTCCTTCGTCTCTCTTGAGGGGTCAAGGCCGAGCCGACTTGTGTAGTCGACTCCGGCCTTGGAGCTTGACTCTTTCTTGTGGAGCCGAGGTGAGCCGACCTGTATGGTCGACTCTTTGTCGTGACGCGGTCTAGCCGAAATCCTTTAGGAGCTCGACTTCTTCTTGGTGCCTCCCTCTCGGGTTGACGCCGCTTCCATCTTTCGACTTTTCTTCGTGGGTTGGACTTTATTCTTGAATGAGCATTTGTGTCAGGGTCTTGAAATTTTATCCATAACATTTATTGAAGTTTAAGACAATAATTTCAGCATGCCAAGTTTAAGGTGCAATTCTATGAAACTCAAAAAAATTAGGGTAAAAATTGATCTATCAATAAATTAGAGATTAAAGATTATTTTTTTCTCTCCTCTATGTATAGAAGAAGTTGGTACGGAAAAACCTTTGAAGATGCCGAATCAAATTATTCTTCTTTAAAAAAAAATCGTATTAATTTGGTATTGGTCAACATCAATAATTTAATCTTTTCAAAAAAAAAAAAAAAAAAAAAAAAAACATCAATAATTTAAAATCGTCAATTTGTTTTTCAATAATTTTTTTTAAAAAAAAAGAAAGGGAGGAAAAATTCAATTTGGGCCGGGTCCACAGTCCTAGCACGCTGGTTGCTGCAGAGTTCGGAAGCCAACTTCATTAAGAATATTTATAAATTTCCTAACAAACGCTTTCAACGTAGCTGCCTATGAATTGATTATATATTTATTATTTTTCATTCTCTTTTTAAAACATATATTTAGTGAGCTTAGAAAATATATAGCGGGTTTGAAACACCAATTTGGAGTTGGGTGAACTGAATTATTTCAGTCTACGTTAGCCCACCGACTATTATAACTCACAATTAATAAAGTAACTACACTAACTTCAATAATTGAAGTTGAGTGGACTGAATTATTATAATTCAGTCTACGTTTGACCCACCGACTCTTATAACTCATGGTCATGGTCAATAAAGTAGCTACACTGATTTCAATAATATTTACTATTCACAACTGGTTATAATAACTCACTTAGCGCCCCAAACAATACGTTAGAATCTATTTAGTTAATAATCTAAAAAATCGAATTTGAAAATAAAACATCCAATAAAAACAAAGTTATATTTCATATTTTCAAATATGTGTTGGATAATAAATTTAGAAATTAAATATCAATTTAAGGAATCCTTAGTTTAATAGTTTTTTAAAAATCATAAATTAGTTGTAGTTACTACCTAAACATTATGTTGGATATAAACCGTTATTAATTAATTTATGAAAATATTTTATGATATAAATTTTATATAATTTTATTTTATAATATATTATATTATACATATTTTAATTTAACAAAAATAAACTGAATTTATAAGATGAAATACTATATTTATTAAAGCGTTTATGTTTGATAAATATAATTCTACATTTTAAAATTTTGATAAAAAAAAAAAAAAATCAGAATTTATACGAGTAAATACATATTCACTCGACTAAGTAAATTAAAAAACATAAGAATTTGAATGCATACTAGACTCAATAAATCTAAAACCATAAGAATTTGGATGGTATGCCAAACAAGCTCTTCAATATCTTTTTATAAAAAAAAATTCTTTATAAAAATATATTCACGCTTAATTTATATATTTTCCGGTAAAACATATTCGTATTTATAACTTGGTCTCTACGCAGTTCTATTTTAGTAATTAAAATTTTAATAAAATTTGAAATTTAATCGTTGTTGTGAGTAAAAAAAATCACATGATGCATGATCAATATATTATTACCTTGCTTAAATAATTAATTGGTACGTAGTCCTATCTTCGAGATCCGAAGTTCAAATTCTCATATTCTCACACATATATATATATATATATATAAAACAATATTGTTCGCTCATGATTTTGGACATTTCCTTCTACCGTCGCGTTCCGACGTGCTCTGCCGTCTCCGGAATCGGGATGAACCTGCACAAGGGAAGAAGATGAATACTTGCACCAGCGTGGGGCTAGACCCACTGGACTCTGATGCTTACGTCAGATAGTGCACTGAACATAAGTAGGAGTGATAGAGTTTAGAGTCGCGTAGAATAACGCAGAATCACGTACCTCCCCCGTCCCTAATGAGAGGGATATTTATAGGTGGTGTGAAGGGTTTCTCCTTGTCGGACTGACACTCCTTGTCATCATGTCATGAGGGTCCTCGAATTTGTCGAGGAGGTGTGGACGACCTAGGCCTATCCGTACTATTTTCTCATGATGACAGCCACTCCCCCAACTCCCGAGAGACTTGGGGACGCTGTTGTACCGCCGTCTGACAAGGTGAGTTATGGATGTCTTGTCAGTCATCCTTTACGCTGATCAAGAGGTAGCCTGGCAATAGCAGATCCTCAGATGGACAGATAAGCTCGGATTCGGGGAGTCTTGGAATCGACCCCATATTACTGAGATGTCAGGGCTTTGTGTCGTGGCCTCGACTTCTTGGAGAAGCGGGTCGTGACGTCAGCGACTGACCTCATGCTGAGGTAGCCCGTAATATATGTATATATGAAACAATTTAAAAATCAACTTCCTTTTTCATTGTAAAAAAAACAAAAACTCTTTTTTTCCATTAAAAATTATGTTCAAATTAAAACATTCACATCTCTTGAAAAAAAAAAGAAAAAAAAAATTGAACACATATGGTAGAATATCAAACAACAAGAAGACAAGTTAAAATTATCATATTTATTTCTTCAGCTATAATTATCAGCCATCATTGATACATATTTATTTTTTTGAAGTTAGAAGTTGAAATTTTACGCTTTAAATGTGTTGGACTGATTATTTATTTATTTTTTGGGTTAAAAGTTCGAAGTAAAGTTAGAATCTTAAATTTATTAAAAGTGGAGGGACTGAAATCAAATATTGTAAACTTCAAATGACCAAAACTAATATCTAACTATTTATTTATTTTCATTATAAATGTTTTCTTGGAATTTTACAAAAAAAAAAAATAGAAAAAGAAAAAAAGACGCATCTCTCTCTTATAACAGTATTGAACTGACTTACCTTTTTTCTTTTTCATTTTCTGTTTAGTTTTTGAAGCAATATCAGTACTGAGTACGCTATAATATATGTTATTCAATTCACTGTACAAGATTCATTTTCAACCCTACATTCTTCAAGGACTCAGTACCTTGCACTTGCTTTTCATCAAACACAAATCTTAAAACTTAAAAAATATTTAATTAAATCTTCCGACTTTTAAGTTTGTGTCTATTTGTTCATCATAAGCTTCAAAACGTATCTCATCAATTTTTAAACTTTCAATTTTTTTTTATGTGAAATAAGTTTTTGATTTTGCGTCAAAATTTCTAATAGATTTTTCACTTATTCAATATTTTTTAAAATCTTGAAATCTGTAACATTAGAGTTTAGAGTATCATTAGACATAAATTTTAATTTATTTTTTTATTAATATTGGACACAAAATTGAAAGTTCAACACCTATTATAGACAAACTTAAAATTTCATGGAAAGTTTTTCGATGAAGAGCTTGTATAAGTATCATAATTAAAAAGAAAAAAAACATTAGTGCACCATTGAAGCAAAATTGATGAAAATATCCACCTACAATTGATGATAGTCTTTAGATCTGTTTTTGTTGTTGGGTTTCAACCATATATTCAATAATATATATATATATATATATATATATATATTACACTACAAAATGTGCTTGGTGTTTGAGAGTAAAAGTTAGGCACTGCAAGAGATGATCATCAAGACTTCTTGGCAAATTAGTAGGGAGGCTTGAAGCATACATTAAGTTTGACCATATACTATCAGCATAGGGATGATCAAGAAAAATATGATTCATAGATTATGAGCTTCTTTTGCAAAATACACACCAATTTAGGTTAAGGAGCATAGATGATAGAGGGAAAACGAGCTTTTCTCGGTTATATTTAAACCTATAATGTATCACTGTCCAAAGAAACAATTTACATTTTTGGGACATAAAAAGATCCAAAGCTTCCTGATATTCGGCTGAATAGGAGAAATATCATCGTTGAATAGAAGACATTTTACAGATTTAACTGAAAGTTTAGAAGCCTATTATACACAAAATTGAAAATTCAAAAATCTATGAGACACTTTTTTAAGTTCTAATCAAATAGACTCAAACTTAAAAGTTTGGAGACTAAATTTATAATTTAACCTAAGTTTAAATTTAAATTTCGTGTTTCATGTTTTAGATTAAGTTGTAAAAGAAAAAAACATTAAGTTGTAAAAGAAAAGTAGTGTATATAAAAATAAAATGTGGGGTTTTTCAAGTAAGAAATAGTTTTTTTCTATGATTTTTTTTGGTAGGACACTTTTTTAAATGTTTTTTTTTTAAAAAATGTTGGTTCTAATCTCTTATATTTGACATTGTTATAGTTTATATATATTTTTAATTTCTAACAAAAAAAAAACATTGAAATGAATAAAGCAAGCACACAAAATGATAGGTTTTGGAGGGGTAAGGAATGCAAAAGTTTTGGTTATGATGAGTGAAATGCAAAGAGACAAAAAGGATAGGTGAAATTGCAAAGGAACAACTATTCATTAAAGGTAGCCATCAATTGTGTGGTTCTTATAGATAGGAAAAAGTAAAGGCTTTGCCAATTTTCATCAATTGCAACAAAACCCATTTCAAGAGATCTTTTTCCCTCTTATAATTTAAATATATAAAATTTTCCCTTTATTTTAAGCCAAAAATGTTGTGGTTTTCTCACTTATACATATATTCCTAGAATTTTTCTTTGAAAAAGAAATATAAGGAATAAATTGATTTTTGATTAAAACTAAGAGTTTGTTTAATAATGATTTTAATTTTTATATTACGCTTATTTATTAACAATTCAATCGATTTATTTTCTAGTTTTTTTAAATAATATTTTTAAATATAAAAGACGATAATTTTTTTTTTTTACAATATGTGGAAGGGGAAGAATCGAACATGTGACTATACTTGATGATTAAGTCGTACTGGTTGGAGTCATGTTGGAAAAAATAAGAAATTGAAATCTTCAATCAACAAAAATATTTCTTAAAATTGAAATGTATAATTAATGAGAATAAGGTGTGCAAAATGTTTTAAATCGTGGTCTTTGTCACAACATAATGGTGCAAAAATGGACAAAATAAACATTATATATTTGGTTATTATGTAGTTTTGTTTTTGTATAGTAATGATAAAATTGCGAAACCGAGCGTAACTCAATTGACATAAGGTTGTGCCCGTGACTATGAGGTCATGAGCTATGAAAAAACTATATTTTCTTAGGTGCAAAAGTGCAAAGAATGCAAGGATTAATTTCTATAAAATGTACAAATATGAGTATAACTTAATCTACACAGTTAAATCAGTTTACAAGAGATCACAGTTTCAATCTTCCATTCCACATATTGTAAAAAAAAAAAAAAAAAAAAAAAAAAAAAAAAAAAAAAAATAATAATAATAATAATAATAATGATGTAGTTAATTAAGATTTAACTCTATTTACTACAAAAAGAAAAATGTACCGTAACTACTATTTATGGGGTATTGATTTTTGAATGCAAAGGACACAAAAGACGATGTATGTTGGTGATGTACATCGTCTTTTGTGGGCTTGATTTAAAACAACTATATTTTTTATAAATAGTTTGATTTTTTTGCTATATTTCTATAAATAGTTTAAAAAATTACCATATTAAAAAAACGTCTAAAATTTAGATGATAATAAAATATTTTAAATTGCGAGTATAGGATCGAACTCCCACTCTAAGTTAAGTTACAAAATTTCGGTCATAATATAAAACATTTTAAATTGATGCAATACAAAATTGAATTGTTAACAATATATTGGGTTGGGGATTGAACCTAAGACCTCGCGTAATCATTAGGCGATACATCGTATCATTGCTATTGACCTATGCTTTTAGCTAATGGGTGATAATTACCATTATAAATAAAACTATCCGTATTCGCAATTAATAAATGACAAAAATAAAAAAATAAAAAAAAAATTGAGTGGATACTTATAAACAAAATTTGTAAATAAAACTTACAAGTATAACATTTTAGATAAAAATATATTAATCATGTATTTTCTTTTAACTACAACGAATAGAGAAATTCTTCCTGGTGGCTGCATGATGTCACACATGGGAGAGGTTTTTTTTTCATTTAAAAAATAAAATAAAATATATTCCAATTTACCCTCCTTAAATTTTTTTAATTTAAGATTTAGTGTTTAAGGTTTATATTTTAAAATTTAGGAGAGAATTTAGGGTTTAGATTTTAAAATTTATGGGTTTAGGGTTCAAAGTCTAGATCTAAACCCCTTAAACAGTAAATATTAAAAAAAAAAAAATAATAAAAAAAAAGAAAAAAAATAATGATAGGCGTCAAAATAAAATGTATGCCTGGTGACAATCATTCGGGCTACCATTTAAATGGGAAAGAGTACATGTCAATTAGGCGAAGGCAATTAATTATTTAATTAGTTAAATAAAGTATTGATTTCATTTCTATCATTTGAATTTTCCAATTTTATCCCTACAATTTAGCTTATAATCCTCGTCGGCCTTGCCAATAAATGAATGGTAATTAAGTGTAATGAAAATGATACAGCATTGCCAAATCGAGCATAGCTCAATTGGCATAGGGTTGCACCGGTGACCAAAAGGTCATGGGTTCAATCCCCGCATTAATTAAACTATCGTTGCAAAAAAAAAAAATGATACAGACCTATGCTTATAGTCATAGGGTGTGTTTGAGACTGAATCTCAGATGAGCTGAGGAACAGTCTTGTCCAAACTGACCTGTGCAAAAAGGGTAAGAAAAACTTGTATCAGTGTGGTACTCGTCCCAAGACGGTCTGATTCCTAAGTTAGCTAGAGGGTTGTGGAAAGCCGAGCTCAAGTGGAGTTAAGATTGATTGAGTACCTCGTATGAAGAACTAAGCATCATATTTATAGGAAGAGGTGAGTCGGTCGTGGCGCCAACGCAATACACATAGCTCAGCGTGCCAGCGAGGTAACCAACAGGTGTCATGGGAGTATCCATTGAGTGATTGGTCGATACATTCCATATCTGGTGATCGTCCTAGCCTGGTCGACTCAGATGGCCGACCTCAGGAGTAAATTCGCTTCTTCAAATGAATGAGCTCGTGGGCTTCTTGGAAACTGGCACTGACATATGGTAGACATGGGCTTTTGCCCACAACAACTTGTACAAGGGATGACTTATTTTGAACTTTAAAACATTATTCACACAATCTAGTTATGACAACAAAATTTATTGTAGGATGTGTTATGATAATATATCCACTTTAAGATTTTCAAGTTACCTATAGAGAAAAATGTTAGATTTTGAACAAGTTGTACACTAGCTAGTTGTGCACACCTTAGCTTGATCAAATGTGAGTTGACAATATTGGAGGTGGCAACGAGGTGTAGGGTTTTGATCATTAGTGTAATTTAAGTCAAAAAATTTGGAAGTGTGTATATCAATATATCCGAATGAGATGACTTATACCTTAATAATATTCATCTTCATCTTCTATATAATTGAAGAGGAGTGACAGTAGATTACTAGTTGGTTATGCTAACCTAGCTAATTGACTTAGACGATGCTCTCATTTACGACTTGCTAGACTCACTCGCAACGTCCTAGACTTTCAAGATTTAATTAATTTCCTCGTAGGTTATTTGGCTTCAACCCATTGTGTTTAGACTACGACCCCTAATCAATTGGGTCTCACCTCACACCTCAACTACTACTACTACGCGTACTCTTACAATTGAAAAATACACACTTGTGCAGCTGGATCGTACCTGTTTTAGTTCAAAAATCTCACACAAAAAAAAAATAAAAAAATAAATAAATAAATAAAGTTTTCAAGTTTTTTTTTCTCCTTATTTACTTATATATTATTTACTTGCTTACAGTCAGCAAATAATTGTTTGTTAACTTATTACTACAGTCAGCAATTTTTATGCTGAATCCTGCCCTACACTTTGTACCGCCAAAAAGTTCATCTTTCTCTCTCTCCTTGTCGACATTTTTCTCTCTCCGTCGACAATTTCTCTCTCCAATGTGCGTTGATTACGTGTCAGAATTATATTGACTCCATGCAATTTTATACCGCCGGGGCCAATTGTGGTTGCTTAAAACCCCCTTATTTCATACAACTTCAATTACTCCTCACTCTCACACACGTTTCCATTCCCTTTCTTCCTCTCTCTCTTTTTTCACTCCCAAATTTCAATTCATAATTACTCCGATCACTCACCAATGGCCGACGCCACCGTGCCGGACACCGACTCGGGTGGCTCTAATTCATCATCATCGTCGCCCTCGTGTTCCATCTCGTCTCCACCAAAACAAGGTGGCGCCCGAGCAAAGCGCGGTCGCGAAATTAACAACAACAGCAACAACAACGACAGTCGACACCCAATTTATCGCGGCGTTCGAATGAGGGCATGGGGCAAATGGGTGTCGGAAATTCGAGAACCGAAGAAGAAGAGTCGGATCTGGCTCGGCACCTTCGCCACGCCCGACATGGCGGCGCGTGCTCACGACGTCGCGGCCTTGACCATCAAAGGCAACTCCGCCATCCTCAATTTTCCCGAACTCGCTGCCTCATTCCCCCGCCCCGCCTCCTCCTCCCCCCGCGACGTCCAATCCGCTGCCGCCCTAGCTGCCTCAATGCAACTCCCTAACACCCCTCCTCCGCCACCACTGCCTGCTCCGCCGTCGCCGCTGTTTTCGTCTTCTTCGGAGTTGGATGAGTCGACGCCGGAGGAATTGAGTGAAATAGTGGAGCTGCCGAGTTTGGGGACAAGTTACGAGGAATCGGCCGAGTCGATGACCGAGTTCGTGTGCGACGAGTGGCTGTATAGTTATGGACCGTCATGGTATCAAAATCAAAGCGGAAATGAAGAAGAAGAAGAAGGTTATGAGTACTTTAGAGATCAAATGGCAATGGCGGAAACAGATCAGTGTGTGATTCCCGCTGCATTTCAACCTTTACCTTTCTCGTGGTAACATTAAATTCAGATCACTTCTCTACAAAAACAAGTTGGTTGTGAATTTGTTTGTCTCATTTTCTCTCTCTTATTTTTTTTTTAGATATTATTTTAATTAAATGTGAAGTCCTTTTACACTTTTTTTTTTTGAAGGGGCTAAAAAAAATTAAAATTAGAAATCTTGTCTACTCTAAGTGGGTGTTTTCTTCCCTGTGTTTGTTCTCCCATTTCCTCTATCCCTCTCTCATCTAACTTTTCATTAAATTATAATTTAGTCTCTACATTTTTTTAGTTTTTGTTTCAATTTTAAAATATTAAAAAAAATTAAAATTAGTCCACCAATTAGATATAAAATTGAATTTTATGTCTAATCAGATAAAAAAAACTTTTAATTATGTTGAATAGATCAATGATCTATTAGACACAAAATTAAAAATTCATTGACAAATTGGAATCAAAATTGAAAATTCAATGACCTATTGAATCGACATTTTTTAAAATTCAAAGACTAAACTTTAATTTAATGTTTTTCTTATGGATGCTATTAGTATTGTTATTGTATATTTAAACAAAATACTAAAAGAAGGTTTGGTTTGAAAGATTAAATAAAAGTTTGTTTAAAAAAGGATTTTAAAAAGTGTGTGAATTTTTATCTTAAATAAGTTGATTTTTGGAAGGATTGATGTTACGGGAAATTGACTATTAAACCCACATTTTATATATATATATATTTCTTTTTCTTTTGAATGGACACATTTTTAATATTTGTATCCTTATTAGCTCTATATTTTAAATTCTCTCACAGCCTTTTAATTTTATTAATTTATACTGATGAAATTTCTCAAAAAATCATTGCTGGATAATAATTTCATTTTTTATTTTTTAATTTTTGAAAAGATTTTTTTTTTCTCGATCTCTTGATCTTAGTTTATACATCATATCGATTGAATTATGCTCTTGACCCAACGAAAGATCATGTCAACTGAACTATACTTTCGTTAGAAAAGAAAATGTGATTTTAAGAAATAGAAAATAAAAAACAAAGTAGTTACCATGAAGAGGAAAATGGCAAACAAAACAAAGGAAAATAAAAGGAAAGTAAAAAGGGGGAGCATGGGAGTAGTGATACTTGTCATTCTTGCATACAATAATGGAGCAAGGGTCTTTGATGACCCACACATATTTATGGTTAGATTTTTAGAATTGAGTGCTCAACTAACTATACACAATCAAACATATTATATATATATATATATATATATATATATATATATATATATATATATATTTTAATGTATATATACCCTTTTTACCACACCAATGCATTTAAATAAATATTCTTTGTAGGGAAAACAAATCACATCAGTCAAAATATAATTTAATTGTCATGAAGTATCGACTAGTGACTAAGATGTCTTAAGTTTAATCTCACCCATATCTAAAAATAAATCACACCAATTTTTTTAGATATTTTTTATTGTTTTTATTTAGGCAAAATATATAAAGTCTATTTTTTTTTTTCAAGTAATTTTTAATTTGGTGTTTAGTTTTATAAAATTCTCAATTTTACCATTTTAAACATTTTATAAGTAAGTCTTGCCTTAAACAAAATTAATAAATCATTAAATTATTGTTTTAGTAACGTGATTGGACACAAATATGTCACTCAAATGCTAATTGATACATGACGAAATTCAACATATTCATCATCAAAATGTGAACTCCTCTCACTCAATCAACGAGACTCATTTATAATTCAGCATGTCAATTTGTCGAAACATATTAAAATAATAATCTCATGAAAGATTGACTTTAATTTATTAAAAAAATAAAATATTTAGTTGGGAATTTTCACTATATTGAGAGTAAAAAAATAATTAGAAGGATCAAATTGAGACTTACATAAAAGATTAACAACTTTTTCGCATATTTAGCCATTTGTCTAAATACTATTGTTTTATCTTAGGTCAATTTTTCTTTTCTAATACATTTGTGTGGTCTAAATAATCGAGTGGATCCCACACATTATTGTAATTTTGACGTGTTGAAATCATATCAAGTGAAAAATAAATAGATAAAAGATTTTTTTTGTCTGTTAAATATAATTTTAAATAAATAAGATTATAAAAAACAAATAAATAATATTATAAAAAAAAACATGTTTTTTAAATATGTCCCCTTTATGAAAGTTAGAAAATAATTTTTTGTCTTTTTATTTTTTTATAACGTCATACTAAGTTGTAATTTTTTTACCTACATATTTTGTCACCTTTATAAATTTAAAAATAACCTACTACAATGTAAAATACACTTTCTTTATTATGTTTTTTTTTTGGTAATACATTATATTTATTTTTAGTTTATTCAATTTTGAATTTTAATTAATTTAAATAATAAGATTAAAAGGTACTATTTAGTATTTATAATCTCTCAACTAAGATTGTCCTTCTTTTCCATTCTTACATTATCTCTTGTAAGAGAGATTAATTAGGTATTAATGATTTCTTCCCTTAAAAGTAAAAGGAGAATGAATTAGTTAACCTAATTAAACTTTATTACTATTACTTTTAATTGTTTTTTTTTAATATGTGAAAGAGGTAGAAAATAATATGTACTAAAAAGTAATTTTTTTTAGTTCAACAATTTAAAAGTAAGAAGTGGGAGTTTGATATATTTGACCTTTTGTCTAATGATATATTATTTTTCTTATTGTAGTGTCATGCTTAGATGAACACTAAGAAAATGAAAGATTAACACTAAAAAAAAAAAAAAAAAATCTTAAAAAGAGAAAAGATTTAACAATAAGAAAATAAAAGTTTTTTTTTTTTTTTTTTTTTTTTTTAAGTAAATATAGATAATGAATTTATAATTATTATTTTCAATGAGAGAATTTAGGCTAAATTATAAAAATAAATAAAAAAAAATACACTTCAACTTGCCATATGTTTCAAAAATATCTTTATTCTTTTAAAAGTTGTAATATTATCTTTAATCTTTTATAAACGTTTCAAAAATACTAGAATAAAAAGACATATATAGAATATTAGACAAAAAGTTGACTTATTTGAATGTCGTTTTTTCAGACTTAATCTAAACAAACGTTTCTTAGTCACGTTATATTGTTCTAAGTCACTGCCACATCGTAAAAAAAATTCTAACGAATTTTCACATTTATGTTTTTAACGTTTATATGGATAATATTACAATTTTTCGATAAAAATATTTTCGAAACAAAATACAAAGTTCTTAAAGTTGAGTAATATTTTTTATAATTTAGGCAAGAATTTATTACTTTTGACAAGACTAATCACATGAATTGGAGATAGATGAAATTCTTTATTACCACATTTAAATCTTTTAATTGTTGTCGTCGTTATCATTTATGCTAGAGAGAGAGAGAATTAATGTCATCATTAAGAACCAATTATAGTTAGTTGTTGGTTTAGGGTTGGGTCTGAATTAAAAAAATACCCACATGATAAGAGGCTTGTGTGGGGCCCTCCAATTCCAAGCCGTCCGTACACTCCAAATAGAATCTTTGACATTATTGTCAAGCTTGAAGCTCCAATCAAATCTATAATATTAGTTTATATTCAACGAATCACAAATAATCTTTTTTTTTTTTTAAGAAACACGAATAATTCTATGTTATCACTTTTTACAATTTTAGTAATTACATTTTCTATATATATATATATATGTTTGGGAAATTGTAGTAAATGACAATTTAAGACTTATTGTTTGCAATTATAGCATGTTTTTAAAAATTTTGCGGATATAGCAATTTTTATCGCTGATATCTTATGACTGATAGAAGTCTATCGCTGATCACCTCAGCTTTTTATAGATTTTTGTCAGTGATAATAGTCTATCAGAGATAATAGTCTATCACTGATAGAAGTCTATCAGTGATATAATAAAGTCTATCAGTGATAGAAACGGGTTTTTTTGCCATATTTGCAAAACATTTTAAAGTTTGCTAAATTTACAATTAGTTTGGGCCTGATTGCTATTTGTGCAACCAGCCCTATATATATATATATATATATATATATATATATATATATATTTTTTTTTTTTTTTTTTGACAACATGTTGGGGTGGGGGATTGAACCTAGGACTTCATGGTCACTAGGCGATACATCATGCCGTTGAGCTATGCTCTTGTTGGCATATATATATATATATATATATATATATATATATTTTTTTTTTTTAAATATCATAGAATATTTAATCTTAAATAGGTGATTGCTGGATTTGTGGCTACTGACCAGATGGTAGAAGTGGAGTCGTGGTTCGAGACTTTTTGGATCATGTTATGTTGACGGTTGTGTCACTGCAAGAAAACAAGGTTATTGCAGAGGTTTTTTTAGCTATAGTAGCGGTTTTAAACTGCTGCAACACTTTTTGCAACGCTTGAGAAACCCCTGGCTAAACTAGTGTTGTAAGGACTTTTAAAGTGCTGGAATGACTCCTCACAACCGTTGCAATAGCACCCATCCTATTGCAACATTTTTTAAATAAATAGCAAAACTTTTTTATTTGTTTGGGCTTTAAATTTTTTAAATTTTTTTTTTTTTATTTGGGCTTCGCCAATTGTCCAAAAAAAAATGAACACCCTATTGCAACACATTTTAAAATTGCAGCAAGAAAATCGTTGTAATACATATATTTTGCAACAGGTTTTTATTTGTTTCCAGAAATTGTTGCGATTTTATTAAATTTTGCAGCACTTTCTTGTAGCGTGTCGTGGGTGCCTAATATTTGATGGCGAAAAGTTTGGCGGCGTCTAAGGGTCTCTTATTGGCGTGTGAGAGACAGACTTGAGTCCGGTGATCTTAGAAACAGACTCTTTACGGTTGTATAGTTTGTTTGAGGGTGTGGGTGAGAATGTGGCGGAAGTGAGAATGTTGGTAGCAGATGTGTGTGTAGTTCTCTCGACCATTCAGGAAGCGTTGTAGCTTCATACATAGAGAAAAAAATGTGGTTGCACATGAGTCCGCGCAAATGGCTTTGGGTCTTCGGCAACGAATGGTTTGGCTTGATGATTTTCCTCCGGAGATTGAGTCTTTTTGTTTGAGGGATTTGTAGCTCTTAAATAAAAAAAAAATAATAAAAAAAAAAAAGTTCAATTTTCCATAATCTTAAAAGTGTCACAATTATATCTACATATCCTTTAATTTCAGCTCATGTCAGACGCTTCTAAGGTTGGTCAAATGTAATAAAAATTTGACATGGCTTTAATTATTTAGGTTGAAACCTCATAAGAAGGAAGTGTTAATTCTAAATTAAATCTTGATAATTTATTGGAATATTTTTATTATTCTTCGATAATAAACGAATAATTGAATATCTCATAAATTTTAATTCGCCATGAAAATTTTAAAAGTATAGAGATTATAGATTAAAAAAATAAACTCACTAAAAAGTAATTTAATTTGTCTTTTTTTTTAATAAAAGAGTAATTTAATTTGTTGGAATAGTTTGGAGGGTAGGAGAAATTTGAATCTTCTGATATGAGAGGGAGATAGGCAAGCAAATTTGGTATCATGTTATATTTTGGAAAGAGGCATTTCATTAATTTTCAAAATAGAAATATAGAGTTTGTTGGTAATTACTATTATTTTTTTAAAATAATAAATTTACAACAATTTTGAAATTTCAACTACTTTATCAGCATTTTCATTTTAGTTCACCCTAGTATCCAAATATTTAATCTCTTGGTTGAATATATATATATATATATATATATATATATATATAATGGAAATTGTAACAAATGTCAATTTAGAGTAAAATAATTAAAAATATAGCATTTTTTTCAAAATTTTGCACATATGACAATTTATATTATTGATAGTATTGTCTATCGTTGATAGTAGTCTATCAGTGATAGTCATATATCAATGATAGCTTCTATCAGTGATGATCACTGATTTTTTTGCCATATTTATAAATTATTTTAAATTTTGTTAAATTTGCAATTATTTTGGGCGTGATTGTTGTTTGTGCAACCAACCCTATATTTTAACCAAGAGAACGTTTATTATTTTGAAAAATGATACTTATTTACTACCAAAGTCGGAAATTATTTTTTCGACTAAATTAAATGGGGGATATAAATAACCATACATTGTATATATTATTTATGTGGTCCATGTGTAGTAAATTTGAGAAGAAAATATATCTTGACCAGTTTACAAAATGATGGGAGGATGGAGGGGAGCTATAGAGGATGAGTTGTAGTCTAGCTTAGGGTTTCATGAGTCTCATTAAATTCTTCACAACCAATTGTCATTTTCAGGATGGATTCACAAAATTTAGTTGGTGGAAATTAAATAACTTTATATCTATGGACCTCTTACACTAAGCTTTGGCAAAATAAATATATATATTATATATAAAAAGAAAAAGAATAATAATTTTACCCCTAAACTTGTCACGGTGTATTAATTTTCACTCCAAACTTTTAATGTCATCAAATTAAACCTTAAGTCACTACAAGAAAATTAGTCTATTGCGACAATTTTTTACAACGGTGTTTAGAAAGTGCTGCAAAATTTAATAAAATCGCAACAATTTATGGAAACAAATAAAAAACTGTTGCAAAATATATGTATTGCAACGATTTTCTTGCTGCGATTTTAAAATGTGTTGCAATAGGGTGTTCATTTTTTTTTGGACGATTGACGAAGCCCAAATAAAAAAAAATCTTTAAAAAATTTAAAGCCCAAACAAATAAGAAAGTGTTGCTATTTATTTCAAAAATGTTGCAATAGGATGGGTGTTATTACAACGGTTGTGAGAAGTCATTCCAGCACTCTAAAACTGTTGCTAGATCCCTTACAACACTGGTTTAGCCAAAGGCTTCTCAAGCGTTGCAAAAAGTGTTGCAGCAGTTTAAAACCGCTGCTATAGCTAAAAAAACTCTGCAATAGCCCTGTTTTCTTGTACTGAGTTTAGATTAAGTACTGCAATTTTTATCCTCAAATCATTTTTTTTTCTTAATTCACCCACTAATTTTAACCAAAAAAAAAAAAAAAGTAAGGTAAAAGCTTCCATAAACTCACTAATCAATCAAGTCAAGTTTTATACCAAATTAAGTTTGTTCAATGCACAAATTTACCATTGAATGATCGTGTCAAAATTCACAAAATTCAACCAAAGTTTAGTTATCTAAGGTTATTTTTTCTCTAAAATCATCCGTTTTTTTAGAATATATATATATATATTTAAATGTTAAAGTTATGTTCGGATAAAAAGAAGAAAAAAAAAAACCCTAATGATGAAAATTGACAAGTAACTATGAGATGTGGCTTTGCCAACAATAATCCCTAATGCAAACATTGATGTCTATTTCTAAAAGGCCATCCAAAGAAGGAACAGAAGTGACAAAACAACCAACATTTTTGCCTTTTTCTTTCTCCTCTAAAATTTTCTGATCTATTTTTTCTCTTTAATTTGTTTTCAAAAAAAAAAAAAAAAAAAATATATATATATATATATATATATATATATATATAAACACACACGACGATGAATTAATGATTGAACTTTAAACTAATGTGTGGTTTTTTTTTTATGGTCAATTTAATTTTGATTGGTAATTAGAGAGTTTTTGACTTTATGGAGCCAAGAGAAAAGAGAGAAGTAAAATCTCTTTTGTTAATGCTTTATTTATTTATGTATAAACGTGTCGAGAGATTAGTAGCTAACATGTTTGAGAGGATTTTAGACAGAGTAATTTTATTAAAAAAATAGTTGGTTTAAAAGTGATTTTACCTCGTTTAATGTTTGATTTTAGGATTGGTTGCACAAATAGCAATCAGGCCCAAACTAATAGCAAATTTAGCAAACTTTAAAATGTTTTGCAAATATGACAAAAAAAAATTTGTTTCTATCACTGATACTGATAGACTTTATTATATCACTGATAGACTTCTATCAGTGATAGACTATTATCGCTGATAGACTATTATCACTGACAAAAATCTATAAAAAGCTGGGGTGATCAGCGATAGACTTCTATCAGTCATAAGATATAAGCGATAGAAATTGTTATATCCGCAATTTTTTTAAAAACATGCTATATTTGCAAACAATAAGTCTTAAATTGTCATTTACTACAATTTTCTTTGATTTTATACTTTTAAACACAATTTTTTATATAACAAAATTTAAATAATTAATAATATGTTTGAGAGGGATTTTAAACCTAACAAAAATGATTTTAACCATTTTAAAATCACTCTACACACCCTACACTTTATTTCTCATAAAGTAACATTGGTAAGTGGAGAGATTTTCTTATTAAAAAAAAAAATAGAGAGATTTCTACAACTACCAACAATTTTCTACTTAATGTATATAGTTATTTTATAGGAAAATTGCACCAGATGTTAATTTAGAGTAAAATAATTGTAAATATAGCACTTTTTGAAAAAAAAATACAAATATAATAATTTTTATCAGTGATATATAGTTACTGATAGCAGATCAATGACTATAAGTGGTAGCTACAGACACACTTCTATTTTTTTTTATAGAATTTTATCAATAACCTATCACTGATAGCAATTTATCAATAATAGTCATTATCAATGACGATGTGATAGTAGTCAATCAGTTATATATCACTGGTTTTTTGTCATATTTATAAAATATTTTATATTTTGCTATATTTTGATCCTCATTGTTATTTATGCCACCAACCCTATTTTATATTCGTAATTGATGTACTACATTTTAAAACTGTAACTATTTAATATATTAAGTTGAGATGGCCGCCTTGGTCTAAGAGACCAAATTAAGATTCTGGTCCGAAACGGGTTCAAATCCTACTCTCAACATAAATTTTTTTAAATAAATTTGTTTATTATCCTTTGGAAAAAAAAATTGTTCAATATATTAATGGAAATTTTTAGATTTTTTCATGAAATCTTAAGTATAAAAAAAATATGAACATCAAATAAATGAAAGTATTTTCAATAGGGAGAGGTAAAAGGTAACTAGCAACCAAAAATGTTAGAAAAAGTAATGTTTGTTTTCATTTTTAGAAAAAATAATCATTGAAGATATATCTCCCACTCTGAAATGGGATGATATTTCCATTTTCCACACCCAACTTTCTCTTGTCCCCCAAACATTATTCTTAGTGTCAAATTTGGTAAAGATTTGTGTCCTTAAATTAAGTCCATTCTTCAAAAGATCTCATATCATCAACCAACCATTTCAAAGAACAAATAGGACCACTTGAGCTAGTGCCCCAAAACAACTTTCAAAAGTGCAAAATATATATATATATATATATATATATATTTTGTCTGTTCTTGTGTGAAAAGAAATTAAATGTACTTGAAAAATCCTTCTCAAATTCACTTTCATAATTTTGTTTCCAAAATTATTTTTAAGAAAGTATATATGGTTGGTATAAATTAAAACTACTATTCACACAAGCATGCACTTTTGAAATAATTAAAAACAATTTATTTGTTTTCAGAAATAAGTTATATTCATTGTTTAAAAAAAAAAAATGTTATATTCATGATAATAGATTAAATGTTAAATTATATCAAACACATTAACAAAATACATCTCAATCTATGCGGGTTGGGAGATTTGAACATTTGACTTTTGATCGATGATACATATTTTATGTCAGTTTAGTTAGGTTCATGTTGACATTTCAGGATAAGTTTATATTATGTTTTTGGATATTGAAAAGTTGACCTCTTGATCGAAGGTACATGTTTCATGTTAGTTGAGTTATGCTCATGTTGACATTTCGTGATGAATTTCAATTATGCATCTAGACATTGTTTCATAATTTTTATCTTATTTGTTCCAAAAACTATTCTTGAAGAGTTTTTTTTGTTAAAATAATATGAAAAATGACACGACGGCTAATGTAAAAATTGGAAGGCATACATGAAATAATTTACAATATCATTCACGTAAATTAACGTGACAACTTATGCATAAAAAAATATTATGTAAATAATTTTAACGATATCTTTGAGATGAAATAAATGGGTAATAATAATCTTAATCTTCTATATAGTTGAAAATAATATCACATGTACGCTTTCTAATTTTTACACATTAATTGTCACGTCAATTTACATAACTTATTTTAATATAAATTTGTTTTTAAATTATTTTATACTCTAAAATTTAAAGATATTTTTGTATAATTTAACCTAAATAGAAAAAAAAAATTGAGAGAGAGCGAAAGATGAAAAAAAAAAAAAAAGATTGAATAAGAGATCCTTTGGGACCAGAAAGAACTAGAAGATAAACAACTTGAAATACATATGATTGCAAACCACACGACACATAGAAATGGAAGAGTTTTTGGAGTCAACTCAAAAACCCTTCACTTTTTAATTGAAAATTTCACAAATTTGGATTCATCCTCTGCTGGTGATGCATAATTGAGTTGGCCTTTTTGAGATAGCAACAAATAAAAGTAGCTAAAATTTTATGTTAAAAGAACAAAAATGGGGTTAAAAAAAAAAAAAAAAATTAAAAAAAAAAAACTTATTTTTCTTCTATTTTGGCCACCTATCCAATCAAAGTGAAAAAAAAAGGTGGGAAAATAGTTAAAATTAAAATTTAATTGAGGGTCTTTTTCAAATCCCTCTCTCTATATATATGACTTGTTTGGATTCTTATAACCAATAAAATCAAAAGCTAAGTGGAAAACTTGGGAATGAATAGTTAGTAGACATCTTTTCCTGTTCCCAAAGTTGATTCAATTATTTGGCTTCCAACTATGTTACACACTTTTGTCAAACCATTAATAAATTGATAGAAAAGTGGGTATTGTGTGTTCAATTCTATCCTATAGTTGGTGTCTTATATTATTCCTCTATTAAACAATTTAATTTTTACTTTTTCAAAAAATAAATTAATAATTTCATTAATGTTCTCGAAAAAGTCGAAGCGATGTATTCTTTTATAAAGTTTTTTTTTTGTTATTCGAGTAGTAATTACAGTAAACAACCTATTAAAAAATATGTTGTCTTCCTAAAGTTAGTTTTGGACCCTTCGAATCCGTAGGCTCGCGATCCTATTAAAGAGTTTGTTGCTTTTTTTTTTGGGCTCTTTTTGGGTCGTTGCAGTTGGTAAGTTCACGTAATCATTCTCCTAAGGGTCGAGTTTCTAGTGGGTCAGGTGGCCTTGTGGCTGGCCTTTTTTTAGTCCATTTATTTCCAATTCCTACGTTACTTCTTTAATATGAACTAGGATGTAAGAAAGAGGAAATGAACAAAACAAAAATTCTATACATTATGTCAGATGATGTTACAAAAAGAAAATGAAGTTTTATGTTAGGAAAATGGTTCATGCTTGAGTATTCAAGTAAGTCTGAGCAAATGTTTGTGGAGTGTTCAAACATGGAGTAGGGAACCAGTTCTCCGGGATTGAAATCTAATTGATTTGGGGGATTTTGGCATTTGAGAATTAGGGGTTCACATAACCAAAGGGTTTTTTTTTCAGTACATTGGGGGTGGGGGGATTCGAACCACAAACATCTTGGTCGTCAACACATATATATGTCCGCTGAGCCATGCTCGCTTTGGCCATAACCAAAGAGTTCTTAATTCTAATTTGCTATAGTTTCACATCACTTTTGGTTTGATATCTCCAACAACCTTGAACCAAATTTTGATCATGCATCGCTCGGGTGCTAACTCATAAAGCAGCCTACCATGCTCACTGTTGACCCGAATGTCTTGGATGAGAGACCATGCTCACTGTTGACCCGAATGTCTTGGATGAGAGTCCAGACTGAGTTAGTTTTGTAGTACCCAACGTGACGTTTTGTTCTCTGTTCCTTCTATGTTCTCCTTTGAGGCTTGTTTTTTCTTTGTTGACTTGTTGTTTTTGTGTTGCTTACTCCTTTGTGCCTTGACTTTGAATTGTGAAGTCCTCATTTTGATTTAGTAAAATATTACCTTTGAAAAAAAAATATCATTTATTTTCACTCTATTAATATTTTCTACAACTAAACAGGACTTTTTTAATATTAGCAACTTTTTTAATATTTGCTATATTTAAGATTCTTAGCTAAATTGAAACAAAAATGAAAATAAATGTTTCCAAATTTTAAAATTTAGCTAAAATTTCAGAACTACTTTAAATAGTGAATTGTAAACAAATTGGAAGTAAACTAGGCTAATTTCGAACTAAAAACAAAATAATTATCCTATTGGAAGGAATAAAAAATACTTAGTCATTTGATAATCATTTAATTCTTGGTATTTGAAATTGTTCTTGTTTTCTTAAATTTTTTACACTAATTTTTATCTTTCTTAGGTAAACATTTGAATTTTTAGTCAAATTCTAGAAATAAAAATACGTTTCTATAAATTATTATTTTTAATTTTTAAAAAATTTCTTGAATCTTAAAAGCACGAATAAAAAGTAGATAATAAAACAAGAAAACCATAAATAAAAAATAGTGTTTAGAAACTTAATTTTCACAAAAACTAATAACTAAGGGACTGTTTGAGACGTTGAGTGAATTATTATAATCGGTAGTTATAATAGTCGGTGAATTATAATAATTGTGAACAATAAATACTATTGAAGTTAATATAGTTATTTTAACTATGAATCATAATAGTCGATGAGTCAAACGTAGACTGAATTCTAATAATCTAGTTTATCTAATTTCAAGTTGGTGTATCAAATCGAGAGGGAGAGAGCTGAAGTATCTCCTGTAATTTTAGGGCTCAAAAGTACTATTTTCAAATAGTAATAAAAAAAATGGTTAAAAATGTGCTTATGTTATATTTATTTCCCGCTAACCAAATAAATATACTAAAAATTTACAACATTTTGTCTCAAGTTTGATGATTATCCATTTGTCTTCATGGGTGTGTGATTGATGCTTCTAGAAAAGCATTTAACTAATTTATTCAAATTAGTTAAATGCTTTTCTAGAAGCATCAATCACACAATTCTTTGATTAGATTAAATTAATTAAACTTAAAGCCAGAAAAGTCCCTGTTAAAAATCCTACATGCATGCATGTCTAGGGACAATTATGTAATAAACCATTATTCACTTCACTCAAAACAGTGCCTAAATTAATTATACCATAATTTGAGTTTTATCTTTGTCTTCACACAGCTGTTGCCCTGTCTCCATCAATTTGGGATTTGTCTCCCCCTATTTCTCTCTCTAAAAAAATATATTTAAAAGTATATTAATGTCAAATTTGATTATCATTTTGTCTATATAATTTCTATTTTTCAAAAGATAAATATCCTTGTGAATGTTCTCCTTAAAAAATTACAATATTCCTCCTCAAAAAAGATTTACAAAATTGCAACTTCAATTAACATAAAATTATCAGAGGTTAGTCCAAAGCGGGCATAGCTCAATTGGCATATGTATGAGTTGACGACCACGAGGTCTGTGGTTCGAATCCCTCCATTTCCAATGTACTCAAAAAAAAAAAAAAAAAAAAAAAATCAAATAACAATCGTTTCCAAAATAATGACAAATATATCAAAATTTAAAACATTTTACAAATATGACAAAAAAATCAGTAACTATCACGATATATGACTATTAGTCCATAGACTACTATCATTATTAATATAAATTATCATATAATTATTTTACTCTAAATTGACACCGAGTACCATTCTTCCTTATTAATTTGTATAATTTAAAACATAAGTTGTAGAATTTTCAACTTCGAAATTGAATTTAAATATATTAAAAATATGAGGTAAATATCTCTAATATCTTTTGATTTTTTTAGAAGCAATTTAAAAAAAAAAATCAACTAAATTGTAAAAAAGAAAAACTATTTTCTAAAACTATTTTATCTTCGTATTTTCAATTTAAATAAGATTTTAAGAACATTTGTGAACTATAAATTATACATATACATATATATAACCATTTTTAAATAAATTATTTAGGGAAATTATAGCCACCCACTATTACCACCAACCTTTCCAAACATTCATTCTAAATTAAAAGAATAAGTAAATAATAATAATTTTCAAACATTCCCCACATGATATCACATTTTGTCATAATTAGCCACATCAATTAATGGAAAAAGTATGAATTGCATTGCCCAGTTACAATTCTTTTTTGGTTTTACAATATTGTAAATTTTCACTTCAATTTTTCATTTCTGTCTACTTAAATTATTTTTTAGTCAATAATTAAACTTCATTATTTAAATTAATATTTTAGGAGCCACTTCTATTTTTTTCATAAATATATATATATATATATATATATATTCACATTTTTATTTTTTTTTCTTTTATTATTATTTATTTATTTAACCTCTAATTTCAAAAGAGATAATATACTTGTCAATTACGGTTAAGTTTTTTTTTATTTTTTTTGAAGAGCAAAGCTCATTATAAACTAGATCACGATCAAACCACGTAAACAAAAGGATTCAATCTCAAGAGAGATATCCTTCACCCAAATCACCTGCTGTCGAAGACCCATAGCCATTTGTGCTAACTCATGTGCAACCACGTTCTCCTCCCTATGAATGAAGCAACAACGCTCCCTGAAAGCACGAGGGAACCTCATACACGCGTCCGCTACTACCATACCAACCTCTGTTACATTCCCACCCACCCCTTCAAACAAACTGCATAATTACGATTAAGTTATGTTCACTTAAAAAAAAAAAAGAAATATCACTCATTTTAGTAATTATTGATTTTTTTATTATTAAAAAAAAAAAGTGCATTACATTAAAAAAAAAATTATATACAATTTAGTAATTATTGATTTTTTTTAATTATTAAAAAAAAAACGCATTACATTAAAAACTCTTGGGATACAAACAATATCTCACATTGGCTAGAAAAGGGAAAGATCATGAGCATATAATGGGTGACAATTATCGTATGAGGCCTTGGGTGAAACCAAAAGCAAAGTGACGAGGGTTTAGGCCAAAAGTGGACAATATCATATCATTGTGGAGATGTTTGTCCTTAATAAGTGGTATCAGAGCTATGTCCCTAACTTAGCCATGTTTGGAAAATCCTCGAGTGTCGAATAAAGATATTGATGAGTCTCCCAATGACATTGTCATAATTTGAGTCATAGCGAATCCGTAGTTGAGCTTTGCGGGATGCTCAAGTGTAATTCGGATGGGTGACTATTTAAGGGTCGTGGTTGAGCTTTCCAGGTTGCTCAAGGATCCTATATGTGGGGAGGTCGTGGAACTTTGTTCGAGGGGAGGATTGTTAGGATACAAACAATATCCCACATTGGCTAGAAAATGGTGAGTCATAGTGAATCCGTAGTTGAGCTTTGCGGGATGCTCAAGTGTAATTCGGATGGGTGACTATTTGAGGGTTGTGGTTGAGCTTTTCGGGTTGCTCAAGGATTCTATCTGTAGGGAGGTCGTGGTACAACCGTGAGGGTTTAGGCCCAAAGTGGACAATATCATATCATTGTGGAGATGTCTAGGTTTCATTGTCCTTAATCTCGAGTTGTGAGGTCTCCTTTTCCTTTAGTAATATATTACTTTTGAAAGAAAAAAAATTGAATCGGCTTTATTAGTCCTTCTTCTTCCACCACCGCCACCAACAACAGCAACAATAAAAAATAAAAAATAAATAATAATAATAATAATAATTGTTGCTATTTATGGCCAATTAATTCTCCATAAAACGCCAAAAGCGAGCATAACTCAGTTGGCATATGTATGACTCAACGACCAAGAGACATGTGGTTCGAATCCCCACCTCCAATATACTTAAAAAAAAAAAAAAAAAAAAAAAAAAAAAAAAAAAAAAAAAAAAACTCCATAAGACAAAGTTTGTTTTTTATTAATGTATTTAGTTAGCTTCCTCGCTAGGGTAAATTTAATATTTAATATTATTTTTATTTGTTTCATTTTTTAAAAAGTAACTAGTTCTGGCAGGACACTCACCAATATCTAAAAATAAAATTAAAAAAATTAGTTCTTGTTCTTCAATTTTTTTTTTTTTTTTTATTATTATTATTATTTTACATTCTAGTGTTAAAATTGTAACTAATTAAATTAAATTTAAAGTCAAAAGTTGAAATCGAAACAATTAAGTAGAGGTTAAAAATTAGCATGGTGCCATTGTGCATTATTTTATTGGGCAAATCTAATATACACAATTATTTTTTTAGATTATCCTTTATTTTATAATACTGATTTACGTGTTAAATTTTTAAATAATTTTATTAGTGTAACTGTGTAAGTAATGATTTGGGAATAGATTGAAGGTTTTTACACTTAATTAACCAATAATGAAATTATTGGTTTTTGGCTAAAAAATGAAAAAGACATAACGTTGTTTAGCTTACTCATAATTAAAGTTGTCGAATCTTTTGATGCACAAAAAAAGGTTACAAAGTTTGCACGATGTGTTAACATGATTGATTAATTAATTAATTAATATAACATTAACCACTAATTTATTGGACAACTCAGTTTTTGTCTAGTTCTTCAAAAAAATAAAACCTCAGTTTTTTCTCATTAAATGAATGTTTGTGAATTTTTTATTTCTTTAGTGATCATAGTCAAAAGTTATGGAGATTTAATTATGTTGGTTGCTTTATATATGCCTTTTCAATGGCCACTTTTAAGTTGTTTCCTTTTTTTTAATTAGTTTTGATCCATCTGCTATCGTCATTTATTTTTTTTTTTTATCGGTAAGCGTCTTAATTAATTTATGGGCACTTCAACTAATCTCGATACAACCACTTAAACATTGAAAATTAATTCTTCAATAGGTGGCCAGACTCTGACGACTTTTCATGATCACTAATCAAATTTTTGATGATTCTTAACCATTAAGTTTGTGTACTTACAATTTGACTTTTGATTTGTGTACTTACAATTTTTATCTTCTAATATATTTTTGTAAAAATATATATAAAATTATGGTCGGAGAAGAAAGTAATTAAAAATCCTTTTTTTATTTATTAGCATATTTCAATTTAGTATCCATACTTGTAAAAGTTGAATTTCTTAACTTCACTATATATATATATATATATATACTTTTTCTTCTTTTTAAATAAAAAAGATGTCTAAGATCAAGACTCACCTTGCCATATATTTCTTTTTAGCCTTTATTCTTACTTTCAATGTTTGCGGCTGTCGACGGGAGATTTTTTTAATTTTTTAATTTTTTTTTTATTAACTACGAAAGTGAATAATTAAAGAGATCGTAAAGTTGGTAAATAAGTCATTGAATTCCAATTCAATAACTCACTTTTATATGTATTTTTTTTTTTTTTCAGTTCTTCAATGTTTGGTTTAAGCCAATACCATTGGAATAATTTTAATTTTTTTTTTAACAAAGATACAATTTTTTTTAAAAAAACTAACCAAGGTAGATATTTATCAATTGTATATCAACTATCCACGGTAAAGTATAAATTAGTGTCCAAGAAGTAATAGAGTTCAATCTTTCACCCCATATGTTGTAAAAAGAAATAATTCTATTGGATCAAAGTCAATATTCAATACTCAAAAGAATTTAATTTCAATCTTAATAAAGAAATGAAAGTAACACTTTTTGCTGGTTGAGTTGGTCTTGTTGAGGTCTCTCGAGTTATTCTCCAAAAAAAAAAAACCAATCCTATAGCTCTTGCGCTTCCCGTTCTTTCTATTATCTTATTAAATTGCGGTATAGGCGACTAATACTAATCTAATAAGTGAGTCTTTGTCGTCTGACCAATTGTATAATCTATAGTCTTACAACAAAGAAGCACTTAGCATACTAGCTTTGAGTTCGAAGTTAAAAACTCTTAGAAATTAAAAATTAAAAGTTAAAAATCAATAGACAAAGTCTATTCCGGAAGTAGAAATCATATCATAATAACTATTAATCACTCCATATTGTGGCAGAAATCATATCATAATAACTATTAATCACTCCATATTGTGGCAGGTTCTCTCATATATTTTTTTCTCCGTGGTCAATAACTATAAGAGTACACTCTAATTTATTTTCCCAAGTTAGATGTCTCATTTATTGATTTTACTCATGTCTAATAGTTGCCAAAATTGGGAGACATTCCCTTCACACTTTCATTTATGTTTGGTGTGTCTAATGGTGGCAAGAGGTATTCAAATTTCTCTTTTATTTTATTTTATTTTATTTTTTTATTTATCTAAAATGATCCAACTAAGGGATCAAACAATTGCTCTCCTCCACTCTGTCCCACTGGTTAATATTTTTTTCGTGTCAAAGTTACTCTCTTTTTTCCTTCATTTTTTTCCCGTGTTATTGGAAATGTGACCAAAGTCTCATTTGATTAGAAAAGAGAAAGGTCATGAATACATAAGTGAATGACAATATCTACATTAGTATGAACATTTTGAGTGAAGTAAAAAACAAAGTCATGAGAGCTATTATGCCAAAAAGTATACAATATCATACCATTTTAAAAATATTGAGAAACATTTGTCCCTAATAAGTGGTATCAGAGTTATGCTACAAACTTAGCCCTATCGATAAAATAATCTACGGGAGCCAAATAATTGTGGTGAGCCTCAATGACTTAGGCATGGGGATCATATTTTTGGTTGACGCCTATCGATTGTTTGTATATGAGAAGAGAAATTAGTTTGAATAAGAGCTCTAGATAGATAGAATAATATAGATAATTGTTTAAGGAGGACTCAATGTTATAATTTGCTCAAGAAAAAAATAATGTTGGAAATTAATTCTACAAGAATTTTGACATTTCTCGACATTTTTTATCCCGACGCCAAGCAATATCGTCGGAAGAAGTACCATTTACCGACGCCATATTAACGGCGTCGGCAAATGGCACTTTGCACGACGTTTCAAGAATATCGTCGGAAAAAAATGTAAATTTTTCCCGACGCTCTATTGATGGAAAAATATTTTTAATGATGTCGGAAAAAAGTTTCACTTTTTTCTTTTTTTAATAGAAAAGGTCAACTTTTACCCACGCGTTCAAAATTGACTTTTCCTTTATTTAAATAGGAAATGGCGTCGTTTATTTAAATAGAAAAAATTGACGTTTACCGACGCCACAATTAATGGCGTCAGTAAAGGTAACATTTCCCGACGCGTTCAAAATGGCGTCGGAAAAAGTTTGCTTTTTTTTTTTTTTTTTTCTTTTTTTAAAGAAAAAGTTGACTTTTCTCGACGTTTTTCGTAAGGCGTCGGGAAAAGTGACAGTTCCCGATGTGATTAATGTGGCGTCGGAAAAAGTTTTAAAAAATATCACCTTGGTTAGAGAGTGGTGGTCTATATATAACTGAATGACATTATCTCTATTGATACGAAATATTTTTTGAGCTAAACTAACCGTGGAGAGTTATGCAAGTTTATGTTTAAAGTGGACAATATATATCATACTATTGTTGAAATTATAAAAATTAGGTACGTTATACGTTGCCTTAACATGTGTCAATGGTTACGAAGAGTAAGTTTTTTACCATGTCCAACAATTTTTAATCTATAATAACTATCATACTCTCTATCATTGTGTTAAATCAATATTAATTAAAAATTAAATGACATCATCGAAGTTAAAACATAAGATTTCGAACTCGTTATGATAAATTTAACTGTATTCATACTTTAACAGTAAAGGTGAAACACTTAACTAGAATTTGAAATCGTATCAATATGATGTATCTTAGTATTATAAGAAGTGGAAAATTCCCAATTCTTACCAAAGGTAGAAATCATACCATAATGATTATTGATCGTATATCTAAGCAGTCACAATACATACATCGTACCTGGACCAGCACTAGATATTGACCACTTTCAATATATATACAAATTTCGTACATTTTATTTACCAACATAAAGCTGGCTTAGTGGTCCTTCCCATTTCCTTTATAAACAAAATTTCAGTTCAATGTCGGTAATTTTGTCAGTACTATATAATGGAAAAAACATATAGTTTTTCTCAAATAATAATAATTAAATAAGCATATAATTAAATCCTCCATTCCAAATATGCCAAAGTACCTCCTTTTAGATTATAGTATTCAAATGTTTGTCGGACGATTAAAAGCATAAAGAAGCTTCATCATCTCTTTTTTGGCTTTTCCTAAGATTTAAACCTTGTGCTAGTTGAAAACCTATGTAGATGTGGAAAATTAATATCTCTAAATTAAATATTCACCTCGTACTTACAATTTTCAAATTATATTATGTGGTTAAATTTAACGTTATTTTCATTAAATAACATGTGTTGTTTATTTAATTATGTATCACAGGTAAAAATTAATGTGTATCTTTAACTAATTAATAAAACTCAATTTAATTAATATAAGTGAGAACTAATAATCAAGAAGTCAGATCCAATCACTTTATATATATTAAAAAGTAATAGATTATAATATATATAAATATGATAGATTTTAAACCACCTTTAAATATTGTAAAATATGCAAAAAAAAAAAAAAAAAAAAAAAAAAAAAAAAAAAAAAAAAAAAAATTAGCAAATTAAAGAATTTTCTTTTGCATATTAAAGAATTTTCAAGGAAAGTATTAGAGTGAATTTTAAATTACATAGTAGTCAACAGAAACATCGTTCAACTAGGCATGATTTAACTATTAGAGACCAAGAGGTCCTAGGTTCGATCCCACCCCACATATTGTAAAAAAAAAAAAAAATTACATAATAGCTGTTGTTTGGTTAATTATTAAATTTTTTTAGGTCTAAGAATGAAATAGTGATTTAGCATAGTATAGTATTTGAACAAAGAGTTCTATAGACATACAAACTTTTATAATGTATTTTTTTTCTCGATATTTTACATTAATAATTCACACGTTGTAAAATCGAAACTAACGTTTGGGATTTTAAACTCCAACTCCTAACTAACCATTTAGGTCTAATGGTGACTCGGGAGCATTGATCTCGAACTTGTGTAACATATATAATTTTCTTCTCTCCATTTTCTTCTTGTAGTTGTTACGTTCGAGCCAATATATATTATGACCGAGAGCATTAAAAATATATTATGATCATTTAATTTATGATAACCTAACAATTTTTAGTGACGTTTGTTACCTTCTGCAATAAAATGAAATATGACCTAACAACGTCAATCTCGGACAAAGATACAGACAAAACCTAAAGCGGTTGATTATGATGACAATCAATTTGACAAGTTACATGTAAACATATTTTAATTTGACATATAGTTAAGAAATCACAATCTATCAATTAATTGCGGATATTTTCTCATTAATTTCAGGCCACAGACCTCATAAAATTATTATTATTATTTATAAAAAAAAAAAAAAAAAAACATAATCCTATCATAAGTTGCAATCGTTCCAAAGTTAATATTTACTGTGACCAATTATTTAGCCATGCATAAGATACGAATAAAAGATATGCTGACTCTTGAAGGTGACACCTGCCGCGTTGGCTTCCACCAGACGGACCAATAGGATTTTGCCGACACGACTAACCTTCGGTTCGGTTGTAATTTTTCTACGTGACAGACAAATAAAACCATAGTCCAATGTTTTGCCGTCATATCTCTGCGGTCATATCCCGGTGACGATAAGAAATAGACTTCATTTGATGGAGTGAGGCTTGGCTGGAAAGTCAACAGTTTGACTGGGAAATGTACACGTGTCGGTATATGATTGGGCTGTGATGTGGCCTTTTACGGTGAGGAGCAGCGTAGGGACCTCTCTGGATTTGCGGCGTCCTCAAATGTCGGGATTATTTTTGCCTCAAACGATTTTTTTTGGTTTTAGTCTTTTAGATCATGGCGCACGTGTAATTACCGTAGCGCACGTGTTTGCTTTGTAATGATGACATCATCTTTTTTATTTGGAAAATAAAATTAAAATTCTAACCACGGAAAGTAATTGAGATTTATTTCAAATAATAATAACAATAATTGACAATTTGTTTTTAGAAAAATAATTTCATTAATTGATAAAATGATGGAGTAATTTTTTTTTTCTTTTTTGACAACATGTAGGGATGGGAGATCGAACCCGTGACCTCTTGGTCACTAGTGTAGCATTGAAATCTTATGTTTATGTATCGAGACAAAACAAAACTATACATTCTATAAAGTATAGGCTAAACTCAGCATATCTCAACTAACAAAAATATGTGCCTTCGACCAAAAAGTCAGAAATTCGCTCTGCCCATGATTATGTTCTTCGTTCTGCCCATGATTATAACCAAAAGACTAAAAATAAAAAAACACCTATTGTTTTGGGAAAAAAAATCAGCTCAAAATTGTTGGGATTTGAACCCACGCTCTCTCACGAGAACCAGAACTTGAGTCTAGCGCCTTAGACCACTCGGCCATCCTAACATTTCTAAAATCAAATGCTTTGTTATTAACTATTTCCAATGTATTTCCATGGACACCGAAGAGAAATGCAAGTTGGGCTTGCATGTTTCCCATTGGACAGGGAAAATAATAAGCTCATTATCGTGTTGGGCCAACTCATTGGAGTTTTGAAATAATTTATTTGGGCTTATTAAATGGATGGAGGATTTGCTTTTCCATCCCCATCCTCACTTCAAATAGGGTTTATTTTAGGGAAATTTTGAAGAATGGTTAGGAATAAAAAATTGAATTTAAAAATAATTAAGAAATTTTCATATTTTCATCCAATGACTACGGAGATAGAAACAAAAGATTTTACTTTATAATCATACACCAAAGATTTAGAGAGGGGCAACAACAATGCGACCACATTGAATAACACTCCCTTATTTATAGCATTTAAATAATATACATGTTAATTTGGGTATACATGTATCAATTACCTTCTCTAAAAAGTTGAACACTTTCTTCCACCTTTACTTTGTTAAGCTCGAGGAAAAAGAGATATAAGTTCAGATACATACCATATTCTATTTCTAAGTGTGAGATCAAAAAAATGATTTTTTTTTTAGTGATAATCAACATGTGTATAACTCAACTAAGTGAACTAATGGAAAAGATGTCAAAAGTTCGATCCCCACCTACATTAATTAAATATCTTTGAAAAAAAAAAAAAAAACTATTATTATTATTCATTGGTGGGATTTCCATAGAAAGTAAAATGAAGAAAAATAACCAATAAAGGCAACAAAAGTATATTAATTAATCATTTTATGTTGATTTTGTAGGAAAAAAAGATGTACTACTGTAATAATTGATGTTGGAAAAGTGATGCATATTAGTGAAAAAAGAATCGCTTTCACTATGAAACACTATGAAACAACATTTTGGTGTAGCTGAGTTAGCTCTTTTAGTATAATAAATGAGAATATGAAGATTTGAATCTTTGAATTCAAGAGATATAGTAAATATCAATTACCGCTAAACTATAGTTACTATGGTTGAGACTCAATTAATTAAAACATTATATTTGGATCAAGTTAGAGATTCAAATCTCTACTATTTTATTTATTTATTTATTTTTATTATTTTTTTAAAAATTTATAATAATAGTAGTAATAAATAGATAACTAAATAGAATTCAAATGCTCCCAATTACAACAACCGGCCTTATTAGGGAATCCACGGCTCGTCAATTTTACATTTTATCTTTCTAGTGTCATTGGTGAAAGCTAACCTTTCAATAGTGATAATTACAAACTTTTAAGGTTATTTTCTTGTTGTTAATGAATGAAAAGTTACTATTATTTCCTATGGTTGATTGAGGAGTTATGAGGTATGAGAATGTCAACCTTGAACTTCAAAGAAATGAAGTATATGTCAATTATTGTCGAGTTATGCTCATGTTGACCTCTTTTTTTAATTCATATAAAAAAAAAAATCTATATATATTAACATTTGTAATTGGACCATTTGTTGTTTAGAAAATTATTAATTTACAAAAGTGTTAGGGGTAAAAATGGACCAAAGTTAGTTAATTATTGGGTTAAGTAACCTTGCTAACAAATCCTTACACACAATAACTTGGTCGTTTGGTTTGAGTATTTGCAGATGTCTGGGAATAGGGAATGTCTGGGAATGAGATGTCTGAGAATAAGATGTGTGGGAATCAATAATGTTGTGTGTTGGTGCTGATGAAAATGTCATCAGATTTCCATGGGAATCAATGATGTTTGTGTTTGGTGCTGCATGAGAATGTCATCAGATTTTCATAAAAATTAAATTATGTTTGTGTTTGGTGCTGCATGTGAATGTCATCAAATTTACAAATAAATTTTTAATTGTAATTAATTAATACAATAATAAAATTGAAGAAATAACGATTATATAATTCAAAACCCAAATATAATTATCATTGATTATTGAACATAACATACACAACATGGGATTGATCCATATACCAATAGTTCCATGTTCGTAGACCTGGAAATTACAAAATATTGTGACACTAATTTGAATGTTTATCTATAGCATGTCAACTCAAAATAAGTATAATATTCCAACAATCAATCCATATCTCAAGAAATAATACAAATTTATATATTTTCCAGAACCTCCATTATAAATTCATATCTTTCTTCCCCCGGAAGATTAAAGAAATAATCAATCTGGGATTGATCTTTGGTGATAATCTTACCGGCTCGAACTCTCTGTTGAACAGTCGATCCATCCACATTTCTGATTTCACTAACGAAGCAATTTCTTTAATATTTTCATTAGCATTTGAAAGATGACTACTCATAACATTCTCAAGCTCATTCACTGCCGCTACTATTGGATCCACACTCTTTGCTCTTTTCTTACTGGACCTATTTGATGTATTTGTAGTAGAATGTGTATTTATTGGTGTTTCACTCATTGAGGTCGGTCCATCCACTTCTTCCATTATGCATAATGGTGGATCAGACACATAAAAACTAGCTCCTCCCCAAAATTCATTGTTTGTCATTTCTCTTTCCATTGCTTAATACATATCAGCTGGACCTTCTGCACCAAGTCTATTGGCCCTATCTTTCCCAAAAACAAGGGTTAATTGTTCGAAGAATGAAAAAAACTTATTTCTAAGGCCTTTTGCACTTGGATGACTATGTGAAAATAAATATACATCAATATTAATACATATTTTGATAATAATATGTAAACTTACATTAGCAATAAAAAGTTATTTTTTACTTACTTTTACCCATTCATCAAATATATGTTGTTCTGCTTCTACGCACTTGTCTTTATCATTCCATCCAAAGCCGCTACAATTTGGGCCTAACATTTCAGATATTGCATTATAATGCTTCTTGAATAATTTAACTCTCGACCATATGTGTGGTTGAGCCTTAAGATCACAATTAGACATTTTTTCAGCCAGCAATTTTTCTATTTGACTGAGAAATCCTGATTTGAAAGTACCATTATCAGTCTTGCAAGTGCCAATATTAGATAAGTCCAATAAACATTCCACTAATTTTTCATCTTCTGCTTTACTCCACATGCGTTCTTACTTAAACCAGCTTTAGCTTGTTCACTATCATCATTCATATCTATGACTCACATAAGATATTAAACTATTAAAACTCAAATTTTATATATAACATCGCATGAAAATGAAATGTTCATGAATACATATCATGAATATGAAATAAGTAGCAAACTCATAACATCTCATAAAGTCTTATAAGGCCTAAAAAAATAAGAACACAAATGTTTACAGCATCCATAAAACTCTCCCTATATAGTAACAATACTAATGGTTAATTGCTAGCCTCTCCACTCCTCAAACATTTCAATTGCTAAATTATCTCTTCAATTCGTCCATTCATTTGAACTTTCAACATGTGTTATTTGATCAATATCCATGTCAACAATACTTGAATGAGTGTCTCCAAATTCGTTTTCTAAAAGATCTACATGCATTTCTCTTCTTATAAGATTATGAATGAGGCAACAAGCTGTGATCATCCGACATTGAACTTTTACTGGATAATAAGATTTCCCTCTAAGAATAACCCATCGACCTTTCAATAGTCCAAATGTTCGTTCTATTACATTTCTTGCAGATGAATGCTTCATATTAAAAAAAAATTAGTGGAGTTCTTGGTTGATATCCTTGCCTCCAATAATTTAAATGATATCGTTGTCCTCTGTAAGGTGCCAAAAATCCCTCACCATTTGTATAACCAGCATCACATAGATAATAACAACTTACATAAACCAATGAAATACTTGAGAATGTACACAAATTGTTTTTCTAATCCAAATGTATTTATAGAAGTCTACCCTAAACTATATACCCAAACATTATACATGTTACCTTTTGGAATCTTTAATCCATTCCTCCTAGACACAACATCTCGTAAAACTCTTGAGTCGGAAGTTGAACCTTCTCATCCAGTTAAAACATAGATGAATTGCAAATCTTTGGAGCAAACTCCTAACACATTGGTAGCAATTTCATTATTCCTCGATCGGTACCTAGGTCTATCAAGAATACCTACGTTGACTTTAATGTAGGTTCCATCTAATCCACCTAGACAATTCTAAACACAAAGAAAACTCTACTTTAATTAAGGTCACATTTAATATAAACAACATATTACTGTTTAAATAAGATTAGAATTATAACAATTGTACTTTAAACTACTTCCACTTAAGCAGTTGGCTGACACTGGCTCAAGTTGTTTAAGTAATAACTCAGGTAGACGTAACACAGAGTTAAGAACAGTATTAAATTGTCTACTAATTGTTTCTCTTGAACGGGCTAGAAGTCGTAGTATAACTCTATTTTTAACATCATGTGCAATGATGTGTAAAAATATTGCAACCATCTCTTCCACTCCTACATGTGTCGTGCCTTGTAATTTTCCAGTTGTTTTAAGCATATGACATAATATACTAAAGCATCTCATATTCATACGTGTCATCTCAAAACATCTTAAATCACTCTCATGTATCAGACGAAAAAAAGTTATTTCTTTAACTCGATGTCTATGGAAAGAACTCCCACCCATAAGTCTTCTCTATGTTTGTCCTCTATGCATAAGCATTACTACTAATAGAAAACATGTTTTCATCATCTGTTTTAACATCTCTAAATAGGACAACAAGATAACTAGAATTTGTTGTTCGGTAGCTGAATATATGTGATTCATATCTACATAATAAACAAAATGTTCAAAACCATCACATCTATGATTAGTTATTATATGGTAGTCTAGTTCAAACAAATCATCACATCACACTTATAATTACTTATTATGCATGGTTCTAGTTCTCTTTCATCTTTGATGTTACGATAACTCAATAGACCTATGTGATCACATAGGTACCTATACGATAATTGTGCGATAGATATGCGATCGCATAGCTAACACACAGGTTTAGCTATCGCATAGCTATTCGAGTATGGTTCATTTTCAGATCAAATAGGTTTTAATAGCTAGAGATTGGAATGAATCTAACCAAAAAAATAAAAAAAATAAAATACCCTAAACCTGAAATCAGAGTCTGGGAAGAAGAATATTTAAAAAAAAAAACAAACAAATGAGAAGAAGAAGACATACCTGGAAAAGTCGGAGAAGAAGAAGAAGAATGAAGAAAATTATGCTCGGGCTAAAGGAAAAGACGTGATTTTCGGAGGGTTTGAAAAGCCATACCTAAAACTAATAAATGATGTCCGGGCTAAAGGAATGCCCGAACATAAATGATCAACTTTCATACCAAACATGGGCTTGGACATCCCAAGCCCATGTCCACCCTTCAAAGCCATCGAACCAAACGGGCCCTAAGGGTCTATGAATTAGAGTTTTAAGTCAACTCCTTCAACCCTAGGACAATCCTCCTATAAATACGTCATTAGCTGACTCCTTTTAATTCCCTAAAATTATGCTTGCTACATTTTTTTCCCGAATCTGACTTAAGCATCGGAGAGTGTGTGGCAAGTGACAACTACCACACCAATGTTATTTCCTCTATTTTTTGTCGGTCACCTCTTCTCTAATCTACAAATTTATTGTTGAAGCACGAGAAAGGTGAGATTTCTCCTTGCAGTTGTGCTTTCGCCGTAGTCTTTCTATTTGATTGTTGTGTTCACTTTTCGGAAATGAAAGAAATCGATTCCAGTGTCGCAAAGAACATTATGTCTCGGGATCTGGAAATATCTGCAGAGATAGATATTGAACCCCTCAGCGCGAGAGTGCTTCTGGCTCGAATTCTCAAGATATGGCTCGTTCGTTGCGGTATTCTACCAACTACCACTTCTATTTCTTCTATGAGGGAGAAAACAAATTGAAGAACCCGCATATATGAGAAAAACTCAAATTCGCGCAGGAAATTTCGATCCTAAAAATGAGAAATAAACATTGAGGAAAGCGCATCCCTTTCAGTTGCTCAAGTCCATGACCCTGCGTATAAGGAGAGGTTGAATTCCAAATTTTTCTCTCGAGTATACCCATTACCAAAAAAATGGACGTCACTTTGGTACACATGTGGATAGCCGCAGCGATGTGCCAACTAATCTTTGTCCCTGTCCCGGCGACGACAGAGGAACCAACCCGTTTGCTGTGGCGGGGCGACTTTTTTGTTTCACAATAAGGGACCTGAACGATTATCCCTACCCTCCGTAGCTAGAGAAATATATATTTTTTTTTTTTACCATAACAATATAGTAAAGTAGAGTTTTTTCCTTTCTTTTTCTTCTTATAGCACAACAAATGTGAAGTATGATGATTGAACCTCTCACTTCAAAAGAAGAAGTATATGTCAATTACAGCTGAATTGTACTTATTTTGACCAGAGTTATTCAATTTCATAATAAAAGCTCATTTTATTTTACTTTTCATTCTTTTACAATTGATTTCTGGCTGAAGTGTAAAAAATTTTGGAGGGAGAATTTCAACCTCTGGCCTCTTGATCATTATTTAATACTTTATACCGGTTGAGTTATGCTCATGTTGACATTTGCATTCATTCTCTTAATCCTAGTTAGTCAAAAATTTCTCATTTTTTATTTCTCTCCAATCAATTATTTGATTGATTAGTTGACCTTTTCTTTTTGTGCAATATGATTTGATATTTTGATCTATTCTATAATATGAGGATTGGAATAGGTTCAAATGTTGCTCTAATGGACCCAATTGGATGAACTCTGATTTTTTTTTTAAATTTTGAATTTTACGTGTTAATTTTTAAAAGGTATAACCCAAATTTTAATGTCTCGTCAATCATAATAAAATAATGAATGATTTGTATTTTTTTTTTTAAAAAATGAATATGTTTCACTAGTCTCCCTATGTACCAACTTCATACTTTTTTTTACGCTTCAAAAAAAAAAAAAAAAAAACTTCATACTTTTCATTGGTTTAATTTTAAAATGATCTCTCAATTATTAGAATATAAAGCCAAAGTAGTTTTATTGTTTGAATTATTAATTGACATAAGACGTGTTGTATTGACCCGGAACAATAAAAGAACTTTCTTCTCTCTTTGTCATTATAATTATAAATGACAAAATAAATTTAATTTATTTAAAAATATAATTTTTTTTTTTTTTTTTACAATATATAGTAAAAGATAAATTGATGACTAGTTTATATTATATGTCGGTTGAACATGATCTTATTTAACGATTTTTAATATCATATATCACAACATGAGCAATATTCCTTCTTTCTCACATGTTGTCGAAAAAAAAATTATATAATATTTTATTTGTTAATTAAATTATCTATTTTAAAACTTGAATTTTATAATAATAATAATAATAATAAAAAAAAAAACTTGAATTTTATATTTGTTTTGTGTTTGTCCTTAAACATTCAAGTATTATATTTCAACAAAAAGTAAAAAATTGAAACCCCTCCCTTCCCACTTGTTGATAGAAAATAATAATAATAATAAAGAAATAATAATAATAATAATAATAATTATGTGATATTTTATTTGTAAATTAAATAATCTATGTTAAAACCTGAATTTTATATTTGTTTTGTGTTTCTCCCTAAACATTCAATTATTTTTTATATTTGTCAAATTGAGTATTGTTGAATATTCATAAAATTGTGCGAGGTGTTCAATCTTCGCATTATTTAAAATAATATTTTTTCAAATTTTAATATTATATTAATTCTCAAATTTGACATAAAACATTATTTACTTCTCATATTTTTTTAATTTATAATTGTCAAGTTTTGCTCATAATTAGTATATACTATTTAAAACAAAAAAAAAAATAGAGATAAAATAAATTTGTTTAGGTTATTTTTTTTTTTATTATTATTTTACAATATATGAGGTGGGAGAGAATCCAACTTATGAGTTGCAGATTATGTGACATTGTCATGTTAAATTGTTTAGGTTAATTACAATTATATTATGAGTTGCAGATTATGTGACATTGTCATGTTAAATTGTTTAGGTTAATTACAATTATATTATGAGTTGCAGATTATGTGACATTGTCATGTTAAATTGTTTAGGTTAATTACAATTATAAATTGTTGAAATAATCAACTGCTACCATTCTTCTCTGACAGCTTTCTTTTATTTTTTCACACGCTTGGAAAAGGCAAAAACTTCCCTCCCTCTTTCTCTATCCATTGTCGTTGAAAATTCTATTGTTCTTCTTGTGGATTACAGATTTCTCTTTCTGGTAGCTATTTCCACTTCGTCTCCATGAATTTTCCTTGAAAGCGAAGCGAAGAATTTCTCTGTTGTCTCTTCCACCCAACGGAGGTTATTGTTCATTGTAATTGACGCGAAAAGCGACAGAAAAGTTAACTCCGACCCCACAATCTCGCCTCCGATTCTTACCTTCTCCTCGATTCTTTTGCCTTTTTTTTCTCTGTTCAAAGTTGCAGCGATGTCTCGATTATTCAGAGACCGGTTACAAGGAAGCTCCAGAAGGTACGGTTCCAGTTCGAGCTCAGTCATAGTCGACACAACAACAACTACCTCTACTTCCGCCGCCGCCGCCGTCGCCTCCATAACCATGCCGGTTTATCCGATTGATGAGATCCCCTCGCCCTTCGGAGATTTAGGCCTGCAATTGTCGGAATCGGAGCTCCGAGTAACCGCGTACGAGATCTTGATTGGATCGTGCCGGAGTACTGGAGGTAAGCCGTTAACTTACATTTCGCAGTCGGAGAGGGGAGTTGATCGGTCTCCGTCGTTGTCGACGGCGACGTCGCTGCACCGGTCGCTGACGTCGACGGCGGCGAGCAAGTTTAAGAAGGCGCTAGGGCTGAAATCGTCGTCAGCTGCGAAGAAGAGGATAACTGGAAGCGATGAATCGGGGAATCAAGGTCGGGCGAAATCGGGATTGACGGTGGGGGAGTTGATTAGGGTTCAGATGAGAATTTCGGAGCAGATTGATTCGAGACTTAGAAGGGCGCTGTTGAGGATCACTTCTGGACAGGTGCGTTTTGAAACTTGGAAGTGAAGCTCTTATGCAGTTGAATTTTCTGTTTGGTGGCTGAGAAAATTTTGGAAAATTATATGGAAAACATAACTTCAACCTTTTGTTTTCTTCCCTTTTGCATCCTTATTTGTTTTGATGATAGATTATTGCTTATCTTAGCATCTTCTAATGAGAAGAACATGATTGAGATTAATTTGAATGACAATCCTTCGTGAACTTGTGTTATTACTATATTCCTATATGCTTAGTTTTTTAGCTAATGCATCTTTATCTCATTATTTGGAGATGATGGATTGAAATATTTAGCTATTTCTACGCCCAACCCTGGTCTTGGATTCTAGCTTTCAGGTGAAAATTGGATAACTTAAAACTTTTGTTGTCTCCTGGAGCTAGCCCGAGGTTTAAACTCTAAACCCTAAACACCTAGTCGGGTAGTGGGTGGGCTAAGAGTATAATGCAAGGAGTGGAGCTCGATACTCTGGTTGATAAATCTTTAGCCATTTCTATATGTTGCAATCCATCTTTCATGCCATGAGTTGATGGTTCTTGTACGCTGTTCTTGTTCTCGTATAAGCTCGGAAGACGCATAGAGTCTTCCGATGCCTTGAGTAGATGGTTCTTGTATGATGTTCTTGTTCTTGTGCCCTTAGAAAATCTGATATATCTTGTTCTTGTATCAGCTTGGAAGACGCATAGAGTCGATGGTTCTGCCCCTCGAGTTGTTTCAACAGCTTAAGGCTTTAGACTTCCAAAATAATGAAGAACACATGGCTTGGCAAAGGCGCTATTTGAAGGTTCTCGAAATAGGACTTCTATTGCATCCTCACATGCCATTAGAAAAGACAGACGATGCTCCAAAACGTTTCCAACAGATTGTAAGTGGTGCTATGGAGAAACCCATTGATGCGGGAAGAAACTTTGAAACAATCCAAGACCTTCGGAGTATTGTGTTGTCTCTTGCTTGTAGATCATTTGGCGAGTCTGCTCCGGGCACGTGCCATTGGGCAGATGGGTTCCCTTTGAATCTCAGGCTCTACCAAACTTTGTTAGAAGCTTGTTTTGATGCTAATGATGCAACTTCAATCATTGAAGAGGTTGATGAGGTCTTGGAACATGTTAAGAAAACTTGGGTGGTACTTGGCATGAACCAGATGCTGCATAATCTTTGTTTCTCATGGGTTTTATTCAATCGTTACGTTGCCACGGGACAAGTGGAAGGTGACTTGCTATCTGCATCCAAAAGCCTGTTGGCTGAAGTTGAAGACGACATCCAGTCCTTCAAGGATCCTATTTACTCAAGAATTCTGACCACCACTCTTAGTTCGATTCTGGTCTGGACGGAGAGAAAGCTTCTTGCATACCGCAACGATTTTCACAGTGACAACATTGAGTGTATGCAAAACCTTGTCTCTATTGCAGTGTTGTCATCTGAGTTACTGCCAAATGATCGTAACCGTGATTGGAAGACGAAAGAGGTTGATGTGGCTTATAACAAAGTCGATAACTATATAAGATCATCACTTCGAACTGCTTTTTCTAAGGCAAGTATAATCAGTTGAAGTTTAACTCTCTTATTTCAATCGACTTTGCTTAGCTCTTTAAGAGAATGTTTAGATCACAGTTAGTCTAGATTTATGAATTTGGAGGTTTGGTAAACTTGAATTTGTTTAATCTGTCTTTGGATTGTACAAAGGAATAAGTTTTAGAAACTTGGGTTTTTGTAGCGCCTTTTTATTTTTTATTTTTTATTTTTTATCATGCTTTAGCAATCAGCTTCCTTTTCTCCTACTCTTGCATTTTCACTGAATAGTCTTCTTGCCTTATCATTACAGAAAATGGAAAAGGTGAAATCAAGCAAGCATTCCTCTAAAAGCCAGAAAAGTCCACCTCATGTTCTTTCTGTCCTTGCGCAAGAAGTGAGCGAACTGGCGTTCGACGAGAAGGCAATGTTTAGTCCGATATTGAAGGAATGGCACCCTTATGCAGCAGGAGTAGCCGTGTCAACACTTCATTCTTGTTATGGAAAGGAACTGAAAAACTTCATTTCGGGTATTGATGAACTGACGCCCAATGCTATTGAAGTGCTGAACGCAGCTGATAAATTGGAGAAAGATCTCGTGCAGATTGCAGTAAGAGATTCGGTAGACAGTGAAGATGGTGGAAAGTCCATAATACAAGAGATGCCTCCTTATGAAGCTGAAGTGCTAATCGCCAACCTCGTGAAGACGTGGATCAGTACGAGAGTGGACAGGTTAAAGGAATGGGTTGGTAGATTCCTTCAACAAGAGGTATGTGGTTGTGACATTAACTGGTTGTTATGTAGATATCGATTGGTGATAGTTTCGCATTTCGTAAACGGTTTGCCTCTAATAGGAGTTTCAAGACTTTGTTATAAATTCTGGCAGTTACATGTTTGTACTCTTCATTTTACTTCACTTTTTATATTGATATTGAACCATCATTTACAAACGCTCTGAATAGGTATGGAATCCACGTGCAAACAAAGAGCATATTGCTCCTTCTACTGTTGAAGTTCTACGAATTGTTGATGAAAGTTTTGAAGCATTCTTTCTGCTACCAATACCACAACACGCATCATTGCTTCCTGATCTAATGACCGGTCTCGATAAATGTTTGCAGCAGTACATACTAAAGGCAAAATCTGGCTGCGGTAAGTGTTCTATTTACTGAATAAAGAAAAAACAAAAGCTTTTCAAATTTTAAGGAAGTTATTGATCATTGTTCAACCATCGAATGCATTATATCTTTTCAGGATCCAGAAGCACCTATATTCCTGCTCTGCCTGCTTTAACTAGATGTTCGAAAGGATCAAAGTTCGGCGTATTCAAAAAGAAGGAAAAGTTGCAAGCGGGTCAGGGGAGGACCCAATTTGGGATCACGAATGGCAATAACTCTTTGTCGATGCCCCAGCTATGTGTTTGTATTAATTCGTTGCACCATATTCGCAGCGAGCTGGAAGTTCAAGAAAGAAGGGCGGTTGCCCGTCTTAAGAATCTTGAGCCTCATTACACAGATGCTGTTCGGAACCAAGCCGAGAAATGGTTTGAGCTTTCGACATCTTTGTGTGTGGAAGGGATAAGGCAACTATGTGAAGCAACAGCATACAAAGTTATATTCCATGATCTTAGTCAAGTTTTATGGGATGGCTTATATATAGGAGAAGTTGCATCTTCAAGGATTGAACCATTCCTTCAGGAGCTTGAGCAATACCTAGAAACCATTTCATCAACAGTTGTCCATGACAGAGTCAGAACACGGGTGATAGCCGATGTGATGAGAGCCTCTTTCGATGGTTTCCTATTAGTTCTACTCGCTGGGGGCCCGTCCCGTACTTTCGTTAAGCAAGATTCAGAATTAATAGAGGAGGACTTTAAGTTTCTAACAGATCTCTTTTGGTCTAATGGGGATGGCCTTCCTGCTGATTTGATCAGTAAACATGCAGCCAACATTAAAGGAGTTATGGATCTATTTCGTTCAGACTCCGAAAGTCTAATCGAGCAGTTCAAATATGTGATGGTGGAGTCACATGGCATGCAAGCTAAATCCAGGCTTCCTTTGCCTCCAACTTCTGGTCATTGGGAACCAACCGAGCCGAACACACTACTCCGAGTCTTGTGCTATCGCAATGACGAGATAGCTGCAAAGTTTCTCAAGAAGACTTACAATTTGCCCAAAAAACTATAACAGATTGATGATTGACGACTTCGTGGTTATAACAGATTGCTCAAATGATTCACTTCAAGGTTAGAGCTGGATTAGAATTCCATGCCTCACCCAACCATATGATATATATTGTACATAGTAGGCAGCCTTGTGCCAATTGTGGTGACAAATTACGACTTCGTGCATCGAAATTTATGGTCCTCGGAGAGAACATTCTCGCATGATATCGTCGTAGGATGGTTATGTTGAATCAGCTTTTGTCACTTTCTCGCTCGCATCTACGGTCACGGTTTGAGTTATGCAAACTTTTGTGTGCCTCTGTTGGATCCTTGCAGCCTCCTTTATACATAGTTAGGTACCAAGGACAGAGTATATACATCATACAGAGGCTTCCTTTTACCATCTGATTATGACAGTCTTTTTAACATACAAATACCACACTGTAAGAAATCACACAAACTATAGGTTTACATAGGGAATCAAAATTTCTTCTTTTCCCCCCCTACTGTTTTTTCATTGATTTGAGTGTATTTTTTGACTTGTTTCTTTTTAGTTATTTATTGATTTAGGCTTATATATTATTATTATTATTTTTTTTGGTAGTTTTATAGAAGAATGATAAGGCTGGTAGAGCATTTTAGGCTCAATCTTGTAGACTGAGATTGTATAAGTTTTGATGATAATAGTGTCTCACTTTCTCTCTCCCATGCTTTGTATAATGGTTTCATAACTCTCTGTTATAGTTATTTTATTTACTTTTATATTAATTTACTATAATTATTTTTGTCAATTTTTTTTTTACTATAATTATAATCATTAATTTCAAAGTATATTAGATTTACAGTGATACAAAATTACAAACTGGTTTTTTTTTTTTTTTTTTTTTTTTTTTTTTTTTTTTTTTTCTTTTTCGACATATGGGGAGATTCGAACTTCAGGTCTTTTGCTCATAGTTCAATTATGCCGTTTGAACTATGTTTATGTTGGCTACTAACTGTGAAATTGATGCTATTCAAAGAAAAAAAATAGTAAAATTGACACCGCTAATTAACTATCATATGACCACCAACGTATTAGCCGACCTTAGTATAACTAAACAGTAATTGACATCTACTTTTCTTAAAATTGGAAGTTCAAATCTCCTTATGGTATTTATTATACTAAAAAAAAACACAACATATTAAAAATACACATCCCATGTAATTTAGCCTCAACTCTAAGGATTAAAGGACCTACATGAGTATAGCTCAATAGACATAAAGATGTGTCTTCGATTTAGAGGTAAGAGATTTGAATCTCTACCCTCCTAATTGTTGAACTAAAGAAGCAATTTAAAGGCTAAAATGTATAAATGTAAATTTATCAACAACAACAAACCAAAATGAACATAGCGCAACAATAATTTATATGTACTACCTACGCTTATGAGGTTTAATCTACATGCCCCATATCTTGTATTAGAAAAAGAGTAAAACTTGCTTGCGGCTACAAGTATCTTTTGCAGCCCAGCTACCTGTCATGATTTTATTGGCTAAATATTTCAACTATTTTTAAATAATAAAAAAATCAATCAGGTTGTTTACTTGGTTTTTGTCCGTAATTTCTCTTTCGTTATTTCATCCAATTAACTTCTCTACTTTCTCTCTCTTCATTTCTCTACACTCCAAACTTCAAGGCCATGAAATTTCAATTGGGGTTATTTGAAATTTTCAGGGCTGATTGTGTGTTATATAAACATAAATTTTTAAGTGGTTTTTTAGAGGAAGTGAAGGAAAGTGGCAAATTTCACGGTTGGATTCATCTGGATCGGTCATGGTAGTGCGATTAGTATTCTTCAATTTCGAGTTCAATAATCAATTTCTTCAAAACACTTACACTAACAACGAAATTAGACCACGCGGCGGAGAGATTGGTAAAGGGAAAGGTTGGTTGGATTTTATTTTTCTAAGAAAAATCTAAAAAAAAAAAAATGGAGAAATTCTTTAGAGTATTGCAAATTTGAAGAACTTGACAGCGGTAAAAAATAGTTAACCAAAAAAAAAAAAAAAAAGATACTTATTGTAGAGAAAGTAAGAGAGAGTGAGAGATGAAATTGAAAACAAAGGTCATGACAGACGGAAGTGGAGGAAAAAAATGAGAAAGTAGGAGAAATTGTTTATGAGATGACGAACGAAGAGAAAATTACGGGAAAAAAAAATCTAAGTATACGGCTTAAAGAGTTTTTTTATTCAAAAAAATAATCTAAATATTCAGTCGATGAAATTGTGTCAGGTAGTTGGATTGCAAAAGATACTTGTAGTCAAACAAGTTTTACTCTTAAAAAAAAAAAAAAAAAAAAATAGTAAACCTAAAAAAAATAAGGATAAAAAAAAAAGGAGAAAAAAAAGATAAGGATAAAAGTGAGATATCTTAAAAAGAAAAGGGTAAAAATGAGAATTTAAAAATGAGAATTTACGAAGGGGCCGTAGAAGGTCGGCGGCTGGGCGCGCGTGAATATTGCAGTATATATAGCGCCTACCCTACAGCCCAAGCCCAAGTCTTCGGTCTTCGTCTGAGCGAACCCAAAAAGCCCTCTTCGTCTCTGAGCAAAATCAACTTTTCGCTCCTTCCTTCTCTTCTCTCTCTCTCTCTCTCTCTCTCCTCAATCAGAGGCCATAGCCGGAAGCTAGAAGCTCGTCTTCCTACTTCTCGGAGGCCGTCGCCGATCAACGCGTTCCGGCGTCCGTTTCCTAGTTGCAGAAACGAAGTCGGTTTCCGCGTCTCTCGTGTTTCAAAGGCTCGCTATCTGTAAGTTTCATTTTATTCGTAATTGATGCATTTTAACCTAGAATATGGAAGTTTGATAGTGTTATTCTTGTCTCCGATGGTGAGAATCGTAATTTATTATTCTATAAGCTGTTTCTTCGCTCTTGCTTCATTCGTCTGGTACGGAGAGCTTATTTTAGCATTCCGAAGATGTATTGGTATTTTAGAGTCGATCGAGAACGATTTCCTTTTGAATTCGAAGTCATTGTGTAGAATATTGATGGTGAGAATCGTAATTTATTATTCTATAAGCTGTTTCTTCGCTCTTGCTTCATGTTCGTCTGGTACGGAGAGCTTATTTTAGCATTCTGAAGATGTATTGGTATTTTAGAGTTGATCGAGAACGATTTCCTTTTGAATTCGAAGTCATTGTGTAGAATATTGATGGTGAGAATCGCAATTTCGAATGCTACAAGTTATTTCTTCTCTCTTGCTTCATATGTGTGTGTGTATATATTTTCTGGAGCTGGAGAGCTTATTCTAGCACTCCGATGTTCTATTCGTATTTTAGAATTGGTAAAGAATGATTTCTCTTTGAATATGGAGTCATTGAGAATCGTAATTCTTTATGCTATAAATCGTTTCTTCTTATGCTTCATATTCGTGTGGAACTGGAGATCTTATTCTAGCATTCCAAAGATCTTGTAGTTTTTTAAAAAGAATGATTTCTCTATGGATTTGGAGTCATTGATTTGAGTATTGTAGATTATTGCCAATAATTTATTGCGTTTTATTTAACTTTATCATGGATTGTTTTGATTATAAGTTTGATTTCCAAGTTTGTTTAATCGGAATTATAGTACTGTAAATTGTGACTGAATATTCTTTAACAAAGAACTCTCAGAAATTTTAATAAACGTAAGTAAAATTTTGTAACAGTAAGGATAGGTTTCAAGTTTTTTAATCTCCTTCTCCTACTTAGATTCTATGAATTTAAAGTTACATCAGGTTTCATGTTTTGAAATTCTATGGAAGTTAATCAGTTTGGTAGACACCTGGTTGATAACTTCTCTGGTCATCTTTTGTAATTTTTGTTTATTGCATTAATGTCTCGACTACTGGCTAGGTTAAAATATCAAGCTGAAGGCAGGTTACTTTTCATTTGAATTAACCGTTGGATTGGGCCAAGCTGATATTCTTATTCTAGTATTCTGTAGATCTAGTTATATTTTAGAATTGATGATTGATTTCTCAATGAATTTGGAGTTGTTGAGTTGAATATTGAAGGTTCTTGCCAATAATTCCTGGTGTTTATTTAACTTTGTCATCGATTATTTTGATTTCCATGTTTATATGGTTCGGAAGTAAAGTACTGCAGTCTAACAATTATCAGAAATTGGTAGTTGACGCATGCCAAGTTTTGTTTTAGTTAGGTGATGTTGAAGTTTTAATCTCCTCCTACTTAGACTCAGTCGCAACTCACATCAATAGACAGTCACATTGGTTCCAAGTTTTGAAGTTCTACTGAAGTGAATCAATTTGGTAGCCATCTGGTTGATAACTTCTGTCTTCTTCTTTTGTAGTTCTTGTTTATTGCATCAATTTCCTAACCTCTGGCTAGTTTTATCTTCATACTGGAAGCAAATGTTCCTTTGAATGACCATTGGATTGGTCCGAGCAGACTAACACTTGGGGTTCTACTCACTAAAATAAAATTATTTGAAGGTATTTATGCATAAGCTTTATCAGAAACAGTTCATTGGAGCATTCTATGTAAATATTAAATAAGTTAAATTACATTTGAAATGTCCAAAAAGTTTGTTGTCAAGGTAGTGTTTCTTGAAATAAATTAACCTCCCAACTTAGTTTCACCTGTTTTTGCGTGTGAACTAGAAACACTTTTTCCCCCTTTACTCTATAAGTTGAAACTTATTATTCTGGGAAGTCTTCAGCTTCTTTATTTTATACTTTGGTGTCTGAGTTGAATGGTTTCCCTTTAATTTAAATCTCTTATTTGTAAGAGATGTTAATTTCCTCCATTTTTCTGCAATAGAGAACTCTGGTCTGTGGTAATGGTATTTTAGATGAAGGTGTTTATTAGTTTTCTCACTTTCAACCAATAAAAACATTTCATATCAAATGATTTTTCTCCGACTTTGCAGGTCCTATTAGGTAGCCAAAAATTATGGCAACTCTGAAAGACCTTCTTCCTGCTGTAAAGTCGACAACTGTAACACACTATGATCACTCAAATGATCCATGGTTCAAGCAGCGGTTTAGTTCATCAGAAGCAGAGCAAACTTCCGTTGTTAAGCCCAATCCTGTGCTGCCTTACTTGAAGCGCAGTGGATTTATTCCACGGAAAGTAGAGGATTTTGGAGATGGCGGTGCATTCCCAGAGATTCACATTGCTCAATACCCACTTGGCATGGGTAGAGACAAATCATCAAAGCCTGGATCAAAGATCCTTCCTGTTACGGTGGATGCTCATGGAAATATTGCATATGATGCTATTGTCAAACAGAACGAAAATTCTAAAAAGATTGTTTACTCGCAACATAAAGACCTCCTTCCCAAGATCTTGAAAAATGATGAAGAGAGTGATGAAGATGAAGAGATGCAAAAAGAGATTGAAGAAACAATGGAGGAAACGAAGTCTGCACTTGAAAAGATAGTAAATGTAAGACTGAGTGCAGCTCAGCCAAAAAATGTAGCCAAACAATCATCAGATTCGAAGTTTATCAAGTATAAGCCATCTCAACAATCGGCGGCTTTTAATTCAGGTGCCAAGGAGAGAATAATTAGAATGGTGGAAATGCCAGTAGATCCGCTTGAGCCTCCAAAGTTCAAGCATAAGCGTGTTCCTAAAGCTTCTGGATCTCCACCCGTGCCTGTGATGCATTCTCCTCCTCGTCCTGTCACCGTGAAGGATCAACAGGATTGGAAGATACCACCTTGTATTTCAAATTGGAAGAATCCAAAAGGTTATACAATCCCACTTGACAAGCGCCTTGCAGCTGATGGGAGAGGTCTTCAAGAAGTTCAAATTAATGATAATTTTGCAAAGCTATCTGAAGCACTGTATGTTGCAGAACAGAAAGCAAGAGAAGCAGTTGCAATGAGATCTAAGGTTCAGAAAGAAATGCTTATGAAGCAGAAGGAGAAGAAGGAGTTCGAGCTTCGAGCCTTGGCTCAAAAGGCTCGGTCTGAGAGGACTGGAGCTGTACCTCCTTCTGTAGCTCCTTATCCATCTGAGAGGAGCACTGTAGATACTTCTGAGATGAAAGGGGAGTTCGAGCGTGTTAGAGAAAAAGAGAAGGATTTACCAAAGGAGACGAGGGAAGAAAGGGAAGAGCGGTTGCAGCGTGAGAAGATTCGTGAGGAACGACGTCGAGAGAGGGAAAGGGAAAGAAGGTTGGAGGCCAAAGATGCAGCAATGGGGAAGAAGAGTAAGATTACAAGAGATAGAGATCGTGATATTAGTGAGAAGGTTGCACTTGGCATGGCTTCTACTGGAGCCGGTAGAGAGGGAGAAGTTATGTATGATCAGAGGCTATTTAACCAAGATAAAGGAATGGACTCGGGATTTTCCAACGACGACCAGTACAATATATACGACAAGGGCTTATTTACCGCTCAACCCACTCTTTCAACCCTTTACAGACCTAAAAAAGATACTGATTCCGATGTATATGGAGGTGCTGATGAACAGTTAGACAAGATTATGAAGACCGATCGTTTCAAACCGGACAAGTCATTTTCGGGCACTGCAGAAAGGTCTGGACCTAGAGAGAGGCCAGTTGAGTTTGAAAGAGAGGTCGAAGAAGCCGATCCATTTGGACTCGATCAGTTCTTGACTGAAGTTAAAAAAGGTAAGAAAGCTATGGATAAAGTTGGCAGTGGTGGGACGATGAGAGCCAGTGGTGGTTCATCGACGCGAGATGGTTATGATGGTGGCTCCGGTCGAAGTCGCATTGGATTTGAAAGAGGGCATTAGGAGGTACAATTCAATCAGTTTTATCTTGTATTTGAATTATAGTACGAGTACGACTTGGATTCTGTAATTTTCCCAAGCGGTACCTTCCCAAACTGCCTCTGAATTGTGAGTAACAAAAAATATTGATTGTTATATTTTCTTTCTATGATTTATAGCATTTGGAAGATCTCTCACTCATTTGGATTGAATTTTACGTTATGACAGGTGGAAAAGTTGGCATCCTGATCAGGACGATAATTTTCGGAGAAAATGGTGCCAAGTTTTCCACATAATACCCTTAGATGCCTTGAGGTGACATTTTTGTTTAATATTCCTTTACTTTAATCTGTTGATTTTCTTATTAATGAATGAATCATTCACGACATTTTCTTGAGTTGGTCTAAATTTGATCTAGATATTTCTCATCTGTTTTACATCATTGCTTCCATTTTTTTTTTTTTTTTTTTTTTTATTCTTTTAAGTTAAATTGCAAGTTTAGTCATTGAACTTTTAGGTGTCTATTTGATTTCTAAGTTTTTAAAAGTGTCTAATAGGTCCCTAAAATATTTAAAAAAATTAAAAATTAATTGATAATTGATCTATTAGGTATAAAATTGAATTTTATGTCTGATAGAACCCTAAAGTTTCAATTTTATGAGGAACATAATGAACATAAAATTAATAGTTTAAAAATTTATTAGACGGTTTTGAAAGTTCAGAGCCTATTAGACCTGAAATTGTAAGTTTAGGGACGTATTAGATACTTGAAAGTTCATGGACCAAACACACCGAATTTGTAATTTAACCCTTTTTTTAAAGAAATTTGTCAGATTGCTTTTCAATCGAGTAAACCCTGTTCATTTTGTGATTGCAACACTATCCCACTTATAGCCATGTTTTCTCTGGAATTTGCATGCATTTGTAATAATTGAGTCTACAATCTTTCTTTTAGGGGATTTAAAATTACAGAAACTAAAACAAAATCTGATCGCAATTTACTTTTGGAAATTTATAGTGGATAGGCCTTTTTTTTACCGGTTATAAAAATATGGTTTCTTTTTTATTTTTGTTCTTCGAAGCTGCAAATGATTAGTTTGTTATACTGTCAATCAATTAAACGGATTATATTTAAATCACTAATTTGGGTATACTATTTCTTGAATCTTAATGCTAAAAATTATTTTTACAAGAACTCAATTTCGGGTGGGATAATGGGACATTTGAGATGTGAATGCTATTATTTGTTTTGTGATTGATGATCTATTAATTTATTACCTATTTACTTTGTGCATTTTAATTAACCAAATCCTTCCTTAGTACAGCTCGTTATCTTCCATGTCGATCTGGTCTCTTTTCTTCAATTACAAATCATTCAACACAACAGAGCTGAAGAAAAATGAAAATGGAACAGAGAAGAAACGGACCTTGAATCTTCTTTTTTCCATTGATCTTTATTAACTAAAATCCTTTCTTCTTAGGAAAATAACGAAGCAAAGAAATGATCGAGGATCGACACAGCCCATCTATTCCAAAATATAAATTATTAAGAAACGTAGAATATAAAAGCCATGGAAACGTGAATTTGGAGGACGAAGATGTCAGCAGGTATTTTTTTAGATCGGCGATATTCATTTAGTTCAACTCTAAAAACTCTAAAATTTGTGCTGTGATTTTGGTTTTCTATATATATATATATATATATATATTAAAGATAAAATATTTGAGAACTGATTTCTGGTTTTTCATTTTTTCAATAGAATATAATTTCGTGTAAAATCTAAAATCAAGTTCTTAGGCCTTACTTGATCATAATTTCATTTTTTTTTTTAAAATTTAATGTCATTTCCAAATGATTTCTTTGGTGTGTTGAATTACTTTGAATTCTTAGGAGCAATTCCTATTTTTGGTTTTTTATTTTTTGAAAAGAAATATGTTTGTCAACTAATTGAGTTTTTTGTTTTAAAGTTTTTTAAAATGTTTTTACATTCATTAATAAATTTTAAAAATGAAAAAAAAAAAAAATTAATTTCAAAATTTCAGGGTTTCTATTTAACTTTATTTTAATGGTCATATAATTATTGAAAATTATAAATTATTGAAATTATGTTCAAATTTTTATTTTTTTTTGTCTATTTATTTATTTAAATTTAAATGAAATTGTCATTAATATTATTAGTATATTCTTTAGAAGAAAAAAAATAGATATTATTAATATTTTTTTAATATAAAAATATTATTAATATAATATAATTTTAATTTTATTCAAAAAAAAAAAAAAAAATCTAGTATTTTATATGAATATTATTGAAAATTATCGACACAATAATTTTTATTTTTATTTTAGAGAAATTCATTTTTCACCATAAATTTTTAATTTCATTAAATAATCGGACTTTAATTAAATTTTGATAAATGTTGCAATTTTTACATTTTAATAAATTAATATTATTTTTAGATTCTAGTAGCTTAGTAGCTAAAGTCCCGTCTATTCAGTTTTTTATTTTTGATTTTCTGTTTTAAAAAAATAAAATTTTGTTTGATGTTTTTTTTGTTACAAAATAACAAAAGTTCGTTAGATAATTATATTTATTTTGTATTTTTTTTATAAAATAAAAAATTTAAAATAATATTTATTTATTAGAATATAAAAAATTAGAATTCAAATTGAAAAACACTTAGGTAAATTTTTATCGACTTTATTTTCATGTAGATTTTTTTTCTAGTGGTTTGAAATTATCGTGGATCCACTTTTTTTTATAATTTATATATTATATATACTATAAACATAGACCAATAGGGTTAAAGATAAACATAGACCGATATATTAGATTAAAGATCAATGAGAAAAAAAGAGGAGAAAATCAAACAATTGCTTATTTCATTTTTATTTGAACTTCCCGTTCTTGCAAACGATTAAAAAATATGAAAATAGGAATTTCTCGTACACTTAAACGAAGGAAAAGCCGGCAACTGCCGCCACGGCAACGGCAGCGATGGCAGAGAATTTCACGGTGGAGGCACCACTCTTGGGAGCTTCGGCAGGTCCCCCAACTGGGCCTTCAACAACGGCATTGCCACTGCCGCCTGGAGCTGCAGCGTCACTTTCAGCGCCAGGAGCTTCGGCCGATGGGGCGGAATCGTTAACCGAGGCCTTGGGAGCTTCGGCCAATGGGGCAGCACAGGCGAAGCCGACGACAGCGAAAAGGACAAGAGCAACAACAACGAATTGGCGTGCCATTGGAAGAAGATAAGGTAAAATGAAATGAAAGTGAAAGGAAGTTCTATGAAATGAAAGTGAAAGGAAGTTCTATGAAATGAAAGTGAGGAACTGGAAGAATGGTGAAGGCTTGATTTGAAATTGGTGATTTGGTGTGTTTATATATTGTTCCAATTGATGAGAATTACGCGGTCTTGCAGCTAATTTCAGTTAATGATATGAGGATCACAAACTCGGTTTTAAAAATAGCATTAATTACAAGGTCTTTAAAAATCCTCTTTAAACAAAACATTTCTATTTTCTTTTGTAACAAACAAATGCTATTTTAAACTTTTTTTTAAAAACTCAATAATAAAAAACAACTATTTAAAAATAAATATAACCCAATAAAGCCCACTAATTTATTTTCAATTTAAGCTTAAATCCCTACATCCACGCATTTGTTGAACTATGTAAAAAAAATGAGTTAAAAAATATTTTTGGTCCATAAACTTTAATGATTTTAATCAATAAATTTTATTTTGTAACAATTTAATCCATATATTTTCAAATTATAATAATCAAGAAAAAAACAGAAAACAGTTTTTTTCCAAGCAAATGATGCGGATATAGAGCTTTCACCTGATCTCAAGGCACCAAGATAGGTTGCATTTGTAGCACTTGTACGCATCTGCCCTTGCTGCTGCCCACAATGCATATAATAAGACATTAAACTTGAAAACAAAATTGTCAGAGTTCAGATTAGCGGTAATTGACATCTACTCCTTCCTAAGGAACGGAGGTTCAAGCATGAAACAAAATTTAAGACTTGTTTGAAATGACTTTCTAAATGCTTGAATTCAAGCACTTAAAAAGTCATTTCAAATCGATCTTTCTCAATGAATACTTTTAGATAGCTGGGCATTGAAAACCTCTATAAACTCTCAATCTTAAACTTTCCAAAGAAGTTTGTAATCTTCCAACGACATCAGAACAAAAGTTTTTGCAAATTTTGGTTAAATAAGTACTGATTATATAAGAGGACAGCAACTCATATCTGTAAAAAGAAAAGGAGAGCAGGGCAGAAAGTCAACAAACGAATATTGTCTTTTGTATCCTTCTAAATCTCGTATCATCCTCCAGTGTAATATTTGATCGATAATTTACCTGCTGAACGGACCGATAAGAATGAAAAGTATTAATAATTCAGTTTATTTTCCAATTTCACTCGATCTTTTAATTTATATTATATAAGCAATCTCAATTAAAATGTCGGTTAAAAAATATTTTTGGTCTCTAAACTTTAGTGTGTAACGAACGACTTAGTACTTGTACTTTCATTTTTGTAACAATTTAAAAATTACCGGGAAAAACTCCATCAAAATTAAGTGTTAGTTTTAATTTGTAACAACTAGTCTTTGTAGTTTATAAACACATTTAGTCCGTAACAAGTTTCTCGATCTGCATATGTAAGAAACCTCATTAAATCTTAACAAGATTTTTTACGATAAGGACTAAATCGTGACGAATTTTAAAGTACAAGGACTAAATTGTTACTTCTATGAAAGTGACTAAAATATTTTTCAACTTAAAATGTCCAATAGCACATTGAGTAGCAAATTCGAACTTCTTAAATACTAAAAATACAAATCAACTCAATAATAAAATGTAATTGGTTTCAATTTTTCCGAGATTGTTTTAATCAATAATACCTCGATCTTTTGAGTTTGAGATTGATATTTCAGCGAACATACTAAGGGAAGGGATTTTTTTTTCTCAACAAATTAAATGATTGAACAAGACTCAATGTTTTAAAACACTAATTGCAAAATTAAAATTAACTAAATCAGTGAAAGAATGGACGGTGGAGGAATGTTACTTGTATATTATGGCTGTCCACGAGAAGCTGCCTTGTGCTCTCAAAAGCTCTTAGTAAAGATCTCCGAATCAATTTGCTGTATGTTTGGGAAAATCTGTTGTAGTCTGGGAAAATAGTTGGGAGACTTCGCCTGCAAACAGAACGTCGATTTAAATTCCGACGTCATGAAAGAAAGAACGCCATATATGTTTGACAACTTGGACGAAAATGCCAAATGAAAAGGTTTGTCCGTAGTATGGCTGATGAAATACATGAAATGAAAAATCTAACACTGATTTTGAAATCCAAACGGGGGCCAGAGATTTTCAAAAATAAAAAACTAAATGGTTATCAAACGGGTCTCAATTAACGGTTCTCATTAGCCTTTTTCTTGTTATGACCCTCTCATCCCGAAAGGAAAAATCCTAGCTTAGAGGAGATGCGGGAAAGTTTTGTATTATTTTAGATTTCTACAGTTTCCAAACTGAAACAATATTTAAGCAACATATCAGATATTATAATTTTTTATACAGGTCTATTACAAAACTTCTATTTCATTTTCATCTAACAATTTCTTTTACTTTAAATTCGCAGGATAGTTATAAGGGAATGAGATAATAATTTCAGACATGGAGAATAAAAATCATGCTGGTTAAAAGGAGAAATAATAGAGGAAGCTAGCATGCCAAATCAAACAATTGAAAAGCACAGAAATTCTAGGCTAGGTTGATCAATAAGGGTGAAATTTGTTCATGTGACTTGATCCACGATAGAACGTATTCGTTTATTCTCCAATAATCATAGATTTATTTCAATTATTGTTATCTTTCTATCCTACAAAATGCGTGATTTTTTTAGTAAAACTTGGGTATGGAGGTAAAATTACATGCCAATTAACGTTGAGCTATTAATATGCAAGGAAGGTTTAAAAAATAATAACGCGCAAATCTACAAGTAAAAAAAATTACCGAGAGAAGTCGCCAATTTTGTAAATTCATTTCAATATTTGTACGCATTTTAAAAGTGTTCTTAAAACCGTAGCCAAATTTGAACTTTTAAGAACTATTTGTTTTTAAAGTTTACTAAAATTTCAAAAGTGTCTTTAAAAAGAAGAAAATTAAACAAATAATCTATTAGTAAATAGTTTTGTTCTTTAAAAACAGAAAACTAAAAATAATTTGTTATGAACTGAGGCCTATACTTTTCCTCAGAATTTATAGCAGAAATCTAGACCATGCGCCAAGAGATAAGAAGCTAGTGGTAATATTGGCTTACCAAGTTGAAAGAAAATTTTCAAGTGACGAACATTATTCAGTATGGAAACTTACACATGGATTGTTCTCAAGGTAGATGGTCGTCAGTTTCTCTCTTGAACCAGCAACATCCTCCACAATGCTTTCAAGTGATTCTATTTGATTGTCGTTGAGCCATAAATCTTCTAAACTGCAAACATAGATCCAATGAGGGGAACAGATTATCACCCTAAAAAAGATAAGCATGTTGCATAAGACAGAGCTAGAGAATTCGTGTTACCATGTCAGATTTTGAATGTCACTAACACTCGTTAGCTTATTTGATGAAACGTCTAATATACGAAGATTGACCAAGGTTGAAACGCCTTCGATTTTTGAAATTCCATTGTGGCTAAGATATAGTTCTTCCAAAGCAATGCAGTCCTAAAAAGTTAGGGCAAAGAACAAAGTTAAGTTGTTGAGAGTGCACAGCAGTGATTGAATGCACCAAGATAGTTATCTTGCAAGTGCATGTGCAACAACAAATATTATTCATATTCAGGTATTATCATACCTCAAATCCTGTCATTGAAGTCAAACGGTTGCTCTGCAAACTAATTTTCTTGAGACATTTTAGTCCACAAAGGTTTACTACCTTGATCCGGTTACGCCCTAACCATAGCTCTTGTAAAGTAGTTAAGTTTTGAAAATTCTCCATCACCTGTAAATCAGTGTAGGAACTTCAATCACAATCCAAAAATCTTCGAAAAAACATGACTGTTGTAGAGAAACAGACAATTTTATTTGTTTACTTCTTGAGCAGAGAACATCTGACTATTATTTTTAAGATTTTTTGCTTCACCATGTGCATTGCGCCTTTAATTGCATATAAAGATTACTGTATGAAATAAAGTAAAGCATGGATGATCATATATTCACTTCATAATATACCTACGACTACTTGTTGTAATGACAGCTCTTTCTAGAAATTATACGTGAAATTCATATTGTGGACTAAATGATACAACAAAGATTTCTAACAAAAGATATAGAGAACAAACCCGCAGTCTATTGGAACCAAGCTCAAGAATCCGTAACTGATGGAAGTGATCTAGCTCTTCAATTTTAGCAACTTCATTCTTAGATACATAAAGTTCCTTCAGTGAATTGGTGACTTTGGACAAGCCATGTAACGAAGTGATTTCGTTGAAAGAAACATCAAATATCAAAAGCTTCTTGAATATGCTCGCATCAGGTATTTTCGTCATTTGATTGTCTCTAAGAACAAGCTCCTATAAAACAGCTAAGATTAAATATAGCAAAGTCTAGCATTATTCTGGAGTTGTTTCACTTCAAGAATCATCGAGCTACATTTTCGATGACATGATTAAGCGAAAACAATCATCGAGCGACATAAGAATATAGATACACATATAGCTTTAAAACTCACACTGTACACATTCAGAGAGCCAAATTATGCGAAAATAGCTCTCTAAACTGTAATGCGAAGCAAGATTCCGTCGATTCTGAAACATTGTTTTACTAAAACTGAAGGAGAAGAAGAGGAACGATTGAATGATACCTCGAGACCTGAGAGTGCGTTCCAGTGAGAAAGCAATTCCACGGCAGCATCATTGATGAGATTCTGACGAAGAGAGAGCTTCTTCAGGTTCGAGAGCTCTCCAATCCGAGAGTCCAAACTCGAAAGTCGATTTGCAGTCAGGTCCAGTTCCGTTAAACTCGAAGGCAACTCGATAGAGTCGAGGTCGTGGAGCTGAAAGCTGGTGAGATCAAGAACCGTAGAATTGAGATCATCTTGTATCGTTGAATCATCCGCCTTCGATTCCGGCGCCGGCGATGATTCAGCTACAGCGTCCATGCAAAACCTAGAGTTGCGGACGGAGAAGACGGAGAAGACGGAGAAGAAGCTTGAAGCTGAAGCTTGTTTCGCAGACAAATGGAGTTTCTGTGCTTGTGTTTGATTGACTGGAGTTCTGAGAGTTTGCGTTCAAGAAAAGATCTCTTTTGCTCTTAACGAAGGAATCTGGAAGTTTGGGCTCGAAACGTCGTGAAGGCCCAATTCATCTGGTGGGCTTTTGATAATTAGATCCGAGGCCCAAACTCGAGGCTGGGCCTATTTGAAGTTTGATAGTACTATTTTTTATTTAATTTCTAGAACTTTGGAAAATTTTAAATGTGTTCTTGAATTTCAATATTTTGCGTAGTTTTTGTGGTTAATATTGTGAATTTAATAATGAGATGATATGTCTGATTGGATAAATGTTAGGTGATTCGACCTAACGTGAATGACAAATGATAAAAAAGAATAAATACTCTGATAAAATAGAGTGACACAATCTATAAAAGAAATTTGATACATTGCTTTAGAAAATAATTTATGTTGTACAATGTACATGTCACTTTATGAAAATGGGAGACTAAACCCGAGTTGGACTCAAATAACAAATTGATTGGCCGATTTGTTAGGTTGGTCTTTTATAATCAGATTCAAGTTCATAAGTGATAATATCTAAACTTCTACTTTGAGTCTTAACTTATTAAATGTATCTTTAGCTTTATTTTACAATGCAATGAATGTGAGAGATTGGTCCCTTATCGAAGATTTTCTGAATATTTAATATTTACTAGGTGAGTTGTCGTCTTTGCATATGAATTTTGAACTTGTTGAATCTTATAAAATAATTAGAAATAAGTATAGAATTGACATACTTCTAGTCAAAACAAAGTTTGGTACTTAAAGAAAATATAATGTAAAGCATGTGGATATTCGAGAACCATAATTTTGAAATATTTAGTGAGACTATTGTTAATAGATACTAGAGCAAGTATATTCAATTATATGATCACAAATGTAACATGTTACCTCAATTTGAATTTTCAAGTTAAGGGAAAGAGACTTCGTTTATCAATGGACATACTTCATAAGTGAAATGGTTAAAGAGATTGTAATTATTGGATATTTGAAAAAAATTATTTTCAAATAATAAGGCAAAGATTATTGTGAATTTTAATGTTATCTTTTTAAAATCGTTCACTCTCCCCTCGTAATCACGTCTAAAAAATCCACATTTAATCACACCCCTCTCATTAAAATTGTCTCATATTTTCTCATTAAAATCGTCTAATCTCTTTTCATAATCACGACTCAAAAATCATTTCTCTCCGCAACATATACTCATATATGAAGTAATCAATAAGAACACAAATAATAAAAACTTAAGAGAAGAAAAAGTCCCAATGAGGAATAGTAATAGAGGTCGAAGCCAACAACTCTCACAGACACAAAGAACACCTATAAGTCATGTTGGCCTGTATACTAATGAGAACAAACTGGGGAGAATGAGCACTACCACTATGGACACAAGAGTTTTGCTCCCTGCAGATGTGGTACATGGTCGCACACCACGCAAGTCTCCAAACCCGACGACTACGTCACTCACCTTTCTCGATGCAATAGATACATTCCAACTCAGTGGACCAGGTAGCAACCATATGGGACGGTTGGTCCCATCGAAGAATACCCTCTCACACCTGCTTACTAAAGGGGCAGTCGAAGAAAGAGATGGTTCAGAGTCTCCATAGCCTCTAGACACAAAACACAGCTAGACGAAACCAAGTGATCTGAAACACATGAAGTTGAGTCCGAGTATACAAACAGTCACGAATATTCAGTCAAACAACAAACGAGTGACGAAGAATGTTACTCTCAAATCATAACAGATTAGCCCATCTCACTCTGTCATGTTGAGGGTGCAAAACATCTCAACCACTAGCTACTGAAAACTCATTGGATCTCCCAGGATCTCAAATAATCATATCAGCCTGGTGAGGGAGAGGGATGATAGCCTGAGCTAAATGATGAATCTCTTCCGTCTCTCTAGTCACATTCAACCGTTGCAAGAAGCCATTAGGAATGATAAAATCTGACACAAGAGCAAACTCAATATTACCCACCTCTTGAATCATTTCCATGTCATACCGATGAACAATGGAACCGACCCCAGGAAACCAGGAGTCTAGTCAAGCATGACACCATCTTCCATCCTCAATGGTGACTCGAATAAGCTGACAAAACTGCTCTTTAAGACTACAAAATTTCCTGAGTGCACCAAGACCAACCATACGACAACTGAACAATCCACAAAGACTGTCCTCATAAGACATATGTGTCCATCCAAGCTACCCACAAATCTATAAGTATATATGGAGTATATATACTAATGACAAGAATATACATAGAAGTATATACTATTGGCAAGAGTATATGGAGGTATATACATAGTATATATTAATTATTGTGAACAATAATGTAATAAAAAATAGAAATGGAGACAATGAAATACAATAAATAAGAGACGAAAATCTAATACTAAAATCGTGGAAAACTCGATTAAATGAAATTTATCCTAAAATCATGAAAATCATAAAGAAAAGTATCACATCCATTTAGAGAGAAAGGTATAACTATTATATTTTTTTTTGTAATTTAAGAAATAAAATATAGAGAATTAAAGTAATCCAAAAATTTAATGAGGGCATATTCGATGAGAAAAGATACATCAAATCTAAAAACAAAAATTATCAAATATTTGATATTTGTAAAAATATACCAACTTATATTATAACTATTCGGCATATTTTTTTTTTTTAAATAAATAAATTAAAAGGATATAGTAACTAATAGACTTTCTTGACATAGTTAGTTGAGAAGCTAAGTTAAACATAGAGGGGAGATTGTTAATATGGACACCAACAATTTGCCAGGTGGCACTCATAAACTCAATCCCAAGTTTAAGTTCAGCTTGGTTGAGACTGAAATATAATATAAGGATAAAAAATAATAATTTGAGATGTTTTGATGAAGCTATGACTATGAGTGTGGGAAAATGGAGAATTTTGGAGGGTAAGACGAAGAAAAAAAATATTATATATATATATATATATCAGAGGTTCGATACTCCACTTTTAATATTGTCAAAAAAAATATATATATATTATGAAGAATACTTTTTATATATATATATATATATATTTTTTTTTTTTTTATCTTTAAGATTGGTTTGAAATGATTTCTAAAGGTTTAAAAAAATATTTTGAAATACTTAGAAAAATATTTGAAACAAACACTCATTCTCTAATTTTGTACAACAAACCTGAGTTTTAAAATTGAATTCCTTATATAATTGTCTGTATTTTTATAAGATTTTTATTTTGGTTGCTTATTAGTTTAAATAATCATTTTTTTATGAAAATATTTAATAATTTTATTTATAAACTAATATCTCTAAAAAAAGAAATAGTAAACTAATAAAAAGTATACTAAAGATATATGATGGGTAAATTGAAAAGGTTGAATATTAGGGGCCAGTGTACTTTGTCCTTTTATCCCAAAAAAATATTTGAGAATTATTTTTCTTCAATATCCCCAACCTCGGATTCCAACACATACATATTATCCCAAAAATATTACAAGCACATATTTGTCAATATTTTTTTTTTTTTTTAGAATTTTATGTCGATAATATTTTAAAATTTTAATTTATATTCTAACGTAATGTCAAATCTTAATGCAATTTATTTCTAAATTCCTATTTTTTGTTGTCTTCTTGACGTTCGAGCTTTGGAAGTTTCTAAGAAATATCATATAGTAATAGTTAAGATATATTATCAGTGGTACGAAAGAAAATTGAGAATATTCATTTTATTCGCATAAATAAAAATAATTTCACTTAAATTAGTTTGAACAGTTCAACCAGCAATAATTTGTCTTCATTTCTAATTGTGAGATAAAAAAAAAAACGATTAGAATCATTTGAATCACTATGACCCGCTACGACAGACTCAGTATACGGGTCTTATAAAATTAGTTTTTACTATATTTGTATTGGGTTTTGGCTCAAGTACCATATATAAACGACTTCTATGGCTCTCTAATCTTCATTATTGTAATTCTCTCATAATCGTAATATAATTGTTCTCTACTGTGGACGTAACTAAAACAATGTTAGTGAACCACATAAATTTTGTGTCGATTCTCTTACGCTTTTATTTTTTGTTGTTCGATTATGTCGTAACAAAAATAATTAAAAAAAAAATAGTATTATTATATTAAAGAAAATTATATATACAAATACATGAATTTCTTTCCTTTAATATTCTATTATCTTGTCAAATCGAGTTTAGCTCAATTGGAATAAGGTTGTACTCTTGACTAAAAGATCATGAGTTCAATTTTCATTTTAAATCACTTAACACCAACCAACAATACCTTAAAAATATTTTTCTAACGTAGATTTAAAAACTAATTTTACTATACAAATTGAAAAGTTTATTCTTCATTTTTGCTAAATAAAAAAAAAAATTACTTGCATGTTACATACCTGTATTATATATTATTTTTGTTTGGAGAAACATTGATTCAACCATTATAAGAGCACAGATATCGAGAAAAAAGATTGGAATAAAATTTCAAATTAGATAAAGATAAAGTGACATTCATATATTAATGGAACATATTATAATGGATAAGTCTAGCAAATTCTATTTTTTAATTGCTAAAGTGAAAGGAAGGTAAAAATCACAATTGATATATTTATTAAAAAAAGTATATTAAATGCTTATTGATTGGTTTTATTTTTCCTCACAATTTAATTTATTAGTGAAAAGCTAGGAATCTCTAGCTAATGGAGATTGCTTTACAAAGAGTTTCAAACAAAAAATTGACTTTGGGGCTCCTCTTTAGAAGCATGCTTAGCTAAGTAATGATGATGTTCCAAATGAGTAACAGTTTGGTTTCTCTTTAACCTGAAAAAGAAAACACTTTAATGAAAGAGCCAAGTTGTTATCCAAAGTTTAATTGCTCAATAATTATATCATAATTTTGCATTAACAAAAGATAAAAGTGTATTACTTCATCATGGTTTTTTGGCCTTTTTGTTAATTGATTGTGATTGGCTTGGCAGGTGGATGCCAATCCTCTATTGTTTGGTAGATTTTTTTTTTTTTTTTTTAATTAATTTTCATAACAACTTTGGTTAAAATGGCTAAAAATATGAATCTAATTGCAAAACATTAGAAAGTGATATGGCAAAAAAAAAATTAGTGGGAGATAAGCTATTGATATATGACTATCACTGATAGACTTATATAGTGATAAACAAATTCTATAAAAAAAAAACTAAGGTGATAGACTACTACTATCAGCGATAATCTTCTATCGACGATAGACCATACTATCATTGATAAAAAAAAATAAATAATAATGTGTTATATTTTTAATTATTTTACTCTAAATTGACATATGTTACAAAATATATATATATATATATATATATATATATATCATATTTGATCTTAAAATTTTAAATAGTTCTCTTTAGTACAATTTAATGATAGTTTAATAAGGTATTAGAGTAAGAAATTTTATGTCAAAATGAACCTAGCCTAACGGACATAAAACATATGTCGTCGATCAAAGATCGGAGGTAACCTTACTTATTGTTGAACTAGAAAAAAAAAGTATGAGAAAATTTTCGTCGACATTTTCATCAACATTTCCACATGTACATGAGTTCGACAAGAGTGAATCGACATTTTCATTATATCGTAAGAAATCGATGACATATTTACAAAAATAGCAATAAAATATGATAATAAATATTTTAATAATTTAAATAGTGTAGAATATTTATTTATTAATTTAAATATATATATTTTTTAATTTTGAGTTTTCATATTTCTCCAGCGATATCGAAATTTTATCGATTTTTTCGTCGACATTTTCATAAAATTAAGACATCAACATTTTATACCTTGACCTTATAACGTATTCAAGAACTCAACAATAATTGGTATGCACTTCTTCCTTTGAAGTCGAAGGTTTGATCCCCTATTCTGCAAGTGTTTTACTAAAAAAACAAAAACGTCTTAAAAAAAAGTCAAATCATTTGTCTTAAATTTCATACCAAAATCTTATTAACTATTATTATTATATTTATCATATGTGTTTCACGATTTACATTATATTATTTTATGAACTTTATTATTTAATTTAATAAATGTTAAAAATAATTAAATTATCAACACGAGTCTAGTTCAACTGATATAATGTATGAATTATTGATAAAAAAGAACAAATGTTCGAATCCCCTACCCACCCCTTGTAAAAAAATAACTAAATTATTTATTCTCACATAAAAAAAATTGCATTTATTAATATTTACTTATTTCCCTATTTCACATTTATTAAGATTTATCTTTTTTTTTTAATTCCATTTAGGATTGGAGGATTTGAACCTCCACCTCAGGATCGAAGACACGTCTTTATATTAGTGGAATTATGTTGGATTTATCATTAGTATTTACTTATTTCTATAATTTTTTTACGATTTTTCACTCACCTCCATTTCCCACACTATTAGAGGTGGATCCCTAAGGAAAAAGACATTCATTTGATTCATCTCATTTGAAAAAAAACTATATTAAAAAAAAAAATTATTTTTTTTCTCTAATTTGCCCTTCATATATTGTTAGAGTCGAAATATTATTTACATATATAAAGTGAATATATTGTTAGAGTTGAAATATTATTTACATATATAAAGTGAAGGAAAAGGTTAAATTTATATTTTTAAACTTTATGTGTTGTATCAATTAAAATGTTAACTGAAGTGTTGAATTGACATAAAGTATATATATTTGATCCAAATATATGAAGTTTGAATCATCATCTTACATATTGTATACAAAAAAAAATAAATCTAATAATTATATTAATTAAAATCTTAAATTTCCATAAACGAATTATTTTAGACACTCTTAGAATTTCGTTTTAAAATCATTAATGTGTATAAGACTTATTGAAACACATGAATTAACATAAATTAGAGAACAATGTTGGAATCAAATTGATAGAATAGTAGTTGTTCTCATTAATACGAGCCGTTTTTCATTTTCTCGTATTTCTCTAATTTTATCTATTTATGGCTACTTTGGTAAGATTTTGAGAAAAGAATAATTTTATTTAAGTGATTTTTAGCCAAATTTCAATAGAGCTGAGTGAAAATAGTTATAAACCCTAATAAATAGCCTAAATTGATTCAATTAGGAAGCTTAGGCTTTAAATTGATATAATTATTAATTTAGAGTTTAATTGATACAACTTAAAGTTTAGGAGATAAATTATTTTTCTCATTTTTTTTTAGTCCAACAACACGTAGAAATAGAGATTCAAACTTTTAACCTTTGATTGAAAATATAATAACTTAACTCGTTGTCGTGAGTATAACCCAACAATAATATTTTAAGGTCGGAAGTTTTGAATCTCTCACATTATTGAATTATACCCATTAATATGTAGATTTATTTCAACATGACTTTGATGTTTTTGCTATTTCATTAATGAAATTCTTTTTTTTTTTCTTTTTTTTTTAAGAGGAAAAAAAAGGACATAAGGGATGTCTCGGGATCCTCCTCCTCCACTAATAAAATAAATATTAATTTATTTATGAATATTCAGAACAAAACCCGACTTTAATAGCGAAAGTGGCCCGGCCAGCCAAACGGTCCAGCACCCATTTTTGTTTATTATTAAAGATTATTATTAATTTTAATTTTTAAAATACACATCTTATACTTATACTTAGTGGGGAAGAGAGAAAAAATGGTGGCTCTCTATCTCCACAACTTCATATTCAAAGCCAGCTTTCACTCTCATTATTGTTTATAGCCACTCCACTCCAAATCAAAATTTCAAAATTAACTTCTTTTTTTTTTTTTTCTATCATTTATAACTTCAATAATAATAAATAAGTTTGTCTTTATTTTGTCTAAAAAGTAATGTATATCGATAGAACAATACTTGCCTACTCATCAATAGCTAGTCACCAATCAAAATCTTATAACTATTTATTTGTTGTTAAAAAAGTAAAGAAAAATACAAATCTTGTCTCCTACTTGGAAAAAATTACTTAATGATGGTCGACACAATTTTCTTTTTTAGAGTTATAGTATATGAGATCACTAGTAAATAGATAAGTATTTGTTGGGAGTGTGGTCAAAGTCTCACATTAGTTAGAAAAGAAAAAGATCATGAGTATATAAATGATAGACAATTGTCAAAGCAAGCATGACTCAACTGACATATATACGTGTTGACGACGAACAGGTTTGTGGTTCGAATCCTCCTACCCCAATGTACTAAAAAAAAATGATAGACAATTATCTTCAATTGGTATCATAGTCATGGTACCCTAGTTGTGTGGAGAGTTCCTCAGATTCTCATAGTCGACATTGTGGATGACTCCGGATCCGACAAAAAATGCTTGAGTGGCAAACAAGAAGTAAATAATTCTTTCAAGTCGGCTAGATTGATAGAATGAGTAGCACTATCAAGAAGATAGGAAGAGTAGATTTTTGTTCGGGAATAGAAAGAAAAAGCTAGAGGGTACGATAGGTGATCGACATAGTTTTTTTTCGTCGTAGTGTTTGCAACTAAAAGTGATTTTTTTTCTTATTTTCATTAAAAAAAAAAACTATGAACTAATATACAATCCATGCAACTAGAACTACAAGTCGTCTTGTGCATTCGTTGTCATTTCACATATAATTAAGAGGAATTTTGATGAAAATTGTTTGGTGTGTTCGTGATCACATATATGATATATGAACTTTCTTTTTCATAATAATAATAATAATATGATAATAATAATGATATATGAACTTTCAATGTCGCATGCCGCCGTAACTACCAGACCCCACGACGTCGTTCCACTAGCCGAAGACTTAAAACTTAAACGACCCACCATGAGAGAATGACTTGTTATTATATTTTTTTTATTTTGTTCATGAATGAATGATTGATATTTCTTTGAACGAAGAACTTATGGACAAAATAAATTCTAGTTATTATTCTTGTTGCTGCATGGAAATTTTTAGTTGAGAAGTTGATTGTTCTAAATCATTAGTATACATCAATGTATCGAGGATCGAAAATTAATATGTTATAGAGCGTGATCCAATAATATACTAATTATAAGGCAATGCGAATTGAAAACCAATAACAAAGTCATAAATTAATTTTATTGGAAGGAGTAAGTTTTATGTTGTAACTTTATATCTAATATTTTAATTAAGAAAATTTAAGGGAGAAGCAAATGAAAGAAAAAATTAAAAATATTATCTCTATAATTCTTTAAAAAAATTAAAATGGACAACACGAGGGGTGGATTTCAACATCTGACCTCAAAAAAAGAGTAGTACATATATATTGAGTTATGCTCATTGTGACACAAAAAAAAACAAAAAAAAAACTAAAATGAATCAAAAGGGAGACGTCACCCTTTCCTTCGTTTGCCCATAGTGAAAACGAATGTAGTGTGTATGTGAGATAATTTTTTTTAGTACTAAATGAGATAACTCTTAACATTCATCGTTACATCAAGGAAAAGAATTATGTTTTTAGTTCAATGATATATGGGGCGAAAATTCAAACTTCAGACATTTTTGTCAATGTATATGTACTAGTTCAATTATGTTTTGGTTGGCAATATTATTATACTAGAAACGAACTAATATTTTAAATAACAACTAAAAATAATACATTCACATATATTAGGTAAAAAAGATAAAACGTGTGAGAAAAAAAAATCAATATAAGTTGTTCAACTGACATAAAGGCCAACAAAAATATAGCTCAACCACATGATTCTGAGATCTTATGTTCAATCCCGTACGTTAAAAAAAAACTAATATAAAATATGCACCATCCACTAATAATAAGCGGTTTGAATTCTCCATCCACATGTATTATCAAAATATATATATATATATATAAAAAGTAATTAATTATAAGTTTCAAAAGAATAATAATTATGAAAGTAAATCGAGCATTTATGACTTGACTTCAATGTGGTTTATAAGCGTTGAAAGATAGATTGAAATTCTTCTTCTCACATTAATTTTGAGGCTTTGAATTTGAACAGTGAAGAAAAAATTATATTTTAACTCCCAAACTGTTACCTACTTTTAAATTAATTCTAGTAACATATTAAAAAAGAAAAAATAAATTCTAGTAGCGTTCTTCATCTTCTTACCAACACCTTTTAAAAAAAGGGCTCTAAATTTCTAACGATTTGACAAAAAATAATTCATATACATAACAAATATTCAATTCTAATCATAAAAATATCAACCCAACAAAATTATATAATTGAAATAATAATAGTCATGATAATTTAATGAGTTTAATTGATTTTCCCAGATATTTACAAGCATTAAAATAAAACAAACTCAAAGCGACATCATCATAAATAATTAACATAAAGATATAAAATGAAAGAATTTCAGTACAAAGGTTGTACTGAATATTTAATACTATTTTAAATAGCAGCTAGTGAGAACAAACAAATATATATTTTTTATTTATTTATTATTATTATTATTATTTAAAAATATAACAATACCATAAAAGTTTAGTTTGAAAAACATATGTAGTCTATAAAATATTTTTATACACGAGATAATTTATTCTATAATTTTTTAGTACTAATCTATTTACTTTCAAAAGTCTCGTTGCACAAACAACAATCAGATAAAAAATAATTACAAATTTAGCAAAATTTAAAACTTTTTGTAAATATGGTAAAAAAATCAGTAACTATCACTGATAGACTTTTATGACTATTACTGATAAACTTTATGACTATTAGTGATATACTTCTATCAGTAATAGATTTTTATCACTGATAGACTATTATCACTGACAAAATTCTATAAAAATGACTACTATCAGCGATAGACCATACTATCAGTGATAGAAATTGCCATATCCGCAATTTTTTTTTTTTAAAAGTGCTATATTTTTAATTATTTTACTCTAAATTGACATCTGTTACAATTTCCCTACTTTCAAATTTATTACAACTCTAATATATAATAATTTAGGCATTGTTTGATAACTATTTGATTTTTAAAAATTAAGTCTATAAATCATATATGCACATGTGAATTCTTACCATAACTTTCTTTTTTTTTGTTAAGAAAACATTACAGCTCTTAGTCAAAATTTTGAAAACTTCTTTTTTTTCTTTCCAATTTTTTGCTTGGATTTTGGAAACAGTTCAAAAGATAGATAACACAATCAGAAAATTCATATGTGGATGTATTGTTTATAGGCTTAATTTTAAAAAACCAAAAACAAAAAATCAAATGGTTATCAAACGGGACTTTAGTCTTTATAGGTTAAAATTTGCAACCATTTAATCTATATATAACATACAGAATCTTGTTAAGGAGTGAAATATTTTCTTACATATGTAGGTTGATAAATTGTTTAGAGATCAAATGTATTTATAAACTACCATGGTTAAACTATTGTATAATGTAAATCGATATTTCACCTTCATAAAAAATTTCTCGGTAGAAATTAAATCATTTTATTAATTATTATTTTAAAGGTCTATTTTTTTTTTCTCCAATAATATGATACGTGTCAATTTGTTAGGTATTGAAATTCATTTGTGCCAACTTTCTCAAGCTGGCTGCCGAGGGCGGCGTGTGGTATAAAACGCAGCAGAGGACATTCTCTAAGCTTTCATTTTTATTTATATATATTTATTTATTTATTTATTTATATTGGATTTTATATTTTATACGGCATTGCATTTAAGCTGGAAAATGAAAGGAGTTGGGGTCAAGTCTCTCCCCTATTGAATGTTGATATTAAATTTTGCTTCTACGTATTGAAATTATTAAGTAAATTGGAAGTGTAATATATTTATTCGGTTTGTTATTCAATTTCACATTGATTATTTGAAGTTATAAAAGTGAATTGAAATTTATTGCATTTGTTAATATTATTATCATTCTAAGAAAATTATCATTTGAATTGGATTATTTTCAAAGTGTTTTATATATACTTTGCTTTAAACACGTTTAAATGTCACTCTAGTTTTTAAACTTTATTTATTTATATATATATTACTTTTTTTTTTAATTTATCAAATTTTGGATGTTTAATTTTATTACTTAGACATTTAAAGGAATCTCTTCAATCCAAACATCATCAACACTCTCAGCACTGCCATCGACAACTATCTTCACCATAACATGAACCATAAAGTTCTTTCCTCAAGAGTAGAAATGGAAAAAACAAATCCGTTCCCTGCCTCATCATTCTCTGTGTAATCCGGTATTTCTCATCACGGGTGGACGGACTGAAAGAACATCTCTATATGCCACATCACATGTGAAAAAAAAAACTAAAAAAAAAGTTGTTGATTCTCTGAAGTCTCTAAATCATAAATAATATTTGTTTTTAAAATTAAGTTGTTGAGGCACAAAAGGAAAATAGAAAAAAAAAAAAGAAAAAGACAAAAGAAAATTGCACTTTTTCCATCCTTCATGTGTGATATGTCAAAAGACTCAACCAACTATTCTGTCAGATTATGCTACTTTCAGATTTTCTTTTTCTCCCTTCCAATCTGAAAGCGGTAAAAGTAAATCTGTGCCAATCGTTAAACTTATAATAATATTAATTACAAAAAAAACGTCAAATTAATTCTTGACGTTCCTAATGGAAAAGATAAACATTTAACATAAATTAATAAATATTTCTAAATTTATTACCCTATTGGGTAACTTCAAAGACTTATCAATAAAGACTTCTACTCATGAGTAAATATAAATAAAAAACATGCATACTTATATTAGCTATTTTTTTTTTTTTGTTAAATAATTAAAAAGTACAACATAAATAGACCAACATGAGGATATCTCAACGCTCTCAAAATCGCATTGCCGATGTCGTAGCTCGCTGTGCAAGTGAAGAGGGTCTAGCGAAGGAGTGGGGAGGGAGCACACCAAAATTTCTCTCTGAGACTCTTCTAAATGAGACCATACAACTTCCTGAGGCACATGTTGTGTTTTTAATTTTGGTCGGTTTGATTTAATGTTAAAAAATATATATAAAAACATGAACATACACATCTAAGTCGTAATTGAGATCTATTTCTTCTTTTCAGCTCAGATATTCAAAGGCTCATACCCACATTTCATATCTGTCGTACTAAAAAAAAGCATAAATAGCTACAAATAATTTTTACACAAAAATTAAAAAAATAAAAATAAAAGTCCAAGAATAATTTAGATTAATTGGTCTATACACATTTTGAAGGGTGTCTACTTAGTTATTATACTTTTAAAAAGTTATAGCTTATCAAACTTTTAATTTTGTGTCTAACATATCAATCACATTAATTAACTAAATAACTCCCTAAATTTAACACTTATATCACTAAACACTTAAACTTGTTTGAAATATAATCAACCCAAAATTAAATGTAAATAAAAAATTTATTGATTTTTTTTTTTAAAAAAGTATAGAGTTCAAATAGAAACAATTTTAACCGCTAAAAAAGTTTCTGGATTCTTTTTTTAACGCATAAATTAAATTGAAGACCTAATTTGTTACTTACCCTCATTTTTTTTTTTAACACAAGTGCTTATTGTCTTAATCAGTTGATTAGTTAGAGGTGTTTGGGACACCAACTTAGAATTTAGTGGATCGAGTTATTATAATTCAGAATACGTTTGTCATATCGACTATTATAACCCACAATCAATATAACTATACTGAGTTCAATACTATTTACTATTCACAACTATTATAATCGGCGACAAACTATTATAATTACCGACTATAATAATTCACTCAGCAACTTAAACCGCTCTTCTTGAATATTTAATTAATCTATATTTTAAATCTCAAAATATATATATATATATATATTTTCAATATAAAAAATGATGGGTGGGAAATTCGAGAAGCTAATCATCTAAAACTTTAAACTTGGAATTCATGTCACCTAGAAACTTGATATTTGGGCAAAGGTCGATCATGATATATGTAATCATTGGGAGGACACACATCAAAGCAATTCCAATTTTTGATTCATTTGCAACGGAATTCCAATCCAATTTAACGCGATTTCAATTCTTTTAAGGAAAAAAAAAAAAACTCAAAGAAAATTAGTTTATAACTTTATATTGAGATTTTTTTTTTTTTTTTTTTTTGGCTTTTCTTAACGAAACGAAAGACAAATCTCGTACCAACCCGCTCAAAAAGCGCGTGAACAACAAACAAATAGCTAAATTATAGATTAATTACAATTTTATTTTCAAAACTTTAAATTCGTGGATATTTGGGGTAGTATTCCTCACTAAGTACCATTCATCCCTTTATATATCCCTCGTTCCCTCCTCTAACAAAAAAACAAAAAACCGTTTCTCTCTGGATTTCTCTCATCAATTTGAAATTTTGTTTCACTGTGTTAATTAATTATAATCAGCAATGGAAATGGAGCCGATTCGGCCGGCGGCAGCGAAGAAAAAGCTCTGGAACGTGTTGCGAGCGGTTCTGTTCATGTTGAGGAAAGGCCTAACCAAAAGCAAAATCACATTCGATCTTCATCTGATGCTGAAACGAAGCAAAATCGCCGGAAAAGCGATTGCAAATCTGGTGGAATTTCATCACGGATCTGCTTTCAGTTGCCAAACGATCGACATCGCGAATTCGTACATCTCAACTCGCGATTACGAATTTAGTTGCAGTAACAGTCCGGTGAACGATTATTATCCATTCCGTTACTTCAACAAGCTTCGAAAGCATCAAAATCGCCATTATTTCCCTAAATCTTACCGCTACGACGATTTCTCCACCGTCACCGCCGTCCAGAGAGTTCTTGATATTCTTCACACCGATCAGAAATCGGAGGCTGCGTCGACGCCGTTAGTGCCGTTGCCTGGATTTGGAAAGAGTCCGTTAGTCGTACGGCAATTGCGCGTTACGGATTCGCCGTTTTCTCTGAAAGACGACGACGATAGTCAGATCGTCGATAAAGCGGCCGAGGAATTCATCAAGAAGTTTTACAAGGATCTACGGTTGGAGAGAAGCTTAGCGGCGTTTGAATCGCCGTATCGGAACACGCTGTGCCGATGAAAACAAAGTTTTGGAAGTTTTTTTTTTTTCTGATCGGCGATCGACAATTTACAGTTACACGTCGTCGTCATAAATGAAGGCCGAATCAATGTGTTTAATTGCCTCGAGAGACTGGACTTCATGATTTCTAAGCCATATCAGTTTGAAAAGCTCAAGCAGTTCAAATCTATAAGTTTATGGATAATTACTTTTTTTTTTTTTTCCTCCAAGTAATTTTAATAAATTTTAGTTTTGAATCTTCTTACAAGTTTTAGATTTTAATATTATTAGGAGTGGTTTTTTTTTTTCCTTTCTATTTTTAGTATATAGTAATAGTATTACAACAACGGTTGAGATTCAAGTCTTCGACCTATTAAAAATGTTATTAATGTACTAGTTTTAGTGGATTTATGAACCTTCTTTGAAGAAGTTGATGTTCTAAAATTGTGATTAGAGTTGTGTATAGATTTAAATCTATATATTTTGTTGAATTAATATAAAAAATGGTGTAAATTTTGAGGTATTAAATTTTAAAATTTATTTAGATTTCTAAAATTGACTTTGGGGCTCCTCTTTAGAAGCATGCTTAGCTAAGTAATGATGATGTTCCAAATGAGTAACAGTTTGGTTTCTCTTTAACCTGAAAAAGAAAACACTTTAATGAAAGAGCCAAGTTGTTATCCAAAGTTTAATTGCTCAATAATTATATCATAATTTTGCATTAACAAAAGATAAAAGTGTATTACTTCATCATGGTTTTTTGGCCTTTTTGTTAATTGATTGTGATTGGCTTGGCAGGTGGATGCCAATCCTCTATTGTTTGGTAGTTTTTTTTTTTTTTTTTTTTTTGAATTAATTTCCATAACAACTTTGGTTAAAATGGCTAAAAATATGAATCTAATTGCAGAAACAGCCATCAGACCCAAAGTGATATGGCAAAAAAATTAGGGGGAGATAAGCTATCGTTGATATATGACTATCACTGATAGACTTATATCAGTGATAAACAAATTCTATAAAAAAAAACTAAGGTGATAGACTACTACTATCAGTGATAATCTTATATCGACGATAGACCATACTATCATTGATAGAAATTGTAAAAAAAAAAAAAAAAAAAAAAAAAAAAAAAAAAAAAAAAAAAAAAATGTTATATTTTTAATTATTTTACTCTAAATTGACATATGTTACAAAATTTATATATATATATATATATATATATATATATCATAATTGATCTTAAAATTTTAAATAGTTCTCTTTATACAATTTAATGATAGTTTAATAAGGTATTAGAGTAAGAAATCTTATGTCAAAATGAACCTAGCCTAACGGACATAAAACATATGTCGTCGATCAAAGATCGGAGGTAACCTTACTTATTGTTGAACTAGAAAGAAAAAAAGTATGAGAAAATTTTCAACACGAGTCTAGTTCAACTGATATAATGTATGAATTATTGATAAAAAAGAACAAATGTTCGAATCCCCTACCCACTGTTGTAAAAAAATAATTAAATTATTTATTCTCACATAAAAAATTTGCATTTATTAATATTTACTTATTTCTCTATTTCACATTTATTAAGATTTATCTTTTTTTTTAATTCCATTTAGGATTGGAGGATTTGAACCTCCATCTCATAATCGAAGACACGTCTTTATATTAGTGGAATTATGTTGGATTTATCATTAGTATTTACTTATTTCTATAATTTTTTTACGATTTTCCACTCACCTCCATTTCCCACACTATTAGAGGTGGATCCCTAAGGAAAAAGACATTCATTTGATTCATCTCATTTGAAAAAAAACTATATTAAAAAAAAAAATTATTTTTTTTCTCTAATTTGCCCTTCATATATTGTTAGAGTTGAAATATTATTTACATATATAAAGTGAAGGAAAAAGTTAAATTTATATTTTTAAACTTTATCTGTTGTATCAATTAAAATATTAAGCTGAAGTGCTGAATTGACATAAAGTATGTATATTTGATCCAAATATATGAAGTTTGAATCATCATCTTACATATTGTATAAAAAAAAAACAAATCTAATAATTATATTAATTAAAATCTTAAATTTCCATAAACGAATTATTTTAGACACTCTTAGAATTTCGTTTTAAAATCATTAATGTGTATAAGACTTATTGAAACACATGAATTAACATAAATTAGAGAACAATGTTGGAATCAAATTGATAGAATAGTAGTTGTTCTCATTAATATGAGCCGGTTTTCATTTTCTCGTATTTCTCTAATTTTATCTATTTATGGCTACTTTGGTAAGATTTTGAGAAAAGAATAATTTTATTTAAGTGATTTTTAGCCAAATTTCAATAGAGCTGAGTGAAAATAGTTATAAATCCAAATAAATAGCCTAAATTGATTCAATTAGGAAGCTTAGGCTTTAAATTGATATAATTATTAATTTAGAGTTTAATTGTGATACAACCCAAAGTTTAGGAGATAAATTATTTTTCTCATTTTTTTTTAGTCCAACAACATGTGGGAATAGAGATGCAAATTTGTAACCTTTGATTGAAGATATAATAACTTAATCGGTTGTAAAAGTGAACATATTTCAACCGTAATTAATATTTATATTAATTTTTTTTTAAGGTCAAAAGTTTGAATCCTCTCTTATCAAATTATACTCATTAATATGTAGATTTATTTCAACATGACTTTGATGTTTTTGCTATTTTATTAATGAAATTCTTTTTTTTTTTTCTTTTTTTTTAAGAGGAAAAAAAAAGACATAAGGGATGTCTCGGGATCCTCCTCCTCCACTAATAAAATAAATATGAATTTATTTATGAATATTCAGAACAAAAACGGACTTTAATAGCGAAAGTGGTCCGGCCAGCCAAACGGTCCAGCACCCATTTTTGTTTATTATTAAAGATTATTATTAATTTTAATTTTTAAAATACACATCTTATACTTAGTGGGGAAGAGAGAAAAAATGGTGGTTCTCTATCTCCACAACTTCATATTCAAAGCCAGCTTCCACTCTCATTATTGTTTATAGCCACTCCACTCCAAATCAAAATTTCAAAATTAACCCTTTTTTTTTTTTTTTTTTTTTTTCTATATCATTTATAACTTCAATAATAATAAATAAGTTTGTCTTTTATTTTGTCTAAAAAGTAATGTATATCGATAGAACAGTACTTGCCTACTCATCAATAGCTAGTCACCAATAAAAATCTTATAACTATTTATTTGTTGTTAAAAAAGTAAAGAAAAAAACAAATCTTGTCTCCTACTTGGAAAAAATTACTTAATGGTCTGACACAATTTTCTTTTTTGGAATTATAGTATATGAGATCACTAGTAAATAGATAAGTATTTGTTGGGAGTGTGGTCAAAGTCTCACATTAGTTAGAAAAGAAAAGGATAATGAGTATATAAATGATAGACATAATTGTCAAAGCAAGCATGACTCAACTGACATATATACGTGTTGACGACGAACAGGTTTGTGGTTCGAATCCTCCTACCCCAATGTACTAAAAAAATAATAGACAATTATCTTCAATTGGTATCATAATCATGGTACTCTAGTTGTGTGGAGAGTTCCTCAGATTAATTCTCATAGTCGACATTGTGGATGACTCCGGATCCGACAAAAAGTGCTTGAGTGGCCAAACAAGAAGTAATAACTCTTTCAAGTCGGCTAGATTGATAGAATAAGTAGCACTATCAAGAAGATAGGAAGAGTAGATTTTTGTTCGAGAATAGAAAGAAAAGCTAGAGGGTACGATAGATGATCGACATAATTTTTTTTCGTCGTAGTGTTTGTAACGAAAAGTTTGATTTTTTGTTATTTTCATTAAAAAAAAACTATGAACTAATATACAATCCATGCAACTAGAACTACAAGTCGTCTCGTGCATTGGTTGTCATTTCACATATAATTAAGAGGAATTTTGATGAAAATTGTTTGGTGTGTTCGTGATCACATATATGATATATGAACTTTCTTTTTCATAATAATAATAATAATTTTTTTTTTTTTTTTTTTTTGAGTACATTGGGGGTGGGGGGATTCGAACCACAGACCTCGTGGTCGTTAAGACATACATATGCCCGCTGAGCCATGCTCGCTTTGGCCGTAACGATATATGATAATAATAATAATAATAATGATATATGAACTTTCAATGTCGCATGCCGCCGTAACTACCAGACCCCACGACGTCGTTCCACTAGCCGAAGACTTAAAACTTAAACGACCCACCATGAGAGAATGACTTGTTATTATATTTTTTTTATTTTGTTTTCTTCATGAATGAATGATTGATATTTCTTTGAACGAAGAACTTATGGACAAAATAAATTATAGTTATTATTCTTGTTGCTGCATGGAAATTTTTAGTTGAGAAGTTGATTGTTGTTAATCATTAGTACACATCAATATATCGACGATCGAAAATTAATATGTTATAGAGCGTGATCGAATAATATACTAATTATAAAGCAATGCGAATTGAAAACCAAAAACGAAGTCATAAATTAATTTTATTGAAAGGAGTAAAGTTTTATATTGTAACTTTATATCTAATATTTTAATTAAGAAAATTTAAGGGAGAAGCAAATCAAAGAAAAAATTAAGAATATTATATCTCTATAATTTAAAAAGAAAAATAAAATAGACCACACGAGTGGTGAATTTAAACATATGATCTCAAAAGAAGAGTAGTATATATATGTTGAATTATGCTCATTTTGACATAAAAAAAATATCTAAAATGAATCAAAAGGAAGACGTCACCATTCTTTCGTCTGCTGTTAATGAAAACAAATGTAATGTGTTTATGAGATAATATTTTTTTGTACTATATGAGATAGCTCTCGTTACATCAAGGAAAAGAAAAGAACTTTGAAAGAAAATGTCAATAATTATGTTTTTAGTTCAATGATATATGGGGCAAAATTCAAACTTCAAACATTTTTGTCAATGTATATGTACTAGTTCAATTATGTTTTAGTTGGCAATATTATTATACTAGAAACCAACTATACATAGAAGAAAACCAATATTTTAAATAACAAATAAAAATAATATATTCACATATATTACGTAAAAAAGATAGAACTTGTGAGAAAAAAAAATCAATCTAAGTTGTTCAACTGATATAAGGCCAACAAAAGTATAGCTCAACGACATGACCTTGAGGTTCTATGTTTAATCCCGCACGTAAAAAAAACTAACGTAAAGTATGTACCATCCACCAATAATAAGCGGTTTGAATTCTCCATCACATGTATTATCAATATATATATATATATAAATATAAAGTAATTAATTATAAGTTTCAAAAGAATAATAATTATGAAAGTAAATCGAGCATTTATGACTTGACTTCAATGTGGTTTATAACCGTTGAAAGATAGATTGAAATTCTTCTTCTCACATTAATTTTCAGGCTTTGAATTTGAACAGTGAAGAAAAAATTATATTTTAACTCCCAAACTGTTACCTACTTTTAAATTAATTCTAGTAACATATTAAAAAAGAAAAAATAAATTCTAGTAGCGTTCTTCATCTTCTTACCAACACCTTTTAAAAAAAGGGCTCTAAATTTCTACCGATTTGACCAAAATTAATTCATATACATAACAAATATTCAATTCTAATCATAAAAATATCAACCCAAGAAAATTATATAATTGAAATAATAATAGTCATGATAATTTAATGAGTTTAATTGATTTTCCCAGATATTTACAAGCATTAAAATAAAACAGACTAAAGCATCATAAATAATTAACATAAAGATATAAAATGAAAGAATTTCAGTACAAAGGTTGTACTGAATATTTAATACTATTTTAAATAGCAGCAAGTCAGAAGACAGGCAATTTGTCTCAATTAAAAATTTCCCAAGTTGTGTATTTACAAATATTTTCTTTATATATTCCTCACTAAATACCATTCATCCCCTTTATATATCCCTCGTTCCCTCCTTTAACCGATCAAGTTCAAGCTCTCAAAAACGAAAAATAAAAAACAAAAAACCGTTTCTCTCTCGATTTCTCTCATCAATTTGAAATTTTGTTTCCCTGTGTTAATTAATTATAATCAGCAATGGAAATGGAGCCGATTCGGCCGGCGGCAGCGAAGAAGAAGCTCTGGAACGTGTTGCGAGCGGTTCTGTTCATGTTGAGGAAAGGCCTAATCAAAAGCAAAATCACATTCGATCTTCATCTGATGCTGAAACGAAGCAAAATCGCCGGAAAAGCGATTGCAAATCTGGTGGAATTTCATCACGGATCTGCTTTCAGTTGCCAAACGATCGACATCGCGAATTCGTACATCTCAACTCGCGATTACGAATTCAGTTGCAGTAACAGTCCGGTGAACGATTATTATCCGTTCCGTTACTTCAACAAGCTTCGAAAGCATCAAAATCGCCATTATTTCCCCAAATCTTACCGCTACGACGATTTCTCCACTGTCACCGCCGTCCAGAGAGTTCTTGATATTCTTCACACCGATCAGAAATCTGAGGCTGCGTCGACGCCGTTAGTGCCGTTGCCTGGATTTGGAAAGAGTCCGTTAGTTGTACGGCAATTGCGCGTTACGGATTCGCCGTTTTCTCTGAAGGACGACGGCGATAGTCAGATCGTCGATAAAGCGGCCGAGGAATTCATCAAGAAGTTTTACAAAGATCTACGGTTGGAGAGAAGCTTAGCGGCCTTGGAATCGCCGTATCGGAACACACTGTGCCGATGAAAACAAAGTTTTGGAAGTTTTTTTCCGATCGGCGATCGGCGATTTACAGTTACACATCGTCGTCATAAATGAACATCGAATCAATGTGTTTAATTGCCTCGAGAGACGTGGACTTCATGATTTCTAAGCCATATCAGTTTGAAAAGCTCAAGCGGTTCAAATCTATAACTTTATGGATAATTACTTTTTTTTTTTTTTTTTTCTCCAAGTAATTTTAATAAATTTTAGTTTCGAATCTTATTACAAGTTTTAGATTTTAATCTTATTAGGAGTGGTTTTTTTTTTCCTTTCTATTTTTAGTATATAGTAATAGTATTACAACAACGGGTTGAGATTCAAGTTTTCGACCTATTAAAAATGTTATTAATGTGCTAATTTTAGTCGATTTATGAACCTTCTTTGAAGAAGTTGATGTTCTAAAGTTGTGATTAGAGTTGTGTATAGATTTAAATCTATATATTTTGTTGAACTAATATAAAAAATGGTGTAATTTTTTAGGTACTAAATTTCAAAATTTATTTAGATTTCTATAATGTATAGTAGATACTAGCAATCTTCCCGACCCTTTTTTTTAAAATGACAATAAAATATTTAGGATTTGTTTGCGAAATGAATTATGTTTTATGTTTTCGGATCAAATATGTGTCTCAAAATGTGTTTTAAAAAAATTGTTGATGTCAAATTTAGTACGATGAGCGGCACCGACTTCTCGCGTGGCTTCAACGATGAATTTATAATGTTCGGGCTGAAAGGACCTGCAAAACAAAATAAACAAACTCTGATGTCAAAGTGTGACAATTGACTGCAAAGTTCTTGAATTAGAATTGATTACTTCATTCATGCTATTGAGTCGGTATTTATAATGTTGTTCTAGGTCTTTTCTTTTCCCTACTAGGTTTAGAAAAAAGGGATCGACTGGACCCCTTAGACTATGTTTACCCGTTACCCTTCTCCGTAGGAGTAGATGGAGTCTGAAAACCCTAGGCTTGCCATGAGAGTCGATGAATGCTCGACCTGAATCTTTCCGAGCACATCTCTTTTGGACTTGAAAATCCATCTGAGGTCGTCCAATGGTCGACCTTGGTATCTCTTGGGGATTTGACCCTAATTGCTTTAGTGGGCCAAATTCACTATCTGAGTCGATGAGTGGTTGACATTGAGCCTGATCGACCACACCTCATCTTATCTCGATGAGTGGTTACCATTGGGCCTAATCGTCGGCATGAAAACAAAGTATGAAATTGAGCTTTTATCTCTTTTTAAAAATGTGAAGAAGATAAAAATGAAAGGTTTTTCCTTCTCTTTTTTCTTTCTCTATTTGTGTGAGTTAATGATAAGAGAGAGACTGATGTAATTTTCGATTACAATAGATGGGTGGTGGAACATTGTTTCACTTAAACAATCATAATTGATAACACTTTAAGACAAGTAGAAATGGGAGCCTTTGCAATGAGGATAATATCCACAGCATTATGAGTTCCTCTAATGGAGTCTCCCCAAATAAAATCAAACTAATGGACCAAAAAATTAAAATAAAATGTTTGTTTGATAACATTATATCAATTCTATCAAGACAAACAAAATTAGAAACGTCAACAAGTTTGCAATAATCAAATGTAAAATCTAATAGTGTTGAAGAATTGATTATAGAAAATACATTTCATGATTATGAAAAATAGTGGAGCTCGAACTCATGTATGCATCCATAACACCTAAAAATTTCTGCAACATTTTTTTATTCGATGGATGCAGTTCAAAGAGAATGGATCAACTGTAATTGAAGTGGAATATGGTTGAAAAGTGAGTGTATTTGAGTGTGCATGCTACGAGGATACTGAGTTCGAAATTAATTTTATAGCAAAAGACAACAAAGGTGGTAACAACAACGAAAAGAAAGGGATGAGTGTGTACACTGTGCTGACAGACAATTGACGAATAATAAACGACGAAATTGGACGAGACATGAAGGTAACACTAAAGCCTTGTTCTCTTCAGGCATCGATGACTTGTCAGAGCGGTGGCGGGAGCTATGGCGAAGCTCTAATGGTGGGAATAAATAGATAACTTTAAGAAAAGTTTTTCATCCAAACCTTAAAAGTAAAAATATTTTTGAATTGTTGTTAAAGGTGACGAGTATTGATGCAACTTTTAAAAGTTCAGAAGTATATTATTGAAACGAAGTACAAAATTTTGAGGTATTTTCTATAATTTAGTCATTTATTTTTCATAATCATCACTTGTTGAGACTAACTTACCTATGCTCATTGGATATTATTAGCAATTTGAAGGATATTATAATATTCCAAACAAGTGATGATTCTAATTTGATTATGAACTATAGTCTTAAAGACCACGTATCTATTTTTTTTTCTAGCTGAACAATTGCAGAGATGAAGGATCGAACTATCGACTTTCGAAATTGTAAAATTTGTGTCTTGTCCACTAAACTACATATGTTCGGATTTGACGACATATCTGAATTTACATAGCGCTTATCTCTTTGACAACATATCGACGCTGATATATATTATCATCATACTTTAAAAACTTCCATATATACACTTAAAGCTATCCCTTTCTCTCTATTTCTTCAATGGTACCCCATAGGCATATATATGCTAATGTTTATCTTTCTAGATTATTAGAGTGTGAGAAAGATATGCATAAGTTGCTTTTGTCATGGTTGTTGAAAGGTTGCCTTTGGATTTATTACAGGTCTCTTTAGTTTCTCTTTGTATAGTGATGTCTTCAATTTGTATATTATTAGTGGTTCTGGTTCCATTCCTTTGCAACTTTTTTATTTTTCTACTCTTTTTTCTTCCCTAAAAGTATTTTGAGAGAGGGACATTTAATTGAAGAACTAAATATTAAATTGATTTGATTTCATGAATGGGATTGTAGATAGTGAAATAGTATGCTAAGAGCTTATCTTGTCCGCTCACTTGACACTTGAAGACATTATATAACTACTACGTGTTCGAGCAGAAATATTATTATAGTTTAAACAAGAAAATTCTCTTAAGCTATGCAGCTATTTAAATCACGTCAATTCAAAACATTTCGACTTTGGACATCACGACACATCATGTATCTCTTTATCGTAGTTATGTTATTCGACATTATATGACACGACCGTGGTCTCACTTTTAGTTGCACACACCATTTAAAATGAGCTAAACCTACAACTTTTTCTTCATTGTTCACATATCTTTTCGTGAACTCTTATATAAAGTTTATTGTCATCATTATTCTAATTAACTATATAACTTTTCATTCTATATATTGAGTTATTAAATATTTGAATTTATGAGAAGTAAATTATAAAAAGCACACCCCCTTACCATTTTAGCCTGCTTATAGATGTTATTTTTACATTTTCTAATTTAAATACTAAAAGTTTAAAATTTTGTACTTTTTCCACCTAATAATTATTCATTAAAAGTAAGATTAGACATAATAATTATGAGTAAACAATAAGCAACAATGTAAAGCTAATTACAGATTTACAGATGTTTGACACTTCTTACTCAACAGGAGTGCAATTTAAGGGAGAATTTTTAGTAGATCCCAAAAACTTCATATCACTCTCTTTAAAAAAAAATTGACACGTGGCGAAATGGTTTAAAAAAATAATATATTTAATAGTGTGGGTCCCACTTAAACAATTATTTCGCCACGTGTCAATTTTTTAAAGGCAGTGATATGAAGTTTTTCCATACCACGGATGTACTAGAAATTCTCCCGCAATTTAAGTTGTCTAAATTTCGGCAAAATAGAGGTAAATTTGGTTTTTTCCCCCACTTTCCTTAAATTTGGATAATGTGGATATTTAATTTTTTTTTTTTTAATATATCAACATATTATTATTATTATTATTATTATTATTATTATTATTATTATACCAACATAATTTTTTTTTTTTTTTTTTTTGAGGAGCAAAGCTCGATACAAAGCTAGACAACTACCAACTCATTCAAAATGAAAGTTTCGATTTCAGGAGGGAATTCCTCCAGCCAGACCCTACGTTGTTGCACACCCAAAGCCATTTGTGCTAGCTGATGCGCCACCATGTTGCCTTCCCTAAAAGTAAAGTTGCATTTGTCCCTAAATGGACGAGGGAACCGCGCACACACATCATTAATCAACACACCCACTTCTGACAGGTCCGCACCAGAATCCTCAAACAGACGGGAGACCCGATGAGAGTCTGTCTCTAATATTACCGGACTTAAACCTGATTCCCAAGCTAAAGAGAGCCCTTCAGCTGCCGCAAGCCCTTCTGCCATCAACGCACTGCGCACATGCGGAAAACACACCACTGCCGCCAACATTACACGGCCCAGACAATCACGAACCACGACCCTCACTCCTGCTGTTCCATCGGTGCTCACAAAACCAGCATCCACGTTGGCCTTATAGGAACCCTGGGGAGGAGCTGACCAACTCGCCTGTGCTCGCCTCCCTGGGTCCATCGCGCCGTCAAGCCTCCCCTTTCGATTGGCATCCCGAAACGAGGTCAGATAGCTTATACCCCAGGAGCCAAGATCTTCGGAAGACTGACACCCGGTAAACCGAGCTCGATTGCGCCTGTTCCAAACTGCCCACCACAAAATGCTCAGCTCCTCAAAATCCCCCCAACCTACCTTACCCTGCAAGAACCACATAAGAGAGGCTATGTCCCCCTCAACGGAGAGATCCACTAAAGTGCCAAATTTAGAGGCTGCCAACACCCGACGAACGAACTTGCAATGCCAAAATACGTGAAGGCTAGACTCCCCATTCTTCCCACAGAGAGCACAGACATTCGGAGTATCGATCCCACGCCGACCCAGGTTGTCCAAAGTAGGCAGACGATCAAGAAAAAGCCGCCAAAGGAAGATTCGGATCTTACTGGGAATACCCATCTTCCACACCCCTTTCCACCACCTCACCACTAACTCATCAGATGACGTAGAGGCCTCATGTTGAAGTACTCGTGACTGAGCTAAGCGGTACCCACTCTTCACTGTAAACATCCCCGACTCCTCCAAGTGCCAGATAGCCTGGTCCCCTGTATGCCGCCGGTCTGTCGGAATCGTCAAAATCGCACGAACCTCCTCTGGACTAAAATGGTTCCAAAGCTTGGCTTCATCCCAGACCCCTGAAGCGGTGAAAAGATCACACACCTTTGTCGAAACAGACAGCGTAACTGACGAGGTAATGCGCAGACTGGAAGATCTTGGCACCCAGTTATGCTCATAGACCCTCACCTCTTCCCCGTTGCCAATACGCCAACGAACTCCCGCCTCCAACAAATCCCGTCCCCAAAGCAGACTCCTCCAGATAAAGGACGGAGACGACCCCAGTTGGGCTGCGAACACATCAGTATCCGGGAAGTACCTCCCTTTCAAAACTCGCGCAAGGAAAGAGTTCGGACAATGTACCAGCCGCCAACATTGTTTCGCAAGAAGAGCTTGGTTAAAAAGCTCAAGATCCCTGAAACCCAAACCTCCTTGACATTTCGGCCGACATAACGCTTTCCAGCTCACCCAATGCATCCGTCGATCCTCATCGGACCCATTCCACCAAAACCTGGCCATAAGACGGTTAATGTCCTGCAAAAGCCCCTTAGGGAGCCTAAAGCAGTTCATAGTATAACAGGGAATAGCCTGAATAACTGCCTTCAAAAGAACCTCCCTACCACCCACAGAAAATAACTTTCCCTTCCATCCCTGTAACTGACGCAAAACACGCTCCTTAAGATAGAGGAACGTACCAGATCGGTTGCGAGGCATGAATGAGGGTAACCCTAGATATTGCTTGTGGAAAGGAGTCTGCCCGACCTGCAAGGCCTGACTCACACTGTCCCGCAATGCCACACTCGTACTCCGGCTAAACGAGATGGTAGATTTATCAAAATTTACGGTCTGCCCGGATGCCTTCTCATAACACCTCAAGATACCCCGTATAGCAGAGGTTTCACTCACTGTTGCCCTGAAAAACAGTAGGCTGTCATCAGCAAAAAAGAGATGGGAGATAGGTAGCCCTCCTCGCGATAAGGCCAGCCCCGAAATACGCTTCTCTCGTTCTGCCCTGAATAACAACTGTGACAAACCTTCCGCACAGAGGAGGAATAAATATGGCGACAGAGGGTCCCCTTGCCGTAGGCCCCGGCTCGGAATCATCTCCCCACATCGCCGCCCATTCAGGTTAAAAGAATACCTGACAGAGGAAATGCATTGCATAAGCAGACTCACCCATGCTGGTGCAAACCCCAATTGTCGCATGATGCCTTCTAGGAAAGACCACTCCACCCGATCGTAGGCTTTGCTCATGTCAAGCTTCAAAGCAGCCCACCCTTTCTTCCCCTGGCGCTTGGACTTCAGCGCGTGAAGGCATTCATACCCCAGAATGGCGTTGTCCACAACACATCTCCCCGGAATGAAAGCGCTTTGATGGTCAGATATCAACTCATTTAAGATAGGCTTCAACCTATTGGCCAGCACCTTCGACACCAGTTTATATGAAACATTACATAAGGAGATAGGCCGGAATTCCCCGACTCGACGGAGTCGTTTCACCTTTGGGATAAGAACAATCAGTGTCTCATTTATAGGAGCCGGAGAGAAACCTTCATTTAGGACATTCAGACAGCACTGGATGATATCAGGACCAACAGTGTGCCAAGAGCGCTGGTAAAAGGCACCTGATAGGCCATCCGGCCCAGGGGCCTTATTAGGGTGAATCTGCTTCAAAGCCCGTAGCACCTCATCCTCAGAGAAAGGACGAGTCAAACGTTGATTCATCCCAACTGTGACTGAACTCTGAACACCTGAGAGGGCCGCGCTCAGGTCTGCCACCGACGGGCTCGAAGACGTAAACAACTCTCTAAAGTAGTTTGTGACCATAGCAGCAATTACCCCCGGCTCCTCCTGCCACTGCCCCCCACTATCCTCCAAACCGAGGATGGCGTTAGTACGCCGCCGATAGTTAGCCTTGTGATGGAACCACCGCGTATTTCGATCCCCCCACTTCAGCCAACTCTCTCTCGCCCTCTGTTTCCAGAACACTTCCTCCTCGATAAGAAGGTTCTCCAGATCGTTTTCTGCTCGGTCTAACACATCCCGGGAGCCACTCTGGCTGAGATCAGCTAAAGCCTGTTGAACCCGAGTCGTTACCTCACCGATCCTCTGGGAATAGTTCCCCACCAACCCCTGCCCCCATCGGGAAAGCGATACCATACAACGGCCTGTCATCCCCGCCAGCTCTGACCGGGCCCACTGGCGTAGACACCCCCCAGCACTGTCTAACAGTCCCTTCAAAATCCGGAGCTTGTAGCCAAACTTCCTCAAAACGCAATATCCTCCGCCCAACGAACCGACCCCCTCGCCCCCCAGGGTGCAGTGAGAGAAGGAGCGGCCGATGGTCGGAGCGGCTGTAATTCAGGTGCTCTACTGTCGCCTGAGGAAACATATTCCTCCATGCCAGGTTGCTAACACAACGATCAATACGCTCCCACACTGTATCCTGCCCAGGTCGGCCGTTACACCACGTGAATGGATCACCGTGGTAACCCAAATCAATCAAACCACAATCATCGATAGCCTCGCGAAAACCTCGCAATTCCCCCTCTGGCTTCAACCTCCCTCCCTTCTTCTCAGACTGATACACCAGCGCATTAAAATCACCCCCAACCAACCAAGGGACTGACGCACTACCCCGCAGTTGCCTAAGCAGAGACCACGTCAAATGTTTCCTCTCAGCCTGGGGATACCCATAAAATCCTGTGAACCTCCATTGCCTCTCCTCCCAGTCCACCCAACCGTCCACATGATGGGGTGAGCTCGTCAAGAGACTGAAACTCACTTCCGCCGTCCATAACAATGCCAGACCACCCTTGCTCCCTACACTGTCCACACAAAAACAGTTCGAAAAACCCAACTGGAACTTCAGGTTCGAAAACCGCGAACTAGGCACCTTTGTCTCTGACAAGAACAAAAGTTGAGGTCGCTTTGACTGCACAATCTTGCGCAATCGTTGGAATGCACGGACCGACCCCATCCCCCGTACATTCCAGAATACAGCTATCATAACGACTGGCGGGACTGCAAAGCAGCCACCGCCAACACATACGGATCTATAGCCTCCGAACCTTCCTGCTCCTCCGAACTAACCCCCCGTTTCACTTAATAGTTAAAATATCTCTAATTTTTCTAAAGAAAATATAGAGATGATTATATTTTGATTGAGAAGAAATGTCTATTTCTAAAAATAAATGGAAAACTATTTCCTTAGAGAATTGTAATTTCTTGTAAATTATATTTCATTTCATAAATTAATGGTACATATACTGCAATATTTATTTGAATTATCATAATTTTAATATCACAATATAATCTAAAGATTGGCAATAACATCGACTTAATTATAATTAATAAACACTTATTATTCTATAAAAAATTCTATATATGGATATTTATCTTGAATGAGATTTCGAAAACTTGAAGAATTAAAAGGTTGCTTGAAGTTTATGAAGAAAAATATGTACTAAAACACTCTCTCGAAAATAAATCAGGCAATCACCAAAAGAATGGAGAAAACTCCGAACAAAAAGATTAAAACTATAATGTATATTATATATAGCAGAAACAGATACACGTGTGACTTATGATAAAATCATCAACTCATAATATAAAGCTAAAAATAGTAAACAAATAATTACAAGACAATTAACTTAATCTAACTTAATAATAATAAAATAAAATAAAAAAATTATTGCAAACCACCAATGAGAAGTGGGCCGGTAGTCGAGCCCATTTGCTCCAATGAGTTAAAGAGGTTATTGGGCCGATGAGCAGTGTGCTGGTAGCCCAACCCATTGATTCATCTAAGTCCAAAATCTTAACTATATTAATATTTATTCTTTCTTATATTTTTTTTCTTTTTCTTGCTAGTTGGAGATGTAGCTCAGATGGCAGAACGCCCGCTTAGCGTGCGAAAGGTATGGGGATCGATACCTGCATTTTTATTTTTATTTTTCTTCATATGTGATTTTAGCTAGTTTTATCATATAGTTAGTGTATATGATATTTATGAGTTTTTAGAGATTTAAAAATTAAATTATGTCATTTGTGAAACATATTGGGGATCTAGCTCAGATGGTAGAGCGCTCGCTTAGCATGCGAGAGGTATGGGGATCGATACCCCGCATCTCCATTTTCATATGTGATTTTAGCTAGTTTTATCATATAGTTAGTATATATGTGATATTTATGAGTTTTTAGAGATTTAAAAAATAAATTATGTGATTTTTGTAATATATTGGGGATGTAGCTCAGATGGTAGAGCGCTCGCTTAGCATGCGAGAGGTACGGGGATTGATACCCCGCATCTCCATTTTTATTTTTCTTCATATGTGATTTTAGCTAGTTTTATCATATAGTTAGTATATATGTGATATTTATGAGTTTTTAGAGATTTAAAAAATAAATTATGTCATTTGTGATACATATTGGGGTAGATCCCTTAGCATGCGAGAGGTACGGGGATCGATACCTTGCATCTCCATTTTTATTTTTCTTCATATGTGACTCGCTTAGCATGCGAGAGATATGGGGATTGATACCCTGCATCTCCATTTTTATTTTTCTTCATATGTGATTTTAGCTTTTTTTTTTTTTTTTTTTTTTTTTTTTGACAACAAGTGGGGGTGGGGGAATGACCTTTTAGGCACTAGGTCGTACGTTATGCCGGTTGAGCTATGCTCATGTTGGCATATGTGATTTTAGCGCCAAACCGAGCATAGCTCAATTGACATAAGGTTGTGCTCGTGACTAAGAGGTCATGGGTTCAATCCTCGCATTAATTAAACTATCTATGCAAAAAAAAAATATGTGATTTTAGCTAGTTTCATCATATAGTTAGTATATATGTGATATTTATGAGTTTTTAAAGTTTAAAACATAAATTATGTCATTTGTGATACATATTGGGGGATGTAGCTCAGATGGTAGAGCGCTCGCTTAGCATGCGAGAGGTACGGGGATCGATACCCCGCATCTCCATCTTTTTTACCTTTAAACCTAAAAAAAGTGTGGGAAACTTTTCTCTCTTCTTTCAAATTTTAAATAGAGCATAAATTTAATTTTTCTAGACGTGAAAGCTAGCAATAAATTTCTCATTAAGGCATTTCAAGGTCTCGATTAGTTGTTGTTGAGAGCAGCCAATGCCAAATTTTGTCGTGGGAGAACTTTGAAAATGGACATAAATTTTAGCAGGTAGAAAGCGACAATGCCTAAGGACGGAGGCGAGTTGTGATTATAGAGATATTCACCTCTTTAACAAGGCATTGCTTGCTAAACATACTTGGTGAGTTCTAGAAGACTCTCTCTTGACTCAAACTTTAAGAGCTAAACAAACTTAGCAGATTCTAAATACTTTATCAAACATCCTATATATGGAGAGGAATTATGTGGGGTAGTGAATTAGTTGTCAACAGGGGTAGGTGGAGAGTGAGAAATGGAAAAAATATCGATATTTTGAATGACCCTGGGTCCACACGGAGAAAACATTTAAACTTCTCATTTTGCCGGTCCTTTGACAAACACTCGAGATAACAACTTAATTCAAAATGGACATTGAGATGTTGAAGTTTTTTATTATATATTTTTTTTTGTAGGAGGATGTTGAAGTTGCTATGAGTATTCATTTGAACCAAATATCATACCCATATCATTTATTTTGGCACTATGATTGAAAAAGATTTTACTCGGTCAGTAGTGGTTGTAAGCTCGCACAAACTGAGACCAACAAACCCCCCTCTTCTACCGAACATGAAAGCATTGGAAATAACGTTTAGGGTATGAATATTCATTCAAAAACAAAATCTATCTTTAGCGCGAATGCATCAAACACATTACCGACAAAAGAAAATTTACAAATGCGGGATATTATTGCACCACGCCTCCAAGCTTTTAAACACCATTTACATTGATTTTCTTTTTCTCCTTTGCAAGGCTTATTATAATAGGGATCAAATGGAAATGCATTTATTTTTCTATCTCTGGAAATTTGGAGCTAGCAAAATTCCAAATTCTTTAAAGTGAGGAGAATATGTCAAATAAAGACTCAATCCAGTGGACTTTGGAGTTCGCAGAAGAAATTGGTGCTAATGTTAATCCAAAAAAATACCGTTCGAAACAATTTTATCGATAAACTCATATTGATCTTCCATCAATGCCTTTAAAGGAGAACAATTGTGATCGTTTGAGGCCTCTTGATGGAAAACTCTCTTAAACTAAATTCGGATGCCTCTCTATCCTTAGACATTGTAGGTTTTAATGCCATTGTCATAAATTTCGATGGCGAAACTATGATAACGGTTCAACATGTTCAAAAGTTATCCAACCCCGTGGAATTGAACTTGCTGAAGCCATTGCTCTCTTAATCGGTATTAAAACAACTCTTGAGACAAGACTTCAATCTTTGTGGGCTGAAATATACTTGTTAATCATATGGAAACTTCTCGAAGGAAATGACCTATTTGACAATGGAATTCAACCTAGTGTGGATGAAGTTCACGCTTATAATCAACAAGCGTTCATGGGAGGTTTCAAAAAACCGCAACACAGTGGCCCACAATTTGGCTAGTCACGTGAGGAAGACCAATACCGATGGAGTTTTGGTTGAAGAACGTGTCTTTGAGTGTCTAGAGCTGTTTTAAGGGATATTTATCTTCTTTAATTTGTTTATATTTTTTTGTTATGTGTATTAAAAAAAAATTATAGATGTGTTATAACTTTTTAATAAAAAACAAATGCTTTTATGGTACTTGAGCTAGGCTACATCGTGGTATTAAGTTATAACTATATTTAAGTTTCACTTTTATGTTATATTAAAAAAAAAATATCCTAAAAAAAATACTAAATTATAGAAAATACTTCTAAACTATGGGTCTCATTTCAATAATATCCCTAAACTTTAATTTTTTTTCTAAAATATCGTTGATCTTTTAAAAAATTTCAAAAATACCTTTGTCGTTAAGTTTTGAACGGAAAACGTTAAAGTTTCATTGACACCTTTGACGTTTCAAAAAAATTCAAAAATATCCTTACTGGAAAACGTTTATTCTTGTTCTTATTCTCTTTGTAAAATTTTTATCCATGAAAATGAATGCGAAATTTTGCTTATAAAGGCCATGCGTAACAAAATTTCAGATGAAATAAAGAGATTGAAATTGTAACAAAATTTCAGATGAAATAAAGAGATTGAAATTGAGCTTTCTTTTAAAAGATGTAAAGAATATAAGTGAGAGAAAAAAAATGAAGGCTTTATTTTTCTTTCTTTTAGCTCAATCAGATTGTGTGGGATAGTGATAACAGGAAATTAAGGTGGATTTCATTAACAATGGAAGTGTCCGGAGAAATGAGTAAGTGTCCGGAGAAATGATTATTATTATTATTATTATTATTATTATTATTTTTTTTTTTTTTTTTAAGGGAGGGTTATGATTAAGAATTATGGATTTTTTTGAGTTTATTTGGTCAAATTGTGCTGCAACCTTTCAAATGTTAATAAATTTGAATAAAATTAGTTTTGTCCGGTTTACCAGATTAATTAATCAAAAGTTTGATACATATTTTTTGAAAAACATTTAAGAACTGTTAGACCCACTATATGACCATATTTTAATTTATTTTTCCTAAAACGAATTTAGAGAAAACTGATGGGTAATCGATGAGGAAATAACATGAAAACACCTCAACAAAATTAAGTGAAGGACAAGAAAATTCAAGAATGAAGCCGAAGTCATCTTGAAGCTTCAACATAAGAATCTGATCCGACTTTTCAAATGTTGTGTTGGAAGAAGAGAAAAACTTTTGGTCTATGAATACATGACGAATAAGAAAAACTTCTCGATAATTTTAATAATGAAAGAATTTAGAGACGAGGAAGAAACGTTTTTCAATAAGAGTATTATTTTTATTTTTTTAAAATGTCAAAGGTACTCATGAAACTCGATTCCTATTCAAAATTTATTGGTATTTTTTAACGATTTTGAAAGTTGTGAAGTATTTGTGAATCTTTTGAAAGTTAGTTGTATTTAGTAAAAAAAGAAATGAAAAAAAAGAAAAAAAAATCAACGTGGAAGCTAAACATTGGTGGACCACAATCGGCGCCAAACTCGTCACAACACCCTATCATTTCTGCCGCGTTTCCTTCAATTTCACTCGTCGATCAGAACAGACTCCTTAACTAACGACTGCCTTCGTCGGAAATTCTCATTTCCTCGTAATCGTCCGTCGCACTCGGTGGCCGATTCTCCGATTAATTGATTGCGCTGAAAATTCACCGCCATTGTAGTGGTTTCTCCAGAGCTTGAAGTGTCCTGTGGCGAAACAAGACCCCCGTTCGAGCTATCGGAACGTCGCCGTTTGGAATCGCGTATTTTGGTTCATCAAATCTCCGGCTACAGCTTGGTTGGAGTCGGCATTGTTTCCGATCCGAGTTTCGGCTTCCTAATGGCTGCGTGGCTCAAAGCTGCTGAAGGTTCGATGTTCTTCGGTTTCTATTGCATATACACGTGCTCGTATTTTCGTTCTGATCTGAATCGATTTTTCATTAATTTCGGATTCGTTTCGAAGTATAGCTCTTACTTTTCTTCATAGATTCTGAAATTCTATGAATTCGAGTTTGATTTGTTACTGTGTAAGAATTATTGTCTGACTGAAAGTAATTTTGACTTATGATTGAAGTATGCTTTAAATTTTGAGGTGAATTTTGAATCAGTGTTGAAATTGAAAAGTTCTGGAGAGTACATTTTGTTGTCTGCTGGATTTTGTCATCCGTTTCTTAATTTCTAGGTCCTCTAAACTTTTGCCCAAACATCTCGTACTGATGTCACCTGGTTTACAAAATGATGAATTTAGGGTTTGTTAATTTCCAACTACTGTTTGTTCCAATGGAATTATATCGAGGATCTCGTTCTCAGGGTTAGTTGTGAGCATCTAATGAAGAGCAAATGTAGCATTTTTTATTTTTTTTTTATATCCGTCGTCTATTCTCACGAGACATCTGCTTGACCCTACTACATTGTCAAGGTAAGTGTAACTCTAAACTTGGCCACGAGCTTGAACCCATTTCCTCTAAATCTTTTATTATTCATGATCCTTCTTGACCAACAAGCCAACCCATGATGGTTTATAGCAAATTAAACATCTTATTTGGAACTTTCTTTATCTTGAGTATATTAATAATGGTAGGCGCTTAGGAATCAGGATTCCAATTTCAGTTGTCCACCGTGGGAGTTAACATTTATGTGGAGAACCACGGGTATGAGTTTCATATCAATTAGCTGCTTCTGCGTTATTTTTGAAATAGAACACCAAATAGTAGAAAGGAGCTTAATAGAATCCCAAATCTCTTCTAGATCCAAAAATTTCTCTTTGAAGACCCTCTGATTTCTCTCAAACCAAATTCTCCACAATGTAGCCATAAACGCATTTATCCACAACATTAAGCCTTTTCCAGTAAACGGGCTTCCCAAACCAAGTTGAATGATAGCCTCACTAATGGAGTTAGGAAAGCACGAATGTAAACCAAAGGTCTGCAGAATATTAACCCAAAAGCCTCGGAAAACTTTACAATGAAGAAAGAGCTGCTCACGACTCTATCCCACTTTTACACATAATAGTCCAACTAGGAGCTAGGCCTGCTTCTGAGTTATTTTTATTGTCTATAATTATGAAAACCACCCCTTGCTCCTGCAAACTATCGATTTGAACTATTTCCCCCTAAAGCTGCGAATCATTGCAAGTAAACCTTACCATTATAGGTTTGATAGTGGTTAGGCTTAACAACACGATAGTTTAGGGGTAACAATCCTTATAATATAGGGGTGATTTACGCAATTTTGAAATTAGAATTAATAGAGTTTAATTGCAATTATTGCATAAGTTTAAATGATAATTGTTTTAATTTATGATCATAATAACCTCTATAGTTTAACTCTGATTTATGCATTTTCTTTTCTTCTCATTTCTGCTTGACCTTCTTTCTTTCTTCCTAAATGTAAGTTGAGGTGTGAGGTTCGAACTTTGAATGAGCGTCAACCTTTGTACTATATCAGTTGATCGTTACCACCAAGCGTTGGTTATTCCCTTAATTTCTAAATATCATTGAGACTTCATTTTTCTTTACATTATTTACTGTTGCACATATCTATATAGTTTTCATTTTTTATGGAGAAAAGGAATTTGCATATTATTATCATTTGGAATATTTATCCGCGTTTTTGGAGATAAACAGAAGTTGCACGTATCATCATCTATTTATGCAATCTTATGGTGATCAATTGAAAGTTCAGAATTTTCTGCTCAAGTGCAAAACATTTTGAAGTCTAGCGCTTCTACCTTTTCACGTTCGTTTGACTTTGAGATTTGTAATTGTCTTATATACCTCCTTGCTCCTTGTTATCTTTCGGAGCCCACCGGGCATAGCCTCCCTGGGATTAGTGGGAGTGGCCGGTGGGCTAGCAAGAAGTGGGGCTAGCAAGAAGTGGGGCAATGAGTCAATGACATCCTAGTTGTAAAAAGAAGTCATTAATACAAATGGGCGTGTCCATTTACTCATCTATACATAGTTTCCTCTTGCATTGAAATTTCTTAGAAGTCATTTATTTTTGTCAGGATTGTTTGAAGTCGTAGATCGAAGGGCAAAGCTCGTTGTCAGTGAGTTGTCAGAAGAGCAGTCTGATATTCAAACTCCAGGTATGCATCTTGGTTTATGTCATATTTATATAATGTAAGCTCGTTTGTTTCTATGTTTTGATTTCATTTTCTTTTTAGAACTAATTTTATGCTTGGTTGTTTATTATAGAAAAATACTTGATTTAATGAAATTGCTTAAATCAATATGATTAATTATTTTATTTAAACAATCTAATTAACTATTTAAAATCGTCAAGTTCTCTGATACCTATATCTTGAAATTCAATATGTTACAGCTAAATGCTGGATCTGGAGAAGTTTTCAAAGAGATTTTTACTTTTCTCATCTTGAATGTCCTCAGCAACTTATTCTTGGATCGAACTATACTGGCCCCTAGTTACCCGGGCATGAAGTTATTTTATAGGCCTTTAGATGAGTATATCACTTGTATGGTCCAGTTATAATCACGTCAGTGTTCTGCAGATTCATTTTAATGTTTGAAAACCAAACTTATATTGTATTGGTTGGTCAATCCTCAAAGTTCGATAAAAAAATCACTCTTTAAGAAATATTACCAATATTTGTTTTTGTATATGTGTTCAGCTGTGAGTTTAATATCATCTTAAATAAAAAACAAATGAATATCATGACGCTCTTTTAGCTCTTAGCTCTAGTTATGCTTCAGCCTTCAGGTAAATAATTCAAGCATAGGAAAAATTTGAAGCACAATTTTGATATTTTTTCCGATCAAAATAGAGAATTCCTCGCACATATTCAAACTGAAATCGATTTCTGGACTCCTAGTTTTAACATACATTCCCTTCTCATAAGTTGTCATTTGTTGTGGTGATATTAGTCATGAATCTGCTCCCATTTCATTTATCAATGAAATTGTTTCCCTTCTCAAAAAAAAGATATTAGTCATGAATCTGCTTTATTTCTGTCTTCATTTTCTGTTGCATGAAGCCTCTAATGGCCAAGAATCTCAAACCAAGAAGACAAAGACAAAGTCAAAGAAAAAGGTGGGTTAGCCTCACTTATTGTTACCAAATAGTAACATTATTACATTATTTTCACATATTAAGCTTTTTCTTCTTCTGCATTTCAATATTTTTTGGCACAGAAGAAACGATCCACGAATGAGCCTTCTAAAGAAAATGACACTGCAGAAGAACAAACAAGCACATTATCATCAAAGGCAGATGTTGTTTTGGCACCTGGAAAGGACGGAATTGTTTCTTCCAATGAAGATGACCGGACTGCTTCTGATAAGTCAGCGACCCAAGTAAACAAAATGAAGCAAGATGACGACGACAATAATGTCCCCGTGTTAGACATTCCATCAACAGATTCCCTGGTAGTTGAAGCAGGAAAACAAATTCCTGATGGTGTGGATACTTCAGCAGCCGTTGATGATGTTGAAGTTTTTGCACCAACTTCTAAAACTGAACTAAATAATGTGAATGCCTTGGATGTTCACGAGGAACATTTCTCGTCAATACCTATTAAAGAAGCTGAGAAGATCAATAAAGAACATCAAGATGATGAGCAGAGCAACAAATTGGGAAGTGGAGAAAATATCTCGAAGATAGATCGAGACATGTCTGAGTCTGCAACTACAGAGTTCCAGGATAATGGCGAAAATCAAACAAAAGATGATTCTAATAAGGTTCAGTCACCAGTTAATCAAAAGCAACAAGAGAATACAGCCGACAAGTCTCCTATAAAAATGCAGGACCAACTTGAAGAGGTATAATACTGATTTTATAAGTAGTATCATATTATTTGCTTTCTTCCGCTTTGATGATTCCTCTTTCTACTGCTAGTTTTGTTAAAAATTCATTTAGTTGACGTGCAGGCACAAGGGCTACTTAAAGCTTCCAGTTCCACTGGTCAGTCGAAAGAAGCAAGGCTAACTCGGGTATGTTCTTGCGTCATGCCCCAGTTTTGAACTTTTCTGATGTGTATATGATCAGAACATAACAGTTGTAGAATTGGGCTTCAGAACTCTTAAATGAATTACTTACTCTAAAATGATATTTGGAGTCCCCAGCTGATGGAAAAGTGAAAATGATTTATATGTTTTATGTTTGTTCTATATATCTTTATTGGTATGATGATATCATAAAGGTAAAATTAAACTAAGTACATGTTGCTCCGCAAATCTCGAACTTGGTTTGTAAGGATACAATTTTACCTCAGAACGGTTATCTTAGAATATTTCCGTTCTTCAATAGTCAGACACCTGCTATCCAATGTAGGATTGACTATTTTCTCATTGAGGTGTAGGTCTGTGCTGGACTTTCATCACGTCTTCAAGAGTACAAGTCTGAAAATGCACAGTTGGAGGAACTTCTTATTGCAGAGGTGAGAGTTATCACATCTGGATTAGGTATTAAGTGAACTTTTTTGATAAAACAAGGTATTAAGTGAACTAATTTTTTTGAGGAAGTCGATATTAAGTGAACTTTTAGGCATCTTCTTATTGTCCTGAATTTATATATTCACATCTACACCATACCCTATTCGGTATTAAATGAAACGTCTCTTATCCGAAATCTCTCTCTCTCCTTTAAGTTTTCAACATTTGATATATTCTGTTATCTAATTTCAGTTCAATGAAAACACTTGTGTATGGTGTTAAATGGTCCAAATGAAGGTTTCTTTTTTTGATAAATCTTTGTTGGAAGACATTTTTGTATTTGGTGTTTCTGGCAGGGGGGTTTTCTCTACTCCTACTCCTAGCCCTTAGGCTGGTCTCAACCATGTCAACAAAAATTACTGTCTTCTACTGTTTTTAATACACTCCAGCTTTATTATTTTCCTTCTTTTCACTTGTGAAGATTGTTATCTAACAGAGAGAATTGAGTAGATCATATGACGCTCGCATGAAGCAGCTACAGCAAGATTTATCGGAATCCAAAAGTGAAGTTTCAAGAGTAGAGTCGAGTATGGCTGAAGCTTTGGCAGCAAAGAACTCTGAAATTGAGGCTCTTATTGGTTCCATGGATGCACTTAAAAAACAAGTTTCCTTATCAGAAGGAAGTCTGGCCTCGATGCAGGTTCGTCATGCCCACTGTGTTTTTGTTGTAATGTATTATGAGTTATGACTATGAAAATAGTAACTTATGCGGCAATACTTTCCTTCCCACCTTACCTGTATTTTCTCGTGCAATCCACTAAATTTTTTGCTTTACTTAGCTATGAAAATCGGTTTTTACCAATTTTCTGATATTCTTCTTTATGTCAGACACTTCTTTCAAACAGCAATCTTGTATATACCATTACTACTGTATCAAGACATAATTTAATACTCTATTCTATGAGATTTATGCCTTGATAATTTTCTCATGCAATGGAAAATCTTGCTTGCCTTATATTGATTAGAATATTTGACTACTGACATTGTTGTCGTCTTTTTGTTCTATTATATGATTTTTCCAGGCAAATATGGAGTCAATGATGAGGAATAGAGAACTGACTGAGACAAGGATGATGCAAGTGAGTTAGATCTTTATTTTTTTTTATAATATTAACATCTCTATTTGTTAACCAATAAAAGCCTAATATAATTATTCGAATGTTTTTATTCGTTGGTCCTCATAAAATCCATGCTTTTATAGGCTCTAAGAGAAGAGCTAGCTTCTGCAGAGCGTAGAGCAGAAGAAGAACGTTCTGCCCATAATGCTACAAAGATGGTATATATACATAAAAGTCTATTGTGACCCTTTTGGTGTGTGTGTTTTGTCCAATTGTCTTCAAATAGATGATCATTGGTGTCTACAGGCTTTCATGGAAAGAGAAATGGAATTGGAACATAGAGCCATGGAAGCAGCATCAGCTCTTGCAAGGATCCAGGTAAAGCCTGAAGGCGTCAAATTGGACTTATAGCTCGTAGTCACCTGCCAGTGATAACCATTTTGATTTTTTTTTTTTTTTGTAAAAAGGGGCTATTTGATAAACCATTCGGATTTCATTTTTTAGACTGTTTTTTTAAACTTTTTTTTTGAGATTGTAACTTGTAAGTGAAGTTAAAAAAAGCTTTTGAAAACAGTTTCTGTTTTTCTTCTTGACACTATTATCTCTTTACCATGTTCTCTCTCTAACATATCTCTTTCTTTCTAACTTTTATTCTTCTAAATTATCTCTCTTTCTTAAATTTATTTTCTCTCTCTATAACTTTTATTTTCCTTCTCACTTTTCTCTCTTTCTGACTTACCTTTTTCTCTCTAAATTTTTTCTCCCTATATTTCCTCTTTTTTTTCCGTCTCTATAATATCACTCACCAACTTTTCTCTCTCAATTTTTTTTTTTTTTTAATTTAATTTTATTATTATTATGACCTGAATAATGAATGTTCATCTTTTTGCAATTTTTTGTTAGAACTTCAATGAATCAAAGATGACCGTACAAACTTGAACCAAGACTAAATCCTTTGTGTGTCTCCTTTGTATGTCTCATTCTATGCGATTGCCTTTTTTCCCTTATTCAGAGAGTAGCAGATGAGCGGACATCGAAAGCAACAGAGCTTGAGCAGAAGGTGGCGCTTCTTGAGGTAAGATAGACATTAGATTATTCTATACAAATATCATTGTTAGTATAATTTTCAAATATATATTTGCATTCCTTAGCTGAACAGATTTAATCTTCATATAATTAGCAAGTCTCTTCCTTTAGGTCGAATGTTCATCTTTGAATCAAGAACTGCAAGATTTGGAATCTCGTACTCGCCGTGGACAAAAGAAGTCGCCTGAAGAGGCAAATCAATTGATTCAGGTAAATATCGCCCGACTTTGAAGCTGGTTTCTGGGACCCATATTTTACTTCTATTCATCATGGGCTGGAACTTAATTTTTACAATTTAATTGGCATACTGTTATGGGGTCAGATTCCATTCCATTTTCTTTTCATACATAATCTCTTTCGGGATAGAGATTTCTGTCTCACGGGGACGTCTTCCTAAATCGGGGGTTATATCTATAGATAGCTAACTATTCTGACTGACAGCAAGATCATCGATGCACTTATTTTCTTTGGGAGGTTATACAATACACCTTATATATCTCTTATCAAAGGAAAAAAAAAGAGGAATTTATTTACTTGCAATCGGGCGGCATTGTTTCTCTCTCTAAGTTGCAACTGTCTAACAGTATCATCTCTTTTCCCCCTTCCACTTTTGAATATCAAGATGCAAGCATGGCAAGAAGAAGTGGAGCGTGCCCGGCAAGGTCAGAGAGACGCCGAATTGAAGCTTTCTTCCATGCAGGCAAGTATCTTAAGCTTTGTATCCAAGGACTGTTGGCAATTTCGCTAATTGAATTATTGAATTAAAGTGCAATGTCATTGACCCTGCCCTCTTTATCTTTTCAATTTCAGGCTGAAGTGCAGAAAATGAGAGTTGAAATGGCTGCTATGAAAAGGGATGCTGAGCATTATTCACGTCAGGTTCGTATTTTAATTCTGTTTGATCAAATATATTTGGGAATATTTGTTGATGTATGCTCCATTGTTTAGAATATTATTATGGTTAGCAATAAGGGCTTTGAGAATAATAAAAAGGTTTAGAGGGAATGAGTTCAAACCATGGTAGCCACCTACCTAGGATTTAATATCCTATGACTTTTCTTGTCAACCAAATGTAGTAGGGTCAGTAGTTGTCCTGTGTGATTAGTCGAGGTGCACGCAAACTGGCCCGAACACTCTCAAATATAAAAAATATATTATTATGGTTAGCATTAGCAGTTATTGTTCTCTGTAATTGTTAACCTAACAAACTCACTGCCTAGGAAGCACGGACACTCCACTAGGTGGAGTGTCCAGTTTGGACATGTGTCGGACACGCCACGGACACGTGTCCGACACCTCAAAATCGGTGTCCTATTATTAAATTGTTATTTTTAGTGTGGACACCTTGCAGACACCTCGCGGACACCTGAAGGGCAATTCTTGGACACTTCAAAGACTTATTTTTCTCTTAAATTTGAAAGCCCAATGACTTTTTTTCTTCTTAAATTTTTAACTAAAGCCCAACCCAAGTTGTTTAAAAAAATTCAAATAACAAAAAAAAAAAAAAAACCCTAATTTCAGTGACTCTCTCCCCCACCTCCAGATTTCACGCACGCCCCTCCCATTTTCTTTCTTTCTAAGTTTGGCCACCTTCCCTCAACTTCCCTCCGACGAAGCATCCCATTTTTAAGTTTCTTTCTAAGTTTGAGATGATAGTTTTAGTGTTTTTGTATGGAAGATTGAATTTCTTTCTAGTACTTTGTGTTTGAATGTTTTTATTGTAATTTTATGTTGGATAATGATGAATTTCTTACTATTAATGAAGTACCTTTTGTTTTGTTATGTTCAATTTGTATGCTTATGTTTGATTAATTTATTTTGAAGTATTACTACAATAATATATATACATATATTATCTAAAAATAATATATAAAATATAACGTATCCCCAACGTATCCGTATCCTACATTTTTTGAAATTGGCGTTTCGCCGTGTCCGTGTCGTGTCCGTATCCGTATCAGTGTCCGTGTCAGTGCTTCTTAGCTCACTGCATTCATGTCTAGTGCCAGTGCCTCTTAAGTTTCTTTTAGGTTTAAATCCTATTTTGAACTTTTGTGTTTATTTTATGTTAGTTTTTGAACTTTCAGACATTCTATTTAACCTAACATTGGCACGTGTATTGTTCATTTACCTGATCCATAGATGCGTACATGACAAGTATTTGAAGCCATGTACCGTGGATTTAGATTCTTGTTAAATAATTAATGAACCGATAGATTAATGATATTGACCAAAATAGCTTTTTATACAAATTTAGGGATTAACAGAATATTTGAAAGTATAGGTATCAAAACAAAACAAATGTGAAAGTTCAAATTGTCCAAATAGGATTTAAACCTACTTTGCTTTATATGTGTGGTATGTTCATGTATTCTATCAGAATCAACTCTAATTAAAGCCTTGGATACTAATAATACCTCATGATCTTTCAGAATTACTCTTCTAGTTCCTTTAGCTTAATATTGAAAATGTTTTATCTTTTTTGTTCACTTTTGACTAACTAAATCACCAACTCACTGATTATAGTTTCCAATGACCAGGAGCACATGGAGCTTGAGAAGCGTTATCGTGAACTAACCGATCTACTGGTAACGAGTTTAATTGCCCATGCATACTACTTTTCTGTGAAAGATTGTCTGAGAATTTTGGGGAGTCTTATATATGAAATTATATGTTCATGGTAGTACTACAAGCAAACGCAGTTAGAAGCCATGGCTAGTGAAAAAGCTGCTGCTGAGTTTCAACTGGAGAAGGAAATAAACCGCGCTCAAGAGGCACAGGTCCGCCTTTCAGTGCTCTATTCATATTGACTAATAATTGTCTCCGTTCTCCTATTCATTATTCATATAGTTATTAAACCAAAAAACTTTATTTAGATTATAACTTGGTTGCATTGTTGAAAAGGTAGAGGTAGAAAGAAGTAGAGCCTCTCGTCGAGCTTCTGCATCTTGGGAAGAAGATGCTGAAATTAAATCTCTCGAGTATGTAGAATTTAGTGATTTTTAGACGTTCCATTTCCTTATTTTAACATATATTCTTGCATTCTCAAACTTTCCTTACCCATTTATGACTGCAGGCCCCTCCCGTTGCATCACCGATACATGGCCGGGACGAGCATACAGGTAAATGTCCTGTCTATTGCAATGCTTATCTTCCCTTCATTTGGGCTTTATCCTTACCTTTCAACTTGCAACCTGCAGTTGCAAAAAGCAGCCAAACTATTAGATACAGGAGCAGTCAGGGCAACAAGATTTCTCTGGCGGTATCCCACTGCAAGACTTATACTACTGTTTTATTTGGTGAGATTTTCTTTTTCCCTTTGTCGAAAAAATGTCTCGAGTATGACGAGCAAGGTTATTATCGGGGTCCGATTGTAACCATGAAAATGTATTTGCAGGTATTTGTACACCTTTTCATGATGTATCTATTGCACCGTTTGCAGGTATGTTTCTGGTCTTTGCTAGTGTACCTTTCACCCAACCCCATATCTATCATCTGATTCTGGATTATATGAAGTTCATGTAGTGTGTTGTCTGCATATTTCTACATCTTAGCTTTTGTGCGAGATTGAAGTCATAGACACGGTTTTGAATCAGAGAGAATTTAGCAATCTTCTTTTCAACTTTGACTCTCATATTGGAGTCGTTACTTTTCTTTCAGTAACTTACTTTGGAAGTAGCTGCTTCACTTCTCCATCATGGGATGGGATAGTGGTTAATGAGGGCCTTGAGAATAATAAAGGGTTTAGAGGGAATGAGTTCAAACTCTGGTGACCACCTACCTAAGATTTATTATCCTACTAAATTCCTTGTAGCAGGGTCAGACGGTTGTCCCGTGAGATTAGTCAAGGTGCGCACAAGTTGACACCACAAACGAATATCCAAAAAGCAAAAAAAAAAAAAAAAAAAAGTAGCTGCTTCACTTCAGCTTAATAATCCACTCAAGTTTTTAGAATTTTTTTTCTCAACAAATAAATGACATCCTTTTAAGAGTGTAAGTGGTTCACGACCTTACTTGAACAAGATTTGTTCTTCTAATAGGTTGTATTGTATCACTGTGTTTTTGAGTTGTAAGGGTGTGAGTGGGTTGGGGTTGGGTTTTGGTCTACATTGATGTCGAAATTGGTTCTTATGAAAATTGAACCAACCATCCATCTCAAACTCACCGGACAAACCTAAACCAACCATAACTGAAATGACTATTATGGTTTATACTTTAAAAAACCAAACCGACCTACAAATATTTTTTTAGACCAACTAGTTACTAGACGACGCAATTTGGTCAAGAGTAAAACTTAGTTGCAGGTTGGGCTACAACTATCTTTTGCAGCCCAACCACGTGGCACAATTTTAATGGCCAAATATTTATGCTATTTTTTAAATAAAAAAATCTTATTAGGTTTTCACGTTTATTGCTCTCCTTTTTTTCCTTTACTCTGTAACTCTCCTCCTTTAGCTAGAAAAACCAAGTTCCAACCTCCAATAAATTAACTTCTCCCACTGTAGAGAGAAATACAGAATGAACAAAGAAACAATATATTTATTTCTTTCACTTTCGTTTTCTTCTTTGATTCTTTATATGTTTTTCTTTCTTTCCTCTCCAGTTTTTTATCCATTTTCTTTTCCAATCGTCTTTTTAAGGTGGAGAACAAACAAAATTAAAAAATAATATTAAGAAGAAAAATGCCCTTGTCTACTCTCTGTTATGCAATAACTTTTTTATTCTTATTGTCTTACTGATAATGGAATTGAAGCCGGGTGGATGAAGTTTGTATTGTTTGTGACAATTGAGATTTATGTCGCTTGGATGAAGTTTGCATTGGTTGAGACAATTAGGATTTATGTCTCGCGATTATTGGAGGTTGAAGTTAAATTTTCATGGCTGATGGAAGAATGAAAGTCACGAAGTAAAGGGAAAAAAAAGGAGAGCAATAAAACGGAAAAAAAAAGAGAGCAATAATCGGCGTGAAAAACTAAGGACTCTTTTTAATTTTAAAATAACATAAATATTTTGCCAATAAAATTGTGACATGTGGCTGGGCCGCAAAAAATAGTTGTAGCCCAGCCTGCAAACAAGTTTTACTCTTTGGTCAATTTCAGTGGGGTTTTTTCCTCTAATTTTCTCAGTTTTGGCTTGAACCCCCTGCATCTTGCAGACATTTTAGTTTTTCTTAGCACGATATCGTATCTATACGTGTATATTTAACATCAAAATGTGCCGAGTTTTTTGCAGGCTCAAGCGGATACTTTTGCTGCTTTGGAAGTTGCAGAGTCCATGGGGCTAGCCAACTCTAATTTACCATAAGAGCCTTCAACTTCATCTCCAACTTTTATACACAAGCAGGCAAATGACAGTAGAAGGTTAACGTGAAGAAACGAAAACTCGACTGAAAAGTTGAAACCTGGGTTCTTTTTATCTATTGTCAACTGCATAATGAATTATTTACTTCAAAGAAAAAGGAAAAAAATTTGGTTGTTTTTCTAGAGAAGAGAAGCAATTGGTTTAGAAATAGAATGGCCGATATAGATGAAAGAAATCGCATATCTCATGAGTCATGCCAGCCTAATCTTTTGATACTGCACTGAAATCTTTCTTTACTGATTTTTATTTTAATGATTAACAAATTTTTTTTTGTATGTTTTCAATGAAGATGACGGTTTTTGTACTTAGTAGTAAATATTGGATTTGGCGAATCCAAAATTGTCCACTAGATGTTGGAAAGTTGTATGGATTTGTATTTGTTTTAGTTTAGAAAAACTCGAGTTTGTATAGGGATTTGATGACTGACTTTGTGATTTAGCTTAAAATGTATTTTGAAAGTTTCAAACTTTGAATTCGGTAATTTACAAGATTTGTCCATTGCAAAAATTAAAAAAATAAATTAAGATTAGTTATCCGTGCAAAAATATTGGATGAACTTCCTCCAGTATTTCTTGACAAAAAAGCTGGATCCATGAGTGACAATTTAAACCCCCAAAATAGTAATTATGGAAAAAATTGTAAGTACCTCCTTACTGATTATTACTAACTATTATGAACGATAATAGCAAGTCCTAAGGTGTTATAAGCTCTCGTAAATTCAAGAGGACCGTCCTCTCTAAAGACTTCTTCACTACTGAAAAACCCTAAATAGCCATACTCCTCCCTACGGTGATTCCCTCATAATATTCTCTTCTAACAAACTCTCACGACTAATGATTTTTCTTTTTTATCCCTCTTCTCATACCATTTGGTAATTGGTGGCTTGACATTACCTGCAGCCTCAACGTTGAAGGCAGGGAACTGTTGTTGGATCATCTGAACGTCTTCCCAAGTTGCCTCATGTTCTGGTAGGCCTTTCCAACAAATCAGTGCTTCAGTGGCTCCTGTTGTACTGTTTTTCTGGTAAGCGAACACTTCACTGGGCTCAACTATCCATTCAAATTCCTCCGTGAAGATAGGTGGGCCATCGTGGGCCTCTTCGTGCGTGCCCAACGCTCTTTTCAGCTGAGAGACATGAAAAATTGGATGGATCCTTGCATTTGGAGGTAATCGAAGCTTATAGGCTACTAGGTCGATCCGTTCTTCCACCTCATAGGGCCCAAAGAATTTAGGAGGTAGCTTGTCATTCTTTCGTTTAGCGATAGATGCTTGGCAGTATGGGCGAAATTTAAAAAAAAACTCACTCTCCTGAGCCATCCGCAATTTCTCTTTCAGGATGTTCGAAGTGGCATCTCTCTCCATTAATTGTTCATCAAGGGTGATTATGTATTTTCATTCCTTCGTAGAAGAACAATGGAGGTGGAGCACGTCCGTAGACTGCTTGGAACAGTGTAATGCCGATGGAGATGTGAAAGGTAGTGTTGTACTAGTACTCTGCCCAGCCGAGCCAATTCACCCATTGTTTAGGTTTCTCACCACAAAAACAACACAGGTATGTTTCTAAGCATTTGTTGTCTGTCCGTCTGTTTGAGAGCAATACGAGGTACTCATCCGGAGTTGAGTGCCCGCTATTCTAAACAACTATTTCCAGAAATTGCTTAAGAAAATTTTGTCGCGATCGGAGAGGATGAACTTAGGGAATTCGTGTAGGCGGACTATCTCGTTGAGGAACACTGCGCCAACTGTTTTGGCCGTGAACGAATGCTTGAGCGCCATGAAGTGGGCATACTTACTAAGCCGATCAACCACAACAAAGATGGAGTCATAACCCCCAAACTTTGGTAGCTTGAGCGCCATGAAGTGGGCATACTTACTAAGCCGATCAACCACAACAAAGATGGAGTCATAACCCCCAAACTTTGGTAAGTCTTCAATGAAGTCCATTGTCAGGTCGTCCCAAATTTGCAAAGAAATTTCTAGAGGAAGCCTGCGAGAAACGTTGCTAGCGACTTGTTACGTTGGCAGATTAAGCATTCTTCTACATATTTCTTTGTATCGACCTTCATTCCCTTCCAGAAAAGTTTTCATGTCAATCTTTTACATGTGCACAAAAACTCATAATGTCCGCCCAACACAGTCGTGATAGGTGTGGAGAATCCACTCTTTTATTTCTTGTTTTTAAAACTTATGCTTGTTTTTTTTTTTTTTCTTAATTTCTTTAATAGATTTTCACATTGCATCTGAGTTAAATTTAAAAAACAAAAATTAATTTTTTTAGTTTTTAAAATTTTCGAAAACATTAATAGAAAGTAGATAACAAAATAAAAAATCATAGGTGAAAGTAATATTTATATGATAAAAAAATTATGTTTGACTGCAGTGATTTAAATTTAAGGGAAAAAACTAAATATTAAGAACTATAATGTTGATGAGATGCATTTATTAGTAACTGACCAATTTCTCCCAAAGAAAGAGATCAATCAAGTATATTACAGTAGATTTAGACTGCCCGTTAGACTTGAGCATTACAAGTAATTTTATTATGATTACTATAATTACTATTTTCATACAATTCCAAGTAACTCTAGTTTATTCCTAATCTTTTTTGTATGTATTTAGATCAACATGAGTTTCTTTGTAACGTTGGCTCAAATACGTCCTGCATAAGATTGGAGGAAACCTGACAATAAAGAAAATGAAGTTAGAATATTGTTTTTTTAATGTACATCTATGATGACATTTTCAAAATAAAAGTACTCCAAAAAAGTGTTTCTTAGTTGCTTCCAAGCAATAAGTGACTTAAGAAGTACGAGTATTAAGGTCTCTTTGGAATGACTTTTTAAGTGCTTAAAAGGTGTTCACTTTTTAAACACTTGGAAAGTCATTCTAAATTGACCCTAAATCTGAAAGGTCTAAACTTTGAAAAGAAAACGGTTTGAATGCACGAAATGTCGATGTAACCGTAAAACAAACAATGTTCATAGTTTTGCACCAACATTACTCATTAGCAAAACTATGAAAGTAAAAGGAAAGTGAATCAAATTTGAAAAGACAAGAGTAGGGAGGGTCGAGTAGGTTTGTAACCGAGGAGGCTAATTTTTAATTCAAAAATCTCATGAGAAGCAAATTACTTTTTCACCTCGACTATTCTCATGAGATAACTGTCTGACACTACTATATTTGGTTGTCAAGAAAACTCGTACGAAATTAAATCCTAGATAGGTAGTCACCATGACTTAAACTCATCCCCTTTCAGCCCTTTACTATTTACATAGCCCTTATTGACCACAAGACCTGACCATGATGGTTGAAACAGACTACCCTCTGTCTGATTGGTTAAGGTCTAAAGTCGATAGCAAATGTGCTTGACACTCCCTGCCAGCAACGAAAGGTCGACTCGGGCCCGAGGCGCTTGTCTCAACACTAATAAACAGCATACAAGGCTTGTATAATATATATACATGTGCAAACTTGAATAAATCTCATGTGTATACGTATGATTTGGTAGACTAGAGAAAACTTAAATCAATATCTACTTACTTGGGAGGGTTTTTGTCTGACTTGCAGGTTGGCAAACATTCAACAACACAATCATGACCAGGTTCCACAAAATATGCAATCTGCTCTCATGAAAAGAATAAATTTACTATCAGTAATCAGATGGAATTTCATGTCACACAAAACAAACATTTACGTTTACCATTGCTAAGACAATGGTCTTTGTTTGTTTGTATATTTGTAAATAGAGATGTTCACAGGGCGGGGGCGGGGGCGGGGACGGGGACGGGGCGGAGAGTGTATTCTATCCCCGTTTGGCTCACGGGGACTTTTTCCCCCACTCCCTCCCCCACGGGAAAAATAGACATCTCTATTTGTCGAGAATAATGCATGATAGATCGAGCTAAGGGTCGCAGTTGCAAGACTTACAGAATATCTATCTTGACCATTAACCAGAACTCTATGTAATGTGGACCTGAGATCAAATGTAAAAAGAAAAAATGTTAGAAACTTAGGAATATGTCACATCCAAAACAAATTAAAAAGAAAAGAACTAGTGGAGTATGTATAACTAAGAGTCTGTTTGAAATGACTGTCTAAGTGTTTAAAAAGTGTTTTTAAATACAAAAATAATGTTTTTAAGAACTTAGAAAATCATTCTAAACAAACCTAAATTTATAGCTTGTTTTCAGAGGGTTTCATTAGCCTCGAGGGAGTCGAAATATAAAACAAATAAGGTAACCACATATTAAAGAAGTAAATTAAAATAGCCAAAATATATATTTTTAGTAAAAAAAATTGTGGGGAATCTCCGACCTCAAGGGAAGGAGTACATGTCAATTACCAGTTATGCTCAATTTGATTAGAATAGCCGATATTTAAGGGCTAGAGTGGGATGATCAGTAAAAGAAGACCATACTTATTGCAGGACAATGTATCTTACTTGAAAATGCAGTTGCTCCAGCGCTCCAGCATGTCTCCAAGGTTCACCACAAATGCTCTGTTAAAACCAACCAAACTGAAATCATGATGCCAGAAAACAATCTTAATTTTACCATTCGAGCATAGCTCGATGGATAATGCACTAATTACCATCCCAAAGATCGATGATTCGATCCCCGCCCCGCCACTCAATTGTTGAATTCAAAAAGGGGAAAAAAACCCCAAACAGACTGAAATGAAGATGGCAGAAAATGAAGCTTATACATGCATGATGCAAGCAAGAACATTAAATTAAAATGATATCAAGCATGTGAACTAGCTCCTAATTATTCCATAAAACTCACCCTTTGAGTGGTGCTACATATTCCCATATTTGAGGTTTAGCATCTTTATCCTTGCAAATCTGTACTAATTACAAACATTTTCAATGGCTAATTAAATAAGGTTTGTATTAGATATGATAGGGTTTCATCTAAAAACCAATTGACTATGAGAGGAGTAACCCATGTATCTTATATTGTGAGTGAGGTCCCTTCATCTTTCCAATGTGGGATCTTCAACAGTGTGACATGCTGATGAACGTTAAAAAGTGTGCGTGCGTGCGCATAACGGAATTTCTTACTTGGAGACCGAGATTCTCGTCTGTCGCCAAGAGTGTGATTAAACCATAGTCTGTATGAGCTCCAGCTCCAAATATTCCTTTCGCGGGTTCAGAAATTTGGTCTGATGCACAAAGAGGACTGTTTTATTACTTCCATAGCCAAAAGTGAAGTAACAAAAAGTGTGTATCCCACCTTCATAGTGTAATAGGCGCAAGATTGCAATGGGCTCACCGAGCATTTCTGACTTGTCAAAAAAATTCATCTCAAGACCAAGTGCAAGAGCAATGAGCCTTGCAATTGCTCTGGCAACCTCTCTTGATTCACATTAAAAACAAAAACAAAAATGCGAAATATTAGCAAATTTTATATGACTTGTTCATACATGAGCTACTCCTCTTATAACCAATTGGTTTTAGAATGGAACTCCATGATCTCTCGTATCAGAGCCCACGAAGCCCAAACGGGTATGTTGAGGATCCCACATCGGAAAGATGAAGGGACCTCACTCACAATAATTTGTAAGATATATATATATATATATATATATATAATTTTTTTTGTATAATCAGTAATCACCAGAAAACAGAACATACAGTGCTTGTGTATGAAACTTCTCCATGATATTCCTCCAGTCAGGTAACAAATCTAACAGACAGGAAAACATATTGAGCAAAAAGTTATGCTATGTTGCTAAAGCAAAGCAACAATAAGTAATTTCATGAAATACCTTCTGCAGGCCAAAGATTTGGACCATAAAATGGCCTTTCACCATCTTGATCATCTCCAGGATTTTTTTGCTCAATTCCTATATAATACCCCTCTTTGTAATCTCCTATTAAATAGACAACAATACTAATATAAGCTTAATCCGACGGTAAATTTAATTATATCAATACTCCAGCACTGTCCAAACAAGTAGAAATCAATAGTAACCTGAGAGGAAACGACATTCCAGGGGTTCGAAACACAGGACATCCTATTCTGATATTCTGATACCAGAATTTTTAAAGCGCAAGATGAACTCTAAGACGATAAATCTCCTAATCGCCTTTGAGGCGAGAGGCGACAAACACTTAATAAAATACTAAATAAATATTATATATGTAACTATTTTTTCTGGTAAAAAGATTATAAATACTTAATTTTAAAAACATACAAATATGAATAAAATTATTTTATATTTAAATAAAATTAGAAAAAAAATAGAGACATTCAAGAGAAAAGTTGGGAGTTTTTTTTTTTTTTTTTTTTTTTTAATAATATGGTAAAACCTAAAAAAACAGTTCTACAAGCTCATTAAGAATTAAACAAAAATAGCTCCAAACAATGCCATTTGTCGAAAATACTACTAAGAATTAAATTTATTAGAAGAGAAATATTGCCATCTGTCATGTTCACATGCACCATGCAACTTTAATTTCTTTTGACTTTACTTTTTATTCTTCATATTCTTCTTCATATTCTTTTTTTCAGTGGGCTGACTATTGATTTTTGTTTGGTTTTTTACCACACTTGGGGAGGGGAGAAGCGAACCTGCGAGCTCTTAGTCACTAAGTCGTGCCGGTTGAACTATGTTCATGTTGACTTGATTTTTGTGGGTTTTAAGTAAAAAAAAAACTGAAGTGATAAAACTTACTTAGACGCGAGCCTCCTTCACAGGAGGAGGCGAAGAACATCGCTCAGACCAAGTCAGAGGCGCACTCTCCTAAAATCGTCTTACTTGAATGCGCCCATCACCTTATATTAATATTAATTGAGGGAGGAAACAACATTCAAGGGATGAAAGTTCGAACACAGAACATCATGCTCTTATCTTATACATGTTAAATCACTACTCAACTCAAAACTTGAATTTAATTATTATATCAATACACTTACCAATATACAATATACAATAGAGAATATTAAACTCCTATAGACGAATTGCATAAAGTATACCTCGTATTTGATTATCAGGATCAAGCAGTTCGTCAAGAGTAGGAGTGTAGCCTCTATGGCTGTCGTTTCTCAGAAGCTTCATTTTATCATTCAATGGCAGAGTGAAAAGCCTTTTGCTCTGAGCAAAAACCTCATCCATGAATTCTTCTGTTATTCCATGATTCACAGCATAAAAGAATCCCGTATCCAAACAGGCCTGAATCAATCAAAAACTTCTTCAATCACCAAACACAAAGTTTCAATTCGATTATAACCCCCGATTATAATAACTCACTCAGCACCTCAAACAACCCAAAATTTCAATTCGATTTCTACCCACAAACACAAAACAAAATCGAAAATCAATCAATATTAACATCAATTTGCAGATAACCTGTTTGAGTAACGAAACCGATTGATGAACATCTGAGCTCGAAAGGTCGATACAATTGAGAGCAAAGAATTTCGGATTCTGGTCGTTTTTGGTCGGATTTTCCATGAGCAAAGATTCGCTTAACAAAATTGGAACAACACAGCATCAGAAATCGGCGAAATGAAACGATTCGACAAAAAACAAACCAAAAAAAAGTTAAAAACAAATCAATGATTATAATCTGTAATGGTGGGGCATGCTTTATGATGACACAAATGGAATTGAACTTACAAAATTTCTAGCTGCTGATATTGGCCATTGAGAAGCAAATCTTCACTGCAATATGAATATTGTGGCACTGACGAAAATGGAGTTGGGAAGCAAGTTGATGATGAAGATGAGCAGTCGGTTTTTATAGCCATTTTTTTGGGCGAATTGCAAATTCTAACATGCTTTTTGAAAAGGTTGGTAAAAAATGACTTTTAATTAAAATTTTGATATTTTTGACGTGTTTTTAACGCTTGTCATTTTCAATATTTAATTTCCTTGTGATATTTGGCACGTGCCCCTCATTTTAAAAGAATCATCTCCTCTTCCCGGATTTGAAATTAAATTTTTGATACTTTTTGCCTGATTTTGCGAGTTGTCTCACATTTTCAACTCGATTGAGTTGTGAAATTTCATATGTGCCCTCGTTAATAAAGATTATCTCCTCTCTCCTTCTCCATTAAAATTATTGTTCGTCTTTTCATTTTTCTTCTTTGTCCTTTTGTGTGCAGTCGTAAAGCTTTTTCGTCTTTCGAGCACGTCTTGCACATCGAAATCTTAATCTCGAAAGATTTTTATATATAATCGCGCTCTCCAATCACTACATGTCTGGTTTTTTTTTAAAAGTAGTCATCGATCTTTTCAGTGTCGAGGAGGAGTTACACGATCGAGAAATCACAAAATCGTGATAGAAGAAAAATAAAATGAGGAAAAAAATATTTTTGTGGGACATTTGAACTTTTTTAAGGGGCGATAGAAACAAAAATTCACGTTTTAGAAAAGTTGAAAAAATTGGTCCACCAACAAAATCAGATCAAACACATCAAGGAGGGCTTGACCCATTGGGGAATAGCCAAGGACAGACTCCCAAACAACGAGCTTTTGAGCCCGGAAGAGGGCCGCTTGGCCAGCCCCAGGCCTCCTCGACCCTCATGACAGACCTTGACCAATTCGGGCTCTATCTTTTCTTACTGGAGAGAGAGGTAAGCATAGTCTAAGAGGGCCCAGTTAATCCATTTTCTTAAGCTTTTTAAGGGCCCGTTTGGTTTGAGAATTTGTAGATGAATGAAAATAATATATCTGAGAATAAGATTGTTGGAAATAAAAGAAATAGATGTTGTATCTGTATTTGTATTGGTGGGATTACTTGTAGGAATATAAATTTTATTACCTTATAAATATAAGGAAAATTGTAACGGGTGTCAATTTAGAGTAAAATAATTAAAAATATAGCATTTTTTTAAAATTTTTGCAGATATGACAATTTCTATTTGATGGTATGGTCTATCGCTGAGAAGTTTATCGCTGATAGTAGTATTTTTTATAGAATTTTGTCAGTGATAATAGTCTATCAGTCATAGAAGTCTATCGCTGATAGAAGTCTATGAGTAATAGTCATAAAGTCTATCAGTGATAGCCACTCGTTTTTTTGTCATATTTGCAAAAGGTTTTAAACTTGGTTAAATTTGTAATTATTTTTGGCGTGATTGTTGTTTGTGCAACCAACCCTAAATATAAATTAATAATTCAATAAAATTAATTCAAATAATAATATAAATTAATTTAAGTTATTATTTATTTTATATTAATATTCTAAAAATGTATTTTATACTAGCTATGTCTAATTATTAAATTATTTCTATATAATTAAATTTCATAACATTCAACCCAATTTGGTTAGCTTTTATTTTTATTTAGTTTTCATTAATTAATTAAAATTAATTCACATCAATTAAGTTTAATCAGGTAATTTGATTCAAAACCTTCCTAATAAATAATAAATTTAAACTTTGTGATGTAAGTTATTTTTGGATTAATTAATATATTGAATTGGATTTAGTTAGTTAGTCAATTTTAATTGATTAGTTTGTATCAAAATAAAATATAGTCCATTAATTAACTATAAATTACAGCGCAATGATCAATTGAATAATTAATAATTAGTGTTATTGTATACTTAATTATACTTTATATATAAACAAGAAAAAACTAGTACAATTTTTTAACGAAAGGTGTTGAAGAAAAAGCTATGGAAATTTTTAAAAAATAGTTGTGGTTTTTAAATTTAATAAATTAGACTAAATATAAAATAAATAAAACAAAAAATATTAAACCAATGGATTTAAAAAGGAGGAAAAAAAAAATGAAAGTCATGAACACTTAGACAAAGTCATGAAAATGGGAACATAAAAAGTCTCACGCATGAGTTATTCCGATGCAAACTGTTAGCGATGGTACATGAACTTTTAACTCTGAGAATAATTTATTTTCAGACATGAGTTTTACTGATTTTTCCACCCATTTTCATGACTTTCATTTTTTTTTTTCTTCTCTTTTTATATAAATTGGTTTAATCTTTTTATTTATTTTATATTAAGTCTAGTTTATTAAATTTCAAAATCACAACGATTTTTTTTTTTATTTATATATAAAGTTTATACTAATGAAGTATATCCTATTGGATTGTAACTAAATAATACTTATTATTTATTATTCAATTGTCATTATGCTAAAATGTTAAAGTATAACTACAATTTGAAATTTTATGTAACTTATAGTTAATTAGTTAACTATATTTTATTTTGATATAAATTAATCAATTCAAAGTATTAATTAACCAAAAATAACTTAGATAATGTAGTTTAAATTTATTATTATTATTTTTTTTTTTTTAAGAAGATTTAGAATCAATTTACCTAAATAAACTTAATTGATGTGAATTAATTTTCATTAATTAATGAAAACTAAATAAAAACTAACTCAAATGTTATAAAATTTAATTATATAGAAATAATTTAATAATTAAAGATAGCTAATATAAAATGTATTTTTAGAATATTAATATAAAATAAATAATAACTTAAAGTAATTTATATTATTTATTTGAATTAATTTTATATAATTTAATTCATATTTATAATGTAATGAAATTTATATTCTTATCAATAATCACACAAAATATAGATCTAACATCTATTTCCATAAATATTTGATGTCATCTTCATGCACCACCAAACACAGACATCTTTTATTTCTAGCAATCTTATTTTCAGACATCTGCAAATCCTCAAACCAAACGACTTCTTAAAGAAAATGAAATACCTAGACCAACATTATGAATACCGCCTAATAACAGTAAGAAAGTAAGTCAATTTTGATCCGAAAAACACTATAGTCAACTATCCCTCGTACTCACTTTGACATCAAAATTTGTTTATTTTATGTTTTGCAGGTTCCTTCTTCCCGAAAATTATAAATTCATCGTTGGGATCACGTGAGAAACAAGTGCAGTCCACTTAGAAAATATCGTCCATCAACATTTTATATTTTTAAATTGTAAAACTTTAATAGATAATGAATTTGTATTTATTTTTGAAATTTTGATTCATTTGAAAATAACATCAATAGGAATATTGGATAATTTTTTTTACGAGAATTTGAACATTCGACTTCGAAAAAATGATTACAGTTTAACCATGCTCATGCAGATAATATGATTCTAAAACTAATATTTTTGAATAAATCTATTAATTATTAATTTAATATAGTTTATTTTAATTTATAACATAAATATTATTTTTGTTTTAATAAAAAAAAATGAATCAAACCAGGGTAAAATATCAGGCCAGTACAATGTGTATAGCTCAATTCGCATAAAACATGTTTTCTAGATTCATGGTCCGTTTGAGATTGCGGTGAACATAAAAAATCAATTTTAACAAAATCTTATCAGTTTTTGTTGTTTGGTAAAACAATTTTTTTAAAAATTTATATAAAATCACTTTCTAAATCACTTTTTAAATTTCTTTTAAATTCTTTAATTTTGAGAATCTTAGTAGCTTTAGTTTTTAGCTCATTAATCTGGGTATTTCTTATTAAAATACTTTCCTGACCATTTATATCCTTCCACATCCTTTATCCTTCCACCGTCCATCCTTTATCCTTCCATCCTTTATCCTTCCACCGTCCTTACTTTTTCATGCAACTAATTTCTACTCTGTAGTTGAGTTTTATATGAACCCTAAGTCAATTACACGAGAACATCAAGATTATTTCTTAGTTTTTTTTTTTAGTCATAATTTTCTTCTTAATTTAGATGGAAAAGTAGAAATAGAAGAAGAAAAAAAAATGGTCATTCAAAATTTGTTTTAGATATATGTGACAATTGTTTTTCCTAACATTTTATCATATAAATCTGAACAAATATCAAAATATTATTTCTAATTTAAACTATAAAAATTATAAATAATTAAATTATAATCATTAATATATTAAATATTAACATATATTAAATATTAACCCTAAACCCTTAACATATAAATAATTATTCTCTAAAAAAACATATAAATAACTAATATAAATAATTAAAATAGTATGTCTATTTTGGTCTTTACTGTCAAGTCATACTAATTTTGTTTGAACTTACAAAACGCTTTCACGTGCTACCAAATACTAATCAGCTTCATATGACATTTTTCTAAAAGCAAACCCAATTATTTTAAAAGCTTTCGCAATCCCAAACTGAGCCTAAGAAGCCAGATGTTAAAATTTCCTACTTCACACATATGGTCAATAATGATAATAATAATTCTATCACTCAAATTTAAAATTATACAAAGAATAAATAACTCTAAAAAAAATTGTTAAGGTGAACATAATAATTGACATATGAAAAATAAAAATTCAAAAAATATTTATCAACTAATTCCACCCTTTAACCTCATAAAAAAAATAAAATTAAAAGTCATAACTCGCATATTGTATAAATTAATGACCAAAAGACAAATTCAATCTCCCACCTTAGATGCTCTAATAAATAAATAAATAAATAAATAAATAAATAATAATAATAATTAAAAGACATTATATAATGATAACTATCTCATTAATATAATAACAAAATATTTAAAATCGAAATTTTAATAACATGGGAGTTAGAGATTCGAATCTCCAACTTCTAAGTCAATAATTCATATATGCATGATATTATTTTTAATTTTTTTTTTATTTTTTTTTATATATATATTTTAAAAAATAATTTGTCTAATTTGCCTAATTTTATTTATTTTTTTATTTTTTATGGGAATTGTTTTTATTGAAATATTCATAAATGGATGTTCAATTATAGATTATAAATTCAAGTACTAAAATAGGATATAACCTACAAAAAAAAATTGAGATATTTTCCTAAGATGATATTCTTTCTCTCATACATATTTGTCAAAATGATCATAGTTTAACAGTAATTAAATATGTACTATTTTTCGGTTCGAATTTCAAATTCCCATACCCAATTTATTGTACGTTAAAAGAGTTAATTGCACAAATCATCTCTTAACTATGAAATTTGTTATCATTACACTCCTGAACTTTTAATTTAATCAATAACCTCCCTTACAGTTTGATAAGTGTTGCAATCGATCCATTAAATTCAATTTGGGGAAGGGCAAAGTGCGACGATGACCACAAAGTTGGCTGAAGGAGAAAAAAAGAGCGATTTATGGTTCATTTTTGTCATATGCTAAATTTGTCCTTCTTCACATTCAACTCAAAAAAGCTAATTGCAATACTTATCAAATTTTAAGAATAATTAATTAAATTAGAAGTTTTTATAACTTAGAGCAATTAACACCAAAATATATATATAACTTATTCTTCTTCTCTTTATTTCTACCTGACCTAGTATCTTTTTTTCCTCTCCACAATTAATTCTATTTTTCCTTTCTTACATTTTCGAATTTTTCCCCCTCCTTTATTAATGCACGCAACCTTTTTCTTCTTTTTCTTATTAAATTTTAAACTTTTTCTATTTCTGTAGTAATTAAATTAAAATATTAAAATGAACACATTGAAAGGGGCCAAAGGAAAAAAAAAATTATCTCTTAATAAAAAAATCACAATACTGTAAGTTAACCGAAATAAAATGACATATAAATAAGGAAAATTGTAACCGATGTCAATTTAGAATAAAATAATTAAAAATATAGCATTTTTTTTTAAAAAATTGCAGATATGACAATTTCTATCACTGATAGAAGTTTATCGCTGATAGTAGTTTTTTTTATAGAATTTTGTCAGTGATAATAGTCTGTGATAGAAGTCTATCCGTAATAGTCATAAAGTTTATCAGTGATAGCCACTGATTTTTTGCCATATTTGCAAAAGTTTTAAACTTTGCTAAATTTGCAATTATTTTGGGTTTGAGCTATTTGTGCAACCGGCCCTATAAATAATATGGAAAATTAGATTTTTTTTAAATACTTTTAAAAAAAATTGAACAATTTTTTTTTTTTTTTTTTTTTTTTTTTTTTACAATATGTGGAGGAGATCGAACCTAAGATCTCTTGATCACTAGTCCCTACTTCATGCCAGTTGAATTATGCTCCACAAAATAAAAATAAAAATATTTATCATATAGAAGAAGAGTAATATTGTTTAACTATGTTTACTTTAACATGTCAAAAGTATGTTATTCTCAATTAGAGTCTTTTATCTCCTAATTTTTTTTTGTTCACTGCCACATTTATCCACACATTTTCACAATTTTTTTTTATAATTAAAATAAAATATATAAATTAAACACAAAAAAAAAAGAATGGCCCTAAAAGTGAATTGCATAACCATTATAATTTTAACTTTTGTTATTTTAAATTTAAATTAAAAAAAAAATCCCCAAAACCTAACAAACTTCATTAATAATAATAATAAAAAAAAATTGAGGCATTTTTTTTTTTTTGAAATAAACTTCATTAAATATTAAAAAGAACTTGCCACCGGCTACAGGATACGTCATTTCCTTCTCCACAATAACATTATGCCAAGAAGAAAAGTTGGACAACCATAAATGAGAAAGGGAATTCGAAAAGAGTTCTTTAGCCAAGCGATCAGCAGCTTGATTCATCTCCTTACCCACATGCATAAACTCAATCACCTGGAAGTACCTATTTCTTTTTCCATAGACCCATATAATGTAATTTTGTCATGTCAATTGTGAATTGAATACAATTTTCTTTGAATTAAGGCCTCGTTTTTTACTTCCACCTTTACTCAAGAAATGAGAAAAACAATGGGACCTTTAAATGTTTCTTTTAGAAAATCGATTTTAAAAAATGCCTAAAATAAAATTCATCAGAATAATGTCCACACTTGTCAAGTGAGCTTACTATTCCACGCTTCAGACGATTTTACCCTCCCTAATAATTCATACATAGAGTCTCCCTAGGACAATAATGTATCCACGAAGCTGACCCTTACATTATTCAAACTACCAACTTCTATCTTGTAGACTCTTATACATTACTCAAACTATCTAATTTTCAATCTTATTTTCAAATTAAAATCCTCTCAAAGTATTAGATTTTATGTTGGATTATTTTGAATTCAGGTAAACCAATATATAAGTAAGATTTTATTTTTATTTAAAAAATATAATTTCAAAAGTTTTACAGATTGGATACACTCATTTTTTTTTTACCTTTTTTTAACCAGTTTAGATACATTCATTTTTTTTTTTCAAATCTTATTTCATTTAAAAAAAATAAATAAATATATAATTTCAAAGTATAATAAGTGCCAATGTGTTCATATTGTTCTTCGGATTGTAAGGAAATTATATTTTTTTGTAGTACATCTCACTTTCTAAATGGCCAATTGTGTATTACTTCGTGATTCACATGCTCTCTCTCATGAGTTCTCCTCCTCACTTCCATCATTATTGTCTGAAATTTTGTCTTCGCTTATGCTCGTATCTTCCAAACTCTCCTCAACCTATTTGTTGTACACAACTCCATGTGTTGTACATTTCTTTGCAATTACACTGCACTTAAAAAATAACGTATGCAATTACATTGTACTTAAAAAATCACGCATATCACAAGAATACAATCTCTCTGGATATATTTTTTTAAAGTGTGGCCGAATAAATTAAAAAACAAAAAAAATAAAAAAAAAAGAGACCTAACAATATCCCAATCGGACCCGAGAATTCTCCAAATTCGCGGTACCTACTTGTCGACTACAAAATCGCAGGGAACAAAACCTTTATTTTACAACTCATTCCATACTTTATCTTCTTCCCATAGTAAAAAAGCTTTGTCTCCATTAAAACATGCACAAATACGTCGAAAAGAAAAGAAATGTCGGTTCATAGGTCTCATTTACAGAACCAAATAGGGGGAATGAAGTGTGAGAATAAAGAAAGTACCTCTTTGGGGATGAGCTTGTAGGAAGTACCGTTGTCGGAGAGAAGCTTCGTAGGAGAGCTTGTTGGCGGATGGCAAAAAAGAAAACAACAAGGAGGAATGATGGTTTGGAGAACAAATTGGAAGTGGAGATGAAAGAGAGATTGAGAGGGATGAACAATGTTAAATGCACTTCAATCTACTTACTCAAGAATTTAGTTATTTGAAATTGGTGATAGTTTTACGGAAATTAGTTATAACGTATGTTTCAAAAACACGTAACCAAATTAGATTGTTTAGGATGTTAACGATGTTATGATAATTCAAAATTTGTAAATACTTTAGTCTTTAGTAGAAGTGTTGGTGAATGCTAAATAATGACAATTAATTACGTATATTTATCTAGTTATCTCAAAAAAAACAATTGTGGGACCCATCACAATTTAGTGTTTACCGATTTTATAATTGGAATGAATTGTGACCCCCATTTTTCAGTTACACCCAACATAAATATGAATTAGACCAAAGTACTCTGGCCAGAAATTTAAATGCATTATTACCGCTGAAATATTTGTCAAACCGAACATAACTCTCAATTGAAATATTAGTCAATGCATAACCTTATACCAATTGAGCTATGCTCGGTTTATTCTCCTTCTTACTTATCCTTATGCCAATTGAGCTATGCTCGGTTTGTTCTCCTTTTTACTTATCTCACGCACAATTATACGAGTTATGGATCCAACAATGGTATCAACCGACCATGACAATGTCCTCTACGTCATTCTAAAGTCGACGTTAAAGGGCGAATCCTAAAATTTATGTTAGAGGGGCACAATTCAAATAAGATTAAATTACAAATTTAGTCTTCAATTTTTTATTTGTGTTTATATGGTCCCTAAACTTGGTGTGTACTAGGTCTCTAAACATTCAATTTTGTACCTAACAAATTTATAAATTTTCAATTTTTTATCCAATAAAAATATATTCTAAATTTTAAAAAATTAAATGTTCTATTAAACATAAATTTTAATTTTGTGTCTAATAGATTCTCAACTTTTTCGATAATTTTTTTTTTTAAAATCACGTATCTATCGAACAAGTATCTTTTTTAAAAATAATAATAATATTCCTAAGATTTATTGAATACAAAATTGAAAGCTCAAATTTTCTAAACAAATTTAATAAGGCTTAAATGGTACTGATTTATATAATTACGTTTTAAGTATATTAAAATTAAATATTAAATAATATATAAGAATAAATTTGCAGAATTAAAAAATGAAACAAAATCTTTATAGGGCTGGTTGCACAAATAGCAATCAGGCCCAAACTAATTGCAAATTTAGCCAACCTTAAAATGTTTTACAAATATGACAAAAAAAAAAAAATCGTTTCTATCACTGATAGACTTTATCATATCACGGATAGACTTCTATCACTGATAGACTATTATCACTGACAAAAATCTATAAAAAGCTGAGGTGATCAGCGATAGACTTCTATCAGCGATAGAAATTGTCATATTCCCAATTTTTTTAAAAATATGCTATATTTTTAATTATCTTAATCTAAATTAAATTGTAATTTTTTTTAATATATTTTATTGAAAGGGACAAAAGGCATGACCCCAAGACCACCATTTCATCTACTAACAATAAATTAAATTTGCATTTTAATATACACATATATAAACTACATAATTCGAGGGGCACGTGCTCCCAGCCCGCATCCACCCTGACGTAAAGGCATTCGAAGTTCAACGATTTAAAAGTTCGAAGTTCAACGATTTAAAAGTTAGGTTTGTACTTCTTTGTACAAAGAGTTGCAGGACTTCGAATGCCCTACCGTCCGGCGTCTACAATAGAATATTCGAGTGGGGTTGTCGATTTCTTCTTTGTGCCAACTTGAATTTGGTATATGATGGGTTAAATAAAAAATGAGAAATGTGGATGTTATATGTTAATTAGTTTTTTTTTTTGAAAAATCAATTACTATTTTAAACGCTTCTCTCTCTCCCCTGAGTAAAAAGTTTTTTTCTTCTTCTTTTTGTTCATATAAATAAAAAAAATATTTTATAAAACTAATAAACCTAACAATTAACGGAAAAAAAATAAGCGAATTGCAAAATCTAACCTGATTATTGACCAAAAGCCTTAATAAAAATACCTTTAAAAAGCTTTAATAAAAATACCTTTAAATTCAATCACTAAATCGTAAAGTCCCAAAACCCTAAACGTATTCATTTAAAACACGTGGAATTTGATACATGGCTGGTAAAAAATAAATATGGAATATAAATGTTATATGAATATAATTTTTTTTTGTGAATTTTTTTTTTTTTTGAAAAAATCCTTTACTATAGTCATCCAATCTTGGTCTAAAAATAGTTATTTTGTTCATTTTTATATGAGTACATTTTTTCTTCTTACTTTTTCAATGGATGATTTGCAAGGTTCATTAACCTAAAGCCTCAAAGCTTTAGGACCAAAAGCTTTAAAAAAAATACCTTAAAACTCGATTCCTAAACCGTAAATTCTCAAAATCTCAAACGAGTTCATTTAAAGCACGTGGTTGAATAACTTTAACTTAGTACATGCTTGGTCAAATAAAAAATTGGGAATGTGAATTTATATGAATATAAACTTTTTTTTTTAATTAATTTTTTTTGAAAAAACGGTTTACTATAGTCCTCCAATTTTGGTTTAAAAAGGGTAATTTTGGTCATTCTTTTATGGGTACATTTTTATTTTTATTTTTTCATGTATGGTTTGAGAGGTTCATTAACTTACCACGATAAATTGAAAAAACTGTTTACCTTAAAACTCTTGAAAAAACTGTTTACCTTAAAACTCATCCTTAAACCGTAAATTCTCAATATAGATTTTTTTTTTGTGAATTCAAAAGAATTTGAAAAAACTGTTTACTATAGTCTTCAAATTTTTGTCTAAATACAGTCATTTTTGTCATTTTTATGAGTACACAAATTTCCTTTTCTTTTTCCAAGGTATGGTTTGGGAGGTTCATTAACCTACAGCTCCAAAGGTTTAGAACCAAAATCTTTAAGAAAAATACCTTAAAATATGTCCCTTAACTTTAAATTCCCAACATCCTAAACGAGTTAATTTAAAGCACGTGTTAGAAAACTTTAATTTGGTACATGCTTGGTAAAATAAAAAGTGAGAAATGCCAATTTTATATGAATATAAACTTTTCTTTGTGTATTAAAAAAATATGAAAAAATTGTTTACCGTAGTCCTCCAATTTTAGTCTAAAAACGGTCATTGGTCATTTTTTATGAGGTCATTCCTCTTTTTCCATTTTCAAAAAATTGTTTGGGAGGTTCATTATTCTACGGCCCAAAACTTTAGGAAAAAAAGACTTAAGAAAAACACCTTAAAATAGACCCCCTAACCGTAAATTACCAAACCCTAAACCACTTAATTTAAAGCATGTGTTAGATAACATTAATTTGGTACATGATCATTGGTCAAATCAAGAGTGGGGAATGTCAATTTTATATGAATATAATTTTTTTTTGTGATTTAAAAAAATTTGAAAAAACGGTTTACTATAGTTCTCCAATTTTGGTATAAAAACGACTATTTTCGTCATTGTTTTATGAGTACATTTTTCATTTTCTTTTTTCAACGTATGGCTTGGAAGATTCATTAACCTATAAACTCAAAGCTTTAGGACCAAAAGTCTGAACAAAAACACCTTAAAACTTGATCCCTAAATCGTACATTCCCAAAACACTAAACGAGTTCATTTAAAGCACGTGGTTAAATACTTGAATTTGGTACATGAGTTGTCAAATAAATAGGGGGGAATGTGAATGTTATACGAATATAATTTTTTTTTGTGAATTATTTTTTTTGACAAAAACGTTTACTATAGTCCTCCAATTTTTGTCTAAAAACGATCATGTTGGTCATTTTTTATGAGTTCCTTTTTTCTTTTCTTTGTTTGGTGTGTTTTTTGGGTGGTTCATTAACCTAAAGCCCCAAAACTTTAGGACAAAAAGGCTTAAGAAAAACACGTTAAAATAGATCCCTTAACCGTAAATTCCAAAAAACCTTAAACGAGTTCAATTGAGCACGTGGTAGAATAACTTTAATTTGGTACATTGTTGGTCAAATAAAAAGTGGAGAATGTGAATGTTATATGACTATAAACTTTTTATGTGAATTAATAATTTTTTTTAAAAAACCGGTTACTATAGTCCTCCAATTTTGGTCTAAAAACAATGATTTTGGTCATTTTTGTATGAGTACATTTTTCCTCTTCTTTTTTTCAATGTGTGGTTTGGGAGATCCATTGACCTACAACCCAAAGCTTTATTACCAAAAATCTTAAGAAAAATACCTTAAAACTCAATCCTTAAATCGTAAATTCCTAAAACCTTAAAAGAGTTCATTTCAAACACGTGGTTGAATAACTTGAATTTGGTACAGGGTTGGTCAAATAAAAAGTGAGAAATGTGAATGTTATATGAATATAAACTTTTTTTTTTGTGAATTGCCAACATGAGCATAGTTCAACCGGCCTAATATACGACCGTGTGACACTAAGGGCATGTTTGGGAGTGATTTTGGAAAGACCAAAATCAATTTTCCATGCCCAAAATCAATTATATTTCAAAATGGTGATGTTTGGCAATAGTATAAAAGTGATTTTGGAAGAATTGAAAATCACTTTTAGTGATTCCCGGTCAATCTCTCGAAAGGTGATTTTGGAGTGATTTTTTGCAAGTGATTGTGATATTTTGTTTTTAAAAATGACTATTTTTTTAATTAAAAATATCAATCGGAAATAATTTTTTTGGTTTGTCGGTGAAAGGAGAAATAATTTTGCTTCTTTCTCACCCATACCAGAGTTCGAAACCAATACTCTGCAACCTTTTGATTTTCAATTTTGCATTTCAGGCTCAGCAATGTGCAACCTTTCATTTATGATATATTATTTATTATAGTTTGATGACTTTTTAATTTTGATTTTCATGACTTTTCAAGAATTTTTGTTTCATGACTCTAATTTTAAATAGTAAATAATTTTCAAACAATTTTTGTTTCATTTATGACAACATTTTAATTTTGATTTTCAATTATCAGTTAAATAATTTTTAATGTTTTTTTTTTTAGTAATTTAATAATTCTAAAATCATTTTGGGAACCAAACATAATAATTCAAAATCACTTCTAATTATATGAAAATCACTTCAAACCAAACATTGAAATGATTATATATATATAAATCAATTTTACAAAATCAATTGTTATTAAATCTCTTCCTTTAAAATCAATAATTCAAACATCACTCCCAAATATGTCCTAAGAGGTCAGGTTTGATCTCATATAAAAAAAAAATAAAAAACTTTTTTTTTGTGAATTAAAAAAATTTGAAAAAATCGTTTAGCCTCCAATTTTGGGCTAAAAATGGCCATTTTGGTCAAATATAAAGCGTGAATATACATTTTTTTTGTAATTTGTTTTTTAAAAACAGTTTACAATTGTCCCCCAATTTTGTTATAAAACAACTATTTTGGTCATTTTTTTTTAGTACATTTTTCATTTTTTTTATTGTATGGTTTGGTAGGTTCATTAACCTACAACGTCAAAACATTAAGACCAAAAATCTTAAGAAAAACACATTACTAGATCCCTAAACTGTAAATTCCAAAACACTAAACGAGTTGATTTAAAGCACATGGTTAAATAACTTGAATTTGATACATGGGTTGTCATATAAATAGTGGAGAATATGTGAATGTTATTAGAATATAAACTTTTTTTGTGATTTTTTTTTTAAAAGACGGTTTACTATTGTATTCCAATTTTGGTCATTTTTGTTAGAGTACTCTTTTCCTTCCTTTTCTATTTTCAATGTATGGATTGAGAGAGGTTCATTAACCTATATCCCTAAAGCTTTAGGACCAAAAGCCTAACAAAAATACCTTAAAACTCGATTCCTATACTGTAAATTCCAAAAAGCCTTAACGAGTTCATTTCAAACACGTTGTTAGATAACTTGATTTTGGTACATTATTGGTCAAATAAAAAGTGTGAAATGTGAATGTTATATGAATATAAACTTTTTTGTGAATTAAAATAATTTGGAAAAACACGTTTACTATTAATCCACTAGTTTTTGTCTAAAAATGGTAATGTTGGTCATTTTTTTATCACTACATTTCTCTTTTTCTATTTTCAATGTATGGTTTGGGAGATTCATTAAGTTACACCTCCTTCAGTATCAAAAGCCTTAAGAAAAACACCTTAAAATCGATCTCTAAACCGTAAATTCTCAAAACCCTAAACGAGTTCATTTCAAGCATGTGGTTGGATAACATGAATTTGGTACATTGATGGTAAAATAAAAAGTTGGTTATGTGAATGTTATATGAATATAATTTTTTTTTGTCAATTAAAAAAATATGAAAAAACTGTCTACTATATAGTCCTCCAATTTTGGTCTAAAATTGGTCGTTTTGTTCATTTTTTTAAAAAGTGCATTTTTCTTTTTATTTTTTCAATGTAGTGCTTGGGAGGTTCATTAACCTACAACCTCAGAGAGTTATGACCAAAATCCTTAAGAAAAACATCTTAAAGCACAATCCCTAAACATTGAATTCTCAAAACCCTAAACGATTTTGTTTCAAGCACGTGGTTGAATAACTTGAATTGGGTACATGGTTGGTCAAATAAAAAGTGGGGAATGTGAATTTATATGAATATAATTTTTTTTGTGAATTAAAAAAATTTGACAAAACCGTTTACTATAGTCCTCAAAATTTGGTCTAAAAATGGTCATTTTGGTCATTGTTTATGAGTACATTTTTCTATTATTTTCAATGATTGGTTTGAGAGGTTCATTAACTTACCACCCAAAAGCTTTAGGAACAAAGGCCTTAAGAAAAATACTTCAGAACTCGATCCTTTAACTGTAAATTCCTAAAACCCTATACGAGTTCATTCCAAGCACGTGGTTGAATAACTTGAATTTTGTACATGGTTGGTCAAATAAGACCTGGGGTACGTGAATGTCATATGAATATAATTTGTTTTTTTAATTAAAAAAAAATGAAAAAATAGTTTACTAAAGTCCTCCAATTTTGGTCTAAAAAATTAAAAATAGTCATTTTTGACATTTTTTTTATAAGTATATATATATATATATATTTTTTTTTGCATGTATAGTTTGGGAGGTTCAATAACTTACAGCCCCAAAGCTTTAGGACAAGTCTTAAGAAAAACACCTTAAAATCGATCCCTAAACCGTTAATTCCCAAAGTCCTAAACGAGTTGATTTCAAGCACGTGGTTGAATAACTTGAATTTTGTACATGGTTGGTGAATAAAAAGTGGGGGATATGAATGTTATATGAATATAAACTTTTTTTGTGAATTAAAAAAGATTGAAAAAATCGTTTACTTTAGTCCTCTAATTTTTGTCTATAAACCGTCATTTTGGTCTGTTTTTTACGAGAATATTTTTCCCTTTCTTTTTTAAATGTATGGTTTGGCGGTTCATTAACCTAAAACCCCAAAGCTTTAGGACGAAAAAACCTTAAGAAAAACACTTTGAAACTGGATCCCTAAACCGTAAATTCTCAAAATCCTAAACGAGTTCATTTCAAGCCCGTGTTTGAATAACTTTATTTTGGTAAATGGTTGGTCGAATATAAGCTTTTTTTGTGAATTATTGTTTTTTGAAAAAATCGCTTTTCTTCCAATTTTTGTCTAAAACCGGTCATTTTGGTCAAATTTTTACGAGTACATTTTTTTTCTTTTTCTTTTTTCAATGTATGGTTTAGGAGGTTCATAAAACTACATCCTCAAAGCTTTAGGACCAAAAAAGCCTTAACAAATGCCGTTAAATTCGATCACTAAACTGTAAATTCTCAAAACCCTAACCGTGTTCATTTCAAGCATATGGTTGAATAACTTGAATTTGGTACATGGTTGGTCAAATAAAAAGTGGGGATGTGAATGTTATATGAATATAACCGTTATAAGAGTATTTAAAAAATTGAAAAAACCGTTTACTATAGTCCTCCAATTTTTGTCTAAAAACGTTAATTTTGGTTAGTTTTTTACGAGTACATTATTCCTTATCTTTTTTCAATGTATGGTTTGAGAGGTTCATTTTCCTACAGCCCCAAACCTTTAGAAAAAAAAAGCTTTAAGAAAAAAACCTTGAAACTGGATCCGTAAACCGTAAATTCCCAAAACCTTAATTGTGTTCATTTCAAGCTCGTGGTTGAATAATTTTAATTTGGTACATGATTTGTCAAATGAAAACTAGGGAATGTGAATGTTATATGAATTTAAAAAAATTATGTGTATTAATTTTTTTTGAAAAAACCGTTACTATAGTCATCCAATTTTTGTCTTAAAACGTCATTTTGGTAAGTTTTTCACGACTATATTTTTCCTTTTATTTTTTCAATATATACTTTGGGAGGTTCTTTAACCTACAACCCCAAATCTTTAGGACCAAAGCCTTAAGAAAAATACCTTAAAACTCGATCCCTAAACCGTACATTCCCAAAGTCTTAAACGAATTTATGTCAAGAATGTGGTTGAATAACTTGAATTTGGTACATGGTCTGTCAAATAATAACTGGGGAATGCAAATCTTATATGAATATAAACATTTTATGTGAATTAAAAAATTTGAAAAAAACGTTTACTACAGTCCTCCAATTTTTGTCTAAAAACGGTAATTTTGGTAAGTTTTTTATGAGTACAATTTTCCTTTTCTTTTTTTAAATTACGGTTTGGTAGGGTCATTATCATACTACCCCAAAGCTTTAGGACCAAAAGCCTTAAGAAAAATACTTTAAAACTCGATCCCTATACCGTAAATTCCCAAAGTCTTAAACGGTTTTTTTTTCAAGAATGTGGTTGAATAACTTGAATTTTGTACATGCTCAATCAAATAAATAACTGGGGAAGATGAATGTTATATGAATATAAACATTTTATATGTATTAAAAAATTTGAAAACCCCGTTTACTATAGTCCTCCAATTTTTTGTCTAAAAACGGTCATTTTGGTATGTTTTTTACGACACATTTTTCCTTTTCTTTTTTCAACGTATGGTTTGGTAGGGTCATTATCATACAACCCCAAAGCTTTAGGACCAAAAAATTTAAGAAAAATAACTTGAAACTAGATCTCTTAATCGTAAATTCCTATAACCCTAAACGAGTTCATTTCAAGCACGTTGTTGAATAATATGAATTTGTTACATGGTTGGTCAAATAAAAAGTGGGAATGTGAATGTTATATGAATATAAACTTTTTTTTTAATTAAAAAAAAATGAAAAAAACATTTACTATAGTTTTTTTTTTGTTGTTGTTGTTGTTGTCGTCGTCGTCGTCGTCGAAAAACAGTCATTTTGGTAAGTTATTTACAAGTACATTTTTCTTTTCTTTTTTCAATGTATGGTTTGGGATGTTCATTAACCTACAACGCCAAAGCTTTAAGACAAAAGTCCTTAAGAATAACACCTTGAAATTCGATCCCTAAGCCGTAAATTCTGAAAACCTTAACAGTGTTCATTCCGAACATGTGGTTGAATAACTTGAATTTGGTACATGGTCGGTCAAATAATAACTGAGGAATGTGAATGTTATATAAATTTAAACTTTTTGGTCATTTTTGGTCTAAAACACCTTAAACTCGATCCCTTAACATTAAATTCTCAAAACATTAAACAAGTTCATTTCAAGCACGTGGTTGACTAACTTGGATTTGGTACATGGTTGGTTGAATAAAATGCGGGGAATGAGAATGTTATATGAATATAAACTTATTTTGTGAATTAAAAAAATTTGAAAAAACAGTTTACTATAGTCCTTCATTTTTGGACTAAAAACGGTCATTTTGATCATTTTTCTATGAGTACATGTTTTCTTTTAAATTTTCAATGTATGGTTTGAGAGGTTCATTAACTTTTAGCCCCAAATCAATAGGACCAAATTGTGAATTAATTTTTTTTTGAAAACCCGTTTACTATAGTCCTTTCATTTTGTTCTAAACACGGTCATTTTGGTCATTTTTTATGAGTACATTTTTTTTTTCAATGTATGATTTTGGAGGTTCTTTAACATTCAGCTCCAAAGCTTTAGGACCAAAAGCCTTAACATTAAAACTCGATCCCTATACTGTAAATTCCAAAAAGCCTTAACGAGTTCATTTCAAACACATGGTTGGATAACTTGATATTGGTACATTGTTTGGTCAAATAAAAACTGTGGAATGTGAATATTATATGAATATAAACTTTTTGGTGAATTAAACAATTTGAAAAAAGTGTTTACTATAGTCCACTAGTTTTTGTCTAAAAATGGTAATGTTGGTCATTTTTCTATGACTACATTTTTTTTTTCTTCTATTTTCAATGTATGGTTTGGGAGATTGATTAAGTTATAGAGGCAAAGCTTTAAAATCAAAAGCCTTAAGAAAAACACTTCAAATCGATTTCTAAACCGTAAATTCTCAAAACCCTAAACGAGTTCATTTCAAGCATGTGGTTGGATAACATGAATTTAGTACATTGATGGTAAAATAAAAAGTTGGTTATGTGAATGTTATATGAATATAAATTTTTTTGTCAATTAATTTTTTTTGAAAAAACTGTTTACTATAGTCCTCCAATAGTAATATAATTTTGCCAAACCGAGCATAGCTCAATTGGCATAAGGTTGTGCTCGTGACTATGAGGTCATGGGTTCAATCGTCGCATTAATTAAATACCGTTGCAAAAAAAAAATAGTAATATAATTTTTCTTTTCCTTTGTGCCAACAAGATCGTAGCCTAACGGCATGATATATTGCTTAGTGACTACGAGGTCCTAAGTTCAATCCCCAACATGTTGTAAAAAAAAATTCCTTTTATTTTTATTTTTTTTTCTTAGTTTTTAAAAGGTATATGTTTTCATCCTATTTCATAAACTTTTTTTTTATGGGTACAAAATATGACAATTGTTCAATTTATTTTCTTATTTTTAGAATATAACATAAATGAAATGCTTCATTTTTAAGTTCCAAAAGAATTTTGTTTATGTTACGTGAGGTCGAGTTTTACAATTCACCACTAGAAAATAAGGATATAAAAGATAAATGAAATAGTAAAAGGAAAAGGAAAAAAGAAAAAGAAATTGTTCAACCCGGAGTTCAGAACACTGCACCTCAAACACTGGTTTCTAATTCCGAGGCTTCCCAACCCTGCACCCCAAACACAATTTTTTTATTTCCAGGGTTAACACAGTTTTTTTATTCTCAGGTTCAGAACCCACCCTGACAAACCCACCAGGGTTCTGATTCCAAAACAGGGCCAAACGCCCCCTAAATGTCCAAATTTAGTTCTCATACTTATCTTAAAATTAATTTTTACTATTTGTTTATTTGTCAATTTTTTCAAAAGTAATTAAGTCTGTCTTAACATCATCTCTATACATTTTGGAATATTTTTTCTTTAATAATTTTTTTTTTTCAGTGTGTCTAATAAGTCTTTGAACTTTTAATTTTAATAGATCTACGAAACTTAAAAAAGTTTTCAATATATTTTTCAACTTTCAATTTTGTATTTAATAGGTCATCGAATTTTCAAGTTTAAGTCTAATAGATTCTTGTCATATTCGACATTTTTAAAAAAATTCAAGGATTCATTAGAAGAAAAAAAATTGAAAATTTAGGAATCTATTGGAACATGTTTCAAGTTTACAAACATATAAGATAATAGATTGAATGTTCGAGGACCCATTAGATACTTTTAAAGTTTGAGGATCTTTAAAGTTCATGGACTAAATTCGTAATTATTTTTTTTTTTGTTTCTATTTGATAAGCCATCGAGATGAGCTAAATTATATGATGGTACTAAGTTTACTTGAACTTAGATAGGAAGCATTTGGTACACTTACCTATTCTTATCACCAATAATTTTTTTTTAAGGTCACAACATAATGTGGGAGTGTGAAATTCAAACCTCTAACATTTTTATATTTATATAACATATTTTTTTGCCCCCCTAAACATTAATGTCTGGGTCCACACCGGGTTGAATAACTTGAATTTGATAAATGGTTGGTAAAATAAAATGTGGAAAATGTGAATGTTATATGAATATAATTTTTTTTGTGAATTAAAAAAAAATGAAAAATATGTTTACTACAGTACTCCAATTTTGGTCTAAAAACAATCCTCTCATTTTAGTTTTCTTTTTTCAATGCATGGTTTGTGAGGTTCACTAACCTACATCCCCAAATCTTTAGGACCAAAAGCCTTAAGAAAAACACCTTAAAATCTATCCTTTAACCATAAATTATTAAAACTCTAAACGAGTTCATTTCAAGCACGTGGTTGAATAACTTGAATTAGGTACGGTTGGTTGAATAAAAAGTGGGGAATGTGAATGTTATATGAATATAATTTTTTTTTGTGAATTATTTATTTTTGAAAAAACAGTTTACTAATAGGCCTCCAGTTTTGGTCTAAAAATGGTAATGTTGGTCATTTTTTATGAGTACATTTTTCTTTTTCTATTTTCAATGTATGGTTTGGGAGGCTCAGTAACTTACAGCCCCAAAACTTTAGGACCAAAAGCCTTACGAAAAATACCTTAAAATCGATTCCTTAACCGTAAATTCTCAAAACCCTAAACGAGTGCATTTCAGTACGTACCTTTAAAGTTCGATATCTTTTTACTCAGGTATGCAAAATTTTTGAAAAAGATATGGCTGGAAAGCTAACACCGAGAGTTTCAATTTATACCTGAGTTTACTATTTTTGAAGTTGTATATTTTTTTTTTTTTTTGAAAAGGATACTTCATTGATGATCAAGAGAAATAGAGAAGGAGAGGCTAGAAAAAAGCCTTCCAATTGAGTACAATGATAAATATATCATAGTTACAAAATAATTTAGATTTCAAGCACCAAGAAGCAGCATTGAGGATGATATCGTCCCAAAGATGAAAAAAAGTCTTCGAACTATCATTGAAAATTCGGTTGTTTCGTTTCAACCATAAGTTCCATAAAATGGCACCAAATATGTTGCTCCAAAGGATGTTTCTGGCAGATGTTTGAGATATGTCAAAACCTTGAAAGATAAAGATATGTCCAAGTTGAACTATGGTTCTGCAAATCTCTAATGCCTCCAATGCCTCCACTTTGTATCTTTTTCATGCGATTTAAGAAACAAACGAGAGATTTAGAAGATAGAATAAAGAACATTAAACCCGTTTATTGTTTGAGGTGTGAATCCTTGGGACAAAATCTCTATCAAGTGCAACTTCCAACTAAACTAAAGTTTTGATTGCCATGTATTTTCTTCATTGTGCAACTCTCACCCGTGCATATTTGTGTGTGTATGTGGTGGATATGTGAAAATGTGGGTGAAAATGTGTAGATTGAGTATGAAAACTGAAAAGTGTGTGTTTGAGAGAGTTTTGTGAAAAAAGTGTCCCTCTAGAAAATGAAGAATAGAGGGGGTTTTAAAAGCCCAAGATATTTCTCCTTTTGCTTATAAAATTTACATCCTACATTTTACATTTAAAATTTGAAATTTGAAATACCATATCAAAAGTGGCTTATACCCCAAAAAGGATAGGACTTTTGTCAACTAAATACAAAATTCAAATAAGTTTATTAAGGATTACCGTATTAGAAAACTAGTTAGTACTTAGTTAATATCTAGTTAGCATTTATATGTATTTTGGGAAGTTAGGGTTAAAGTTATGTGGTATAAATTCACCATTTTCTAATGTGAAAGACAAGAGGAAAAGAGGAAAACCTAAGATTATCATTGTAGTTTTGATAAAGTTTCTCCTCAGTTTTGTTTTTGTCTTTTTACTCCAACAAATCAAAGGTAAAAAGTAAACCCAAATTAGCAACAAAAGATTCAGAGACTAAAAGATTTATAACAATCAAATTAATAAGCAAAAATAATAAATTATGCATATACATTATTAATCTAACCATTAATTTAAAACGAGTCAGACAAAAATAGGTGACTACTGACGAGATGTTCCCCAAACCAGAAGAATAGAAAAAGGTGTCCTGAGAAGCATGATTCCGTAAGCTGCATTTTTTTTTTATAATCCATAATAGTATATCTTATTCACAAGTTGAATATTTTCGATTACTTTCTTTTTAAATTGGTCATTTGTGATCCTCCTGCTCTAATTTGAGGAGTATTAATTACAGGAAAAATATTTATTTTATTAAAAAAATATTTACCTATTTGTATTAGAAAAATATCTACCTAGATTTATCATTCTCCATCTAATTTAGAAATTGAGTTTAGATATATAAATATTGATATTGTTGTGGATAAAATGACCATATAGAAAATAACGGATCGATTACGAAAGTTACGAAAGTCTTTCTTCGAGATATATATATATATATATAGAAACTTCATCAAAATATATATATTGAAGTAAAGGAAACTTGATTGGATTAGACGGAATCTGCCACTAACTAGGGTTAAAGACAACATTGTTTTCTTCAAAATATGTTTACATCATTGAAAACTACAAGTTTGAAAATATATTGGAAGAAATGTTAGTGGTTTTTTTTAAAACTGTTATTATCATTTCTCTACCAATGAATGTTCTATTAAATTAGTGCCTTGCGCATCTCAAAAATTAAATAAAATAAAAAATTAGTGCCTTACTTATCCCTTTACTAATGAATGTGCCTCTTATCTCTCCTTCTTTGTGGGGTTGGTAACTGTCTCAGAGAAAGACTACATAATGGAAGATAGGCAAGGGTATCAATGTGGATGTGGCTACCGATCCTTGGACGATATTTATACTCGGGTTCATTGCCCGGTCACAATGAACCATCTCACCATAGCTAAACTTCTATCTACTCATGGCACTTGGAATGAAACTCTAATCAGAGATAACTTCTTAGATGAGGATATATAGCGATCCTTAATGTTTCCATCGGCCCTTCGAGAAGGGAGAATGAGATTCTTTGGCATGTTGGATAAATGAGACACTTTTAAAATTAAGAGTGCTTATCGGTTGGGGATTCTCAGTTACTAAAATATTATTCACTTATGATCAAACATTGTTTAATAAGTTAATATTATTTTAGTTTCAACAACGAAATTGTGGCTGTAGCGACGCTTTATTTTCGTCGCTAAAAGTAGTTTTTCTTGAAGTGATACAAATCTTTAAACATTAAGAGGATGTAGCTCTGATGGTAGAGCACTTGCTTAGTAGTTGTCGGGCATGACTAAAAATCATGTGGACTTGAATCCTGTCCTCCACAAATGTCAACAGTATTTTCCAGAAAAAGATTGGTAGAAGTCTTCTGAAAACACCATCGAAGCCAAAAGTAGATATCTTTGTTAGCCTGAGCTAAAAAAAGATTGGCTAATGGCTAAGACAATGGGTGTGCATTATGGAGAAAGAGAGATTGTCATGGACATTTCTCTAATTCTCGCTCATCATGTTCTCTGTGGCCTGTGAATCGACTCTGTAATATTTTCAAATACTACACGCTAGCGCGCTTTGGTGTATACTTGTGTCATTGCGGTAGGAGACTCACTTTTGTCCATATCTCATTGTATGTTCTACCCCATTTACCATTGCATTCATGCCCTTTACACAAAAGAATGCACCGAGTCTGAGCGAATCACTTTCCGTTTAAGATCTTAGCCAAGAGGCTATTGGAGTTCCTTAAGATGCGCCAACATTTGCCTGGTTGAACAAATGATGGTCTCTACATCCTATTTGAATGCATCGAGTTTGAGCGAATCACTTTCCCTTTAGCCAAGAGGCTATTGGAGTTCCTTAAGATGCGCCAACGTTTGTTTGGTTGAACAAATGACGGTCCCTACATCCCATCCCGCCAAAGCATTTACTTCTACACAACTTTTGTCCAACACACACATACACACGTAACACACGCACGCACACACAATTTATTTCATCACAAATTTTGTTGAGGCGAAAGTAGCGCATAGTAAATATATAGTTGGAAATGACTTGGGTTATATAACTTTGATTAGAGTTTCCTTTCTTCCAGGAGAGAATAATTTTTCTTTCCATCTTTTAAGCACCTTTCAAACTCTCTCTTTGATATTGTGAAATATCCTGCTTTCATTTCTCGTTGTTTTATATGGCATCCCTATATAATTACCCAGAGATTTAGTGAGATTGACTCCCAATAGTTGACTGAGAGCTTCGACACGCCGTGTTTCTATTAATATTATTATTGACCATAACATTAGACTTTCCGAGATTAATAGTTTTTCCCGAAGCTGTTTCGTAAATTCTCAACACCTCTTTGATAGTATTACAATCTTTCCAAGATTCCCTGCAAAAAAACAAGATTATCCATCAACAAAGAAAATATGATTAATAGCAGGACAATGATAATTAATATGAATGCCTTGAATATTAAAACTAGATTCTTCCCTGTTTAATGTCGAGAAGTCTTGCACATATCAGAAACAAGTTGGGAGAAAGCGGATCTCCTTGTCTTAAACCTCTTTTAGGTTCGAGCTCACCATTAGAGATCCTGTTGTCTAAGGACCGAGTAGGATATGAATAAAGCCTATGACAGACTCGAGTGGTTGTTTCGGAAAATGATGATAGAAAAGTTGGAATTTGAGATTACCTGAATTTCGAACCGCACCCAAAACCCACTTTTAGCCATTTTTTCTTAAATATAAAGATATAATGTATAAATTGGATAAATCATAAAGATATGATTTACAATCAATATTTTTTTTCAAAAATGATTTATCATTCAGTTATAACCTCTCCATAATATAATTAAAAAATAATAAAATTGGATAAAAAAGAACTCTACCCTTTTCTCTTTTCCCTTTTCCTTAACTTAAAGTGGCCGCCACAATCATACTATTCAAGTCACTTTGACCTTATTGCCCACTTGATTGTGACACGTCGCCCCCACAAACTGACAGGGAACTGGCTTTGCACAACAACAAAAAAAAAAAAAAAAAAAATTGAAGTCATGAAAATAAATTGCAAAAAACACCCTAACAAATAGAAATTATACACTCAAACTTAGAATATTTAGTTAGATGTCCTTAAATTAAGGTCCATTCCAGGGATTGACGCCCAATTTTTAAAATTAGTCAAAATGACATTTTGCTCACATCATTCTCGTTGAGATTTCTCTCACTCTCGTTCTTTTGCGGGCTCCATTTTATAACTAAAAATTTCTTGTGAACGTGAACGAGAGCGAAATAAATTCAAGCGATAGTGATGTCAGCAAAAGATCATTTTGACTACTTTTTAAAATTGCGGGTCAATCTCTCAAATGAACCTTAATTTAAGGTCATCTGGCCAAATATCCCCTCAAATTTTCCTTGTTTGCAACTTTATCTTTTTAAATTTGCAAGTTGTAGCCTTGTTTGATAATTATTTGTATTTTTTAAAATTAAGTTTATAAATAATATTTTAATTATTGTTGGTTTTTTGTTTTGTTATTTATCTTTTATAAGTGTTTTTAAAATTGAAGTCAAAGTTTTTTAAAAAAAATAGTGAAACAATTTAATATTTGAAATTATTGTTAATAAATGATAGAGAAAAAATAAAAAATAAAAAATAAAATAATTATGAAATGGAGTAATTAAACTATACCTTCTTAACTTGTCAACATCATTATCTTTTTAAATAATTGCAATAAATTAAAAAGTTTAATTTCAACAATCTTCACCAACTTGAACTCTCTCATGTCTTAAATGTCATCGTTTTTTGGACTTCTCTCATTTCTTAAATGTCATAGTTTTGATTTTCATCCATAAAAAGAATTAATCTTATCCATATCAATAATTGCAAAAAATGAGAGAGATTGGGAATATAAACCTAACCTTTATTTATATATATTACCTCACATGTGAGGTTGGTAGATAACCTAAGATCCCATAAACAAGGTAGAGTTTAGTTAAATGTGGAGAATTATATGTTTGGTTGAATATTTGAATTTACCCACTAACATTAAAAAAATATTGAATTAAAAATTTTAACTCGAATTTCGCAATACATCTATTTTATTTTAGTACAACTAATTTAAAAAAAATAGTTGATTCTTCAATTATTGTTGAGTTATGTTCATGTTGGATACATTTATATTCAATAGACTTTTCAACTTTTAATTTATATTTAGGCTCCGTTCGTTTGAGATTACAGTAGCTTTTAAAATAATTGCTTCTAGATGTGCTTCTAGAAAAATTAGTTGTCGCTGATTAGTGTTCGGTAAATTTCAATTATAAACATAAAAAAGCAAGATAAAAGCGTTTGGTAAGTTCAAACAAAATTGTTGTGGCTTGATGGTAAAGACCAAAATAGACATGTTATTTTAGTTATTTATATGTTTTTTTTAGAGAATAATTATTTATATGTTAATATTCAATATGTATGATTATAAGTTAATTATTTATAATTTTTATAGTTTAAATTATAAATAATATTTGATATTTCTTTAGATTTAGATGATAAAAGACTAGGAAAAAAAATTGTTTCTACTTTCCATCCAAATGTACGTGAAAAAAGAGAAAAAAAATCATCACTAAAAAAAAAAAAAAAACTGTGAAATAATCTCGATGTTCTTATGTAATTTGATTTAGTTCATATAAACCTCAAGAATTCAATCAGTAAAAAATGGTTGTAGGAAAGAAGGAAGGATGTGGAAGGATATAAATAGTCATAAAAAAAAATTAATAGAAAAGACGTCGAATTAATCGAGAAGGTAAACTACAATTGAGAGTAAAGAGATTCTCAAAATCAAAGAATTTAGTTCTTTTATATAAATTTTTAAAAAAATATATGTTTTACCAAACAAAAAAACAGTTAAGATTTTGTTAAAATAGATTTGTCATGCTCCCACGTCAATACCAAACCGACTCTTAATAGGTCACATAATATACAATTTTTCTAAAGAAAAATATTAACACATAAATTAGAATAAAATTATAAACTTTGATTTTGAGCCTAACATGTGTGTGGAATTAAAAGTAGGAAAACCTCATGAAATTGAGAGGAGAGATATTGTTATGTTCAATTGACAGTTTTTTTTTTTATTTTTTAAAACATGGTGAGGTGAGTGAATTTAGATTCTAAAAATCTAATACATTACGTCGTTTAGTTATGCTCTTGTTCAATTGGCAGCTAATTTTATAATTTCACGAAGATTCGCAATCACAATTAAGAACACAATACATCAATTTTTTATTTTTTTTTTACACAATACATTTACTTGATCGAACGAACTAACCTCGCCAAAAAAAAAAAATCTACAAATTAAAATCTCTACCGTGGGATCAAACTGCAGGAAGGCAATTCCGGCGGTTGGGCGGCGACAAGGCAGCGACAAAGAGGGCAACAGTCGCCGCCAACGGCGAGCCAAGAGGAAATACAAGGCTGGTGGTACACGTGGCCGCAGGGGATTTGTTTACCGCCCTCATCTGGCCGGAAATCCTCCAAACAAACGGCACAAACATCGGCCTCCACTGTCGTCGGGAAATCCGCCACCGGAGAATCAGAAGCGCCGATCTGGCAGCATCCGAAGTCGTCGGATCCCGACAGAACCATGTCGAGATCAAACAGAAATTCGATTGGATATGCGGCTAAGTTTCTTGTTGCTTCCGCCATCACAGCAACGGCAGCCATTGGAGAGATTTGAGAGAAATTGAGAGAGAAAAAAGAGAGTGGTTTAGGAAGTAGGAAGATGGAGTAGATAAATCATAAATGTTATATTTGTCAGAGAGGCTTATTATTATATACACATCAAATTTTGACAAATACTACCATATTATTCTATAATAATAATTATTTTTTTAATATAAAGACTGTCCTGACAATTTAATACAAAATAATAGTAAATTTAAGATAATCTATTTTTTTTTTTATAAATATGACATAATTTTATCCGTGCTAGAGGTCTATTGCTCATAGATTATAAAAGTAGTCTCGACGATAAAAATATATAGTTGATAGACTACAAAAATGGTTCTGTGATAGAGGTATCTCGTTGATAAACTATAAATTAGTCTAACGATAAGATTTATAGTGATAGACTCAAAATTTAAAAAATATATATACTTATAAATATGACAATTAATTTTGCGCATTATTGCAATTACTTTAAAATAAATATAGGATTATTTAACGATAATATTCTTCTTACTATTAGATTAGAGTTTTCTTCTCTTTCACCATCATTTGACTTAGTGAGAAAATTTTAATCTTGATTTTTTAATTTCATCTATTCGAATAGGGAGTAGAATACATTTTCCTCGTTTTCAATTGTTTCAAAAGAAATATAGTAAACATAATGTACTAACTAGTAATCAGGAAGTCACAGGGTTGAAATTCCCCACTTATGTTATCAAAAAAAAATTAAGACTAGTTTGATAACCATTTGATTTTTGGTTTTTTTAAAATTAAGCCTATAAACACTAGTTCGACTACAAGTTCATTTATTTTGTTATCTACTTTTTGCAAGTGTTTTCAAAATCAAAGCAAAATTTTGAAAACTAAAAACAATAACTTTTAGGCTCTGTTTGATAACCATTTGATTTTTGTTTTTGAGTTTTTAAAAATTGTGCTTCTTTATCTTAAATTCTTTTACAATGGTTTTCATCCTAACTAATGAAACATTTGAATTCTTAATCAAATTCCAAAAACTACTTTTTAAAGACTATATTTTTAGTTTCCAAAATTCACTTTGATTTTGAAAACACTAGTAAAAATAATAGATAACAAAATAAGAAAATCATAGATTGAAGTAGTGTTTATAAACTTAATTTTCAAAAAATCACAAACCAAAAACCAAATGGTTATCAAAGCGGGCATTAAAAATTTGTTTTTATTTTTAAAATTTAGCTAAAAGCCAAATGTTGTCTTAAGAATGATAAAATTCATTGTATGGAGATATAAAAAAACAATAATAATTTTCAAAAACCATGGTTATAATCAAATGAAGCCTTATTATTTAATGTTTGAAAAATATTGAGGTCAATTTTTAAATGATGTGACAAAAATTTATGAATGTTATATTATTTTCTTCTTATTTCCTTTCACTCTCTTCCCTTCTCTTTCACCTTCTCTTCTAGAAGGTGTCAGGACCACACCCATCGTACCACATAATTTAATAAAAGAAGAAATGACAAGAAAAATGTCATTTTTAATATATAGTTTTGAAAAAATGCTAAAAAAAAAATTTATTTGAAAAGTGGCTAAATACTAGAATTTAAAACGATGTCCAAGAATACAATATCCCTTCAAACCCTAAACACTAAACTTTAAACCCTAAACTTTATTAATAATGTAAAATTTAATTTCAGTTTTGACCATTTTTTCAATATTTTTTTTTTTTTAACTTTTTTCAAAACATACTCATCAGAAAGAACATTTGGAAGGATTTTTCATTAAAAAAAAATAAATTTCATTAGATAAAATTAATGTCAAGCTATGATTTCCAATCCAAACATTTGGTGCCTCAATTGATAAGGCTCGTATGGCCAAATTATGGGTCACTCTATTCGATAAATTTAGGGATAACTAGAGAAATGTCTAAATCACTCTAGATAAATTTAGGGATAACTAGAAAAATGTCCAAAATTTAATGTCTATTTTAATTGGTGTCTAAAATATTTTTTTATTCAAAAAAATGTCTAAAAGCTATATTTGGGATGGGCTAACTCATGTAATCCGGATTAAACTACCGTTGAACAAATTATGAATTTATTGGTGCCTTAAATAAGTAAGTAAAAAAAATCTAATTTAGTTACACCTATTTTTTTTAAATGGAGTATAACCAATTCTCCTAAAACAATCAACAATTCAACATCACACTCGAATTAGAAAACTCGAAAACAATACTAGAATAGAGCTCCTGAAAAATGACGACCAATAATAACTAGGTTTTTTAAATCGCAAGGAGAAGTATCTCTAAAATTGTAAATATATATATATATATATATATATATATATAAAAGACAGAGAAAAAATACGGTGTAATTAAAAAAAAATGGAGTGTATTTAAAAACAAAATACAAGACAAAGAAAAATACAGTTTAATTAAAAAAAATAGAGTATACTTGAAAATATATACTAATAAAATTCATACAAAAAAAAAAAAAAGTATAGTGTAATTGAAAATCTACTAACAACATATATATTTTTTTTTTAACAAAAAAATTACAAACAAAATTTTAAAGATACAGTGTACTTCAAAAACAGAATGAAAACACATCTAAATCTAAGTTGCTAAAACATATATGATTTAAAATCTAATTTCGTAAAACATATTTATCCATAAAGTGGGACCATATATGATTAATAAGGAGAAAGAAAAAGTAATTATACATATTTATCCATATGTATTTAGTGGGGGTTAGACCCGTTATCACAATCAATTAAAAAATACACGAACACAAAAAAGTATAAAGAGAGTAGGAGAATGTGATTATGCAATTGAGACCTGATTTTGAAGTTTCGTGCTACTACAATGGCAGCCGTAAGAGAGAAGAGTGAAAGGACTCGAAATAGAGAATAATGACCCGATGAAAAAAAAAAAAAAAAACCATCAAAGAGAATTTGTCTAGATCTAGAGTTCTTACTCTTAACTCATTGAAACCCCAACAATATTGTCCTAATTTTTGAAAAGAGTTGTGGATGATTCTAAAAAAGGATTGACTCGAATTGTTTCCATGGTAGTTCAAATTGGAGAGGATGTCATTGATTTTTTGTATGCTAATTATGATGGTGATGCTAGGATTGCTTTGAATGCATTAAAGATCTCTGCTATCACCGTTACAACTCAATCCATACCCTTCCAAAGCGTCGATTGCAAATGGGTGGATCCTCTTTCATCATTTTGGAGGACATTGCTTGATGAACCGACCATAAAAACAACAAAGCTCCCAATTTTTTAAACAACTCTATCATTTTCTTGGCTCTTGCCTTATTGTAGAAGGTATTGAAGTGAATCAAGCCAGACCATGTCTCAATCTCTCTATTCTCTCAATATACAAAGATCGAGAAGTTGCGAATGAAAAGATGTCCAACGAGATTTTGAACCTGGTCCCACCCCTTTTTCTTTCTTATTGAAAAAAAAATCTCAGTGGTAAATGATTAAACTTAAATTAATAAATTCAAACAAAATATTTAAAGATTTGAAAAACAAAATTCAAACAAAATTCTATCTTTACTATATTAATTTTGAATAAGTTGGTGTAATTTTTAGGGAAACTTCATGAATACACATCCTTACAAATAAGAAATTATTGCGTACTAATCAATTTAGAGGGATTTTTTACTTTTTTAAGTTTGCATAATTTTGGCATAATTTTAGGACAATCATCTAGATATACTATCTTTAAAATAAATTTTTACTTTTTTAATATGCATAAATTTGGCATAATTTTAGGATAATCATCCAGATCTACCATCCTTAAAATTAGGAAGAGTTCTACGTATAACTTTTATGGGAGGGCAAAAAAATGGTTACTCCAATGATATTAGCTCCTGTGACAACCAATGGTAGACATTATTTCGATAGATTTTTTTTTTTTTTGGACATATTTCAAAATTCACACCTCAAAAGTGACATTTAGAAGAATTTTCCATAAATTTAAGGAAATGGTGGTAATTTTTGGGACCCAATTTCTAGTGATGTCCCTTTTTTTTAGTTTGATATATGTCTATTTATGTACTAATCTAATTTAACAGAATGTGAGAAAATATACTATGTATTATATTTTGATATATACATCGTATTAATATAATTTACTATAATTCTAATTTCAACCTCCAAAACCCAACATTAAAAAAAAAAAGTAAAAATGTGGTCATGAAAAAAAAAAAAAAAAACTGTTTTTAGACCAAAATTAGAAGATTATAGTAAACAATTTTTTCATTTTTTTTTAATTCACACAAAAAGTAATATTCATATAGCATTCATATTTCCCACTTTTTATTGGACCAAACATTTTGCTAATTCATGGTTTTCAACTACGTGCTTGAAATGAATTCGTTTCAGGTTTTGATAATTTACAGTTTAGGAATCGAATTTTAAGGTGTTTTTCTTAAGGTCTTTGGTCCTAAAGATTTTTGGTTGTAGGTTAATGAACCCACAAAACCCAATATTGAAAAAAAGAAAAGAAAAAATTTACTCATAAAAAAATGACCAAAATAACCGTTTTTAGACCAAAATTGAAAGACTACATTAAACGATTTTTTCAATTTTTTTTAATTAAAAAAAAAGCGTATATTCATATAACATTAACATTCCTCACTTTTTATTGGACCAAGCATGTAGCTAATTCACGATTTTCAACATGCTTGAAAAGAACTTCCATAGAATTTTTGAAATTTACGGTTTATGGATCAAATTTTTAAGGTGTTTTTCTTAAACATTTTGTCTTAAAACTTTGAGACTGCAAGCTAATGAACCTCCAAAACCCAACATTGAAAAAAGAAAAGAAAAAATATACTCATAAAAAATAGAATTGAAGTTCAAATCAAATCTATGATAAAAATATTATAGGACAAAAACTGACATGAAATAAACAAAAATAAAATGGTAATTAAAATTTACTCATAAAAATGATAAGAATAATAAGAACACTCGTGTTCCAAAAAATTCTCGGAAGCAAAATTAAATCTTCGGTGACAATATTTTACCCTATGACGGACAACGACAATAATTTCTTCGGGCGGCAACATAAATCTTCAGCAACCCTCCGACATAAAACGCTATATATGTCGTCAAAATGTAACCATAGAAAAAATAGAAAAAATATATTAGAGAAACAATTCAAAATGGAAGTAGTGAAGTTGAGAGAAATGAAAAGAGGTGAAGAGAGATATTTCGAAGATATTGAATTAAATGATTGAAATTAAAATAAAAAATAAAAATAAAAAAATAAAAAAGGGGAGAATGAATAAAGGGAAATTGTAGTAAATGACAATTTAAGACTTATTGTTTGTAAATATAACATGTTTTTAAAAATTTGCGGATATAGCAATTTCTATCGCTGATATCTTATGACTGATAGAAGTCTATCGCTGATCACCTCAGCTTTTTATAGATTTTTGTCAGTGATAATAGTCTATCAGAGATAATAGTCTATCACTGATAGAAGTCTATCAATGATATAATAAAGTCTATCAGTGATAGAAACGAGTTTTTTTGCCATATTTACAAAACATTTTAAAGTTTGCTAAATTTGTAATTAGTTTGGGCTTGATTGCTATTTGTGCAACTAGCCCATGAATAAAAGCATCCAACAAATATTGGTTTAAATTTAAAATGAAAGATGTTAAATAAGAAATTAAATAACATTAATTGTAAAAAAAATAATAAATGATATAATTTAATATCATAAAAAAAAACTTTTAAAATATTAAATGATTTTCCGATTTCTTATTATTTTTTAGTTATATTATGAAGAAAATTTCGATAAACACAAATCAAGAAAAATATTTTAGTATTTAAAAAATACAAAATGTGACAAATTGAAATTTAAAATATCTTTCAAATATTATGGGGTAATTTAAGCTAATTTTTTTTTTTTTTTTTTTTTTTTGAAACAACAAACTTTCATTAATTGGAGAATAAAGGCTGTAGGCTCAACACGATTACAATTGCTGAAATGAGATAATAGCAAAACTTGTAACGAACCTGGTATAAAGCCCTCTCAATAGTAGCAACTCCTAAGAAGAATGCTTACATGCTATGAGTCACTCGGTTAACAGTTATCGAGATAAAATTGAGTCCTTTAACCTGACCATCACGTATTTACTCTCTAATCTCATCAATCACAACTCTTTATAGTCTGCGAATGAATAACTTTCTCTAAAATACCCATAAATTGTTAATACTTTTTTTGCCGCCAATTTTAGACTATAAAATAGGATCGTCAAGGTCTCAGCTAACAACATATCAAGCTTTCCGTAAAAGGAGAATTTCTCCTTCACATTTGTCTTATTATTAATTTTAGAGGAGAGATAATATATTTTTTTTAATTATTTACATTAATTTTGGTGAGATTACGAGCCACTGGAGAGAGTGCCAGAGAGGATTTGATTGCTGGATGCTTATTTTACTATTTAAGTCTTTAGCAATCACATTTTTTTTTTTTATTAAGAATATAATACTACAAATATGTGTGAGAATTCAAATCTTCCACGTCTATTTTTTATATTTTTTATTCTTGTATTTTTTTTTTTAATCATTAAACTACACTAAGTTAACAACCTTCTTATTTTTTTAAAATATATATAACATACACACATATTAGTTAATTAATAGGATTGATTTTTATTCGAAATTTATTTTCCTAAATCCAACAAGAAATAAAATTTATTTAAAATAATTAATTTATATCTGAGATTTTTTATTTCTTTACAATAAAATGTGGGTATGAAAATTTGAACCTCAAAATCAAGAAAAAAAACGACATCCCAATTAAAAAATATTAAAGCATCACATAATTTGATCAAGCCACCCCAAGTACAATGTACAATACAACTGATCCACTAGATCCATTTAATTTTTTTAAAGGATAGCATCATGGAACTCTCAATTATTTGCCTGGACAATGGTTTAACTTATTTGTGTTATCAATGTTATTTAAATAAATATATATATATATATATATATATATATATATATATATATATATATATATTTATTTCAGGTATGATAGATTCTAGTTAGAACTCGTTGCACCAACAAAACCATCAGCCTCAAAATAATAGCAAATTTAACAAAAATTTAAAATATTTTGCAAATATGAAAAAAAACTTAGTGACTATTACAGATAGACGACTATCCTTGATATATGACTAAGACTACTAATAGTGATAGTCACACTGACAAAATTCTATAAAAAACTGAGGTGATAGACTATTATCAACGATATACCATACTATCAAGAATATAAATGGTCTTATTTACAATTTTTTTAAAAAAATGCTATATTTTTAATTATTTTAGTTTAAATTAACATTCGTTATAAATAATTAATTTAGTCCCATGAGTTTATTGAATTGTTTATGTGCGTGGGATTTGTGCTTTTTATTATTTATTATTATTATGAAAGTATAGGTTAATGTGTGGTTACATCTACTCACATGGTTTTTTCCACGATTCAAAAGTTGTTTTGTATTCTTTTGATTTAGATCGATTCGATATTATCGAAGGAGTTATTTTGTTTATTAAGCATTGATAAGTAAATGGATTTGATTAACTCCAAAGTTTAGGGTTGTACTTTGTTATTGTTGAATATACATATAGCACAATTTTAAGCTTCACATTCTTCTTAAAAAATAATGATAATTTATATTATATCTATTCTAGAATTAAAATGAATCATATTCATAAAACTCTAATGTAGTTTAGTGCCAACAAGAGCATATCTAAATGATATGATGTATAGACTAGTGACCAAGAGATCTTAGATTCAATTTTCCACTCCACATGTTGTTAAGAGTTGAATCGGGTCGTTGCGCTCGTTTGAAGCTTAAATGTGGAGTTTATAGGCCATGGATGATAAATGGTAAAAAATTAAAGTGTTCATATTGAAGATATCGAGTAAAGGAGTGGAGCAAAAATCATCTAAGACCCGAGAGCTAGTGTCGAGACGTTACGAAGTCCAAGCGCGCAAGTCATTTCGTCAAGCCAAGAAGCGCGCACGCGCAAATGAAGATTATTTCGCCTGTAGCGTTGAGACGCTGTCGCAAGTGCCAAATGCGCCAAAAGCGGGCGTTCATCCGAATGTGCTTTCCGTTCTCGACGATCTCGCCTGAGAGTATAAAAACATATTTTTCTTCTAGATCATTTGTGTGGAGACTTTAGAGCTTAGACCTACGAATTTGGTCGACCAAATCCCTTTAGATTTCCTATTGTTTTACCTTGTAATATAATTGAACACATTTAGCATCAAGAACCGTCACGAAGATGCTTGGCTAGGCCCGAGAAACCGATCTAGAGGTTGGTAGGGCCTAAACTTATGGTTTTGTGAGAATTTTATTAAATTGCAATTTGATTTCTTAGTATCTTTACATTGTTCTTGAATGCTTGCATATTTTTCCTATGGATTTATTTTTAGCATGTGATTTGATCGAGTTGACGATTGTTTATGCATGTCTAATAGCTAAAGATTAGTACATAATCCGTAATTGTTATGTTGTCAATTTCTTAAGTGAGCAATAATTGAATCGTGTGCGTGTTTCATTGGCTATCTCCATGATCACATAACTTGCATGGTCGATTTTAGGATAAAAGAGAAATCAATTAGTTAATCTAGGTTATCCAAATTAATTTATTGTCTTAGTATTTTTTTGCATTGTCTAATTAAATATGAACCGATCGTGGCCAATTAATTAGACATTAAGTTTAATTGTGACTTTTAGTCATAATTAATATTTTATTTCGGGTTGCTTGTTACAGATTGGAGCAAGCAAAGCAAGCTAAATGGTAGCATGATCAAAATAGTGATTAGATTAGCTAAGATTGTTTGCAATTGAGATAATCATGTTCCTTTAAATTTAATCGATGAACAAAATCCGTAAGTAGCCCGACCGTCTCTGATTCAACAAGGTATCTTCCGTCTATTCGACCACTATCTTTAGTTGTTTTTATGTCCTTTGATTAAAAGGCAAAACCCCAAAACTCCCGTTTATTTCGTTAATTATCTCCCCCACCCCTATCTTTAGTTTATTGTCTTTAATTCCTCGGTTTATCATGCCAACCTCCCATTTATTTATTTTTACATTCAAATTTAGTTTAGAGAAATTAATTTAGGTTCTATGTGCTTCAACCTGATCCCACTATAATTTATTACAAGCGGTTGATCTGTAAATATAAATGTATTTGATGAGCTTCGATAAACTCGGTTCACACGTTAAGTTAAAAATGTAGTTGATGTTGATAATCAAATTTTGGAAACAAAAAATAAGTTGAGAGACTGTATGATTATTCTTTTTTATTAAGATTTCAAAAAGTAACTTTTAAATTAAACCAAAATTGTTATACATTTAAAACTTTAGGAACTAAATTGTTATTGGATCAAAAGTATTGATGGAAAAAAGAATTATTTCAACTACTAAATAGTAATTCATATGAATAATTAATCTTTTTTTCCAAATTAAGAGGAGAGGCAAGGATAGAGATTAGAAATCCTTGGTTAGGTCAAAGGATAGAGAGAATGTGTAGCTTTGATCCTACTTCACTCCGTTCACATCCCAGATTCCCAAGTCATGAATTGTTTAATAATAGATTAATCATAAATATGAAAATTTAAAATAGGATTTGAAAAAACCAAAACCTTTCCTTCTAAGGAATAAGATAGACAATTTTAGGCCATGTATTACCACGCTCTAATCTGAATAGTAAATTAAAGTTTCAATAGTCATCGATTTACTTTTGATAGTGTTTACTTAAGGCTAATTCAAACTTTATCTGAATTTCATTCATAGTGTTTACTTGCACGTAATTATTCGTGAGTTTACCATAATACTCTTTCGCTTTAATCGTATTCAGAATCGTGTGTTGATTCGTTGTCCATGCGTTACTCGTGTGCAGACTCGTTGTCCGAGCGTTACTCGTGTGTAGACTCGTGTGGATATTCGTGAACCCACTTTCTAACATAAATCTTCACTTTCCTCCGTTTATTCTTTCTTCTTTCTTTGTTTTTCGCCATTGGAGCTTCAATTCTCTTCTCTCCTCCATTAACCCATTTATGTTTCTTCTTCACAAAAGAAAAACAACCTCCAATTACTCCAAATTTTCAATAAGGGTTTCAACATTAAAGGAATGAGTTTCTCTTTTTTCTTCACAATTTATTCATATTTTATCAAATACCAACAATTTGTTCATATTTTTATCAAAATAAGTTTCTCTTCATGCTTAACAAGTTTTGGATTCAAAAACTTGTGGAGAAAAAAGAGAAGTGAGATTGGCAAGGAGTCATGAAAGAATTTGTTGAAAAAAAAAGAAAATTCAATTCTTGAAAGAGAAAGGAAAAGAAAAAGAAAAAGAAACCATTGCTTGAAAGAAAAAGAATAAAAAAATCCATTTTTTTTAAAGAAAAAGAAAAAAAAAACTCTAACGTATGGGCGGCGGCGAGATTGGTTGGAGTGAGGTGGGCGGCGACGAGGTTGGCCGGAGGAGGGGAGAAAAAGAGAGGAGGATGAAAGTGAAGGAGATACCATGACTTCTTTGGCATTTCAAGGAAGAGAGATAAATGAGCAAACATGGAAAAAATAAACAAAAAAAAAAAGTGAAACCTGTTGAGGATCCCACATCGAAAAGATGAAGGGACCTCAATCACAATATAACATACATGGAGTACTCTTTTTATCACCAATTGGTTTTAAGATGAAACCTCATGATGTCTACGGGTATTGATCAATCCAAAATTGGGGATCCCACATCGAGAAGAAAATTTTTTCCTAGGAATACAGGTGTGTGAACTTTCTTTAATATTATCTATGGTATGTGCACACACCCTTCAAACTTTGATTCCTTTCTCAATTAAAATTTTCAAATTAGAAAAATGAGGCAAGAAAATTCTTGTGAAGTCGATGTAGAGAATAATGCGTTTGGGAGCCCCAATTTAGAGTTGGGTGTATTAGATTATTATAACTTAGTCCACGTTTAACTCACCGGCTATTATAACCAGAGTCACTAATTTTAATAGTATATAGTTATATTCACAGATTATATTATAACCACTAACTATTTTAACTCACTCAACGCCTCAAATAGTCTCATATACTTTTCGTTGGATATAATTCATCTTCCAACAAAAGTTAAACTAAGAATATTTGAAAAAAAAAAAAAAAAAAAAAAAAAAAAAAACTCCTCTCCTCCTAAGATAAGCTTTCTTTCTTTTTATGCAATGGTATGAACACACCCTCCAAATTTAGCCCATTTTTTCACTCTCAACTATTCAAACAAGTAACGTTATTTCTCTCCGACATGTTGGCCAAATTCAAAGTGTGTAATGTTCATCTCTTTATTACTTTTCTACCTGCGTGGCAAAGATTTTTTGTTGAGAGAATATTTAAAAAAAAAACAAAAAACAATCTAGCCATATTATTATTTTTTGAAAAAAAAAAGACAAAAAAAGAAAAGAAAGAAAAATCAATAGGCATAAAATTTTGGTGGACCTACACGAGCTGGGTAGTTGAACTACAAATCGCGGTAGACCATATGATAGAGAGCTTTTTCAATGTCATGAATGTATCTTCCTCGAATATTAGTTTACGAGCCATGAAGGTGGAGAATCAAATTTATGACTTTTTGGGTCAAGAAAATATGTCTTAATCAGTTGAACGATGCTCAGGTTAACAACTACATGTACCTATTAGATTAGAAGACTGTTTCATATTAGGACTCGTATCTTATACACGTCTTAATTTACCTAGAGAAGTTTTTATCCCCTCGCACTGGCTAAGTAGGCATATCAATGGGGGAGTTTGTAAATTGAATGAAGGTATTTCTGGATTTTTATTTCATAGATTGTTTGATCTGGTTTTTCTAGTTTAAAGTTGCTATATATATATATATTTTTTTTTTGGCATTTAAAAGAAAGGAAAAGTTTGTTAATGAGGGATGATAGATTTTTTTTCCTTCTAAACAAAATAAAAGATAGAAATAAAAACATGTGTGTCCAAATTAAACATGGTGGGACATTTGTTTATCTACGGCATGTTGACATTTTCACATTTTCATACATCGACATCGACATAAAGAATGAAACATTTTTATTATACCGTAAAAAATCGATAAAATATTAACAAAAATAACAACATAAAGTAACTAATGTGAATATTTTAACTCATTTAATTAGTGTAAAATGTTTATTTCTTCATTTTTTGTTTTTATGATATTTTCATTGACATTTTCATAAAATGGAGACCGTAATATTTTCGTTCATATTAACATTTTAAACCTTGATCCATATATACAACAATTAAGTTGTGGTGGAACTCTATTACTTCTAACTCCTCCTTAATCATCAATTTCATAATGAAAAAATTAAGTTGTGGTGGAACTCTATTACTTCTAACTCCTCCTTAATCATCAATTTCATAATGAAAAGTAGTTTCAACAAACATTAATTGAATTTTAGCATTTGCGTTTTATTTGTTAGCATTTTTACATAACATATTTGTTCATCTCAAAATTCAAATTAAAAAAATCTCATCTGATTTGTTCACGTATTTTAACAATAAATTTGTAATTTGAGTTTGATGTGACATGCAAAATTAAAGAAACTACACACCGATGTGGTGCTTGCCACATAGGCTTCGATGCTTAAGTTAACACAAAGTATTTTTCATATACTAATTTAGTATGAGGAAGAACTTATTTTGAATAAGTTGTAGAATGTATTTATATAGATCGTGATCTAAGAATTTTCCTTTTTTTTCTCTCCTTCGAATTTAACAAGATCATGTAATCAGATTGAACCAGGATTTGTTGGGTTGGGACATGTGAGATGTGTGCCCCTTAAAGCGAATGAGCCATTCCTTTCAAGGTCACCTCTCGACCTCAATCTTTGGCCGAGCGAGGTGAGGAGAATTGGGTTAGGGCTTATTTGGGTCCTGGATTCTCTCTTGGACTCGGGTTTCTGATGTTCTCAAGTACGATTGGTGTTGGGCCCGTTTTGCATTGGCTTCATCCTTGGACGTTCAATTTTCTTTATTTCGAACTTACATCCTTTAAGTCCAAAATTACTCCTAACAATAGTGATGAATGTGTCATGCATTTATGATTTTGGGAGGGTATCTTAAAGCTGTCATGGTTGTAGAGAATTAAATTACGATGAATTGAGTTTTAGCATTTGCGCTTTTTCTTGTATTTCGTAATTCATGTATTGAGTTGCATGCCAAGAATGGTAGGATTAATCATCTTATCTAGTGGAGTGTTTGATTCTCGGACAAAAAACTAATTCTTTTATCTCTCAAGAGTTTTGATCTTAAGTCAATCCGTGTCTAACCTAAAATTTGTAGTCTGTAGAGGTTCACCTATCTAAAGAATATATTCCTAATTTTAAAGCGATAGGATTTTTATATATCATCAAGTCTTTTCCAAATTCTCCTTACTTAAGCTAACGAATTACGGCATGTCGATAGCTATACATCTTCGATGACTTCTCACTTCCTCCTTCTATGCACATGAAGAATCCTCCTTCTATGCACATGAAGAATCAATTACTCTCCATGTTTCCATATTTCAAAACCGTTGTTATTGTTTTATTCTTGACAAAGACATTGTGTTTGACTAGGCAATATTTTGAATTGAATTTGATGCATTCTTGCACTTTAGTTTAAAGGGCTGACAAATGACACAGTTTGCCCTTGACAAATTTTGCCAATTAGACTGCGACATGTTGGATTTCTTCAATAATTTGCAAAATCTTTTGGACATAAAAAATGGAAAATGAAATCTTCAATCCCAAAGACTATCATAAAATAAAGGAAAAATGAATCTTCAATCCCAAAGACTATCAATTATTCATATCTTGGTAAGCTTTTCTTTAAAATTAATAATATTAAAAAAAAAAAAATTAACAATTAACAATTCTTTTTTTCCTTTAATTTTTATTCCTTATTGAACTCTTTGTAATTTCTCGGTTGATTTCATTATGTATATCGTTCTGTCATATTGTAGTAAGAAATTATTTTTTAGTCCACTTAATGAACCAATAATGTTTGTATACGTGTCCCATATTTATTAATGAATTAATGAATTGAAATTTAATTTCTGAACCAGTGGTAGAGAACTTTTAAACCAAATTGACGGCGAACCATCAGTTTCAATTAATGTTTCACTGACCACAAAAATAAGATGGACACAAATTTACGTAATTCACTAAGGCCGTGTTAGCTACGTCCACGGAAGATATATGACACTCTTCTGATAACCTAATATAAAATGAGTCAAATCTCAAAACGAATAAATAAAACTCAAATCAGATTTTTTCTTTAGGAGCGTTGTCTTCCATATCCTCACGAGCGAGACTCTCATATCAAACCAGTAGTGAGTCATAACAGATTCAAGGCTATCCAACAAATCTTAACAAATATGATTTTTTTCTCACTTCGATGGTGATTGACATGTACTCATTTTTATAAGACCGAAGGTTCAAATTTTTATACATTACATTTATTGTATTGAATATGGAAAAAAAAGATTCAATTTTTGAAGTTTGAGGCATGAGTTACGATGGAAAGCTTGAATTTGTGTAACTTGAATTTAGATATTGGATATATGAATGATTTTACAACTTGTCGTTTGATCACATATATTATATATCTTTCATTTTAGTTGTAAGAATGATTTTCTTAGTACAATTTAATGAACTATTCTTGTGTAGTTCCCACATTCATTAATGTAATTAAATCCCCCAATCTAAATTCAACGAATGTGTGGCTCATGTTGTTAACAAACTTTTTTTTAGTTGAACTCAGAGTGTGAGAGATTTGAACCTCAAATCGTGAGATTGATGACACATCTTTATGTCAATTGAATTATGTTTGATTCGACAGTTAACAAACTTCTATTTATGAAGTTTGAGTCATAAATTAGAAAGATTGATTTCGTCTAATTTATATTTAAGATGGTACAAATGAAGGGACTTTATACAAATTAGGTTTGTACTACTTGTTATTTAATTTATAGGTTTATGTTTTGTAAAAGTTAAATATAATACAAAATGTGAGTTACAACATTCACCAATTTTTTTTTTTTTTTTTTTGTGAGATTAACGAACGTAATTTGAAATAAACAAAAGAAAATTGTATCAGATGTCAATTTAGGGTAAAATAATAGTGATAGAAATCTATGGTTGATAATAGTCTATCATTGATGTTAATAATAGTCTATGATTGATAGTCATATATAACGATAGCTTCTATCAGTGATAATCACTGATTTTTTGCTATATTTACAAAATATTTTAAATTTTGCTTAATCATTTTGGGCCTAATTAGTGTTTGTGCAACCAACCCCATAAACAAATCTACGTAAAAATCTTGATTTTTTCGTAATCTGATGAAAAAAGCTTTAGATTTGTGAAAAATGAGTCCGCGAGAGAATTAGGAAAGTGGTCACAATATCATCATCTCTAACAATCGTTGGATACAAGACACTACAGGTTCAAAATTTATCGATACAAATTACTAGCCATCTAGTCGATAAAACTCAAGTTTCAAATCAAATTAGGACAAAACAAACAAACTAAACTTGTAGAGTCTTAGGCACCTCCGTTTTGTCGCCGGAGGAGATATGGCGGCGGCAGAGAGGGCAACAGTCGCCGACAGAGAGCCATGAGGATATACAAGTTTGATGGTACACATGACCGCAAGGGATCATTTTACCGCCTTCGTTCGGCCGGAAATCCTCCATGCAAACCGCACATACGTCGTCGGTGGCCACCGTCGGGAAGTCCGCGACCACCACCGATGGTGGTGCCCTGGCGGTGTCATTGTAATAGAAGTCATCCGCTCCAGTGAGGACCATGTCGAGGTCGAACATCGATTCAATGTCCATGATGTAGATGGCCGCAGAAGCTGATCTTGTTGTTTCAGGCAAGACTCCGGCCATAGGCAAAAAGAGAGAGACTTAGAAAAAAAAAAATAATAAGAGAGGAGAGATTTTTTTTTTTTTTTGTAATATTTTGCTTAGCTGCAATATGAGTTTTATATATATATATATATATTGAAGGGGAACCCAACTTTGACTTTTATTTTTAATTAAATTAAGATGGTAATACGTATTAGTTAACATTTAAAGCACATCATACAAATTATTAAATTAATTAAAGAGCCATAATTTAACATTATGGGACAACCAAAAGAGCATAACTCAATTGGTATGATGTATGAACTAGTGATTATGAGATCTTAGATTCGATCTCCATCCCACATGTTGTAAAAAAAAAAAAAAATTAACATAACATAAGAACAAATAATTGAAAGATACTAATTAAATGATATGAATAAATTTATCGGGTTGAATGTATAAGAGAAAAATAACACGATTTAAAATATATATCCAACGATAAATGTTAAAATAATATAGAACATTTTAGATATACATTCAACAATTATTATAGTGAGTCCATTTAATATTTTTTTTTCCTAACCTAACATAGGAAATAAAAGGGGAATTGCAAAATCTAACTTGATTTTCGATTTTGAAATGTCAAAATTGACCTGAAATTGAAATTTTAACAGATCTAATTTTGACCGTTGTCTCACAATTTTAATTTGAAATTTCGAAGGTATCCTTTTTCTTCTATCCTTACTTCTCTAAAAAAAAATTTCTTATCTTCTTCCCTTCTTCTTCTCTATCAGTAGTAAAAAAAAAAAAACTCACCTATTTTTTTTTAGAGATCGGGATACTCAAAACTCCGTAAATAAAACAAAATCTCAACTCATTTAGAAAAAAATTCTTCACAAATCTTAAAGAAAACCAAATCTCAACTAATTTATTTTTGTTAATCGAGAAAGGAAAAAGTTACCGAGTCTTTTTTAATCGTAAGATTTTTTTTGTGTCATTTTATACGATCGTGTCATTTGTTTATGTTGTAGATTTTTATTTATTTATTATTTATTATCGTGGGATTGGTTAACAAGATCGTGTTATATTTGTTAACACGATCGTGTCCTATATTTTTTAGATTTTTATTTTTTATTTATATAGTGAGATTGGTTTCAACCATGCATTGTGAGATGGAGAGATTGTTTGAACCATCATGAGATTGAGATTGATTTTAAAGACATGGGATTCCTTTCAAGATTCGCTTGTAGATTTTTTTTATTATTATTTATTATTATTTTTGGTGGGATTGGTTGGAAGATTCGAACACAAGATTTTTTTTTTATTATTATTTATTATTATTTTTAATCGTGATCTTTTATCGATTTGTTGGTCTGTGATTTGGTTGATGAACTCAGATTAAGAAATACTTGATTTAAATTTGTAGAAATTTGTTGGAGGAGTCTAAAATTTGAAGAGAAAATGGTAAGAGAGAGAAGAGAAATGATGAATAATAGAGAAGAGAGAGGAGAGAGAGATGAATTTCATGGTGAAGGGAAGAGAAAATGGTAATGAGGGGAGGAGAGAGGAGGAAGGAGAAAGGAGGAAGGAGGAAGAAGGATAGAAACATAGTTTTACATTTTAAAAAAGTTGAAAAAATGGATCCGCTTTTAAAATTGGGTCAGAAACGTTAAAATTTCAATTTGAGGTCAATTTTGACAATTTTTTCTCAAATCGGATCAAATTTTATAATTCCATTAATAAGACTAGAGTGATCAACTAAGAGTAGATTTTTCTTTTCCTTTTCAGACATCATTATTGTCTAATTTTTATTAAACAATCACTTGGTACGATTACAGAGTAGCACATATCACTAAATAGTTAAGTATTGAATTCAATCAACATTTTTGTTGGAAACAATATAAGGCAAACGATACAATAAAAAAATGTACTTTGCACTTTAGGGTCACTTTTTTTTTATCGATTTATTTATAATGTATTTAATAAATAAATAGGTTGAATTTGTGAGTTGGACAATTTCCTTTGTATTTTCTAGCGTGGGGCAAGTCCTTTTAATAATGCATTATGCAACTTGCTAACTAAATTATATATAATAAAAATTATAATCTATACACATTATATGTGTATCATTTTTTCATTTTCATAATATGAAAGGATGTGGAGAAAATTGATGAACTCATCGTAATAAAATGTCGATATGAAAGGAAAGATGGAGACTCAATTTTATAAAAATGTCCATAGATTTATCCATAAAATTTTGATGTTGACAGATATTTTTGAAAACAAAAATTAAAAAAAATAATTAAATTAAAAAAACAAACATTTTACTTATTATTGTAAAAATCGAGCATAATTCAATTGGTTTGGTGTAAGATTGTTCTATTTAGTAAGAGGTTTTGAGTTGAATCATTTCATTAATTAAATATTTAAAAAAAATGATTTATTATCAATATTCTATTCATCTAATTACATTTTAGTATTATTTTTGTTAGGTGTTTTTTTTTTTTGTAATTAGTTGTTGATATGATAATTTGGGCTGGTTGCACAAATAGCAATCTGGCCCAAACTAGTTACAAATTTAGCAAACTTTAAAATGTTTTGCAAATATGGTAAAAAACTTCGTTTCTATCACTGATAGACTTCTATCAGTGATAGACTATTATCACTGATAGACTATTATCACTGACAAGTCTATCAGTGATAGACTATTATCACTGACAAAAATCTATAAAAAGCTGAAGTAATCAGCGATAAACTTCTATCAGCCATAAGATATCAGCGATAGAAATTGCCATATCCGCAAAATTTTAAAAAATATGCTATATTTTTAATTATCTTATTCTAATTTGACATTTGTGATTATTATTATTATTATTATTATTATTATCAATAATGTTTAATATTAGATTGAAGATAATTGTGGAGAAAATGTGGAGAGATAATGGAGAAATATTTTTGGTTGTCATTCAAGTGGCATTATTGCAACTTTTCAAAGTTACACTTTATTATTATAATATGTGGAGAGATAGTGACGAAATATCTTTTCGTTGTCATTCAACTGGTATTTTGCAACTTTTTCAAGTTACACTTTTATTATTATAATTATTATTATTTATTTTTTTTATCTTATTTTTATTATTTTTATAAGTCAAGTTGCATGTTAGAGCTTTGATATTTCAAAGTCAACTTTATTATTTGTCTCTCCATTACAATTTTTTTTTTTTACATGAATTAAAATAGTTTATAAATTATAGTTAATCTTTAGATAGTAAATATTATAAACGAGTATAATTATTTTATTAACTGTCGTTAAACATGAACTGAATTTACTCTTAATTATCTAAAATAATCTCACTTATATTTTGCTTTATTTAAATTGCTTGCACAAATATTAATGTTAAAAAATTGTAAACAATAAAAAAGAAAGTAGTTATTAGTATCAATAACTAACAATAAATTCATTGTTTAAAAAATAAAAAAGAATAAAAAGAATAAAAAGGAAAAAAATTAGTTTTTTTTTTTTTTTTTTTTAAGTACATTGGGGGTGAGAAAAAAACTAGTTAAACATATATATATATAAACCAAAATGGTAGCAACATATTGCTAAAAAGAAAAAGAAAAAAATTATTATAAATATTAATTTACAGTTCTCTTAATCCTCTTAAAATATTCAACTAAAAAAAAATCAATTAATACTCTAATTTCGAGAGTTGTATCAACTAAAATTCTAAACTTCATTAAAACACTAAACTATATAAGTCAATCAACTTACCTCATCCGTTAATTTTTTTTAAAAAAAATATTAGTTCACATAAAATTGTATCAATTATTAAACTGGTTAATTGACGAAAATAATCCAAATTATGTTGGCTTGGATCACGACCTTAGGCGGGATTTCTCGAGATTATTAGTAAAAAATAATCCTTTTGAGTTTTCAACTATCAAGATTAACATTATTTTAAAAGTATTTTTTTTTCTAGCCAATCCCGATAACAATCCTGATCAAGAATGAGATCGGGATTTTTTTTCCAAATCTTGCCCAAATACATCATAAACTCCCACTCCCAACGACAACCCATTTTCGTCTTACGTTCTATCATTTTTTCTTCTCTTTGGGTGTGGTGTGTTGGAAGTGCGACCAAATTAAAGTCCTACATTGGTTAGAAAAGAAGCAAAAATCATGGCATAGAAGGAGGGACAACATTCTCTATCGGCATGAAGTTTTTTAGATGAAACCAAAAGCAAAGTTCTTATACACTCATGATCTTCTCACCTCTCCTAACAAATGTGAGACTTTGGTCGCATTTCCACAATCCTCCTCTCAAATAGTCATTGAGGGTTTAGGTCTAAAATGAACAATGCTGAAAACTCGATTTGTTGAGTTCGGAAATGAAATTCAACCGAGTTTTTTTTTCTTTTAGTCATGGAAGATTTGTTGTCTATTAGAATGTGTTTGGATTGATTCTTTGGATTTTTTTGAGTCTGAGAATTGGTTTGTGCCTATCCATTTGAATTTTTCTTGAACATTTCTACTTCCTTAAAAGAAAAACAGATTTGAAAAAATAAAATAAAAAAGATAAATGGCCTTTGATTTTGTGATCCAATTTTATTTTCTTGATTAAAGAAAATGGTTGGACTTGAATTATTGGATATGCTATGAGCCTATGACTAGTCAAATTACAAAAGGATATGGATGTTGTTGGATCATTAGACTTAGCTAAATTATTTATATACTACTTTTAAGGAATATTTCCTTGATTGTCTTTCTATTTAATTGTAAGCTGTCAACAAAAAGATGCTTAAGTTCGATTTTGCCAAACCGAGCATAGCTCAATTGACATAAGGTTGTGCCTGTGACTATGAGGTCATGAGTTCAATCCTCGCTTTAATTAAAATACCGTTGCAAAAAAAAAACAAAAGATGCTCTCAATTATTTTGAGTTTCATATAATTTTATGCAGATTAAACACTATAAAAAAAAATTGAAAATAGATTGATGCAAATATTGTCCATGATGCTAAGAGAGTAGAGATCGTCCAGAATAATATTACTTATCATTTCTTTTCAATTTTTTTTTTTTTTTTTTTTTTTTTGTAAATACATTTCTTTTCAATTTAATCATATAGTTTAAAGACTTTTATTTTAGGCATATTAAGCTTTAAAAAACGTTAAATCATAAATTTAGAGGAAGATATCTATTTAATTAGTACCTTTAACTTAAAATTAATTTCAGACATAAACTTCAAATAATATTTTTACTTGTCTTTGCAGTTAACAAATCTACTAATCAAACCCCTTAACATGACATGTTTATTCTTATCGAAATATAGTAACAACGGTAAAATTGATAGAATTGGTGGAACGACCTTGACCTTGCAATACCTGGAAGGAAAGAGGGTAAGCTAGAACCGGTGGGAGGCTTTTCACACTGACTCTAACACTCAAATCAGTTTCTAGAGAGAGAAACAATTGAATATGGAAAGTCCGTAAGATATTGAATTTGAATCATTTGGATTGCTTACCAATTATGTTTGAATCTCTTTCCTTATATAGGACCCTCTAGAACAGTTTTGGGACCATTAGGAGAGATTTTTATGACCTTTGTAACGACACTTTTTGGACTTCTTATTGAACCAAGCATGTAGCTTGTTCACAGTTCAATAAGGAATAAGGAGTGAGAAATGTGAATTTTTAATGAATATACATTTTTTTTAAGTTAGTATTTATTAAGGGTGTTCTAGAGGTTCATTAACACCATGTTAGTGTATATTTTGGGATCCAATAAACAATTCTGAATTTCAATGTTATAGGAGTATACACTTTATTTGTGAATTAAAAAAATATTAAAAAAAAAAATTGTTTACTATAGTCCTTCAATTTGTCTATTTTTGGTCATTTGTTTTATGTATTATTTTGGAGGTTCATTAACATAAGACCCCAAAGCTTTAGGACCAAAATTCGCACGAAAAACACCTTAAAACTCGATCGCTAAACCATAAATTTCGAAAACCCGAAAAGAGTATTTTTCAAGCACATGGTTGAAAACCGTGAATAAGCTACATGCTTGGTTCAATAAGTAGCGAGAAATGTTAATTTTGAATGAATATACACTTTTTTCATGAATTAAAAAAAGTTAAAAAAAAATTGTTTACTAGTCAACAAATTTTGGCCCAAAAACGATCATTTTGGTTATTTTTTAATGAGTACATTTTTCACTTTATTTTTTCAATATTGGGTTTAGGAGTTTTATTAACCTACAACCCCATAGCTTTAGGACCAAAAGCCGTAAGAAAAACACCTTTAAACTTTATCGCTAAACCATACATTTACAAAACCGAAAAGGAGTACTTTTCAAGCACATGGATGAAAACCATGAATAAGCTACATGCTTAATACAAAAAGTAGTGAGAAATGTTAATTTTGAATGAATATACATTTTTTTGTAATTAAAAAAAGTCAAAACATCCTTTACTATAGTCCGCCAATTTTGGTCCAAAAACGATCATTTTGGTCATTTTTTAATGAGTACCTTTTTCAGTTTCTTTTTTCAATGTTGGGTTTATGAGTTTCATTAACCTACAACCCCATAGCTTTAGGACCAAAATCCGTAAGAAAAACACCTTAAAACTCGTTCCCTAAACCGTAAACTTTCAAAACCCGAAAAGGGTACTTTTCAAGCACTTGGTTGAAAACCGTGAACAAGCTCCACGCTTGGTTCAATAAGAAGTGAGGAATGTTAATTTTTAATGAATATACACTTTTTTCGTGAATTAAAAAAAATCCAAAAATCGTTTACTATTGTCCACCAGTATTGGTCAAAAAACGATCATTTTGGTCAGTTTTTAATGAGTAGATTTTTCAATTTATTTTTTCAATGTTGGGTTTATGAGCTTCATTAACCTAAAACCTCATACCTTTAGGACCAAAATCCGTAAGAAAAACACCTTAAAGCTCCATCGCTAAACCATAAATTTCCAAAACCCAAAATGAGTAATTTTCAAGCACATGGTTGAAAACCGTGAATACACTACAAGCTTGGTTCAATAAGTAGTGAGAAGTGTTAATTTTGAATGAATATACACTTTTGTCGTGAATTAAAAAAAGTCAAAAAATTGTTTACTATAGTCCATAAATTTTGGCAAAAAAACGTTCATTTTGTTCATTTTTTAATGAGTACATTTTTCACTTTCTTTTTTCAATGTTCGGTATAGGAGCTTCATTAACCTACAACCCCATAACTTTAGGACCAAAATTCGCAAGAAAAACACCTTAAAACTCGATCGCTAAACAATAAATTTCCAAAACCCGAAATGAGTATTTTTCAAGCACATGGTTGAAAACCGTGAATAAGCTACATGCATGCTTGGTTCAATAAGTAGTGAGAAATGTTAATTTTGAATGAATAAACAATTTTTTCGTGAAATAAAAAAATTCAAAAAATCGTTTACTATAGTCCACAAATTTTGGCCAAAAAACGAGCATTTTGGTCATTTTTAATGAGTACATTTGTTAATTTCTTTTTTCAATGTTTGGTTTAGGACCTTCAATAACTTACAACCACATAGCTTTAAGACCAAAATTCTGAAGAGAAACAACTTAAAACTCGTTCCCTAAAGAGTAAATTTCCAAAATCCCAAAGGAGTATTTTTCAAGCACATGGTTGAAAACCGTGAATAAGATACATGCTTGGTTCAATAAGTAGTGAGAAAAGTTAATTTTGAATGAATATACACTTCTTTCGTGAATTAAAAAAAGTCAAAAAATCGTTTACATAATCCACAAATTTTCGCCAAAAAACGATCATTTTGTTCATTTTTTAATGAGTACATTTTTCACTTTCTTTTTTCAATGTTGGGTTTAGGAGCTTCATTAAATTACAACCCAATAGCTTTAGGACCAAATCTTGCAAGAAAAAGACCTTAAAACTCTATCGCTAAACCATAAATTTTCAAAACCCGAAAGGAGTATTTTTCAAGCACATGGTTGAAAACCGTGAATAAGCTACCTGCTTGGTTCAATAAGTAGTGAGAAATGTTAATTTTGAACGAATATACACTTTTTTCGTGAATTAAAAAAATTCAAAAATCGGTTACTATAGTCCACAAATTTTGGCCAAAAAACGAGCATTTTGGTCATTTTTAATGAGTACATTTGTTACTTTCTTTTTTCAATTTTTGGTTTAGGACCTTCAATAACTTACAACCACATAGCTTTAAGACCAAAATCCTGAAGAGAAACAACTTAAAACTCGTTCCCTAAAGAGTAAATTTCCAAAATCCCAAAGGAGTATTTTTCAAGCACATGGTTGAAAACCGTGAATAAGATACATGCTTGGTTCAATAAGTAGTGAGAAAAGTTAATTTTGAATGAATATACACTTCTTTCGTGAATTAAAAAAAGTCAAAAAATCGTTTACATAATCCACAAATTTTCGCCAAAAGACGATCATTTTGTTCATTTTTTAATGAGTACATTTTTCACTTTCTTTTTTCAATGTTGGGTTTATGAGCTTCATTAAATTACAACCCAATAGCTTTAGGACCAAATCTTGCAAGAAAAAGACCTTAAAACTCGATCGCTAAACCATAAATTTTCAAAACCCGAAAGGAGTATTTTTCAAGCACATGGTTGAAAACCGTGAATAAGCTACCTGCTTGGTTCAATAAGTAGTGAGAAATGTTAATTTTGAATGAATATACACTTTTTTCGTGAATTAAAAAAATTCAAAAATCGTTTACTATAGTCCACAAATTTTGGCCAAAAAACGAGCATTTTGGTCATTTTTAATGAGTACATTTGTTACATTCTTTTTTCAATTTTTGGTTTAGGACTTTCAATAACTTACAACCACATAGCTTTAAGACCAAAATCCTGAAGAGAAACAACTTAAAACTCGTTCCCTAAAGAGTAAATTTCCAAAATCCCAAAGGAGTATTTTTCAAGCACATGGTTGAAAACCGTGAATAAGATACATGCTTGGTTCAATAAGTAGTGAGAAAAGTTAATTTTGAATGAATATACACTTCTTTCTTGAATTAAAAAAAGTCAAAAAATCGTTTACTATAGTCCACAAATTTTCGCCAAAAAACTATCATTTTGTTCATTTTTTAATGAGTACATTTTTCACTTTCTTTTTTCAATGTTGGGTTTAGGAGCTTCATTAAATTACAACCCAATAGCTTTAGGACCAAATCTTGCAAGAAAAAGACCTTAAAACTCGATCGCTAAACCATAAATTTTCAAAACCCGAAAGGAGTATTTTTCAAGCACATGGTTGAAAACCGTGAATAAGCTACATGCTTGGTTCAATAAGTAGCGAGAAATGTTAATTTTGAATGAATATACACTTTTTTCGTGAATTAAAAAAAGTTAAAAAATTGTTTACTATAGTCCACAAATTTTGGCCCCAAAACGATCATTTTGGTCATTTTTTAAAGAGTACATTTTTTACTTTCTTTTTTCAATGTTTGGTTTAGGACCTTCAATAACTTACAACCCATAGCTTTAGGACCAAAATCCTGAAGAGAAACAACTTAAAACTCGTTCCCTAAACCGTAAATTTACAAAACCCGAAAGGAGTATTTTTCAAGCACATGGTTGAAAATCGTGAATAAGCTACATGTTTGGTTCAATAAGAAGTGAGGAATGTCAATTTTGAATGAATATACACTTTTTTCGTGATTTAAAAAAAAGTCCAAAAAAAGGTTTACTATGTCCACCAATATTGGTACAAAAATAATCATTTTGGTCATTTTTTAATGAGTACATTTTTCACTTTCTTTTTTTAATGTTGGGTTTAGGAGCTTCATTAACCTACAACCCCATAGCTTTAGGAACAAAATTCGTAAGAAAAACACCTTAAAACTCGATCGCTAAACCATAAATTTCCAAAATCCGAAATGAGTATTTTTCAAGCACATGGTTGAAAACCGTGAATAAGCTACATGTTTGGTTCAATAAGTAGTGAGAAATGTTAATTTTGAATGAATATACACTTTTTTCGTGAATTAAAAAAAGTTAAAAAAAAATTGTTTACTAGTCAACAAATTTTGGCCCAAAAACGATCATTTTTGGTTATTTTTTAAAGAGTACATTTTTCACTTTATTTTTTCAATATTGGATTTAGGAGCTTCATTAACCTACAACCCCATAGCTTTCAGGCCAAAATCCGTAAGAAAAACACCTTAAAACTCGATCGCTAAACCATAAATTTTGAAAACCCGAAATGAATATTTTTCAAGCACATGGTTGAAAACCGTGAATAAGCTACATGCTTGGTTCAATAAGTAGTGAGAAATGTTAATTTTGAATGAATATACACTTTTTTCGTGAATTAAAAAAAGTTAAAAAATCGTTTACTATAGTCCACAAATTTTGGCCTCAAAACGATCATTTTGGTCATTTTTGAAAGAGTACATTTTTCACTTTATTTTTTCAATATTGGGTTTAGGAGCTTCATTAACCTACAACCCCATAGCTTTCAGGCCAAAATCCGTAAGAAAAACACCTTAAAACTCGATCGCTAAACCATAAATTTCGAAAACCCGAAAGGAGTATTTTTCAAGCACATGGTTGAAAACCGTGAATAATCTACATGCTTGGTTCAATAAGTAGTGAAAAAGGTTAATTTTGAATGAATATACACTTTTTTCATGAATTAAAAAAAGTTAAAAAATCGTTTACGTCCACAAATTTTGGCCAAAATACGATCATTTTGGTCATTTTTTAAAGAGTATATTTTCACTTTATTTTTTCAATATTGGGTTTAGGAGCTTCATTAACCTACAACCTCATAGCTTTCAGGCCAAAATCCATAAGAAAAACACCTTAAAACTCGATCGCTAAACCATAAATTTCGAAAACCCGAAATGAGTATTTTTCAAGCACATGGTTGAAAACCGTGAATAAGCTACATGCTTGATTCAATAAGTAGCGAGAAATGTTAATTTTGAATGAATATACACTTTTTTCGTGAATTAAAAAAAGTTAAAAAATTGTTTACTATAGTCCACAAATTTTGGCCCCAAAACGATCATTTTGGTCATTTTTTAAAGAGTACATTTTTCACTTTATTTTTTCAATATTGGGTTTAGGAGCTTCATTAACCTACAACCCCTTAGCTTTGAGGCCAAAATCCGTAAGTAAAAAACCTTAAAACTCGATCGCTAAACCATAAATTTTGAAAACCCGAAATGAGTATTTTTCAAGCACATGGTTGAAAACCGTGAATAAGCTACATGCTTGGTTCAATAAGTTGTGATAAATGTTATTTTTGAATGAATATACACTTTTTTCGTGAATTAAAAAAAGTTAAAAGATCGTTTACTATAGTCCACAAATTTTGGCCCCAAAACGATCATTTTGATCATTTTTTAAAGAATACTTTTTTCACTTTATTTTTTCAATATTGGGTTTAGGAGCTTCATTAACCTACAACCTCATAGCTTTCAGGCCAAAATCCGTAAGAAAAACACCTTAAAACTCGATCGCTAAACCTTAAATTTTCAAAACCCGAAATGAGCACTTTTCAAGCACATGGTTGAAAACCGTGAAAAAGCTACATGCTTGGTTCAATAAGAAGTGAGGAATGTCAATTTTGAATGAATATACACTTTTTTGGTGAATTAAAAAAAGTCCAAAAAGGGTTTACTATAGTCCACCAATATTGGTCCAAAAATGATCATTTTGGTCATTTTTTAATGAGTACATTTTTCACTTTCTTTTTTCAATGTTGGGTTTAGGAGCTTCATTAACCTTCAACCTCAGAGCTTTAGGACCAAAATTCGCAAGAAAAACACCTTAAAACTCGATCGCTAAACCATAAGTTTCCAAAACTCGAAATGAGTATTTTTCAAGCACATGGTTGAAAACCGTGAATAAGCTACATGATTGGTTCAATAAGTAGTGAGAAATGTTAATTTTGAATGAATATACACTTTTTTCGTGAATTAAAAAAAGTAAAAAAATTGTTTACTAGTCCACAAATTTTGGCCAAAAAACTATCATTTTGGTCATTTTTTAATGAGTACATTTTTTACTCTCTTTTTTCAATGTTTGGTTTAGGATCTTCAATAACTTACAACCTCATAGCTTTAGGACCAAAATCCTAAAGAGAAACAGCTTAAAACTCGTTCCCTAAATCGTAAATTTCCAAAACTTGAAAGGAGTACTTTTCAGGCACATGGTTGAAAACCGTGAAAAAGCTACATGCTTGGTTCAATAAGAAGTGAGGAATGTCAATTTTGAATGAATATACACTTTTTTGGTGAATTAAAAAAAGTCCAAAAAGGGTTTACTATAGTCCACCAATATTGGTCCAAAAATGATCATTTTGGTCATTTTTTAATGAGTACATTTTTCACTTTCTTTTTTCAATGTTGGGTTTTGGAGCTTCATTAACCTTCAACCTCAGAGCTTTAGGACCAAAATTCGCAAGAAAAACACCTTAAAACTCGATCGCTAAACCATAAGTTTCCAAAACTCGAAATGAGTATTTTTCAAGCACATGGTTGAAAACCGTGAATAAGCTACATGATTGGTTCAATAAGTAGTGAGAAATGTTAATTTTGAATGAATATACACTTTTTTCGTGAATTAAAAAAAGTAAAAAAATTGTTTACTATAGTCCACAAATTTTGGCCAAAAAACTATCATTTTGGTCATTTTTTAATAAGTACATTTTTTACTCTCTTTTTTCAATGTTTGGTTTAGGATCTTCAATAACTTACAACCTCATAGCTTTAGGACCAAAATCCTAAAGAGAAACAGCTTAAAACTCGTTCCCTAAATCGTAAATTTCCAAAACTTGAAAGGAGTACTTTTCAGGCACATGGTTGAAAACCGTGAATAAGCTACATGTTTGGTTCAATAAGAAGTGAGGAATGTTAATTTTGAATGAATATACACTTTTTTTGTGAATTAAAAAAGTCAAAAAATCGTTTAATATAGTCCACAAAATTTTGCCCAAAAACGAACATTTTGGTCATTTTTAATGAGTACATTTTTCACTTTCTTTTTTCAATGTTTGGTTTAGGATCTTCATTAACCTATAACCCGATAACTTTAGGACCAAAATCTGTAAGAAAAATACCTTAAAACTCATTCCATAAACCGTAAATTTCTAAAACCCGAAAAGAGTACTTTTCAAGCACATTGTTGAAAACCGTGAACAAGCTCCATGCTTGGTTCAATAAGTGAGTAATATAAATTTTGAATGAATATACACTTTTTTCGTGAATTAAAAAAAGTCCAAAAATCGTTTACATAGTCCACGAGTATTGGTCCAAAAACGATCTTTTTGGTCATTTTTTAAAGAGTACATTTTTCACTTTATTTTTTCAATGTTTGGTTTAGGATCTTCAATAACTTACAACCTCATAGCTTTAGGACCAAAATCCGTAAGAGAAACAGCTTAAAACTCGTTCCCTAAACCGTAAATTTCCAAAACTTGAAAGGAGTACTTTTCAGGCACATGGTTGAAAACCGTGAATAAGCTACATGTTTGGTTCAATAAGAAGTGAGGAATGTTAATTTTGAATGAATAAACACTTTGTTTGTGAATTAAAAAAGTCAAAAAATCGTTTAATATAGTCCACAAATTTTTGCCCAAAAACGAACATTTTGGTCATTTTTAATGAGTACATTTTTCACTTTCTTTTTTCAATGTTTGGTTTAGGATCTTCATTAACCTACAACCCGATAACTTTAGGACCAAAATCTGTAAGAAAAATACCTTAAAACTCATTCCATAAACCGTAAATTTCTAAAACCCGAAAAGAGTACTTTTCAAGCACATGGTTGAAAACCGTGAACAAGCTCCATGCTTGGTTCAATAAGTGAGTAATATAAATTTTGAATGAATATACACTTTTTTCGTGAATTAAAAAAAGTCCAAAAATCGTTTACATAGTCCACTGAGTATTGGTCCAAAAACGATCTTTTTGGTCATTTTTTAAAGAGTACATTTTTCACTTTATTTTTTCAATGTTGGGTTTAGGAGCTTCATTAACTTACAACCCCATAACTTTCAGACCAAAATCCGTAAGAAAAATACCTTAAAACTCGATCGCTAAACCATAAATTTCCAAAACCCGAAAGGAGTACTTTTCAAGCACATGGTTGAAAACCGTGAATAAGCTACATGTTTGGTTCAATAAGTAGTGAGAAATGTTAATTTTGAATGAATTTGTGAATTAAAAAAAGTAAAAAAATCATTTACTATAGTCCACAAATTTTGGCCAAAAAATGATCATTTTGGTCATTTTTTAATGAGTACATTTTTCACTTCCTTTTTCAATGTTTGGTTTAGGAGCTTCATTAACCTACAGCCCGATAACTTTAGGACCAAAATCCGTAACAAAAATACCTTAAAACTTGTTCCATAAACCGTAAATTTCTAAAACCCGAAAAGAGTACTTTTCAAGCACATGGTTGAAAACCGTGAACAATCTCCATGCTTGTTTCAATAAGAAGTGAGTAATATAAATTTTTAATGAATATACACTTTTTTCGTGAATTTAAAAAAGTCCAAAAATCGTTTACTATATTCCACCAGCATTGGTCCAAAAACGATCATTTTGGTCATTTTTTAAAGAGTGCATTTTTCACTTTATTTTTTCAATGTTGGGTTAGGAGCTTCATTAACTTACAACCCCATAACTTTCAGATCAAAATCCGTAAGAAAAATACCTTAAAACTCGATCGCTAAACCATAAATTTCCAAAACCCGAAAGGAGTACTTTTCAAGCACATGGTTGAAAAGTGTGAATAAGCTACTTGCTTGGTTCAATAAGTAGTGAGAAATGTTAATTTTTAATGAATATACACTTTTTTTGTGAATTAAAAAAAGTCAAAAAAATCATTTACTGTCCACAAATTTTGGCCCAAAAACGATCATTTTGGTCATTTTTTAATGAGTACATTTTTCACTTTATTTTTTCAATGTTGGGTTAGGAGCTTCATTAACTTACAACCCCATAACTTTCCGACCAAAATCCGTAAGAAAAATACCTTAAAACTCGATTGCTAAACCATAAATGTCCAAAACTCGAAAAGAGTACTTTTCAAGCACATGGTTGAAAACCGTGAACAATCTCCATGATTGTTTCAATAAGAAGTAAGTAATATAAATTTTTAATGAATATACATTTTTTTCGTGAATTTAAAAAAGTCCAAAAATCGTTTACTATATTTCACCATCATTGGTCCAAAAACGATCATTTTGGTCATTTTTTAAAGATCACATTTTTCACTTTATTTTTTCAATGTTTGGTTTAGGAGCTTCATTAACCCACAACCCGATAACTTTAGGACCAAAATCCGTAAGAAAAACACCTTAAAACTCGTTTCCTAAATCGTAAATTTCCAAAACCCGAAAAGAGTACTTTTCAAGCATATAGTTGAAAACCGTGAACAAACTTCATGCTTGGTTCAATAGGAAGTGAGGAATGTCAATTTTTAATGAATATACACTTTTTTTGTGAATTAAAAAAAGACCAAAAATCGTTTACTATAGTCCACCAGCATTGGCCCAAAAACGATCATTTTGGTCATTTTTTGAAGAGTACATTTCTCACTTTGTTTTTTAAATGTTGGGTTTAGGAGCTTCATTAACCTACAACCTCATAGCTTTCAAACAAAAATCCGTAAGAAAAACACCTTCAAACCCGTTTCCTAAATCGTAAATTTCCAAAACCCGAAAGGAGTACTTTTCCATCACATGGTTGAAAACCGTGAACAAGCTACATGCTTGATTCAATCAGTAGTGATAAATTTCAATTTTGAATGAATATACACTTTTTTTTGTGAATTAAAAAAAGTCAAAAAAATTGTTTACTATATTCAACAAATTTTGGCCCAAAAACGATCATTTTGGTCATTTTTTAATCAGTACATTTTTCACTTTCTTATTTCAATGTTTGGTTTAAGAGCTTCATTAACCTACAGTCCGATAACTTTAGGACCAAAATCCGTAAGAAAAACACCTTAAAACTCGATCGCTAAACCATAAATTTCCAAAACCCTAAAGGAGTAGTTTTCAACCATGGTTGAAAACCGTGAATAAACTTGCTTGGTTCAAGAAGTAGTAAAAAATGTTGATTTTGAATGAATATACATTTTTTGCGTGAATTAAAAAAAGTTAAAAAATCGTTTACTATAGTCCACAAATTTTGGCCCAAAAACAATCAGTTGGGTCATTTTTTAAAGAGTACATATTTCACTTTCTTTTTTCAATGTTGGGTTTAGGAGCTTCATTAACTTACAACCCCATAACTTTCAGACCAAAATCCGTAAGAAAAATACCTTAAAACTCGATCGCTAAACCATAAATTTCCAAAACCCGAAAGGAGTACTTTTCAAGCACATGGTTGAAAACCGTGAATAAGCTACATGTTTGGTTCAATAAGTAGTGGGAAATGTTAATTTTGAATGAATTTGTGAATTAAAAAAAGTAAAAAAATCATTTACTATAGTCCACAAATTTTGGCCAAAAAATGATCATTTTGGTCATTTTTTAATGAGTACATTTTTCACTTCCTTTTTTCAATGTTTGGTTTAGGAGCTTCATTAACCTACAGCCCGATAACTTTAGGACCAAAATCCGTAACAAAAATACCTTAAAACTTGTTCCATAAACCGTAAATTTCTAAAACCCGAAAAGAGTACTTTTCAAGCACATGGTTGAAAACCGTGAACAATCTCCATGCTTGTTTCAATAAGAAGTGAGTAATATAAATTTTTAATGAATATACACTTTTTTCGTGAATTTAAAAAAGTCCAAAAATCGTTTACTATATTCCACCAGCATTGGTCCAAAAACGATCATTTTGGTCATTTTTTAAAGAGTGCATTTTTCACTTTATTTTTTCAATGTTGGGTTAGGAGCTTCATTAACTTACAACCCCATAACTTTCAGATCAAAATCCGTAAGAAAAATACCTTAAAACTCGATCGCTAAACCATAAATTTCCAAAACCCGAAAGGAGTACTTTTCAAGCACATGGTTGAAAAGTGTGAATAAGCTACTTGCTTGGTTCAATAAGTAGTGAGAAATGTTAATTTTTAATGAATATACACTTTTTTTGTGAATTAAAAAAAGTCAAAAAAATCATTTACTGTCCACAAATTTTGGCCCAAAAACGATCATTTTGGTCATTTTTTAATGAGTACATTTTTCACTTTATTTTTTCAATGTTGGGTTAGGAGCTTCATTAACTTACAACCCCATAACTTTCCGACCAAAATCCGTAAGAAAAATACCTTAAAACTCGATTGCTAAACCATAAATGTCCAAAACTCGAAAAGAGTACTTTTCAAGCACATGGTTGAAAACCGTGAACAATCTCCATGATTGTTTCAATAAGAAGTAAGTAATATAAATTTTTAATGAATATACATTTTTTTCGTGAATTTAAAAAAGTCCAAAAATCGTTTACTATATTTCACCATCATTGGTCCAAAAACGATCATTTTGGTCATTTTTTAAAGATCACATTTTTCACTTTATTTTTTCAATGTTTGGTTTAGGAGCTTCATTAACCCACAACCCGATAACTTTAGGACCAAAATCCGTAAGAAAAACACCTTAAAACTCGTTTCCTAAATCGTAAATTTCCAAAACCCGAAAAGAGTACTTTTCAAGCATATAGTTGAAAACCGTGAACAAACTTCATGCTTGGTTCAATAGGAAGTGAGGAATGTCAATTTTTAATGAATATACACTTTTTTTGTGAATTAAAAAAAGACCAAAAATCGTTTACTATAGTCCACCAGCATTGGCCCAAAAACGATCATTTTGGTCATTTTTTGAAGAGTACATTTTTCACTTTGTTTTTTAAATGTTGGGTTTAGGAGCTTCATTAACCTACAACCTCATAGCTTTCAAACAAAAATCCGTAAGAAAAACACCTTCAAACCCGTTTCCTAAATCGTAAATTTCCAAAACCCGAAAGGAGTACTTTTCCATCACATGGTTGAAAACCGTGAACAAGCTACATGCTTGATTCAATCAGTAGTGAGAAATTTCAATTTTGAATGAATATACACTTTTTTTTGTGAATTAAAAAAAGTCAAAAAAATTGTTTACTATATTCAACAAATTTTGGCCCAAAAACGATCATTTTGGTCATTTTTTAATCAGTACATTTTTCACTTTCTTATTTCAATGTTTGGTTTAAGAGCTTCATTAACCTACAGTCCGATAACTTTAGGACCAAAATCCGTAAGAAAAACACCTTAAAACTCGATCGCTAAACCATAAATTTCCAAAACCCTAAAGGAGTAGTTTTCAACCATGGTTGAAAACCGTGAATAAACTTGCTTGGTTCAAGAAGTAGTAAAAAATGTTGATTTTGAATGAATATACATTTTTTGCGTGAATTAAAAAAAGTTAAAAAATCGTTTACTATAGTCCACAAATTTTGGCCCAAAAACAATCAGTTGGGTCATTTTTTAAAGAGTACATATTTCACTTTCTTTTTTCAATGTTGGTTTTAGGACCTTCATTAACTTACAACCTCATAGCTTTAGGACCAAAATTAGTAAGAAAAACACCTTAAAACGCGTTCCCTAAACCTTAAATTTCCAAAACCCGAAATGAGTACTTTTCAATCACATGGTTGAAAACCGTGAATAAGCTACGTGCTTGGTTCAATAAGAAGTGAGGAATGTCAATTTTGAATGAATATACACTTTTTTCGTGAATTAAAAAAAATCAAAAAATCGTTTACTATAGTCCACCAGTATTGGCCAAAAAACGATCATTTTGGTCATTTTTTAAAGAGTACATTTTTCACTTTATTTTTTCAATATTAGGTTTAGGAGCTTCATTAACCTACAACCCCATAGCTTTCAGACCAAAATCCGTAAGAAAAACACCTTAAACCTCGATCGCTAAACCTTAAATTTCCAAAACCCGAAAAGAGAAGTTTTCAAGCACATGGTTGAAAATCGTGAACAAACTACATGTTTGGTTCAATAAGAACTAAAGCTCCTTCATTAGGTTAATGAAGGTCCTAAACCCAAAATTGTAAACTCAAAATGAAGGTCAGCTCATTCAAGCACATGGAGTACACACTTTATTTGTGAATTAAATTTTTTTAAAAAAATTGTGAATTTTATTAGGGGTATACACAATTTTTAATGAACTTTTTTCTTGTTAGTATTTAAAATTGTGAATATACACTTTTTTTCATTTTTAATGAATATACCAAAATTCTTAGTATTTATTTATATTTAAAATAATAAAAATAGATTGAATTGCATTTTTAGTCATTTTACACATTTTGTTTAAATTACGTTTTTATTTTAAATAATTGAAAATATGGTGGGAGGGAGGGAGGGAGAAAAGAGAGAAATGTGTTGCCTTGAAAAACGGGTGAGACTTGAATAGTAATTATTGTAGAAGTCTGGTGAGTTTAATAGTAATGACTGTTGAAGCATGGGGAGTTGATATTTTTTCTCCGAGTTCAACAAGTCTGTGGGCCAAACGGGGATAAAACTTCTCTCCCCAACTCCTTCTCCAACAACTCCTTGGGCCAAACACCCCCTAAGATTTTTGGTCTTACAACTTTGCGGCTGTAGGTTAATGAATCTCCAAACACCTGAAAAATAAAAGGAAAAATGTACTAAAAAAAATGACCAAAATGAAAATGTTTAGACCAAAATGGGAGGACTATAGTAAACAATTTTTTCATTTTTTTTTTTAATTGACAAATAAAGTGTATACATATAACATTCACATTCCCAACTTTTTATTGAACAAAGCATATACCTTATTCAAGGTTTTCAACCACGTGCTTGAAAAGAACACCTAAAGTTTTGAGTTTTAAATTTAGGATTCTAGAAAATTACGGTTTATGGATCGAGTTTTAAAGTTTTTTTATTAAGGATTTTGATCCTAAAGTTTTGAGGTTTTATGTTAATGAACCTCCAAAAACAATACAATACAAAAAAAAAAAAAAAAAAAAAAAAACCAAAATTTGAGGACCGATTTTGTCATTTTTTATTTAATTAAAAAATAAAGTGTATAGTCATATAGCTAGTTCAAGTTTTTCAACCACGTGCTTCAAAAGAAATCCTTTAGGGTTATGATAAATTACGGTTTAGGGATCGATTTTGAAGTTTTTTTTATTAAGGCTTTTGATCCTACAACTTTAGAGTTGTAGCCTCCAAAACCCAACATTGAAAAAAGAAAAGGAAAAATGTACTCATAAAAAAATAATCGGAATGACCATTTTTAGACCAAAAATAGAGAACGATAGTAAACGATTTTTTCAATTTTTTCAATTCACAAACAAAGTTTATATTAATATATACTCCCATTTCCCACTTTTTATTGGACCAAACATGTACCTGATTCAAGGTTTTCAACTACGTGCTTGTAAATAACTCCTTTAGGGCTATAGAAATTTACGGTTTAGGGATCGATTTTTAAGTTATTTTTATTAAGATTTTTGGTCCTACAACTTTGGGGTTGTAGGTTAATGAACCTCCAAAACCCAATATTAAAAAAGGAAAAATAAAAATGTACTCATAAAAAAATACCAAAATAATCGTTTTTAGACCAAAATTGGAGAAATGTAGTATTTTATTTTTTAAAATAAAAATAATCAACAAACAAAGTGTATATTCTGTTAAGGACAACCGGAACTCAAACATCTTCACAATGGTATGATATTGTCCACTTTGGGCATAACCATCATGACTTTGTTTTTTGTTTCACCCAAAAGGCCTCGTACCATTTAAGATAATTTAGCTCTCATGACTTTGCTTTTGGTTTCACCTAAAAGGTCTACCTCATACCATTGGAGATAATTGTTCTCCCTTATATACCAAAGATCTTTTACTTATTTAGTCAATGTTCCTCCCCTCAAACAAAGTACCACATTGACCTCCGCTCATATAGAATCGTATTACACTTGAGCATACCTTTGCTCGAGGATTCAACAGACATGGCTAAGTCAAGGACCATAGCTCTGATAACACTTGTTAAGGACAACAAACCCAGGCATCTCCACAATGGTATTATATTGTCCACTTTGAGCCTAAACCCTCATGTCCTTGCTTTTGGTTTCACCCAAAATGCTTCATACCAGTGGAGATAATTGTCCTCCCTTATAGTCCCATGATATTTCCCTTTATATAGCTAATTTGAGATATTGTTTGTACTCTTAACAACAAATACAAAACAGATTCAAGACATATAACATTTTCATTCCTCACTTTTTATTTGACCAAGCATGTACCTAATTCAAGATTTTCAACCACGTATTTGAAAAGAACTACTTTAGGGTTTTGAAAATTTACGGTTTAGGAATTGACGTTTAAAGTATTTTTCGTAAGGCTTTTGGTCTTAAAGCTTTGGAGCTGTAAGTTCATAAACTTTCAAAACCATATATTGAAAAACGAAAAGGAAAAATGTATTCATAAAAAAGTGACTAAAATGTCCAATTTTAGACCAAAATTGGAATACCATAGTAAAAGATTTTTTTCATTTTTTTTAATTAACAAACAAAGTGTATATTTATATAACATTCACATTCCCCACTTTTGAATGGACCAATAGCATTTACATAAAGAAGAAGAGAGACTATTAAATTTAATAGATGAAATACCAGTTCTATATTTATATTGGGAGAAAAAATCAACTTTGAACCAAATTAGTCTTCACGCTTGATTAAACTACTAAATACAAGAATTAAGCAGAAAAATTAGAACATATATATATATATATATTATTATTATTATTATTATTTTTATTTTTTTTTAAGCCTAGAACACATATTTTTAAGTATTTTGTGTTACCAAATTCTCAATTCAGACTAATAGTCCATTCAAGTAGCACGAGATTTTAACTTTTTGTTCTTATCTTTATGTTTAAACATCTTTTTGATATCTTTTAAAAAAAATTATTTTTAATTATTTATTTTACTTATGCTTCACATATTACAATTTAATAAAGTTTTGTATGCCTTATGTATCAAGTATTACAATTTAATAATTTTTGCATGCATTATTAGTCATATTGCCAATACTTTTAATTTCTAATTAAAAAACTCAAATAAGTATGAACTATTAATTATAACTATGTTATAAATATAATTTATGTTCTTACCTATTATTTAATATTTATAATTTAACTTATAATTTTTTTTTTAATGAATCATTATAGTTTGGGAAATTGTAATAGATGTCAATTTAGAATAAGATAATTAAAAATATAGCATGTTTTTAAAAATTTTGCGGATATAGCAATTTCTATCGTTGATATCTTATGGCTGATAGAAGTCTATCGCTGATCACCTCAGCTTTTTATAGATTTTTGTCAGTGATAATAGTCTATCAGTAATAATAGTCTATCACTGATAGAAACGAATTTTTTTGCCATATTTGCAAAACATTTTAAAGTTTGCTAAATTTGTAATTAGTTTGGGGCTGATTGCTATTTGTGCAACCAACCCTTATAGTATGTTATAATTTAATAAATTTTAAGTTTAATTCTCTTGATTGTGAATGTTTAATAAAATAAATATAACTTTTTATTATTATTATTATTATTTTGAAACTTTTCGATATTTTCTTAATTGTTAAAATATGTTGACTAGAAATTATTCATATGCATTTTTTAAATGAGTTGAATTTTTATTTTTATTTTTTATTTTTTATATTCTATATTCTATATTCACGATCAATTTAAAAATTAATTTCAAATTTTATAGACTAATAAAAAATAAAAAATAAAAAAATGTCACTTTTAAAACATGACCACCAACTAAAATCTAAATTCAGACACCAAAGTGTTTGTTTTAAAAATTCATGGACGAAAGAAAAATTAAGTTAAAATTCGAGGACCAAATATATATTTTTAAAGAAATGTTTTCATTTTCTTTTGCCCTTTTCTTTAATGTTGCAGACTCATTTGTCCACCTAAGAAATCTGTTTTTTTTTTCACTTTTATATTATTAGAGTATTTAATATTATGTTATTTATAGGATATAGATAAGCTCATTTGACTTTTTAGACTTTGTATTTTAGCTAGTATTCAAAGGTTTGTTATAACGTTAGTTTGGTAAGGTTGTTGTCCTAAATCTATAGTGTGACTGAGGTCCCTTCATCTTTCTTACGTGGAATCTTCAACATCTTTCTTACTTCTTAACAGTGGTGTGTCTTCGTCAAACAACAGTCAATTGCCGGCTACACCAACAACTCTAGTGAAAATGCTGGCAAATACTTATGACAACCTGCTTCAAAGAGTGTGGTCACGCGAGTGTCGCCCATGATCGCATCGACAAGTACCATTACCACTATTCCAGTGAGCTTTCAAAGACTTCAACCAAATATTTCTTTCCCCCCTAAATCCAAATATTCAAATATCTTCTCAGCTTTAAAATACCAAAAATTGAAATGGACTTCAAATTTTCATATCTTTTATTTTCTCCCAACGAGGGGATCTCTTCTTCTCCTCCTCTATTTTATTTTTCCTTTTATTTTCTCTCACTTCGACGGTAACTTTGGTGAACACACCAGATTTTCCCGCGTCAACCCTATTTGAGCCAAGTATCTAAGGCTCATTTGTCACTCTCACTCTCTTCTTCTTCGTTGGTAACTAAAATTGAACCTACTCACAGAGGTGTTACAAGTTCGGGGCCAAGTATCTAAGGCTCCTCTGTCATTTTCACTCTTTCTTCTTCGTTGGTAACTAAAATTGAACCAACTCATAGAGGTGTTACAGATCATGTACTTTGTTGTCCGAGAAATCAGACAACTTAGGTAACAAAATCTAAAATTGAACCAACCAATAGAGGTGTTACAGATCATGTACTTTGTTGTTCGAGAAGTCGGACAACTTAGGTAACAAAATCTAAAATTGAACCAACCAATAGAGGTGTTACAGATCCCGTACTTTGTTGTCCGAGAAGTCGTTGGACAACTTAGGTAACAAAATCCATAGAGATCCCTTACCTCCTAGTTTTCCTTCTTTATCCCCTACCTTTTTTATTTTTTCAAATTAATTATTTTCCAGTCTTTTGCTTTTAATTAATTTATTGCTTATTTCAAGCCGGTTAGTTTTCTTTTAGAGAGTGAGATTCAAACCTCAGACCTCTTGTTCAATAGTTCCTACATTATCGCCCAAGCGAGCATGGTTCAGCTGGCATATGTATGTGTTGACGACCAAGAGATTTGTGGTTCGAATCCCCCCACCCCCAAAGTACTCAAATGTACACGCCCCTAAAGACCGCAACCCTACTAGGATAGGAAATCAAACACTAAAAAAAAGAGAACAAATACAGGATCAAGGAAGGAGGTAATAATACAAGTTGTATTCCCTCCATTAAATTGTTTTCATTTTTAAGAAAGCCTAATGTCGAAGTGTAGTTTTGCAATTCTCTACTCGATCATATACATCTATGTAAAATTGTCAGCTACATTGTGGCAGCCTCCTCGAATAATTTCTCCAGAAAATGAATTCTCGGTATTCCTTTATTATTATTTATTTATTTTTGGCTATTTCTTATGACCAATGAAATTGTTTTTCATAAAAGTAACGTACATAATCTAATAGTGTTGGAAGTATTAGATCAGCAAGGGAGAAAATGATTCATTCAAAGAAATCTACTTACATTAATAACTTCCCACAAATTTCTAGATCATCAAATTGTCAATGCAACATAACATTGCTTATAAATGACACTAAAAAAAAATACACGAATCTGGGTTCATTTATTACAAGATCTGCCACAAATTTTTACAATTTCTCATTTAAATTCTTTTTATTTTTTCATTTTATTCAATTGCATGCCTGCAACTTGTCACTCTTCTGATCATTACTCGTCTTATTACTTTCTGCCATTTTTCACAAATTTCTAATTTCCTCTATTTTGTTTTATTTTCAAATATTGTAACCGTCTTTTTTTAAAAAAAAATTAATTTTAAATAAGAGATTAATTTTTTCCTTTATTTATTTTCTTGGGTATATATATTGTCATCTTGGAATGCAATTTTGACTCAAGAATTTACCATTTTTATTTTCTCATTTTTCTATGCCATGGAGAAGAGTAGATTGCATCGACAGATTGCTACTATGAGACAATCATTCTTCGACGAGGTTGGTATTTTTCTTTCATCTTCAAATATTATTTTTCTCTATGGTTTTTAAATCTCACTAAGATATATTTATAACCTATGATATTATACCATATTTTCTTGAAATGTTATGCATCATTAGGTTATTGTTTTTGCCATTTTTCTTTCTTTACCAAACGATAATTAGCGTTGTTGTTTTTCTCGTTTACATGTTTCTTGTTTCCAATTTCAGAGAAACATGAAAGTTGGATGAATGTTTTTTGTTTCGCATTTTTTAAAGAAACAAATTCGTGTTGATATACTTTTGGAAACCATAAAATTTTGTTTCTTGTTTTTTGTTTCTATTTTTTTTAACATATAGATAAGGAATTGTTTTTATACTTAATAAATGTTATTTTTTAAATTTTGATGTAAGATAATATATTTTTTTTATTTAAAATTGGAAAGAACGAGAAAGAAGAAAGGTTTGATTAAACACATTTTCTTGTTTACCAAAACAAAAACAATTAGCAAACATATAGTTTCGATTTTGTATCCGACCTCAAAAAAATAAAAAGAATACATATCATTGAATATCATGATGATATTGGAATGTTTTGAATCTGTTATGACCCTCTACGATTAGTCGGTACGGGATCAGCGAGTCGGGGTCTAGGGACGAAGCGCCCTAGTGGGGTATAGGGGCAACGCCTCTATAAAAGAAAAGTCTGATTTGGGTTTTTACTTATTTGTTTTGAGCTTTGGCCTATTTTGTATTAGGTCATTTAGAAGAGTGTCATATATAAGCATTCTCATGACTTCAGCCGTCCCTATCTGTTCATTTTGTAATCTTTCCTAGCTCTCTCTTCTACCTGTGATCTAGCTAACACGACATCAGTGAACCACGTAAATCTGTGTCATTTTTTTTTGCGCTTACTTGGTTCTTTGTTATTGATTTATTAACAGATGAACTAAGTTCACATGTTGGCTCTTAGAATTCAGAGCTACCACAAATCGTATATCTCTTTTGTGCCTTGAAAGAAAGAAAGAAAGAAAAAAAAAATACAATTTGAATATCTCCAATTAATTGATTGTTTGTAGGGAATTTTGGGTGAATACTTCATCCAAGTTGAGAACTTAAGTGTTGATGATCCACCCTTTCTGGAGAAGGTTCTCACTTCGTATTTCAGGCAATCAACTGAGTGTATAGCTGCTCTAGAAGATGAAATGTAAGGATTTTTTTTTGGTACTCGCATCATTTTTGTTACAACATGCGATGCGCGAGACTCAAACCTCTGACTTTTTTGTCACTAGTTCATGCATTATGTCAGTTGAACTAAGTTCATGTTGACAACGATCATTTAATTTTTTTTCGTAAAGAGCAGCGGAGCAAAGAAATTCAGTAGCAAAGGGCAAAATTTTACCTTTTAAGTTTTAACTTGATCTTTTAATTAGGAAAATTTAAGAGGTTAAATTAGAGAGGGAAAGATTTTAAAATTTTAACTTTTTAATAGGATGATTTTGGCTAAATAATAAATTGACTTTTTGTTTGAACATTTTTTTGTATTTAGTACATCATAGTTGGTAAATGTTAAAATTGACTAATAATAAATTTACATGGTATATGATAATACTTAGTGACTAGGCAAAAATTTAGAGTCTCCAAATTTCTAAGAAATTGACAAAAACTTGGAGTTTTCTTCACTTAGATAATTTTTTCTCACCTAAATTTGTGGCAAGGATGCTGACTTAAACATATATTTAGCGAGGCAAACTAAATTGTCATAATTTTTTTTTTTTATTGAATTCATGATCTCTCGGTCAATGACACAACTTTATACCAATTGAGCTATGTTCGGTTTGGATAAGTTGTAAGTATACTAATATCTGCTTCTTCTTCATTTCTCTCAGAAATCCACCTCCATGGAATCACAATGTAGTGGAAAGGACAATGCATAAGCTTAAGGGAGGCACTGCCAGGTTTCTAACAATTCTTGTAGAGGATTTATTTTTTATTTTACTCCCTTTTATGTACTCTCTTTTTTACTTAAATTACCAAGTTAATTCTTCAATTTTGAATATAGTTGAGTCATAAACTTTTAAAATTAGAAATTTAATCGGTAAGGCTCGGTTTGATAACTGGTTTTGATTTTTGGTTTTTTAAAATAAAAGTTCGATCAAAATGGTTGGATAATTAATATTTGTTTTGATTTTTTTATAAAATTAAAATTTTTAAAGTGATATTAATTTATTAGAATGTAAAATTGCAACATTTATCAAAATTTAATTAAGGTCTAATTATTTAATGAAATTGAAAATTTATGATGAAAAATAATTTTTTCTAAAATAAAAAGAATTTATTGGTTTAAAATATTAGACAATTTTTAATTGACATTTATCCTTCCTAAAGTTTGTAAAATAAAATATGTTGATTGTGTAGAGTGGATTGGTATATTGGTGTAACATCTAAATATATTAAAATATAATATATTAGAAAAAAAATCTATTTGAATAAAATTATAATATATTATATTAATAATATTTTTTATACTAAAAAAAATATTAGTTTTTTTTTTTTTTAGAATATACTAATATTAATGATAATTTCTATTGAAAAAAATATTAATCACAATTTGATTCAAATTTCAATAAATAAATAGATGTTGTCAAAAAAAAAAAAAAAATGAAAAAATAATTATTTTAAGATAATTTCAATAGTTATATCTTTGTGAGAGAGATAAATTGTGAAATTAAAACTGGTTTTGAATTATTATTTTTTTTTTTTTTTTTTAATTTGTTAATGAAAGTAATAACATTTTCAAAAACTTAGAAAACAAAAATAACATTTTAAAAAACTTAAAAATTAAAAATAGAAATTGAATGTGCATTATTAAACAGATCCTAAATTTTTTATTTTTTAAAAATTCACAGACCAACCAAACACAAAATTAAAATTTTAAAATTTTATTAAAAAAAAAACAAATTTAAATTTAATAGATCAATTAATTTTAGATTTATCAGACACAATTGAAAATTCAAAGTTACACAAAATTAAAACTTGAGAAACTTATTAGACGTTTTTCAAAATTCAGTCACCAAATACACACAAATTCCAAAGTTTATAATTATGTTTTATCTTATTAATTAACTATTTTGTTGCTGATTTATGTAGTATCGGTGCCATTAAAGTGTGCAAGGAAATGGATCGTGCAATAATATGCTGTAGAGAGGACGACACGGACGGGTGATATTATATTTACACTTCATTTTCATTTTTTTAATTCGACCTGAGTTTTTATCCTTGACAATCAAATGTTGTAGGGTTTGACGTTTCGTGAGATTAGTCGAGTTACGCATAAGCTAGCTCAGACACTGACGGATATCCAAATAAATACTCTGAGAAACTTTAAGCTCGCCCTAACATATTTTTATTTGATTATAGGGTTAAGGCTGCTATAGAACGCGTAAAAAATGAACTTGCCATCTTACGTAGTAAACTCGAGCCTTACTTCCAGGTCGGTCTCTATCTCTCTCTCGCTCTATATATATATATATATATATATAACATCGTATATTATTCTTATGATCTTATACATAATCAGATGATGCGACAAGCTGGGCCTTCTGAGAGTGCTGTTCGTCCCAAGTGAAGGATGGATTAAAAAAAAGCAAAAAAATAGAATACTACATATATGTATCAGATGCATGTCCATTTTCCGACAAGTTAATACAGTTATTTTCTTGTGTTCCTCTGTAGTTCTTCTTTAACTTCTATTAAGATTGACAGGACAAAAATTGGGCTAGAAAAAGACCAGTAACATAAAATACTAGGATATCGCAGTTTGGTTTAGTTGCAAAGAGTAAAAAGTATAAGAAAATTTCTAACATGGTACAAGTGAATCTCTAAAACTTGTTTTGCTTATCACTGCTTCTTTAGTCTTGAAGTTGTTACATTGCGAGTGATTTATGTGTTTTAAAACAACCAGGATTAAGCTGATTGTTTATTTTTAAATTTTTAAATATCTGTGAGTGTCCGGGCCATCACAAATTTTTGTCTATTTGATCCCTGAACTTTAAAACGTGTCTAATAATTTCTTAAACTTTCAGTTGTGTGTCCATTAGGTCCCTAGATTTTCAATTTCGTGTCTAATAAGTATCCTAAGCCAATTCAACATTTTTAAAAATTTAAGAATCTATTAGTTAAACCGTCGAATAAAGTGGTTCTCTCGACGAACCGTACTTCTCTCGACAGTTTAGCTAAATCGTCGAGAAAACCACTGCTCTCGACGGTTTAGTTAAACCGTCAAGAGAAATGTGGTTCTCTCGACAATTTAGTTGAACCCAAATCGTCGAGAGAAGTACGGTTCTCTTGACGGTTTAGTTGAACCAAAATCGTCGAGAGAACCACACTTCTCTCAACGGTTTGGCATTTTTTTTTTCTTAAAATATTAATTTAAGAATACTTTCATTTGAAATGCCTTCATAATACCTAAAGAAATTGGACACAAAATTATGCAAAAGTACATTTATTATAATCTAAATTCATTTTTACAATTAGCTCTCTCCCTCTCATTGCATGGAGTTGAGATGTTGTTGTATCCTAGCCATCTATTGAGCATCTGTTAATAACAAAGTAAAAATAGGTTAATTGTTTGGGGTTCTTTTTGTTTCCAAAACCCATTTAATTCCAACAAATTGGTTTCAGAGCTGAAAACGATTAAAAAAAGTAATTCTTGAAGATTTCAAGATCAAGATTCAAGCTACAATAATGATTGTTGCAAGATGTGAGATAGAGAAATTGGACTCTAAAAGTGATTTTGGACTGTGGAAGGTAAAGATCAATGCTATTCTTGGACAACACAAAAAGCTCACAAAGCCATCCAAAGATCCTTTCAGACTTCCTACTACCTTAATCGAAGATGAGGAAGAGACAATGAAGCTCGCAGCTCATGGAACCTTAGTTCTAACTAAGTGGTGGTGTTCTCAGGCAAGTCATTGAGAAAAAGACAGTTTTCAAAATGTGGTCAAGACTAAATGAATTGTATGAAACAAAGAATCTCCCGAACAAGATGTATCTAAGGGAAAAGTTTTTTACATTTAAGATAGATTCTGGAAAATCCTTGTCAAACAACCTCTATAACTTCAAGAAATTGACTAGTGAGTTCAAGACAATTCAAGAAAAGATTGGAGATGACAATGAAGCCTTTGTTCTTCTAAATTATCTCCGAGAAGCTTATAAAGATGTCAAAAATGCTTTAAAGTATGGAAGACAAACTATTGACACTGATGCAATTATTTCAGCCTTAAAAATCAAAGAAATGGAACTTGAAGTTGTTGGAAAATCTCAAGATCAACATGTTGAAGGTCTCTTTATTAAATGTAAATCCAAAGGTAAAGGGAAAGAATGGAAGAAACATCCCGATAATCAAAAGAACAAGACTAAACTTAAGTGCAATTAACGTAGAAAAAAAGGCCACTTGATAAAAGATTGTTTCATCCTTCAAAGAAGAAATCTTTAACAACAAAAGATTGAACCAGTCCATGCATTAGTTGTAGAGAATTTAATTTTCTTCTTAGATGCACTAACCACCTCAAATGAACAAGCAAGTCAAAGTACTCCTCTAAGAAAACATAATTGGGTACTTGACTCAGGGTTTCTTTTCATATGACTCCAAAAAATCTTGGTTCAACACTTATAAAGAAATGGATGGTGGTTTGGTTTATATGGGAGATAATAATGCTTGTCAAGTTGTAGGCATGTGTGTTCAGTTCCCTTAAAGCTACAAGATGGATCTACAAAGTTATTGTGCAATGTAAAACATGTACCTAATTTAAAATAAATATAATTTCATTAGGTATGCTAGACTCTATTAGTTGTGAGTACAAAGGAAGAGGAGACATTTTCGAAGTTATTAAAGATTCAAAGACAATACTCGTTGGAATCAAATAGAATGGGCTCTATGTTATTAAAGATAAGCAAATGACACAACCAACCCTAATTGTGACAGAAACTAAACCAACACAAGGTGATATTTGACATAAACGCTTATCTTACATCAGTAGCAAAAGTCTTTAAGTTCTCAAAAAAACAAGAGATTTTAACCACAAGACATGTGTGATAATCTCTCTTTTTGTGAGCATTGTGTGATGAGAAAGTCTTCCAGGAAAAGTTTCACTAAAGCTCAGCACACAACAAATGGGATTCTAGACTACATTCACTCGGACTTATGAGGACCATCAACTATTCCTTCATTGAGTGGTTCAAGGTACTTTCTAACTTTTATCGATGACTACTCTAGGAAAAGTTGGATTTATTTCCTAAAAACTAAAGACCAAATGATTGAGAAATTTAAAGAATAAAAGGTTTTGATTGAAACTCAGACTTCTAAACAAATCAAAAATCAAATACCTTAGGATGAATAATAGTTTAGAATTTTGTAATGAGGAATTCAACAAATTTTGTAGAGACAATGGAGTTATAAGGCATAGAACAGTGAAGTACACACCTCAACAAAATGGGGTGACTGAGAGACTAAATAGAACTATTATGGAAAAGGTGAGATGCCTACTTTTCGCTCCTATCTTACCTGAGAAATTTTGGGTTGAAGCAACCTCTTATACAATCTATACCCTAAATAGATACCCACATACTTCTCTAAAAAAATTCACCCGGAAGAAAAATAGATCAACCATCCACCTTAACTAGATAACTTAAGGGTCTTTGGTTATTTTGGTTACGTGAATCTAAATCAAGGGGAACTAAATGCAATAGCTGAGAAATGTATGTTTGTGGACTTCACTGAAGGAGTCTACTAAAAAACATTGTGTAAACAGTATGGATGTAATTTTTCAGAGAATCTGTGTTGTTTATACAAAAAGAAAATTCTAAAGACGACTACTGGAAAATGATAAAATTGAGGTGGAGCAACCTCTCATGCAAAGTATTGCTACACCCCAAAAATAAACAACAAATGAAAGTGATGAACCTCCTGAGTTAGAGGATGTTGAAGAAACTGAGCAAGAACAACCTAATCTAAGTGATTATTCACTAGCTAGAGATAGGCAAAAAAAAAAAAAAAAAAAAATTTATTCCACCAGCTAGATATGCACAAACAGATTGCAATAATGACATGAATTTTGCTCTATACGTGGAACTTGAGTTGAGGATCCTCTCACCTTCTGACATTTAACACTGATATGAGGCACATCATTTCCCTTTAGAGATCGATAAACTCCGTCATATTTTACTATTTCAGTTACCTTCTGAATACATAAATCAGGTCCAGAACTCACAAGATGGTCTGCATTTTGAAATTACTAATCTGATTACAATCTGTTACAAATTACACTATGACAAAATCCGAAACAAATTGTTAATGTTGGTATAGAGCGTCATCGTGCACCATCCACCATGGAGGAATAAGTAATGTTGGTGCAGAGCGTCGTCGTCGAGGAAGATGAAAGGTACGCAGCTCAACTTTCTACTAAAGTTCAAGCCCAAACTGAAGCCTAGGGCCTAAGTTCAAGCCCAAGCTTAAACTGAAGTGAAAGCTTGAGCCCAAGCTCGAATCAACAAATTTACATCGTATTTTTTTGGAAAATGCACAAATCACCCATAAACAATATGAGGTTTGTTATAATCACACCCTTGAACTTCTAATTTGATCGATCACCATTTAGTTTGTTAAGTGTTGCAATCAACTTTTTTTTTTTTTTGTTAATTGCGGTTAAATTACAATTAAGGACTTCACGACTTTCACATGGGTGTGACACGTTTTTTAGAAAATGTCAAACTTGTCATTGACAAATCTGAAAAAGAAAAGAAATAATGCGAGGAAATTTTTCCTCGTTCAACCCTAATTTCTTCTAAAAGTTTGTGAAGTAAACAGAATATTTCGAAGTGTGGCGTCCAGAAAAATCCTTCCACTCTCAATTAAACGATAATTTAATAGAAGGAATTGATTGCAATATTTAATAAACTGGTGATGAATCAAATTAAAAATTAGCGTGTGATTGTAAATTTGAGGCATGGAAAAAAAAATGTTGTTGTAAACCTGGTGTCTATCATGGGTGACCCGACCCGGTCTCTGTTTTGATTGGGATCCGGTGAGCAGAGAGCAGTGGACATTCGAGAGTCCAGATTCTTCCAAGTATTTCACCGGCGAATTCATTTTGGCAATCATCAGTAGGCCGGACAGTCGATGATCTCGCTGCTTAATCTCTAAATCGGATCGGTATTCTTCAGGTAAGCTCTCAATTTCGCTCTTTCGCAGCTAAATTATCTGCTCCAAAACTAGCATGAATCAGTGACCTGTCTGGTCCGAGAATCTTTGCTGAATTTCCGGTTTCTGTAGCATTTTCTTGCTAGATTTTGCATTTTTTAATTTCAATTTCGGAATGGTGATGCTTCTTGCTTCGTTTCAGTATGATGCTTTTGCATTTATTGTGAATCTGATTTAGCAGTGAGCTTCATAAAATGGTGATCGTTGTAGCCGCATTGGTTCTCGGTGTTTTGTTGGGAGCTTTAATTTTAATCCCACGCGACCGTAAGTTTGATGAAGTATATGCATAAATTCACATAAATTCAGTTCTCTTATGCATAAATTCACATCGATTTGAACATACAATGCTGTTGTTTTCTGGATGCAGGAAGTGCACAAAAGGTCCAATTAAATGCTATTAACAAGGTACTTTGGATACATAGTTTTTCCTTTTCTTTTATTTTTTTTTCTATATCCGTGAATGTCAGGTCAGCTTGTGCGTACCTCAACAAATCTCACTTGACCCTACCCTACTATATTTTGTTGCCAAGAAAACTCTTAGGATATTAAATCTTAGGTAGGTGGCCACCATAGTTTGAACACATTCCCTCTGAACCATTTATTTTTTCTAAGACCGTTACTAACCATTAGAACAACCCATGATGAGTTTCATAGTTTTTCTTTTTACTACTGTTTATGAAAATATTAAGACTTGGTTGTCTTTTAGTTTCAATTTTATAAATGAATTGAGCAACCCTTTGCCTTCTTAGAAGCTGGGACTTAAATGTTATTTAGCTTCAATAGCATGAGTAAATCATCATGGCTTCAGCAAATTTCTCTTTCGAGACACCAACTATACAGAATATATTGCTTTGCTATTGGATCCTATTAAAAATAAGATTGGATTCTTCAAAAGTAGAGGCAAACGCATGGGAAAAAAGTTGTAGTATGGATTGGTTGATTTGCTTGTCTAAGTGTTTTAAATGACTGCTCTCTTTTAATACCCAATTGCTTATAACTCGGTTGATGATGCTTTGTGGCTTTGACTAATGATATTCATTAGGATTATAAAACATAACCTTGCACGGGATATTTTCAGTATCGCTTCCATCAGTTCCTCAAAATTGAGAAACAGAAATGAAAACAGTAGTTTACAAGAGATCTAGTGAAACAATTTGTGTCTTTCATTCAACCTCGAAATAGAGTCGTACTCCCACTTCTAATCTCTATGGGATTCCTTTTCATTATTGATCATATTACTGAGCTTTAGTATTGTGATTTCAATTTTCTTGGTTTAGCTTATCTGTTGGTGATGCACACTTTTGTGATAGGCCTGCCTTATTTTCGTTAAACTAAAGGATCTGCGTTGATCTTTCGTACAAGAAGACGTATTATTTTTAGTTGTTCATTATGTTTTTCTTGATTTTAGCCATCTAAAGTCTACAGTAAAGATGAGGTCTCGGTTCATAACAAGAGAACTGATTGTTGGGTCATTATCAAGAACAAGGTATAGTCTTCTTTCTTATGGTTTGATGTCCAAGCTCATAGCAAAAGTTGGGGTTTGCTTGTATGTTGTCATACTTATAATCTATTTTTGATTTTCCTCGAGCATAGGTGTATGATGTTACCTCCTATGTTGAAGAACATCCAGGAGGAGATGCCATCCTAGCACATGCTGGGGATGATTCTACAGAAGGGTTTTATGGGTAAACCAAGCTAACACCACCTCTCTCAAACATTTTTATGATGGCATCAGCTGTATTATATCATATTAATTTGATCTGTCTAAATAATCTGGATTAGATACTCTAGCATTGTTTTAGCATAAATAAACAATAATTAAGATCAGCAAAGCCTTTTCAAATGGTTGAAAAAGCGATCCTTTTTTTTTCACCTTTCCCTAGTTTTGAACTACAAACCATAGGATCATGGTCGCCAACCTAAGCATAGCTCAACTGGTTAAGGCAAATGCCCTCGACCAAGAGGTCAGAGGTTCGAGACCTCCCACCCGACTTGTGGTTGAACTCAAAAAACTACAGGATCATGGTCAATGGTGGCATATTGATTTTAATCAACTCCCTCTTGTGAACAGTTAAATATTTGGTTTTACACTCTACATTTTACTTCTCATCTTCCATATAAGCTATATTATTAGATTCCATCGTTGCAACAATCTTCTAAACATGTCAATTTCAACCTCAATACGTTTTGTGCAGACCGCAACACGCAACTCGAGTCTTCGATATGATTGAAGACTTCTACATTGGAGATCTGAGGCTGTAATATCCAAGTAACATTTGGCTTTGTGCTAGTACTTAGAGGATGTATTTCGCATTCAAGATCTAGATTTGCCATTTTAGGGAAGATATCTAAAGATCTGAATTATCTAGTTAGCATTCTTGCAAAAGAGGGATGTATTTCGCATTTATAGATGTTGTACACTTTAATCAGATCTTCTCTTTTTTTTTTTTACTTTTTATATTAGTTTTTTTCTGGATGTACTGATTGCAAGAGAGAGGCTTTTCATAGTAGTCTTGTTTGAAGAAATCTTGAAGTTTCTAATCTGCATTGTCGTGGTGGTGGTGGTAGCATTTGGTAAAGTGCTTCTATTGACTTTTTCATTGGTGAAGGGGAAGCCATAGCCAGATCAACTCATCAAAATATTCTTCAAGAATTGATGAGGTTTGTATTTATTTCAGTAGTTGGGAGTGAAAGTAATCACATCTCTGATTTAAAAATTGCTAGATTAGTTCCCTCTCATCTTTTCTTTGCAAATGATAGTCTCCTCTTCCTTAAAGCACTTCCCCACGAGTTCAAGGAGGTCCAACGGATTTTGGAGGTGTATGAAAAAGCTTATGGACATGGCTAACTATGATCGATAAATATGCAGTGGCCTTTAACAAATACATCTCGGATGAGAATGAAGTCAAAAGCAGTGACACAAGCCATACCAACTTATGCTCAATTTCAGCTACTTTAAACTCCCATCGCAAACTTTTGGTGGGGCAGTGCTGAAAATGGCAGCAAAATTCATTGGGTCAATTGGTAGAAAATGTCAAAACCAAAGGATAATGGTGATATGGGCTTTAGGGATATTCAGGTGTTCAACATGTTGGCTAAACACTCTTGGTAGATTCTTCATTGGGATTACTCCCTAATGGTGACAGTTTTCTACATGGCAGATTGGGAAATATGCCTTCTTATGCCTGGAGGGGGTCATTGGCATGTTGGTGATCGGTTCTCGATTGATATGTACTCGGATCAATGGATTCCTCGTGAAAAAATCTTTAAAATCCTCACACCTTCTAGGTCACTAATAAACTCTAACGTGAGCAACCTGATTATTAATGGTACATGGAATGTGAGGAAGATGAAGGAGCTTTTTCTTCTTGAAGATGTTCTGCTAATACAAAAAGGTCTTTTATGTCACACACCCACTTCAATACAGTTTTTTCTAGCATATGATAAAAGGGGATATTATTTCGTTAAGAGGTTATCGAGTCGCTCAAGACGGCGATTGCGGAGATTCAACTTCAACAAATTAGGAGATAACTTAAATGTGAAAGACTCTGTGGGGGTTGCAGATCCCTCTAAACTAAAGACTTTCATGTGGCCAAACATGCAATGATGCCCTTCCTACACAGTTACAACCTCCATCGATGGACCATCATTGATCATTGGGACTGTCCAATTTGCAAAACTGAATTCAGAATGAAATCTCTCTTTTGCTAGGCAACAAATGAGCTTAAAACTGTAGATTTATATGTGTTCGTAGTGGTCTCTTCAGCCTTATGGAAAAGAATAAATGTATTGGTCTTTGCAGATGATCAAAGCGTCTAGTTGCACGACCTAGTTGACTAGGTTTAATTTCATAGCTCATCCAAGATTTTGGTGTTCTCCGAAGCTCCCAACGAGATCCACCATTCAAGTGCTCGATCTTCTAACCTGGACAAATGGGAACTGCCCTCTCGAGGTTGTTTCAAATTACTCTGGTGATATTGAGGGAAATGTTGGTTTAGGAGCTATTGTACGTGATTCACAAGGAAACATCATACTTGTTATTGGAAAGCTACCAAAATTTCGTCGGAACCGTGGAACTTGCAGAAGGAGTGACATTACTTGATGAAATCACCAAATCGTCTAAAGTGAGTCTCACTCCCCTCTAGCCTAAGGTGGATTCCTTAATCTTTTGATTCTTGAGGAAAATGACAAAATTTGCAAATGAACCTCACACAATGGTTTAGTTTTGAGTTTTATGTTTGTGCCTTTGAAACATTGTTGTGCATGAACTAGTACCATATATGCTCGAAGGAATCATTGAAATGAAGTTTGGATTGAAGGCACTCCTCAATGGGTAGTTCGTAGTTGCATTGCACCAACATATATAAGGTGTTTAGTTTTTTTTTTTTTTGCAACGGTATTTTAATTAATGCGGGGATGGAACCCATGATCTCTTAGTCACGGGCACAACCTTATGTCAATTGAGCTATGTTCGGTTTGACAGGATTTTAGATTTTACTTCTTGTTTCCTCGAAAAAAAAAAAAATAATAATAATAATAAAAAAAAAATAATAATAATAATAATATGGATTTTGGGGTTAAAATATATTTTAATTAATTATTTTCACAAAAAAAATAAAATAAAAATAAATAAATCTTGAATCAAGTTCTATATATAGTTAAAACCCAAGGCTATTAAACGCCCTTTAAAAACCTACGCTAGTGTTTGGCGGTGGCAACTGAACGCAGAGGACAGGAAAAAACCCTAGACTAATCAGATCGACACCATGGGAACGCCGGAAACTTCTAGAGAACCTTGCCCCGACCGCATCCTCGACGACGTCGGCGGCGCTTTCGGCATGGGAGCCGTCGGCGGCTCAGCTTTTCATTTCATCAAAGGTCTCTACAATTCTCCTCAAGGATCCAGGATTATCGGCGGCTCTCAGGCCGTCCGGATGAATGCTCCGCGTGTCGGCGGAAGCTTCGCCGTTTGGGGTGGCCTATTCTCTGCTTTCGATTGCACCATGGTCTATCTCCGCCAGAAGGAGGATCCATGGAACTCGATCATCGCCGGCGCCGCTACCGGCGGTTTTCTCCAGATGCGACAGGGACCTGCAGCGGCAGCTCGTTCGGCTGTGTTCGGCGGCGTTTTGTTGGGTTTGATTGAAGGAGCTGGGATTATGCTCAACAAAGTCCTCAGCCAGCAACAGAATATGCCTGTTGTCATGGATGAGCCTGCTGGTATGGGCGGTATTCCTGGGTATCCTACAGGTCAATTACCCGGCCGTGCTCCTCCCCTGTCTCTACCACAAGCGGAAATGGCAAGTATTTCTTCTTCTTCTTCAGATTCTGGTAGTGGCTCGTGGTTCGGAGGTTGGTTTGGTGGGGACAAGAAGAAGGAATCTACAGTGTCGAGTGGAGGAAGCGAGACAACAATTTTGGAGAGCTTTGATGCACCGCCTGTGCCAAATTTTGAGTACAAATAAAAAAAAATTATTTGGGTTTTAAGGCTTGAGGTAAGCTGAGATTTTGAGATAAAGAAGACAATGAATTCAATTGTAGAACGTATGGCGTGTGTTATATTGTAGGTTGCTTCTAATTAATGGTTATCGTGCAATCGGCTGACATTGTTACAAAGTTATCAAACTATCATTCAGATCAAGCTGAATTGTACAATAAGTTTAGGTTTTATTATTGCCACTGTATTGCTGCTGTAAATAAATTCTCTCTTTATGGAGTTGATTCATATCTTATTTAGTCATGATTATAAATAGATTTTGGTTTGTAGGCTCCTTTAGTTCAAGTTCAATTTATCTTTCTTGTTCTTTAGCTGGTGGAGCTGCTTGGCTTTGAAGTTTGAGGTGACAATTAGTTGGGAAAGTTGCATATGTTTCTATTACAGCATCCATCGAGTAAGAAAGTTGTGTACTGCATACCCAATAAAAGAAAAGGCAGCAAATATCCTGCTGCATAGTTGAATTTTTGGGCTCCCTGAGATTTCTTCACTCATTTAAGAGGTTAGATCTGTTTTGTTCCAGTGAAGCATTTCTTCATGATCTTTGTGAAGTGTTTCCTTCACTTGAACAAGTAAAGTGGTGGTGTTGAATTGGCAAAGTAGCTCATTGGTAATTGAGATGTACTCTTTCCCATGAGGTTGGAGGTTCAAATCCCCATACCCATTTGTTTTATTGAAAAGTTGTAGTTTTGATAATTGACCTGTTCGGTGTGCATGAATGAGTTATACAAATGCAGAAACTCTTGATGTTAATTGCATGTGCCTTCTTTTTATTTGTTTTAGTTGAAGTAGAGAATAGTTTGTGTCGAAAGGCTTCATTTGCCTTATATTATCCCATGCCACGATAGGTATTCAAATGCTTGCCTTTGCAAAATCCACTTTTTTGATTGCTAGAGTGGTCAATCAGGGCTTTGGAAATAATAAAGGTTTAAAGGGAATGAGTGCAGACCATGGTGACCATCTATCTAAGATTTAATATCTTAATCCTAGAGTTTCTTTGTTAACCAAGTGTAGTAGGGTCAGAAGGTTGTTCTGTGTGAGGTGTGCGCAAGCTAGTCCAGACACTCAACTATATCTAAAAAATAAAAAGTGGTTGTGGTGTATGGATGATCTAGAAGTTTAAAATAATTAGTACTGATTTCTGATGGTTCATTATATATTGTTAATATCTAGCATTATATTCATACTCTGCATATAAGAGTTTTTCTTTTCATGTTCTGATATCATAGTTGGCTTCAATATGTTGTCTTGGGTCTCTGATGTTGCATGTTATTGGGCTGGTGCAATTGTGGGTATTGTTGTTGTTGAGTTTGCATCTTAGGGTTCTGTTCTGTTACTTTTCTTCATGAATCTCTTTTCTGGCTTTTATTCAAGAACTCTGCTTTGGAGATACCCAACAGTCTGATTGTGACACCCATGAAGTAATACAGATCTGATTTCTGTTGTTGTTAACCATTTTATATCTGCCCTCATTGAAAATACATTCAGGTTAATGCCAAAGCGAGCATGGCTCAGCGGCATATGTATGTGTTAACGACCAAGAGGTCTGTGGTTCGAATCCCCCCACCCCAATGTACTCAAAAAAAAAAATACATTCAGGTTAATTATCCTCCTTGCATCATTGGTTTGATATCTATGCTGAATTTTTGCTGCATTACATTGATTGTTGCATTTCGCATCTACTCCCTTAAATTTCATCCTTGATCTAACTGTTTCGCAGTTGGAGGTGGGAGATTTGAACTTTTGACCTCTAGGTTGAGGATATATGTCTTAACTAGTTAACTTTGCTCGGGTTGTTGACACATTTTTAACTAATTTTGGTTAAGTGTTTTGTAATGTAATTGTACACTGTCTTATGATATGTTCAGGTGGTTTTCCCTGATTTTTCCCTCTTAAACTGATGTCTTGGAACCCCATTGAACAATGAGAGAAGCTGTTGTTTCTCTCTTAAAAGTGGTATGGGGACTAAGTAGGTTTTCCAACTGATTTACATGAGAAGTACTCCATTATGTTTTTTGATGTTGCAAAATATACCTTACAAAAGGTTCACATATGACCATCTTTGTGTAAAAAAAAATCTCTTTGAAATGTAGAACTCTTTTGTGGTACTTAGTTTGTTTTCCACTCTCTTGACTGACTTGCAACTCCTTTCTCACAACTCCTCCCTCTTTAAACCTTGTCTCGTCTTGCAAGAGATTAGATGTTTGAATCCCTCACTCTCAAATGTTGAACTCAAAAAAATTTATTGTCAGTATTTGAAATCTCAAGAGGTAGGTTTAGGGCTAAAAATGGTTAAAATGACCCATTGTGATGAGGTTCGATGATCACTCTTTAAGGAAAGAATTACCAAAGTAACGATCGAAAAATGGTTAACGAAAGAAATCAGAGACTTTTAAGATACTAGTAAGCTCTTCGCTACCATATGTTCTATTTCAAATCGTTTTGTAATTAGGGTTTGGGGTTTAGGATTTAGGGTTTTGTAATTACGACTTTGTACATATTTTGACCAATTGGGCCTCCTTTCTGTAGTTCTTTGGTCTTCCAAGGGATTCATCATCTCCCCTCTTTTGTAGAACATTTTTCTCATTTTTTTTTTTTTTTTTTTTTTTGCCTAATTATGATGGGAGGTTGAACTTTGTTACTTTTAAGAAAAGTTAAAGTTAGGATGTAAACTAAAACAAACTTTGTGCTTAATACATAGATAAATTGGGCATAACTCGACATTAAAAAAAAAAAAAAAAAATGTTTAATTGAAAAATTAACAAACTTTATTTTTTTTCTTTTATTTATTTATTTATTTTTTTTTTTTCCTCCCTCTTTAATTTGTCCCCAAAATGAAAGAAAAATAAGGGGAAGAAAAAAAACCCTCAAATAATTTAGAGAAAAAAAAAAAGGAGATGCCACTGCAAGTCTCTCTTCGATCCCTACATACTCACTCCCACAAACTAATCCCCACCCTATCCCTTCCCTTCCTCTCTCCCCTCCGCCGCACCATGGCAACTTCCGGCGACATCGTCAGCCCATCCACCACCCGCGTCGGCTGGATCGGCACCGGCGTTATGGGCTGCTCCATGTGCTCTCACATCATCAAAGCCGGCTTCAAACTCACCGTCTTCAATCGCACAATCTCAAAAGCCCAACCCCTTCTCGATTTGGGCGCCAATTTAGCCTCTTCCCCTCTCGCCCTCGCCGCCCAATCCGACGTCGTTTTCTCCATCGTCGGCTACCCCTCCGACGTCCGCTCCGTCCTCCTTGACCCCACCTCCGGCGCGCTCGCCGGCCTCCGCCCCGGCGGCGTCCTAGTCGACATGACCACATCCGAACCCTCACTCGCCTCCGAAATCGCCGCCGCCGCTGCCTCCAAGGGCTGTGGGGCAATCGACGCTCCGGTGTCCGGCGGAGATCGCGGCGCCAAAAACGCCACCTTGGCGATCTTCGCCGGCGGCGATGAAGCCCTAATCCGGCGATTGAACCCATTATTTTCCCTGTTAGGGAAAGTGAATTACATGGGGGAAAGTGGGAAAGGGCAATTCGCTAAGCTGGCGAATCAAATCACCATAGCTTCGACGATGGTGGGATTGGTGGAAGGGATGATTTATGCTCATAAAGCCGGGATCGATGTGGGTTTGTTCTTGAATGCGATTTCGACCGGGGCGGCGGGATCGAAATCTCTGGAATTGTATGGGAGTAGGATTTTGAAGAGGGATTTTGAAGCTGGGTTTTTTGTGAATCATTTTGTGAAGGATTTGGGAATTTGCTTGAAGGAGTGTCAGAATTTGGAGATTGCTCTTCCTGGATTGGCATTGGCTCAGCAGCTTTATCTCTCGCTTAAGGCTCATGGGGAGGGGAATTTGGGAACTCAGGCGTTGATTTTGTCTCTGGAACGACTGAATAATGTTTCACTTGAATCTGCCGCCGGTGGCGGTGGCGGTGGTTCTTCTTGATTATGCCGCCGTCTCTACCGCCCTTTAGGTACAAAGGCCACTGATCCTTGATTCTAAGTGAATGTTGATTGTGTTTATGAATTTGGTTATACCAATTGACAAATGTGGTCACTTTGTACATTGTGGTTGTTTTATGGCCATCTTGTTGCTCTTACAATTAGAAATAAAGAACTTGTGAAGTTTCTATGAGTTTGTGTTCTGTTGGTTGTTGGTTGGGGCGAGAGTTTCGAATCTCTAACCTTTTGGTCGGATGCACATGCTTTATGCCACATTTGAGCTGAGCTATACTCGCTCTGTTTGTAGATCTTGCTTGTGGGCAGATCAATTATGAGTCAATAAAGATTGGCTATGGCCTATTTAATGGCCTATGGCACATAGTAGCTGAAAATTCTGAAGAAAACTATCATTCTTAATTATTAGGGGTGTTTTGGATACTAACTTAGAGTTGAGGGGTGTTTTGGATATTAACTTAGAGTTGAGGGGTGTTTTGGGTACCAACTTAGAGTTGGGTAGATTGAATTATTATAATCCAGTCTAGGTTGACTATTATAACTCACAGTCAATAAAGTAACTATACTAACTTGAATAATATTTATTATTTACAACTATTATAACACTACACACCGACTATAATAACCCACGAAGTGTCCCAAACAACCGCTCAAAGTTTCTACAATTTTAAAATTTTCATTATGGTCTCTACAATTTTGAAGATTTGATTCTAAGTTTATTTTCTAAAGGACTGTAAACATTCTAAGAAAAAAAATGATGAATTTCCTAAAAATAACAAATCTCTTACTTATTTTTATTACAATAGAATTTGTGCTATATAAAGGAAATCAAGTTGATGAAGAAATGATAGCTTGCGCGAAAAGGAAGAGTTTGTGCATTTTCAAAACCTGATCTCATTGTCATCCACCTTTTACTCAAACCTATATCTACTGACACATTTTTTTAATCAACTTAACTTAATACAACAAATCAACCTCCACATATTAACTATTTATCACTGTCAATTCCATAATTGAGTAAATAAAACATCAATTATCATCTCATCATCTCAGAGATGGTTCGATCTCCTACCTGCAATTATTCAACTCATAACTATTTTACTATTTTTGGCCACATAAAAAAAAAAAAACAAGGTTACATCATACATGAACAGAAACCTCTATGATATCGATATCACAACTAGCATGGAATCAAATTTGAAAAATGGACCATAAATAATGATGAAGAAAAGGATGGAAACATTTCCTCTTATCTCAAATTAAGGTTATGAAAGCAGTTCTTTGCAGCCCTGAAAGGTAACCTTTGTATGAAAGAAAATATGCAAACCACATTGCTTATGCTTTGTGCCCTTTTTATTTGCATAGCAACCACGAAAAATGATCCTTAGAGCATCAGTTTTCCACTCCCCCCTCCCCCCTCTTTTGGCTACTTTTTAAAGGTTCATCTGACCGAAAATTTAACCGAATTTCGTATGCTCTCAATAACCATAAATAAAGGGTTGGGAGAACTCTTGAGCTTAGGGTCTAAGGCATCAGAAAGTGATAACATGCAAAGGAGAGCAGAAAATTCAACAAAAATCTAAAGCTTCTGCTACTCCATAATATACTATCTGCAATTTGACCCTTTTCGCCCCTTAGGACTCATCTACCTCAAGATATTGAGAGTGAGAGGCTGCAAGCAGTGCAGCTCCGATGCCGGAGCCATCATTCGAATGCTCGATGACAATGTTTTCAGCTACCTCATCTCCGAGTAGCTCCTTCAGTGTACTTTCCATGGCGGTTCTGAATTTGGTGTAGTGCTCGTACAACCCTCCATCCAATGCTACTACAGACTTCTGCTTCTCCCCGTCCCGAACTGTATCTCTTCCCAGTTTCTTAATGATTCCTAAGATACCGGCAGCAGACAGGCGCGCCCCCCGTGTGGCAACTATGTCACAGAGCTCCACTACGATTTTTCTTGTTTTCAAGGAGGTATTAGATATCTGGCAGTAAAGCAAAAGACAAAGAGTGAGTAACCTATAGGGCAATATCTTAATTTCAATATTGTCTTCCAGTCTAAAAATTTATTAAATAGCACACCTAAATCTCATTAAAAGCAAAGAGATCTTTTGAAGTCACAGATTTTCTGGGTGGATGTCTTACCTCTAAGATATCCTTCAGTTTGCTTCCAACAACTTTGAGGTCGGGCGATGTGTCGTGATGCATGGCAGACATGTGAGGAGTCCTGCATATTTTTTTAGAAACTAAAAGTTACATTTGCAAGTTGAAAGAGAATTTTGAGATTAAACTAAAATGCAAGCATTTTTTTTAAAGAAAAGTTGACAACAGTCAAGTTTGAAGATTAGTTTCAGATCCATCATCAGTCCAGAAACACAGGGGATGGCGATCAGTATCCATTATTGGTTACCGTCAGCTAATATATAAACTAGTAATGAATGATCGTTGTATCATATTCGGAGTGTTGTTGCAGAATGTAAACTCCAACATCAATCTTAGATGGTTACGAGGAAACAAAATATAATCATGGACAATGGAGTGTATCTTTTCACAAATAACACGCTCAGATGGTATACAGTATACCTCAATATAAATGGAATTTTCAGTTTGGGTGGAACAGTGTCGCCAAAGAGAGCCGCTTCTTCAGCCATCTTGAACAATGCTCTCCGTACAATTTCTCCCAAGTACATACCCGACATCAACTTCTCAAAAATCTGCAAGTCGTAATGGAGAGAATTATTCAATGCATATTCAGAAATCCATTTCTTTGAGTGAAGCTGAGATAAAGATTGTATTAAGAATGATTTTACCTGTTCTCCAGGGTTTAAGCTCTCAGCATCCAATGCATGATCATATTCTGTAAGTGGCAGATGCGAGGACCGGAAGTTACCCCATTCCATGTTAATTACCTGCATTAATATAGATGTCCCAGGTATCATTACATTGATAAATTCATGCATCCCATCGAAGAACAAATAACAGATCTCCCAATCTCAGAATCCACTAACCATTTCTCCTGATTTCGGAAGTAGCCCGTGCCACTTAGGAATAGCATGGGCACGCTCTACATATGCTGCATTTGTTCCAGTGCCCAAAATCACAGCAGCAATTACATTGTTATCATGGTATCTACCTCCTGCTAATGTTCCAATTGTGTCGTTTACCTATAGAGAAAGGACAAAGTCAACACAAAAAATACATGCACCCACACCCACTGCACCCCCCAACTCACCAAGAAATATGAATTTACGCAATTATATTGCAAAACTGAACATCGAGCATTAGCATCAGAAAAAGGAAAAGGGGAAAACTTGAAGGAGAATCATGGGAATTACCAAAGCTGTAACACGCATGTCAAGTTTCAGTCTTTCCATGGCTTTGGTTAATTCACCCACCACATCTTCCCCAACCTGAAAAAATATCAGCCAAGAGACAACTGAATGTCAATTTACAAGAAAGATCCAATACTTAAAATCAAAGTTTCATGGTGCCGATACTTTTTTTATTTTTTTTTATTTTTTTGATATCCGTGAGTGGACGGTCAGCTTACGCGCACCTCGACTAATCTCAACCGCCTAACCTTACAACATTTGGTTGCCAAGGAAACCCGTAGGAAATTTATTCCAAGTTCCTAGGTAGGTGGCCACCAATGATTGAACTCATTCCCTCTAGAAGGGCCTTAATAGTCCCAAGGCCTTCATGATCACTAGACCAACCCTGATGGTTTGCATTTACTCTTATCCAACGACAATCATTTAAGAAACTAACTAATCTATATTGATAGCATAGGAAGATGATTTTACTTTTCTATGAATTGTGGTCCATTTTCAATGCAAAGAGCAAGCAAGGACATTTTACACAAGTCAAAAAAGTAATGAACTGATATATTATCTAAGTTTCCACTTGAATAAATCCTTTTCTAATTCGCAATAAGAAATATTAGATTGCCAGCATGACACATATCATTGCTAATGATGAAGTCCAGAGTCTTTAACCAAACCTTGCAAGAGTAAAATCTCTTCATCTTTTCTCATCCCAGAGAAAATTAGGTAGCAAATAATTCCATACCAGGGACAAGTATAATTCTGCCATATAACATGATGCAAATTCAAAAAGAACGCCCTAAATGAAGCTAATCAATCCTTTTTTTCTTTTCTTTTAATGACAATGACAGTCTTCTAAATGGTTTTGATGCCACTTTCTCAGGACAATGATGGAACAACAATTTTACATAGAATAAAAGGTCCAACAAATGGCTACCTATCAACATTAAAGAACAATAATAAAGCTCAAGGAATTAGGATTAACCGTGTCTTCAATGTTGAAACCTTTTGTCCATTTAATAAGTGTCCCCGATGATATTGATGTTTGTCTCACAGGGAAGGAGAATGTAAAACCCAGTTCCCTTTGCCTACCCGGTGCCGGGTGAAAGCCTTCACCTTCTTGAGCAACAAATTTTGTGAGTGCTCGAGCTATAAAATCAAATAGAGCCTGTGAACCAGTACCAGAACCTTCAGCTTATGCTCCATCCTAAGGAAATCCATAATATAAATTCAAGATGAAAATACTAACTTCTGAAGACCCAATCATCAAGTGTGGAGGTATCGAAACCTCCTCAAATTCTTGCTTTGCAACTCGATTGTCCTTCCCTCCCAGCTGCACACGCAACACTCGAAAATTTGTACCGCCAAGATCCAGTGCATAGAAGAGCCCTTTTTCATCTCTAAATTTATGAGGAAAAGTAAGTAATTCACAGCTTGGAAGAAATTTTCATTTTAAAAGACATCATCCATGGAGGTATATGCGATATCAAATTAGATTGGAACACTATTCTATTGAAATTTCTTGAATCAAAGTAACTGTGCCTTTTGAATTTGAAGTGTAGATATCCAATTACTATCCTAACTAAAAGGAGTCGATTGAGATAACTTAAAAAGGGAAAAACCAATCAGATTTCAAACACTTTAGACTAAAGAGTAATGAAAGAATTAATAATTAAAATAGACACCATGAATATTATATTAAAACCTCAAGATAGATCTAGAACAGGACTGCGTGATAGTACATATAAAAATTAGAAACTCCAAACTCTCCACAGATCACAAAACAAACCTGAAATACAATCAAAACAACTATAAAGAAATGTTTCTGTCGTCTTTTAAGCCTCTGCATGAGCTTAAAAAACAATAAGTTCACAACGAAAAGAGCAAAAAAAAAATATATATATATATATATCCATAGATTTTTCAATTCAAGATCAACAAAGATGGGAACTTGTTCAATCAAGTAAAGGGCTTCATTATCTTAAAACTTCTCACAAACAGACACAAGCATGAAACAAATAGATCTAACAAAATTCAGAACAAAATCAAAATAGAACAGAATAAATTAAAAAATTTGCTAACCCAGTAGGGAGATTATCGACGTAGCTAATCAGCATCTTGAGCTTGCTGCCGCCTTCGGATGCGAGGCCGGCGTGCATCTCGACGGTCATGGCGTCAGCGACCTGTCTAAGTTTCGCAATAGGAGTTCCACACTTTTCCTCGAACTCTCTCAGAATGGCCATTGCTCGAGCCCACTTGCCGGAGTTTCTCATCCGGTGGCGGACCACTAGCGCCGCCGCCGCGCATACCGCAGCTGCACACACCACCGCCGCTCCGACCGCAACCTTGCCCATCTGAAAACGAACGAGAAAACACCCCCAAACTCGAATTCAATGAGAAGATCAAGCAAGTTCTTGATTCATCAAAAAAGCTTCGTAATCAGTTTATAGTTTGCAGAATTGCAGGTGCCCTGTGACAAAATTGGGAGTCTGGATTATCAGTAAAAATGGAGGAAAGAGAGAAAGAAATCCAAAAAAAAAAAGTGTTATTACAGAAAAATAGTAAAATTAGGGATTTTGAAGGAAACCCAAAGAATTTGAGCGAATTTCCAGTAAAATCGACTTTTTTCTCGCTGATATCAACACCTAAACAAAACCCACTCAAGTGATTTATCAAAATTATTCTCACCTTTTACAACCCAAAATTATGGCATGTTTGATAATGATTTGATTAATATATGTCTAAAATTTGTCAAATCCAGATAGCTCAATTGACATAAAAAGTTGTGTTTTTTACTAAGAGTTCATGGGTAAATCACGAACATAATTCATATTCGTACTTGACATGTATTTCTTTCGTGTGATGATGTTAAATCACATGTATTTCTCTCGTGTCTATCAGAAATTAAATCTTTATCCGCGTATTTTTGTTTTTTTTTTTTTTTTTGACAACATGTAGAAGTGGGAGATTGAACCTAGTACTTCATAGTCACGATACATCACTGAGCTATGCTCTTTATCCACGTATTTATTATATATATAAAAAAATAACATATATTCATTTTTTTTTAGGTTGGAAGTTCAAATCCTTGTATCTAATCTGCCTAAAAAAAATATCCCATCTTAAAAAAATATCAAAATCATTTCAAAATAATAATTGAAAATAAATTTGATGATATATAAATGGTTTGTAAAATTAAACATTAAAATAATTTTGAACTTCAATAAATTTGATGATATATAAATGGTTTGTAAAATCAAACATTAAAATAATTTTGAGACTGAGAGTAACCTATTGTTTAAGTTTGTTTAGGGACATGCAAATTCCTGTCTTAGAGCTTTTGACTTAAAGCTGTTTTTTGGAATACATTTTTGTAAAGCTTTCAACTTTTATAATTTTAAATTATATTTGGTGCAAATTACAATTTTGATGCTTGTATAGTTATCCACTTATCTTTTTTATTAAGAATATAAGACTCCACTTACAAATGGGAAATTTTAGTTTAAAGAAATGAAATAAAATGATGAGATGTTATATAATATTACCTAAAAAAAAAAAAAAAAAAAAAAAAAGAAAAAGGTGATCAAATGCGACTAAAATGATCAACGGAGAGGACAAAAAAAGGGAACAAAAAGGAAGAGAATCTTCCAGGCACAGTTAGCTGCATGTAACTAAACATCGAAAAACTCAAATTTCTGTTTTATTTACTTGTTTGTTATTTCATGTGTTACACTATAATATGTTGGGTACATCCAAATTTATGGAACTTTTATTTATTTATATATATATATATATATATATATATATATATATATATATATATATATATATATTTTTTTTTTTTAATTCCGTGAGTTCGAATCAACTTATGTGCACCTCGACTATTCTTACATAACAGACTGTTTGACCCTACAACATTTGACTGTCAAAAAAATTCGTAAGAATTGATTCCTGGATAGTTCTTAGGTAGGTAACTATCAAAAATTGCACTCATCCCCTCGGGCTTGAGACCTTTTATGACCCCGTAGGTCAACCTTGATAGTCTTATAGAATTCTTGTATGCTAATTTTCACCATTATAAAATCCACACACTAAACATATATCAAAGAATTTTCCCTATATTCAAATTATATAAAGTAAAGGAAAAAAAAAAAAACCTTCCGAGTTTTTCTTTTGATTATCTAATATTGTATTAGATTTTTCAAATTCAAATTTTAAAACTAAAATTTATTAAAGTATGAAAAAAATATACTATATCGTAATTAAAAAAATTAAAAAATAAATAAAGGTCAGAAACATCTAGTTAATACATATACATTTCACCAAAAAGTCAAAATTTCAAATCTCAAACTATTCATTTATACTTCATTTCAATTTTAAGTTATTAATTGATGAATTTAAAATAACTTTTAAATTAGTTCTTAAATTTTAAATTAGGAAAAGATATCTGATTTTGATTGGATATCTTATTGTGAAAAATGCTCATTCTAGAAATGTAAAAAACCCTTTTTTTTTAAGGTAAAAAATTTGTTGAGTAGCAAATTTGGAATATTAAGATAATTATCCAAAATTTATTAATTAGGGTAGTTTTTAAAAATTATTTGGTTGGATATGTTAGAGAAAATATGATGCAACAGTAAAAGTCAAATTTGAGTTGCATCTAAAAGCAGCCTCCTCATTGGACTTTGAAAATGAGATTTTTTTCCCCAAAAAATGTTTACTTGACCACATTGGTTTGACTTGAGCTTCTGACTAAAATTTATAATTCTACCAACAATCTTAAAATTTATTTGCTTTCCTAAGTGTATATCCATGACATTTCATTCTTACTCAAAACAATTTTAAAAAAAATCATCATTTTTGCTCTTTTTGAGATAGAATTTGATTTTGCCCCACATTTTGAACCTTGATGAAAGAAAGACATAATTACACCAGTTCTATGACACCCATCACAAATAGTATGGCAATTTAAGCAAGAGTAAAACTTGCTTACAGCCCGGGCTACAAGTATCTTTTGCAGTCCAACACCTGTCACGATTTGATTGATTGAATATTTATATTATTTTTTAAATAAAAAAACATTTCACGCCGTTTACTTAATTTGTTTTCTTCCGTAACTTTCTCTTTTTCTTCAGTAACTTTTCCTTTCTTCGTAAACAACTTCTCCTATTTTCTCTCTTTTTTTTTCACTTCCATATTTTCAATTTCATCTCTCAACTCTCTCTTCCTTTTTCTACAATAAGTATTTTTTTTTCTTTTTTTTTTGGTTAACTATTTTTTAACAAGATTTGTAATACTCTAAAGAATATATCTAGACAAATAAAATCTTTTTTTGTTACCATTTTTATTTTTTAAGATTTTTCTTAAAAAAAAAAATTCAATCAACCTTTCCTTTTATCAACCTCAGAAGAATCCAACAGTGAAATTTATGCCTATATAAAAAAGAAATTCCCCTAAACCCTAAACCCCAATTGAAATTTCATGACCTTGAAGTTTGAGGGGTAGAGAAATGGAGAGAGAGTAGGAAAAGTTGTTAATTTACCGGAATAAGAAAAGGAAAGTTATGGACAAAAACCAAGTAAACGACTGAAATATTTTTTTATTATTTAAAAATGGTTTAAATATTAGCCAATCAATTCATGGCAGGTGGTTGGGCTGCAAAAGATATTTGTAGCCTAGACAGCAAGCAAGTTTTACTCTTTAAGCAATGTCTTTTTTTAGTTCAACATGTTTCGAAATTTGAATTTTTGACTTCATGGTCGAAGATATGTCTTAACCAATTGAGCAATGCTTAAATTGACAATTTTAAGTAAAATCTTAAAGAAAGACATGATGAAATAAATGTAGAGTGTTTCCAAAAGGAGATTCTAAGGGGCCGTTTGGTTTGAGAACTTGTAGATGCCTAAGAATGATATGTCTGAGAATAAGATTGTTGAGAATAAAAAAGGTATGTATTTGGTTGTGCATGGGAATGACATATATTTATGAAAAATAGATGTTAAATCTATATTTTGTGTGATTACGAGTAAGAATATGAATTTACTATCGGTGAGATCAGTTTGAAACTTTTGTACTATGGGTAAAAAAATCAATAGTAGAAGGTAATTTTTTCCTAAAAAATAAAAGGAAAAATGACGACATTTTACTTATGGAAGAACTCTTGAAATAGTTAAAAATCCAATATGGTTGAAATCATTTGTATATTTTACTTATGGAAGAACTCTTGAAATAGTTAAAAATCCAATATGGTTGAAATCATTTGTATCTTTATCTGTGTATTAAAAATATATTAAATTACAAGTTTAGCCCATAAACTTTCATGTATCTATTTTATCATTGAACTTTAAAAAGTAACTATTAGGGCCTTAAATTTTTAATTCAGTGCCAAATAAGTCTCTGAGCTATAAAAAAATGTCTAATAAATTCTTAAACTTTAAATTTTGTGTCTAATAGGTCTCGACCTATTATAAATTTTTTTAAAAAATTTACAAACCTACTAGATACAAAAATTGAAAGTTTAGGGTCTTATTAGACATAAATTCAATTTTATACCTAATAGACCAGTTATTTTTAAAGTTCTGAATATGTAAGACCTATTAAACACAAAATTGAAAATTGAGGGATTTACTGGACATTTTTAAATTTCATGAACCAAATAGACACAAACTTAAAAGTTAAGGTCCCGTTTGATAACCATTTAGTTTTTAATTTTTTATTTTAAAAATTAAACCTATAAGCCATACATCCACGTGTGAATTCCTACGACTTTCATCTTTGTTAAGGAAACATTACAACTCTTAGCTTATTTTGGAAACACGTCAAAAGATATATAACACAGCCAAGGAATTCATATGTGAATGTATTGTTTATAGACTTAAATTTCAAAAACCAAATGATTATCAAACGGGGCCTAAACTTGTAATTTAACCTTAAAAATACTTCTCCACTCTCGTATTCTTCAAAGTATTCTTCCAAGAATACGGTCTGATTACATAATATTATTATAAGTTCATAATTAGGCAGCCAACGAAGATATTGAGATGAAGACAAGTTGATTGGACGGAAGAGCCGAAGAGAAGCCCTTAAGCTGCCCACAATCCTAGAGTTTGTAAACCTCAGGCTCATTTCATCACTATATTTAAACCTAACAATTGAGGTAATGTTACCTTAAATCATAGGGGCCCCCAACTCTTCAGGACCTTTCAGAGATAAGATAGGGCACTTTGCCACGCAGCCCCTCCATTAGGTGCTGCTGCTTGTCATTGTTGCCTTAGTTCTAGATGATCCAAATGAAAATCAGATTCCTGATGGCTGAAACTATTACCTACAGTAGTTTTCCTTTTTGGACAAAAAGGTTTGTTCAGTAGAACATGGCCACGTTTCTTTGCTTGGGGCATCTAACCCTCCAATCTTTTCCATCTCGAAATGGTTCTGAGATGCGAAATAAGCATATTAGTTAGTTCCCACTTTTTTCTGTCAATACTACATTGGTATAATCACAAGAACCTCACACATGGAGAAGGAGATGGGTAGGACGAATATGCCTATTCATAGTGATCAGAATGACTTGATTTGACGTTTATACCCGAGAATTCTTAGCCCACTACCTTATAGAAGATTACAGGTTAAAAGCACTTTTAGAACCAAACTAAAGAATTTAGTCTCTAAACTACTCTAGTTTCGCAACAATTTAATCCCTGTCGTAAAAAGTTTCATCAAAATTAAGAGTAAGAGTAAGTTTTTATAATGTAACGATTTAGTCTCTCATTTTTTTCTTGGCGTGAGTGTCCGAGTCAACTTGTGCACACCTCAACTAATCTCACGAGACAACCACCTGACCCTACTACATTTGGTTGCCAAGAAAACTCATGGGATAATAAATTTTAGGTAGATGGTCACCAATACCATGGTTTGAACTCAATAATCTCTAAAGCCATTTATTATTCTTCAGGCTCTTATTGCCACCAGGCCAATCCACGATGATTTTTAATTTTTTTTTTATAATAATGTAACGACTTAAACTTTGTAGCCCATAAACAGTTTATTGATCTACCTAAGGAAGAAATCTTATTAAATCCTTACAATATTTTTTAGGATATGGACTAAATTATTACTATTTTAAAGTACATGACCTAAATTGTTACAAAAATTAAAAATAAAGGGACTAAATTGATACAAACTAAAGTTCGGGAACTAAATTGTTACTTCCGGGTCAATTCAAAGACTAAAAAGTGTTTTTTAACCAAAATTAAAAAATGAATAAAAAAGAATCACACTACTTAGGTTTCAAAAAAGAGTTCATCTAAAAAAAAAATGAAAAAGAAAAGAGTTTATCTCCATTAAACTCTCAAGTCTTTAATCAAAGAGTCGTGTCCAATCACTCAGTAGAATCTTATATTAACAGAGAACATTTTCATATGAGAAGGTTTGGAACTCAAATTTCCTACAGTAATCATATCTCAATCATACAAAAAAGTTCAACACTCACAGAATCATATCAGCTATCAAATTTGGTAGAACTAGTATCAGATTCGAACTACTATTCCACGAATTCTGCGGGAGAAGGAATAACAGGCAAAAGAAAAATTCCAAATGGGGAATCAAGGATCTTAAAATTACCAGTGCAACAATCTTGTTTGATCTGTTGGTTGATCTGTGCCACAGCAGAACTCTTAGCCTGTTGGATCCTGAATTCACTTCCACCAGCAACAGGTAACTGTGCAAATTCAAAGTCATCATAAGCAATCTAGGCCCGTTTGATAACCATTTGTTTTTTGAAAATTATGTTTGTTTTCTCACCGTTTCTTTACAATGATTTCATCTTTTAAAGGAAACATTAAATAAAGGAACCTATAGGTGGAAGGAGTATCTACCGGCTTAATTTTGAAAAACTAAAAACAAGAAACCAAATGGTTATCAAACGGGACTAATGTTTGATAAATAACCATGGGTGATTTACTATGAAAGCAAAACCAAAGAAAGAAAAATTCTCACAGTCAAGCCTTTAGTTGATGCTGGAACTCCTCTCTCCACAGTAACTGAAGATAAAGTTCTGCAATAGAGAGATTTTACTTATGAACTTAACTCAGAATTATTAAAGCAGCTAATACAAAATTCCGCTGTTCTTTTGATCTCTTAATTCTTCGTCGAAAAGATCAATTACGAAGGTACAATCCAATCCAGAATTTGAGGTTATCATCCAAAAATAAAGCATCGAAATCACATATTATTAAAATCTCTTAATCGATAATTTCATTCAATCCTCCAAAATCCAACTCAAATTCAATTTCTCAATCTAACAGGAACAAAGCTTGGAAACCTAACAAATTGAAACATCAGCTTTAACTTAACATCTACGTCGTAATCTCAACCTTAAAAAATTTAAACCCTCACATCCATGGTGCTTGATCATTAACAACTCACGGCAAAGAAAAATAAAACAGAAGTGAACAAAGAAGAGATTATCCATTTACACGACGGCGGTGGCCATAAAGGAGAGGCGAGAATTACCGGCACGACGGCGTATGATCGATTTTCCGCCGCTTGATCTGAGACGAAGGCGCCATAATTTCCCGGTTGTTTCGCGGCTTCGAAACTTTCCTTTCCATTTCGAAAGAAGCCCAGCGGATCAGGGCTGTGGCGAAGTTTAATGAACAAATACATAGAAGATTAGTTTGGGCCAGGCCCATTTCTCGAACCCTTTAGGAACCAGTGAGCCAGGCCCATTTCTTCCGGGACGAAAAATCCTTCTAAATGTCCATTCTGTCCGTTTTAAAACAACAAATAAAAATCAAATCAAATTTAACCTGTTTTGGTAGAGTTTAAGATTTGAAAGGGTATTTTAGTCCAATCCATCGTTTAAATTCTAGTATTTGACAATTTTTTAAATAAAAAAAATGTTTGGCCTTTTTTCAAATCTACAAATAAAAATGACAATTCTTCTAGTTAACACTATCGAAAATTGTCGTGGAGAGTATAAATTTAAATGAAATTGTGCCATAGTTGCTTTTCGTGACATATTCTCAAATCTGTCGAATATATACTTATTCATTATTTGCATAATTTTTTTTATTTATAAACATCTATTAAAACAATCTGAATTAGGTCCAAGCTTGGTCAATTAAAAGGTGAAAAATGGGAACGTTATACGAATATAAACCCTTTTTAGGATTAAAAAACATTTCGGTGAAAAATGGGAATGTTATATGAATATAAACCTTTTTAGGATTAAAAAAACATTCCTAAAAAATTCTTGTACTATAGTACCATAAGCCTTAAGAAAAACACTTTAAAACTCGATTCTTAAACCGTAAATTCTCAAAACACTAAACCGGTTCATTTCAAACACAAGGTTGAAAACTTTGAATTAGATACATGTTTGGTAAAAAAAAAAGTTTGGAATATGAATGTTATATGAATATACATTTTTTTGTGAATTGTTTTTTTTTTTTAAATATCGTTTACTATTAATGATTACATTTTTCACTTTCTTTTTTCAATATTGTGTTTAGGAGCTTCATTAACCTACAACCCCATAGCTTTATGACCAAAATCCGTAAGAAAAACACCATAAAACTCGTTTCCTAAACCGTAAATTTTCAAAACCAGGAAGTATTACTTTTCAAGCACATGGTTGAAAACCGTGAATAAGCTAAAAGCTTGGTTCAATAAGAAGTGAAGAATGTCAATTTTGAATGAATATAAACTTTTTTCTTGAATTAAAAAAAGTCCAAAAATGGTTTACTATAGTCCACCAATTTTGGTCAAAAAACGATCATTTTAGTCATTTTTTAATAAGTACATTTTTCCCTTTCTTTTTTCAATGTTGTGTTTAGGAGCTTCATTAACCTACAACCCCATAGCTTTAGGACCAAAATCCGTAAGAAAAAAACCTTAAAATCCGTTCCCTAAACCGTAAATTTCTAAAAATCGAAAGTAGTACTTTTCAAGCACATGGTTGAAAACCGTGAATAAGCTACCAACTTGGTTCAATAAGAAGTGAGGAATGTCAGTTTTGAATGAATATAAACTTTTTTCGTGAATTAAAAAAAGTCAAAAAATCGTTTACTATAGTCACCCAATTTTAGTAAAAAAAAAACGATCATTTTGGTCATTTTTTAATGAGTACATTTTTCACTTTCTTTTTTCAATGTTGTGGTTAAGAGCTTCATTAACCTACAGCCCTATAGTTTTAGGACAAAAATCGGTAAGAAAAAGACCTTAAAACTTGTTCCCTAAACCGTAAATTTTCAAAACCCGAAAGTAGTACTTTTCAAGCACATTGTTGAAAACCGTGAATAAGCTACAAGCTTGGTTCAATAAGAATTCAGGAATGTCAATTTTGAATGAATATAAACTTTGTTCGTGAATTAAAAAAAGTACAAAAATCGTTTACTATAGTCAACCAATTTTGGTCAAAAACGATCATTTTGATCATTTTTTAATGAGTACATTTTTCACTTTCTTTTTTCAATATTGTGTTTAGGAGCTTCATTAACCTACAGCCCCATAGCTTTAGGACCAAAATCCGTAAGAAAAACACCTAAAAAACTCGTTCCCTAAACCGTAAATTTTCAAAACTCGAAAGGAGTACTTTTCAAGCACATGGTTAAAAATCGTGAATAAGCTACATGCTTGGTTCAATAAGAAGTGATGAATGTCAATTTTCAATGAATATAAACTTTTTTCGTAAATTAAAAAAAGTCCAAAAATCGTTTACTATAGTCAACCAATTTTGGTCAAAAAACGATCATTTAGGTCATAATTTAATGAGTACATTTTTCACTTTCTTTTTTCAATGTTGTGTTTAGTAGATTCATTAACCTACATCCCCATAGCTTTAGGACAAAAATCCGTAAGAAAAAGACCTTAAAACTTGTTCTCTAAACCGTAAATTTTCAAAACCCGAAAGTAGTACTTTTCAAGAACATGGTTGAAAACCGTGAATAAGCTACTAGCTTGGTTTAATAAGAAGTGAGGAATGTCAATTTTGAATGAATATACAATTTTTTCGTGAATTAAAAAAAGTCCAAAAATCGTTTACTATAGTCAACCAATTTTAGTCCAAAAACGATCATTTTGGTCATTTTTAATGATTACATTTTTCACTTACTTTTTTCAATATTATGTTTAGGAGCTTCATTAACCTACAGCACCATAGCTTTAGGACCAAAATCCGTAAGAAAAAAACCTTAAAACTCGTTCCCTAAACCGTAAATTTCAAAAAACCGAAATAGTAATTTTCAAGCACATGATTGAAAACCGTGAATAAGCTACAAGCTTGGTTCAATAAGAAGTGAGGAATGTCAGTTTTGAATGAATATAAACTTTTTTTGTGAATTAAAAAAAGTCCAAAAATGTTTTATTATAGTCCACCAATTTTGGTCCAAAAACGTACATTTTGGTCATTTTTTAATGAGTACATTTTTCACTTTCTTTTTTCAATGTTGTGTTTAGGAGTTTCATTAACCTACAGCCCCATAGCTTTAAGACCAAAATCCGTAAGAAAAAGACCTTAAAAACGTGTTCCCTAAACCGTAAAGTTCCAAAAACTGAAATTAGTACTTTTCAAGCACATGGTTGAAAACCGTATATAAGCTACAAGCTTGGTTCAATAAGAAGTGAGGAATGTCAATTTTGAATGATATAAACTTTTTTCGTGAATTAAAAAAGTCCAAAAATTGTTTACTATAGTCAACCAATTTTAGTAAAAAAAAACGACCATTTTGGTCATTTTTTAATGAGTACATTTTTCACTTTCTTTTTTCAATATTGTGTTTAGGAGCTTCATTAACCTACAGCCCCATAGCTTTAGGACCAAAGTCCGTAAGAATAAGACCTTAAAACTTGTTCCCTAAACCGTAAAGTTCAAAAAACTGAAAGTAGTACTTTTCAAGCACATGGTTGAATACCGTGAATAAGTTACAAGCTTGGTTCAATAAGAAGTGAGGAATGTCAATTTTGAATGAATATAAACTTTTTTCGTGAATTAAAAAAAGTCCAAAAAGCGTTTACTATAGTCAACCAATTTTAGTCAAAAAACGATCATTTTGGTCACTTTTTAATGAGTACATTTTTCACTTTCTTTTTTCAATATTGTGTTTAGGAGCTTCATTAACCTACAACCCCATAGCTTTAGGACCAAAATCCGTAAGAAAAACACCTTAAAACTCGTTCCCTAAACCATAAATTTCCAAAATCAGAAAATATTATTTTTCAAGCACATGGTTAAAAATCGTGAATAAGCTACATGCTTGGTTCAATAAGAAGTGAGGAATGTCAATTTTGAATGAATATAAATTTTTTTGTGAATTAAAAAAAGTCCAAAAACCGTTTACTATAGTCAACCAATTTTTGTCCAAAAACGATCATTTTGGTCATTTTTTAATGAGTACATTTTTCACTTTCTTTTTTAAATACTGTGTTTAGGAGCTTTATTAACCTACAGCCCGATAGCTTTAGGACCAAAATCCGTAAGAAAAATATCTTAAAACTCGTTACCTAAACCGTAAATTTCTAAAACCAGGAAGTAGTACTTTTCAAGCACATGGTTGAAAATCGTGAATAAGCTAAAAGCTTGGTTCAATAAGAAGTGAGAAATGTCAATTTTGAATGAATATAAACTTTTTTCTTGAATAAAAAAAAGTCCAAAAATCGTTTACTATAGTGCACCAATTTTAGTAAAAAAAAAACTATCATTTTGGTCATTTTTTAATGAGTACATTTTTCACTTTCTTTTTTCAATATTGTGTTTGAGAGCTTCATTAACCTATAGCCTCATAGCTTTAAGACCAAAATCCGTAAGAAAAACACCTTAAAACTCGTTCCCTAAACTGTAAATTTCCAAAAACCGATAGTATAGTATTTTTCAAGCACATGGTTGAAAACGGTGAATACGCTACAAGCGTGGTTCAATAAGAAGTGAAGAATGACACTTTTGAATGAATATAAACTTTTTTCTTGAATTAAAAAAAGTCAAAAAATGGTTTACTATAGTCCACCAATTTTGATCCAAAAACGATCATTTTGGTCATTTTTTAATGAGTACATTTTTCTCTTTCTTTTTTCAATGTTGTGTTTAGAAGCTTCATTAACCTACAACCCCATAGCTTTAGGACCAAAATCCGTAAGAAAAAGACCTTAAAACTTGTTCCATAACCCGTAAAGTTCCAAAAACTGAAAGTAGTACTTTTCAAGCACATGGTTGAAAACCGTGAATAAGCTACAAGCTTGGTTCAACAAGAAGTGAGGAATGTTAATTTTGAATGAATATAAACTTTTCATGAATTAAAAAAAGTTCAAAAATCGTTTACTATAGTCAACCAATTTTGGTCCAAAAACGATCATTTTGGTCATCTTGTAATGAGTACATTTTTCACTTTCTTTTTTCAATGTTGTGTTTAAGAGCTTCATTAACCTACATCCCCATAGCTTTAGGACAAAAATCCATAAGAAAAAGACCTTAAAACTTGTTCTCTAAACCGTAAATTTCCAAAGCCCGAAAGTAGTACTTTTCAAGAACATGGTTGAAAACCGTGAATAAGCTACTAGTTTGGTTTAATAAGAAGTGAGGAATGTCAATTTTGAATGAATATACAATTTTTTCGTGAATTAAAAAAAGTCCAAAAATCGTTTACTATAGTCAACCAATTTTAGTCCAAAAACGATCATTTTGGTCATTTTTTAATGAGTACATTTTTCACTTTCTTTTTTCAATATTGTGTTTAGGAGCTTCATTAACCTACATCAACCTACATCCCCATAGCTTTAGGACGAAAATCCGTAAGAAAAACACCTTAAAACTCGTTCCCTAAACCGTAAATTTTCAAAATCCGGAAGGGTTACTTTTCAAGCACATGGTTAAAAAACGTGAATAAGCTACATGCTTGGTTCAATAATAAGTGAGGAATGTTAATTTTGAATGAATATAAACTTTTTTCGTGAATTAAAAAAAGTCCAAAAATCGTTTACTAGTCTTCAAATTTTGGTCTAAAAAATGAAAATGGTCATTTTTGTCATTTTTTATGAGTTCATTTTTTCTTTTCTTTTTCAATGCATGGTTTAGGAGGTTCATTAGCCTACATCACCAAAGCTTTAGGACTAGAAGTCTTAAGAAAAATATCTTAAAACTCGATCCCTGAACCTTAAATTTCCAAAACGCTAAATAAGTTCATTTCAAGCACATGGTTGAAAACTTTGAATTAAGTACCTGCTTGATCAAAGAAAAAGTGTAGAATGTTTATGTTATATGAATAATAAAATAATTTACTATAGTCCTCCACTTTAGGTCTAAAAACAGAAATTTTGGTCATTTTTTTGTATGAGTACTTTTCCCTTTTCTTTTATCAATGTATGGTTTGGGAAGTTTCCCTTTTCTTTTATCAATGTATGGTTTGGGAAGTTACGCCAATGTTTTATGACCAAAATTCATAAGAAAAATGCCTTAAAACTCGATCTCTAAACCGTAAATTTTCACAACACTAAATGAGTTCATTTCAAGCTCGTGGGTGAAAACTTTGAATTAGGTACATGCTTGATCAAAGAAAAAATATAGAATGTGAATGTAATATGAATATAATTTTTTTTGTGAATAATGTTTTTTTTGAAAAAAATCGTTTAATATAGTCCTGCAATTTTCGTCTAAAAACGGTCATTTTTTTATGAGTACATTCTTCCTTTTCTTTTTTCAATGTATGATTTGGGAGGTACATTAACTTACCTGCTCAAAGCTTTACGACCATAAGACTTAAGAAAAACACCTTAAAACTCGATCCCTAAACCGTAAATTTCCAAAACAATAAACGAGTTCATTTCCAGCACGTGGTTGAAAACCTTGAATTAGGTACTTGTTTGGTCAAAGAAAGAGTGTGGAATGAGAATGTTATATCAATATACACTCTTGTTTTGTCAATTAAGTTTTTTCGAAAAAATCGTTTACTATAGTTCTCCAATTTTGGTCTAAAAACGATCATTTTGATTAAAAAAAAAAAAAATAATAAATAATAATATTATGAGTACATTTTTCTTTTTGGATGATTACGATTCTTTTTTCGAGATCTCGAAACTAATTTTCAAATGTGGAGGTATGAAACAAGTAACGAAAAGTTTTAACTGAAATTTCAGATGTATGTAGTGCTTCGCGGAAGGTCGCAAAAATTCCTTCTCAAAGGGTTTATATCACAAATTAACACCACTTTTTCATAGAAATCTTGGATGATTACGATTCGTTTTGGGGGATCTTGAAAGTTATTTTCAAAGGTAGAGGTATGAAAAAAGTGACAAAAAGTTTTAACTAACATTTCAAATGTATATAGTGTTATGCGGAAGGTCGTCAGAATTTCTTCCCAAAGAGGTTAAATCACAAAATTAACACAATTTTGGATGATTACGATTCTTTTCCAGGAATCTCGAAACTTATTTTCAAATGTGGAGGTATGAAAAAAGTTACGAAAAGTTTTAACTAAAATTTCAGATGTATATTCTGCTCTGCGGAAGGTCGCGGAAATTCCTTCCCAAAAGGTTAGTCCTCCAATTATGGTCTAAAAATTCAATCCACACAACTCCAAGTTGGTGTCCCAAACACCCCTAAAGCTTTAATATCATAAGCCTTAATATCATAAACATGGGCTTGTGAGTGTTAATAGGCAGGGGAATGTCGGAGCCATTAGGTGGTAAATCCTGGACTTAGGTGTGGTCAGGCCGCAGGGGACGCAGGAAAATGTCAGAGCTATTAGGTGCCAAATCCTGGACCTCGAGCATTACCGATGACAAAGTTTGTTATGTTATTTATAGTCTAAACACGATGTTGTGAATGAGTTTATTTGAATTGTATATGATTTACATTAGTTTACAGAGTTTTAAACAACGGTTGTTTATGGAAAGAATTTTTTTAAAGTTATTTTTATTATAAACATCACTCATTGAGTTCTTAGCCCATCATTTATTTGTTTTTTCTCCCACTGGGTTGTTCTTGAGTTTCAACAAGATATAGTCGAGATTCATGTGTCACATGTCTCATCAAGTCAATGCATATGATCTGTTGTGTTGTATGTAAAGAGTGTTATTTTTGTTGCCTTCTATTCATTTGAGATAAAATTAAGTTATCATAAAAAGAAACTTGACAATAGATTTCAATGCACACTTGGGATCTATTGTCATCACATCCATCAGTAGGATAATCTAGGACGGAGTGCGACATATGAACCCTTTTTGTGATTAAAAAAATCTCAAAAACAAATCGTGTACCATAAGTATTTCAATTTCTTCTTCTAAAAATGGTCATCAATCATTTTTTAACAATTTATTTTTTCCTTGTATTCTTTACTTTATTTTCTTTTATTTATTTTCAATGAAAGTTTGTAGGGATATTTGGCCTGATGACCCTAAATTAAGGCTCATTCGAGAGATTGACCTAAAATTTTAAAAAGTAGTCAAAATGACCTATTGCTGACATCACTCTCACTGAGATTTTTTTCGTTCTCTTTCATGAGAGGGAGGATTTTTCAGTTATAAAATGGAACCCGTTCTAGAGCAAGAAAAATCTCAGCGAAAGTGATGTCAGCAAAATGTTATTTTGATTAATTTCTGTATTTCAAGTCAATCTCTTGAATAGGCCTTAATTTAAGATCATCTGGTCAAATATCTCGATGTTGTGCCTATGTTACATGTTAGGGGACAAAACCCACTCTCTCCCAACAAATTTATGTGCATGTCCATTTTCCAACAAGTAAATACAGTATTTTTCTTGTTTTCCTTTGTACTTTAACTAAAAATTAAAATTAAATTTTTTTTAAAAAAAAAAACCAGCTTCTATTAAGAATGCCATAACAAAAATTGGGCTACACAAAAACCATTAACAATAAACCATAAAAGAGATCGAAAAAATTATACGAAACGTAGGGTATCGCAGTTCGGTTTAGTTGCAAAGAGTATAAAGTATAGACCTGTGAAGTTGTGCTGAAGCAGCTTCTCTGTCAACAGCAGCAAAGGGATCGTTTTAGGGTGATCTTGAAACAGGATCTGTTCTTCCCCCACTTAGAAAATTGAAAACCTGCCTCAAATTTCCTCTTGAAGGTCTTGCATTTGTTGCAAATTTACAGATGTATACTAGTCGTCTCCTCATTTCCAATTTCGTAATATGAGTCTCATTGAAAGATTTTCCGCAATCGAAAGTTCCTGGTGTGATTTAAAAGTTACTAATGGTAAAAAACAAATAATTTTTTTTTTTGATAAGGTACCAAACTTTCATTGAGTAAAAGATGAAAGAATACAAGGGCATTCAAAAAAAAAGGAGAGCCCGAGGGAACCACCCTTAAAGAAAAGGGGTCCAGTCAAGTAATAAAAGACTTATAGAGTAATTACAAAAAAGCTGCGTCACAGACGCCCATAACGAAACTTGAAATCTAACGAGAGACCAAATAGCACTCGGGTCCCTTTCAGAACCTCTAAAAATTCTGTTGTTCCTTTCCCCCCACAAACCCCAAACAATCGCACAGATCCCAGCCTGCCACAAATAATTACATGAATGTAACATATTCCTTACGACCTTCCTTGAACAAGATCTATTATATAGGTTGTACAACCATGTCCTTTTAGTTTTAAAGAATGTAACATGTCTTCTCTTAATCTCCTCTCTAATCAAATGATCAAAGTGCAAATGAAATCCATTGGAATAAAACTCTACCCTTTGTGCCCAGTAATCGAAAGTAAACCTAAAAATATTGTACAGGTAGGAAGATAATTGCCCTCTCTCTCTTGGAAAGAAGGGGTAGAAAGACCGAAATCCAATTAAACCGTTTGATAACTATTTGATTTTTGAAAATTCTACTTGATTTTCATCTTTCTTAAGAAAAGATTAGAATACTTAGCCAAATTTAAAAAACAAAAACTACTTTTTGCAGCTTTCAAAACTTAGCTTGGATTTTGAAAACACTTGTAAAAGGTAGATAACAAAACAAATGAACCCATATTGGAAGTAGTGTTTAGACTTAATTTTCAAAAATCAAAAAACGAAAAACCAAATGGTTATCAAACGGGACTTAATCCAACATAGTTTTCTTCCTATTCTCAAGTATGAAAAACTACACTTCATTAATTCGACAAATTCTACTCCAAAGATTAAGGAAGTTCGACTTTGATACAACGACATTTGAGTATTTACACCCACCTCTTCCACTCCACTCCAACATCCCTCAAGTTACTCATTTGCCAAAGGAAAATATTCATATGACCAAAGATAACTCTCCTTCTAATAGAGAAAGGGTAGATGGATAGGTGAAAATAGCATACAATGTAAACATTGGTATACTTCAAGAAAGTTTGGAAGAAAAAATTTCAGCCGATGTACCTTTGTCGTCGAATAAAGAAGTCAATATCGCCAAGCAAACACATATGGTAATATCTTCCCCTGCAAGTAAACAATAGAGAACTCTTAGCAGAAGTTTCAGAAATGCTACATCAACTCATGCTTGACATCTTCATAAACCATTAAATATAAAACTAAATAAATAACTTAAACAAAGTTACAAAGATGGAAGTATACAAGTAACCAAAACTCATTCGAAAGGCTATTATAGAGCAATTGGCCCAACTATTCAAAAGATGAGAACTAACATTTTCCAAATCTGGCAACCCTCTTTAGTGGATTTTCATCTAAAATAGGTGAAATTATTGTAGTTGTAGTTAAATAAAGGGTGTTCTCACCATTGCTACAGCAAACTAGAAGTGTTTTCCCTTGGTTAAGATTCAACTTCGCAAAATCTACTGCAGGAGAAAGGTTTCTTGACAGGGAAAAGCGATCTAGTTTTGACATCTGAAAAGAAGAAACGGTTAAATAGGTTGAATTGGTACTGCAGATTAAGAATGGTTACCCTTATTTTCCCATACTCACCACCATAGGTAGATGAAGATATGCATCCGCAATTGGAAGGCAAACAGATAAGGACTCTTGATCACAATTTAAGATGCAATCAACATCGGATGCAGTCATAGCTGCACACACAGAAAACAAAAGTAATCAACAGATGAGCGAAGTCGAGAGACAATAATGCCATCCTTGAACCACAGAAAATGCACTCCTACATTTGTTGCTAAACTAAAATATTTACATAGTACAACTAAGACGTGATGGTACGGTATAACTCACACATGATGCCCTTAATAAATTTGGAAAGTGAAGAGTGGAATTATTTTCTCGTGTAAAACCATTGTTGATCACTTTTACAAATGTTGAATATTGCATTCTATTTCTTGATATATGGTTAAGCATTTCAATTATTTAGGAAGACACAGAGCATATTTAGTAGAAAAAGAAGTAGATAGGCTGACGATATTTTCTTCCTTCTAAACAATTTTCCAATATTGATACAGTGAAAATGCATTCTTCTGGGTATTAAAACCAATAAACATCTACTGTATGATCCTCAATACAAGAACAATTGGAGGCAAATTACCATGTTGAGATGAGCCTACTGCAAGGTTAGATGAACCAAGCCAAGATACTGCACAATTTCCATCAGAAGATTTTGCATCTAGCTCAGCATCAGAGATATCGAAAGATAACATTTGCTCTATAGGTGGGACTTGAGTTGAGGATCCTCCCACCTTCTGAGATTTAACACTGATCTGAGGCGCATCATTTCCCCTCAGAGATCGATATACTCTGTCCTTTTCGACTATTTCAGCTACCTTCTGATTACAGACATCAGGTCCAGAGCTCATAAGATCGTGTGCATTATTCCAGAATAGGTTAGGAGACAAGCTTCTTGCCCAACTTTCTTCATCGTCTCCAGCTCCGGAAATGTAGTTCCAGCTAAATTCTGTGGTGGTCCTTTGTTGAACCACACCGGTAGAGAACGAAGCAGAAACAAGTATAATGGGGGTGAAATCCCAAGAATCATGATCTGGTACTTCATTTAACCAAATAACAGATCTCTGTGAAATCCACAAGGGGCGCAATGGCTTTTTCAAGATGGATGCTAGTGTGGCAATATCAGCTCCACTGTCATCTAACTGTTTCGTCCATTCTTCAAGGCGTTTCTCGATAGAAGCTTTCTCGTTCTCAGAAACCCAAAGGGGAAGATGCAAGGAACAATCCCAATCAACAGCCGGCTCCCTTCCCTTTTCAGCAAGCACATCAGAAGTGGAAAGCTCCTGTTGCAAGCGACATGGCAAACAGAAAATAAGAGAATTTGCCCTCTTGAGTCTCACCCTAGATGTAGAGTTTTTTCTTACCCTCCTCAACGAGGTATTGAAAACAAAATATCGGTTTAAGAAAAACAAAAAACTGGTATAGAAACCATTTTGAAATCCAAACTACTTGGTAACAATCAAACAGACTTGTTTCAATCAATTTTGTTGGTTTTTTAGTTTCAGACTTACACCCGATCAAGAGGGGGTGAGGGGATTTAGGAGTAACCCCTTCTTCTTTGTGACATGAAATCCTGATCCTAGACTTGCACAGAATAATAGGCTGCCAAATGATAACAAGCAAAAACCAAAATAGCAAATACTCACCCCTAGTTCCAATGAACTGCCATGGATTTTGTTTAAATGTTTGCTTATAGACCGATTCAAAACACAAGTCCAAATGGGTATTGTTTTGGACATGCTATCAGGAAAGCGCTTCCCTCTTCGAGTGGAATCAACTATAATGCACCCTCCCTTCTGTCCTACCCATCAAACAAAGAAGCAAATCACATAAACACTTCTGAAATGCAAACATGCCACGGAACGCATGCATTGAGAAGTCTTCATTACAAACATTCAAAGTTGGCAAAATTAAGAAGCACAATACCGACAATCCTACTTTCTCTGTCAATTGTTATTTTCATGATTCCAGTACCTTATTCGCTAGGAAAATAAAAGAAAAATAGACAGGAAAAAAGAGGATGTACCAGCCAAGAGCGCGACATGAAGATTGAGGCGGGAAGTATTGAAAGACCAGTTGTTGTTGTGGCCGTCGGTGGACTTAAAGTAGCAATTGGAGTGAAACTTCGAGGAATACCAGAGGCCACAACGGAGATTTGCAAGAAGAGGAAGCTCCGGCCATAGCTGGGAGATCTCGCCGACGAAAATAGAGTCCTCGTAAATTGACCTGAGAGCGTTGTAGAGAGTATTATCTCTGCGTTTTATGTTCCTCACGGCCTTGTATATGCTCAGCTTCGCGCCTTCCTCCATGGATGAATCAAGCAGTGCTAGTGGCTGGTGCAGAGCGTCACCGTCACCGTCACCGTCGCCGTGGAGGAAGATGAGAGGTACCACAGCTCAACTTTCTACTGCATTTTAAAAAATAGTGCAAACTTATTGAGCAAGTAATTTGAACTAGTACTTTTTTACTTATTATAAATTAATGTTAGGGTCACTTATTTAGGGTAGTGTCTTAGTGACTTAATGGAGTTGATTAGGGAGGATTTTAAGCTTAGTGGTCTACTTAGTGGGTTAATGGTTGGTTATTTATTTTCATATAAAGACACGTCAAGTTTTTCACTTCAACGCATAGAACTCAATTGAATCACTTCCTTCATGCAATTTCTCTCTTGTTTCAACTCTTCGTTTTTCGTTACATGGTATCTGAGCGGTCAAGTTCTTTGTCTTGTGTTTGAGACTTATACTCGGTGAAGATGAATGATGGAAACAATATTTATGTAGAAAAGCTAATCAGTGATAATTATAACTATTGGAGGCTATATATGGAAGCTTTTCTACAAGGGAAAAATTTGTGGGATCTTGTTTCCGGTGATGATGTTGTAATTCCAGAAGATACTCTGAAGAATGTTGAGGCACGGCACGGAGGAAGTGGAAGGTCAAGGTGGAAATAAAATATAAGTTGAACCATGTATCAGCTAAACCATGCCACCCTATGCAATTGCAAACTAAAGCTAAAACTGGGATTTTCAAACGTAAGGTGAGAACCTATGTTGTTGAATGCTCCAAACATTTGTACAAACAACCTAAAGGAACTAACAACAGCAAGTGAAGCTCTTGCCTCACAAGAATGGAGAGAGGCAACGAATAAAGAGATGGAGACACTCTATAAGAATGAAACATGGACTTTGGTCCCCTTCTCTAGCTCCTATAATCTTGTTGGAAACAAATGGGTGTTCAAGAAAAAGTACAATCAAGATGGTACCATTCAAAGGTACAAAGCTAGGCTTGTAGCTTAGGGATTCCATCATCACCCATGAGCGGATTTCAATGAAACCTTTAGCCCTGTAGTCAAAGCATTCCTAAATGGAAAACTTGAGGAGGATGTTTTTATGTTGCAAGCAGAGGGTTTTGTTGACAAGCTTAGACCTAATCATGAATGCAAGCTAAAGAAAGCATTGTATGGACTAAAACAAGCTCCAAGAGCTTGGTACGACGAAGGGCACTCTTATCCAATGGGAATTCAAGAACTCAAAGGCTGATTGCTCATTGTTCTAGTGTTGATTTGCAAAAATGTTATAGCAAGTTTGTGAAAGAACTAAACAACAAGGTTTCCCTTCCCTTAAGGATATGGGAGAGTTGAGCTAGTTTCTAGGGATTGAAACAACAAGGTATGGTATGTATTTAACGCAAATCAAATACAATTCAGATCTTCTTGAAAGATTACATTTGAAGTGGTTCAAAAATCTTACCTTCACTGATGCCGATTGAGGATTGGTCGAGCCCACTTCCCGGAGTTTCTCATTCGGTGGCCGCCGCCGCCCCGCCGAGAAAACCACCGCAACCTTGCCCTTCTGAAAACGAACGAGAAAGCCCCAAAGAGCTTCGTATCAGTTTAAACTTTAAAGTTTGCAGGTGGTGCCTGTGATAAATTTGCGAGTCTCCAATTTTATTTTTATTTATTAATTACAACAAATTAAAATCCCTTGAGAATTTATGCAGATCTGTAATTTGAATTATGGCTGAGTATGGTCACTTGGACACAAAATGCAAATTCTTATATCCTATCTGTGAATAGCTATAATTGAAATATCGGAAATTATTTGCTATTTAATAAATAAATCGTTAAATTATATGTTTAGCCTAACATTTTTAAGTTTGTGTCTATATGGTCTCAAAACTCTATAAAAAATTGTCAAACCGAGCATAGCTCAATTGGCATAGGATTGTGCATTAATTGTCTCAATAGATCCTTATTTTTTAATTGTGTCTAATAGTTTTATTTAATAGACACAAAATTGATAGTTTATGGATCAAATTGACACAAACTTGAATTATTTATGAACTAAATTTGTAATTTAATCTAGAAAAATAGTCAACTGGACAAACCACCATTTTCAATTGACGGTTTTGTAAAGAGGTCAAACTTTTTCTTTTAATGAAAAATGGCTAAAATCTAAAATGATGTCTTGCACTAAAATACCTCTTCAAACTCTAAACCCTACAAATATGGTAGAATTTGATTCCAGTTTTTGACTATTATTTAAAAGGGCTGGTTGCACAAATAGCAATCAGGCCCAAACTAATTGCAAATTTAGCAAACTTTAAAATGTTTTGCAAATATGGCAAAAAAATCCGTTTCTATCACTGATAGACTTTATTATATCACTGATAGACTTCTATTAGTGATAGACTATTATCTCTGATAGACTATTATCACTGACAAAAATCTATAAAAAACTGAGGTGATCAGCGATAGACTTCTATCAGTCATAAGATATCAGCGATAGAAATTGCTACATCCGCAAAATTTTTAAAAACATGCTATATTTGCAAACAATAAATCTTAAATTGTCATTTACTACAATTTCCCTATTTAAAATATATATATATATATATATATATAATTTTTTTTTTTTGGCATTTTTTCAAAAATATTTGGTCCTTAAAAAAACACATATATTGGGCCGGGCCCAAATACATGTATCATGGACCGAACTTCCACAAGGAAGCTGAAGCCCAATAAAAGGAAGGAAAAGCCCACTAGAGCCCATTAATAGGACAAGAGGCCCAAGAAACAAGCCCAATATTTGGGTGAAAGGGTGATGTGTAAACAAAAATAGATATGATATAGGGAGGTCCCAAATGTCTAGGTGAGAGGTGGTAGAGAATAATGGGAGAGCCCTTCAAACGAGAGGTCGACCTGCTTTCTTTTCTCTTAAAATATATATTATGTTTTGTGTTTCATTTCATCTACTATACTTCCCAATATATAAATGGTTTCGACATAACCACCATGTGTTTCACAACCATCAGTTGGTACTTAGGGAGACATGCCATGCTCCTCTCACTACAACAAAGTTGGTCTATTTCGACCATATTTTATCGAAGGTTATAAAAAACCTTCGAAAAAGATTACATTTATCGTAGGTGTTTAAAAGTCTTTGAAAAATATCTACCTTTTATCGAAGGTTTGAAAAAACCTTTGAAAAAGAATATATTTGTATCGGAGGTTTTAAAAACCCCTTGAAAAATAGTATAACATTTTATACCTTTATCGAAAGTTTTAAAAAATCCTTGAAAAATAGTATACTTTATCGAAGGTTTAAAAAAACCCTTGAAAAAGAGCCTACCTTTATTGAAGGTTTTGAAATATCCTTAAAAAATCGTATACTTTATCGAAGGTTTCGAAAAACCCTTGAAAAAAAGTATACATTTATCGAAGGTTTTGAAACACCTTCGAAAAATAGTATACTTTTATCGAAGGTTTTGAAAAACCTTCGAAAAATAGTATACTTTTATGGAAGGTTTTGAAAATCCTTCGAAAAAAATTATACTTTTATCGAAGGTTTTGAAAAACCCTTGAAAAAGAGTATACATTTATCGAAAGTTTTGAAAAACGCTCGAAAAAGAGGGAGAAAAAAATATAAAAATACTTTTTATCGAAGGTTTCGAAAATCCGTCGAAAACGAGTAATTTTTAAAAGTTATTATATATTATACTAAAATTTATATCGATTATTTAATGAGTTTAATCGAAGGCTTTTGAAAAACCTTCGATAAAGGTAAATATATTATTATAAAAAAGAAAAATCTTATAGAATAAAATGGAGTTCTCTACATTTCTGTTTTCTCTCTATACCCTCCGCGTAAGAAAGCGATTTTTCGACTTTGAGGTTCTGAAAAAGCTTCTGATGAAGATGACGCCCAAATCGATCATCGTAATCGAAGACATCGCTTGATCGATCTCGCAAACAGGAAGAACGCAAATTCGTCTCCGTGCGAAATTGGGGGAAATTGAAATCGAGATTCGATTACGATGTCTGGTTTGTTGAATTTCACGAATGGATGGTGGAGAATTGAGAAAACAGAGATGAGTCATGCTGATATCAGTGAGATTTTGATCCAGAACAAGAGGATTGTGGAGAAGCGATGGCGGATACGTGGGTTAGAGTTGCCGATTTCATTCACTTGACTTCCACTCAGGCCGTTCTCTTCCTTTCCGACAACGCTTCTCAAATCAGGTTTCCATATAACTTCTCATTTCATTAGTCTCTCCTTTCTTACCTGCAAATTCGAATATCTGGAGCTTGAGAAGTTGGGAGAAAACCTTGAGAAGTTTGAATGAATAGTAATATTCTAAGCTTAGAAGTGATGGAAGTTGGAGATAACCATCTTATTATAAATAGTAAAATTCCTTCTATATAATCCTCTAGGCTACAACAACAAAGATTTTCCTCCGTGAACTTATCAAAGTTTGAATGAATAGTAATATTCTAATCTTGAGAAGTGATGGAAGTTGGAGATAACCATCATATTATAAATAGTAAAATTCCTTCTATATAATCCTCTAGGCTTACAGCAACAAGGAAATTTTCCTCCGTGAACTTACCAGCAATTCCTCTGATAGAAAATATCTTTTCATTTTCTTTCATTCCATTTCTTCTGTATTGTTCTTAGGAGATTCTAATGTTTTATTTTGAAGTTTGATTGGTATTCTCGGTTTATTAGCTTCCGTTTCGATTGTAGACGCAATTGTTTAACTATAATAGATGTACTTTTGAATTGGTTGATTTTTTATTCTTGGGATTCTGTCCGCATATTGATGTTTTACCTTTTGAAATCTTCCTTACTGCCTAGTGAATTGTTATTTGAAACTTTGTTGGAAGTTGGATGATTTCTTTCATTTCTTCTCAATAAAAGCACGTTTTCTTATAAATAGGTAGTTGGATTTGAATGATTATATAGTTTTGTAGAATTATGTACTTTCTAGGATAATGAAGACAGAAATTTCCCTAAATTGAATTGGTTGCTCTCAGTTCCTGGAGCTTCCAGCACAGTCCTCGAAGTCGTGGTACCTTACTTCTGGAATTCCATGATCCAATTACTCGGCAAGGTTACACACTTTCCCTAAAGAATTCTTTATTGACGTTTTGATTTTCATATTTTTGTGATAAAACAACAAGAACTGGTGATTAGAATTAGCCAAGTCTTATTCAATAGTTAATGGTAAGACCATTTCTGAGATGAACGAATATAAGTAGTCCCCCATGTTCCTATTGAAGTCTTATTCAATAGTTAATGGTAAGGCCATTTCGATCTTGGAGTTTGAAGTAGGCATTGTTGATGTTGAAACTACACGATTAATGTGAATGTCAACATTTATAGTCCTCACAATTTCAAAATTGAACAGCGCGCGGTATTAGCAATTGTAACCGATGAATTTGTATTAGTGAAGATAAACGCTATTACTGTTTGGATTTCATCCATAGTCTACTAATTACTAAGTAGTAGTTGATCTTGCAGTAGAGTTGTAGGTAAAGCACTTCTTTTTGTGTTTTTATCCATCTGCTTCCAATCAATTGGGATTTGTTTGAGGATTTGATTTAGGTTTTTAAGTGATTGTTTTACCAAAAATTGAATTTGGGTTTCTCGGTTTTGGTTCAGGGTTGTACTATTTTTGTGGCATTATTGTAGTACTCTCAATAATCAGTACTTTAAATAGCCTATTAAATCATGTAGATATGGTAGATTGAACATGGTTTATTTTGGAGATTTTAGTGCAGCCTCCTCTTCACTGTCTTCTGAAATATTTGGTTGGAGAGGTAAAAAAGGTTGTTTCAGGGCAGTGGATAAATCTGGGGAGAAATTTGGTCAACACTCGTTTCAGTAACCTTTGGGTTCCTTTTGTAATTCGTTTACTGATTCTCCTCTTTCTTTGATTACCATCAGCTAGGCTCTTTTTTTGCAAAAATTTCTCTTTCGGTAGCCCTTTTTTGGTTGATTGATTCATCTTCTACTCATTGCTAATCTGGCTATACCTTCCCTTTTGTTTGGATTAACCAACAGTGTGTTCTGTATTGGGAGATGTGTGCTTGTGCTTGATTAAATTGGTTACGAAGTGAATTTGTGTTGGTGTTTTTACTTGATTTTTAATTTGAATTACTCTAACATGAATAATTATTAGTTATTGCAAAGTACTGAACCATTAATAGGTATTTGATATGAGTCGGGTAACTAGAGTTGCATTACTGAATTATGCTTTACATTGATTCCTCCTTTTTTGGCTTAGTGATTCCTCGTCCCTAATGCCTTTAGGTTGTTCTCTTTTTTGGCAGCCTAATATATTTTATTTCATTTCATATAAACTAGAAAAAAGAGTTACATGTTATACTTTTCTTTCCAGATTTTATTTGATTTTATTACTCACTTTGATATGATACTCAGAAATCTCAGAGAAGATGCTAAGGTTCTTCCGAATGGTCTGTGGAGCCTTTTGAACTCTATGAGGAAGTTCTTCGCCATGATGTTGATGCGTTCAATTATACTGCTCCAGGTAAACGAAGTCTTGAAATGCTTTTCTTTCTTATTTAATGGAAATATTAGTGAGTTGCGTTACCTATATCTTGTCATATTTTGAAAACCTAATTTGAGCGACACAAACCAGTTTATTCCATTTCTCCAAAGTAATGAATAAGATTTTGAGTCTCTTATTCTGAGAGAAGTTGGCGTGAAATTATCACTTTTTGTAATGTATAAATTGCTATATGAGTCAAGTTTGTGCTTGTTGGGAGCTTGGAAGCATTGATACCATACTTTGTGGAATATTAATGTTTAAGTTCTTTTTGTATTAATGTGCATCATTCTTGAAAGGTCCCTCATGTTCGTAAACATGAACGAATATAAGTAGTCTCCCATGTTCCATTTCTGAGATGTGCATCAACATTCAACACCAAGATGAAAATTATTGAAAGGATTTGGAAAATGGTTTTAAAAATGAAGGCTTATTTTGGTGTTGTGTTTCTGCAGATTTCATTTACAATTATATATACCATTGTTACTATTTGTCTTAAGCATGGTTAGCCATTTCATGTTTTCAGTGTATCGTCATGCAGTTGCCCCTTTTCTTCTTGCCCCTTTTGCTCTCATTTTTTAAAGGTCCACTTTTCTCTCTATATATATATATATTAGGGCATACAGGGAGCCCTTTTATCTCTATGTTAACTTTGAATGATTTTTATGTATTATAGGAAAACGAGGCCTCCAATGACATTCCCCATCTTCTTAAGAATTTTGTTGCTTGGCTTTCTAGAGTAATTCTCCTTTTCTCTCCTCTATTTGAAGTATATACAAATGTTAGTCAGTGTGGTTTGGACTGGTTTAATTATTTGAAGTATATACAGAAGACTTTGCTACGTGACTTAGACTTGTTTGGCTACTATGAGTTTTTTTTTATAAGATGAGGGTCGATTGAACTTATGTGTTGTAATGATCTTTCTAAACTTTAATGCAATAAATCCATTTATGAACTTTCATCGGCTTGCTTGTGTGCATTGTAATGTTATCTTCTGCTCATCAATTAAAGCCAAACGAAATCCAAAAAATATGAAAATCTGAACCTAAAAAGTGTAAACAGGGTACGAAAATGAATTTGAATCGAAAAGGTAGGGTTCTGTTTTGATTCTCTGTTTGTTCTGCTCTCTGTAAATTCCTTCTCTTCCCTTAATGTAAAAATGATTAAGGTCTTTTCTCGAACTTCTTTTGAGTGAAATTAATTAATGATGGAGGGACCTCTCATCTATTAGTATTTAGAGCGAATTTTAGATTAATGTTACCTCATTCACCACAGGTAGGGTTTCATCTTTTTTTTTCTACCTTCGTAAAAACTAATTTTCGAAGGTTAATGAACCTTCGGAAAAAAACTGATTTTCGAAGGTTAATGGACCCTCGAAAAAAACTAATTTTCGAAGGTTAATGAACCCTCGAAAAAACTAATTTTCGAAGGTTAATGAACCCTCGAAAAAAAACTAATTTTCGAAGGTTAATGAACCCTCGAAAAAAAACTAATTTTCGAAGGTTAATGAACCCTCGAAAAAAAAAGTTAATTTTCGAAGGTTAATGAACCTTTGAAAAGCTTTTCCCGACTGAATTTATTTCGACACTTTTCGAAGGTTGAGTTAACCTTCGAAAAAAGATTTTTCGAAGGTTCATTTAGGGCTTTTTCGAAGGTTGTGACCTTCGAAAAAAGTCAAGTTTCTTGTAGTGTCTCTCTCTACTTTCACTCTATTCATGTCCCGAGAAAAGAAAAAATTCGAAATACTTTTGCAGCTTCTCTCACATCTAACCGTGCAACACTCTTGTCAGCCACATTGTAGCAGCCATATACTATGGAAATATGGATACTCATTTCGTTTATTGCTTGTCATGTCAGTATCATTTTAAAAATGATGTGGGGTCTATCGACATTCAAAAAATAGTTATAAAAGCAAAATAATAGTGTGAACATAAAGGGAGCATGGTACTTATAAATATTTTTTAATATTATTGAACTACACGCCATTCTTAAATAATGTCGACGTAGTTGATATGTGAATTCATACTCGGTACGTAGTATTATAAATCTTTCTAGGAGGGAGAGTTAGTGTTGAGGATCCCACATCGGAAAGATGAAGGGACTCACTCACAATATAACATACATGAGTTACTCCTCCTACTACCAATTAATTTTAAGGTGGAACCCCATAATGTCTAATATGGTATCAGAGTCCACGAAGCGGGTATTCAGTCCAATGGGATGAAAAATGAAGGGACGGGACCTCACTCACAATATTAACATACATGGGTTAAGCAGGTATCGAAAAATGAAGGGACGGGACCTCACTCACAATATTAACATACATGGGTTAAGCAGGTATGACCTCACTCACAATATTAACATACATGGTTACTCCTCCTTATCACCAATTGATTTCCAATAGTTAGAGCTTTGGGGACATATTCTAATTAAGTGATTTTTTAAATATTTTATAACTCATGAGGAATATCCAAGAACTACAACTTGAGCTTGAGGTTGTACATACAATGGGAAATGTTGCATGTTAGGTGGACAAAACCCACTTTCTCTCCCAACAAATTTATGTGCATGTCAAAGTTTTCTCTCTCCAAATAGTACAAGAAGGCTAGCTAGGGCATGACATGATGGGATTGGGAGAGGTTAGTTGTTGAAGGAGAAGAGAGAAAGATAGAGGAATATAGGAAGGGGAAGAAAGTGAAATAAAAAGTGAAAGAGAGTTTAAGATAAGGGGACAAAGAGAGAAAGAGGAATAGTGAGAGTGTTCACTCAAAGGACACCATGTGGGTTAGTTTATGGTCTACAATCATGTTGTCTTCCCCATTTTCTTTCTACATATATATATACCTTATTTTCCCTTTCTTTCTATTGCATATATCTCTATGAAATGACACCCCATACTTATATTCCTATATTTTTCTAGCTCATATATACTCTACTCTCTTTCAATCATTCTCTCTCTATATATATATAGTTAGTTTTTCAAAAGGAGATCAAGCTAGCTTGTTGACTTAGGTATATGGGTTACAAATGGATTTTATACCATGATGTAGGAGGATGCATTGATACACTTTGAAATAAGTTGAATATGTTCAAATTTAGACTTGTTAACCGTGTTTATAAAATCAGTAAAAATTAACCACATAAAATACGAGAATGTAATTTTTTTTTTTTTTGTAGAGGTGAAGAATTTAAATCTGTGTCATTTTAGACGATGATATATGTTTTAACCAATTAAGTCATGCTCTCAAGTAAAATGATAAAGATAATATTTTAGGTTTAATATTTAAGATATATATATATATATATATATATATATATATATATATATATATATATATATATATATATATCACTTAGAGTAATGGCCAAATATTTTAAAAATGTACACTTTTTAGGCTTTAGGGAGAGGTTCTCTAAGAAATGTTTCTTGTTAAATCTCCACTATACCATTTGCTTAAAGGGTTTAAAATTCAATGTAACAACTAAAATATTTCTTAAAATATGGCAATAATATATAGAATATGGGCTGTCATTGACAATATTGAAAACTTGAGATACTTTTATCAAGGGTAAAATTTGAAATTTTCCCAATTGAAAAAATAATCTATACTTTAAATAATAAATAATATAGTTAGTTTTTTTTTAAATAAAAAATAGGTTAAATTAAAAATGTAATATATCCTTGAAGTTTTAAGTTTGTATCTATTTGATCTATGAACTTTCGAATTTTTTAAAATTCACGGATGATCTACTAAACACAATTGAAATTTTAGGGTTTCATTATTCATAAAGTTTAAATTTCAATCTAATAGATCAATTAATTTTTAAAATTTTTAAATTTGTCAAGAACCTATAGACACAAAATTGAAAGTTCGGGAAACTATTAGATAGTTTTGAAATTTCATGGACTAAACTTGTAATTTAACTAAAAAAAAAAAAAAAAAAAAAATCTTTATAAATTCAAAGAGATTTGATTCCAAAGGCAAATCCCATTGATCAAGATGTTCAGTCACTTCACCATCTCTAAGATATGAATTAACTTGATTTGTACTGATCATGGGCCATCTTTTTCATTTACAGTCTCATGTCATCAAAAGTTGAATAATAATATATAGATTTAAACTCAAAACTATGCCAATGTGACATTTAACTATTTTTCTAGCCATATTATTCATGTATGGACATAAAAGATGCAGAGATCTTATCATAAAAATATTATATAGAATGCAGACATACTATTAATTATTGCTTATTATAAAAATATGATGTCAACATGATATAGTTTAACTGACATAAAACATATTCTCTTAATCAAAAGATTAGAGGTTCAAATCATTCACCCTACATATTGTTGAACTAAAAAAAGAAATTCAAATAGATGGCACTCATATATATCATATACATTCATTGATTTCGAGTCGGGAGGTTTTTTTTGACAACATGTGAAGTGGAAAGATCGAACCCGTGATCTCTTGGTCACTAGTCGGGAGGATTTACGACTTCACATTTTTCAATATATTTTTTTATTTTTTAGGGCGTAGATTATCAATTTAGTAAATAAAAAAATAAAAAAATAAAAAACCCTTAAATTTTCCCTAACATAAAAAGTTGAGTATTTCGTTATGGGAATATATTACTTTTGATGAAGGTTATATCATAGAAATATTTTCATCAATTATATATGGTTTTTTTTTTCTTTCTGTTTTTGAGTCCAAGTATATATTTTGGGTGAGATTTTGAAATCTTTGATCTCGATCGGTCTAAATCAATTGAGCTATGGTCTCTTTCTTCTTCCTGCTGTCCCATGAGACAGAGCTACCGTCGGTATTAGAGGCTGAACTTGAATGTATATATATATATTTTGTTATCTATATAGATGAAGTATTTGATCTTTATGGGGTATAACAATTAACAAGTGGGTTTTTTCCCCCATTTTTTCTTTGAAGTGAATAGATTCAAAGGGTGTGGGTAATATTGTAATGGCAACCATATAATATAGTCTCCTATTTTTGGGACTTTTCAAAACAGACAACATTCTCTCTCTCTCTCTTATTAATTTGTCTACCTTTCATTTCTTTGCCATGCATGATAGCATTTGACTAGACATGTAGGTGTAAAACTCTATTTTAGTACGAGCTACGAGAGTGGTACCAATACAAGAGATAAATTCTAAATACTATACGTGATCTCAAAACAATAATGATCAATGGATGTGACATAAGCTTCATCATCAACAAGAAGGAAATAACTCGAGAATACTAACTAATTAGTTCGTTTTGAAATGTCTCGTTTTTCCGACCTCTCAACTATGGTTTCTTGTGCTTCACCATTCTTTTTATCTAGATGGTAGGTATTAAAGACAACGGAACCCAGACAATCTCCACAATAACATGATATTCCAGATGGTAGGTATTAAGGACAACGAAACTCAGACATCTCCACAGTGGTATGATATTCCAGATGGTAGGTATTAAAGACAACGGAACCCAGATATCTCCACAATGGTATGATATTGTCCACTTGTGGCCTAAACCCTCATGACTTTACTTTTGGTTTCACCCAAAATGCCTCATACCAATTGAAGATAATTGTCACCCCATTATATACCCATGATCTTTATATTGTTTGTATCCTAACAATCCTCCCCCAAGCAAAGTACCACAATTAAGCCTACTTTGTGATAGTTATTCAAATGGAGGCAAAGTACCACATCGACCTCCCCAGATAGGATCGAATTACACTTGTTCAACCACGACCTTCAGATAGTCATTCACTATGACTCTAATCACGAATATGTTATTGGAGACTCATCAATATCTTAATTCGACACTCGAGGATTTCTCCAAACATGGCTAAGTTAGGGACATAGTTCTGATATTGTCCACTTTGGATCTAAACCTTCCTGGCTTTGCTTTTGGTTTCACCCAAAAGGCCTGATGCCAATTGGAGATAATTGTCACTCATTATATATCCATGATCTTTCTCTTTTCTAGCCAATGTGAGATATTGTTTATATCCTAACAGTAGGATTGAAGTAAAAAAAAAGAGAAAAGTACTCTAAAAAGTTATAAGAAAATGCAATAAAATAATAAACTGTAATATTTAAGGAGAATATGTGAGATGTTATCCGACACTATTTCATAACTCACTCAACTAACACAAATAGAATATTCGTATTAAAGTATTATCACAAAATTATTATTGAAATGTGTCATGCAGCCACTCTATTATTATTCACTCTATTATTAGATGTTGAAATAGAAATTTCTCTTGTAGATGAAATTGAAGATTTAAAATGATTTTAGATGATGGGAGGGAAGAAGAAATTAAATTAGGATGAGGTGAAAAAAATAGGTGGGGGCATAATGGGGAATAGTGTTAGAAACAAATTTGTGATGTTTTTTGTGCACGTACTGACCTACCATAGGTCTGTGATGGTGATGGGTGCTACTATGCATACGTTAGATTAAAACATCCAACTAGTCTTTTGTCTAACGAAAGAAAACTTATGAAAGAAATAGACCAAACATGTCTGAATTTTGGAGACATTTCCCTCAACTCCAATTTCCTCTTTGCATTAATGTCATTTCCCAAACAATTTTTAACCCTCCTTCTCTCTCTCCTAATCACAAGGGTTTTGTTGTAATAAAAGTCTATTCCAATTCTAAAAATATACAATAAATTAAAAAAATTAATAACCACGTTACCCTAATCGGTAGAACATAAAATATTCAAAATAAAATATTCAAACAATATTAACCAGTTAGGAGAAAAACTTCAAATCAAATAAGTTTGATATTATAAATTAATGATGAATTCCAATCAAGTTGGTTCATTCAAGACTTTCATCCATAACTTGAATATTATAAAATAAGATAACGGAGATAGATACAAAAATATATATTTTGACATTTTGTCAACCAACTCATACTTTATGTCTGATAATTGTTCAAATAGATTGACTAATAATGAAAATTTTGTGATGATTATAGATAGATATTGCAGATTAATAAATAAGTAAAAATATGAGAAATAATAACAGATGTGAATGCCAATTTAGAGTAAACTAATTAAAAAAATATAACATTTTTTTAAAAAAATTGCGGATATGATAATTTCTATTACTAATAGTATGGTCTATCGTTGATAGAAGTCTATTGCTGATAAACTCAGTTTTTTATAGAATTTTGTTAGTGATAACAGTTTATAAGTGATAGTCATATATCAACAACATAGTCTATTGGTGATAGTCACTGATTTTTTGCAATATTTGCAAAATATTTTGAACTATGCAAAAATTGTAATTATTTTGTGTCTGATTGTTGTTTGTGCAATCGAAACTAAAAATATATGTGTGGGACCCAAAAGAGGTTAAAATAAAATGAAAAAAATTGCAAAAAGAAGAGGAGTCATTTATCTTTTAAAGTTGAAAAATCAAATTGGTTTACAATTTGGTGTAAATTAAGAAGAATTATTGTGTGGGTGGAGAAATCAAGGGTAATTCATCACCCGCAGTACACGTCAGCATGTGGGACCTACAAGCTTGAAAGTCCCAGTCAGTAGTGCCAATTACATACAACATAAGCCCAGCACAGCAAACTTGAGCCGACAAAAGGCCCAACCAAAGCCCACAAAACCCAACCCCTAATCTGAACGCTAACCCAACCGCCACCGGCATCCCCACCCCGTAAAACGCGCCGAGGTTAATATTCGCCGCCGCAGCCGGCCGTGCGCTCCCTCTCAAGACGCCGCATCCGACGGTCTGCGGGCAGTTTCCGAGCTCACACAGCCCCAGAATCGGCAGCGCCAACGACGTCAGCCGGAGAATCTCGGCGTCGTCGGTAAACATCCTGGCCCAGTTATTCCTCATCCCCGTAGCAAACAAGGTCGCTCCCAATCCCATCATCGCCGCCACAAACACCGCCACGACGGCGGAGAGTTTCGCCTTCTTCGGGCGTCCACCGCCGAGCTCGTTCCCGACGCGAGTGGAAACGGCAAAACCGAGAGACGATGGAAAGATGTAAATCAACGACGTCGTTTGGATTAAAACTCCCATGGAAGCAACGGTCGCTCTGGGGTCCACAAGTAGCCCACAAAGCACGATCATAATCTCGTACCACCACCACTCCAAGCAAACCGAAACGCAGCTCGGCGCGGCTAACTCCAAGAGCGGCTTCCAGCCGCTCACTCTCAAACACTCCCAGCTCGGCGCCGTCCACGTCGGCTCATGAACACCGGAAACGACGACGTACAACACCAAAAACACCAACGCCAAAAGATTGGTCGCGGCAGCGGAAGCCGCGACGCCGGCTACCCCAAACTGGAAATAAGTAACCAATAAGAAATTGATGGGCACGTGACAGAGAGCAGCCCCGAGCGATGATAAAGTGAGGGGGACGGTGATGCCCTGAGCGCGAAGGTAGATTCTGATTGGGTTGGTGAAGGAATTGGTGAGGAGGTCGGGGAGAGAGAAAATCAAATAGGTTTGTGCCATTTCTGTGATGGATGGATGTTGGCGGAGAAAGAGAAGGATTTTACCCATTTTTACCCACAGTAAAGAAATGGGTAATGAGGAAAGGAGGAGGAAAATTACCGCGCGGTGAAGGGTTAAAGAGAGGAGCTTCGGACGGTGGGCTCCGAAGGCTTGGGAACAGAGTGGCTCCATTCCTAACGCCAAACCGGAGAGAACAGAGTAGCCGGTGATATTAGCGAAGGCGATGGCTAGTGAACCGGCGGCGAGTTCCACGTCACCAAGCCGGCCGAGAAAAATCATGGAGATAATCGAACGGGAATAGATTATGAGAGCCGTTAGAGCAATCGGAAAAGCCAATGAGAGCAGAGATTTGGCTTCGGTTATAACCTCGGACAGACTGGTCGGAGTCGGAGTCGGAGTCGGAGATGGCTGTTTTTTGGGGAAAACATCGAAAAAGTGAAGTAATTGGGAGGGCGGCGGAGGTGGTGGCGGTGGGGGTGCGGCGGAGGGATTTGAAATTGAAACACACATGATGATGATTGAAAGGGAATGAATGAAGAGTGAAGTACTTGGTGTGTTGGTGTGGGAATCAGGGAATTGAAATCTTTTTGTTTTTTTTGTTTTACTTTTTTTCTTAGTCGAGGAAATGGGATAAGGTATTAATAGAAGCTGAAGGGAAGAGAGAGAAAACAATCAATCATATTCCTTTTTAAAAGAGTGTATTTGTTCTGTGACTCGTTTTTTTGTTACATTTCATTTTTACGTTATTTCAGAATTTTTTTTATTTTTTTTTAAAAAATAAAATGTCTCTTCAGATTTGTCAGTGTTTTCTGAAAGTTGGTTCAATTTCCCATAAGGGATGTGGAAAAAATATTTAAATTAAAATCACACAAATTAACTTATATTGCTTAGCCAACCAAAACATAGTTCAACCGCATGATGTACTGTCTAGAGACCATGAGGTCTTAGAATCAATCTCCCACCCTAACATGTTGTCAAAAAAAAAAAAAAAAAAAAAAAAAACTTATATTGGTTAAGGTATAAATGCACCAAAAATATATATATATATATATATATATATTTGAATAGTTAGGAGAACTTATATAATTATTGCTATTAATTGTTTTGTGGAAACAATTTAATAATTTTTTTTTTTTAATATTTATATCTCTATATTTTCACGTATAATATAAAAAAATCATATAATTTAATGTATAAATATTAAAATTTAATAGTGATATCCTAACAATCAAGTGACAACTAATTATGTCAAAGCGAATATGACTCAACTAACATATGTATGTGTTGACGATCAAGAGGTATATATGTGGTATATATGTGGTTTGAATTCACCTACCTCAATCAACATGAATATAATTCAACAGTAATTAATTTATAAATTCTCATATCTCGCATTTGATTGTAAAAAAAAAAAATATATTTAATCTTGAAAAATTGACTTTGTTCAAGTTGTGTCAAGCAATTTGCAACAGTTTAGGTGGGGTTTCCATCAATTTTTCACTATTTATAAATGATTGATACTTGACCCAAAAAAAAAACATTTTTTGTTTAATAAAATAAAAAAAAATATTGGGTTGAGATTCAAAGAGGTTAAAAAGTCAAGATGATAACTTTATACCGTATGGTAAAAATCAATGAGCACAATTGGAATGTCTCTGAAATTTTTGTCTTGTTTTCTCCAAGTACTGTCCTCTCTGCCTCTTTTCTCCAGCAATGTTTTTTTTACTGTTTACCAATTTACCTTTTTTTTATCCCTAAACCAATCAGTTGACCATATAATATATTTTGGAGAAAAATGCAAAACAATTTCCCACTTTTTATGAACTTTAGGGTTTAAGCCATGATGGGGCTCTAGGCTCTGGGCCAAGAGCCTGTTTTCCTTTCATGGAAATTGGAGGAATAGAATTTTTTTAGATGAACTCCTCAAGAGTTTTAGTTCACAAACTTAGAATTTGAATCTCATTCTCATGTTTAATTTTCAACATCGTCTTCGAGACGTCAACATGAGCATAGTTCAACTAGTTAAGACATATACTAAGAGATCAGAGCAGAGATTCTTGAATCACTCAACTTACATAATGTTAAACTCACAAAAAAAAAAAAAAAATGTAAGACATGGGTAGAATTAGAATTCGAACATTTGAAAAGGTGATCGAGTTCTCAATGTCTTAAACCCTCAATTCTAAACCCTAAATAGTAAACGTAACCAGTGTTCACAACTATAGTTATATTGATAATCTAGAACTATAGTTATATTGATAATCTAGAACTCATTGTAGGGATAAACACCATTTTTAAGAATTGTACACTATATCTTAATTGTCAGATATATAAAACCTTTTAATTAGTACGAGTGGAATTGAAATTTGAATGTTTGAAAAGAGGTTTTGAATGTCTTAACGAGTTGAACTATATTTATGTTGATCACGTAGAACTCATTTTAGTATAAACATTTCATTTTTCAACAATCAAATTCTTTTATTTTTCTTATTTTTTTCGATATTTATGAGTGTATGGACCAGTCTTGCATGCATCTTGATTATTCTCAAAGAAATATGTAGGATATTAAATCTTAGGTAGGTTGACTACCATGATTTTAACTCTGATTCTCTTTAAGTCTTTTATTATTTACTTGGTTTTTATTGACCACTAAGTCGACCAATGATTGTTTATTCTCACACATTCCATTCTAAAAAACGCGTCCAATCATTGTCGAAGCTATAATATGATTATTCTACCAACCAAAACCCATGAAGCTTAATGGTTTTTCTCAAATGCAAGCCACAAAAAAGCCACCACCACCAAAAGCCATCCCATGAATATCAAAAGAATTTGAAACTTGACTGCAAATTTAGCCTTTGTTGGGTGTCACCCACACACTCAAATGGACAGAACATGGCTGTCTTCAATGCATATTTGACCAAAGAAAAGACAAATCAATTCATATAATAGCAAAATTAATTCCCCATTTGGAATTACACAATTGATATATATATCCAATCACAATCATAATCACACACACTTAACAAAGTGGTCAAAACAATGACTCAAAAGGGAAATGGATGGCGTGATGGACGCATAGAGAGGGAAAAAATTGAAGAATTTGAAGGAAATGAGACATAACTTTTTTTTAGTGGCCTAAAGCTCCCACCCCATTTAAACGTATACGACGAATCCGAACATAGTCCAGTGAATAAGACACAAACTATCATCTTAAAAGGTTGACAATCCGATATTCTACTTCTGCGTTTACTATTCGAACATAGTCTTTGTGAAGTGAATAAGACACAAACTATCATCTTAAAAGGTTGACGATCCGATATTCTACCTCTGCGTTTACTATTCGAACATAGTCTTTGTGAGTGATATCGTCGTTTACTATTCGAACCAAACAAACAATTCAAAAAATAGAGAGAGACCCACATAACAAAAATGGAAGAAAATTGAAAGGCATTCTGACAAGTATGTTTTTGTTTTGGCAGTTGGTGCGTCAGTTCCTTGTTTCTATAACAGGAGCACCTTGTTTGTTGTTCCCCGTTTTTGCGCCATGGGATTCATAGCATTTTTCCCTAAAAAAAACCTCTTTAATTTTCTTACTTATTTTCATTAACTTGTTTTTTTCTTTTTCCATTTGGGTTTGAATTATATAATTTATTACATCAGACAACAAGGGGATATGGATTGAGAACATAGATGCATATTATGTGTACTTGTTCATATATCTAGGTTTGATGCGCGATTAATTTGAGGCGAAGTATGCACTGCTAACGTGGTGTTTGGAATGGATTCCTGTGATCTAATTAAGCATTCGATCTGCAACTAGGATCTTGCACTGGTATGGTGCTCGATCCCATACACTCTAAAGTTTAAGATAGGTTAAGTTCAAGTTGGTGTTGAGACGAGCTTACTTTTAGGAAGAGATCATTCATCTCCTTTTGAAGGGTGTCTCTGCCTATTATAAGAGAATACGAGTGTCAATATTTATTTTTGCCATGCATGTCAGCTCGTACCGATGGGCAACAAATTTTTGGTTGGCGTTGTCCCTAACTCAAAGAGAAAGTCAACTTGTCAGAGTTCATATCAGGTCAAAAGCACCACATGGCGAGCCATGATTTGACCCATAACATTTAGGATAGCATTTTTATTAATTTCTCGATTAGATGTTTCAATGCTCGAAAAAGTAAGTGTCGTAGTGGATATGTTGATTTTTATGGACAAATGTGTGAATCGATAGGCTAACTAGCTTGGTTGTTACACAGGATTATGTTATTGTTATAATTTTTTTTTTTTTTTTTTTTTTTTTGGTACAACATGATGTTATGATATTAAGTCTATTGTTGATGAAGAAAGTTGATATATTGCTTGTGAATAGCTTTATTATCACATGACTTTTTATTTATTTATTTCATTATAAGACTACACATCATTGTTGAATCCTTGAAGCATATAACTTTTTTTAAAAAAAAAAAAAGAAAAATCCTTTAATATTTTTTTCATTTATAATTACATTTCTCTCCTCAATGTCATTACTATATATACACAAAAACACAGAGAATTTTGAAAATTTGAAAATTTGTTTCCTTTTTTTGACCAAACCTTTCAGGTACAAAAATACAAGGTAACATTTCATCATCTCCCACTTGCCCTACCACCAAAATAGTATATGCAACTTTTCAAAACTTTTTTTTTCCAAGTATTTAATTAATGTGGATTCAACCATAATCTCTTAGTCAAACACATAACCTTATGTTAATTGAACTATGCTCGATTTGTCAAATTTTTAAAATTGGTAATTTGAAATATTTATATTTATATTAAAAAAAACAATAATAAAATTAGATTTATACTTCTTTTTTTTTAATGATAAAATTTCATTGCTATCAAGGATCAACCATATTCGTTACATGACTAATATTCCCACATGGAAGCTCATTTGTCAGATGGTGTAAGAACCAAACTGAAAACTGACTAAGCCAAAGGGCAAATTGCCTAAGAGCGCACCACGTTATGCTAGCTCATGTGTCAACACATTAATAGCTCTAGAAATATGAAAAAACATAATATTGTGAAATCTCATTTTAAATGTCAAAATATCTATAATGGTAGGATGAACTTCTTCAAGGATGTAAGAAGACCCATTAATCATTTGGATGTTGGCCAATGAATCAGAATACACTAAAATCTTAGTAACACCTAACCTGTATGCTAGTCGAAGGCCTTCAAAGATTACTCGACCTTCAACACCGACCGGTGTGAAAGCATTTGAGTAGTACCCATACATACTCGCTAGTGGATGACCATCAAAGTAGATTTATACTTTGATTAGTAATTTTTAGTCATGTAAATCAAATAATTTTGCGAGGAGGGAGAAGATGAATGCATATGAATTTAAAAGATGATTTTTTTTAAATCTAAACATTAAATTGAGAAATATTTGCATTTAAGTTAATGCTATAATTAACAATTTTTATGGATATCTCATTAATATTTACTTTACTTCCATACTTTTGGAAGTTAAGATATGAATGAGTATAATTAATTATAGAACTTTTGAAATGATGTTAATCTCCCCAAAGATTATAAATTATTAAAAGAACATATAAATATACATAGGATTAGGAGAACAGAGGAATGTTTGGCCTTTACTAGATTTGTACTAAAAGACACTGTCCAAAAGGGTTTCTTATTATGGCAAAGTTAAGGTCTTTTTATTTATATTTATTTATTTTTATTATTTAAATAAATTTTACCAAGTGGGTAAAAAAGGAATAACAAAAAGGAGAGAAAAGCATATCTTGATTCTTATTGGGTGGATGGTGGGTGGGACCCAGTTGATGACATTGGAAGTGGAGCCCACAAGGGTTATTTTAATGGTGGATGATGGGCTTAGCTAGTTGGGTGTGTGGTGATGATGGAGGCACATGATTCCAGCTGCCTAACTCTGCTGTTTATGACTCATTCAGGGCCTTCTATGTTTGACTCCTGTCTAGGGTTTCATCTTTTTCTTTCTCTTTCTTTATTATGGAAAAAAAACAAGAAATTAAATCAGAGATTATATATATATATATATATATATATATATATATATATATATATATATATTTATAAAAATAAAAACCATCAACTTTGAATTAGGGCGGTTGTACAAACAATAATCATACATAAAATAATTACAAATTTAACGAAATTTATAACATTTTGCAAATATGTCAAAAGATCAGTAGTTATCACTGATAGAAGCTATCGTTGATATGACTATCACTGATATACTAAAATTCTATAAAAAAAAACTGAGGTGATAGACTACTATCAACGATAGACCATACTATCAGTGATAGAAATTGTCATATCTGCAATTTTTTTTTAAAAAAAGTGCTATATTTTTAATTATTTTACTCTAAATTGACATATTTTATAAATTCTTTTTGAATTATGGTTTTATTAATGATCTTCTAGACTTATAAAATTGTTGTAATTAATTGAGTCCTGTTTGTTTAATTAGCTACAACTTAAAGAAATATTGGCTTTACAAAAAAAAAACTTAAAGAAATATTTGTAAATCTCTCCTGAAATTAAAAATAACTTTTAATCAATGTGAAAACGAATATAATTTAGTGGTAATTGAGAGGTCTTCATATTTGTTGTTCTACTTCCTAATTATTCATTTATATTTTAAATATATAAAATTGAAGTACATAATCAATTATTATTGAATTATACTCAACACAAATGGAAAATTATAATAATAGATACATCTTATGAAAATTTAACCTTTCATTTTATGGAACATAATTGTTTTAACAAACCAATGTAAAAGTGGAAATATATAAGTGGAGTAATAATCAAATGTGGAGTAATAATCAAATGGATAAAATTATCAAGATTAGGATTCTAATTATTAGTATTACTTACATAATCAATTAAATTAAAATAGAAAAGTTAAATTTAACTATTAGAGGTTGAGAGTCTTGAAATTATTAATGCCTTCATATAGGAAGCGAATTCAATTTATTAGTGGACGTATTTAGAAATTAAAAAAAAAAATAGAAAACATGAGTATAGCTCAACCGACATAGGTATGAATTATGAACAATCTCGTTCGAAACTCTTTTTCCACATGTCGTCAAAAATAATAATAAAGAAAAAAAAAATTAAGAACACGTGGCATTACCCCAGGACATGGGAAAAGGGAGTGTCATGGGCTTTTTCTTTTTTTTTTTTTCTTTTCCTCTCTTTTCATAACATTATTTTCATTATCTCTTGCTTTTAGTTTTAGGGTTTGAATGAATCTTTCCATATTTTTTTTTTAATATATATTATATCTATCAAAGCATATAACAACAATTGATATAAAGGTTTAATTCTATATTTGTACTAAAAAAAATTGAGTAACTTTAATAGTGATAGTTTAATATGAATATACCATAAATAAGGTAGATCTTTCAAAATCTTATAACACAGTTTTATCCCTTAACTAAAAACCACTTAAAAATTATTTTATTGATGTTAGAATTTTGAGTTACATTTAGAAGTGTTGCTCGAAAAATGTGTTAAAAAAAATTAGAAGTTTTAGTCAAATAATGTTAAAAAAAAATACATTCAACATCACTTCGAATAACTAACTAAAAAGCTTAAAATATGAACATTTAAGAGATTGATGATTGAACACTTTTCTCAAAATGCTTCTTGTTAAACTCGATGTTGAGTTACGATAAATCAATAACAAAGAACAAGTGAGTGCAAAAGAAAACTACACAGATTTACGTGGTTCACTAACGTCGTGTTAGCTACGTCCACAGGCAGAAGAGAGAACATTATTATTACGAAATAGGAGAGATTACAAATGAACCGATAGAGGGGCAGCTTAAGTCATTAAAATGTTTATATATGACACAATTCTAATGACCTAATACAAAATGAGTCAGTCGAGGATGATAACAGATTCAGGGCATTCCAAGACAAAAAGATCCAACATTTACTAGATAAAAGAAAGATCATGGATATATAAGTGAGGACAATACTATCTCTAATAATACGCGGGATTTTTTTGGATAAAACTAAAAACAAAGTCTAGGATTATATTTGACAAAAATCATATTGAAGATATGTAGTTGGTTGTCACAACACTCAAACACACCCTCAATCATTAAACACATGCTCTAATTTAATCACTTTTAGTATAATCATCCAGCTTTAAATTAAGTTAAAACAACAGAATCACAGTAGCCAATCCAAAGACAGCCTCAGATTGCTTATTTAATTTTAAATTAACCCCAAAAAAATACCTTTTTTTGCACGTGATACATCAGATCCTTACACAACCAAATGCCAAAGCCAGCTAATTCACACAGCTCATCTTCACTTCCAGAAACCTCACCCCAAAAAAAAAAAAAAAAAAAGTCAAAACCAAAATAAACCAAATTGCAAAAAAAACATCTCTATAGTTTTCTCCAAACTTTGAATAATAATATCTCCATCTTTTAAGAATCTTTTTTTTTTTTTTTTTTTTTTTTTTTTTGCCAAAACTGAGAAAGTGTTAAAGAGAAAATATGTTGAAACAGCGAGCCATATCGCACGTGGGGCGCAGATCTCTGCACATGGCTATGTAAAGGAGAAAAAAAAAAAGAAAAAAAAGTTGGGTTATTGAGTTTAATTTGGTCTTTTTTTTGCTGGATTCTCTATACAAACGTTAAAAGAGACGAAGTTGGTCTCTGTCATATAAAACTTTGTTCTTTATGTTATGTTATTGTTCTTTATGGGAATCTGCTTTGGAAATTGTGTGTTTATTTTAAATAACTTTTCAACTTTAGGTTGCAAGTTGTGTTATTGTGGGTTTTGAGCTTATATCTTTATTATGTTTTTGCATGTTTCAAAACATGGTTTGGTAAATGTCTATACATTGTTGAATGGTTTGAATGGAGTAATTTGTTTTAAGTTAGGGTTCATTTTCAATCATTTTCCTCGTATACTACTAACTATTTGACTAATATTGTTGTCCCCTTGAAAAAAAAAAAAAAGGTTTTATACCATACAAGAAAAACGTATACTATTACAATATTGATATATATTCTCTCTCCAAATCAATGTGGGAGATTGTTCTCGTTCTCAACACATTTAATCTTTATTTGCAAGTTGGTCCTTGCACATTCACACTAGATTTCGCCACATGACTCTATATGTTAAGTTTGGGTTAGAGTGTGAGCTAGTGATGTTTTTAAATATTAGGTTTGTCATCTAATTAAGTGTGTGAAAATTAATAATACTTCATCACTTTAGTAGTAAATTAAAGATGTCTCTAGTATTTAAAATCTTAGGTGAAAACTTTGAATTTGATGGTATTTTTTTGTCAGTTGGAGTTGATTTTCTATTTTAGAGTTCAATCATATATATGGAGAGGAATTTGATCGTTTGACCTCTTGATCGAAGGTATATATATGTGACTTAACTAGTTGAATTTATGCTCAACTAGTTAGTAAAAAATTTCGAAGTTGATTTTAGAGTGATCAAAGAATCACTTGAAAATCACTTATTTGATCTTGGTAGAATTACTTTTAGATATAGTTAACCAAGCAAACATATATTTAAAAAAATTGTAACCCATGTTTTTAGGGTAAAATACCCCTTTGGCACTTGATTGAAAACTATGTTTTTAGGGTAAAATACCCCTTTGGCACTTGATTGAAATAGTTTTCATTCCGTTTCAGCTTTTCAAAACTATATATATATTTTTTAAAAAAAAATACTTCATTAGTATGTCAGAAACATGACTGAAGCCCAATTACATGAGCGCTATCTAGTTCAAAGAGATATTGAAAATATCGTAGCTAGAGAAGAGAGAAGATTTTTTAAACCAAGATGCCGCTAAGACAATAATATCATCACAAATCGACTGATGACTTTCGACAAAGTTGTTGAAAATACAATTGTTTTTCTCTCTAATGCTCCAAAGAGAGGCCCCTAAACCCTAATACTTTTAGTTATTAGGATTTTAATTTATGCTTTGTTTGATTTTTGAGGTTTCAAAAATAGCATGGTTGGTTAAAGAAGTTTGAATTAAGTTTTTAATTGGCCTCCAAGTTTGAAATTGATTTCTAACAGATCTTTGAGTATAAAAAATATAAAATAAAATTCAACACGTTAACTAATAGTAAACTGTATTCATGAACTATTTAGAAATAAATTTCAAATTTGAAAGATGAAATTGTAATCAAGTTCAAATATCAAGAATAAAATATGTTATTTTTGAAATCTGAAGGAACGAAGTTAAATTTCAAGAATCAAAAATATATTTTACTCATATTTTGAATTAAAACCAATTTTATTAAAAAATATTGTAATATATATATATATTTAAAAAAAAGTGCTTAAACTATTAATTAAGGTACTCCAAACATACCCTTATTCTCTCTCTTTAAATTAAATTTGACATTGTACATTGGCAATAATTATCATTAAAAAAATCATTTTTCTAAAAAGTTCATATGAGATGGATTTCTGTTTTGAGAAGTGGTCTCTACACATACACTTTGAATTATTCGACCTTAATGGATATAATCATAATGTTTCAAATTTACTTTCCAAAAAAAACATGATAATTAACCAATTAATGTTAATTGTCCCCTACAATTAGTTTTTGTTATCATTTTTTTTTTTTAAGAGATTTAAATTTCTGATCTCTTGATCGAAGTATATATCTTTACTAGTTGACTTATATATTCAGATTGACACAATTACTCTTATTTAATAATACAAATAATGATGTGATTAATTAAATTACTTTCGACTCATTAACTCGTTGAATAGCCCCATTCCATAAAGAATCCCCCACACACATTTGATACATTTGATTTAATCTAACAGATGCATTAAGAAGTGTATGTTTGAAAGTTAAATCATTTTAAAATAAGTAAAAATAAAAAAGTGTTAAAAGAAATGGAAACTAACAGCAGATTTGAGAAATTTCCTTTATATGTAGTGCAAGTGTTCCTTAATTAATATTTCTCAACTTTTAATGTAGAAAAATTAAAAAAGAAACAAATATGGTTAACAAACAAAATTCTATTTCTTTTTTAATTCAAATAAAAGAGAAACAACTCTGTTTCTCCTAAAAACACACAATAAATGAAATCAGAACATCACAATAGCTGAAGCCTGGTCTTCTTCAAAGCAATCTTGGTCTCTCTTCTCTCGAAGACCTCTTTTGGATAAAGAAATTTCAAGTTGGCATATAGTACCATGGATCTTCCAAAACCTTCTTCAAATGGAGGCTCTGATTCTTTCAATTGGCTCCTTACAAAAGGACAATCGCTTCGACACCTCCTCTGTTCGATTGACTTTATCTGACTTGCACATTGTTTCGAATTCATTTACTAACAGAGGCCAAACTTAATTTTCTCTGAAAATCTTTGATCCCAAAAAATTTAAGTTCTTTATATGATTCATTCTTTATAGAAGCATCAATAGTGCCTATAGAATTCAGAAGTGTCATCCTAAGGCTCCTCTCTAGCTTAACTGGTGTGTTTTTTGTCATTCTGGGTCAGAAGACATCGATCATTTGTTCATCCACTGTCATCTCTCTGTCTATTTGAAACAATATTAGCTTTTTTGCTCAAGTGCTCCATTTAGACAATGCTGAAGATCTTTGTGCCCTTGCTCTGAGCTTCCACAATTCATTCCGGAAGAACATTTCATCCATAATATTTTGGTGGGCCTTTCTTTGAATTTTATGGAGAGAAATGAATAATCGAATTTTCAACAGGTTTGCTCGTAGTCTTCAGTCGATTTGGGACGATATAATTGTTCTAGTGGTCTCATGGTCCAAAAAATTCCATCTCTTTTCTATCTACGATTTATATCTTATTGCTTTAAATTGGAAAGTTTTCATGTAATGGGTTTTGCCCTTGTATGTTTCTCACATACTAACGAAGTATCTTAAAAAAAAAAAAAAAAAAAACACGAATGAGAAATAGAAGACAATATCTAAATTCCATTATTTTGTAAAATAAACCCTAAATAATATCAACAAATCTCCACTATATAAGTTACTATTAAGAAGATTTAGAAGAGTAATAAGATCCTATATTATTAACAAACATAATGGAAAATAGATTTTCCAATAGAAATAGAAGATATTGCACACATTAAGCCCCACATTATTCTATTTGATCATATAGTTCCTCAAAGCCTTGTTGACCACAATCATTGGTGGATTATTTACATGCCCATTAAGACTAAAACCCTAATGAATTTAATGATGTCAATGCATGATTAAAAATCAAATTGGTGTTTTGTAGCTTTTTCTTAATTAAAATGGGTCAAACACTAAAAAGAGGTAAAATTGAAGGGGAAGAAAAGTCAAAAAGAAGGGGAAAAAAAACATCCATTATCACCACTAGACAACATATAAAAACATTATCATAAGTTGACAATATGAGAATAGGGGTAATTGTGTGTTATTCAATATTAATTCCCCCAACCCAATTTTATTGAATGATTAGCAATGGATTTTCATTTGATTTTGATGGGTCAACTTTTCGTACACCCACAATGTTTGGAGGGAAAATTCTCTTGCAAACACAAAAGTGAAACCCTAATTTGTGTGCATCTTTTGTTTTGGTTGGAAAAACTCAAGTAATAAATTTTTTTTTTTTTCTTTGAAAAAAATACTTCATAAATGGTGAAAAGAGAATTGGTTAGAAGAAAGTCTTCTGAGTACAATAGTTCCTTTTTCAAGAGTAAAAAGGCTCAATCTCGGGAGAAAAATCCTCCAGCCAAACCACTCGATGTCTAAGGCCCAAAGCCATCTGTGCTAACTCGTGTGCAACCACATTCCTTTCTCTATGTATTTAGCTATGTCGCTCCCTGAATGGTCGGGATAACCGTATACACACATCCACTACCAACATTCCAACTTTCCAACTTTCCTCACATTTTCACCTCACCCCCTCAAACAAGCTACACAATTGTGAAGAGTCTGTTCCTATAAGATCACCGGCTCAAGCCCGCCTCTCACGCCAATAAGAGACCCTCAGACGCCGCGAAGCTTTTTGCCATCAAAGCACTTCGAAGGTTAGGCACCCACGACATGACCGCCAACATAACATGACCCATAAAGTCTCGAACTACGACCCCCACTCCCGCCATCTGGTCAGTAGCCACAAAATCAGCCTCTACATTTACTTTATACATTTCCCGCGGGGTCCGACCACCTCACATGTTCACGGCCTATCCTTGCCGAAGCTCCCTCCAGCACCTCTTTATTGGTCTCTCGAAAAGAGTTCAAGTAACTGACAATCCGACACCTAATATCATAATTACAAAACAACTAAGATTTAATACACCAATAATATTGGTGTTGGTATTGCTGAGATTTATAATGGTATTTTTTTTTTTTTACGGTAAAGTAAATTCTTCTCTACTAGTATTTTCATATTAAGGTTATATACCTACTTAAAATTTTGTTTGTTCTTCCTCTTTTTAGTTAAAATAACTATATATATTAATCCATGTACATTCCCAAACTTTTATTTGTAAACATTAATTTTAGTCATTTTACTTTTAAAATATAAGGAAGCATTTGAATTTGAATTTTATAGCAATAATATTTTAAACATCAAAACTCAATGGTCACATGCTTTCAGACTAGAAACAAACCTAAAAAGAAGTATAAGAACTTGAATGTTACAAGCTACAAAGGCTAAGCAAAGAGACTAAATATTATGTTTGAACCTTATATCTTCATACGTTTTTTTTTTTTTTTTTGCAACGATATTTTAATTAATGCGAGAATTGAACCTATGACCTCTTAGTCAAAGACACAATCTTATATCAATTGAACTATGTTCGGTTTGATAAAAAAGTGGACCCAATTTGGACGGTAATAATACATTTAAATTCATGTCATGTGCGTAGTTTGTTGGACAGGTGCACGTTTTAAATTATTTTTGTCCAGTGCGTGGTTTTGTTACACATGTACTGGATCAATCAACTTCTTTTATTGTTGTTGTCCTTTTTCAATAAATTAAATCTACTCATTAACTTTAATCTAAAGAACCAATAATTTATTTTAATGCATTATAAAACAACCCCATAAAAAAAAAGTAAATGGATTGTCCCATTTATTGATGTGGAATCAAATTCTTTTCAAATGTGTTTGTTACTTTTTTTTGTTACCTAATTTCAATGAGAAAAATGATGAAATCACCATTGACCACCTTGAGGCTTAATTTGAGTCCCACAGCACTAACAATGTTATTGATAGTGAAATGTAAATGTAAGCTTCACTTAATTAAATTGTTACTTTAATAATGGAATGTTGTTAATGCTTCTTTTCCCCCTTAAGTTGACACATTTTTTTATTCATTCAATAGTGAATTTTAATAAATATGAGAATTAATTTTCGTTTTGTTTGTTAATATCATAAACTTAATTTTGAGACCAATAATAATAATAATAATAACAAAATTTTAGTACAATAAAAGAGTAGAGATCTTTCTCACAGAGCTGTAGGTTGGTAATTTAGAAAATAAAATTGGCATGAAACTATTTCTCTATAATTTTACCAAAGATTTTCGCTCCGTTTGATAATCATTTAGGCTTCGTTCCACATTTCATTTTTAATTTTCTATTTTTGAAATTTAGTGTTGTTTTCTCCTAATTTATTTACAATGAGTTACACTTTTCTTAGACAACTTTTCTTAGACAAACATTTGGATTCTTAGTCAAATTCTAAAACAAAAACTATTTTTTTTAGTTTTTAAAATTAATTTTATTTTTTAAAATATTGGTAGAAACCACATAACAAAACAAAAAAAATTATAGGTAGAATAGTATTTATAGACTTAATTTTCAAAAACCAAAAACAAAAAACCAAATCGTTATCAAAAGTCTTAGTTTTTAGTTTTTGGTTTTTGAAAATTAAACCTATAAACAGGACCTTGTAACTTTCTTTCTTTTGTTATCTACTTTCTACCAATGGTTTAAAAATTCAAGGCAATTTTAAAAACTAAAAAAAGTAGCTTTCAAAAAATTAATATTGTTTTTAGAATTTGACTAAGAATTTAAATGTTTTTTAAGAAAAGTGAAATTCACACTTAAAAAAAAAAAAAAAAAAAATTTAGAGAAAACAAGCTTATATTTTAAAAATGAAATGTTATCAAAATGGAGGTTTTTGCCAAATCACATTATTAACTCATTTGCATATTGTAATGTCATTTCTTTGAAGAAATAAAAGACAAAGCATAGAGGAAAAAAGTGGTAGGTCAATTTGAAATTTAATCATTGCCAAAATCCTCAAAAGTGATACTAATTTAATATATTTTAATGATATTATGGCTTTGAGATATATGGCCACATAAATCTCTAGGATTTTTTGTTGGGATTCTCATGATGTTTGAATCTCTTGTTGGAGTAAAAATATATATATATATATATATATATATATATATATATATTATATTTTTATATATTTTTTATATTTATATATTTTTTTTATATTTATATATATATTATAATCTTTAAAAAAAAAAAAAAAAATACCAACTCTTAAAAAAAATTGTAAATACTTTCTAAAATTAAGTTATTAAATACATATAAACTCTGCCAAACCGAGTATAGCTCAATTGGCATAAGGTTGTGCCCGTGACTATGAGGTCATGAGTTCAATCATCGCATTAATTAAATACCGTTGCAAAAAAAAAAAGGATCAAATTAGTAACATCTTTTACCGACCCTAGGTTTTTTAAAATAAAAAAATCTTAGAATTGTAATATATCACTGTAATGATTTATATATGAAATAATAGAGAAATTAAATATTTTATTGTATGGCTTTAATTTATATCCCTATCTAATGATCTTGCTGTTTAATTTGCCTCGTCGATAAACAAATTATGAAAGTTTGCAGCAGAGTAATATTCGAGCAATGGGCCTTAGAGGTTTATTTGGGCCGAAATAAAGCCCAGAACGTTCGAGAATTGGGCCTGGAGGTTTATGGGCCCAATAAAGTAAACTTTGCCACAGGCTTAAAGCCCATAACTTGCCTGAAGATTTTATCTGGGCCGAAGTAGTTAGGTCCAATACCGTTTAGGGTATTAGGGGTAGATGGCCTTTCTTTTGGCCCCAAAATGAAATTTACCCCCCAAAAATAAACTTTAGATAAATGGTATTTTCCTTCCCATTTTACCCCTAATAAGTTACCAACACCTTTTCCCTCATTTTAGGTTAAATGAATTTGTATTTTAAAAAGATCTACCCCTCTCTTTTCCATATTTTATGCCTCCCCTATAGATTCAAATTTACTTGTGCACCGCCAACCTAACGAAACAATCGTCGTCGATCCCGTTTCTCCCCCTAAAATCCCCCACATTTCTCCTAATTGCACTTTATGAAGCTCGATTTTAAGTCCAGACATTGTCGTTCAAATCAGATAGGATCGAATTGAAGTGTCCATTCCTAAATTGAGAGTCGAAAGATTGTGGGGAGGAAAAATAAGAAATAAAATTAGAAGGGCTTGAACCAAAAGAAGAATAAGATCCAAAAAGATGAGGATGAAGTGACTTAGATTGAGTGAGAGACCAACTGTAATGACCTGATATTTTTACTATGACTTAGACCACTCACGAACACTACTAAAAACATGCAAAAAAGAACCCCTAAGATATAAGAGTTGTAAAAAATTCAAAGCTTTCATAAAAACATGACTTGAATAAAGTGATGAGTCCTTTGAGTTTTGAAATCCCAAAAGATAATTAACAACTAAGATCAGAAGGTTTACCGAAAGTCCAAAACACATCAATCTCTAAGCTACAACCTAGAAAAAAATATATCAATTCTATCAGATGTCCCCGATTTTGGATCCGGAGCTCGATTCCAAGTTCAGGCACGATCATTCACTAGATTGCAAGTTTTTGTTGTTTAATTTGATTAGATTGTTTAGGTTTTTAGTTCACACTATTTTTCTAGTATTTTTAATGGGTTTCAAATTTAAGGCATTTGCATTCAATTTCACTAAATTGCAAGATTTTTTTATTTTTATTTTTTTAAATTTGACGGGTAATTACTTACAAATATGTACTCGGTATTTACATTCCGTTCATCGTTTTTGTGGCAGGTCTTTCTATTATCAATATGGACCTCGTTAACTGGATATCTAATTCGTTCGTACCTTTTGTAACCAGTTGCAGGACATCTCTATCAAGTGGTGTTGTGTTATTTTTTTTTTGCAAGTGTATGTGATAAACTTTGAAAATTTTGAATTACACTTAAATGTTATTCTCTTATGTTCAAATTATCCCTTCATTTATGGGATTGAAATTTGTTTAGATTTTAATTTTTAATAGGTTAGATTTACATATTTATTGTTTCTACATTTGATTGAATGAGTGGTATTTTAGTTTGTCATCATTTGTTAGTTTCTTCTATTTTTAACATTTGGGATCATATTAAGATCGGGACATTTATTAGTACTGTCAATCAAAAAAGGTCATTTCTCTCGTTGCCTCGACGGTTAATCTTTCTAAACTTATGTTATTGGCCCATTAAACATTGGACTACTCCTCAATAGCCCAGTACTCAAAACCCCATTGAATTTCAAGGCAGATTTGATGAAATAGTTGAATATTATTTTTCACAAAGGTAATATATAACAACAAATTAACAACAAAAAGACCACAAATATAGAAGATTTTTTTTTTTCTTTTTTTTTTAAAGGTTCTTCCAAAATAAAGTTGGGAACTTGATGGTAACATTGTTGATATTGTCCCCCTTCTAGTTTTAGCTACTACAAAATGCAAACAGTCTCTTATTTAGATTGTGGGGTGATTGGTAGGTGAAAGCATTTCTATATAAATTCAATAATTGGAGCACAATAAATTTATTCTCTCTTTTATAAAAATTTCCAAGAAAAAAAAAATATATATATTTACAACTAGTCAAACCATGACAATAATGTTTTTTGTTAACTCAAAAGCTATATCTTCTTCTAAGATGTTAGTGAATTTCTGATTGAGTTGCTATTAATTAGGTTATCCTATATTCATATTAGGATATTCATTCAAAGAATCTTATGTGTCTAAGTTCATCATGACTCCACCAAAATGAATATTGTTGAATTGTACTATCAACTTCTCAAAGTTAGAGGTTGGATTTCCCATTTCAAAAAAAAAAAAAAACTATTGATCACTCCCTTAGATAAAGGGATTGGTCACAAAATGATCCGACAAAAAATCAACTTTTTGAAATAAATTATATTTGTATTTGACATAGTCATACATAGTGGTTGGATCTTTCTTCATTTTCGAATAAGGACATAGCTCATAGCTTAGCTGACATGATGTATTGATCAGTGATCAAGAGGTCCTAGATTCGATCTTTCATCCTTACATGTTATAAAAAAAAAAAAAAAAATAGTTGCTTTAAATATTAGTCATCTCAATCTCTCTTTTTTTCGGAACATTCCAAAGGACTCTTTCATCGAATGATTATGCTACAACAAACATTTTCTCGAGAAAAAAAACCCTACCACTTTTCCTCAAAACCATACACAAAAGACATGACAAGAAAAATAAGAGAGAATTAAGCATAAGATCCCTCTAAAGATGAGTGGAAGAACATCAATGGCCATCAAATAACCTATTATTTCTCTTACAAACAGGAGATAAAAAAGAAGCCTTTGAAGTTTTTTGGGCAATGAAAGCCTTTGGAGAATAAGAAGATCTTTGAACATCTAAACCTCCATAGCTCTTACAAGACTTCATCTTTTTCCTTTGAGAAATATTATTATTCACTCTCTTTGCAAGATCCTCCAAGCTCTTTGCACTTCCTAGAGATGTAAAAGATTGTGATTTTCCATTGTAGAATTTTGATAGCCCTCTCCTGCAAAACCCAAAGTAAATCAAAAGGGTTATTATTTTATATCATCATTCTTTTTATTTACTAAACTTCCATTAAAAAAAAAAAAAAAAAAGGTTTTTGCTAATTCTTAGGGTTTTCTTTATATCTTCTTACTTGATGGGGAGATTGACCATGAGCTCTGAGAGTTCATAGAGAGGTCCACTAGACGAGGATGACGATGTCGACAACGACGATAACGAAAGGTTCGAAGTCGAGGTAGACGATGCATCTTCTAACAATTCCGATGAAGAAGATTCAATTGAGTTGATCGAGTTCTCCGAAGAAGTATCAAAGGTGGAAGTAGAAGCTTCAAAGACTTCATCTTCTCTAGTTTCCATGGTCACCCAACTGAGTTCCCTCAACTCCATAGCTTCAAAAGCTTCAATCTTTCCTTTGCCTCCCATGTCCAAAAGAAGAAATGAATAAAATTCAAGAAAATTGGAAGAATTTGAAGAAGAAAATGAATATGGGGAAGGTAGTTTAAAAAATGGAAGCAAAATAGGGTATTGACCAAAAAAAAATGTTTTTTTTTTGTGGGTTTGAATTATTTAATTAATAGGGTGAGTAGGATCACCATAGACATAAATACATATATTTTTTTTTTAGTGAAGATAGAATTTTGAGAGATAGTGTATAGTATTTATGGTTGAAAATTGATTTGGTTTCCCATATTAACAAGAAAGAGGATAAGGTCTAAAATTGAAGACATCCAAATCTGAGTCACCATCTCTTTTTGGATCTTTTGGGGAAACTAATGTCAACATCTTTGTCTACTTTGCCTCTTAAAGCATTGACAGATTTTACATTCTTTCATGTCTTTATTCCACCATCCAATAGGGGCAAGTTTAAGATAAAATAAATTATTGATTAAGTTATTAATTACAAAAGATTAGGTTACTCTAACAAGAAATGAATCTTTTTATACTATTGAGTTTTTCCTTCTTTCAAAATTAGAAATCATGTCAAAAACCGAGCATAGTTCAATTGACATAAAATTATGCTATTGACTAAAAGGTTAAGGTTCAATCTCCCACTCTATTAATTAAATACCCTCTGCAAAAAAAAAAAAAAAATAGTGGTTTGATAAATACGCATAAATAGTTTTTTTTTTTTTTTAGCATTATTACCGTCCAAATTGGGAGAGGGATTTGAACTTGAGACCTCTGGCTCATAGTTCATACATTATATATGCTGGTTGAGCTATCATGTTGAAAACATAAGCATAAATAGTAAGCATAAATAGTTCGTGATGTTAGAAGTCATAACAGATTAAGTACATGGCAGTTAGTTATCCATGTGTCATTGAGGTGCTTTTTTTTTTTTTGAAATAAACTTCATTAAATATTAAAAAGACCTTGCCACACGGGCTACAGGATACGCCATTTCCTTCTCCACAATAACATGAAGCCAAGAAGGAAAGTTGGACAACCATAAATGAGAAAGGGAATTCGAAAAGGCTTCTTTAGCCAAGCGATCAGCAGCTTGATTCATCTCCCTACCCACATGCATAAACTCAATCACCTGGAAGTGTTGAGATAAGGCTTGAATTTCATAATCGTGACCCAATCGAACAGCCAACTTCAAAGCTTCCAAAATGGCTATAATTTCAGCGCACAGAGGAGGATATTGTTCAGGGATTGTTAAGGACACAACTAACATCCACATTGTAATGATATTGTCCACTTTGGGCATGGCCCTCATGGCTTTGCTTTTGGTCACCCCAAAAGGCCTCGTTACACTGTAGATGTTGTCCCTTACTTATATACCCATGATCTTCCCCTTTCCTAAGGAATGTGGGACTTTGTTTGCACTCAGAACAATCCTCCCCTCAAACGAAGGACCACAAAGCCTCCCCTCAAATAGTCATCTATCCGTGTTTAAACTCGAGCATTATCACCTTTAACCAGGCCACTCTTCATGAGAGCATACCCCTGCCGGATAAGCTCGACCACGAGATCAACCATGACTATGTCATCGAGGCACACCGACATGGTTAGGTAAGGGGCATGGCTCTGATACCACTTGTTAAGGACACAACTAACATCCACATTGTAATGATATTGTCCACTTTGGGCATGGCCCTCATGGATTTGCTTTTGGTCACCCCAAAAGGCCTCGTTACAATGTCGATGGTGTCCATCCCTAACAGGGATGTTCTTCGTCATTGCAGCAACCATAGTCCCTTCACCATCTCGAAAAATCGCCCCAACACCAATACTTGGACTCCCGTCTTTACAAGCACCATCTGTATTAATCTTGACTCCTCCTGCGAGCAAGGGAGGTATTTCTCTCGCCTGCGCCACATGATGAGGAGCAAACGGGAGCACTGAAGAGTGTTTTGCCCCATGGTTTTTGAATTCGGCCCAGTAGTGTAGGAGCCAATCTTTACGAACCTCCGGATCAGGTATCTGATTTCCCCTTAGTTGAGGTGCTATTTAGGTGATTGTGTGAGTTATAGTTGATTGAACAAAAATGAGTTGGAAATTGACAATTTAACGTACTTTCTAAAAGTTGACAAGTCTATTTTTATTCGGCAACTACTTAACTCACATAATCAGCTAAATACAAAATATTACTTCATTGATACATGTATGAGTAATCACGTACTCAATCCGTTAGGGGCTTTGAACCGTAGAAATTATTTATGAGATTTTATCAAACAATATATAAATGAAATTTTAACTTTTTTTAATTATATGGACTAAATTCTTGCTTTTCTCTAAACTATAGAAATTAAATTTATAATTTAATAAAAAAGAAAATATGAAGCATTTAATACCTAAGAATTTCGTACTTAGATATAAGATTAGTTCAATCAAGAATTTCTTAGTTATTTAGTTATTGTATTATTGTTTATTGTAACCATATTTAAAATGAACTAAAATTTTAGGTAGATAAGTACTAGAATGGAATCTATCACATCTAATTTCAATATAAAAAATACACAACTTTAACAAAATTTTAAACAATATATAAAGTTTTAACTAATTTATTTATTTTAAAGAAAATCAACTTATTGAAGATTTGTCGTATCTAATGCATATCCTTGAGGATAATCCATAGTTTTTGCAGCCATAGTGGTATCTAATGTACTCAAAAAAAAAAAACTAATTTATTTATTTTAAAGAAAATCAACTTATTGAAGATTTGTCGTATCTAATGCATATCCTTGAGGATAATCCATAGTTTTTGCAGCCATAGTGGTATCATGTCTTAGTTGGATATAATTATTATATAAGAAAAAAAAAACTTCCAATGACATCATAAATTTTTTAATTTTCTTTGACATCCTAAATAATTTTAAATACACCAAAAACATAAAATTTACTTCAATTAATGAACAGGTGGTATTGAGATAGTTTTTAGAGAAATTGTGTACTAGGATTCTAAACAAAAATATTTTTAAAAAATGTCTAAATATATTCAATATTTACCCTTATTATAGATTTTGAAATTTTTTCTTACTATTATTCTATTACTTTTTTCACCCAATAATTGATTTTTATTTTTTTCTATTTTTTTTTCTTCTGATTTACATATATTAATTACATATTTTTCATTATTGTTTTAAAATATTTATTCACATTTTAATTTTCACAATTTTAACATTCTAATCCTCGCAGATAACATTAATTTTGATTTTTTTTTTTTTTTTTTTTTTTTTAGAAATAACATTGTAATTTCTTCTCATTTTAAAAAAAAAAATATTATGTATATATATATAGTGTGTATATATAACAAATACATATACTTTCTAAAAAATAAATACATATTATCTATATATATATATGTTGCAACAATTTTAATGAAGACGATTTTAATGAGAAAAGAGACGTGATTAATGTGAGTTTTAAGATTTTAATTTTTTTTTTTAAATGATTTTGTTTTATTTTATTTTATTTTATTAAAATGTTAGGGAGATAAAAAGTTTAAAATAACTGAATCTTAACTTTTAAAAAAATAAATAAAATAATAAAATAGTTGATTATTTGTGAAAAAATAGAAAATTTGGAGAAAAAAAAATTATAATAAATTGAAGGTTGTTTATATATTTATCCTTAATTTTGATGGGCATCCCATCATTTATTTTGTATTTATCAAAAATGCTGACCCATTATCTAATAATGTAGATTTGGTCTTTTCAATTGTCTACTTAGCTTGAAAATGATAGAGATGACCAAATCCTTCCTTTAGACCATTGATCAAATGAATGTAATGAACAAAATTTATTGATATTTTTCTCAATTTTGCCATTTATATTATTTATTAATCTCAAGTCTTAAATCTATTTTTAATTTATATTATTTATTAATCTCAAGTCTTAAATCTATTTTTTATTTTAAAGACTAAATAAAAATTGCATAAGATGTCAATTTTCATTCTTTATTTTCAAATATCCCTTAATTTTTGTTTTTAAATATTTGCATGTATATCAATTTGAATTTATGGTCATATATATATATATATATATATAGTAAAACTCTAAGCAAAGTATGTGTGGATAAATATTTTTATGGGCATATAAAATTCACAAGACACTTGGTTAACTTAAAAATGGATATACCAATTGTACTTGATCACTCAAGAATTAAGATCATAAACCACCCTTTATAGTTTCAAATGTGAAATGTCACTGCTCAAGTAGAGTTTGTGACCATAAAAAAAAATGACAGTTGAATCAAAACTTCAACCACTTTGGAGTAAGTCAATTCATATATTTCAACTATAGAATCGAAACACACTTAAATAACTTCAAACATTAGATCTACAAATCTACTTGTATTAAAAAAAATGTTGGTCTTTTCCAATTAGGGAACTTCGAAAGTCCATTGAATTTTAAATTATTTTTAGTTCACTTTATTGACGATAAAAATAGTTCAAATAATCAAATCACTAGTGAGTTTGTAATAATATTTATAAAAATATATTTTAAAAAAGTACTTTCTTATATGGTGTTTAGTATAATTTTTACTCAAATAAATTATCTAAAAATGACTTAGTGATTAATCGAAAATCCTCACAATATGTAAAAGAAAAAAAAAACATATTTATAATTAATAGAATCACTTTTTTATACTCCAACCAAAAAAAATTGTTATTTAAAAAACTTTAATTTTTTTTTTTCAAAAGTGATTTAACTAGAAATCTAGAATGCATTTTAAACCGACTTTTATAGTGTATTTGAATTGTATTCCCGTGTTTAATTTTTTAAAAATATCATTTTAAAAAGTAAAAAATTGGGGTGTTTGACAACTACCCAAAATAATTTTTTTAAGAATGAATTTTAAAAATAAATCATTTTGGGTGAAACACTTCATATTAACTTTTAGAAAAAAATATTTTTTTTTGTGTTTGATTGAGGATTCTATATAATTTTCATAATATATAAAATTATCAAAATACCTTCACACTACTCTTTTAAATTTTTTTCACCCATGATTATTGTCGATCACCTCTACTAACATCGTCGCCGCCAACTATCTCCAGCCACCGCCTCCGGCCATTGTCGCCGATCGCCGGCGACCATCTCCGGCCACCTCTTCTGACATCGTCGCCGCCGACTATCTCCAGCCACCGCCAGCGACTTCTGGCGACCGAATCCGACCGTCATCGATCTCCGGCAGACCTTCGACAACGATCACCGACAAAACTCTCGCAGACCTCCAGCGATGACCACCGCCGACGATCTCCAGCTGGCCATCGGCGCCCACCTCCTCCGACGACAACTAGCCCAGCGACCTTCGACAACTAACGGCAACCACTACCACTCTTACTCCGTCACCAACCATCGACAATAGTAAATATCGGTCATAGTTTTTAAGATACAAATTTAAACTTATTAATTCATATTATTTATTAATAGTTGTCATTTAGAGTAATTTAATATTAGAAGAAACATTTGAGTGAGAATAAACCAAATAAATTTGTAGATAAAAATACTTACCCAAAAAAAAAAAATATACAAGATATGATTATTTTAATTATAAATATTTTTTAAAAAAATGTTAAAAAAAATGCATTCTTTAAAAAATAAATAAAATAATAATAATATATATATATATATATATATATATATATTTTTAATACAATCCAAAAACACTATTACATTTGTCCAAACTTTTGTGAGAAGTAGTTATAAATTGTGAGTGAAATATATTTTAGGTAGGAGGTTTCAAAATTGGACTTCCAAATATACCCTTTAGAGAGATGGTTTTGGAGGGTATTTTGGGTAAAGGAGAAAAGGATAAGGAGGTTTGACTAGAGGAGGGGGATAAAAGTTCATGATTTGGAGTGGCAAAATGTGATTGGCAATCAAATAAGCACCACACATGCTTGGTTACCTTACCCATCTTTGCTTATGTGAGAGATCTTATCCCATCACTAAACCATATGCCCATTTTTCATTAGGGTTTCTTCCACATTTAAGATTCTTAGGGTTTGAAACTTACCCACCAACCAAATCTCTCCCTCTTTCTTTGCTATTCAATTTTTATTTTCACAAATGCCAAGTATACATGTGTTGCCTTCAATCAACAATTACAACTTGTCTCCTCAATTTAGTTATCTTTTGTTTAAAATATAATTGTCAACTTTAGTCTCAACTATTAAAATATTATTTCGAACAATTTAAAGATTCAAATTTGTATTGAACTTAAAATAATATATTTTAAATAGCAATTTGAATAAAATTAAAGTTAGAGGAGATATTCCCATTTCCACGTACATTTCATACCATAGATGATAGAATTTGATTGGGAAAATAGAACTTATAAGAAATGGAGATTCCTACGAAGAAAAGTGGCTAAAAAATGACTTTTTCCACGATGTTTTTAATGGCTCAAAATGTTGCTAATTTTGAAGCCAGGTTGGATTTTGTGGCTAAGAAGAACAGCTATGAGAGAGAAGGAGAATAAAAATCATTCTACAAATATTATTTGTTTTTTAATTTTTAATACAACTTTCAACTTCTACCTACATACTTTTTCTAATTCTAAAAATTAAATGGAGACAGGTTTCGTGTAAGATACATCTTCAAACTTAGATGAATTCAAAATTATCAATCATTTTTTTTTGTTTTCAAAGGTATTAATTAATGCGGGAAGGATCCAACCTAAGTACCTAACCTTTTATCATTCACACTTATGTCATTTGAGCTATGTTCATGTTCGGTAACAATTTTGTTTTCAATTTTTAGTTTTGTGTCGTTAAGAAAAATTGTGTTTGTTTTGTTATCTACTTTTTACTAGTGTTTTCAAAATTCAAATCAAAGTTTTGGAAATTAAAAAAAAAATAGTTTTTGTTTTTAGAATTTGACTAAGAATTCTTATGTTTTCGGGAGAAAAACGAAAACCATTGTAGAAAATCGAGAGAAAACAAGCACAATTTTGAGAAATAAAAAATAAAAAATAAAAAAATGGTTATCAAACGGAGCGTAAGATACTACGGAAAATCTATCTAAATGGTTCTAAATAGTGTTTGAACAAGAATATTTTCCTTGGCTTCATCAAGTCTTATTTTCCTACCTAATAGTGTCTTTCTAGTTTCCTGGATATTTTTTCACAAAGTATATATTATATGTCACGCATTTAATCATGAAATCTTATCATAGCTCATTTGAAAACCTACTATATGAAAATCAACATTCCATGTTTTTCACGAGGCAAAAGCATGTTACACAATTTAGAGGGATTGTAAATTTTTCTAAAATATTACAGTAAACACAAATGTTTTAGGATTATATTATCTAGGAAAACTTACAGGAGGATCCAAGCTGCCCACGAGAATCCCGAGATCGATGTCTTTATCTTCGAATTTCTTGATGAAAGGATGATTCTAGAACCACAAAGAGAATTGTTTAAGGTGACTGTGATTGCCAATAATAAATTATTCATGACTTCAAATTGAAGGGGAAAACAAAGGTTACCAACCAGAAGATCTAATGATGATGATCTTTCTTTAGGGTCCTTCTTAATGCTGCACAATTGCAATGAAAATTAAATGTCAAAACTTGAATTAACCAGATTATAAATTTAGACATGTTCGGAATGACTGACTTTCTAAGTGCTTAAAAACATTTGTTTTTTAAACTAGAAACACTTTTTTTAAGCACTCAGAAAGTCATTCCAAACCGGCCCATAATTAACTTGGACAGATAAACCAAGGTGAGGAGGTGCTCTTGGGCTCGTCTTTTTGGGAGAGAGGGAACATTGTGTGACACGCTAGTTTCTTTGCTATTTTGTGGGGGTTTGGCTTGAGAGAAACAATAGGATTTTTAGAGAGGTGGAATGTTCTTGTGATGAGGTTTGGGATGCGGTTAGGTTCGCCTCTTTGTGGGCTTCGGTCACGGAACTTTTTTGTAGTTATGGTCTTGGTGTGATCTTATTGGATTGGAGTCCCTTTTTGTAGCTTATTAGGATTTTTTGTTGGGCTTGTTTTTTGTATGTCTTTTTATATTCTTTCATGTTTTTTCAATGAAAGCTCGGTTTCTCACTAAAAATAAATAAATAAACAAAGGTGAGAAAAGCAAGAAAAAAAAAAGGAAAGTAATTACCAAGCAGATACGAATGAACAGAACTCGGGAGAAAATTGATCTGGTGGAGCAATAGGCGGTGGCTTTGATACAATTGCTTCTAAAAGTTCATAAAAGCTTGGCCAGCTTTGCTGCTCTTCAGACTGCAAATAAGGAAACCTTCCAATGGCACATTCAAGTACTACCAGGCCCAAGCTCCATATATCACTGCTGTAATCATATGTTCCTCCGCTAATTCGCTCAGGCTGAAAGAGAAGTACAAAGTAAAAACCAGTAGTTTCATGCTTCATATCAAATCTAAACACAGTGCATAAAATCAATCTATTCAATGTTTTACAGTCTCTGGGGGATGATTTTCACATACCGACATGTAATTGTAAGTCCCTACAAATGTATCTCTCTGACCCATAGAACTTGCTAGCATTGCACTTACTCCAAAATCAGTGATTTTGACCTCCCCTTTATGGTTCACAAGTAGATTGGATGGCTTGATGTCTCTGTGTATAACATGTCTCTCATGATGCAAGTAAACAAGACCTTGTAAAACCTGGAAAATAATTGGAGTGGGTGAGCATGAGTAAAAAACATGACATTTTCTCGTTCAGCTTTTGATTTTAATGACAGAATCCTGAGACCTGTTTACAAACAACTGCAAGATATGGTTCAAGAATTGTTTTGACATGTCTGACTACATCGGCTAAAGAACCACGATCCATGTATTCTAGCACAAGAGAAATGGCACCATTATGGTAGAAAGAATGATAGCAGACCACAATATGTGGACATTGTGCTGCTTGATTTATTTTCAGTTCCTGCACTATCTGTTTACGGATATCCTCTTGTATGTTCATCTGGATGACCTGAAGCATATGGCAGGAAAGATTTTTCAGCAGAGTTATATAATTTGTACTCGAGATTATTTGAGTGTATGCAAACGCCAAAATAGCACAAGTAATAGCATATTTTGATGGAGAGAACACAATCGTAACTAGTAAGTAACAATTATCATTAAGCATTGTACGACCCCTAAGCAGAATTGACTTTGGAGTTTGGATAAATAACATATAGATCTAAGATAACCAAAACCAAAAAGTTACCATGACTAACAGAATTTGAAAAACTTATAAACAGGATGACAAGTTAAGTATGCCACTATTTTGACAGTGATGTCTTTTTAGCCTAAAGAAGACATGAAACAAATAATATCATCAATCAACATCAAACATAATCCTATCATATTATAAAAATAATCATAACAATGAATAGTTTACCATATTACTCTCACCAGTCACCACTGAGACAATGCCAGATCTTGCTTTTACCACTTCATTAGCAAAGCTCATTGTTTTTTTTTTTCATAGATCATAGAGATAAACTAGCTCACTGCCCTACATTTTAGTAAGAACTCTTGACTTCAACAAAATTAACTTGTAAACCAAGACCAACCTCTACTGCATTTGGAAAGGGAATTTGAGTTTATTTCATACCCAAATGAATGTAATAGCAGTCTACTAGCTAGATCCACATTTAAACGTAATGATTAGAAACTGCTAGCTTGCAGTAGCAGCTTCTTCAACTAATATAAAGCCACAATAAAACGAAGGAACAAAATATGTGAACAACTTAAAAGCAAAGGTACAATGACCAAAAACAAATGCAAGAGTGTAGGAATTGTTCCACCAATATAACAACCTTCAAGGCAAAAAGTTTTCCAACCCATTTGTGACGAACAAGTTGTACTACACCTCCACTTCCTTTTCCGATGACTTTCACAGTCTCTAGATCTTCCAATGAGAAATCGACATCCAGCTCCTTACAATCTGAAGTCTGTTCAAACAAAATTAAAAACGGAAAAAGTGATTTTCAACGAACCTAAGCTAGAACAACGGTGGAATCATGAATCTAAAGTGATTTTCACGGATTCAGATTGCAAATTGATATACATCAACCACTTAAAATTAGCACTCTGAACTAAAACAAACTCACCTGCACTTCTTTCTCTTCGGATATAAGACGCAATCCTTTCTGGTTCAGTAGCAGATTGCCGTCGTGAAACGTTCCACTTGCAGTTCTGAAGTAAACAAAATCAGAAACGCATGTAGTCTGTAGATGAGTTTTTTTTTTTGCCCCGAATATAACCGATGAAACGGAAAAGGAAAATAAATCGAACAGATCATGCGGTTAGTCCTTCCTGAAATTTGAAACGCTTGAAAAGGAAAGTACATCAATGAAGGAAGTTATTTGAATTTAGTCAGTCAACAACAACAGATAAGTTCATCAAACTTCCAAATATCCTTTTCGTCTCCACAGCGTTAATTTCCAAGAAACTACGACTACAACTCAATCGAACCTCCATAGAAAAACACAGGATATATCATATTTACACAGGATCACACAGAGAGTAGCTATTAAGATATGATACGAAACGAACACTGAAAACGAAGAATAAACGATCAAGATTAAGTCGAAAACAAGAAAAAAGTGATTAGAACTTACAGGAAAGAACGGATAGAAGTTTCTTGAGCGGGAACGGAGAGTTTGAGCTGCTTCAATGGCGTCTTGGTCTTCATCTTTCAGCGAATGTTTTCTTTATCAAATTCCTAGGGTTTCGATAGTGGAGGAGGAAGTAAAAAAGAGAGAAAAAGGAGATTTGAAGAAGAGAATGAGAGGAGAAATGAGCGATTGAGGTTCTTCTTCCCGTTTTCTCTGTGAGGAAGGCGACGATCTGCTTCGTTCAAAGCAGAGAAAAACAAAATGAATAAAATGTAAATTCAAACAATGAGGAGCGCGTAAACATTATAGACTAGAAGTAGACGTTACTGGATATAAATCGGTTCGGTTTGTTTTTTGCTAAACCATGTAAACCGTTTGGTTCGGTTCGGTTCTAGTTGGATCGAATCGAACCGATTATCGAAAAATCGAATTGATCAAACCGGACGGTTTCGATCATCGGTTTCAGAAAGATGAGGGTTGAGCTAGAGTTAGAGTTGGTAATACCTTTTAAGGATGTTATTAATTGTAAAATCCGAACAGAAAAATCGTATTTATGGATGAGGTGATCTGCAAAATAAAAATGAGAAAACACGGTTGTGTCTTCCACATGCTTGATTTTTGGAGAGAAGATTATAATGAACTTATAGTCATGTTGTCATTATGTTGTATTTATACCACATTTTTAGGGTTATTGGATTTTCTTTTAGGATTTGATCGGAAGGAGTTGGACCAGACTCGTTCGAATCGCACCCCGTACAGACGGGACACGTGAGAGTGGGGTCGCCATTGACCCGACCCCATTACTTGAGCTTTTGGCCCAAGGGGTGTCTTCTCTCGGGCCCACCTAGGCCTTAGACTTGGCTGGCTAGGTGAGATGGGGTTGGCCTCAGGCACACCCTTAGTATTGGGTGTTTTGTCCAATGTATGTCTTCTTTAGTGCTTATTTGGGCCCTGAGTTGGGTAGTCCAAGTTTGAACCCTATGTTTGGATTAGTTCTGCTTTCGGTCTTCTAACGTCGACTTTTCTGTAATACGGTATTCAAGTAAGTCAAGTTTTACCCATAACAAATTTCATTGATCGTTTTAAGATAAAAAGAACTTTTTTTTTTTTTTTTTTTTTTTTTTTTTTTGTGTTGTTGTTGTTGTTAGAGGATAGTAAGTAACATAATATTAATGTATAATAAATTTCAAACATAAATTGGTTTCAATCTAACAAACTCCATTTAGGTTGATTATTCCATTTGGTTCTTCGAGTTGGTTTGATTTCACACACCCTCAGTAGATGTCTTAATTTTATAAAGAAAACAAAATATAGCCCAACATTTTGGTTCAATATCAAACCCTAGAATATTCAAGGAGCATTTGTAAAATATTAAATTTAAGAAAAAGAAAAATAAGATAATTACAAAATAAGAAAAAAGAGTTTTAGTGGCTCGAGAAAATTGATGAATTGAAATTTAAGTCTAGTGAGAATAGTCTAGGTGCGCTCAAATTTATATGGACACAAATACCAAAAAAAAAAAAAATATATATATATATATCTTTTAAGTCTAAATCCATGGTTAAACTTGACCAATGTTAGATAATGCCTCATTATTACTCTTTTAAGTCTTAATTGTGGCAACCATGACTTTAAATCAAGCACATATAGTATACATCATAATGAAAAGTCTTGAACATTCACCTAGCTTGCTTCTAGTCTAGGACAAATCTTAGGGATTAACCTTGCCTCTACTATGGTTTAAGGTCTTTTGAATGTGTTTTTTCTTTCAAAGAAACTCTCTTAAACAGGGTTGTCGCATCACTTTCTTATTCTATTTGACATCTACGTCAATGAATCATTCGTCTTTATAAGACCTACATACTAAAGTTACATGAATCTAACTCTTGGCGTGTTATCATGCACTCATGATATATCTTTAATATAAGTTCGTATTTACTCACTCAAAAATTAACATCTATTGGAGTCTTCATCAACACACTATGACTATTGTTGTGGGATAAATAATCGGACACAAGTTATAAATACCCAATAGACCAAATACTAAGAAGAGGCCTACTCAGCTAAGGTCAACCTGTAAATCGGATGGAAGGGCTGGCCTCCTAAGAGAGATCAATTTGAAAAGGAGAAGAGGTCGACCCTGTAGGGTCGGCTCGACCAAAATGAAGGTTGATCCCTCACAGGGTCGTCTCGACCAAGGGAGTGGTCGACCCCCTCATAGGGTCAGCTTGACCACTCAAGAAGGCCCTCAACAAAAGAAGTGGTTGATCCCTCTCATGGGGTCGGGTCGGCTCTGCCGAATGAGTGGTCGACCCCGTCACGGAGTCGGCTCGGCAGGAGGGATGTGGCCGACTTCATGGGATCGACCCAACCAGCTAGGAAACGTCTCTCCCGAACAATTACATAATCTTTATAACTCCCGGCAGTTACTAAGAACATAAGGACTCGTTTAAATGACGTGAAATAGTCATAAACGACCATATGTTGATCCTATATAAAGGAAGGATGAAGAGAAGAAAAGGTAAGACCAAATCATTCTCTACATTGACCAAAATATTTTTCATATTTTTTTCTCTCTCTCAATGCTAAGGACCACACCGATCTTAGCTCAGTTCTTTGTCTCTTCAAGTATTGCAGGTTCAAATTCGTTCCTCACACCATATCAAATTTATCATTAATACCAAACATCGGTATCAACAACTATCATTTTTTTTATTATGCTTTAATTCAACTTTCAACTCAACTTCCAAGTGTCTTAACCAATCTACCTTGATTGCATTAGGGCTTCTCTTCATGTTAGTTGGCTTAATGGACAACTTGGTGCCACTCACTTCTCAACCGGGTCCGATCCACTTTCTTCTATTGTGATTGCAAGATTCTCCCTCAATAATCTTCAATGATTTCTCCTCTGAAAAGTGGCTATATCATATGACCCACTATTTTCTGTCACAAACAAATATCATTCTTGCACGCTAACCATAAAATCGCCCTTCCTAAAAGTCCTTCATGTGCCCCACTTTTGGTCTTGGTCGACACCCACTTCATTAAACGAAGACAATTCATTATTGGGCACGCTTTTGGCCTAAGAAGGTCATGTATCCCTTCTCTATCATAATAGAGAATTTAAGGTATAGTTGTGAGTAATTTTGAGATGGTTGAAATTACTTTTGTCATGTACATTTTTAAACACAATTTATATAGCATTAAAATTTATTTTGAATGATGTTTCAAGTGATTTTGAATACAACAAAAAATAATTTTAACCATTTTAAAATCATTCACAAAAGTAGTACGTACCAACATTATCTATTCCCAAACAGCACGTAGTGCATATAGTATATAGTATCCTCGATTTGATCAACTCGATATTGCCTTACTATATTAATCAAGTATTGCATTTAAAAGATTGTGTACCTCACCCTCAACCATCTGCCTTTTCAATTATTACTTTCCATTCATTTAATTCTAACGATTGAATTGGATTTCAGTCTCAAAGTCGTAATATCCTCCAACCAATTAAGATTTTGAACAATTAATACCTACCTCACAGTGAGTTCTTGGTTGGTACCTCTGTACACCTGGACTGTGGCAGTTTCTCATAGAGAATGTTTGCAGCATTTCCACAATTGGAACAAAATCAGGGTGGGTTGTTCATTTTTATTTTATTTCAGAGGTCGTGGAATCAGCTTGAACACACTTCGACTTTTACGAGACGATTTTTCACGGAACAACCGCATGACTCTACTACATTTAGTCACCAAAAAAAACCTTGGGATATTAAAACCTAGATAGTTAGTCACTATGATTTAAACTCGTTCCCTGGACCACCATAAAATAAGTTACTTGCCAACTCGAGTATATCTTATCGGACGCTACCTTTACATACTTTTCCCAAGATTTCATTATTAATGAAAAATACCAACTCTTTTGCTTAATCCTGCCAGAGACTGAAAAGCAACCACACCAAGTACTGCAAAAGTAATTATTAAGAAGAAAATGGAAGAAAAGCAAAGAAATTCATCAAGATCGACTGAAATATCTCCTCATGTTATACAGGAGCCTGCTGCAAAAATTAACAGATCACATAGAAAAGTATTTATAAATTTATGCTGATGATTGGTTTACCAAATCCATTTGATGAAGTCACTGTAAACTACGACATGGACCTCACTTGAAAACCACCACAATATCAAGGAAAAAAAAAAGTGAAAAAGACAACACTAAAAAACGAGAAACATAAGCATCACTCCTCAAGCATCAAATCCATTTTCCATAGACTTTTACAAACAATACGGTTTCCCTGCAATTAACAATCCAAAAGATCGTATCAGAAATACGAGAAAAACGGATGTGAATATATGAAAGAGCTTCGATCAAGTGTAAAGGTAGAGAACATACCGATATTTAGAGACCCTGGTCGATGAGATAATCCCCAAGCCTTTCAACAATGATATTGCACTGACTTGGAGTCATTGGCTCATCATAGATACCAATGACAAGAGCCAGACCAGTCTTCTTAACAGTAACCCCACCTGGGCCCTGAAATCAAGAGATAATTGGTTCAAAATACAATGGAAAGTTGAATTGTAATTTTCCTAATTAAACATCAAAGATCTCTCCACCAATAGAACAGTAACTATCTTGACTGACTAATTAAACATCAAACATCAAGGAGAATTGCAATTTGCCCAAGAGTGTAAAAATTATAAAAGATTATGCAGCAGAATCCAATACAAACTTTAAACAACTATAACTATCTTGACTGATCCAATTAGAAAACTAATCTAGGAATTAGGATGAAGGTTCTCATAACATTTTCATAATAAATTGTTTGCATGCCCGTCTCTCAGAGTCACAACTGACAGCAGAAAGTTATAATTGTACAATTAAGAGTTTATCACCTTCTTCCCACGAATAGCAGCTCCAGGCTCCCCTTGTATTACCATATATTTTGCACCACCAAGGTACAAACCAGTTGGAGCAAGCGTTCCCGGTTCACTGAAGTCATTCATGATGCCAGTAATTTCTTCAGGCTTCAACTGCAAATCAGAAAAACAAGAACATGCATTGAGGACCTCATGAAATCGACAGATCAACATCCTTGATGTCATCTAAAGATTCCATTACAGATAAGAGATAACAATGCGATATCGATCACCATAACAGAGTAAAGAGAGATGCAACGGAACAACAGATTGACAAATTCTTTCTCACGATTTATGACTCAATTAATCATTCATCAATCATCACAACATCTCGACCATTTCCTAACTAATAAAAAACATGTGAGAAGTAAATCTAGAAGGCTGGATGACGGTAATCGGAAACTCCAGATCTTCACCGCCTCTAGATGAAATCGACATAAACAACAACAGATTCTAATTTCAATGAAAATCTAATGAAACTGCATAGAATTAAAAAAAAAGATTCTCAAAGCAATGCATCGACCTAAAAACAATCAGATCAAATCATCGTCATGCTCACACAACCACGAGATCTTGAATTAAAAATCCAAACAGATCCAGACATCGATTTCAGCAATCAATCAATCAATCCATATCAAATCAAGACTCCGATTTAAAATTTCTTGTAAGATAGATAGATAGAGAGCTTATACCTGAGGGAAAGCGGCGCTTTGGGCCCAAACGCTGCCGTCATGGCCGATAATAGCCGCAGATATGAGGTGATTTCCCTCAATATCGCACATCAGATGTTCATCAACGTAAACTTGCCACGACATCTTTCTTCTTCTTCTTCTTCTTCTTCCTTGTTCTTCTGGTTGAATCTCCTTAGGGTTTTTCTTTGTTCTTCTCTCTGAGAGAATCGATTGAGAGAAAGGTTTCAAACGAAATGAGCTCCCAAATGATTCAATCTGCTCTTCTTACAACGCAGTTTCGCCCGAGATAGCGTTGATGTCACGCAGTTATAATTATTTTCCCCAAAATAATTGCGATCTTTTGTTCCGAAATTACCTTAATACCCTTTTGATTGCAAATTGGGTTTGGTGGGCCTTCAAAGCCCATGGTGCCTCTTTCTCTCTTTACATTTTTTTTTAATTTAAAATAATAGTTGATAATTCAAGCCAGCTCAAATTCGCATGTCATATCGGAATAAATCATTCTAATATCAATTTATTAATTATATTATCAACTTCATATAATGAAAAAGTATACCCTATTCATTTATTTTATTTTTTATTTTTTTAGTTGATTCGTGACTTTATGAATGAAATTTTAAGTTTTCGTTGATAGGATATACACACTCGAGGCTTCTTGCAAATACTTCGATCCTACAACTCAACTGCCAACGATCTAGTTCAACATGTGTGAATCTCTTATCACTCGAGATATGGATTGGTGTCAACTTTCGAAAATTCGTGACAAGAAAATTAATATGATTTGAATTGGGAGAGAAAAAGGAATAATTCAAAGTTTTTTTAAAAAAGTATGGAGAATAATTTAATGGGGTTTGAATATTAATTAATGGGCTGTAATTTCCAACCCATCACTTTCTAAAGAGGGAAATCTGACCCGGATATTCTTTTGTAAATTGTGATGCTACGATTATTAAAAAAATAAAAATAATAATAATAAATAAATGTGATGCTATTTTGCAAAAATTATTTGGTTGAAATAAAAAAGAAAAGAGAGAAATCCTCTTTAAGCAATAGACCATTCAAAAGAAAACCTTTTTAAAAGCAAGGAATCTCTACTATGAGGGCTTCTTTTGATAAAAAGGAATTGTTGGAGGGCATACTAGAAATCTTAGTTGATTGCAAAATGTGTGTACCAATCAAATAGACAAACCCTTTTTCTTTTTCCTTTTTCTTGTTTTCTTCCCACTTCAAAAGTACAATCTTCAAATTATTACCTTATTTGAAATAAAAAAATAAATAATATGAATTTCCTATTTAAGGTAAATTACATGTTTGACCCATCAACTTTTAGAATTTCCTTAAAACTAAAAAAAGTATTTATTAGAAATTAAAAAGTATTTAATTGATAACTATTTGATTTTTATTTTTTAATTAAAAAAAAAAAAGTACAATCTCCATTTTTTTTAATTCATTTGTTTTCAAATCTAAACTAAATTTTAAAAATTTAAAAGAAAAAAAAAAACAGTTTTAAAATTTTAATATTTAAAAAAAAAAAAGACATAATAGACAATTTTCAAAAATAAAAAACAAATTAACTTTAATAAGTTGATTTCAATACTAAACCAATAAACTTTTAAAAGGATACAATAAATAAGTCTATTAATTTTCAACCATAGCCTTGAAAATTGAGACCTATAAGTTAATTTTAAAGTTAAAAACATATTAAAACACTCTAAATTTGAATACCAAATTGATAATTTAACCTATAATTGACGAATTTAGTATATAAAATATAAAGTACAACTACATAATCTTCTTATCTTATAAGGTCTATTTAGAGATTTCAATACCAAACCATCCAAAATAGAGACCTAATATTTCAATAGTCTAATATTTTATGAGGTCCCTATTTAGAGATTAAATCTTTATCTTTTGACACTAACATCATAGAAATTAAAACATTTCATTTTCTCACTTGTCAAATTGAGAATCACACAATGAAAAGATAGAAAAACATGGTATTTTTCTTAAATTCTTGGGTCAAATCCTATTTTTAGACCAAATAACAATTGGTTTTTATAGGTTCTCATATCATGTTCGATATAGTGGATTCTATCTTATGGATGAGTTTGATATCAAAACCAATTAACGAGAGAAGTAACTCATATATCTTATATTGTGTATGATCTCAACACTATATCTTAAGTAAAGAAATAAAAATAGGAGAAATGAGAGAGAAAATGAGAGTAAATACTAAAAAGTATTCATATATTTGATGAAAATGAATCAAAAGCCAAAGAGAAACAACTGTTAATATCTTTTCAGGAGTTTATTGTGTGTCTGCATTAACTTCTCTGCCAATTCTGAGGCACTAGAATAATGAAGCATATGCAAACTTTAAAAGAAATAAATAAATAAAATAATAATTGTAGGCCAAAATTCAGATGAACTTAAAAAAGCCTAGAGACCCTGATCGACGAGGTAATCGCCCAACCTCTCCACAACCATGTTGCATTGTCCTGGAGTCACAGGTTCGTCATACAACCCAAAAACTAGAGCTTGACCAGTCTTCTTTATGGTAATCCCTCCAGACCCCTACCACAATAATACAAAAGACTTTAATTAGCCGAAATCTAGGGTTACGGAGATCAGGAGTAGATGTCAATTACCAATTGAGCTATCGGTTACATGGACTAATTACTTTCAAATGAATCATAATACCGATAACAATGATGATTTGAGATTTGGGAATTAAATTTTCGACCTCAAAAAAAGGAATAGATATATCACCTTCTTTCCGCGGATGACCGCGCCAGGCTCTCCTTGGATGACCATGTACTTTGCACCTCCAAGGAATAATCCAGTGGGTGCAAGATGACCTGGTTCATCAAAATCCTTCATGATTCCATTGACCTCTTCAGGCTTGTACTGCAATATTAAGCACCCGCAAAATTAACAATACTAATCAAATCCTTCAAATGTTGTCTAAACTTGATATGCAATTTGATATGCAATGTCATCTAAATAAGATATTAAAATAAAAAATGTTTGTCCTGGCGTCGAAGCCAGAAACCAGAAACCCTAGGTGTTTTACATTTAGAAGGGAAAACAAGAAACGAGAACGTTATTAATACAAACCTGAGGAAATGAGGTGCTCTGAGCCCAGACGCTGCCATCGTGCCCGATAATGGCAGAGGCGGTGAGGTGCTGGCCTTGGCCCTCAATCTCGCACATCAAATGTTCATCAACATATGTTTGCCACGACATTTTGGTAAAGAAATTGGATTGTTCTTCACAAATTGTTGAGTTTCTTCTTCTTCTTCAGGTAAGATGGAAGTTTCAGTTCGTTTATTTCTGTGGGTTTGTGTAAAATGGAAATAAATAGGCCAAACAGAGAAAGCCAGGAATTATTTTTCAATTTTTTTTAATTAGATAATTAATTTAGTTCCTATTCAAAGGGATCAAATGAACCACATATAAAACTTCCAATAGACCAGGCTTTTTAACCCTTCAAAATAGGAGATTTGTTATAACCAACATCTGATTTTTTTTTTTTTTTTTTTTTTTTTTTTTAAGAAATAAATTATCGAAATTCAAATGATAAAAGAGTATTATTATTGACTAATAATATAGGTTTAATTGGTGATGGTGATTAATAATAGACAAGGTGTGATGCAAGGCTAAGCATGACTAACTTTTAGTAAAAACCATGAATCTATAAGGCCTTAGAACATGGTCATAATGTTTTTTTTTTTTTTTTTTTGAAAAGAATGGTCATAATTTTAATTTATATGTTATCTTAGTTTTCAATTTAAACATAGTTCAAAGATAAATATTCGTCTATGTGTATATATTCATCAATATATCAGTAAATCGAAAAGTTCGACATAGATATTAAGAGTTAATCAATATCTCCGATATCTTTTATAAATATTCGTAAAGTATAAAAAAAATATATATATTATGTATTAATCTCAATATGAATGTAGATATTGTAATTTTTTTAAAATATGGAACTAATAACACTATCTATAACTTATGGAGGTAAAAATAACTTAATTAGTGAAATCGAGTCTAACTCAATTAACATTAAAGTTGTAGGTTAGGGGTTCAATACCTCCCCGCATATTAATTAAATACTTTTTTGCAAAAAAAAAAAAAAAAAAAAAAAAAAATATTTATTGTTGAACTTTCATGTTTATGTTATTAAACTTTAAAAAATATTTAATTAGTCTTTGAAACTTTCAATTTGTGTCAAATATCTCTCAAATTAAAAAAAAAAAAATCTGTTAGAATCTTAAATTTTCAATTTAGTATCTAATAAATTCCTTCATTTTTTTTTTAAATTTGTGTCAAATATCACTAAAATTTTAAAAGTTTCTGATAGGCTCTTAAATTTTCAATTTTGTATCTGATAAATTCCATCATTTTTTTTTTTTAAATTGTGTGTCTAATAGGTCAGGACATATTTAACCATTTTAAAATTTACGAATTTATTAGACACAAAAATTGAAAGTTTAGAATCTTATTAGACATACAATTCAGTTTTATAGGTAAAAGATCGGTTAATTTTTAAACTTCAAATATGACAATGACTTGTTAGACACAAAATTAAAAGTTTAGATACTTATTAAATACGAAATTGAAAGTTCAAAGAGTCACTTAGATACTTTTTAAAGTTCAAAAACTTCGTAAATAAAAACTTGAAAGTTTAGACAAATAAGGCTATGTTTGAGATTGCGGTAGCTTTTAAAATAATTTCTAGCAACTTTTCTTTTGAAAAAACCAGTTGGTGAACTTTAGCGATAAACTTTGAATAAATTGATTAGTGTGTTTGTTTTATGAAGCAAGTTAGTGTTTGGTAAATTTTAGGTGTAGACTTGAATTGGTTTATTATATTTGATAAATAAATATTAAATTATTGTGATTTAGCTATAACGACTAAAATAGACATATTATAAAAATTTGTATAATTTTTTTTTAAGAAAAAAATAATAAGGTATTATTTAATTTTTTAAAAAAAAAATTGCATTTGAGTTATTAATTTAAAATAATTCCTAATTTTAGAAAGATTTGAAAATTTGTGAAAAAACTAAAAATCTAAAAATTAGAAGAGAACAGAAATGTTTAGAAGGGTATAAAAGAAACGTGTTATGCATAAGTGATTTTAACAGATTATAAAATAATTTGATTTATCAAACACAAAAACGATTAAATTGAAAAATGGAGTATAATTCAATTAGTTTAAGATTGTTCCTCTAGAAGTTGAATCTAAAAAAAACGATTAAGATTTTTTCTTAATCACTCCCGACCCTTTTATGTCGATTTTTTTTTTGGGCCTTGTGTAGTGGAGGGTTATGAACCATGGGCTTTCTTTTACCACGCAGATTGCAGCCCACTTACGTCTTTAAGTCCGTCTCATTCCCTTTTAGCTTTTGGGCCCAACAATAGAGGCCCATTTTAATTTTCTCTAGGGCAAAGGGTACTAAGTTTTGGAAATACATATATTTGTTCTTAGTTGATTTTTCTTCTAATCTTATCTTATCTTTACATGTTGGGTTGGTCTCTACATTTTTAAAGATTTTTCTTTCTTTATCCTCTTACCAAAATTTACCGTCCACTATTTCTGACAAGAAAATATATATTTTTTACTCGACGAGTTGTGTAGTGTAGATGTAGTCGGAGTTTTTTATTAATTGGTGATACAAAATGAAGAACAAACTTACTTTTTTCTCGGACATATTATTTATTTAATTTTTTTTATCTTTGTTGTACTATGTTGATACTAAAATTCGAGCAAGTTAAATGTTCATGACCTTCACGTAATACCAACTGTGAATTTATTATTTCGTGGACAAGATTACCGGCAAGAAAGAATAGATGAACGCCGGTGTGGTTGCTAGCCATACACGCTCTGATACTTAATGAAAACTAATAGTTTAGTAAACTATTTTGAGGTACCTTTCTCTATGGCTCTTGTGTTGTACTTATATGATATGGCGATCTAGGAGTTCTCTTCAAATTTCTTAAAAGTTGGGCTTTTTTTTCAGTCATGGATTTCGGTAGGCTCGTGGTAGGCTCAACCTCGGCCCATGGCGAGCTTGGGCTTAGCCTCAACTTTTTTATAGTAGACGAGCTCGGTCTCCCTTTCAAAAATAATTCGCATTACTAGATAAATATTTTAATTATAATTTAAACAACTTTTCCACTCTCCAATAAAGATTGATATTTTCTTAGAAAAAACATTATAATTAATCATGTAATTTTATCACCGTTATTACCGCTATCATTAAAATTGTTGTTTGGAGCCCAATAAAATTTAGTGTTAATAATTATGATTAATAATGAAATAATAATGTGGGAGGCCCACTTAAACGTAGCTTTGGTCGGACTAATATTAATTCACTCTAACGTGACTTGCCAACCTCCTAACTCACGATATTTTTTTTCTTTTTTTAATAATAAATCATAAATAATTTATTATATAAAAATATAGGGCTGGTTGCACAAATAACAATCAGGCCCAAACTAATTGCAAATTTAGCAAACTTTAAAATGTTTTGCAAATATGACAAAAAAACCCGTTTCTATCACTGATAGACTATTATCTCTGATAGACTATTATCACTGACAAAAATTTATAAAAAGCTGAGGTGATCAGCGATAGACTTCTATCAGTCATAAGATATCAGCGATAGAAATTGTTATATCCGCAAAATTTTTAAAAACATGCTATATTTGCAAACAATAAGTCTTAAATTGTCATTTACTACAATTTCCCTAAAAATATATATATATATATATATATTATTTCGTACTCTTAAAATTGTATCTAATAATATTTTTTTTGAAGAGGAATAACGGTGGGTAGCAAAATCAATTAAGATATTTATAAATCTCGCTTATTATTTTTGGAGTGCGCAAATATTGCAAACAAAATTTGTTTGTTTTTTTTTTTTTTTTTCATTTTTTTATAATTGACATAATTTATATTTAGTGTATCACTGTATCAATCACTATTGATATACCATGTTTGGTGTACCAGTCACGATTGACATACCTTATATTTAGTGTATCGGTTGTGATTGTATGCTGATACACCAAATATGGTATATTGTTATCACTAATATACAAATATATGATATAACAATTGACTGGTACATCAAATATAAGATATATAAGCTGTGATCGATACATCTACAAAAATAAAAATAAAGCATATCAATTGATATATCAAACTTCAAAGTCTGGTAACCAAATATAAAGTATATATATTAGTAATTAATCAATTGTATAACATATTTAATTTCGATCTAAAGTGTGGTTTTAGTTCGATTAATTTAATTTCACTTGATTGAATTAGGTTCTGACGCTAATATGTTCTATTTACAAATGTTTTATTTGATTTCAACTTTATATTTGGTGTATCAGTCAATTGATATATATATACCAAATATTATAAGGTAGATCAACTCAACTTATTTAATTGAATACTTTTCTATAGATGCCAAAATTGAAAACCGTTGTTATAAATGTAATATCTTATTCTTTGTGTTTGCTATTCCTGTAACATTTATTTATTTTTTTTATTTTTTTAGAAGTTGTTTAATAAATTTATAAAATTTTAATTTTGTGTTTGGTAGGTCTCTATATTTTAAAATTATCTAATAAGCAATTGAACTTATAATATTTGTGTTTGATAAGCTCCGTCACCTATTCGAATTTTGTTTTTTTAGGAAGCAATTAAACACAAAATTATATTTTGTGTAATAAAACTTCGACCTTTTAATTTTTTTACTTTTTTTACATGTTCATGCATTTTAATAAATGATTAATATATTAACATATTAGACATAAAATTAAAATTTTGAAAACTTATTAAATACTTTTAAATTTTATTGCATGTCACTTCAGCATCTATAAATGATGTGAAGTCGACTTATAAAATTAAAAATATTTATAAAAATAAAATCATGTTATAAACCCAGAGAATATAATACTCCCGTAATACAAACAAATTTTCCTTAGCCACAGCATTCTCCTTTAGTGATTAACCTTTTAATTTAACCAATAATAATTTACTAATTTATTGAATTTTATGTTCTTTCACTTTTCGAATAAAATATTAACCTTTTAATTTAACCAATAATAATTTACTAATTTATAGAATTTTATGTTCTTTCACTTTTCGAATAAAATGAAAAGAAAATGTTGACTTTAGTTAATCAATATCAAACTTGTAATTTCAGTGGAGTATGTAAAATAAGGTGTTGTCAAACCCAACCTAAATTGATATATAAGATTGTCTGTTTGATCAAGGTCATGCTACAAATATCGTTTGACACATGTCATAATTTAATTGATCTAAATATAAACTTATTTTTTAAATAAAAGATTGAGTTAGTTTTTCACGCCGTTTCAATTGTTAAGCGTCTTTTTTATTTATGTTTTTTTTTTTCTTCTTTTTTCCTCGAAGATTCACCGCAAATTGAATTTGAAGCTGTCTTCTTTTTTTCTTTTCGAAATTCTCTCTCAAGAAGTTTGAAATGGTCCTGGTGACTACGACCATTTTTTATTTATTCTTTTTATGGCTAATGATGGGAGTTTGAATAATTTCATATTCAAAGAGCCAAAGTGATAGAATTTGTTTTTTTTTTTTTTATGGCTAATGATGAGAGTTTGATAATTTCATATTGGTAGTTTTTTGTTTTAAAAGCTGATACATTTGGGGTGGGAGAAGAAGACAAAGAAGATCATTAAAGTTTGAAGGAGAAACTTATGGTGTTAAGTGTTAAGCATATGAAAGGAAAAAAAATAAAAAAAGACGCTTCAAATTCAATACGTGAGGGTGAATTTTCGAAAAAAGAAGAAAAAAGAAAAAAAATAATAAAAAATAAAAAATACTCTTAACAATTGAAATGACTTGAAAAACTAACTGAATCTTTTATTTAAAAAAGAAAAAAAAATTAGATCAATTAAATAGTGATACATGGCTGGGCTGCAAAAGATACTTGTAGCCCAGCAACTAAATTTTGCTCTAAATTTAATCTCTGCATTAATTAAATAATAAAAAATTCATCAAAACAACTATAATCAATGAAATAATCTTTAAGGAAAATAGATATATTCTTTAAGGAAAGTAGATATATATATTTTTTTACAACGGAGGAAAATAGAAATTGAGAGTTTACCCAATTAGTAATATAATCATCTTAATTTTTATAATCTGTATATACCAATTATTTAGAATAATAATACCAATAAGAGCATAGCTCAATTGATATGATGTATGAACTAGTGTTTATGAGGTCCTAGGTTCGATCACTCACTCTTACACTATATGATGTTGTAAAAAAAAACTTTTTTTATTGTGTTTATCCTCCCACCGATCGGACACGACAAATCTATCGCTTTTGAAGCAATACTGTGGGAGGCGATTCCCCCCTTTGATTTGAAGCAATATCTTAACTTAAACGATTATATTATATACTATAAATTACTCAACTTTCAATTATATACTTAATAGATTTTTTAATTTAAAAAATGTTTAATAGATTCCAATTTTTTATTTTGTGTAATCAATTCTTGACATATTCCAAAAAAAAAAATCACATTTGATAGACACAAAAATAAAATTTAGGGAAAAAATCAATTTATACCCCTAAACTTTGAGGGTTGTATCAATTAAAACCCTAAACTAACAATTGTATCAATTTAAACCCTGAACTATCATAAGTGTATCAATTTACACCTTCTGTTAGATTTTATTTGAAAAAAATTAACTTAAACGGGTGGAGACTTATGATTTTAACAATTAAACCCATAAACTTTCATAAATGAATCAATCCTATGAAAGTTTAAGAGTTTAATTAATAAATTACAAGTCTCCACACATGTAAAAGCTTACATTTTTATACTAGAGGGTGTAAATTGATACACTTATGAAAGTTTAGGGTTTAAATGGATACAATTGTTAGTTTAGGGTTTTAATTGATACAACCCTCAAAGTTTAGGGGTATAAACTGATTTTTTCCCTAAAATTTATACTTAACAAAAACTTAACATTTCTTTTACGTGTCGAGCAAATTTATGATTTTTCTTTTAAAGTTTAATAGACACTCATTTATTAGACACAAATTTTAAAGTATATATATATATTAGGTATAAAATTGGAAGTGTGAGTATTATAGATATTGTTTTTATAGTTTGGGATCCATTTTTCGATTCCAACAGTTGAGAGTAGGAGAATTGATACTTCATCATTATATGAGTTGAGTTATACTTTAATTTTCGTGTAATTTAATCATTATTTATTTTGAACGGTCATTAATATCGAAGTGGAGCCACGTGTAAAACACGCTTAAAGATACCCTGCCAGGCTGGAATGGGGCCCAGCAGGCAATGGGGAATTGGACAAAAATACAACCAATTGGTTTGTCCTATATTCATAACATTCAAACCAACATTGATTTTACTTTGGGGAAAAACTTCATACCACTGCTTTTAAAAAAATAGCACTTGGCGAAATGGTTTAAAAAAATAATATATTTAATAGTGTGAATTTCCGTTAAACAACTATTTCACCACGTATCATTTTTTTAAAGGCAGTGGTATGAAGTTTTTCCATACCACGGATGTACTAGAAATTCTCCCTTTTACTTTGTAGATTTAGGGCATGTTTGGGAGTGATTTTGGAATCACCAAAATCAATTTTACATGCTCAAAATCAATTATATTTCAAAATGGTGATGTTTGGCAATAGTATAAAAGTGATTTTGGAAGAATTGAAAATCACTTTTAGTGATTCCCGGTCAATCACTTGAGAGGTGATTTTGGAGTGATTTTTTTCAATTGATTGTGATATTTTATTTTTAAAAATGACTATTTTTTTTAATTAAAAATATCAATTGGATATAAATATAATTTATGTTCACTTATTTACTAAAATTTGAATTTGGTTTGTTGGTGAAAGACAAAATAATTTTGCTTCTTTCTCACCCATAACAAGGTTCGAAACCAATGCTGTGCAACTTTTTAATTTTGCATTTTCCAAACAATTTTTGTTTCATTTATGACAACGCCTTTTAATTTTGATTTTCAATTATCAGTTAAATCATTTCTAAATACAATGTTAATTTTTTTTAGTAATTTAATAATTCTAAAATCACTTTGGAACCAAACATAATAATTCAAAATCACTTCTAATTATATGAAAATCACTCCAAACCAAACATAAAAATGATTATATATAAATCAATTTTACAAAATCAATTGTTATTAAATCTCTTTCTTTAAAATCAATAATTCAATCACCACTCCCAAACATGCCCTTGGGAGTGATTTTGGAAGGATCAAAATCACTTTTCCATGCACATAATCACTTATATTTCAAAATTGTTATGTTTGGCAAAAATTAATTAGTGATTTTTGAATAATTCAAAATCACTTTGAGTGATTCTCGGTCAATCACATAGGAGTTGATTTTTAGTGATTTTTGGTGAGTGATTGTGAGAAATTTATTTTTCAAATAATTATTAATTTAAATTAAAAATAAGAAAACTATTATATATATATACTTATGTACTATTTGTACAAATTATATTTTTTGCTTTGTTGGTAAATGTGACTGGCTGCATCCCCATAAGCTCAAGTTCGATTCCAAGTGAAAGCTTTTTTTTTTCTTCAATTTTGCAATATATATATACTTTTAAATCTTTAATAATTTATTTTTCAAAAACTCCATGTTGAAATTAAAATTGTGTTTTCAAATTTTCAATATATATATACTTTTAAATCTTTCGTAAATTATTTTTTTTTAAAATAAAAATAATTTGATAAATATTTTAAAATTTTATTCTTTTAATTATATATTTTGGTAGTTTTTTTTAAACATTATATTTAGGTAGTTAATAATTTTATAAATTAATATGAATCTTATATATATCAATACATTTTAAATTATAATTTTAAGAATTTAGTAATTTTGAAATCACTTTGAACCAAACCAAACATTAATAATTTAAAATCACTTCTAATCATATAAAAATCACTATAATCCAAACATTAACATGATTATATGGAAATCAATTTTATAAAATAAATTGTAATTAAATCTCTTCTCCTAAAATCAATAATTCAACAATCACTCCCAAACATGCCCTTAAATTCTCCCTTTTCACGGTCTACTATGCAAAGTTGGTTTGTTTGTTTAATTGTTTGTACATTTAGTATATGATTTTGTTTATGATAATTTAACTTCATTTTCTTTAAAATCCTAAAGGTCAAATTGAAAAAAAAAAAAAAAAAAAAAAAAAAATTATAGCATGTATCAAATTTAGATTAAAATAATTAAAGATATAACAACTTTTTAAAAGTTTTGGAAATATGACAAATTTCTAAAATATATTTTTTTATTCTCGTATTACCCTTAATAAATAAATAAGAATAATTAAAAAAATGAATTATCTTCAGTTTGGGGTTTGAGATTTTTCGACATTCACTATGCATTGAAGTCCCGTTAGAGTTTAGGTTTAGGAATTTTAATCACTGATTTTGGGATGTTTGAACTTTTTGTTCTTTGATCAAACTGTTTTTTTTTTTTTGCTATATTTCCAAAATATTTTACAATTTGCTATAATTGCAAATAGTTTGAACTTGATTGTTATCCATACAATCAGCCCAAAATAAAATAAAATAATAATAATAAATAAATAAGTGTAGTATTGTTGCAATACTCATTAAAAAAAAATTAATATTTTTCATTCTTTCATCTTGTATCCATCCTACTCAGATTCCTAATTCAATGTTTTTTATTAACTAAGTGTAGCATTGAGTGATATATTTTTTTTTTGTCGTGTTTTAGAGATTTAGAGATGTAATTTTACGAGATGTGATTTCGAGTATATATATAGAGAAGTCACACCTAGTCAAAAGGTTAATTTTAGAATTTATTTAACCCTAGGACACCATGAAAGCATGTTTTTGGAGGTGTAGATGACATTATTATAGAATTAGGTGTATATAATGAATAAAGTTGAAATGAAAAGGTGAACCAATTAATTTGTTGCTGAAATTTGAGGAGAATTCAAGAGGATGAAATGGACCCCCTTATGATGCTTGGTTGAGTTGGAACAACACACTAGGTCAAGCCTAGGAGAAAATAATTGATGAGAAGAGACTTTAATTGATATATAAGAAAGAAAAATTGGACACTCCACCACCTTTTATACTTATTTCTTTTTAATTTCTAACTGTTTAAATATTTTATTATAGTCTTTTAATTTTGCACATAAAGTTATTCTAGTGATAAATATTTTTTAAACACTTAAATAGTGATTACAAACAATTATAAGTAAATATCTATTTTAACAAGTATCTGAATTAGTAGGTCAAATTCTAGGTTGAAATAAAAGATCAATTTTATGTTAAATATAAACGAAAAGTTAAATCCTACACACAAAATTAAAAAAAAAAAAATGTACTAGATGTCAATTTAGGGTAAACTAATTACAAATATAACATTTTTTTTTTAAAGATTTGCATATATGACAATTTTTTTATCACTGATAGAATTTTATCGGTGATAGTCACTGATAGCAGGTCAATGACTATCAATGATGATAGCTAATGATACACTTCTATTTTTTTTTTTATAGAACTTTGTCAATGGCTATCACTATAGTTGTTTATCCGTGATAGCCATTTTATCCATGATCATCAGCGAGTCTATTAGTGATTATTACTCATTTTTTTTAAAAAAAAGTTTTATATTTTACTATATTTGTCAATATTTTAGATTTGATTGATATTTATGCAATCAACCCAAATTCAAATTATAAAAAAGAACCCTTTACAAGTTTTGAAATTATAACATCTTTTCAAATTTTAGAAACTAAAAAACCAAAGCTTTAAAAGTTGAGGAATTTAAAATAAGTATACCAAAAAAAAAAAAAATAGGAAAATTGTAATGTCAATTTAGATTAAAATAATTAAAAATATATCATTTTTTTTAAAATTTCTGCAGATATAACAATTTTTATCACGGATAGTAGTCCATCACCTCAGTTTTTTTTATAGAATTTTGTCAGTGAGTCGCCTCAGTTTTTTTTATAGAATTTTGCCAGTGAGTCTATCAGTGATAGTAGTCTATCACTGATAGTCATATATCAACGATAACAGTCTATCAGTGATCACTAACTTTTTGCCATATTTGTAAAATGTTTTAAATTTGGCTAAATTTGCCATTATTTTGGGCATGATTGTTCTTCGTACAATCAGTTCAAAAATATATATCAAAATAGAATTTACTATTTATTTTAGGTAAAAATTGCAAGAAAAAAAGAAAAGAAAAAAAAAACTATAATTTAAATTTGGTTGCAATCACCGCTTTAAACTTTACTTATTCTCCATCTTTGACTTTATAGTCCCAATTTTATGTCAATTGAGCTATGTTCGATTTGACTTCCGACTAGAAAATTATAATTTAACTAGAAAAAGAGGTTACAGCCACACGGGAATAATAATTAGTTCCTTAAACTTTGGGTTAGGTGAATAAAATTAAAGAAGGTAAAAAAGGGGTGTGGGAAGAATGGTAAGGGAAAATGTTTGGTAGCGTGGTGATGCAACAAACATTATTGATTTTGAGGTTTGAATGAATGAATGAGAAATGTAAAGAAATAGAGGAAGATAAAGAATGAAGTACAAGGGTTGTTCCCCACGCCCATTGCTAATAACTTTAGGGCCCCCCTACGATTAAATGCCCTTTACTATTCCTTTTTTCTTTTTTGTGGGAAAATTAATTCATCAAATTAATTTCAAGGCTCCTAAATAATTGGGTCAAATCAAATGACGTACGATTTTGATGGGTCGATAGGGTTACTATCACATCCTCACAATAAATAGGTTTCCATCCATTTAGATCTTCCACAACTATTATTATTCATTTACTTGCATTAATAATAATATAGATACCAAAGAGAATAAATACCATTTTTTTTTCCCTTCAAAGAAATAAAAACTAAAAATCAAATGGAGCCAAAAAATGTTTATTTAGTCCGTATCAATTAAAATACCTTTGCAAAAAAAAATTAAACGACCCATAGATAATAACACTTTTTAAAAGATTTGTAAATATAACCATTTATATCGGTGATAGCTACTGATACATTTCTATTTTTTATATAGAATTCGGTCAATAACTATTACTTCTATTTTTTTATATAGAATTTCGTCAATAACTATTACTGTCAGCAGTCTATCTGTGATAGTGATGCTTGGCGTTTACTTCTTCTTTTGAGGTCGGGGTTCAAATCCTCATACTCCGTTGTACTAAAAAAGAAAAGAAAAAGTCTCTAACATAGGATATTAAACATAGAGTTTTATGTCTACTATGATATTAAACTTTCAAAAAAATTTGGTTAAAAAAAAAGAAAAATTAATTTTGGATTCAATAAATTCTTGAATTAAAAAAAAAATATATATGTCAATAATTTATTGGACACAAAATTAAAAGTTTAAGAACTTAACCGACACAAAATCAAAAGTTTAGAGACTTATTCGATATCTTTCATAATTTCGGGACAATTTTGTTTAGAGTACAAAAAATATTGATTTTTTTTTTGTCCAAATGCCCTAAATCTCACTGTTCAGCTCCACATTTCTTAAAATAATAATAGATATCATTTTGCTTGTGTCATATCCGGTGAAATTATTCTGTTGCACCTAAGTTAAAACCACAATGAAAGAATGGATTGGGTATTTTCATCTTCTTCTTCCTTCCCCCTCTCTCACGTCAGCCGCCCCTACGGCTAGTTCTCTAACAACAGTAGTTCCACCGCCGACAACCACAAATTGATCTGAAGCGAACAGACCGACACGTGATAGGAGAAGACAATCCCTTCGTCCGCGACAGGCGTACGCCCACAGTGGCAGGACCTCGTCGATGGCAGACACAAGGAAGAACAACTATTGTTATTCCCTCGCGATACTCTTTTCCTTCCCTTGTTATTCTGTTCTCCTTTTATTTTGCAGGAAGAGCGCGATTACGAAGAGGAAATGAGGGCACCGTGATATTTTTAAAAGTTTATGATTTATAAAAGAGTATTCATCATTATTTCCAAAATTGGAGGACAAACAACATTTTGGCGGTGAAATTTAGGGCATCCGTGCAAAAACAAAACACACCAATGTTGGGATATGAAGATTTTTTTTTTTTTTACAACATATTGGGATGAGAGATTGAACCTAAAACCTCATGGTCACTAGAGGATACATCATGCTATTGAACTATGTTATTGTTGCCATTGAGATTTAAAAAACCTATTCTATACAAAATTTAAAGTTAAGGTATGGTACACTTTTTTTTAATTTCCGTAGTGACTTTGTAATTTAAAAAAAAAAAAAAAAATTATAATTTATAATATGTCTTTAACCATCTTCCATTAATCTGCTAAAAAAAATAAAAATAAAGATTGGAATAAAATGCAAATTCTTTTAACCCAATCAAACGCCACATTGGCGTCATTTGACAACATGGTTACAGCTTTCATCCAGCTGTCTGTCCCCATCCCATGGGGCCCATTTCCCTCTCGACGAATCCGAATTCGTTATTTGCTGACTTGGATACTTATTATTGGATTACAATATAAAATCATATACATCTAAATTTCTTTATTATAAAATTCCTCCTAAATAATAAACTATAATTTTCATAATCTTAATCATAATAACCATAATTAAATTATGGACAACACATATTCTATAACATTTCCTTACCAATATCTTAATATTTTCATGATAGTGAAATACAATTTTTCTTTCCCAATCAAAAATTGAATAAAAAAACAAAACATTTTTGTAGTACAACAAATACACAGACGAGAATTGAACTCTATCACTCATAAAAAATAATACATGCTAATTACCGACGAGTTATGCTCACTCTGACAAATAAAACCTTATAAAACTGTTGTTAGTATCATATGAATTTTGTTTTCATATAACACTAACATAAAAAAAAATCTAACATTAAAAATATTATTATTTTAAGCTTGACTTAAAATACCATTTCAAATGTTTCAAAAGAAGTACAATTTTGTCAACTACGTCTATTTTCTTTTTCTTTCAAAAACACGATTCAACTAGTCTAGTCAATTTTGAATTCTTCACTCTTACAACACCAAAGATCAATTGACAGATACCAATCGAAAAACAAAAATACACTCCCAATTAAAATAAAATGAATGTTAAAGTAAAGTAATTCTAGCTCAACGATAATTGATATGTATTTGTCCCATTGAGATTAGAGGTTTAAATTTTCATATACTTCAAATATTTGTTGGACTAATTTTTTTTAATCTAAATTGAAAAAAATATATTAATTTTATGCATGAAATAACATATTATTTTTTTAAAAAAAATATATGTCATGTAAATAAATGTGAAATGATTATTCCTTATAAAGAATTGAAGTAAATAATAATAATAATATTTTGGTGAAAAAGTGAAGAGGAGCTAATTCTCCATCTGTCATGAGAGAGAGAAACAGAATAAAAAGCAAAACCTTCGATCCAACCATGGCCGACGAATTCACACTCCAACTTAGATGTTCACAAATTTTTCTTCTTTCTTAATCCAAATTTCCACCGTCGGTGACTTTTCCGATGGATCCATGTCCATTCGTCCGGCTCATGGTCGACTCCCTCGCTCTCAACCTCCCTCAGGCCACCCGATCCGCCGGCGCCGCCGTCCACCCCTCGTCCACGCCGTGCTTCTGTAAAATTGCGATCAAGAATTTCCCTTCCCAGACGGCGCTTCTTCCTCTTTCCTCCGTTTCCGGCGACTCGCCGCCGGACTCCGCCGCATCGTCCGCCGGTTTCCAGTTCGACCGGTCGTCTCTCCGCCGGCTCTCCGGTAAGCCGGTGGTTATGTGTCTGTCGGTTTTCGCTGGCCGGATGGGTCACACGTGTGGAGTTAATTCCGGCAGATTGCTGGGCCGGGTTCGGATCACTATCTCTATCGACGGCGCTGAGAGTAAACCGAAAGTGTTTCAGAATGGGTGGGTGAAATTGGGGAAAGATGAGGATAAAATCTCGGCTCGGCTTCACTTGGTTGTCCGGTCTGAACCGGATCCCCGGTTCGTGTTCCAGTTCGGCGGCGAACCGGAATGTAGCCCGGTGGTTTTTCAGATCCAAGGCAATATCCGTCAGCCGGTTTTCAGCTGCAAGTTCAGTGCCGATCGGAACTCGAGAACCCGGTAAGTTACCCGACCCATCCATTCGCTTCATTTAAACAAAAAAATACTTAAATATTTTGTACGAGTTCGGTGTAATTTGTTTTTCTAACTTTTTGATTAAAAAAGTATAATGTCTTAACTAATTGAGCTAATTTTGTATCGACTTTATTTGAATTATTTCATTTAGATCACAATTATATTACTGCTATTTTTTAACCATTAAATTTGAAATAAAATTAGAAAGTAAGTAGGAATGTAAGGATCTCATTTAACAATTAACAATAATAAGTTCCGCTTCAAAAAAAAAAAAAAACAATAATAAGTTTTCTTTCTTTTTTGCTTTTTTTTAAAGTGTCACCCGCGGGTGACAGTTATTTACTTTTTTCATGCATTTTAGGATAGTTCTTTACACCTGTCAAAGTGGGAGTGGGCCTTCACGAGAGTAGGCTGTCAGAATAAATCACATCGTAACATGACCGACCCTCCAGAATGAACCATGTCGTTGTCGTTTTATTCATTTTTAAACGTTTCCTTAGCTAACGACTTGTCGTCTGGTTTGTTTTATAAAAGGTAAATAAAAAAGAAAATAAAGAAAAAAACTAAGAGAGTTTTTCTTGAGATCTTGTAATGATATGTTACACTTCAAATGATTTTAAGGCTGTATTGACATTCAATTTTTTACCTCAAAAAAGAAAAAAAAGAGAAAAATATGTTGATTGAATTAAAATGAATATCAAACCAACCCGAAAATTTTAAGAATATTTGAAATTCAACGTTGAAACTAATTTTAAAAAGCAAGGAAATAATTATTATCTAAATATGAACTAATTTAACACTCACTCACTAAATTTATACACCGGTTTGATAACGAGTAAATTTTTTATTTCTATTATTTTATTTATTTTATTATTTACTTTTTATAAATATTTTTAAAATTCAAATCTATTTGATTTTAAATTTAGATGTTTTATTAAAAAAGATAAAAATCATGATAAAAAACGATGAGAAAACATAGATTTCGATGAAATTTGTATGTATTTTCAATTTCCTATATCTTTTTTTTTTTTTTTTTTTTTTTTGAGTACATTGGGGGTGGGGGGATTCGAACCACAGACCTCTTGGTTATCAAGTCATACATATGCCAGCTGAGCTATGCTCGCTTTGGCTCAATTTCCTATATCTTAGTTGCATGATTGTTTTTTTGTGTATTAAAAAGTTAGGGTTGTTAAAATTAATTATTAAAAAGCCCTAACCCAAATAGTTAACCAAACTTAATAATTTCAGATTGGTCAAATACAAAAGAAAAAAGATCACAAAATCTTCCCCATTGTCTAACTCAACCACCTTTGATTCCATCCCATGTGCATACCATCTTTTATTGTTTATCAAGTCAAGTAGTGATTTTTCATTACATGATTAATTATTAATTGGTAAAAAGTTTTCATCCTTTTATTTTACTTTAAAGTTTAAACCATATATGATCTTGGCCTAAAAACTTTCATGCATGTTTATTTTTATTTTAGCTTATAATATAACTTTTGAATCCAACAAGAGCATAGTTCAACGACATGATGTATCAAAAAAAAAAAATCTAACTTTTAAACTTCTTATGCTTTTAGTTCTTGACCTATTTTGCATGAGAAAAAAAATCATTTTACCTTTTGTTCTTACTTGTGTATAATTTATTTAACAAAAACCTAACATAGCACATGTTTTGTTATAATATAGTAAGTCACATGTAGAACGTTAGCTATTAGATTCCAAAATAAATTTGTATTTTTGTTAACTGATTGACGAAAAAATTATTAAAGCAAAGTTTTTTTTTATGCAAAGTTTAGCCTAAATTTTAGGGGACAGTATAATATTTAAAAGTTTAATGAGTAGAATGAAATAAAAAGGAAAGTTTGTAAGAAAGAAAATATAGTGTTTATTTAACAGTTTTTATACAATGGTGAAAATTTTCTTTTAATTTGTATTCTATTTGCATGTTAAATACTCTCTAAGTTTAAGTAATTCACAAATTAATCATCTTTCATAAGAAACTAATTATAAATATTAAACAAAAATTATGCAAACAGGTCACTGCCATCAGATTTCAGCTTCAACAGCACCAAAGGGAAATGGATGAGAACATTTTCAGGGGAGAGAGAGAAGCCGGGGAGAGAAAGGAAGGGTTGGATGATCATGGTTTACGACCTCTCCGGCTCCCCGGTCGCAGCCGCCTCCATGATCACGCCGTTCGTTCCTTCCCCGGGCACGGACCGTGTCTCCCGCTCCAACCCCGGTGCATGGCTCATTCTCCGCCCGCACGGCTTCTCCGTAAGCAGTTGGAAGCCATGGGGCCGCCTCGAGGCTTGGCGCGAGCGGGGACCGATCGATGGCCTCGGTTACAAGTTCGAGCTCGTCGCCGACACCGGACTAGCCACTGGCATTCCCATTGCGGAAGCAACCATGAGTGTAAAAAAAGGTGGCCAATTTTGCATCGACCGTAAAACCGTAAGAGATTTCAGTCCAAACTCCAGATCCACCGTTAAAGGTAAATTCAAGTCCGAATAACTTATTTTTCAATTTACATATATTTAGTCTCTAAACTTTAAAATGTTTTCAATTGAAGGCAACTTTGTAATGGCTTCGAGTGTGGAGGGAGAAGGGAAAGTGAGCAACCCCGTCGTACAAGTCGGAGTTCAACACGTGACGTGCATGGCGGATGCTGCTTTATTTGTAGCGCTTGCCGCCGCCATTGATCTAAGCATGGATGCTTGTAGACATTTTACACAAAAGCTAAGGAGGGAGCTTTGTCACGGCGAAAACGATTCCAGTTTTCTTTGAAATCCTATCAATTTTTTCGAGAAATTTTTGGGTCTACTTTTCTTTGCAATGATAACCAGTTATCATCCAATTCACAACCGGATTTGAGCAGAGAAACCGTATATTCATGTAATTTTCAATCATTTTTTCTCTTTCAAATCCCTTAATTTTTCTCTTTTTCATTGATTCTTTAATTCCCTTTTGTTTTATCTCCACATTATTTTCTTTTGTTTTTGTTGGATTTTGATTACTAGTTTTTGGTTTGGGGTTCAAAAGCTTCCTTTGTAAGTTTGAATTTGACCTAACCAAAAAGTGTACAAAGAGTAAATGAAATTTCAAACCTTTACGTCGGTTTCAGTTAGCACAACTTCATACCATTTGAGCTATGTTCAGTTTGACTAAATTTTCTATTATATAATGAAAAATGTCGATTTTGAACCTATGAAACATATGAAAATGTTGACATAACAATAAAATTTTAGGGTCTGTTTGATAGAGAATCCAGATTCTGTTTCATGTTTTCAAAATTCAATGAGTCTAGGAATGATATGCAATGTTGATTCTATTTTTGAAAATTGTTTTCGAATATCGTGATCCAAATCGTGTAAATTCTTAAAAAACATTTTTTTTTCTTTAATGTATCCTGATTTTGAATTTAAAATTTTAAAATGTAAAATTATATTTAAGATGATAAAAAAATTATTTCATGTTATAAACTCAATTCATTTTTATTAAATTAAAATATGTATAATATAATGTATTATAAAATAATAATTATGCAAAATATATAACATAAAATATGTTGACAAATTAATTAATAATAGTTTATATTCATTATAATATTTAGTTGGTGACTACAACTCGTTATGGTTTATAATTTTTTTAACACATTTTGAAAAATTAGTTTACATCGATCCAAATCCAATTTGTAAATCTACCACCAAACACATATTACCTTTACCTGACATTTGTATTAAACTGAAGGTAAATGTTAATATTTATTCTATTTTATTTTAAAAAGTGGTTTATAAAAAATAAATAGAAGAATTCAAAATAAAAAAAAATTGTAACATTTTAGTTGAGTTATATATAATCAAGTTGGCTAAAAAAAAAAAAAAAAATAATAAATAAATAAATAAATATGATGCATGGTTGCTATTAAAAAAAAGTTATTTAGGGGTCGTTTGGCCCACGGAGTTGGGAGGAGTGGAGTTGTGGGGAGTAAAGTTACTCCCCGTTTGGCCCAAGGAGTTGTTTAACTCGGACAAAAAATATCAACTCCCCAGACTTCTACAGTAATTACTATTCAACTCCTCAGACTTCTACAGTAATTACTATTCAACTCTCCTTCATTTTCCTCTCTTTCTCTCTCTTCCTTTTACAATATTTTTTTAATTATTTTTAAAAAAACATAATTTAAACAAAATGTGTAAAATGACTAAAAATGCAATTCAACCTCTTTTTTATTTTAAATATAAATTAAGTTGTTGAATTAAAAGTTAAAATTGGTACTTAAACAAAATTTAAAATGTAGCATTCAAGAAGAAATAAAAATATAGCTTATTTGGATTTACTTAGATTAATGGATTATTATTTGGATTCACTTAGATTAATGGATTATTATTTGGATTCACTTAGATTAATGGATTAAAATCTTTAAAATTCACATGTAATAGTTAATCGACTATTGTATGTTTTATTTCAAATTCACATGTAATAGTTAATCGACTATTGTACGACTATTTGTTTTATTTCAAAACGATCCAAATAAAATGAATAATTAATGTGAGTGATATTGAAAAAAGAAGGTGAAGTATGACGGTCAAAGTTATTTTGGTTATCTTCGAATAAATTTGTAAATGATACATAAAATAAAAAACACAAAAATTGTATTCTTAAAATTTATTGTAAGAAATTCTTGATAATAAAAATATGAAAAATTATAGAAAATAGGTTCGAGGTGTAGTGCATATGAAATTACGAGTTTAAGTGAGTGGAAACGAGGAAGAACGTGTTTAACACATAGATATGTTTATGTGTTTTTTTTTTCTTTAGAGAAATTTGTAAAATATACAAAAAAAAAAAAAAAAAAAATCTCATTTTTAAAATTCATAAAATTAAAAAATTAAAGATTGAGTCTTTAAAAAATAATAATAAATATATATTATTGATAGTCAAGGCGAGAGAGATTACAAAATTAATGTGAGGTATTGTGTTCAAAATTATTTTTTGTTATCTCCAAATTTTTTTTGAAAAATAGATAAAATAAAAATAAAAAATTGCATTATTAGAATTTATTAGGAAAAGTCCTTAATAAGGAAAATTAGAAAGTTTGTAGAAAAAAAAAATTGTGTCGAAAGAACTAGTAAAATAAACTTAGATTTCAAAACTTGAAGTTCAAACAACTCCGTGTCAAAAAAATATGAAAAATTATAGAAAAAAATTGTAAAAAAAAAAGTAGCTAAAATAAATCATCATTGTTGAAATACTGATTTACGGGTGAAGTGGATTTATATGGGAGGCAGAGAAACATGTGTTTGACACATGAATAGACTATACTGAATAGACAATCTTATAATTCATACAATTAAAGATGAGTCCTAACAAAAAAAAAAAAATATATATATATATATATATATATATATATTTTATAATCAATGTGAAAAAATAATGTCAAATATTGTGCTCAAAATTATTTTTGTTGTCTTCCAAAAAAAATTTGTCAAGATAGATAAAATAAAAATAAAATATTTCATTTTTAGAATTTATTGGAATTGGAAGAAGTCCTTAATATGAAAATTTTGAAAGTTTGTAGAAAAAAATTGTGCAGAAGAAAACAACTAAAATAAACTCAGATTTCACAACTCCGGACTAAACAACTCCCTGCTCCAAACACACCACAGACTTCAGAACTCCAGACTAAACAACTCCCTGCCCCAAACAGACCTACCTCAGAACTCCCCAGACTAAACAACTCCAACTCCCCTCAACTCCTTGGGCCAAACGCCCCCTTAAAGTATGTTTTCACTTTTTTAAAAAAAATATATAGAAAACTATTTTAAAAGTATTCTCCAATAGGTTTTAGAAATTATGCTTTACTTCCTCACAATTTATTTGGTTTGTATTTCATATTTCTTAAAAACATATCTCCAACTCTAAAGTTTAAGCAGTCTCATAAACAATTTTTTCTTTAAAAAAAATCTCTGTTTTTTTTTTCTTTTCAAAATTTTGCTTTCATTTTGAAAACGTTTTAAAAAATAGATAACAAAACAAAAGAAAAAACCTATAAATGAAATTAGTTTTATAGGCTTAATTTCAAAAGCAGAAAACAAAAATAAGATGACTATCAAAGACAACCTAAATAACAATTTTTTCTTTGCAAAGACTCCAAAAATATATAAAATAAAAGAAAAATTGTCGTGGGTGATCATTTCAATTTTCCTATTTGCAAATATAACACATTTAGAAAATAATTGCAAATATGACAATTTTTCATAGTCTATTTGTGATAAACTTCTATCACGCAAATAGACTTCTATCACTAAGACTATTTTTATAGTTATTTTTATTATCGATAGTCCATTTTTAAAGTCTATAGGTGATAGACTTCAATCACCGATAAATTTTGTCATATTTGTAAATATTTTTAGATTTTATTAGATTTTCTATTATTTTGTATTAGATTGTCATTTATGCCATTGTCCCTAAATAAAATATTAAAAAATATATATATATATACTCTAATGGTCCCTCAGGAAGGGGCGGACCGTACAAGGGACTAAGGGGGCCATGACCCCCCAAAATTTTTAATTTTGTTTACATATGTAGGTAAAAATATTACCTTCAAATATTTTTGTTTTAATAATATATATATTGGTCCCCAAAACAAACATAAATTAACTTTGTCTTGTTGGACAATCCTTCTATCATGGAGACATGGGTTCAAATCCCATTGAAGACATATTAGTATTATTTATATATTTTTGTTTTAATAATATATATATTGGTCCCCAAAACAAACATAAATTAACTTTGTCTTGTTGGACAATCCTTCTATCATGGAGACATGGGTTCAAATCCCATTGAAGACATATTAGTATTATTTATATTTTTTATGGACAATAATTGATTTTTAACATTTAATTTTATAAGAAATATCTCTATGCCAAAGCGAGCATGACTCAGCAGGCATATGTATATGTTGACGACCAAGAGGTCTGTGGTTCGAATCCCCCACCCCAATGTACTAGTCTAATATATCTTTGTCCGGGACCTAATAGACTCAAGTTTTAAAATTCATGGGATCCTCAAATTTTTTTGTTAAGTCTTAACAAAATGATAACGTGATACCTATTTTTAATTATTAATTTTTTTTAATATATATATATATATTTTTTTTTTTTGCTTTTTCTTTTTCCTTCTCCTTCTCCATCCTCCCATGGTCCTCCTGGCGTTGACCTTTTTTTTTTCTTCGCTCTTCCCTCCATCTTCTCCTGCCGACACGACTATTTCCCCATATGACTTAACATAAAATTGACGGAGAGACAAAAAAACGACCCAAATCCAAGGCTGTTTTTTTTAATAATATTGTATTTTTTAAAATTTATTATAAAAATATTGTAAGTTTGAAACTATTTTTAAAAAATATTGCAGTTTTAAATGAAAAACAAAGGTCGTCTTTTGAAAAAACGATCTTGCTCCACATGGAAAAGACGACCTCCATCGGTATGTACTTTTTTTTATTAAAAAAATGATGTTTTTTTTTAACCAGGTATTCAAAATTTTAAAACAAGGTATGGTTGGAAAGCTAACAGCGAGAGCTTCGATTTGATACCTGGTTTCACTATTTTTGGAGTTGTGTATCAAAAGATAGAGACCATCGAAGTTGGACTATAGTTCTGCAAATTTCAGAACTGAAGATTCTTTTGAGGAGAGTGCATTCAAAAATTGATATCTTTTTGCCCAGATATTCAAAAACTTCGAAAATGGTACTGTTGGAAAGTTGACAAGCTTCAATTTGATACCTAGTTTCTCTATTTTTGGAGTTGTGTATCAAAAGATATATATTGTCAAAGTTATGAAAACTTCACTAAACCCAGAACTGAAGATACGACTGAAAACTTCAAAAATGTAGCTAAACTTCGACGATCTGTATATTTTAATACACAACTCTACAAATAGTGAAACTAGATATCAAATTGAAGCTCTCTGTGTTAGCTTTTCAACCGTACATTTTTCGAATTTTTTTAATATATGGGTAAAAAGATGTCGATTTTTTAATGCACTCCTCAAAACAATCTCTTCAGTTCTGAAATTTGCAGAGTTATAGTCCAACTTCGATGGTCTTTATCTTTTGATACACAACTCCAAAAGTAGTGAAACCAGGTATCAAATTGAAGCTCTCGCTGTTAGCTTTCCAACCATACCCTTTTGAAAATTTTGAATATCTGGTTAAAAAGATATCATATTTTTTAATAAAAGAAGTACATACCGATGTAAGTCGCCATCCATGTGGAACAAGATCGTCTTTTCAAAAGACGACCTTCAGCAAGATCGTCTTTTGACCTTTACTTCCGTATATTTAAAACTGCAATATTTTTAAAAATAGTTTCAAACTTACAATATTTTTATAATAAGTTTTTAAAAATACAATATTATTAAAAACAGCCCCAAATCCAAACCTCAGGCTATAATTATTGGATTTGAAACCTTGAAGACTCAAGTGCTACTGTTACGATAAATCAATAACAAAGAATAAGAAAGCGTAGAAGAATCAACAACACAAATTTACGTGGTTCACTAACGTCGTGTTAGCTACGTCCACAGGCAGAAGGAAGAGCAGTATTATTATGAAGTAGGAGAGATTACAAATGAACAGATAAAGCGCGACTGGAAATCATTAGAAGGTTTATATATGACACCCTTCTAACATATTCAAGGCATTTCATCAACTACCAAACCCAAACATGATAGACAATTAAAGTAATTTTCTCAAAAAAAAAAACCTTTGTACTACGGTTATACTTTAATTTTTTTCAGCAAACAAATTTAGAGTACTGACTTCTCCGATCTCAAAAGAAAGAAGATATCTCAAACTGCTAACTATATTCATTTTAATTACTTTATACTTTGACTAGATGAACTATACTTGTGCCTCGTATAGGTATTTACTATTTAGGACTATATCGGTACACTTATTTTATCATAATCACGAGATACATTTTTTTTTCGAGTAAATATGATTTTCTCTCTAAACAATAATTCCCTTTAATTTGGCTTTTTCATCTTTATCTTTTTTGTGGACTCTGGTTGTACACGTACACAAATTTCATTTCATCATGTGAATCACGAGCCTCAGGATTCTCTCTCCCTGAATAATAATTCAATTTGGGTTTTATTTAATTTTGAAGGACGGTTTTTTATCTTATATTTCAACCACTACCAAAAATAAAAGTGACACATTTTTTTTTTTTTGTCGGTTTTCTTTTAAAATATTTTTTTTCTTCAAAGGATGAAAATTTGTCATAAAAGGAACGGTAAACGATCTAATACTTTTGTTTTTTTAAATACAATCGTGTACGTGGATTCGAACCTCGATCTCAAAAGAAAACGTTTTACATGTCAATTATTGTGTTGACAATGCGTGCTCAATGTTAAAGTTTGTCCAAGAAACTTAAATTATAAACTTAGAAAATTACTTTTCGATTGTAACGAGTTAAATTGGCAAAATTAATTAATTTTTTTTAGTACATCAAAATTAATTTAAAAGTATACACTTGTGAAAATATGGTACGATAAAGAAGACAACATAAAGATCATTTACCTGAACATTACTTAACTGGTTAAAGTATATATATAATCGATTAAGATGTTTGAATCTCCACCTCATATATTGTTGAATTAATAAAATAAATTTACCTATAGTGAATAGCCCACTGGGCCACACCTAATTAAAAAGAAGATTAATGAATAGAGCTAGTTCAAGAGAAATTGTTATAGATAACTACTCTAAAATAATTGTAATGAAATATAAATAACTTATTTTACTATTGGTATCCAATAGCTAACTAGATTATAAGGAAGGAAAGAGAAGACGTGATATACCTAATATGCCCTTTGTAGATCACCATATTTACAAGATTGTCACCCAACTGATTTGTTATTTCAACTAACCAAATTTATTTATTTTAGGAATGGAAAAAACGTCACAACTCACATTCAACCCCCAAGCATAAAAATATTTCTCCTATTATTTCGAACTTCCAAGCATAAAAATATTTCTCCTATTATTTCGAACTTCCATCCTAAATTTATGGCTTCAACAAAACACAGAACTGATTTGAGGTTGTCTTTCTGTATATATCTAGCACTCTTGATCTAATACATTTCCAAAAAGGTACCCAAATCGGCAGTAACTACGCACTTACGTTGCTCCATCTTGAGACAGTGTATCAAAGGAGGTGTAAACAATTACATACTTACAATTGGGGGTAGATTGACAATCAATATGCGTATAGACCACACCACAATATTTTTTGTGTTGAGAAATGAGGTGTAATTAGGATTATGTACCTTAAAACTAGATTGATAGGTTAGGGTAGCATTGCCTCCATAGGTGTTCCTTAAATATGCTACCAACGAATTACCAATAAAAGATAAAGTACGGTATCAACATACATACTTAGATGTATATAACACATTACAACATGGTGTGGATTCAGCTTTATACAGGCAAGTATACACGGGGACCATTAATAATTTACTTTTCAATTTGATTCGAAGTATGTATAAAGTTAGTTTAAAGCTACTAACAACAATTACCGACAAACGGGGATATAACGGGATGAACATACATGTTTAGATTAATATAACATCGTACATACATGTCGACAAACACTCTAATAATATATTTACGTTGTATAAACTAGTCTGTACACGGACAAACATACATGAGGATGATGTATATAATAGCAGATACCGGGTATATCACCCAATCATACATAACTAATCTCTATATGCATAACGTCGTCAATGAAAGTACACAACAAAGCAATGCACTACACTCGTGGTATGTAGTATGGTTCACTAGGACAGGTATACGACGAGGGAGGTATATGACAACAGATACAAGGTATGCCATCCAAATTTTCAGGAGTTAGAACCGCACCCTTGTCCCTTTTGTCTGCCTTCCCTTTTTGTTTATTGTTTGACGATCTTGAGGGAATTTCACACAGATTCTCCTTTCGTGGTTTCTATAGAACAACAAGCAAATATAGGGGGAGAAATGTCAATATTGTATAACTGTAAATAAAGATACTTACATCCCTTGATTCACCATGTTTCCTAAACTCTTGATATTTCTCTTTCTCTTTAATTTGTTTTTTGCCTACTCCCCTCGGACGTCATTTCTCGTTTCACCCCCTTACTGGGTTGTGGGGATCATTTGTCTCATTCTTCATTGTACTCGTTACTTCGGGGTAGCGAGTCCTAAAGGTGTATACTTCAAATTACTGTCACAATACATTCGAATAGAGGATTTATTACTACATATTAACGTACATAATGAACATGGGGGTAATAGTCTAATGGGTAGTACCCTGACGTCGTCATCCACCCGAATTGATGACGTTTACTTCTTCGTTTTTTTTGTTGCCATTACACCGACAACTTTCAACCTTTCACTCGCCATTGCCATCTACAAAAACTCACACTACATAAGGTGATACAGAAAATCTGGATTAAATAAACTAAAATCCCTAAAAATCAGTCAATTAAATCTATAAATAAACAAAAAAGAGACAACAAACAAAAACCCTTAAAAATCAGTCAATTAAATATATCAAAAAGGGATAACAAACAAAATCCCTAAAAAATCGGGATTTGTTCAAAACACAAATCTCAACAATACTATATCGCTCATTCATTCAATCAAACGTATCGGAAGTCTCGATGTTCGTTTTGCACCGTGGTTTGGATGGAGATTTGCAGACTCACGGTGGTTGCCCAAGTTGTGCGTTGCGCACGGTGGAGATTTGATCAGTGGTGGGCAAACACTATCGAGCTTGCGTCGAAGGGAATGATAGTCTGAATCTCGTAGAATGGGACTCACGGTGGGTGGGGTCAATTTTTTGGTACGTTTTCTGTATTCCATTAGGAGTCAAAAGTCTCGATTTTTTGGTACGTTTTCTGGTTGGGATCAATCTCGTAGAATGAGACTCACAATGGTTGGCGCCGACGAGAATGAGACTCACGATGGTTGCCCAAGTTATCTGATCGGTATATATAACTGGTACGTGTTCAAGACTCCATTGTCGTGTTCATCGAGTCAGAGTATACTAGGAAATACAAGGAGTTGAAGATCTGATTTTTGTTCGTCGAGTCAGTGTATGCTAGGAAATACAAGGACTGAAAGGTCTAATTTTTGTTTGTTGAGTCAATGTATACTGGAAAATACAACGACCGTAAGGTCTGATTTTTGTTCGTCGAGTGAGTATATACTGAGAAATACAAAGACTTAAAGGTCTGATTTTTTTTCGTCGAGTCAGTGAATACTGAGAAATACAAGGAGTGGAAGGTCCGATTTTTGTTTCATTCAAAAATTTCAACGATTTACTAATGTTACGATTTATTCTCCCAATTAATTTCAGTGAGCTGCAATTGCATTGTTGAATTGAAAATAGATTGTAATTAAAATTTACTTGACTCTAATAAGTAAGTTGTAATTATCCTGTATTTATCATTGAACATTTTTTTTTTGTTTTTGTTTTTTTTTTTTTTTTTTTTGAGTACATTGGGGGTGGGGGATTCGAACCACAGACCTCGTGGTCGTTAAAATGTCTCGATTTTTTGTTTTTGTTTTTGTTTAATTTGAAGTGTTTTTTTTTTTAAGTTTTTAATTTATCCTTCTTCAAAGATAATTTAAAATTTACATAAATGAATTTTATTTGGTTGTTACATTTGAATTGCTCATAAATGTTATAATCTCCTTCAAATTATCCCTCAACCGGTGGTATTGCAGATTATATTTAATTGTTGCATTTATCGTTGGAGACATTTTAGTCCAACACGTTATATTACAATTTGTCTATTTTTAACGTTTGACCCTATATCTCATTGCAAATGTAAAAGAACATCTATCGAAATCATATATTAAAAAGAGCTATTTATCTCGTTGTCCCAAAATAAAAATTGAATGTTTTTGCCAAAAATATCAATAAGCCTTTCACTACTCATCAAACTACAATTCACAAAGGAACCGTCTGCCTCGTGTTGGAATTGAGTGAACTTGGCTTCAAAAAGCTAAGCCCACGCTTGGCGAGATAGATTTGAGAACCATCGTTTTCAAACTCAATCTCATGATTTAAGATTTGGATTTGGTCTCATTGCTATTATTGTACTATCTTAATCAATATCCTAATCAATAAAGTATAATTTTTTTTTAAAGTACATAGACTAAAATGATAATCACTCGGTTTATAAATCTTCAAAATATATAATATAATTTAGAGTAAATTATCCTGTCCTTCACGTTTGAGTTTGGTAGCATTCGAGTCTCCAATGTTTCAAATCCAACAATTATACGGTTTGAATTTGGTTCGTTTTTGGTCTTCCGTCCAATTTTCTGTTAAGTCCGAAGACTGACGTGTCACCATTCTGTTAAGACTTAACATAAAATTGGACGGAGGAACAAAAAAACGAACCAAATTCAAACCTCAAGAGTATAATTGTTGGATTTGAAACTTTGGGGACCCAAGTGCATGCTACCAAATTCAAACCTGAGAGATAGATAATTTGCCCTATAATTTACTACATTTACAAAAAATAATTACTTTGGTTATTGGTGTTATTGTATTATATTCTAACCAAACTATGTGATTTCAATAATACACGGACATAATTAAGTTTATAAATGTTCGATAATTGACATGTATTGGTAGTCAAATATCATACATATATATAAAGAAAGATAAACGTGGAAAAAGGACGACGATGAAAGATACACCACGTGTCATTCATTTAAAGGTAGTGGTTTGAAAAACTTTCTACTATCCATTTTTTCAAAGATATATATGTGAGGTGAAAATCTCAGTTCCATTGAGATTTTGGCACGTGTAATTGATCCAAATAATTGGCATGCGGGTTACTGTGTCTGAGCTCCATAATAAATTCACCCTCTTCCTCCAACTTCGCTGATTAAGTTTCCGGTCAATAATGGCTTCTCCAACTTCAATTATCTCTCTTCTTCTTCTTCTTATTCTGGCGGCGTCGGCGTCGGCGTCGGGCACGGGCGACTCCTCCGGTGCAGTGATCAGAATGTATCCGAGAGAACACGTGGTGCTGCCGGAGGGGGACCCAAAATGCGAGAGCTGGAAGTTTGCGGTGGAAGTAAACTCCGCCGGATCATGGAAGTCCGTTCCGGAGACGTGCATTCAGTTCGTCCGAGACTACTTCAATGGTGACCGCTATCTTTCCGACTCTCGGGCCGTCGCAGATTACTCCTTCACCTTCGCTACTTCGGTCAACGTCGCCAAGCCCAACGGGAAGGATACTTGGGTTTTCGATGTCGATGAGACCTTGCTTTCGAATTTGCCCTATTATAGACTCAATGGATTCGGGTAACTTCCTCACTTTATTGCATACCTCAACTAGGATTATTCAAGGACCTGTGATTAGAAATGTCCATGGAGCGGAGTGGGGCCGGGTAATGCTTTCCTCGTCCCGTCTCTGTCCCCCATTTCATTACCCGTTCCTACGAAATTTACCGTTTAATTTCGACGGAAGAACGGGTATTCTCCGCTGTAATTTAAACCCTAAATCCTAAAACCCTAAACCCTCAACTATTTACTTTTAATTTTTTTTATCTATTTTTTTTTTAAGTTTTGTTAATTGTTAAGTTGATTAATATTATATATATTTAAATCAATAAACTTTATTTTTATTTGTAAGATGTGTATTTTTTTGGAACTCTATTGGTAAGATATGCATTTTTAGACTAAAAATGAGTGTGTAGTTAATTTTTTTTGATGAATAATATATATGTATGGATATATATATAAAAGTATACGGGGCGGGTATGCTATTACCAGTTTAGCTAACAATGATAGTCATATATCAACGATAAAGTCTATCGGTGATAGCTACTGATTTTTTTTTTTTGCCATATTTGCAATTATTTTGGGTCTGATTGTTGTTTGTGCAACCAACCCTATATTATATTATACATATTTTAATTTAAGAAAAATGAATTAAGTTTATAACCAGAAATATTATATTTATTCAAGTTTTTATATTTTTTTTTTTGAATTTTTTTTTTATCCTTTTAAATATAATTCTGGAATTTAAAATTTTAAAATCTGGCCAAAAAAAAAAAAAAAATAAATAAAATAATAATAATAATAATAATAATAATAAAAAAAAAATAATAATAATAATAATAAATGGTGGATTATAGAATGAAACAATTTTCAGAAACAAAATCCTAACAAACGGGTTTGGTTCTTCCTTTCTAAAAGTACAATGACTACAAGAACAAACTTAATTTAAGTCTAGGGATCCAAATGGACCAAATTTTAGAAATTAATTTTAAATCTTTCTAAAAAAAATGATTTAAGAGTCGGGTATCTCGACTGATTTTGAAATGGTTAAAATCATTTTTGTCAGGTTGAAAAATTAATTTTGATTGTATGAAAATCACGTTTAAAAGTGTAAAATAAATTATTAATATGATCATATGAAAATCGTTTTTAATAAATCACTTATAAACAAATCATTTTCACTAAAATCACTTTTAAAATTGTGTAGGTCTGAGCCGTACAACGAGACTTCATTCAACGAGTGGGTGAATACGGGTTTGGCTCCTGCATTACCAATGAGTTTGAGACTCTACCAAAATCTCAAAAGGATTGGATTCAAGATTATTCTCTTAACTGGGAGAGGTGAATCTCAAAGAGCTATCACACGACGAAACCTCATTGAAGCAGGCTATTCTGGCTGGGAGAAGCTTATCTTGAGGTATTATTATTATTTTTATTTTTTTTTCGAACCAAGGACACCTAGATATCTAATCACACACGTACATAGGAATTTTTTGGTTATACGAATCCTTAATTCAACTGGTTAAGATATTGTATTGCTTTCGATCTAAATGTCAAATGTTCTGAATCTCTACCCTCATATGTTAATGAACCATTAAAGACAAAATGTCAAATGTCGGAATCTCTACCCTCATATGTTAATGAACCATAAAAGAATAAAACACGAGAGAGGAGATTTAAAAATCTTTGAACTTTTATAAAGGAAAAAGTAGTATATGTTTGAACTGCTGAACTATATTCATATTGCCAACGGTTTAATTTGAGGTAACATTCTCACTTTTTATATGTTCGTTTCTAATAAAAATCTAAATATATAGCTCCAGTTTGATAACAATTTCGTTTTTGGTTCTCGGTTTTCTAAATTATGTGGTTGTCTTTTCATAATATATTTATGATGATTTTCACCTCTCTTAAAAAAAAAATCTCCCATCCCTCGGAAAAAAATAAAAATTTTGGGTTTATAATTTGAAAAGATACTCATGGATAAAAGTGATTATTAAATGATTATTATACGCTCTTTGTTTGAAAGCATCGATCCAACGTACATAATACGTGTTACCAACGTATGTCCCTTTAAGTAGAGCCAAAACTCAAGACATGTTTAAGAAATGATCGATAACGTTTGAGGAAACAATTCAAAGATAATAATCATATTCTTTAGCATAAAGTTTTTTTTGGGATTTTGTTTTTTAAACAACTCATTTGATTAAGCTTGTATGTTCTTTATTTTTGAAAAAAAAAAATATATAATGAAATTAGGAGATCTGCCGATGAAGGAAAGAAAGCTATCGTATACAAATCAGAGAAGAGAGCTAAATTAGAGAGACAAGGTTACATAATCCAAGGAAGCTCGGGAGATCAATGGAGTGATTTGATGGGTTTTGCTCTCTCCAAAAGATCATTCAAGCTCCCAAATCCAATGTATTACATCTCCTAAACTTCAAAGCCCTTTGCTTAATTATGGGATTATCCTAATCTATCCCTTCTCTATCATTATCCAATAAACCCTTTGCTTAATTATGGGATTATCCTAATCCATCCCTAACTTCTCTATCATTATCCAATAATCTGTTTCCTTAATGAAGTATGTACTATTTTTCAATTTCATCTCTACTTAGTAATGTTACTGAAATTGAGTAGCAAAATTGGTGACACTTGCATGGGCGAATATATATATATATATATTCTGCATATTTTCTAAAATTAATTAATTGAACAATTATATGCTGGTCAAAGTAAGCATAGACCAACCGTAATTGATGTGCATTTTTAAAATTTTAAATTTTTGATAAATATATATATATATATATATATATATATATATATTTTAAAAAACTAATTACAAATATATATTTTTAATTTCTAAATAATTGATTAACTTAAATTATGATAATTGATATAATTTTATTCTATAAGATATAGTCACTAACATACATGGTTGATTAGTTTAGGTTTAGTTATTGATTAATTGTAGTCTTAAAAATCACTAATTAAATTATATATTGCTTAACTATAATCCATAAGAATTACCGTCTAAGCCAACATGAGTATATAACTCAACATAAAATATGAACTAATAACCAAATGGTTAAAAATTCGATCTCCCACCCTCACATTAATTAAATACCTTTAATTACGTACTAAATTATATATTGATTATTTATATGTAATATTTTGTTCTACCATACTATAATAACTAACTTTTGTATACAAATTTATATTGAATTTGTAATTAATTTTTTTATTATTATTATTATTATTATTATTATTATTATTTTTTTTTTTTTTTTTTTTTTTTTTTTTTTTTTTTTTTTTAGAATACATTTTTTATCCGGAAGATTTAAACTTATTTTATGTTGGGTTCCTGAATTTTAGAAACTAACACTTTTAGTTATTTATATTTGAATTTAATTTCTATTTAGTCTTTGAGCTTTCAAAATTGACATGTTTGATCTTTGAAGTTTGAATTTAATTTTTAATTGGTCTCTGAAGTTTGAAAGTAATTTCTAAAAGGTTCCTCAATAAAGTTGACTATTAATTGATATAGCGAAATGATGACGTTGATCCCAAAACATTAAAGAAATGTAAAGTTTCACTTTGAAAGATAAAATTATAATTAAAAAAAAACACTATTTTTAAAAACAAAAAAATAAATGGTTACCAAACTTGGAAGCATTGGGCATGTCCTCTTAGGCCAATTTGATCTTTATGCACACATCACAATCTAGGCTTTAGAGACTCTTATTCCTAATTATTATTCACACTCAAAATAGTAGATCAATTTCAACATTGTATTTAAATTATGAAGGGTGAAAATGAGTGAAAGTTAGTGTTAATCACCAATCCTAACATATCTAACTGGATATAAGATATCAGTTATCATTTTAAAAGTTGATAGTTTGATCTTCATCCTCATAATAATTAAACTAGGTCCATAGTTTGATCTCCATCCCCTATAATAATTATTGAACTAAAAAAATATAATAATAGAGTAGAAAAAAAATCAAATGAAATTACATGCATAAATATTGTAAAAAAAAATTACAACTAAATTCATAAAAAAATAACATTAAAAAAAATTATATTTTCAACTTTAATATAATAAAATTGTACAATTCTTGTTGCCTTTGAAAAATAAAAATCACCTTGGTAAACTAAACAAAGATAACATACAAATTACTATCTTAAATTTGGTCTCTGCCTAGTGTAGTTTGATAAAACCTTATGAATAATTCATATCGTTAGAAATTCTTAACGAATTAGGTATGTGATTTTTTTTTAACGGATTGAATGGGTTAAGTAGATGACTAGATAAAAATTGGATTGAAAATACTAATGCGAGATCCATTGAACAATGAACAAGTTAAAGACACATCAAACATTTTAAAAGTTACAAATAGAGAATTATCTAAAAATTTAGACACAAAAAATAAGAAAATTGTAGTAAATGACAATTTAAGACTTATTGTTTGCAAATATAACATGTTTTTAAAAATTTTGCGGATATAGCAATTTCTATCGCTGATATCTTATGACAGATAGAAGTCTATCGCTGATCACCTCAGCTTTTTATAGATTTTTGTGATAATAGTCTATCAGAGATAATAGTCTATCACTGATAGAAGTCTATCAGTGATATAATAAAATCTATCAATGATAGAAACGAGTTTTTTTGTCATATTTGTAAAGCATTTTAAAGTTTGCTAAATTTGCAATTAGTTTGGGCCTAAAAAATAAGTGTGAAAATAAAATCCAAAATCAATTCAATTAAATTCTATTCAAAGTTCCAACCCAACAAGGCTATAACAATAAATTGAAGTAGGTGAAGATTGGATCAAAATATGCCTAAAGTATTTGAATAATTAAATCAGAGATTTAATTGTCATGTTCCTTATACAAATCGACACCCATTAAAATCTCAGATTGTACTATTTCCATGAAGAATTAAATGCCAAAAAGATTTACATTTAATTCCCCACACAAAAAAAAAACCCCAAAAATCCGTATAGTTATTGCCATTAAATTAATCAACTACCCACCGGCCACCGGCAACCGCCCTTCCACCCATCAACTCACGGCGCCGCCGCCGGAGTTCCGAGGAGCCGCCCACAAACCAACGGCCGCGGAATTCCAGGAACTCGTAGACAACTCAACCCAATTCCCGGAATCATAAAACATTCCGGCGACGGCCGCTGCAGACCCACTCCGGGAATGCAATTGAACGACAAATCGAACCCACCGAAAAGATTCCGGCACTGCTGGTTGAAGCCGGAGAAGAAATTATCCGCTACGGACAGATTCACGAGGCTTCTCAAAGAACAGACCAAATCCGAAACGACGCCGGATAGCTCGTTGTGGGCAAGATTCAAAATCTCCACTTCGTTCATACAAGAAATCGTATCAGGAAGATGACCGAACAATTTGTTCGAACTGAAATCAAGAACTTCAATTCCTGTCAAAAACCCAACTCCTTCAGGAATGCAGCCGGTTAATTGGTTGTTAAGAAACAGAATTTCTTTTAATCTCGGACCCATATACCCAAAACTCGCCGGAATTGCTCCGGTGAAGTTATTATTGGCGAGATTTATCACCGACGCCGGCGAATTCCCGAGGTTTTGTGGGATTTCGCCGTCGAATTGGTTGTCGTTGATGAAAATGGCGTCTAATTTTGTGAAGAACAGAGCTTCTGGGATTGGGCCGGTGAAGGAGTTGAATCTGAGGTCTAAATAGATGAGATTTGGGATGAACAGAGTGACGAATGGAAATTCGCCGGAGAAATTATTGTTGCTGAGATCGAGTTCTTGAAGGGATGGGTGTTGCCGGAATGTCGCCGGAACAGTGCCGGAGAATCGGTTGCTGTTTAAGTGAATGAGTGTCAGATCGGTGAGAAGGGCGAGATCTTTGACGAGGGTTCCTTTGAGATTTTTGCCGTTGAGGTCGATTCCGGTGACGGCAATTTGGCCGGAGCTGAGATTTGTGCAGAAGATTCCTTTGTAAGAACATACATCGGAGCCGACCCATGTGGTTAAAATTCCGGTGGGGTCATCGGAAATTGCAGATTTCCATGTTTGAAGAACAGAGTATGGTCTGTTTTGCTGAGTCCCTAATAATGGATTTGGAGTGTTTCCCCCTCCGCCGCCGACCCAAATACTTCCACCGCCGCGTCCGCTACCACCGACGAATCCGAAACCAACTCCGCCGCCTACGCCGACAACGGCTTCGCCGGGGAGAATTAAACCAATTAGAATAATACCCAAAAAAATCCAACACTCCATTTTCAAGTTCAATACACTCTCAATGAGTTTGATGTTATAGGTTTTGGTTTCAGCATTGAAGAGAGAAAAAATAGAAAAAAAAAAAAAGCTTGGTTTTCTTTAGCAATACATTCTTATGCTTTCTTTTTGGGTTTATAATGAGCACTTTCATTTTCCTTTTTTTTGGGAGGGATTTTTTTTTTTTTTTTCAAACTTCAATGATTGATTGTTTGAAATGGAGAGTAATGTTGGAGTTTTTGAACCGATGATTTTTCGGGCGTAATGTTTTGTTTTACCTTCTCGTGATAAGTCAATCTCCTCTCCTTCAGAAAAATTCAATAGTATCATTTGCTGAGAAGCACTATAGTTATTTCCTCGTGATCATGTTCAATGAAGAGTACTACAGACTTTGTGGGTTTTGTTATCACGAGAAAATGTAAAAAAAAAAACATAAATTTTAAAAAATCAAGTAAAAAAATCTTAGGTCCGAAGGAGTCATCCGAACAAAAATATGAAATAATGTTATTGACTAGATGATAATGTTGTGTGTGTTTTTCTATTATTAATCTTGAAAGGAAGGGTAGGTGAGTTGAGAATAAAACTGCACACTGATGGCCATAAATTGCTGCCAAAGCACTCACTTCAAAAGCCATCTTTTATTTGTCTAAGTAAAGACAGAAATCAGAATCACAAATCACTGTTTCTTTATGACAGCTATTCAGATGGTTGAGATCAGGTGAGATATGATCTCTTGGTTTGATCATCTTAATTTGAAAAATAATGATGACGACTAAATAAAAGTTTTCATTTTTAATCTAGTACTTATTATTGATGATAGTATGAGATATATTTAAACATATGACTTTTTGATCGATGATATGTACTTAGATCAGTTGTGTTATACATATAATATCTTACCCAATTTATTGAAAGCATCTCTTGTTGATGTTGGCGATTTCTTACGATCTTATTAAAAGATATAAAAAATCTAAAGATTTGTTTTTCTTGTGGTTTGTGCCTTGTCCTCTCTATATGATCTTTCCTTTTCGTATTGGAGATGTTTGACTTATAGTTCTAATAAGTTTGATATGAATTTTAGGGTGGGGAAGCTTGAGTTTGTGTAGGCATCGTGTTTTGGATTGTGCAAAGAATGATTATTATTAGTGTTTGTAATTTGATTAAGTTAGCATGTAAGATAAAGAAGTGTTTTATTAGTTTAGCTTATGAGAGTAGCAAACATATTTTCACATTCTTTGAAACAAAATATGTTCTAAAAAAGTATTTTACTCACAGGTTTAGTTTGTGAAACCTCAAGTGAAGAAGTCAAGTCTATGTTCGATATATAACCCCGCAAGTTAAAACATTTAAATTATAGAATCCATATTTATTATGGACTCTTACAATAATGCATAAACACAAACGAAACATATGTTCGTAAACTCGAGTTTCTAAAACATGTTCCTTTACATAATCCAAATACATATCACGCAAACGCAGACCTCTTAATCTTAAACTTATTAAAATCCTAAGGCAAACATCTCATGGTTTATAAAAAAGACTTGTTTTTTAGACAAAGAATTGAGTAATGTAATGATGAGATGTGTGTCCACCATTGGAATCATAGGGAGTGGGTATATATGCACACATTGCTAAACCACTTTTGTTTGTGTGAAAATGAAAGAAGAAAGCAGGCGCCTGCTCGCACAGCCTTTGCTTCTCAATATGGATGGCAGCAAAACCATCATAACCCTATCAAAAAAGGCCTAAATGGAAGTGTGAAAATAAGAAGTTGCAAATTGAAATACCAAATAAAGTATTCTTTCATCTACCACACTTCTAGTGGAAGCCATTGTTGGGGCACCAATAATATATGTTAGATAGCAAAGGCTTTTATTTTGATTTGATTCATCAATCTCTATGGTTGCTACAAATTGACCTAACCAATCATCGAATAAAAAGAACGTTAAATTATAAGTTTAATTTTTGAACTTTGAAATTTGTGTCTAAAAGATTAGAAATTTGAGTTTATAGACCCATTGAAAAAACTATTTGGACCCAAGGTTTAAAAACTCACACTTTTAGACCCATGAGTGTGAAAATCCTAAAATGCCCTTAGTTTTTTTTTAGACTCTAATCCCCTCTCTTCTTTTTTTTCTTCTCTCCTCCCTCCTTCCCTATCGTTTTTGTGAAAAGACTAATTGGAGGGAATGAGAGCTTCATAGAGACCACGATGAAGGGTTGTTTGGTTAGATGTCTTTGAGGGTGAGAATGATCTTTTGATGGTCATCTGATGATTATGCTCATGTTTTGGTACATGGACTTTAACATTTTGGGTGAGAATAACTTATTTCAGGTTTGAGAGATTTTCTATGCCCTCCTATTTTCATGACTTTGTGCCACTATTTTTTCTTCTTCTTCTCTTTTTAAATGCATTCATTTTCTATGCCCTCATATCCTGCAAGATCTTCTCTTCAAATAGCACGATCGTGTAATTTATTTTTTATTTCCAGCTATATAAAAGAAATTGCAGTGCAATTCCGTCGAATGGACTTGCACCTTTTCTTTTCTCATAAATTTTAAACCATCGTCTTCGCCTTGAAAACATGTTGGGATAATTTTTCAAGGCCACGTATTTGGGAAGACTGAAGTCCAAAGAAGAAGAAAACGGAGGAGAGGAAAGGATCGGAGAAAAACACGGGGAGAGAAGGAAGAGAAGAAAAGAAAGAGAAACAAAGAGGAGGGTTTTTTTTAAGTGGGGATAAAAGAGAAATTTCACAACCTTCTAAAAATGAATCGTACTGCCAACTGTCAGTTTGAGGTTAGAAACAATAAAATTTCAAATTGATGTGAGTTTTAACCAACTTTTTCCAATTCAGGTTAGTGCAATTCCCTAAACGCCATTGCTTTCATAAACGAACTTAACTTCCTTTTGGGCCATAAGGTTGTTGGTACTTGGCCCAACACCTTAACTTCCTTTTGGGCCATAAGGTTGTTGGTACTTAGCCCAACATATTTAATTTTGGGGAGGTAGAGATTCCCACTTCAAACACTTTTTTTTTTTTTTTTTACAACAAAAAATAGAATACATTAAAAGCTCTCAAATTATTATTATTATTATGAAACCAATTGTAATATTTGTTTTTAAAAAAAAAACTTACTGTCATGTTAAATTAGTCATTATTCTTTATTAGAAAATTTATATTTTGTTGTCTTATGGTTAAAAAATTTCGGACATCTTTTTTTAATTTTGTTGAATGTTAACGGTCTTTTCCATAATAAAATATAAAGGTCCTTTCATTTCTATACATACATATAATAATGAGTGAGTTGTGACAAAAACACACCATAACAAGTAATTAATAATGTTAGTAATTTTAATTTAATTTACAACAATTATCTTGCGATAACTTTATAATAAGAAGATAATTATGGAATTAATTCTAGAAATATGTGTAACACCTCATGTATGTACATGGGGTATAAAATGAGAAACTTTGGGTTTTTTTTTTTTTTCTCTTTTAAAAATACTTTGAGAATTTGATTTTCCCTCATATTTTTCTTCACTAATGCCCATTTTCTATCTTTTTAACTTTATTGTCTATCTTATTATTAAAAAAAAAAAAAAAAAAAAAACTTTATTTTATAGCCTTAGTGGAAAGCTTTGTAAGATTGCCCATATCAATTTTTTCTATTATTAATAAAGAGAGACAAGGTCGGTGACCACATGAGAGTGGTTGATTTGGAAAGCTGATAAATGATTTTAATTTTTAATTTTTCCTTTATTTTTTCTTTTTCTAATATTTTATTTTTGTAAAAATGAGCGTGAGTTAAGGTAATTGACATGTATTATCTCTTGAAGTTGGAGGTCCAATCCCATATTATACTCCACAAAAAAAAAAATATTCACCCTCATTTCTAAAATTTTAAATGATTTGTTATGCTTCCTAACTTTTAAATTGTTCGGTTTTAATATCTAATTTTTTTCATTAAAAAGTTAGTATTTGACCTAAAATTAGTTGAAAATCCGAACTTTAATTCACTGCATATAAGATCTGTTTGAAATGACTTTCTAAATGCTTAAAAAAGAAGTCGACTCAAATTTATGTTGTTATAATAAGCAATAAATATAGAAGTAGTATGAAACATATAATTGAGTTGCTAGAAACTTTCTTAAAATTGTTCTCTGACCATAGTTAAATCAAGTAAGACATATGTCATCCACTGGTCAAAGATTCAAATCTCTCACCCATTTGTTGAACTGAAAAAAGAATAAGGAGTTAAATTGCAAGTTTAGTATCTAAACTTTGAGATTTATGTCTATTTGGTTTTCAAACTTTTAAAACTGTCTAATTGGTCCCTAAACTTTTAATTTTGTGCCTAATACGTAAATGACAAATTTGAAAATTTTAAAAACTAATTGATCTATTAGATATAAATTTAAATTTTATGTCTAATGAAACACTACAATTTCAATTTTGTCTCTAGTAGATCTATGAATTTTAAAAATATCAAAAAATTTATGGACTAAATTTATAATTTCGATAGTTCAGGGATCAAATAAATACAAATCTCAAAAACAAGTGATTAAATCAAAAAACTTTTATCTATAATTTGTTTTTGTTTGTTTTGAATATAACAAATATAGAAATGAAGATTGAATTTCGACTCCATTGAAAGTACATGCGAATTACTCCGTTGAACTATGATCACTTCTTTATCAAAATTTGAATTTTCGAACTTCATCGAGCCAGGTACAACTAGAAATGCCTTAACTAATAAGCTATGCTAAAAATAATATTATTATCTCTCAACCTAGAATGTACATCTGCCACCTCACATCAAATTGAGGGAAGAATTTTAGAATCGATTCTGTATTGAGAAATTTGGTGTGCGCACTGTGCGGATTAGAAAGCTTCCTTCTTCCTCATTGACTATTCAGTTTCCATATAGTTCGAATTTCTGCGGATGATTCCAATTTCCATCCCTCCTTTCTCTCAGACCGACTCATACTAGAGATTCTGATTCTCTTTCTCTTGATCTCTGCAAATTGATCGATTCCTTAACCTGTGGCTGTGGCTGTGGCTGTGGTCTTCAGTTTCAATTTCAATTTCGCTTTCCAATCGATACCCCTTTTTCTCCAATCCTCCAACACTTTCGATTCTCACCCCTTCATGTAATTATCATATTCCTCAGCTCTCTGGAGTGGGGGAAATTTTCGATTCTCGGTTCGATTTTGCCCCCAATTGCGTGGAAATTCGGTTTTCTCATTTGGGGTTTTGATTTTATCATCTGGGTATTTGAAATTTTTCTGGGATTTTGGGGATGAAGATCGTCGAATTGGAAGATGCTGAGGCTGATCGGGAAAAAGAAATTGGTAGTGGTCAGATTGTGAAGGTCGATGCTAAAAGAGCGTTGGTTGGGGCTGGGGCTCGAATCTTGTTTTACCCTACCCTTTTGTATAACGTGCTTCGGAACAAAATGGAAGCTGAATTCAGATGGTGGGATGAAGTCGATCAGGTTGATTGGATTTCTATGTTTTCTTTACTTGTGTGCTATTGATTTTGCTCTGATCGAATTGCTTTAATCGGAATTGAAATGTCATCCTGGATTATGTTCTTGCTTGTATTGACTTTCTTACTCTGTCTCTGAAGTTTGAAGGTGTTTTTGAGTTGTTTGACCTTCGGATTGGGATCATTTTCAGGACAAGAAAATTTTATTATCTGTATTGATTTGATGGATTTGATAGTTAGAATCTGATGGCTTTGATGATCAGGATATTATAACTGTATTCTTGAATCACAATACTTTATGAAGTTTATGCACGGTCTAAAAATTGTGGATTTCTTGAAACTATGGACATGTCTGGTAGTGATTTTAGTGAAAATGATTTGTGTGATTTCTTAAAAGTGATTTTCATATAATCCTTTGAATGTTTGATTTTTGCACTTTTAAACTGATTTTCATACCATCAAAACTGATTTTCATACCATCAAAACTGATTTTTGGTAAAACTGATTTTGAACGATGAAAGACATGTCTAGGAGTGATTTTGAACTTGTGATTTTAACCATTTCAAAATCACTCCAGACATACCCCTAAATGAATTTGTTTGTTCATGTTTATGTAACTTTTGTTGCAGATTTGTTTCTGCATTATGCCATTATACTGATCAATAGTTTACCATTCATTTTTCTGTTATTAATGTCAACTCCTTTGTTTTGCCTTCCCAGTTTCTTTTGCTGGGTGCAGTGCCCTTCCCCAAAGACGTGCCGAGATTGAAGGAGCTTGGTGTTGGTGGCGTTATCACTCTCAATGAACCTTATGAAACACTAGTTCCATCTTCATTGTATTATGTGAGTCATGTTTCTTCTTTATTTGCAGTTCTCATATATTTTCTGAAAAATTTGTGTTGTTCGTTGGGTTGAAACTGGATCCTATCGACTGATTCAATTGAAGAGAGCTGATTTTTCTTGTTTAGAATAGCCAGAGGACCTTAAAAGAAAGCTTAATATCCATTTTTCTTTCTATTTCCTTTCCTATAAAATTGAATATTGAAGATTTTTTTTAATGACTTGATGCATGAAAGTTGTACTAATTGGCTGACTGTTGAATGTTCTGCAGCGCCATGGAATTGACCACTTAAAGATCCCCACGAGAGATTATTGTTTTGCTCCTAAATTTTCTGATATTAACCGAGCTGTGGACTTTATTCACAGTGAGTTATTTTCTTAGCTGTAACTTTTGGAGCTTCATTTCTTCCTCTGTTTCTTCCGATATATATGCTATGATTTTATACATTTTGTTTTGTCTTTAGGAAATGCATCGTGTGGTAAAACAACATACGTCCATTGTAAAGCAGGACGAGGAAGGAGCACGACCATTGTGCTTTGTTATTTGGTAATATCAGTACCCTTCTGTGCAGAAGTTGTTCTGTACTATTGTGAGACGTGTGGAAAAGAAATAATCTTTTGAATATCTAGAGTTTTGAACTTGGACGAAGAGTCGAGGTTATGTTGATTTGCCTTTTTATTTTTCAGGTCAAATATAAGCACATGACCCCATCTGCTGCCCTGGAATACGTGCGCTCTAGAAGGCCACGGGTGTTGCTCGCCCCCTCACAGTGGGAGGTAATTAAGTTACTCTTTGAACTCAACTTTTTTAGGATCAGAAGTTTGTGGAAATCACATAGTTTTCAGTACAACTGCTGTTATCTCTCACTTATGTTGGTTTCACATCTATAGATTGAACAATTGAATTGCCAAGTGCTTGTGTTCTGTGACGAGCTTTCGGGATAACTTTTTTTTTTTCGTTAATTACCTATGCTTTATAATCTATTTTCTTCAACTATAGAGTCAGTTTTGCCTCATCCTGGGTTTCTTTTTTTGTTATCCTTATGGTGTTACAACACAGGCTGTTCGAGAATTCAGCAACCGCCGACCCATTACAAGTTCTAGCTTACCCTCGGGAGGAGATGGAGTCCTCATTACAAAAGATGATCTAGAAGGATATCACGGTACATGCACCGACAGTGCGGGTAGAGAACTTGCAGTTGCCCCTTGGATGGGTAGGTCAAAGCCGATGATAGCAAGGTTGTCCTGTCTCTTTTCCTCTTTGATAGTTCATGGCAGTAGTGGATCTCTCATTAAGCGTCTTCCCGTGTCCGAGGCTCGTGCTTGTTGATGTCCGACTTAGACCATAGCACACCCCTCTCAAGCATTTCAACCTGCTCTTGTATAGATGCATCATGGAAGTAAGAATCGAACTCTTGAAGAGTGGAGAAGTGAATGGAAAAGGATCAAAGAACGTTGTTCGTCCGAAGTTCGTTGAACACTAAACAGTGTTTAGGTTGTACATAACTGGTACATCAAAATTTTTCCTTCTCTTGAATTATCTTCTCAAGAAAACCTTGTGGTTTGTGCTGATGGAAAATATTAAGCTTGTTGGCTATGGAGTCAAAAAGGTACCGACCTTACTTGAATAAGATCGGTTTTGTAGGTTGGACAATTGTGTCCTTTGGTTCTGTGAAGTAAAAAAGGTAACGACCTTACTTGAACAGGATTAGGATCAGTTCTATAGGTTGTACAACCGTGTCCTTTGGTTCTATGGAGTCGAAAAGGTAACGACCTTACTTGAACACGATCTGTTCTATAGGTTGTACAATTGTGTCCTTTGGTTCTATCTTCTATGGAGAAAAAAAAAGGTAATTTCTTTCTTCTTGCTGGCAGCAACAGCAAAACCAAACAGCCATGTAAACTCATGATCGATTACCACTTAAACTTATGGTACAGTTTGAATATTGGAAGTGCAAAACACACAAATCTACCTCGAGGAGAAAGTAAGTTCTTTCAATGTAAGTAACTTTTGTACTTCATTATTAAACGTTCTGTTTTGGTTTCTGTATAAAAATATATTTTGGTGTTTACAGTTAGACTATGTTGGTGTATTTACCAGAAATTCTACATGGCATGACGTTGACTTATATTTCATGTCACCATGTATCAAGTTATATAGTAAATTTATACTGTCCGCATTTAGAAATTGAAATTATTCATGAAGGGCCAAGGGACCATTAAAGCATTTTAGAAGGAATGAGTTCAATCCTTGGTGGCCACTTATCTAGAAATTAATTTTCTAAGGATTTTTTTTGGCAACTAAATGTTGTAGGGAGGCGGTTGTCTGGTGTATAGCTTGATAGCTTCTTTCTCTTTTATTGGACCAAGCATGCACATTCACGGTTTTCAACCACGTGCTTGAAAAAAATTTCTTTCAGATTTTGAAAATTTACGATTTAAGAATAGAGTTTTAGGATCATTAACCCCCATCCTAAAATCTTTAAGGGTATGTGTGTATATCTTGTGAATTAATTTTTTTTTTGAAAAAATCATTTACTATAGTCCTAATTTTAATATAAAACGGTGTTTTGCTCATTTTTTTATTAGTACATTTTTCATTTTATTTTTTCTAACTATGAGTTTTGAAGGTTTATTAACTTAGAGCCTTAAAGCTTTAGGACCAAAATGCTTAAGAAAAACACCTTACAGATAATCTCTAAACCTAAAATTTCCAAAAGTCTAAATGAGTTCTTTTCAAGAATGTGGTTGAAAACGGTGAATTAGCTACATGCTTGGTCCAATAAAAAGTGGGGAATGTGAATGTTATATGAATATACCCTATTTTTGTGAATTATTGTTTTTTAAAAAATTGTCTACTATAGATAGTCCTCCAATTTTGGTCATTTTTTTATGAGTACATTTTTTCTTTTATTTTTTAAATGTTGGGTTTTCCAGATTCATAAACTTACAACCATGAAGTTTTAGGACTAAAATGTTTAAGAAAAACATCTTACAACTCGATTCCTAAACCGTAAATTTTTTAAAGCCTAAATGAATTCTTTTCCAGCACGTGGTTGAAAATCGTGAATTACTACATGATTGGTCCAATAAAAAGTTAAGAATGTTAATGTTATATGAATATTTTTTTTTTTTTGAATTAAAAAAAATTGAAAAAATCGTTTACTATAGTCCTTTAATTTTAATATAAAAACGGTCTTTTTGGTAGTTTTTTTATTAGTACATTTTTCATTTTATTTTATCATGTTGAGTTTTGGAGGTTCATAAACTTAGAGCCTCAAATATTTAGTACAAAAATGCTTAAGAGAAAAACCTTAAAACTCGATCCCTAAACCTTAAATTTTCAAAAGTGTTAAGGAGTTCTTTTCAAACACGTGGTTGGAAACCGTGAATTAGCTACATGCTTGATCCAATCAAAAGTGGAGAATGTTAATGTTATATGAATTTACACATTTGTTTTGAATAAAAAAAAAATGAAAAAATCGTTAACTATAGTGCTCCAATTTTGGTCTAAATACAGTCATTTTTTTAGGAGTACATTTTTCAAAAAATCGTTTACTATAGTCCTTTAATTTTAATATAAAAACGGTCTTTTTGGTAGTTTTTTTTATTAGTACATTTTTCATTTTATTTTATCCTGTTGAGTTTTGGAGGTTCATAAACTTAGAGCCTCAAATATTTAGTACAAAAATGCTTAAGAGAAAAACCTTAAAACTCGATCCCTAAACCTTAAATTTTCAAAAGTGTTAAGGAGTTCTTTTCAAACACGTGGTTGGAAACCGTGAATTAGCTACATGCTTGATCCAATCAAAAGTGGAGAAGGTTAATGTTATATGAATTTACACATTTGTTTTGAATAAAAAAAAAATGAAAAAATCGTTAACTATAGTGCTCCAATTTTGGTCTAAATACAGTCATTTTTTTAGGAGTACATTTTTCATTTTCTTTTTTCAATGTTTGGTTTTGATGGTTCATTAAATTACATCTCCAAAGTTTTCAAACAAAAATGGTTAAGAAGAATACCTTAAAACTCGATCCCTAAACCGTAAATTTCAAAAAGCTTAAAGGAGTTTTTTTCAAGCACGTGGTTGAAAACTGTGAATTAGCTACATGCTTGGTCGAATAAAAAGTGGGGAATGTTAATGTTATAAGAAAATACACTTTTTTTTCTTCGTCAAATAAAAAAATTGAAAAAATCGTTTACTATGGTCCTCCAATTTTTCTCTAAAAATTGTCATTTTGGTCCTTTTTTTTATGAGTACATTTTTCATTTTCTTTTTTCAATGTTGGATTTTGGAGGCTCATTAACTTACAACCCCAATGCTTTTGGACCAAAATGCTTAAGAATAACACCTTAAAACTCGATCCCTAAATCGTAAATTTTCAAAAGCCTAAAGGAGTATTTTTCAAGCACGTGGTTGAAAACCGTGATTTAGCTACATGCTTGGTCCAATAAGAAGTAGGGAATGTGAATGTTATATGAGATGCATTTTTTTTTTACTTAAAAAAAATTGAAAAAAATTGTTTACTAAAATCTTCCAATTTTGGTCTAAATACTGTCGTTTTTGTCATTTTTTTATGAGTACATTTTTCGTTTTCTTTTTTCAATGTTGGGTTTTGGAGGTTCATTAAATTACAGCCCAAAAGCTTTCGGACCAAAATGCTTAAAGAAAAACACCTTAAAACTCGATCCCTAAACAATAAATTTCAAAAAGCCTAAAAGAGTTTTTTCAAGCATGAGATTGAAAACCGTGAATTAGCTAAATACCTGGTCCATTAAAAAGTAAGAAATCTAAATGTTATATGAATATACCCTATGTGATTTTTTTTTTAAAAAGAAATAGTTTACTATAGTGCTCCAATCTTGTTCATTTTTTTATGAGTAAATTTTTCTTTATTTTTTCAATGTTGAGTTGGAGTTCATTAATGTACAACCCCAAAATTTTAGGACCAAAATGTTTAAGAAAAACACCTTAAAACTCGATCCCTAAACTGTAAATTTTCAAAACCGTAAAAGAGTTCTTTCACGCACGTGGCTGAAAAACGTGAATTAGCTACATGTTTGGTCCAATAAAAAGTGGAGAAAGTTAATGTTATATGAATATACACATTTTTTTGTGAATTAAAAAAAATTGAAAAAATCGGGTCTAAATACGACAATTTTGGTCATTTTTTTATGATTACATTTTTCATTTTTTTTTTCAATGTTGGGTTTCGGAGGTTCGGGGCAATGAGACATATGACCCTTTTTAATTCTCAAAATCGGTAGATGTCCCTTTTTAAAAAAGTTTGATATATGTCTCTCCCTCTAAAGATAAATTCAAATGGATGTAGCTAAAATCCCCTAGTGGAATATCATTTAAATCAAACAAAATCTCGGATCCCACAAATTAAGGGATTATTTGAACAACATGAGTGTAATTTAAATTTAGAAAGAAAATAAACATATTTATGTAAATTTAAAATTATCTTAGAAAAGTTTAAACTAAAAACCTACAAAATGTTGTAAATACAGAAATTACAGGAATTGTAAATATTGTAAGTACAAAAATGGTAAATATTGTAAATATGAAATTGTAAATACATCGTAAATACAGAAATTGTAAATACAAGATAAATACATAAATTGTAAATACATGATAAATACATAAATTGTAAATACATGATAAATACAAGAGAATACAAAATTTGTAAATTCATGAATTATAAATACATATAAATATATGACAAATACATATAAATACAGGGTAGATACAAATTAATACAGGATAAATACAAAGGTAAATACAAAGGTAAATACAAATTAATATCGGTACTTGCATGAATTGTGTACATACAGGGTATTCTGAAGAGTAGCGAGTGCAACAGATTTCACAATCAATCAGCCAAAAATAAACCAGAGATGCAATTTTTGTACACTAAAGATAAATAAATAAAACACTCCCTAATAGTCAGACTAACCCGTAGAACAGTACTAAAGAAGAATGGAAAAATGAAGAATTAGAAACAGAGATTGGAGGAAGATTTCAAACTTCAAAGATAAGCAATTACCAAACCAATAAGAAAACAAAGTTTTAAGTAAGAAAATAGCAATTAATTACACTGTTCATTGCAATTTTGCAAAATATAATTACAGTGTATTATAAACTAGAAATCATTCCGTTTATGGTTCAAATAAATTGCAGAGTTCATACTTCAAATGAAGGGAGTAAAAAGTTTAAAAGTAAACTTTTAATTTATGAAAAAATTGACAATACCATTGTTCCATGTTATCAAATTTATATACTTAACCATAAATTAAGAATAATAACTCAAACTTAAAATAATAAGTTGATGATGAACTTATTCCAGAACCTTCAACTAGCATCAATAATTTTTAACCTTCGAATAAAAATGGTGATACTCACACAATCATCTTTAAACCAAGAATCCTATAAAAAAACATGGACCATGAAACTTATCAAGAACAAAACAAATTACAGTTTTGTAACTATTGGCAGTGGAGTAAAAATAAAAATAAAAACTTTGAATGAAGAAGAAAAATGAAAAATATGATTAAAAAAATGTTACAATCAGCACAATAATGGAGAATCAATGGAGTTGAGCTCTCACAGGTTTGAAACTTGCGCATTTCTTTCTCTGTTTTCTTGTGGGAGCAACCCCACTTCGATAAAGCTCGCCGCCATTCCAAACGTGTCGTCTGCCGCCGCTCCACCTGCGTCGCCCGTCGTCGTCGCTCCAAACGAAAGGGGGATTCACCCGCCAACTGCTAAAGGGCCAAATGCAACGAGGAGAAGGGACATCATCGACGGACGCAACAAAGCCAAACACAATGAAGAGGAGGGAGACGAGAGGGAGATGCAAAGTTTCTTTTAAACCATATCCTTCCTTTCTTTTATTATTATTTTAAATGCTGGAGCGCATAACGCTGCGAAAGTGATTTGGATCGTTGATACTCTAATTTCATCAATTTAACTAAACAGAAACATGCTCGAAACTTTGAAAAAGAGAAATTAGAACACATACCTTTGTAGTTCTAATTTTCTTCAAATTCAACGCTCGTTTCTCCTCACGAACTCAACGATTCTTCTCTCGAACACTTCGAGGACCACCTCCGATAGTCCCGCTATCCTCGGGCCGAACAACGGAGTGGTGAGACTCCTTTAGAAGAGAAAAGAAAAGAGAAACAAAAATGGAAAAAAAGGGTCTGTATGTAATGGGAGATTGAGAGATGAATAGAAAATATGTGGAACAATTAGACACAAGTTCTTCAATCTTCAAAACAACAACCACCAAATGAAAAATCAATCCATTTTTTATGAACTTACAAAAACTTCTTCATAAAGCAAGGTTTTGCTTTGTCATGTAAACATGTCACAAGAACTTACAAAAACTTCTTCACTCCTACCCGTTTTTAGGGATAGTAGAGAGGTTATTCTAATAATAACTGACTCTAGGTCTTGAACAATGGTTTTTCTGAAAACTGACTTTTCGCACATGAATCCCTATTCATGTTTTAGACCGTTCCCATATTTAAATCATATTTAAATTCCCATATTTAAATCATATTTAAATATGTTCATCCTCCTTTCAAAACTCGAATTTGAATAAATTCAAATTCTTTTTCTTTTCTCTTATATTGTTACACGGCTTAATCCGAGCTAGCCAGGAGAACCTAAAGAACCTACAGATCATGAGCTCCAACGATACGAGATTACTCGGTTAAACTCGTTTAACCGAACTAATCAACATTCGTTAACCCCCAGAGACTCCACTAAAGTCCAAGGGCTGCACTCTCCTCACTGTAGATATATTGTGTTCTCTTGATATAACCATCATCAGTAAGTCGATCCTTCACAAGTCGTTCGTAATCACAGTGGGTCATTTATACCATTTAACCCCTGCAATACATCTTGTTCCTTAAGTACCACTAACACCTCTAATGAACAATTGATTTGTGGTCCAACCAGCAAATCATATCCCTCTCGGGCCAGAAGAGGGTGAACCCATTGTTCAAGACCTGGAGTCAGCTATTAATAGAACAACCTCTCTACTATCCCTAAAAACGGGTAGGAGTGAATTCCGTCTTGCAAGACTATGTCCCCAACTATCTATTCGATCTTATCCCTAAGATGGTAGGCTTATTGAGTTAGAGATCTGACCACTCTCACCCGTACAAGTCAAGAAAAAAGCTCGAATAAACAGAAGTTCATAGCGAGTTCATGATTGAGATCAAGTTACCTAGGTCATCATATGAAAAAATCGGTATTTACAGTAAACGGTGTTATAAAGAAAAAGCGACTTGATTTCTCGGTTCAGTCTTATGCAAACTCATTGCACATGACGCCCTCACTCACATGTCTCCACATGAAACGATTCAGATCACATCTTTTAGTACAATACAAAGTGAGCAGCATCCAATAGTGTTACCAGGATAAGGTACCCATCCTTATCCATATACTATAAACCGTTTTGGCTGTCTACTTGAACTTGATCCACATTCATGTCATACAAGAAGCTCAAGTACTCATGTTATCGCCATTGGTGTTTGTTATTGGTACAGGTTAATGCAAACACAATTTCACTTTATTCAATAACAACTTTACTGAATAAATCTCAATAACACTTTATTGCAAAATATAATAATTACATTCAAACAGTTTACAAACTACGAGTTTTATCCGAACATTAAAATGGTTAGAATAGAGAGTAAAATTAGTGAAGAGATAGAAAATATATTTTAAAAAATATATGATTTGTAAAGATGGTTGAAAATAAGGGATGGTAAATACGCAATGAAAAAGAGAAGAAAGAGAAAGAGAAAACATAAAAAAAAAGAGACATAAATCTAACATTTAAAAAATGGGACATTAGTAGAAATAGAATCCAAAAAAGACTATTTACTATGATTTCCTTTAATTAAATTATAGCCACAGAGCTTTAAGCCCAAAATGATAAAGAATCCAAAAAAGGGCTAGTTTGGATAGTTGGAAACACAAAAAGGTTATGTTTTACAATAACCCATAAATTGAGCCAATTTTTTTTTAGGGAAAAAATCAATTTATACCCCTAAACTTTGAGGGTTGTATCAATTAAAACCCTAAACTAACAATTGTATCAATTTAAACCCTGAACTATCATAAGTGTATCAATTTACAAAAAAGGGCTAGTTTGGATAGTTGGAAACACAAAAAGGTTATGTTTTACAATAACCCATAAATTGAGCCAATTTTTTTTTGAGGGAAAAAATCAATTTATACCCCTAAACTTTGAGGGTTGTATCAATTAAAACCCTAAACTAACAATTGTATCAATTTAAACCCTGAACTATCATAAGTGTATCAATTTACACCTTCTGTTAGATTTTATTTGAAAAAAATTAATTTAAACGGGTGGAGACTTATGATTTTAACAATTAAACCCATAAACTTTCATAAATGAATCAATTCTATGAAAGTTTAAGAGTTTAATTAATAAATTACAAGTCTCCACACATGTAAAAGCTTACATTTTTATACTAGAGGGTGTAAATTGATACACTTATGAAAGTTTAAGGTTTAAATTGATACAATTGTTAGTTTAGGGTTTTAATTGATACAACCCTCAAAGTTTAGGGGTATAAACTGATTTTTTCCCTAAAGAAAAACACCTTAAAACTCGATCCTATTTCAAAAAGCCTAAAGGAATTCTTTTCAAGCACGTGGTTGAAAACCGTGAATTAACTACATGCTTGGTCCAATAAAAAGTGGAGAATGTTAATGTTATATGAATATACACATTTTTTGTGAATTAAAAAAAAAAATGAAAAAATCGTTTACTATAATCCTCCAATTTTGGTCCTTTTTTTATGAGTACATTTTTCCTTTTCTTTTTTCAATGTTGGGTTTTCGAGGTTCATTAACTTACAACCTCAAAGTTTTAGGCCCAAAATGCTTAAGAAAAACACCTTAAAACTCGATTCCTAAACTATAAATTTCCAAAAGCCTAAAGGGGTTCTTTTCCAGCACGTGCTTGAAAACCGTAAATTAGCTAAATGTTTGGTCCAATAAAAAGTGGGGAATGTTAATGTTATATGAATATCCACTTTTTTTGTGAATTAAAAAAATTTGAAAAAATGGTTTACTATAGACCTCTAATTTTAATATAAAAACGGTATTTTTGGTCATTTTTTTATTAGTACATTTTTCCTTTTATTTTATGAATGTTGAGTTTTGAAGGTTCATTAACTTAGAGCCCAAAGCTTTAGAACCAAAATGCTTAAGAAAAAAAATCATAAAACTCAATCCCTAAACCTTAAATTTCCAAAAACCTTAAGGAAATCTTTTCAAGCAGGAATGTTAATGTTATATGAATATAGACATTTTTTTGTTAATTAAAAAATATTGAAAAAATCCTTTATGTTCTTCAATTTTGGTCTAAATACGGTCATTTTGGTCATTTTTTTATGCGTACATTTTTCTATTTCTTTTTTCAATGTTGAATTTTGGAGGTTCATTAAATTACAGCCCCAAAGCTTTAAGCCCAAAATGCTTAAGAAAAATACATTAAAACTCGATCCCTAAACTGTAAGTTCAAAAAGCCTAAAGGAGTTCTTTTCAAGCACGTCGTTGAAAATCGTGGGTTAGCTACATGTTTGGTCCAATAAAAAGTGGGGAATGTTAATGTTATATGAATATCCACTTTTTTTTTGTGAATTAAAAAATATTAAAAAAATCTTTTACTATAGTCCTCAAATTTTAATATAAAAATGGTTATTTTTGGTCATTTTCTTATTAGTACATTTTCCCCGTAATTTTTTCAATGTTGAGTTTTGGAAGTTCATTAACTTATATATAGCCCTAAAGCTTTAGGACCAAAATGCTTAAAAAAAAAACCTTAAAACTCGATCCTTAAACATTAAATTTCCAAATACCTAAAAGAGTTCTTTTCAAGCACGTGGCTTAAAACCGTGAATTAGCTACATGCTTGGTTCAATAAAAAGTGGAGAATGTGAATGTTATATAAATATACCCTATTTTTGTGAATTATTTTTTTTTTTTAAAAATTGTGTTATAAAGTCCTCCAATTTTGGTCATTTTTTTATGAGTACATTTTTCCTTTTCTTTTTTCAATGTTGGGTTTTAGAGGTTCATTAATTTACAACTTCAAAGCTTTAGGACCAAAATGCTTAAGAAAAGTACCTTAAAATTTGATTCCTAAATCGTAAATTTCCAAAAGCTTAAAGGAGTTCTTTTCCATGGTTGAAAACCGTAAATTAACTACATGTTTGGTCCAAGAAAAAGTAGGGTATGTTAATGTAATATGAATGTCAACATTTGTTTGTGAATTAAAAAAAAATTGAAAAAATCGTTTAAACATTCCTCTTTTAATTAGCTACCGTTTTTGACCAAAATTGGAGGACTATAGTAAACGATTTTGTTACTTTTTTTTAATTCACGAAAAAAGTGATTATTCATATAAAATTAACATTCCTCACTTTCTATTGGACCGACCATGTAGCTAGCTCACGTTTTTCAACCACGTGCTTGAAAATTACTTATTTCGGGTTTTAGAAATTTACGGTTTAGGGAACGAGTTTTAAGGTATTTTTCTTAGGGACTTTGGTCCTAAACCTATGTGGTTGTAGGTTAATGAAGCTCCTAAACCCAACATTGAAAAAATAGAGTGAAAAATGACCAAAATTCCAGTTTTTGACAAAAAATGGAGGACTATAATAAACGATTTTGTTACTATTCATATAAAATTAACATTCCTCACTTTCTATTGGACAACCCATGTAGCTTACTCACGTTTTTCAACCACGTGCTTGAAAATTACTCCTTTGGGGTTTTGGAAATTTACGGTTTAGGAACCGAATTTTAAGGTATTTTTCTTACGAATTTTGGTCCTAAAGCTATGGATTTGTAGGTTAATGAAGCTCCTAAACCCAACATTGAATAAAGAAAATGAAAAATGTAATCATTAAAAAATGACCAAAATGATCGGTTTTGACCAAAATTGTCGGAATATAAGAAACAATTTTTTTGAGTTTTTTATAATTCACGAAAAAAGTTGTTATTCATATAAAATTAACATTCCTCACTTTCTATTGGACCAACCAAGAAACTTACACACGTTTTTCAACCAAGTGCTTGAAAAGTACTACTTACGGGTTTTGGAAATTTACGGTTTAGGAAACGAGTTTTAAGGTTTTTTTCTTACGGATTTTGGTCCTAAATTTATGGGATTGTAGGTTAATGAAGCTCCTAAACCCCAACATTGAAAAAAGAAAGTAAAAAAAGTACTATGATCAAAATTACCGTTTTTGACCAAAATTGTCGGAATAAAAGAAACGATTTTTTGACTTTTTTTTAATTCACGAAAAAAGAGGTTTTTCTTATAAACTTAACATTCCTCACTTTATATTGGACCAGCCATGTAGCTTACTCACATTTTTCAACAACGTGCTTGAAAATTATTCCTTTTTGAAATTTACGGTTTATGGAACAAGTTTTAAGGTGTTTTTCTTACTGATTTTGGTCCCAAAGCTATGGCGTTAGAGGTTAATGAAGTTCCTAAACCCAACATTGAAAAAAAGAGAGTGAAATATGTACTCTTTAAAAAATGACCAAAACTACCGTTTTGGACCAAAATTGGAGGACTATATAGAAAACGATTTTGTTACTTTTTTTTAAATCACGAAAAAAGTGGGTATTCAAATAAAATTAACATTCCTCACTTTCTATTGGACCAACCATGTAGCTTACTCACGTTTTTCAACCACGTGCTTGAAAACTATTCCTTTCGGGTTTTGGAAATTTACAGTTTATGGAACGAGTTTTAAGGTGTTTTTCTTACGAATTTTGTTCCTAAAGCTATGGGGTTGTAGGTTAATGAAGCTCTTAAACCGAACAATGAAAAAAATAAAGTGAAAAATGTACTCCTTAAAAAATGACAAAAATTATCGTTTTCTACAAAAATTGGAGGACTATAGTAACAATTTTTTGACTTTTTTTTTTAATTCACGAAAAAAATGGTTATTCATATAAAATTAGCATACCTCACTTTCTATTGGACCATTACCAACCATGTAGCGTACTTACGTTTTTTAACAACGTACTTGAAAATTACTCCTTTCGGGTTTTGGAAATTTACGGTTTATGAAAAGAGTTTTATGGTATTTTTCTTACGAATTTTGGTCCTAAAGCTATGGGGTTGTAGGTTAATGAAGCTCCTAAACCCAACATTGAATAAATAAAGTGAAAAACGTACTCTTTAAAAAATTACCAAAATTACTGTTTTTGAAAAAAAAATGAAGGACTATAGTAAACGATTTTTTGACTTTTTTTTAATTCACGAAAAAAGTGGCTATTCGTATAAATATAACAGTCCCCACTATATATTGGACCAAACATGTAGTTTATTGACAATTTTCAACCATGTGCTTAAAAATTACTCATTTCGGGTTTTGGAAAATTACGGTTTAGGGAACGAGTTTTAATGTGTTTTTCTTAAGAATTTTGGTCGTAAAGCTATGGTGTTGTAGGTTAATGAAACTCCTAAACCCAACATTGAAAAAATAAACTGAAAAATGTACTTTTTAAAAAATGACCAAAATTACCGTTTTTTACCAAAATTGCACGATTATAGTAAACGATTTTTTGACTTTTTCATAATTCACGAAAAAAGCAATTATTCATATAAAATTAACAATCCCCACTTTCTATTGGACCAAACATGTAGCTTCTCACGTTTTTCAACATGTCTGAAAATTACTTCTTTTGGGTTTTGGAAATTTACGGTTTAAGGAACGAGTTTTAAGGTGTTTTTCTTACAGATTTTGGTCTTAAAGCTTTGGGATTTTAGGTTAATGAAGCTCCTAAACACAACATTGAAAAATTAAAGTGAAAAATGTACTATTTAAAAAATGACCAAAATTACCATTTTGACCAAAATTGGAGGACTATAGTAAACGATTTTTTGACTTTTTTTAATTCACGAAAAAAGTGGTTTTTCTTATAAAATTAACATTCCTTACTCTCTTTCTATTGGACCAACCATGTAGCTTACTCACGTTTTTCAACAACGTGCTATAAAATTACTCGATTCAAGTTTTGGATATTTAGGATTTAGGGAACGAGTTAAATGGTGTTTTTCTTACGGATTTTGGTGCTAAAGCTATGGGGTTGTAGGTTAATGAAGCTTCTAAACCGAAAATTAAAAAAAAAAAGTGAAAAATGTACTCTTTAAAAAATGAACAAAATTATCGTTTTGGACCAAAATTGGAGGACTATAGTAAACGATTTTTTGATTTTTTTTTAATTCACAAAAAAAAATTATATTCTTATAAAATTAACATTCCCCACTTTCTATTGGACCAATCATGTAGCTTTCTCACGGTTTTCGACGATGTGCTTGAAAATTACTATTTTCGGGTTTTGAAAATTTACGATTTAGGGAACGAGTTTTAAAGTGTTTTTCTTATGGATTTTGGTCCAAAAGATATGGGGTTGTAGGTTAATGAAGCTTCTAAAGCCAACATTGAAAAAAAAAAGTGAAAAATGTACTCATTTAAAAATTATCAAAATGACCGTTTTTGACCAAAATTGGAGGACTGTAGTAAACGATTTTTTGACCTTTTTTTAATTCACGAAAAAAGTGTATATTCGTATAAAATTAACATTCCTCACTTTCTATTGAACCAACCATGTAGCTTACTCACGTTTTTCAACCACGTGCTTGAAAACTATTCCTTCCGGGTTATGGAAATTTACGGTTTATGGAACGAGTTTTAAAGTGTTTTTCTTACGGATTTTGGTCCTAAAGCTATGGGGTTGTAGGTTAATGGAGCTCTTAAACCGAACATTGAAAAAAGAAAGTGAAAAATGTACTCTTTAAAAAATGACAAAAATTACCGTTTTGGAAAAAAAAAAATGGAAGACTATAAGTAAACAATTTTTTTTTACTTGTTTTTAATTCACGAAAAAAGTGGTTTTTCTTATAAATATAAAATTTCTCACTTTCTATTGGACCAACCATGTAGCTTACTCATGTTTTTCAACCACGTGCTTGAAAATTAATCCTCTCGAGTTTTGGAAATTTACGATTTAGGGAACGAGATTTAAGGTGTTTTTCTTACGGATTTTGGTCCTAAAGCTATGGGGTTGTAGGTTGATGAAGCTCTTAAACCCAACATTAAAAAAAGAAAGTGAAAAATGTACTCTTTAAAAAATGACCAAAATTACCGTTTTGGACCAAAATTGACGGACTATAATAAACGATTTTTTGATTTTTTTTTTAATTCACGAAAAAAGTATTTTTTCTTTTAAAATTAACATTTCTCACTTTCTATTAGACCAACCATATAGCATAATCACGTTTTTCAACCTTGTTCTTGAAAATTACTTATTTCGAATTTTGGAAATTTATGATTTAGGGAACGAGTTAAATGGTGTTTTTCTTACGAATTTTGGTGAAATATGTACTCTTTAAAAAATGACTAAAATTACCATTTTTGACCAAAATTGGAGGACTATAGTAAATGATTTTGTTACTTTTTTTTTAAATCTCGAAAAAAAGTGGTTATTCATATAAAATTAACATTCCTCACTTTCTATTAGACCATCCATGTAGCTTTCTCACGTTTTTCAACCACGTGCTTGACAACTATTCCTTTCGAATTTTTGAAATTCAAGGTTTATCAAACGAGTTTTAAGGTGTTTTTCTTACGGATTTTGGTCCTAAAGTTATGGGGTTGTAGGTTAATGAAGCTCTTAAACCGAACATTGAAAAAAGAAAGTGAAAAATGTACTCTTTAAAAAATGACCAAAATTACCGTTTTTTAAAAAAATTGGAGGACTATAAGTAAATAATTTTCTGACTTTTTTTTTAATTCACGGAAAAAGTGGTTATTCATATAAAATTAACATTCCTCAATTTCTATTGGACCAACCATGTAGCTTACTCACGTTTTTCAACCACTTGCTTGAAAATCACTTCTTTCGGGTTTTGAAAATTTTCGGTTTAGAGAATGAATTTTAAGGTTTTTTTCTTACGAATTTTGTTCCTAAAGATAAGGGGTAGTAGGTTAATAAAGCTCCTAAACCCAACATTGAAAAAAGAGAGTGAAATATTTACTCTTTAAAAACTGACAAAGGAGGACTATATGTAAACGATTTTCTTACATTTTTTTTTAAATCATGAAAAAAGTGGTTATTCATAGAAAATTAACATTCCTCACTTTCTATTGGATCAACCATGTAGCTTACTCACGTTTTTCAACCACGTGCTTGATAACTATTCCTTTCAGATTTTGGAAATTTACGGTTTATGGAACGAGTTTTAAAGTGTTTTTCTTACGGAATTTGGTCTTAAAGCTATGGGGTTGTAGGTTAATGAAGCTCCTAAACCGAACATTGAAAAAAGAAAGTGAAAAATTTGCTCTTTGAAAAATGAACAAAATTACCGTTTTTGACAAAAAATGGAAGAGTAAACGATTTTTTGACTTTTTTTTAATTCACGAGAAAAATTGGTTATTCATATAAAATTAACATTTCTCACTTTCTATTGGACCAACCAGGTAGCTTACTGACGTTTTTCAACCACGTGCTTCAAAACTACTTCTTTCGGGTTTTGGACATTTACGGCTTAGGGAACGAGTTTTATGGTGTTTTTCTACGAATTTTGGTGAAATATGTACTCTTTAAAAAATGACTAAAATTACCGTTTTTGACCAAAATTGGAGGACTATAGTAAACGATTTTGTTACTTTTTTTTAAATCTCGAAAAAAATTGGTTATTCATATAAAATTAACATTCCTCACTTTCTATTAGACCATCCATGTACCTTACTCACGTTTTTCAACCACGTGCTTGACAACTATTCCTTTCGAATTTTGGACATTTACAGTTTATGGAACGAGTTTTAAGGTGTTTTTCTTTACGGATTTTTGTCCTAAAGTTATGAGGTTGTAGGTTAAAGAAGCCCCTAAACTCAACATTGCAAAAAAGAAAGTGAAAAATGTACTCTTTAAAAAATGACCAAAATTACCGTTTTTGACTAAAATTGGAGGACTATAGTAAACTATTTTTTGACTTTTTTTTTAATTCACGAAAAAAGTGGTTATTCATATATAATTTACATTCCTCACTTTCTGTTGGACCAAGCATGTAGCTAATTCACGGTTTTCAACCATGTGCTTGAAAACTACTCATTTCGGGTTTTGGACATTTACGGTTTATGGAACGAGTTTTAAGGTGTTTTTCTTACGGATTTTTGTCTTAAAGCTATGGGGTTGTAGGTTAAAGAAGCTCCTAAACCCAACATTGAAAAAAGAAAGTGAAAAATGTAGTCTTTAAAAAATGACCAAAATTGGAGGACTATAGTAAACGATTTTTTGACTTTTTTTTAATTCACGAGAAAAAGTGGTTATTCATATATAAATTTAACATTCCTCACTTTCTATTGGACCAACCATGTAGCTTACTCACGTTTTTCAACCACGTGCTTGAAAACTACTAATTTCGGGTTTTGGACATTTACGGTTTAGGGAACAAGGTTTAAGGTGTCTTTCTTACGAATTTTTGTCCTAAAGCTATGGGGTTGTAGGTTAAAGCAGCTCCTAAACCCAACATTGAAAAAAGAAAGTGAAAAATGACCAAAATTACCGTTTTTGACCAAAATTGGAGGACTATAGTAAAAGATTTTTTGACTTTTTTTCAATTCACGAGAAAAAAGTGGTTATTCATATATAATTTACATTCCTCACTTTCTGTTGGACCAAGCATGTAGCTTATTCACGGTTTTCAGTGATGTGCTTGAAAATTATTGCTTTCGGGTTTTGAAAATTTACGGTTTAGAGAACGAGTTTTAAGGTCTTTTTCCTACGGATTTTGGTCTTAAAGCTATGGGGTTGTAGGTTAATGAAGCTCTTAACATTGAAAAAATAAAGTGAAAAATGTACTCTTTAAAACATGACAAAAATTACCATTTTGGACAGGACTATAAACCTGTAAACAATTTTGTTACTTTTTTTTTAATTCACCAAAAAAGTGGTTATTCAAATAAAATTAACATTCCTAGCTTTATATTGAACCAACCATGTAGCTTATTCACGTTTTTCAACCACGTGCTTGAAAATTAATCTTTTCGGGTTTTTGGAAATTTCCGGTTTATGGAACGAGTTTTAAGGTGTTTTTCTTACGGATTTTTTTCCTAAAGCTATGGGTTGTAGGTTAATGAACCTCCTAAAACCAACATTGAAAAAAAGAAAGTGAAAAAATTACTCTTTAAAAAATGACCAAAATTATCGTTGTTTACCAAAATTGGAGACGGTAAACCATATATTAACTTTTTTTTTTTTAATTCATGAAAAAAGTGGTTATTAATATAAAATTAACATTCATCACTATCTGTTAGACCAACCATGTGGGTTACTCACGTTTTTCATTGAAACTTTTTCCTTTCGAGTTATGGAAATTTACGGTTTAGGGAATGAGCTTTAAGGTGTTTTTCTTACGGATTTTTGTCCTAAAGTTATGGGGTTGTAGGTTAATGAAACTCCTAAACCCAACATTGAAAAAATAAAGTGAAAATTTTACTCCTTAAAAAATGACCAAAATTATTATTTTTGACCAAAATTTGAGAACTATAGTAAACGATTTTGTTACTTTTTTTTTTAATTCATGAAAAAAGGGTTTATTCATATAAAATTAACATTCTTCACTTTCTATTGGACCAAGCATGTAGCTTACTCACCTTTTTCAACCACGTGTTTGAAAATTATTCTTTTCGGGTTTTGGAAATTTACGGTTTAGGGAACGAGTTTTAAGGTGTTCTTCTTACGGATTTTGGTCCTAAAGCTATGGGGTTGTAGGTTAATGAAGCTCTTAAACCAAAGATTGAAAAAAGAAAGTGAAAAATGTACTCTTTAAAACATGACAAAAATTACCATTTTTTACCAAAATTGGAGGACTTTAGGAAACGATTTTTTGACTTTTTTTTTAATTCACAAAAAGTGGTTATTCATATAAAATTAACATTCCTCACAATCTATTTGACCAACCATGTAGCTTACTCATGTTTTTCAACAACGTGCTTGAAACTTACTTCTTCCGGGTTTCAGAAATTTACGGTTTAGGGAAAGAGTTTTAAGGTGTTTTTCTTAAGGATTTTGGTCCTAAAGCTATGGGGTTGTAGGTTAATGAATCTCCTAAAACCAACATTGAAAAAAATAAAGTTAAAAATTAACCCTTTAAAAAATGACCAAAATTCCCGTTTTTTACCAAAATTAGAGAACTGTAAACGATTTTTTGACTTTTTTTTTTTTAATTCACGAAAAAAGTGGTTATTCATATAAAATAAACATTCCACACTTTCTATTGGACCAATCATGTAGCTTACTCACGTTTTTCAACCACGTGCTTGAAAATTACTCCTTTCGGGCTTTGGAAATTTACGGTTTATGGAACGAGTTTTATGTGTTTTTTCTTACAGATTTTGGTCCTAAAGCTATGGGATGTAGGTTAATGAAGCTCCTAAAACCAACATTGAAAAAAATAAAGTGAAAAAATTACTCTTTAAAAAATGACAAAAATTACCATTTTTTACCAAAATTGGAGGACTTTAGTAAACTATTTTTTGACTTTTTTTTTAATTCACGAAAAAAGTGGTTATTCATATAAAATTAACATTCCTCACTTTCTATTGAACCAACCATGTAGCTTACTCACGGTTTTCAACCACGTGATTGAAAATTACTCCTTTCGGGTTTTGAAAATTTATAGTTTAGGGAACGAGTTTTAAAGTGTTTTTCTTTTGGATTTTGGTTCTAAAGCTATGGGTTTGTAGGTTAATGAAGCTCCTAAAACCAACAATGTAAAAAAGAAAGTGAAAAAATTACTCTTTAAAAAATGACTAAAATTACCATTTTTTACTAAAATTAGAGGTCTATAGTAAATGATTTTATGACTTTTTTTTTAATTCAGGAAAAAAGTGGTTGTTCATATAAAATTAACATTTCACAGTTTCTATTGGACCAACCATTTAGCTTACTCACATTCAATTTTCTCACTTTCTATTGGACCAAGCATGTAGCTTACTCACATTTTTTAACCACGTGATTAAAATAACCCCTTTAGGGTTTTGGAAATTTACGATTCAGGAAACGAGTTTTAAGGTATTTTTCTTACGGATTTTGGTCCTAAAGCTATGGGGTTGTAGGTTAATGAAGCTCCTAAACTCAACATTGAAAAAACAAAGTGAAAAATGTACTCTTTAAAAAATGACCAAAAATTGGAGGACTATAGTAAACGATTTTGTTACTTTTTTTTAATTCACGAAAAAAGTGGTTATTCATACAAAACTAACATTCATAACCTTCTATTTGACCAACCAGGTAGCTTACTCACGTTTTTTAACCACGTGATTGAAAATTACTCCTTTCGGGTTTTATAAATTAACTGTTTAGAGAACGAGTTTTAAGGTATTTTTTTTACCGGTTTTGGTCCTAAATCTATGGTGTTGTAGGTTAATGAAGCTCCTAAAACCAACATTGAAAAAAAGAAAGTGAAAAATTTACTCTTTAAAAAATGACCAAAATTACCATTTTTGACTAAAATTGGAGGACTATAATAAACGATTTTTTGAATTTTTTTTAATTCACGAAAAAAGTGGTTATTCCTATAAAATTAACATTCCTCACTTTCTATTGGACCAAGCATGTAGCTTACTCACGTTTTTAAACCAAGTGCTTGAAAATGACTCCTTTCGAGTCTTTAAAATTTACGGTTCAGGGAACGAGTTTTAAGGTATTTTTCTTACGGATTTTAATCCTAAAGCTATGGGGTTGTAGGTTAATGAAGCTCCTAAACCCAACATTGTAAAAAAGAAAGTGAAAAATGTACTCTTTAAAAAATGACCAAAATTACCGTTTTTGACCAAAATTGAACTATAGGAAACGATTTTGTTACTTTTTTTTAATTCACGAAAAAAGTTGTTATTCATAAAAATTAACATTCCTCACTTTATATTGGACCAACCATGTAGTTTACGCATGTTTTTCAACAACGTGCTGTAAAATTACTCCTTTCGGGTTTTAGAAATTTACGGTTTAGGAAACTTGTTTTAAGGTGTTTTTCTTACGGATATTGGTCATAAAGCTATAGGGTTGTATGTTAATGAATCTCCTAAAACCAACATTGAAAAAAAGAAAGTAAAAGGTTTCCTCTTTAAAAAATGACCAAAATTCTCGTTTTTGACTAAAATTGGAGAACTATAGTAAACGATTTTTTAACTTTTTTTTAATTCACGAAAAAATTGGTTATTTATATAAAATTAACATTCCTCACTTGCTATTCGACCAACCATGTAGCTTACTCACGTTTTTAAACTAGGTGCTATAAAATTACTCCTTTCGGATTTTTGAAATTTACGGTTCAGGTAACGAGTTTTAAGGTGTTTTTGTGCACACAGATCATGCACTCTTTTGTACTCACCCCCATTGTCAGATTGCAGTGCTTTGATCCTGGTTCCAAACTGTGTTTGTATCATCTTGTTGAAGTGGCTAAAAGCTGCAAGGGTGTCACTCTTCAACTTCAGAGGATAAATCCATATAAACCGACTGAAATCATCAAGAAAGTGAACATAGTATCGATATCCTTCTGTAGATACAACAGGGGCAGATCCCTACAAATCAGTATGAATCAGATCAAACGGGGCAGCAACATGCGAAGAGGAGCGTGGAAATGGGAGTGCATGGCTTTTACCAAACTTACAAGCTTCACAGAATTCAAAATTGTTATTGTCTTTTGATGAAAGATTACATTTGCTAATCAGATTTCCTGAAATCTTTGGGGAAGGATGACCAAGTCTTCTGTGCCAAACAGCCTTGGACACAGCGACATTCACACTAGTACTTAAAACTGTAATAGATAGTTGCCTTTTTTCCTAACTTCACATTTTTTGGAAAAGTTCCAGGAACTTCCACTCCGCCAAGCTGGTATAAGCCATCTTTAAGAACCTCTTTCAGCACTACTCTGCCCGTACGAGTATCCTTAACAAGACAAGAATTAGCATGAAATTCAATGTATACATAATTATCTTGGGCAAGCTTAGAGACACTAACAAGATTTTTAGCTATAGTAGGCACACAGAAAATTTTCAAGATGAAGCAGTTTATTGTTTGCAATCAGACAAGATGAACCAATATGAGAAATGACTAACTCATTACCAATACCAACAACAAATGTTTCCTTACCTCTGTATTCAGTGGGGTAAGTCATGTTGGTGTAATCTGATGTCACATGGTTCGAGGCTCCACTGTCAACATACCAGTTAGGATCAGCTACTGTAGCCGGGTTAGCTACCAGAAAGGGATTATAATTATGTTGAGTTGCAACAAAGGCCTGAGGCGGAAACCCAGGTGTTGCATGGTGGTTGTTATTTCCTTCCTGATTGCCTCGCTCATTAGGCCACATGTTTTGGTCCTGATTGGGTGGAGTCTTATCAGATAATTCAAAACACTTGTAAGCAGGATGTCCAGTCTTACCACACCACTAACACACAATTCTGTTATTCCCGCGGCCACGTCCTCTACCGCAACCACCTCGTGAAGATTTCGAGGAGCGACTATAATTTCCGTTCTGATTGTCGTTTTGTTGTTGTTGCACACTGTTAGTTCTCGGAGGACTTGACTGACCTCTGACATTTGTGAAGTTGACAGAAGTCGACTGACTAAAGGCAACATTATTCTCCTGAGTATTTTGAAGCTCAAGTTGTTTCTCAAATACAAGAAGCTCACCCTGCATCCCAGACCTCAAAATACTAATTCGACCTTGAATCATTGCAACAACATGGTTGTACTCCTCATCTAGACCCAAAAGTACTTGAGACATCAGGGATCGCATAGGGATTGGACTTTCAACTTGTCCCAAGTTGTCTACATTGCATTTCATAATACGCAGATAATCTACCATTTTGATTGAATTTTTTCTAGTAGTTTGAAATATCTGGCGCAGGAAATCTTCCTCGGCTTTGGATTGAATTCCAAACACCTCTTGTATTGTTGTCCATAGGTCCTTTGCATTATCATACCCCAAAAGTTGAGTAGCTACATCAGGAGTCCTAGAGTTATATAGCCAATCAAGTAGCAATTGGTCAACCACGAGCCAACGTTCATGTTGCAGTTGCCTCGTTATACTATAGGAGAGCTCAGGGTCAATTTCAGCAAAAAAAACTGTTGTCGGCGCCAAAAACAGTTGTCGAGCCACTACCCGAGCCGAAAACTGCAACTGAGGCCTGTAGCCGCGCCACCCGAACCAAGACTTGCAGCCGCGCCGCTCGAGCCTAGGACTGCAGTCGCGCCGCCGCTCAAGCCGATACCTGCACCTGCATTTAAAGAAGAAGAACCCCCGATGCAGGTTTCTTCGCTGGTGCTGAAAGACGTCGCAATGGCGTTTGACGTCGTACGCCTGGTGCCTCCGACCACCTTTGAAGCGTCGTCGGCCGCCGCCACACGCTTACTGCTGCCGCCGCGGAGGAATCACCCACCGTGGCGATTCCGAACTGGCAGCCTACTATGAGATTTTCGCCGCCTGTGGGAGTTTCGTCGCCGCCGGACGACGGGAATTTTTACCGTGCATCAGCTGCTGCTGGCCACTCCATGGATGGTGGTGTGCACGTTGTTGCTCCACCATAGTTGGTCGGTATCTCATCCAAAGGAGGACACTCATCACCTGTAAGATGTCCTTCAAGACAATAACTTCGAAAGATGGGCATCGCAAAGGTTTTCCATAGAAGAAAGTTTCCTCTATCAAGTTTGATGGTTGTGATTTGATTGAGGAGTTGATTAAGAGGAGGGCTAGAAAAAGTAGGGTTGATTGAGGCGTTAGCCATTGTTAAGGCTCTGATACCAAGTGAGAGAATTGACCTAAAGAGAGGAAAGAATGGAGGCAATTCTCTGTATTTTCTATTATTGAATAATGGAGAGATTACATCATATTTATATTGCAACCTTAGGGTTAGGGCTTTGACCTAATTGGCATATTTAATCTAATCAGACAAGAGATAATACACGTGGCACAAGCCAAATATTGAAAATAATAATAACAGAAAATATGGTAAATACTATATTTCGTTAATAGTTGATGCACTCTGATATCTCAGCAAAGCAATGGCTTAATTAAGGGCTTTCTCTTCGTCAACCGTAAGGGCAATTCAGCTGCCCACAAACTTGCTATGCTAGCCACGCACGTCGTTTGAAACATTGATATATGGATCGAAGATCGCCCTCGATTGATATATGTTGATGTTCATTCGGATATTCAACCCACCCCTAAAAAAAAGTTATAAAAAGTCTTCATGGATGGTTTTAAGTTAATGATACATTATTTTCATTTAAAAATACACTAAACTAATTAATTAAATGGAAAGAAGGAAATTCAACTCATTATGAAGTTGACAACTTCTCTTAAATATAGATGAGAACGAGAATGGAAATAGAAACAAGAATTACCTATACTTTTTTAAGCATATATTATATTTTCAAGCATCATTTCGGATTAGTTCTACCTATCCAATAATTCTCCTTGATTGGGAGAAAGGGGATAACATCAAAATTTCCTTATACTTTTTGTTTTTAGCTCAACAATTATTGTGGGTGTGAGATCGAAACCATCAACTTTCGGATTAGTTCTACGTACCTATCCAATAATTAGTATCTTTCCACTGAAATATGTGTAGATCGTTTTTGGCTTAATATTAAAAGAGAGCAATCTCACATCGAAAAAGGGTAAAGAAATAAATAACTCCAAGTACTATATAAAAGGAGCATATGACTTTGGTTTCAAATCATCACAATTGAAAACACGTAAGGTTGATATATTAACTCTAGTTTTGTCAGTGATATAAATTTTTGAGAGAGTGTTTATTTGTAATTGGGGTCGGAGAGAACTTTGTATGATTGTAATAATGTTTCATTTAGTGAGTTTCTTTTTGGTGGGTTATGATTTTCCTTCGATTTTGAAGATTTTAGAGTTTTTTTTTTCGGGTTGGCCAAAGTTTCCTTATACTTAGTGCCTAAGTAAAAGTACTTTCCAAAATGTTTAGGTCCATATTAACATCTCTCATTACTTATAAGAAATACTAATTGGTCAATTAAAAAATTCAATGCAAAAAGGAAAAACCCATGTCTTTGGCAGTGTGTGGAAGAATCCAATAAAAGGTTGAGTTTGGCCATGTTGTGATATTCCTCTTTGCACTAATATATAATTCTTGTTGCAACTTCTTTTTGGGACCAAATCTGCAAACCAAAAAGAAAACCCTAACCCTAACACACACTAGCTAACCAAATTATATATAAAGCCCTTCTCAACCCATAGAGATACTCCAATAATATTATATGTATACACTCTTTCCTACCTTTAAAAGCAACCAAAAATCTTACATAAAGAACTAAAATATATCACTTTCTTTTTAGGTTCAACCAATTCATCACCTTTTTTTTTTTTTTATCATTTCATATGAATTATTTAAAATAGGTACATCCTTCCTCCTAATATTCCCACCCACCTTCCTTAATCCCCCCCTAGGATCTTCCTCTTTCTCTATTCATTCTGGCTTTTGCTAGGCCCTAACTAGTGGAGAAATTATCAGATAGTGTGGCTATCAATTATATAATCTCAGCACACGAACTAGCGCTTACGTACCCTAACTAATCTCGTGGAATAACCATCTGAGTTGTAAAAAATGCATAGGATATTTTTTTATCTTAAATAGATTACAGTCATGATTCAGATGTCGACCTGAGCATAGATCAAATGGTTAAGACATATATCCTCGATCAAGAAGTCAAAGGTTCGATTTTCACCCTCACTCGTCATTGATTCAGATAATTAATAGCCTAACAAATGTCCATGACGACAGTCGAGTCAACTTACTCCACCGTGGTTCCACTCTATCTTCTTAAGAGTCAGCGTTTTAGCGTCGAATTGAAAAGTTTCCATGCCTAGGACGCGAATGAAATATCTCGGCCAACCCACAACTTTAAATTTCTAAATTAAAAACAAAAGTTATTCATCAAATATAGAGATTTTGAGAGATTTGGAAGATGATGTGCACATTATATAATAGGTCCTTTTCATATCCCAAAGTTTATTCTTGTCTCTCTCTCTCTCATTCATATAATATCTTTGTTCTTTCTTTTATTCCCCTTTAGAAACTACTATGAAACAGCCACCTAATCACTTATATATATATATATATATATATATATATATATATATATATATATACCATGCACGTCCTTTAGAATAAAAAAGAACCCAACATGCACCACGTTACACTCTCTTTATATCTCTATAAATTTAGAGAGAGAGAAAATGCACTGTATCATATCCAATTATATATATAAATAATTACTGCAAAAATAAAATAAAGTTCGAATCTGGAATAGAATAAAGAAAAAAAGGAAGTTAAAATTAAGAGTGTCCCAACCAACATACCAAAAAACAAGAAAACTGACATAAAGTATATGAAACCCCATGTTATATTCTTACCCACCAAAGAAAAAGATCAGCCTCAAAATTTCTCAGCTGCAAGAAGAAAAAATGTCATCTCGAACGAAAAACGACGAATCGAAACCTACCAACATGCATATTAGAAATAAATCTGAACCCCAAACACAAACTGGCTCTTCGAGTCTTGGTCTTGATTGGATGAGAAAGAATAAAAAGGAAAATTAAAAGCATATTATGTGATATGGAGAGCCACCCAGTGATTTATCCCATTGAGATGTTTAAAGTTGATTTACTTTTCATGAAAAAAAAAAATATGTAGATTACAACAATGACATATTGGAACAAACTTGAATAATGTGTAAGTTGTTAAAAAAAATAACTAAACTAGACTCCCACCAAAATTAAAGACTTCTAATTCAAACCTGCACTCCAAATCAAATACATTTTGATCGTACAACATTTGGCTGCCAAGAAAACTCGTAAGAAATTAATTCTTTTAGAAGGACTTTAATAGTCTCAAGGCTCTTCATGATGACCTAGATCAACCATGGATGGTTTTAAACCTACACTCAAAACATAGACTTAAGTTACTAAACCTGTACCTAAACACGGGTTTTCTAAACCCTTCATTATTTAAAATCTTGAGCTTAAGACATAGATCTCGCACCCCAAATGCCGCCCTAAGAAATTAAATAATAATATTCGAGAGAGAGCGGGAAAGAGGAGAGACTAATGTACTTTATTTCATGTTACTTGGCAACTATTGGAAGATTAGGGTTTTGAAAGAGAAGCATGCAGTTGCTTTTTCCTTTTGAGAAGGAATATGAAAGTTAATAATACACAATAGAAATTTATTAGGGCCAGCATCTAAGTGTTTCTCCATAAAGTGCTTATAAAGGTGAAGATAGAAAAAGTTTAGGCACTGAGAAAAATTCCTCAACTCAACTGAGATCTTTTTTGTTCATTTTTTTATAATTGGAGAGAATTTTTAAACAATAATCTCTCTCTAACCTGTAATTGCATATATCTTTTTCCTAAGAACATAAATATAATAATAATAATACAAGCTCAATGAGATGGAAGTGTATATCAATTTCTGGTGTATTTCTGTGTAAAAACAAAAAAAAAAAACAAAAACACAAAGCAGAACTGTACAAAAATTTCAAAAAAAAAAAAAAAAAAACAATAAAAAATAAAGAAAGAATAAGTGATGAAGAAGATGATACTGTAATGATAACGGTGATGATTTTGATGCCTCAGACTGGATTTTTCTTGCTTTGACCCTTTTGTTTCTAAAGCTGCAGCCTTTTTTTTTTCTTTTCTTTTTTTCTTCTTTTTTCCAGCATGGATTTAGTATATATAATTTTGGTAAAAAAGAAAAGAAGAGAGAGAAATGGGATTATTTTGTTTTTTTATGGCCTCATTTCGAAGAGAAATCGAGAGGTGGTTTTTTTTTTGGTTTTTTTTTTTGTTTTTCAAGAGAAGCTAGATGTAATAATGATGGGGATAATAATGTTGTCTGTTTAAGGAAGAAACTTGGGTGTTTTTTTGTTTTAGTTTTTGTTGGCTTTCCCTTTTTTGCTTCTATCAATGATGATTTGGGTTGTCAGGTTCAGGCCAGAAAGGAGAGTACTTCATCCACTCTGCTGCTTCTTGAGGGTTGTTTGCCATATTGGTTGACTCCTACCAAAAAAAAAAACATAAAACCATGCACAAAATATAGTATGTCAAAATTAGGGTTTCATTCACATTTTCCTAATTATATTGAATAATTGTTTGTATGTATAGTGTTTATTAAAATGAGAGTATCTATTGAACAAAACAAGAAAACACTCAATGCCCAAAACCCGAAGGAAAAGAGATTAAATATAATAATAATAATAATTACGACCTACACCGATCATTAAAAGCTCCTATTGTGACTTTCTGATATGGGTTGTTTTTATCAAGGATGAAAATATCGATATTCATGTTGATATCGACATTTCAATTTTACGGATATATTCATGGATATATCGATAAAATATCGATATCTATGAATATTTCTGTAAATCAATTTTTTTAAGAAAATATATTTAAATTAATATTTAAGTTATTTTACTTTTCATCTAAGCTATAGATCGTCTAGTTAGTAATATCTAGATTCATATTAAATTTAATATATGATATTTTGTATGTTTTATGAGTATTTATAAAAGATATTGGATATATCCATTACCCTTTAATATCTATATCGAAGCCTCCGATTTACGGATATATCCACGGATATATCGACATATCCACGGATATTTTTATCCTTGGTTTTTATCAACCTTTTTTAATTTAAGAGTGAAATAAATCCATATAAGAATTTGTATTGATCGATGTGTAGACAAGTATTGTTACAGTTCAATTGCGAAAGTGAAGAAGCACTTCTCCAATATGAACTCAAGTGATTCTTAGATTTTAAAAAATGACAAAGTTGGAGATCCACCAAAACCCCAAAAATGGAATCATGTTTTATGATATTAAACAAAACTTATGCTATTAAAAAAATTCAAAACAAAAAGGGCACCCACTATGGCTCAAAAAAAAGTTGAGATTTTTTTTTCAATTTTGTCAACTTTTCTTTTTTCCTTCTGGTTTAATAATTTTGAACAACTTCATTCCAAATTAAATGAAGCAGAATATATTCTCTTGTCTGGATCAGTTTTAGTTTTGCTTTTCTTATATCATAAAATAAACACTAAAAACATAGATTCTAAGAAGAAAACTATATAATAAAGAAGAGATAAAGAGTAAAAAGAAACCAAGAGAGAGTATGACTGTTTTCATACTCTTTAATTCAAATTATAGCAATAAAGAATTTGGGTTTCTTTCCTTCTTCTTTTTTCTACATAAATATTCCTTAGCATATTTTCTAATATAATGTTTAAATTATAAGTTTAGTTAAGTATTCAATATGTCCCTTAAATTTTAATTTTGGTGTTGTGTCTAATAAGTTCTTAAACTTTAAAAATCATCTAACTAGTATCTAGAGAATTTCAAATTTTGTATCTAATAAGTCCTTGAACATTATATTTAATTGTGTGCCTAATAGATTCTTAATTTTTGGATACTTTTTAAAAAATGCATGGACTTATTAGGCATAAAATTGAAAACTTAGACTCTGTTTTGATAACGTTGGATAATTATTTAGGCCCCGTTTGATAGCCATTTGGTTTTTGGTTTTTGGTTTTTGGTTTTTTATATTTGAAAATTAAGCCTATAAACAATACATTCACATATGAATTCCTTGGGTTGTGTTAATTTATCTTTTGAAGTGTTTCCAAAATCCAAGCCAAAAATTGGAAACAAAAAAAAAAAAAAACTTTAAAAAATTTGCTTTTGTTTTTTAGATTTTGTTAAGAGTTGTAATGTTTTCTTAACAAAAATGAAAGTCATTGTAGGAATTCACATGTGGATGTATGGTTTATAGGCTTAATTTTCAAAAACAAAAAACTAAAAATCAAATGGTTATCAAACGGGGCCTTAATTTTTAGTTTTTGGTTTTTTAAAATTAAGCATATTCACACTACTTCCACCTATGAGCTTCTTAGTTTTGTTATCTACCCTTTTATAAGTGTTTTCAAAAAATAAGTCGAGTTTTGAAAACTAAAAAAATAGTTTTTGGCTTTAGAATTTGGCTAAGAATTCAAATGTTACCTTAAGAAAATGAAAATCATTGTAAAGAAATGTTGAGAAAACAAGAAAAATGTTCCAAAAGCCAAAAACTAAAAATCAAATGGTTATCAAACCGGTCATCGTTTTTTGTTTTCTATTTTTGAAATATTTTAGGTCTCGTTTGATAACTATTTGGTTTTTGAAAATTGTGCTTGTTTTCTAACCATTTCTTTACAATGATTTTCACTTCTTAAGAAAATATTATAATTCTTAGCCAAATTCTAAAAACAGAAACAAACTTTTTTTTAAAAAAAAAAAAAAATAGTTTTCAAGACTTAACTTGAATTTTGAAAACACTTGTAAAAGGGTAGATAACAAAACAAATGAACTCATAGGTGGAAGTAGTGTTTATAGCTTTCATTTTCAAAAACAAAAATAAAGAGACTATCAAACTGGGTCTTAGTTTTCAAAATTTGGCTTGAATTTTGAAAACATTTTTAGAAAGTAGATAACAAAACAAAGAAACTAATAGGTGGAAAGTAAGTGTTTATAAACTTAATTTTCAAAAATTAAATGGTTATTAAACAGAACCAGTAATTAAAAACCTACTTTAATTTTTTTATAATTTAGAAACCTATAAGACACCTAATTAAAAATTTAGAGACTTTGCCACCGTTGAGGTTGGAACCGTGAGCAGACTGCCGGTGATAAGTCGGAGGAAGGTGAGGAGACAATTTTTAAAATATAAAAACCTATTAGACTCTTAAAGTACTTTAAGGACCAAACTTTGTAACTTTATATATATTTCCCTATTAACTTTGAAGAGTAGAGAATAATTGAATAAATTTGAAGTTTAAATTTGAAAAGGGTTGATAAAATTGACTCACTTCTTTGATATTAGATGAAGTGCAGCCCATTATGAGTTCTTCCAAACCAGAAGCAGACCTTCCTCCAAGCTTATGATGATGATGTTGTTCTTGATGTTGCTGTTGCTGTAAAGAAAAAAACATCATCTTCTCTTACTTTTTTTTTCCATTAATTTTTTTATCTTTCTTTATCAAAGCTTATTATATTATTCCAAAGTGAAAAAAGAATTGTACGATACCATATCTTTGCAATTTTATAGCTAACACATCAAAAAAGAAATAATTCTCTACTTTTTATTTACATGTCATAGAAAATGAGAAGTTTAATTAATTAGCTAGTTACCTGAAAGCTTTCGTTTTGCAGCATCAATGGAGAAACTCGGTACGAGTCGTGGTCGAGAATGATCGAGGAATGGTGGAGAGGAGGCGGACAGATGATTGTGGAGATGGGATTTGAAGGACGAGTTATTTGAAATGCGGTAGTCGCCATCGGATGGTGTTGCTGTCGTTGAAGGTGGTGGCGGTGGTGGTGGTGGTGATGGTCTCCGATCTCCTCGGTCGGTGCAGCTTCTCTTGCTGTTGAAGCTTCTCCAATCCCAACCTATATCGCAAATATAGAACCAATTAAATTGACTTGCAATTTGTTTTTTTCTCTCTTCATGTTGTTTTCTATTGCTATTGTTATGTCAATTTAATGTTACTGTTTGGTGGGTAAGCAAGTCTTGTTTAGTTAGATGACATTTATAATGTTCTCAAAATCTCTAATTAGGCTGAAATTATGCTGCAAATGCAAGCAAAATGGGGTATGAGAAAACCTACATTAAAACTTTCCAAATTTGATTTCCCACCTCTTTATATTATGATGATTAAATCATATAGATATTAATTTGTTGCTCATTAAATCATATAGATCTTAATCTTCATTTTATGTTCCTAAGTTTATTATTTCTTCCTAAATTTCATTTCTACCCTTAGAGTTCAAAGAATACAAAAGAAAAGGAACGATTCCTTTCTTTTTCCATGAAATCTTTTGTTCTCTTAAGAATGTTATTAAAAAAAAACCCAATTTAGAGAACTAAAATGATCAATATATTTTTATTTCATTTAGTAGTTAACTCTATCTCAAAAAATAAAAATATGTCAAACCGAGCATAGTTCAATTGGCATAAGGTTGTGCCCTTCTCCTCGTAATCCGTGCATAGAAAGTATACTTCTTAAATAGAATTAGTTTCTTAGAAAAAAAATCATTAAGAAAATGGAAAAGGAGAATGAGTTTTGAAAAAACCAACATGTATGGAATATAATAAAACATTACACAAACCTCATCGAAGTTTCTCCTGAAGGGACCAAAGCTAAAATGATCAGCTGCTTTGAAGGGCTGAATATGTTCCAATCCGCCGTAAGTAGCGGCGATATGCGGCGGAGGACAAAGACCGCCACCGCCGCCCACGGGAGACATTTCGTCTCTCTGGCCGGTTGCCATTTCCCGAGAAGATGAACAACTCCCGCTCCCACTCTCCCTCCTACTACTAAGAACAACATTGTCGCTGGTAACCTCGCCAGCGACTCCGCCGCCCTTGTCGGAGGACGAGGACCAATTGCACTGGCGAGGTTGCGTCTGATAAAAAATCTTGGAAACAACAAGCTCTCCTTCTTTCTCCTCCTCGTGTTGCCCCAAATGGTATTGGTGCATAACCCAATTGGTTTTTTCGGGTTTTCGATTTTTGCCGAAGTTGGTGTAAAGAACAAGGATTTTTTTGCAGCCCTTTTGGCGGCCGTTGACCATAACCGGTCGTGTTTTTCCGGTCTTGTGCCACCGTGTCTCGCCGCCGCCTTGGAAGTCGCATTCCGTTTGGATTTTCCTTCGCTTTCTTGTTCCTGTTGTGTATGCTTTCGATGGCCTGTGGAAGAAATGCCTGCTCAACCCATCTCTTGTCACTCCTGCACCAAAAAAAAAAAAAATTATTCATTTTTTTTCTTTTTCTTTAAAAAATTATTTGACCGGGTCGGAATAATATTTTCATCATTGATTCTATATCGTTGGATGTACAAGAGAGTGAAAAAATTGAAAAACTGAATTTTGATCCTACATCAAATAGTTAAGAGAATATATTTTTGCCAATCTAATCAAAGTATTATATTAGTAAGATGTTTGAATCGGTCAAACCAAACATAGCTCAATTGTCATCTTGACTAAGAGGTCAGCCATTCAATCACCGCATTAATTAAATATTTTACAAAAAAAAAAAAGTTTGAATCTTTTTTAATTCACACATTATTGAACTTTATATATATATATATTTTGTTACCACCTTTTATTTTTTTAAAAAAAAAATCTAGTAAATGATTGATTAGTAGGGATATGGTAGTTTTTTTTTTTGGCAAAGATATTTAATTAATGCGGGTGGAGATTGAACTTTTGATCTCTTAGTCAATGTCACAACTTTATGTCAATTGAACTATGTTCGGTTTTGCGATATTGTAGATTTTGAACATGCATTAACCCGTTATTAGGGACAGTCACGTTAAATAGTTTAAAAAACAGATAGGAGAGATTGGAAAAGAAAAAAAATATAAACAAGAATTTGAGCAAAATTCCAAGTTGGTTGGCTTAGGTGCAACGAACCATAATGCAAAAAGGGTCTCCCCTTAAAGTCATATCCAACTTGAAAGGAAGAACCAAAAAAAACAAAAAAACAAATTTGCATTGGATACATATGTAACCAAACTAAGCAAACATTATCCAATCCAATGATGAATTCCCACAATTTTCCCATTGTTTTTTTATTAAAAAAAATAAAAAATTTGACTCAAAATATTCTTCTTTATCCACATTCTTCATTCCATAGAGAGAGAGAAGAAAAAGAGCATAAAGAAATTAAAATGGATATGAATTAATTTAAATTAATTACCAGGAAGCTTTTCAGGATGAGTATAACAAATCCCATCTTCACCTTCAATTGTAGGAATGAACTCATCAATCAAAGGGTGAGATTTCATTTCATCTTTAGCTTCCACTTTAGCTTCAAGATGTTCTATCAGTTCTTGGTCTGTTGGGTCAAATTTCACTCCTGCTGGTAAACCTAACCAATCCTGCACACTCCAATAATTCCAAAATTTCCCAACTAAATTCCAACCTAAACAAAAATAAATAAAAACAAACCCGTGTATCAGAGCAAGAAGTCCTGTGTTTTTTACCGGCTTCGCTTCGAGCTTGTGCCCGCAACCCGGGCACTGCTTCGATCCGCACTTCTGATGCTCCTCAAGCTTGGCATCTATGAGATCAGAGCTGGTGATTGTTGACCCCAAATTGCTCTTCATACTTCTTTCTACGGCGTCGTTTGAATTCAAAAGAAGATCTTTCTTCTATACTATGTTGTTGTTGTTGTTCTTCTATCTTTCAAGCTTGATATGAACTTGGAATTGTAAATTCTCATCACTGTGATGAAAAAGGAGCTAACTTTACAAACCCCACTTACTAAAATTGAAATTTACAAACTGGGTTTTGTCCAAATGAAGAAGAAGATGAAGAAAAGCTTCGAATTTAATCTAGAATTGAAGGGTATAAAAATAATGGAAGTAGAGAAAGTTTCAATTTTGTTGAAACCCACACGAGAAAGATCTTCAGAGAAGAGAGAAATAAAAGCTATATAATTACTTACCCTAAAGAAAGCAAGAAAGAGAGAGAGAGAGAGGAAAAAAAAGAAGAAGAAATTGTGGATGTGGGTTTTGAGAGAGCTATAAACTTGCTTTAACAAGAGGAAAAAAAAAAAAAAAAAAAAAAAAAAAAAAAAAAAAAAAAAAAAAAAAAAAACAGAAATATATTGGTCTCAACTTTAACTGAAGAAACATAGAGAGAGAAAGAGGGGAAAAAGAAAAAGGGAAGCCTCAAAACCTAGACAAAGACATCAACTTTAAGGCTTTGGGAAATTTAGGGATATAACATAATATGATATCATAAAATAAAATGATATGATATATGAAGGCGGTTTGGTTTGTGGGAAAAAGGAAAAAAAACTAAGTTGATTTTTCTCTGTCTGCTGCTTGTTGTGTTCTTTTGTTTGAACCCCTTGACTACAAAAGCAAAAAGGCAACAAAATTAAGCTGTTACTCTCTTAGGCCCATTTCCTAAAGTTTTTACATTAATATTTCACACTAACACATGTAATTTGTTTTGTTTTAGCCCACACCCACATCTCCATTTTCACACACACCCCTACTAATGCTATGCATAACATATTAGACATCATGGGGTTCCATCTTAAAACCAATTGGTGATAGGAGGAGTAGCCCGTGTATGTTATATTGTAAAGTGAGATCCCTTCATCTTTCCAATGTGGGATCCTCAACATAACACAACCCGAAACGTCAAGCATAGCTTAATTATCTTAAAGGTTGATGATTCAAACAAACCCCATCTCCATTTTCACACACACCCCTACTAATGCTATGCATAACACAACCTGAGACGTCGAACACATAGCTTAATTATCTTAAAGGTTGATGATTCGATCTGATTTCACCCATACAAACCTATCAGTCTAACATAGTTCAATTCTTATTATACATTTGTCTGTCTCAATCAATAATCAAATAAAGTCAAGTTGTGAACGTATAGTTCAATTGGTTAAGACGTTATACATATGTTGTCTCGGAGAAGGTAGAAAAGATGTATTTATCAAAAACATGTATAAGATTTTGGAGATGAAGATGAAACAACCGACTACCAACTTCAAGTGATAAAGCTTGGACGTGGCAAAATCTTTGAGTACAAACTCAGATTCTATGAGGAAAATGAAAATATATATTTAACTGCCACTTTTTATTTTTATTTTTTCCTTTTTTTCATATATACTTTTTTTTTTTACATTTTTTGCATGACTGTTTCACTTTGAACCCTAAATTTCTTCATGTGGAAATGCTGGAGAGAGAGAAACTCACATGGGTATTGAGCATTGAGCTGGGGTTTCATTATGCTTTTTAGCCATGAATGTTGCAGAGAGAGATTAGAAGAAGGTTGCTTGATATGCAAGGCAAATGAGCAGTATACCACTTGATGGACCACCCCCACCCCTTTTTTTAATTACATATTTAAATAATCCATATACATATAATTAATTAATCTCATACAACTTTGGTTAAAAAGTTTAATCCTACAATCTCAATATTTACGCGCACTCCAACTAATCCACGGAGCAGCCTGATTGTCCCTACAACATTTAGGTGTCAAACGCTTTCCCTCTAAGAGGGTTTTAATAATCTTAAGGTTTTTTTAGATCAAAAAGTCCTAAAACAATAATATCACCCCATATAGACTACGAGCAAGGTTGTTGAAGATTCTGCTATTTCTTTCTCTCCAAATATTCCAAAGACAGGCCACCAAAATATTATGGGTGAGGATACTCTTCTGAGACAATCTATTGAGACTCAAAGCAAAAGGCTTCAGCTTTGTCAATAATCTCAAGGTCTCAAGGTTTTTCATGACCACTAAGTCAATTCTTGATAGTTATAGACCCCTAAATTTTCAATTTAGTTAATAAGGTCCTTGACCTATTCGATTTTTTTTTTTTAATTCACAGATTTACTAGACACAAAATTAAAAGTTTAGGGTTTCATATTTAATAGATCGATTAATTTAAAAAAAAATGAATATGTCAGGGATCCATTAAACACGAAATTAAAATCCAAATTTTAAGGATGTATTAGAAATTTTTAAAATACAATAACTTATTAGACATAAAATTGAAAATTCGGAAACCTTATTAGACGCTTTTAAATGTTTAGAAATCAAACCGACACAGACATGAAAGTTCAAAGATTAAACTTGTACGTGTACGATCAGACGAATGTCTCGTGAGATTAGTCAGAGTGCGCGCAAACTAGTCTAAACACTTAAAATAAAAAAAAAATCTTTCCTCTCTCTCGGTGTCTAGTATCTTTAAGAATTTGTTTGGAGGTGGGTTTATGAAAATTAGGGTTTTGGAAAACTGTGGACAGGAAAAAGGGGTGGAGCCCACAGGCTATGACGTGGTCTAAAAATGGGAAATCTTGTGGCCCACAAAAGCAATTTGATCAGATGATGGTTAAGTCTTCACGTTTATAACATATATACTCTCTCCCTTTGATCAGTCAAGAAGCAAATCATGATGAAGCTTCTTAAATCATGTCTTCCCCACCAGATTTCTGCCCATGCTTGCTCATTTTGTCTCACAACCCTTTTCTTTCTTTTATTAAAATATAAATAAAACAACATTTCACTCTTTTATCAACTGTATTTTCTTAATTTTCTTTACTAAATTCTATGATCCTAAAATATAAACCCTATCCTACTTGTGTGACTATTCTTATTCGTCTACTCGAACATATTCGAGATTTGTAGTTCAAATTGATTTCACGACTTCGCAAAATAGAATGAATCAAAGTGTTGAATTATTGTTTAAACAACAATCTCTCTTGAACATATCTCTATACACTCGTTTATAGATTTGGATAGGGTGAGTAAGAATTTGCGATATTTATTAGGAATGCATAATTTATTGGATAAAGTTCACTCTTATTCACAGGAAGGGTAAAGGAGAAAACAAATGTTCCTATAACAAATTAGTTAGGTGTCAAACTTTTACAAAAAGAGGAATAAATCATTGATATCAAATAAAGTATAACAACAAAATACACCAAAGTGTGAATGAAACTATGTGCCTCTAGTAGCTAACTCAAAATAGCATTGCTATATTGCTTTTAGATAACGGGGCTAATAACGTTGCGTATCTTATCCCCGACTTCCTTAGTAGAGCGTCCTCCTTTTCGTGAAGGAACAATTTTTTGTTTTCAATCTAGAAGAGAGTAAAACTAGCTCTTGATCAGACAAACTCTTTGGCTTCTCAACCTAACAAGCTAGGAAAACTTCATATCACCAATCATTTCGTTAAATACCATAGCAATATCAGTCGAACAATTTGAACAATCTTTAATTACTTTCACATGTTGCTCGATTGCCGCCCTTTTCTTTCATCCCATCTCTGATGATCTCTTCATTGTATCTCAAATGTTTTTCCATTATTATTTGCATCATTATTTCTCATCGATGCAAAACAATGTAAAAAGTAAATTTTTCATTTTACATGCAAACCTTTTGATCTGTTGAGATAAATATGAGCATAAATTTGGTAGTTATCTTTAATTTTAATAGGCTACTTAGCTAAATAAGACATTTTTGTTTATGAAAACAAATCGGTGTATAAGATTTTCTTTTTTTCTTCTTTTTTTTTGGGTCAAGGAAAAGGGTAAAAAAGGAGACAAGTGTAAAGCTAAAGCGCTTAAGCGCTACAACTAGCATAACAGCCTAAGGTCGGAAAAAGGCTTGAAGATCCCTGTAGGGTAACAATAACTCTGATCTCTTATACTTTATTTTTTATGCTTCAATTGATCAATGAAGTTTCTTTTGTTGCATTTGCTATTGTATTTTTATAAATGTAACAATTTCAAATCTAGCATTCCTTATCAAATTAGAGCATAACTAAAAACTCAAGTGACATCATATTGGCCACTTATCAATTTTGTACTAACAACACAAGTTTCACATGAAATCATATCACATCAAATTTTTGTTACAATCTAATCAAATATATTAAAGTCAGAAACTAAATTAAAATGTTTATAACAAAGCAATATATAAAATAAAAGTATTGAAGACAGAAATATGTGGGGGACCAGGAATAATAATTTAAAGTAAAACTTAATATAAATGAATCGAAGCCAAGAACTATCTTTAAACATAAATTACCAGAAATGAGTAGTATTTATTCTTTTGTAAAGATCTAAGTGGATGATACCCAATTTATATATGGCTAGTCACATTATCCATTTATAGTTGACATTGACTAATCAAGCAGTGGACCCACATAACATTGGCTTTCTCACACCAGGCATATATACTTTCTTAAATATTTTCTTATTGGGATATGAATCTAATAATTTTAAGAAATCAAACTTAATATGACGGACCAAATTCAACACAGAGATAAAAATATGTCATCGACCATGAGGTCAGAAGTTTGAATCCCTCCACTCCGAATTATTAAATTCAAAAAAAAAATTATATGACCTATATACAGTCGCATACATTTTAGGTTAAATTTGGTTAAATTTAATCCCTTTCAAAATTACACATTTAATCTCTCTACTAGAAACAAAATTGAAAAAATTTAAGGTATTATTAGACATAAAAATCAAATTTATATCTTTAAATAGTTTTAAAAAAATTGAATTTGTGAGAGATCTATTAAACACAAAATTAAAAGTTCCGTACCTTATTAGACACTTTTAAAATTTTAAAAAACAAATAGACACAAAACTCAAACTTCACGAACTAAACTAAACTTGTAATTTAACATTCATTATACATTCACACATGTAATAGAAAAAAGGTGGCAGAAGGAGGGATTTAAAAACCTAAGATCAAAGGCTATCAAAAATATATTTAGGCAAAGTTACCAAATTATTAGTTTTGATACTGCATCTGTGTAGGCAGAAAATGAATCAATGAATATGAAGAATAATAATTAGAAGCTTTCAATTATGCATGAATTATATCCATTATCTAGAATTTAGAATTTAGAGCATCTTTCCACAAGAAATATACACTTTTTTCAAGCAATTCGTACAGTACCTTTAGGAGAATAATACCTCGTATGTGTATCCAACCAATCCTTTAGTAGAGATCTGAGTAACTGAAAATTAAAAAGAAAAGAAAAGAAAGGGAAAAAAAAAAGAAGAAAAGCTCTGAAGAACGAATAAACAGAACACTAAACTCAAATCTTCTGCCACAAAGTTGCAATTTCTCTAAAGTTAATTGTGTCTAAAAGCATATCTAAAATTGACCGTTCAAACTAACAAAGTAGGTCCCCACTCCCAGTTTACTCTTACTATACTTTAAAAAGAACTGATGCAATTTTAAAAATGCTCAAAATCTCACGCATGTGCTGCAAACAGCACTTTATTTTTAAGATAAAAAATCAGCTCAGATTGTTATAATGTTCAGTAAGAATATTTCTCCAAAATACAAACGTCGTGAAATTGCTTTCAGAACATGAACTTTCTTCAAGATGGAATTGTTAACTGAAAATACATCACTATTAAAGGAATAAAACATACCATTCAATGGAGATGAGTATTGACAAAAAGATGCTTGCTCAAATTTACCGATTATTGAGATAATTAATGCTTTTTCTTATTTTCAGAAGACAGAGTGACCGTACAAGGCTTGAAGATAGCGATTTCTATGTTCCGTGCCAGACTAGTTTGATTCAACAAAAACGATTGGTCACTTTGACTTAAACTTGCTGCTGACAGAATCATAGCTTGGAACATGAATAACTGCAGAACAATATATATAAAGAAATGATTATATTTAGAAAGCTAATAAAACATCTCTTTTTTCCTGTAGGAAGCAAGATAAATAGATATCCTGAGGTTCTAGTTGAGCATGATACGTACCGTCGCCATACGACGCCATTGTCAATGGAGAAGAGAGAAGTTTTTGTGCAATTGAAGCTATATCCTCCAGAGTTACTTCATCCACAGTTTTCAAGAAATGTTCCACAGGTTTCCTGGATATGTATTTAAGACATACCACGAGATCATTAAAAATGAGCATGTGTGGCCTTGAAGTCGGATCATTATGGTAATTACAAAGCTCACCTCTAAATTAAAAGATAATCACTTCACAATATATTTGCAAATTCTAATAGCTCTTAAGAAATAAACACTCTAACTATGACCAGATTCTGTATTGCCTTTAATCAGCCTAAACCTAGAATGTAACAAGGTGGCATGATATATATCATTTAGATAATGTTAACAAATGACCATGGAACAGAATACAGTTCAATGAGGAATAACAGCATAACCTAACCACATACTGATAGATCTTAAATTTTCCAAATAGAGTTCACCCTTCTAACCACATACTGATAGATCTTAAATTTTCCAAATAGAGTTCACCCTTCCAGTACAAGAGGAAAGAATTTAGGAATGAATGGGTCATGGTGCATAAGATTTAGAGTACAATAAATGATTGAATCCATACCGTTCACCATACGTCAGAACTTGTCGACCTATGTCCTCTGAAGCAACCACCTACAAAATAGAACTCCAAAACCACAATAAGTGGACGCATTCTCAAAGACTAACATTTTCAAAAACTGTTTCATTTTTTATTTCATCAACCTAAGATCCAGGTATGGTAAGGCAACAAGAAGAAAAATATAATGATACATACTCTGGATTCCAAATTCATTAGCACAGCTGACTTTGTTGACTGTTTGGCACGATCTAGCTGGACCTGTTCAACTGTAAACAAGGAAATGTTATCAGTGATTAAGTTAGATATAATGGTTCTTCTAGAAATGCTAGAGAAGAGAGCATCACAAATGACCTTTTCCAAGCGTTGCAATGGCTAACAGTTCACTAGCTGCAATATCAAAGGCTTTTTGCACGAAATTAGAACCCTAACAAAAAAAAGCATACGTATATAAAGGGATAAATAAGAGTTCTATCATCAAGATCAACACAGAGGTTTTGCATTATGCGAAGTTAAATATTTGTGGTCAATATCAATGACAAAAGATCTAAAGAGAATCATTACAGTAGTTGCTTGGATGCCAAATAGGCCAGTATTGTTGTAAATACTGCTGAATGCTGAAATTGATTGGACCTGTGGATACTCATTTAAGACCTGAAGATCTGCTCGCCACATCAACAAATACAAAGAAGTTAACACAAACACATACGACATGGGTAAATTAAGAAATCTACATGCAGCAAAAGGTTAAGTCCATCTAGAAACAATTGCATAATAAATTATGGATATTACCAAACTTGGCAGACGTGAAGGACATTATTTTCTCAAGCAAGTAATATGATGTAGAAAATACAAGTTCCTCCCTTCAAACTCCCCTCCAAAAAAAAAAAGGGATCTCAGAAACATGGCTATCAAAGTCTAAGAAATTTAGGACTTACACAGCCGAGAGTACATCCCCTTTCCAGGTCCACCAGCTGAGAAGGACCCGCCACCTCCCAGTAGCATCTAAGAGATGAGATATATTATTGTTTTTGTCTTTTCATAGTGATCAAGTTAAAAATGGACTAAATAACTATGGGTGCATGATCTAAACCCAAGTGTCATAAAAATCACTTAACCACAATAGATATTCATTGTTAAGACCTGAAGAACAGTTAAGGCCATAGCATCCTTCTCCTTATGCCAGCCACCTGGGAGTTCAAATGCAAGAGCAAAATGTGTCCTCCCATCCTGAAAGAGAGAGAACAATTAACAAATGATGACTGGAAATGAAGACTGATGCTAGAGTATACAATATTGATGATACACACCCCAGAATCACCTTGATGACGATAATCACCCCCATTGTACACTGATTTTGGCTCCTTGTGAGGAACACTAGGAAGGTCAGATAGAAGTGGTTCAGCAATGGATAAGAGTTCCTCGTGTTCAACACCAGAAGCTGCAAGTACTATGCGAGATGCGGTATAATTTTCCTGAAGGCAGAAGTGAGACCAATAAAATAATTAAATAATAAATTATAAGAATTAATATCATATTATAAGCTCCCATTCAACTTACAGAAACAAATTTCTCCAAAATTGGACCACTCAAACTACTTATAGCAGACTCAGGGGATAAAAGAGAATTTGCCAAGGCACCAGAATAACCAGCAGCATGGATAGCTTCCAGAAGTAACCCATGGGGGTTGTTGGAAGCTTCAATAATCTCATCTTTTACCCTTGAAAGCTGTTTAACACAAACTTCAAACTCTCAGTAATTAGGAAATTTGTGGAGCTAGATATTAATGATATTCATAATTAAAGAAATCCCAAGAGACCTGCTCATTGACCTCCCAGTCAAGAAAAACAGGATTCCTAACACAGTCTACAAGCAGCTCCACCATTTCAGGGACATATGACTTCAAAGCATTAAAGGTGTAGCCCATCTGCTCTCTAGCAGCTGAGGCGAGCACATTGCCACCAATTGCCTCTACCTCCCGCACAACACGTAAGTGACTACGATTTCTTGTGCTTTTAAAGGCCATCCGCTCCAGCAGATGTGTAGAACCAAAAGTTTCTGGAGTCTCATAAATTGAACCACAATCAACATATAGACCTATTGACGCGGCAGGATTCTGCATTGAACAAATAAAAGTTCAATTCCCTTAGTAAAAGGAACACAAGCAAGCCAAATACAGCGAGCCGGTATATATATACATGTGGCTTCCAATCTTACCGGTGATGTTTCTGATGCTACTTTTACACCATTTGGCAAAGTTGTGATCTTGGTCTTACTAGGTTCAACATAATCTGGCAACGGAGGCGGAAGGTTCACATCCGAAAGGGGAAAGTCTAGTGGAGGTATTGTAGAACCGCCTCCGACCAACCAGCCAAAGAGACCCCCAGAAGATTTGTGCTTTGAGGCAACAGCACTAGAACTTGCAAATCTGTATAGTCCATTGTTTGTCTGCCCCTGAAGCAATGGTTTGAAAGCAAAATTATCATCATTATCCATCAAATCATTGGATTCCTGAGGTCTATTGTAGATCGTTAATGTAAAATGAGGAAGTGATATTTGGTAGACTTTAAACTACTTGCAGAATTTCATGCCTTGATATCATGTTAGAATCAAAAACTAAATACACAAACATGTCTCTGCAAAGCTAAAGAATTATAACTATTGTTTATGTTTCCACTAATTTAATCAATGACAAAGACGAATGTTTATACCATTATTAACCGATTGGCCGTACAGAACAAACCAACAAAATCTAAACAATTATAAATAGCCGCAAACTTATTGACACTTAAATCAATAACCTAGCAGCTCAATATGCTGATCATAAGACGTCAACGCCATCATTTTTCACCATAGAGATTACAAACACTCACTGCAGCTCCAATCCGGTGTCTTTCTAATAATAATTCAACGAAACAAACTGTAAATTACAACGCTGAGTTCAAGAAGACAGAAAAAACTTCCAGAGAAACGAATTCAGATCCATAGCAAAAGAAATTCACAATTGAAAACCAAATCATCGAAAAACTTCCGTTTCGCTTGCATTCAGATGCGCGTTGGAACAAAATGTGAAGGAAAGATCAAAATCAAAGAGATCAAGAAGGCGATTTGGAGCGCGGATCAAGTTTTTACTAACCTTTAGAGACCTGATTCGTGAAGCTGCAGCTCTGTACATGATGATCGAACAAGAACAGGAACAAACTATCTCTCTGCAAAGCGCTTTGGCAATTGAGCGTCAAAATGGCCTTTATGCCTAAAGTCTTGGAATTCGCACAGAGAAGAAAAGGTCTATTGTACCACGCCAAATGTAGACACGTGCGGAGCTCAAAGCTTGCCCCGTGTCTTTTAGGATTCGAAATTCTAATTACCGGTTAACCTAGATTAAAGGAAAGTAAAGTCTTGTTTACTTAGCGATATAAAATTATTAAACAACCGCAACGACTGAGTGAGCACATTACCTCATAGTGGAGGTTCGATCCTGCACTTGTGTAGAATTTTTAGAGCCTAGAGTAGGGATTCGATCATGCACACGTCCAAAGTTTGTCAAACCGAGCATCAATCGATTTTTTTTTTATAATTTTACTGTAATACCATCTAACTCGTATTCAGACTGTTGTATGTATTCTTTTGCGCACCCATGTACAAGTATTTTTGTTTCCTCATACCGTCTATTGATTTAGCATAACTTTGTTTTCGACAGACTATCGTCTACGGATTAAAGGAACGTTGAGGAGCTGAGTTTCGGTCGTTTATAAAACAAAATGGATTATTTTACCGAAACTCTTTGGATTGTTGTCATGTACGAAACACAAAGAAATGAAATATATTACAAATGGAGTTTTAAAACACATAAGACGAAGAAGATGGTAATGGCAACGTTCAAGATTTATAAAAAAAAAGTGAGATTTTTTTAAAATGGATTTGACATTTGAGATTACAAAAACATGAAGTGAGAGAGAAAATCAAAAGATGGAGGATATGACAATGGCGATGGGATGGCGATCTGCGTGATTTCGAGGAAGTAAGAGAAAGGGCAAAGCATGGAATAGATGCAAAAATTTAATTCATAATGTGCAATGAGAATTTCATTAAGGACCCTCTGGGATGTAATCTAAGGGTGTAATCTGATTGCAAATTATGGCGTTGGACTTACACTTTCATTATGGAAAAGAGAGTTGAACCCACCGTTAGAATTAATGGAGTAAAGTAAACGCGACCTAAAATTACAACTCTAGTAATTGAATTTCCAGAGCTTATGTCTACTAAATTATTGGCTAAATTATCATTTTGGCCCTGACTTTGTGGTCCGTTCTATCATGGTCCCTGTACTTTCAAATATTCAATTTTAGTCATTGTACTTCTCATCTTAAAACTAATCTCTATTGCAAATTTAAGTTAATTTTTATTGAAATTAGTTAAATAATAATAATAATTTTCATACCAAAAAAAAACACAAGATTATTATATTTTCAAAATTTAGGGTGGGAGAAATGATATCCAAAAACTAGAGACCAAAATAGTATTTTAATTTAAACTATAAGTGTTTAATAGAATTTTTAATTTTGTGTCTAATAAATCATTAACTTTCAATTTTATGTCTAATCTTTTTAATATATATTCGCGTTAATTGACATATATACTTCTTCCTTTAAGGTCAGAGGTTCATATCTTCTTACCCCATATGTTGTACTAAAAAAAAAAAAATTATAAATATAAAGTATGTCAAAGATCAATTAGATAGAATACTCTAAGTTTAAAATTATTAGATATTTCTTAAAGTTTAGAAGCCAGAAAAAGAAACTCGTATTGACAAAATGAACCAATGAAATCTATAGAACTTATACAAATTCTTCAACTTCTTTCCAAACTCAAAAGAGTAGTCTAATTAATTGAAGAATATTCCGAAAAGAATTTCTCAAAAACCTCATTTTCCTTGTTCTCCTAAGAAGTCAATGACTCTAAGATTCTCATATTAGCTGCATGTAGAAAATAATATTCAAACGGTCTTTTGAGCTTCATTTCCCTATTGATCCCTCTTGAAACTGAAGGAAAATGATCATTCAACCAACTGACAGATAGCTATGCATAATTTAAGAACAGCCTAATGCTTCTATTACTGCGAGAACTATAAACATTTCCATATGATCAAACAAATCAATACATGTACAAGAGGAGGCAACATTATCTTAATGAGGGAGATGGGAATCAATAACAAACAGGGCCAAAAGCACTTGCTTCCTAGGCGACTGCGGGAATCCCGTTCTTTCTCGGGTCGCAGACAGCCGTAAGGAGACCGAAAAGTGTTCGGTTATTGGATATCTTCCCGCCCCTTCGACCTGTGTCGATGGCGTCTTTGAAGTTTTGAACTATGAACTGAACAATGGCTCCTGCTGTATCAGTAGCTACCACTTGATGACCCCTATCTTCCAAAAATTGCTTCGTTTCGTCTGGAAGTTCGACGTGATCGCCATCCGTGAACGTCAAATTTTCGTATTTAACTACATTTGGAATTAACTGCAGGGAGAAGAAAACAAGGCTACATTACAATGTCAACTGTTTGTTATCATAAATTGTGTCTGGAAATTGAGTATCAAACCTGATGATGCACCCTTGACCTTTGAACTGCTGCTAAAGGTTGCAATCCTAGGGAAAAATAGTTAAGGAAAACTTCAACTACTGCCGGAATTATCTTCATACCGCCACTTCCTCCGATTACCGCAATCAACCGGTCATCCTACAAAGGATCAAACAACATTTCCAAGGTTAATTATTGATGATTGAAAGAAGAGCATAATTGGATGCACGTCCAAAATGTTAATTAAGAATACGTATAAAAGATTAATATACTAAGACTTATCAATTTAAACGTTTGAGTTTAGTGGGAGTTTAATATGATATCAAAGCAAAATCTTGTCTAAACTCCTTGAATGTCATTTCGTACCTAATTATTGTTAATACGTCATATATTAAGCTTCGTAAATTAAATCAATATTCAAGCTGCATAAGGAGGAGAGTTCAGAGTATGTATTAAAGATTAAATTTACCATAATCTATCGGCAACGAAGTCACATTTAAGGTGGATTAGCAGAGTAACAAAAAGATCAAAACCAATCAAATCTATAAATGAAAAACGGTACCTTTGTGACGATAATTGGAGTCATGGAAGAGAGGGGCCTCTTGTTTGGCTGGATAAAATTTGCTGGAGCTGGAGGAAGTTTATCTGGAGATATATCTGTAGGTATAGAAAAGTCCCCCATCTCATTATTGAGAACAATACCAGTAGAAGGTGAGAGAATGCCAGCCCCAAAGTGCCCATTTACAGTTGTTGTCAATGATACAGCATTTCTCTCTGCATCTACAATGCAAAAATGACTGGTTCCATGATCTCTTAGCTGACTCCACCTAGTAATTGCGAAAAAAAAGTTTGACATGAATTTGCGAGTACAAAAACAAGTAGAACTAACAAACGTGAGCATAACTCACCAGTTAAAGCATCAATAACCTCCTCTATATATAAGTCGAAGATTCAAATTTCCACTTCCACAATAGTAACAATATGTATTGCTTTTTGTAGATACCTGTATAGATAGTAATCTGGAGGGAAAGTAGCATTGTCGATTATCTTTTCCTGAATTTTCTTCGCAAATGATGGACTGAGCATGTCGGAGACAGAGTTGTTAATGTTGGCAAAACGAGGATCGCCCAAGTTCATTCGTTCAGCATACATGTGCTTTAATGCTTCAACTAGGCGATGTAGGCCTAGATTTCCTTTAGCAGCATCAGGATCATTGTAGCTTTTAAAGATGTTCATTACCTGTTTCCCAAGATTGAACATTCAAGAATAGATTCTCAAATCATTATCATTCTCAGATAAAGGACTTTTAATCCAAAAACAAAAGTTCCAATAGGAAGTAAAGAGAGAACAAGACCATAGCAAATCCAAGTGTTCCACTTGTAGGAGGTGGCATGCCATGTACTGTGTAGCCCATTGCCTCTGTATTCAATGCTTCTGTTATTTCCACAGTGTAGTTCCTCAAATCCTCCATGGATAAAATGCCACCAATTGCTCTCACATCATTCACCAACTTCTCTCCGACGACTCCATTATAGAAGACTTGTGGCCCTTGATCTGCCAGGGCCTCTAAACTCTTGCCTAGTTCGACGTTGTAGCAAGTGTCGCCTACTTGTAATAGGTCGCCATTCGGTGCGTAAACTTGTTTTAACCCGGGATCATTTAGGATCATCTTGGCAGAGGAAACAAAGGACTTCCCTAGAACAGGTGAAATCACAAAACCATCTTTGGCAAGCTTTATAGCAGGTTCGAATAAGGACTTCCAAGCCAAACGGCCATATCTCAACCAAGCTTCATGAAGGCCAGCTATCTCTCCAGGGACTGCAATTGATAGTGGCCCAATATCTTTGGCTGTCACATTGGTTTCATACATATCCTGCACATTGCCAAAGAGAAATATCTTACAACTTTTCACTCTCCTTTTTCCCTTGAACTCAACCTTCCACCTTCATCTTTTTACTCAGTACTTTGGATTGCTTGAACTAAAAGGGTTGCAGGCCAAGACATCCATTTGTTTTACCAAAAGAGAGAGATTTGAACCTGAGATGCAGCCAAAGGTGCAGTCTCCCGGAAATCAATAGCTATGGTTTGCAAAGTCGGCGCGGATCGCACGAGCATAAAACCTCCACCTCCTATCCCGCTCGACATCGAACACACCACACCGAGGCACAATGCAGTTGCAACTGCAGCATCAACGGCGTGCCCTCCCCGCCTAAGCATCGACGCTCCAATTTCGGAGCAGCGGCCGTCATCAGCAGCAACAACTCCCTTCTCTGACTCAACAATTTCAGGATTACTGATATGTATTCCATCAGAGTGCTTGTTTTCTTCATGAAATACTGAACCATTTATGGAACCTCCAAGTATATGGCCAACAACTACAAAATGAAAACCATTCCCCCAACTTTAAGGATCAGACTTCATCAATTATTAATACATCCAACCCAAACAAAATCCATATATTTCAAATTTACAAGCAGTGTGAAAGGATTCTAACCTCTCTTTTAGTATTGATTTCAAGAAGTACCCGAAGGCAGTTACACTTGTGATCTATGAAGAGGATCACTCCCTCCCTCAATCTCCTTTGAGACTCTAGACTTAATATTCCCCCCCTTGTATTCTAATTACTTCTTCTTTTATACTAAAGTAAAGTAACTACTAGAGTAACTACTAACAGAATAACCAACTATATAACAACTAACATTCTCTCCTACCAGAATAACTACCCTTTTCAACCTTTTAGTTACCCTTTTCCTGCCTTATTTCTTCTTTTGTAATAGTGTACAATCGGTGGCTTGACACAGTGTTGTGTGTGATACCATTTTACAATCTTTTAATCCCTAAATTTGTTGTGCATAGCAGCAAAGAAACAAGATATTCACTGTACTTGGTTGCAACATTAGCTAATCACCAAGTTCAAGGTTTCCATTGAGGACAGTTTCATTTTTAGTTTTCTAAACAATGTTAGCTTACTCACAATTTGCAAATTTCCAAAACTCTGTTTTCTTAGTTTTCAAATATTGGCTTAGATTTCAAAAACGTTTCTAAAGCATAAAACCAAAAGTCAAATAGTTAGGCCCTGTTTACTAACTATTTGGTTTTGGGTTTTTTAAAATTAAGCTTATAAACACTCCTTGAGTTTCTTTATTTTGTTATCTACTTTCTAGTGATGTTTACAAAAATCAAGTCTAATTTTCACTTATTTTGTAAATTTAAAAAACAGAAAACTAAAAACGAAATCAAAAGAGTCCAAGTTTTCAAGTAATATGATCAATTCAATCTCAAGCAAAAGGAGCGGGTAGATAAGCTCATCTTCCAGTCAAAATCGACATCAACGAAACCAAAGTCTAGAAATCAAACGCGCATTATTCCATTAAACTACCGGAATCATTCAAAACAATCGAAGAACTAAAACAAAGTCAGAATCATCCAAAAACAAAAAGAAATGAAAATTGTCTGGTCCTCGATTAGTGATCGAAAGTCAAAAGAAAATTTACAATATGACAAAAATAAACGAATGTGAAGATCAGACAAAGTACCTGTAATGGCTAGTAATCCGAGCAGAACAAAAATCAGTCGTCTGCAACGCCACTTGTTGCCCAATTCATGGCTGCGTAGTAATGGAGATTCCATAGTTTATCCACAAATCCGCTCGATGAACAGAGGAATTATCGGAGAATCGCAGACTTTATCGAGATCGTTTTCATTTCTGCTAAACAATTTTTTTTTTTTTTTTTTTTGAGTAATAAGTTATTACTAAACATGTCTCAATATTTTATGATCAATATTAGATAGATTCCATACACCCACTATTGTTTTGAAGTTTTTTTTTTTTTTTTAAAAAAATGTATTGAAGTTTTTTTTTTTTTTTGTTTACTATGTGTCCGACAATAGCTCAACCGATGTATCGCCGAGGTCTTAGGTTCAATCCCTTCGATATGTTGTTAAAAAAAAAAAAAAAAATACTCAATCAAAAGATTATAAGTTTGAATCTTCTAACCACATGTTCACGAAACTCAAATAATAATAATAATAATATGTAAGGTAGGGATTCTAATTTAACATTTTTTTTTAGTTAGCATTATCATGTTAAAATTTAAATGCAAGAGAAAAAGATAATATTTGTAATATAAATTTATATATATATATCTTTTCTTTTTTTTTTTAGTTTAGTAACATATTTGGATTTTTTGTTTTTATTTAAATAAACCAACTTCATTAATAAGAACTAAAATTGTCCTTAAGACTACAATAAAAATCACCATGGGGAGAAAGAATACAACAATCGAGAAGATGTCCCTAAGAACGCACGGTCTTGCGAGTTCATGAATAGGAGCATTTCAGATTTGATGATTTGAACCTTAGCCTTTTGATAAATGACATATGTCTTATTAGTTATGTTCCCGTTGACAAATCAAACACAATTTAAATGATTAAAATAGTATATGTTTATGTCTAAATAAAGATAGTTTGGCGCTAATTAACATATATTCATTTTCTTAAAGTTGAAGGTTCAAATCATCCTAGTTTATATTTGTTGTAATTAAAAAATATATATATATATAAAAATAAATGTTAAATGTTAGATATTCAAATTTGAGCGGAGTTGCCAAAATAATTACCCATAAAAAGTGGAGTGAAATTAATTTTTCAATAAATAGATCTCATAAATGATGGAATAAAATTGTATTGAAAAATGATGGAATAAAAATCACCTGTATTAATCTTCATTAGAATTTTTTATTTATTTAGTACACGTTAGAAATTAATTAATAGAGTATAATTGAAAGTCAATATATGAGTTGTAACTGTATTTTTTTTTTGAGTACAATGAGTTGTAACTGTAAGATCATTACTTAAAAAAAAATTGTATTTCAAAAAAATACTATTACAAAATACAACACGCCGCGTAGATAATTTAAATATTATACGATTATTAATTAAAATAGTTTACCCACCACGTGTAACATGACAATTGGATGTATAATTTTTTTTCTGACAACTCTGGGGCCACTTCGTGGGCCCCATTTTTCTTTATTTATTTATTAAAAATAGTTCCAAATATATGATGCTACAATTCATATGACAAAACTGACACGTCTAGCCACTCAAATTAAATCTTGCTACATAAATAATCAAAAAACGTTTATCTATTTTTTTTTTAAAAAAGTGTCGGCTAGATTTTTCGAACGCAAAATATATATATATATATATATTTTTTTTTTGAAAAATAACGCAAAATACATATTTAATGGAAAAATTGTAGTAAATGACAATTTAAGACTTATTGTTTGCAAATATAGCATGTTTTTAAAAAATTTGCGGATATAGCAATTTCTATCGCTGATATCTTATGACTGAGAGAAGTCTATCGCAGATCACCTCAGCTTTTTATAGATTTTTATCAGTGATAATAGTCTATCAGTAATAATAGTCTATCACTAATATAAGTCTATCAGTGATATAATAAAGTCTATCGGTGATAGAAACCGATTTTTTTGCCATATTTGCAAAACATTTTAAAGTTTGCTAAATTTGCAATTAGTTTGGGCCTGATTGCTATTTGTGCAACCAGCCCTATTTAATGGCATAGTTCTTTTCATAAAAAAAAATGTTAATCTAAAGTGAAATAAGATTTATAGCCTACATTTTTTATTTTGTATATAATAAGTACTTAAATTTTTTTATCTAATAAATCATTATCCTCAGTCAACATTTTTAAAATTTACAAACTGACTGAACATAATACTAAAAAATCAATTTTAATTTGCTAAAATGACAAATATTTAAAAGCCTTGTTAAGCATTTTTTAAAGTTTAAAAACCAATTAGACGATAATATAACCGTGAAATAATTATCTTGTCAATCCATAGTGTCATTAAACAAATGTGAGCAGTCGTCTAAAACTCAGTTGAGAAAAATAACTAATTCTCAATCATTCGCCCATCAATCAATCAATCCGAGTAAAGATGATAGCAGTTGACTACAATACAACAATCCAAACAACGAAAAATATCATTTGACTACAATACAACAATCCAAAGAACGAAAAACTCGTCTACAACCTGAGCAGTGAAAGGAAAAATTATTCAAAAAGATAGCAGCATCGATTGATTCTCTCAACAATCGTTGGATGTAGATTCGAAAATCTACCAGCACCTTAATAATCATTAAATACAAAATCAAAATATACTTTAAGTTTCTCTCATACATCCAACAGTACAAAACTAAAATCACATTGAAATGGTCATCTAATAGTATAAAACCGTAAAAATTATGACGGCCTATTCGAATAATTCATCAAGAGTTGGTGCGTTTCTTTCTGACACCAATTTTCTACTCAATTACTTTGCTCTCTAGGTATTTCATCTCCCTCTCACACACATCTTCACCCACATGCACAAAATCAAGACCTATGATGAGTAGGTTTCATTTCTCTTCAAACCCTGCAAGGTCGGGTTCGAGTTCGATAGGCAGTTTCGGTTATAACCAAACTTCCCCGAGCATTTTCAGGTGTTTCAGAATATTTACAATCTTAATTACTATAACAAGTCTAATTTACCCAATAAAGTTCATATATCTCAAGCAAACTCCCAAGATTCCAACACATGCACACCAGAAACTTAGGTAAATAAATGCAAATGATAGTATTCACATTTCACATGTATATCCTATCTATTTATTCATGGAAAATGGCACAAAAGTGACAGAAGATCTAGGAATGTAAAGACTCCAAACTTTATGGTAAGAGTAAAAGTAAACCATACCAAAAAAAATTGTCATAAAAAAAAATACACACCATGTATTAGCCTTCTTGTGAATAATACCACATATATATAACATATACTATAAAGTATAAAGTTTCATCTTATAAACCCGGTTCATCGGCCAGTTCATCACATGTAAATTTTTGCAGAAAGTAGAAACAAGAAGACTGTCCAACTACAAACTGTGAGAATCAATTGAAATAGATGCAGATGAAGGATTTGTAACAACAAATCTACATGTTGCAGGGTTCAATTGGAAGCCATCTAGAAAACTCTTTAGAGAGAAAATTGGTATAATGAAAGTTCTTAGCATATATTTGCTGCAAAGTAGCACATTTGTAATATCTTAAAGAATGAGAAAGAAAGGACATATGCTTTAAACTAGATAGATATGAACACAATTCCTGCAAAATAGTAAGCTTCCATTGTTGCAGAGCATTCTGAAAAACATAAATATTCAGCATTGAAAACGGAAGCAAGGACGATAAGACATTGAACGCTTGTATCGATTCAAGTGGTAAAGGAATTCATTAGGTTTTATGGTAATACATTTGAGTCATATCTGTCAACAATTGAACTGTGCCACAATATAATATGTACAAAAATACACAAGGGGAGAGGAAAAAATAATGGATAGAGATTTGCTAACTCAACAACTTTGTATACGTAGTAAGGGGTAAAGTAAAACTGTGCAAATTTTGACTAGGACCATAAGTTCTTTACCTATGCAATGCTATATACTATCTCCCAATACAAACAAATTAAACTATAAAAAAATCAATATTATGTTGTATCATTCTCTCATTTACCTATAAATGCATGCTTTTTCATGTCTGCCAGAATACATCTGGGTCATTGCTGTACAATGAGAAGTCCTGAATTTCCTGATTCGCGACGTGCCAATCAACAAGTCGAGCTTGGATAATTTTGCAGAGCGCTAATCCAGCAGGAAGCATCCACCATTCAGTTTCATCCCTGCATTTTCGACAATCGCAAGCAAAAAATTTATACTTCCTTCAATGACTAGACCAGCCAGGAACATTAGTAATTGATACTCACATGCTAAAATTCCAGGTCTGAAAGCTGGGATTCTTTTTATTTGAATGGTGTAAATAATTAATTAACCCGCAAATGAAAGCAACTACCTGTGACAAACAATAAAGTGTCAAAAATGGATTAGGATCTATATCCGATATTTCTAGTGACAATAAAATTCAAATTAGAAAGGTATATCATTCATGAATCATGAAACAGTTTTGTAGTCAATGCTTGCAAAACCTCTGATAAGAGCAAGCAATTACGGACATTATTTTTTTTTTTTTAAGAAACAATTTCATTGATGTATGAAATATACAAAAGGAAAAAACAATTTCATTGATGTATGAAATATACAAAAGGGATCAAAGATCCATGAGATTTACAAGAGGTTTTCCCAATTTGTTAATAGAGAAGCATATAAATAAGAATAAAAAAGACTAGAGCTTTTACACCAAGAAATAGCATAATAAATTATCAGGTCAAAAATCGTTGTTCTCGATCTTTAAAGACTCTTTGGTTTCGCTCCTTCCATACTATCCAAAAGAAGACTCGGGTAATGTGCACCCAGAGAGAGGCATTTATATTCTTGAAGGGGTGACCATTCAAAATAGAACTAAGTAGAACAAAAGAATCAAATATAGAACAAAAGTGTATATCGTATGGAAAATAATGGTACAAAGATGTTCTCGATGCAATTATCGATTAACAATCCGTTCCAAAATCATGATGATGGAGAGATGTCGGAAGGGAGAATATTCAGATGGGATGAACAAAAGAATCAAATATAATTCAACAGCAGCCCCGATAAATTACACCTTCACCGAGAATGAGCTGGTTTAAGAACAAACCAGCTTCTTGATATCTTAGCTAGCAGGAGCGCCAGTTGCGTTATATGCTTTTTTTTAGCATGTGGGGTTTTATGTAATGGTGCCAAAGCCAACTTATCCCCGTTGAAAGTTTAGTTAAAGATTGCAGTCAAGAATTACTCACAACATTAATCATGGATGTGATGTTCCACAGACCATATACATGTGCCAGACCTGCCGAGCGTCTAGGTCCATGACTGAATAACGCATTAATCCCAGCAGGAAAAGGAGATAGCAGACCAAAAGGAAGGACGAACAAAACTAGAAAAAAATCGAGCAGAGAAATAGAATACATCTGTAACAAAGTGAGCAATACCAAGCTAAAATCGCCTAAGAGTATCATGGAGATTACCAAACCAACAAGATCCTGAGGGAAAAAGAGGATGGAAACCAAAGTTAGAAGGGCATTATAAAAAGGTATAACCAAATTTAAACTTCAGCGGAATAACCACCTGATGGCCAACAGGTTTAGTATTGTAGATCATGAAAGAGAGGGGATAAGATATATCCTTCTTCTCTTTAAGAGCTTTTAGGCTCTTTGCATGTATAATTCCACCAAGTATTCGTTTCTGAACCATCTTCTGCTCAGTGATTTTTAACTGGTCCAATGGCTTCCTATCCGTAAGTCTAGGTAAACTGCACGTGTTGAGGGAACAAATTTCAACTTAACTGTTAAGTATAGAGGAAGTTAGATTCAAAATTATTACCATGACTGTCTCTCAGGCAGTAATAATTTATGTTGGCTTTCAGCATATGGCTGCACATCATCATTCTCCAAAGCAGATAACAATAACCCAAATTGGCAATATCCGGAAGCTGTGGGCTGAAACCAGGCAAGATCAACCCTCACAGCAAAGGCACTTAGAGTTGGATTAGCATGTGTTTCCAGCCAACCAATTACATGGTTAAAAGTTTTCTTCAGGTGTCCATAACGAACTAAGCGTAGTTGAGCATTGAGTCCAGCCACGAGCCGATACCATATTGTGGGCGGAATAGACTGAGAAATCATTTTGAACAATAAGAACAATCTTCTTCCATCAGATAGCTAATAGAAGTTAATGGATTCTCAACTAGAAGTCTAGGCAATTGACAAACCTGGCCCATTAACGAGGTTAGAATATTATCACTGTGTAGAGTGAAAGGAGCCAGGTAACTTCCATCTGCCCCAAAAATTATTGAGACTGGTAATCTTTGTTGAAGACGAGGAGGAAGATCAACTCTCTTTTCATCTCCGCCGAGGAAGAAATCCACATATGCAAGCATGAAATCAGGAGTAGCAGCAACCTGAAGTAAAAAGTTATTGAAACTGCCGACTCTATTGAGATTAATGAAAGAACACGGTATACTTATTATACTTCAGTTGTCACTTGTTCTGAGCTCAGTAGCGTACTAGCATGGATTATATAAATAAAACGACGGTATCCACTGAATTCTTAAAGTAGATTCTTATTGTAAAGTCTGTTCACCACGATATTATTACATACATGTCATTCAGTTAACCTCTATGAGAGTATTAATACATACGGGCTGTCCTAGCAATTATCTCAATTCATTTGACAACATAATATAATGCTATTAGAAAAACCAACAAATGAAGAAAATAATTTGTGAACAAACCTTAAGACCTTCATAAAGAGCACGTGAACGGCACGAACGCAGGCAAGAGTGATCATATTCAGAGCGAACAAACTCACGAAGACATTGCACTTTCTTTTTCCGGCAGTGTTGTAGCCATGACCATGCAAGTGGATAGGAAAGAATAGAAAGAATACTGTAGATTGATCCTTCCCACCACTGATAAGTAGCCAAATCATTTATCTCATCCACAAATCTATTAAATGCATCTTCGTATCTGCCAAGTAAATCATGTTTTCAGAGGATGTTCATCATACACTAGATTACTTCAATAAAAAAAAATTCTGGAAGAAAAAAAGTTAGAATCAAGCAGAAAATGAACTGGTCTTCACTACAGAAAACTGAAAATGGTCACCCAAATATCATTCTCCTACAACAGAGAAGTGAGAGTGCTTACACAATTTCTGCTACTTGTTCAGGAGGGGAATGAGATAGGTGCCACGGTTCACTGAAACTATTTGGGCCCATGAAATACATTCTATGTACATGACTTTTGGATTCCTCTGTTCGATTTGTTTCCAAAACCTGAAAGACAATATTTAAACTAACTTAAAATTTCTACTTCCATAAGGAAGGCAATTCAAATGTTGGTAGTGACCTAAAGAAAATTATCACTGGCAGTGGCAGGGGGGAAAAGTTGAAGGCAGACCTCATTCAAGGACTCCAGGAAAGGAAAGGAGTAATCTATTCTAGAGCTTTGTCGAACAGGTACCGCCGCTGGTAATTCATCCCCACCAACATATTTCATACGTGCAACACTTAACACCAAAGCTAGAAGGATGAGGAGTCCAACAAGAATAAGACCAAATAACCAAGGACCTCCAAAAGCATATACCAACTCTTCTAGAGCTGTATAACATTGCGGCATATGATATCTGTCGGAAATGCACTTGTAAGGACAAGGCCTTTCAGCAACACCACCTGTTGGAAGCATTCAAAATTTTCATTTTATAAAAAGATAAAGCATTGAGAAACGTGTTCCACAAAATTTCTTACAAAAGATAAAAATGGGTAGATAAAGATAACTTCCCAATTCTGGGAGACAATATTTCGAAGTTAATCAATAAAAGTTACCAACATAAATGGCTTTCTTGAATGAATTTCATGATCATCTGTCTGAAGAACAATTGGAAGTTCTTGCAAATCAGAAAGTATCAAACATGAGATATATCTCCCAAAGTTGGGATTTTTTTTCTTCAAATAATCCAATTCATTATATCCAGAAAAATCACTTTTTGAAGAATTTTTTAAATCAAATAAAAATATATCTTTAATTTTCTCTACCGTTTCCCTTGGGTGTCAATAACTAAATATCTAAAAGATAAATCTATTCTTATTATGCAAAAATGAATGTCAAATTGTAATAGTTGATTAAACTTCTGATAGCTTCTTTAGCCTTTACAGAGATAATTAGTCCTATTTCCTTGCATACTGACATTTTATTTATCTTCATAGAAATTTGCTCCTTAACCCCAAAAAGAAAATAACTCTTCATCAATGATAACAACAGCAAGACCATACCTCGAACACCAACATATATGCCTCGACTAGGAAGCTCATGAGATGGGCACTTAGTACACAGGGCTCTATCAGATCCAGTGGCATTCTTAAATGTTCCAAGAGGGCATTCCTGCAATCTCATTTGCAAAGCATGGAAAAACAATTAAGCCATATTTTTTTTTGAAAAGGAATCAGTGACAATTTCATTGATAAAATGAAAATGTGTTACAAAGGATAACTCCTCAATACAAATTACAAAAAACACCTCCATTGATTATAGAGGGTGGTAAGATCATAATTACAAAAAGGAGTAGATAACTTGCTCCAAGAAATGGCTAATAGAGCCGTAGAGTCTATGAATTGATGAACATCTTTGTCAATGTTTCTAAAAATGCGCATGTTCCTCTCATTCCAAAGATTCCAAAAAAAAGCACGAATAAAGTTTAACCATAGAATTTCCTTTTCTTTCTTGAAGGGGTGACCCATGAGTAAGGTGTATAGTAGTGAAAGGATATTACCCGGTCTTGGCATAGACCAATTGAAGGCATCAAGAAGGTAGTTCCAACATTTGACCGCATATGACCAATTTAAGCCATATTACATAAGTAAATTAAAAGAAACATAATTGCAAAATGATTTTTACATGAATTAAATTGATTAAACGAGCAAAAAACTTATTCCAAACAAAGAAAAATATTAAATGAAAAAATGAGGGAAAAGAGAGAGAGAGACAGAGAGAGAGAGATTTGTCATACTCAAGTTTAAAATTAAAAGAAATTTAATTTTCTTTAAAGATTCAATGCATAAAATTATCTACATTAAAAGGCTTGTGTTGTATCACTTAAAAACATAAAAGAAAAGGCCAATCTAATTGAATAAGACTGTTAAAGTGGCCATAAAAAAGTGAAACTTTTAGGACATTCAAAAACGTTGGGTGGGGGGGCCTAAAATTACAAGTAGAATGATACTGACAATTGACAAATTATGACGAGAGAAACTACCTCACAGAAGATACCATAGAGCCCTTGGGGGCAGGCCTTTCCAGTGATAGTGCCATTTTCACCATCAGAACCATGATAGCTTCCTAAGCCTCCACTGACATAGAAGAGAGAAGAAAACCATCAAATTAAATGAAATAAATTTAAGCCCCTAGACAATATTCATAGAACATAAAGAACTAGCTTCCCTATCAACTAAGAAGGCTAATAATCATGTGATACTAAGACATATACTTCAGAAGAAAGAAATTTTAATAGCTTGTAGTAATATTTATTTTTTAAAGAAAAAAAAACTGAATGGTGAGATAATGCAATGTACAACTAATCTCGATATGGCTTATCTCAGCCACTTTTTTCTTGCAATGGAAACAACACTATTTATTGATTTAGTGAGGAGTACATAGAAGTTTGCATCAATCCCTATTTAAAGAGCACCAAGTAGATGCATTAAATCCATCCTCTTCTACCACCTCCGCCCATTCCTCTCAATCTCATTGAAGATTCCAAGTATATTTCCTTTTTGTGAGTTTTATCAGAATTCAAGGAATAAACATAAAGTAGGAATGGTTGATAAAAATTATAATAATAATAATTACCTTGTCAGATGTGTTAAAACAAAGTTGAGATCATAAATAAAGAATAATAATGTATTGGGGGGAGAGAGATGAATCGGCACAAACCCAGTATAAATGGTTCCTTTCACACTTGCTATAGGTTGATATGCATCCCCAACTGGTATATCAGACCAATGAAAATGAACCCTTCCACCGCCACCGCCACCCCCACCATTTGAACTGCCTTGCCCACCAACAGCTGAAATGACAGAAGACTCAAAGAGGGATACTGTTTGCACAAATAAAAGAATTGTTCCACCAGATCCACCTCCAGGACCAACATTCAACATTTTCCCACCACCTTGTCCTCCATCTCGCCCAAAGGTTTCTCCATCGGCTCTAAGGGACCCATTGAGAGACAAACTTACTACTGAGTGCTCTATTGACCCCATCACTGTACACGCAGAAAATAAAGTTCATTATCAACATGCATCAGAAATAAACATTGGGGTTCTTTTTCCTTTTTTGAGAAAAACGTTTAAATGCTGTACTCTGGACAGCCGTTACTCAACCTATTGAACCCCAACTAACCCATGAGGAGCAGAATTAGTAGAATAGTACAATATATATAGCCATTAGAATTGATTTTCCATTCAAAGGAGATTATAATTTCATATTTATAAAGTGAGAGTTCTATATTTACATTCTTTTTTTCTTTTTAGATAGGAAACAATTTCATTGATTAAATGAAATGATACAAAAGATAAACCCATCCAAAGGGATTACAAAAGATTTCTCCAATTTGATAAGAGAGAGTTTAAGCTGTAACCATTTAAGGATTTAACTTTACATTCTTACCACAAATAGATACAACTTACAAAAACAGGACAATTAAACCTCCTCATCAATGTCCAATAGTACTGCTAACCATTTTATTCAAGCACCCAATGTGAAGTAGATTATCTGGGAACTATCTAGAATTTCAATGTGTGTCTCTAGAAGATAAGCAGACGGCCAGATCAAGCCTATAATAACAAAAACTACATCTTGGAGGATAATTAAACCAACAATATAGTAAAATCTGTAACAAATGAGACTAAACAATATATAAGCAATGCAAAGAAAATTTGCCCCTAATGTCACCGATGGAATTTAATTTCAAGCAAATATAACATAAAAAAAATAGAGAAAAAAAAACAGAGGCCAGAATCACCCTCTTACCAATAATCCCACCACCTGCTGTTTCACCAGCAAGACTACCATTTCCACTACCACTGCCAAGTTCACAAGGTAGATCAGGATCCCCATACGCAACACCGCCATCAATGAAGGTGCCATTATAATATCCATCTCCCCCTTTCCCACCATGTCCACCACCTGCACCAAGACCATTCGAAAAAATTCTTCCTCTGCCCACTCCACCTGTGCAGCCTGCAAAAGAAAAATTATTTTATCTATAATAAGTGTAACATGTTCAACCTTCAGTTGAGATGAAGCTGCAGGCATATTATCAAATTTTCATAAAAACTACTTGAACCTGCGAGAACAAAATAACTTGAAGACAAATGCATACCAAGACCAGAAGCACTAATTGCACCAGATGGGTGAACAAATATATCTCTGACCCAGTGAAAATGCATGACAGATCCAGTTATGGTACCTTCAACAGTTAGATCTTCAACTCGACAAATCTGCGGAAACAAGCCAAGCTAACCAATATCAGATTAGACAAAGAAAAGCCTATTTGGTACAATGAATTATTTACTAATCTGACCAGGAAAATCTCAAAAATAATATTCTCCCACACAAGATAACTACTTAGTGGTCAATCTGGCTAATGGGACACCTGAAGAGTGAAGGGCAATGTAGAGTTCACATTACAATCTTCAGGGGGATGAAGTAGTTCCACTGGGCAATCAGAAAGTTCGCAGTAGAGATGCGGCCCCCTGCAATACATAGAAAAATTAGGGAACCGAAAATGAAATTTCTAATGATCATTTTCATACATTAGAAAACTTACGTATCATTGGCGTTTGAATCATCCAAAGGTCCTCGGAGAAATGACTTAGGCCCAACCTGAATATTGTCATAGTAGATATTCAACAAATAAAAGGGCATGGACTCTGATATTTACGGTTTAAGTGAATTCTGCACAGGAAGGAAAGTTAACCATAATTCAGCTTACATAGATACTGAAAAACAATGATAGTATCAGACGTTGTGCTTCAATAAGATTGCCTGGTCCAGTAAGATTCAAGTATCCTTGTCCATGAACGCCTAAATTTGCATTTGAATGTATAGAAGATGACTCCTGACAAAAACAAACAGATAAATTAGCATGATTTACTTTCATCATAAATTTTAGTCAATAAGAAGTTTGTGAAGGATAAAATACCCTGAGAACCAATAAATTACTGGCCTCGAGCAGAGATGTAGCTACAATTTCATTGTCTCCACCGTCTATAAGTATTTTGGAATTCCACATTAAATGCATTTTCACAAACATGCGAAGGGCTCCATATATCTGCATATCAATGAAAGCTTGGTTTTTCATCAAAAAGAAAAAAAAATATATATATGCATATCGGCGGGAATAGGAATAGAATTGGCAAACATGATTCAGGCTCTGTAGTCCACAATAACTAACCAATCAAAAACAGAGAAAATGTGAAATTGTTAACCAATTAAAAATAGTAATGGGGCAGAAGAAAAGGATTAAAAAAATGTCTCAAATAAGTCGTTGTTCAGGCAAGCAACCTTAAAATCATCCACACTGTCTGATCACAGAAAGAGACAGTGTGGATGGTGCTGGAACAATAGAGAAATAACTTCAAAAAAAAAAATACAAGCCTAAACCCTAAACCATGGCCCAAGATAAAACTCACATCTTAACTGAACGAACATGGCCCAAGATACAAATTTTTGTAGGACTACAATAACTTAAAAAAAAGGATTTAAATTCATGGTCACCAATTGATTGTAAACCATAGTGATCAGTGATCAACAACAAAACATATGTTACACATTCCCCACCACACCCCTCTTCCAATAGGAGGGAAACTTCCACAGTTATTATAACTGGAAAAAGGGACAGATTAGTTTGATTCTCGACATCTCATCTGTCCAAGATGTAGTGTCATGGCTACCCATGCCACCACAAGTTAAAAGGAAAATAAAAACTTCATGAATCAGTCCACTGTTAAAAATGTTAATTAAATATGGACAACAAACATATGCTACACATTCCCCACCGCACCCCTCTTCCAATAGGAGGGAAACTTCCACAGTTATTATAACTGGAAAACGGGACAGATTAGTTTGATTCTCGTCATCTGTCCAAGATGTAGTGTCATGGCTACCTACCCATGCTACCACAAGTTAAAAGGAAAATAAAAACTTCATGAATCAGTTCACTGTTAAAAATGTTAATTAAATATGGAATACACTATTGAGAAAGTCCAAGCAATGATTAAAAAAATGGCTCAAATAGTAATTTTTGACAGATGGAAAACAAAAGGCTCTGCTACTTGCCTTAATAACAGAATTACTCATAAGAAGCTCCTCTGCAATTAACTCAAACTCTGATGAAGCATAATGTGCAAGCCCAAAGGACAGGACTGCACCAACTGATAAATGAATTTGTCCTTGAACCTACGTGATGAACCAGCAGCATTACGTCACAATTACATAATAGAAAGAAAATGTTTTACAATCAGAGCAAAAAGAGATGTTGAACCAAGAGAGTACGAATTTGGAAAACAAGTCTGAGAAGTGTCTTAGCCAATTTATTTGATGGTTATACTTTAAAAGTTGTGTGTCCCTTAATCACACCTAAACTTTACTTAAAGGGTCTTCATACAATTTACTTGTGTAGAATAAGAAATAACAATTGGTACGTGTATCACCTTTCTCACATATTTTACATTAAAGAAAAAACAGTTCCGCGCATCATAATGGTAATATTTGCAAGCCTATCTTAAAATAGCAAGATAGAAGAATTTTGCATTCTGAGAGGGAAGTACATATCAGCAAACATTCATTTCCACTCGCAAAAATATAACACAATTGAATTGTCTCATAAGGGCAAATGGTGTATCTTAAACTGCCACTAAATCCTAAAACTTAGTTTAAGCTTTTTTTTTAATAAGAAACAATTTCATTGATGAGTGAAATTACAAGAGAGGGAAAAATATCCCAAACCGAAGGAGTTACAAAAGACTTCTCCAATTGGTAGTAAGAGAAACAAAAGAGTGTGAATAAAAAAGAGTTGACAGTTTACACCAAGAAATGGCAAGGTAGTAAGTAATCATATCCAACAGGTGTGCTAAATCCCCCTCCTTGCTTTTAAAAATACGAGAATTCCGCTCGTTAGTGATCCAAAAGAACGCTTTTATAAAGCTTAGCTTAAGCTAATAGGTTAGGGTGAATTTAATGTGTTCATTTTTTTTTATGTTGGTGAGGAAGAAACAAAGTGTCTTATTATTTGAATGTGATCATTGGTTAATCTTTCAATGAACCACCAAATCAAGCAAGCATTTTCCCTGTGCTTGGAATTTTGGTTTTCTAAATCCTTTTTCTGATGAAATTTCTCTTCTTATTTAAAAATGGAAAAGAAAACCCTCGTGTATCCCCTACATTGTTCAGGATTTGCAAAGAAGATATATCACTCATGCCCAGCTTTTTTTTTTTTTTTTGAGAAGCGAAACAATTTCATTGATTAATGAAAAAATGAGAGAGACCTCCAAACACCCAAAAGTGAATTACATAAAAGTTGTCCAGTTCAGAACTCATGCCCAGCTTTTAAATTCTCTTATTCTTTTTGTTACTGCTAGAAAAAACACTTTCAATTAGTAAAAAAGAAAGGTATCATTCATTAAAAGCAAACAAACAAACAACTCAAGAAGTTCAGGTCAAGAAATAGCCTAGCTAACAAGCATAACCCATATGAGAACATAAATCAGAAAAGTAATCATAAGCATAATCATGCAAGGATATCCTCAGAGATCTATAACCTGTACACGGCTCCAAAATAGAGGAACCAACGCCTTAGCATGGTTTTGAATGTACACATTTGTCCAAAGCGGCTGCTTGGGGAATGTTAAAAGAAGTGTGTCCGTCTGAGTAGATAAGTTGTCATTGCTGACGATAAGGCTTCGAGGCACGGCATCATAATATGTTCCTGCAGCACCCGCATTTTCAGGACAGCCATAACTCTTCCCCCCTACAAACAACACATAAAAGCTCACAGTATTAGATTTGATGCTTTCTCGTTCTTTTCCTTCCCTGCACTATGAAGATATTAGAGCAAGAACACCATGGCAACACTCAATTTTTCAATTAACATGATATAACCTCACCATGAGCAAAGAACTCTGTATTGTCATGCCGGCTAAAAACATTGATGGAAATTCTTCCACCTCCACCTCCAGCAAATCCATTACCGCCCACTGTACTTAGCCTGCCACTTCCAGTCCTGCTCTTCACAGAGGAATTGTATTACCTGTGTGCTCCTAGATCACTTGCAAATAATGATTTAGAACTAAATGCTTGAACCTATCTAATAAAATGTCCTATATAAACTGAAGAAATGTATGAGAAACCTTCTTGTGGGCCAAAATATCAAGAAAATTAAAGTCCTTAACTAGCCCAACCTTCTGTTACTCCCTAATCTTACAACCTTGAACAACAGTACTATCCTGATATTTATTTGATCATTTCACAATTCCAAATTCTCATACCACCAAAACCATAATGGCTCTCTCACGTAAGTAGTGACATTCAAAAATCATCCTTATTTATGTTTCACATCAAATGGGTTATTCTTCGTATCGAAAAATTCATTACTAAAAGAGGAAGAACACAAAGAGGAGATGAGATATCCCACACACAAAAGGGATTGCAAAAAAGATTCCAGAATGGCAAAGATTTGTGTCACACCGTAATTACAAAAATCTTTAGAAGTGAAAGACTCCAAAGAAGCAAAACATATCAAGGCACCCCAGTGTCAACATTAACATTGGATTGAGAGGAATGATAGAATAGAATCTTTAGAGGTTTGGAGAGATCTTCACGTGATATTGGTACCTTGTTAGATTCTATGTTTCTCTACAGGCTTCGGTAACGAAGTTATTTTGTAATTATCCTCTAAGTCTTGTTTTACTTAATTGAAGCCTTTTTTTAGTTTGACTCCTTTTTTGGGACTTATTTCATATGCCCTTGAATTCTTTCAATTTTCTCAATGAAAATTCAGTAGTTCATCCAACAAAAAAAAAACATAAACAAACTAAGAAGTACGGACTATATCTCCAGCATTCAAAAACAAAAGGAAATGTCCCTATCACATATTCACAAGCAGTGTATCCTCTATGTTTCCTTTTCCATCAAAAAATCATATCAGCTTATTTCTACACTTCACACACCATTCCTACTCAAAGTAAACAAGATTCTATCTCGATCAATAACATGAAGCAAAAGAGTCAATCAGTTGAACTGAAGCTGAAAATCTATATAGTGAACAGTTTAAAGATTTAATTCTTTTTCATGCTCTGTATTGGTCTGTATTGATGTAAATGTAAACACCTTTTTCCAATTACAGCACTTCCTTTTTAATTTCGAATTGGAAAGTTTTTTTTTTTGTAATTCACCTTTCACTGTTAGGAGTCTTTGCTCCTTTTTGCTCCTTTTATTTTCATTTATCAATGAAATTGTTTCTCTTGTCAAAATAAATCTATATAGTGAAGGGGAAGATTAAAGAGAGAAAAAGAATCAAGAAACGAGAGAGGAGAGAGTTACATTCTTTTAGCTTTGATGTAAATGCTGCCACCAGAACCTCCCCCGCCCTTGATACCACCATTACCTCCATCTGCATAAAAACTACCACTAACTTCAATTGAACCCTTCATTTCAAGCCAAATCCTCCCACCTCCTTCCCCACCATAACTTTCTTCTTTACTAGTCGTTCCACCTTTACTCCCAAAACTCCATGGCTCATCCAAAGAAGACCACGAGTACGTATCCCCACCCCAAACATCATCTGGCAGCTTCGTATTATCCGTCACACAGCTCGCTCCTCTGCCGCCGTGGCCGCCGCCCGCTCCCTGAAAACCCGTCGGCGTTCCACTGGTCTGCACCGGCGGATTTCCGGCCAACGCCGTCACATTTAACACAGACCCATCAGCCAAACTAACGTTTCGAGCATCAATCCTCAAAGTTCCTGAAACTACCACCGAATTACGACCTAGAGTAAATTCCCGGCCCATGTTTATCTGTATCGTGCAACCCAATACTGGACAACTTAAAATCACACCGGGAAGAACATACAAACTCCCATTCCCCTCAATATACACATCATCACCGAAGCTCAAGCTGGAATTCAGCTTGCAAATGGTGTTAAGCGACCCGATTCCTTTCAGATCACCCTCGCACGAAAATGATGGAGGATGAGGGAACGGGGCCGGTGGGGGAGGCGAAGGGGGCGCGTAATCTCCATGGAATTGATCGCCATCGTAGTTGATGATCGAGAATTCATCGCCGGAATCAAAACCAACACAAATGCTAAAAGTGAGAAAGAAAAGCAAGCTGATAAAGATAGCTTGGCAAGAATACGAACAGTTTAGAGCCATTTCTGAGACGAATTACTATCTATTAAGTCGGAAAAACTAATGGGTTTTGCAAAATTTACAGAACCCAGATTCTAAAAGAGCGAAAAGAAGCTCAAACGGGCTGAATTTGGTGGAATTCTTCGGTGAAATGGCTCGATTAGAAAGAATAAAGTGGAAAATGAGAGTGAACGAGTGGGAATTGAGTGGGAAGTTGAAAGAATTACGGGGTGGGAATTGAAATTCGAGGAAGTTGAAGGAGTTGTGTGATAATTTTCGAAGTGAAATGAGAGAGGAAAGTTGAAAGCGCAGAGGAAAAAGCAGACCCGAGTTTCGACAGTCGGAAGAGAGGAAGAAGACGACATGACGCGTGCATCACACGTGTGCAGATTTATTCTCTTAACCGCTAATGTGGCTTTTGGGCTTTAATAATGAAAGGCCCATTTACAAATAGCCCAATGGGCTTTTGCTTGGCCTGCAATAAAAAATGTACTTTTTTCCAATTAAAATTAATATAAAAATCTTCACCTTTCAAAAAAAAAAAAAAAAACATGTTTTACAAAACAAGATTTTTTTTTTTTTTTTTTTTTTTTTTTTTTTTTATTGGTTACTTTGCATTATGAACATAAAACTCTAAAGTATGGAATTTTGGAAAATGTTAGTCCAATTTACATGGGATATGATAGTTTCTGTATGGTGTAATATTCTTGTAAATACATTATCTTTTTTCTGTTATGAATTATAATCTTCAATAAAAAAAACATAACTCTCGCTCATGTCATAATAAATCTTGCTATGATGGTGACGGATATATAATGCAAATTTGAGTAGTAAAGTCTTGTATTATGAACACATAAATAGATAAAAACATATATTATCCTCTCAAGTTTCTCTTTAATTAGATTTATCTCTTTAGATTAATTCTCGAACTTATTTTCATTACATCGATATGATACATTAGATAGACATATCAATTTTCTTCCTTGGATTATATTACATTTTATTTTATCATTTTGACTTTATAAGGTGGATATTTATACGTTGCTAACTATAATATTAATATAAATTTATTATAAATTTCTATCCATATCCAATTCCTAACATTGTTTTATATGTATAATTTCTCCACATGGATTATTTAATTAAGATGAAACTCTAAAATAATCAAATATTTTACATTTCAAGAATAAAATAGCATTGATAAGTCTAAGCATTGGCATCATCTTCAAACTTTTGTCCATAAAATAAAGTTATGAAAGGGAAAAAGAAAGAAGAATACAAATCTATGAACGTAAAGAGATATGTTAATTTATTGGAGATGATAATATAGTTTTTTTTTTTTTTTTTTTTTTTGATAATAATATATTTGTTCTTCCTTCATGTTTTGTATACGTTGCATGTCACCTTTTCCATTTTGCACTAAAATAATAATTTACATTTCCACCTGACATTTCTCTCTCTACACACTTTATGCAAAAAGACAAATATATATATTCACTTAATTACTTAGAAATGTTTGCATTCAACGAACTTTAAAAAATAATAATAATAAAAAATAAAAAATAAAACGAAAAATACAAAACAAAAAAAAAAACAAAAAGAAAATTGTTTGATATAGGGCGTGGAGGAAGGAGATTGAAGAATCAACTGAAATTAGGGTTTTAAATTTGAGTTGTTATTTCAAAGAAAGGAAAACCAATTTTGGAAACAACAGTTATATTTATAAAAAAAAGAGTTGGTGGTGCTTAAAATAATGACAAATATTGTGAAATATAAAAATAATTATAAATATAATAAAATATAAAATATTTTGTAAATATGATAAAAAAAACAAAAAAAAAAAAACAATGTTAGCCACAAACAAACAGGTATAGTTATTGATAAAATTCTATAAAAATAAAAAAATAAATAAATAGAAGTGTGATTAAGACTAATAAAAATTGTTATATTTGTAAATATTTTTAAAAAGTATTATATTTATAATTATTTTACCCTAAATTGATATTTAGTGTAATTTAAAAAAAAAATAATAATGAAAACACTCAAAAGACTTGTTATTGTTTGTGAAATGAAAAAAAAAAAAATATATATATATATATATATAAGAGGTGTATATATATTTTCACCTATGTTGGATTTTTTTATATAATATGTCTCATAAATCGAAAATATAATGTATTAACCAATTAAACTATTGTCAAATCGAGCATAGCTCAATTAACATCAAGTTGTGCCCTTGACGGGGTTCAATTCCCCACCTAGATTAGTAATACCATTTATTCTCATATCCGTTAACACTACAAACTCGATTAACTAACCGAATAGTTATATGAATATGTTTTTCATGCAGAGATTGATTCACGCACCTAATTGTTAATGAGTACACACCATTTGCTTCTATATCTACAACATTTGAAAGATGAGGACGACGATTTAAGACGACAACTGAGGTTTAAAAATATCAAGGATTTGGGAAGTGGTCCTTCGATTTAAATATTGGAGATTGATGATCTTTTGTTTCCATCTTCACAATCACATCTCATTACGGAGCTGAGATGTTCGGACTGCCCCAAATTTAATTGATTGACATTTTGAACACTTCTCGATATCAATTATGTTACTAGATATATTTGAAGATCACTTACGTTAACACGTCATTTGTCCATTCAAGTATCATTTACACTACAATTTTGAAATTTGATGCGCGAACACCTACTAGATTCGCTTCAAGATGTTTGGACAGACGATTTAGCTTGCAAACCGGACGAGATAGACTGGTGAAGACTAAGGAGAAAGACAAAGGGGGTTTGCTCTGTTTGAAAATGGGATGGAGAGGGAGGGTTACGTTGTCGAGATATTAATGTGGGCGCGATTTTTCAGTTTGACAGATTTATTTAATATTAAAAAAGGGCATTATCGTAAACCATCAGTGTTGGTTATAATTGATTACAAATACAAACTCAATCTATGGATATCTGATTGCAATTGGACGAGGGAGAGAGTAAACACCCCATCAAACGGAATTCGATTACGATTACAAGATTTTTATTACGTGCAAGTAAACGCGCCCTAAATTCAAGAACAATTATTATTCTATACATCTTAATTTGAAAACCCTAGCCAATTGAAATTAGAAATATGAAATATATCCAATCTCAACCCTAAGGATTGGGTTAGATACCGATTGCCTTAAGATGAAAGCTCTTAAGATAAAGAACAAGTTCTTGACTCAAGAGTTGAACACTCCACAAGATAGGATGATCAATCCTATTTGAATTTTCGTGGCATGCAATTCAAGTCATGAATTGCAAAATGGATCAAGAAGCTCTTTTGCGCGAGGCGAAACTTTAGATAACCTCTCAAAATTCTACAGGTCACATCATCAATCATAGCAAAGTACTAAAATACCCCTATTTAATGTCATAAAATGATCCAAATTGGAAAACAATGAAATTACATCAAATTTAAAAGTCATAGCAAAGTTACTAAAATGCCCCTATTTAATGTCAATGAAATTACATCAAATTATTAAATAAATCATAAATAATAATTTAATGTGCTTGGGGGTTCATATCACATCAGGTACCAACTTTTGGTTCATGAACTCACTAGTGAATTTCATGCAAGCCAAGCCAATAATCATCCTCATTTGACATTTTGCCAATGCTCATGAAAGCTTGATCTTCATCATCACCACTTAAGCTTCGAGGGGAAATACTGCAAAAAAAAAAAAAAAAAAATCATAATTCTCATTTTCTCAAACTTCATTCGTTAACAAACTAAAATGTAGCATTTCAAAAGAATTGATTCAAGTTCTCATTAAAAGAAAAAGTACTTATAAAATAAAACGTACTCGTACAATGAAATCAAAGCTAAGTATGTGTCCATCGAGTTCTTACCTTTTTAATAAGAGATTGATAGTAAGGCTTGACATTTTCTACGTCGATTCGAACTTTGCTCTTGCTATAAAGGTCGTATTTGCTGAACATATAATTTGAAACGATTAAAATCAATCATCATTAATTTTTCTTCAAAAAAATAATAATAATAAATTACTTGAAAATGTTGAGCCACTTCAAATTCTCAATATCCTCCTCATTCATCAAGTGTTTATATGCTCCTTCTCTATGCAATGCTATAAGAAAATACAATTATCAATCATCCATTACATGTATTTACAATTAATTTATATCCTATTATATATCAAAAAAAATTAAACTTACGATAAAATGAGTGATATCTGATGATAAATAATCCGGCGGGAGGTAAAGTTGAACCATTTTCTTTAGCCACCTAAAGATTTTAAGTTCATGAAAGGAAAATTAAATTAATATATCTTAAGATAAGGGAAAAATATATATTTTTTAAAAATGGTAGATCTAAGAAGTTATATAATGTATATATATACCAAGTACATATAATCGTCATGCCCCCAAGAGATGACAACATTGTTGAGTCCACACCCTTGAGAATAAACGCCATATTTGGTGTTATAATCTGAATTATCATTGTCTATGTTGTCTTTGAAATACTGCAAAATATAATCATATTAATTCTTTGGACTCGTTTGATAACAATTTTGATAAGTAATTTTGGTCTTGTGGAGACACTTTTATTACCTTGTGATGAACAATGGATTTATCAAAAGCGCAACCAAGAGGATGTGTATCACCTACAAATATTTACATGAAGAAGATCAAAACAAAGTTAAATAGAAATTAAAGGTTTGATTGAAATAATTTTCAAGTGCTTAAAAAGAATTTGTTTGGAATGATTTTCTAAGTGTTTCTAGTACCACCGGTGTATCATACTCACTTTCTTCACACTATGATTTTGTCTTTATAAATATTTTTTAATACAGGTGGATCCCACTTTCTTTTTAAAATGATGTTGACGTGACAGACAATAAATGGAAGAAGTATTCATTCTCTCGTAGTACTAGAAATTTTCTCTTTAAGCACTTTGGAAGTTATTCCAAACACTCTAAAGTAGGGTAAAAATCATACCAACAACAGCCCATTGAGGAAGTGCTCCGAAGATAGGAAGAAGAAGAACCTTTCCAAGATCTGAAACCTCACCAAATACACAATCAAATATCGATAGTTTAAATCTCGTTTGATAACGATTTTGTTTTTATAAAAAAAAAAACGAGTAATTTAGAAAAGAAAAGGAGGAGGATGACCATGAATAAGAGCAGTCAAGTGGAGCCAATCTTGATTGGGATAATCTTTTCTAATGGCTTCAGCAGTTTGAAGTAAGTGTTGAATCTGAGGCTCATCCAAATCTGGATCACTCTCATCAACCACTTCATTAAGTAGCTCACAACATTCCCATATGCTCATTTCTACCTTCTCCAACTTCCCATATTCTTCTCTCATTCTCTTTACCTGTTTAAAATTTCTCAACAACAACCATTTTCATTACTTTTTCCATTCTTAAACCCTAATTCATTATGTAATACACACTTTAAACGATGATTTTAACGACCCATTTTGTAAATATGACAAAAATTAGTGATAGTCATCGATAGACTATCATCGCTAATAGTCATATAAAAATTGTCTATTTGCAATTTTTTAAACAAAGTGTTATATTTGCAATTATTTTATCTTAAATTGACACTCGATGTAATTTCCTTTTTAATAATCTAATTGAACTTACAAAATCATATGTTTGGTTGATGTGGTTCAAGCGGTAGAATTCTTCTACCATCTTTTGCCTTTCACTTTCTGCATCATAATCCCTACAAAATATTTTCAAACACAAACAAATAAATGTAGGGTAACATTTAAATTTATGACCTTAAATGAGAGATTACTTGACAATTACCGAGTTCTAATTATTGTGTGATAAAGAAAATGGGTATTTGACTTTTTTCCCACTTAATCCAAACCAAAGATGAAAATATCCGTGGATATGTCGATATATCCGTGGATATATCCGTAAATCGGAGACTTCGATATAGATATTAAAGGGTAATGGATATATCCAATATCTTTTATAAATACTCATAAAACATCAAAAATATCATATATTAAATTTAATATGAATCTATATACTACTAACTAGATCTATAGCTTAGATTGAAAGTAAAATAACTTAAATATTAATTTAAATATATTTTTTTAAAAAAAAAAATGATTTACAGAAATATCCATGGATATCGATATTTTATCGATATATCCGTAAAATTGAAATGTCGATATCAACATAGATATCCATATTTTTATCCTTGATCCAAACAGATTCTTAATTGTGTTTTTTTTTTTACAACATGTTAGTTGGGGGATTGAACCTAAGATTCCATGGTTAGATACATATGTATGTTTGACTTCTTAATTGTGTTTCTAACAATTGTGTTTAACATTTTAAAAAAAGTTAAATAATTTTAAAAAGATTTTATTCTTCGCAAGAGATTAAAATGTTTTTTTTTTCTCTCTTACAAAATAGATGAGAAATTAAAAATAATAATTAAAAAAAATGAAAATGAAGAGGATATGATAAAATCACCTAAATGAATGGCCAAAGGAGTTGATTTGGGGGGTGAAAAATGGGTCGTTCGGTGAAGGTTTTGGATTCAGAAATCCACCGTCCAATATCAACGAATCGCTCTCAAAAGATGTATAATCATCCTCAACTTTCGATCCTGTAAATTTAATTAAAAAAACATATTTATAAACACAACAATTTTGAAGTCCGGGTATAATTTAGGAACATGCATCAACCGACATAAAAATATAAATTATTAACTAAAAAGTCCGTCAAAATCTCGCATATTGTAAAAAAAAAAAAAATATGTGTCAACTCGAGCTAACGGATTATTTTATATATAATAGTTAAATTATAAGTTAAATCATTTTAAACTTTCACATTTATGTCAATTAACTCTAAAAAAATAAATTATAAAAAGTGTTTAATACGTCCTCAAACTTTTGATTTTGTGTCTAATAATAAATCTCGAATCTAGTAGGTCATTAGCAATTCAATATATATATTATATATATATATATATATATATATATATATATATATATTTTAAACACATTCAATATATTTTTTTTAAGGACGATATCATTCAATTTTATATTTAATAGATTAGTTCATTGGAAAAAAATAAAAAATACATATGTTAATGATTTATTAAATGCAATTTTTTTTAGTCACCCAACTTAGTACACCCAAACCCGCTTAAGTGTAGAATTCTGATGGGATCCGGTACATTAGTGCTCGTATGATCGCACCCTATTAAATGCAAATTTAAGTGTGATCAATCTATCAGACATTTTAATTTTTAAATTACAAAATTTTAAAGTTTAGTATCCTACTAAAATGCACAGAATCTTTCCAATTTATGGACTAAAGTTTGTAAAATAAAATTTTACCAAAGTCTTAGGCATCCCATACCATAATTAGTGTTTACAAAATTTTACAATTAAAAATAAATTGTTGAAACTAGGTTAAAAAAAATGTATAAAAAGAAACGAGAAAAAATGTAGGATTTTTGGAAGAGTAGTTATCTCATCGGAAAGATTCGAGTTAGTCATGTGGTCCAAGAACTATAAAAGGAGCCTAAAACCACTATAACTTTGTTGTGCTAACTCTAGTTAAATTTTATTGTATTTCTAGTTTTAAAGTTGAACAAAAAGGTGTGAGTGATGCAAATTAGCTTTTATAATTGGAGTCGGAAAAAAATTACGTGTCACATAGTGGAAGTTATTTCGGGTGAGACTCGATTTTGGACACATAGTGGAAGTTATTTCGAGTGAGACTCGATTTTGAACACATAGTGGAAGCTATTTCGAGTGAGACTCGATTTTGAACACATAGTGGAAGTTATTTCGAGTGAGACTCGATTTTGAACACATAGTGGAAGTTATTTCGAGTGAGACTCGATTTTGAACACATAGTGGAAGCTATTTCGAGTGAGACTCGATTTTGGACACATAGTGGAAGTTATTTTGAGTGAGACTCGATTTTGGACACATAGTGGAAGTTATTTCGAGTGAGACTCGATTTTGGAGTTTTTCACGTATTTTTTATTTGTATTGCTTTCTTTTAATTTTTAAGTTACTTTATGCCGTTAAAAAAAAACTGTTACCCAAAATAACAAAAAGAAAAAAAATATCAAAACCCTAAATTAAAATTGGAAAGTAAAAAATGAAAAACAGAGTTTTCTTTCTTTCTTTATCTGGAAAACTCAAAAACAGAGTTTATTATAATCATCGATCGTGACATTGATCTGTTTAAAAAAATTGCACAGAGACCTCAAAAACGAACACGAAACGATGAAGAACACATTCGAAAATCATATCAAAACCCTAGGATTATAAATTTTAGAATATGAATGATGAAAAATTCAGCAAATTGCAACAGAGAGAGAGAGAGATCGAAATCGAACCGAATTCCGGCTGCGCGACGAGGATCCTCATTCTGAAAATCGAACCAAAATTAAAAAGAAAATCGAATCGATGAATCTCTCTGATTTGAGTTTTTTTTTTAACGGCGAGTTTATATAATGGCGGAGAGAAGTCCTCCGGAGAACTGGAAACCTTCCGAGTTCCGAGTCCTCAACTGAAACATAAATTAACTATTTTTGGATTTCCGTAAATCTCACTCTTTTTTGCTTCTTCTTATCTCTTTCTTATAAACTAATCCAAAACCTTTTTTTTTTTTTTTTTTCAAAGATCTTTAGAATCACCCAACTTGATTTAAATAGTGTGAGCAATTTTTTTCTTTTGTTTTTTAAATTTAGATAAGATTTCAAATTAAAAACATTATGTAATTTATTTTGTTGAAATATTAGTAATCTTTTTATGATATAATCATATTTGAAATTTATGGTTAAATTGGCACCCTAGCCAAAGATTGTCATATGTGATTTATATTGATGTTGTATCTCTTTTTTTTTTTTTTTTTTTTTTAGAGTTGCTTGATGTTATGAATCTTCGGATTTTTGTTCTCACACCATCATCTTTGTGGCACACGCATGTCACGTCATGTTGTTTGGTAAGATGGAAATTTTATAACCGTTGATTCAATTTTGAATTTGAAATTTTAAAATACATCTTTCAATTCATCAACCCAACAATATCAGAAAATTTTCAATTTACCTAGTGGTAAGGTCACTTACCTCGACTAGCAACACAACTCCCTTTTTGGCTTACAAAAGTCTAAATCCCCACCTAAAATGTAAATATGGAGATTAGCAAAATTTTTAGACTCTAAACCATGTTGTACAATTTTATTGAAACCAAGGATCCCGACAGGATGCTCTACTCTAAAACTTGTCTTTCGATCTCAACCATGTTCAAGGATTTAAAATACTCAATTCAAAGCTTCCCAAGGGAGAAATTCTTGTTAGAAATAATTCTCAAGGCATCCCACGAATTCAAAATTCTTAGGAGACAAATGTTACCAACGAAAATTCACCTCGAGGAACCGATCTCTTGCTGGACAGTGGCCTAACACCCTTGAAACTGAGAATCTAAAGTCGAAAATGAGTGGATAATGAGGCCTGAAGTCAAAGTCTTGTGAAACGAGAATGGAAGAAGAATGAAAGGAAACTCACTTGTTCGTTGCGGTTGTCGGCACAACGAACCTCAAGCGACCGGCGAACAAGGGCGACGACGAGGGTTGTCTGGCGTACGATTGAGCAACTACCGGAGGCGGCGGCGTGCGACTGAGCGACAGACGTAGGTCGCGGCGTGTTGGGTGGGCGACGACGTTCGGAGGAGAGGAGAGGCACGGTGGTGGTGGGGATCAGAGGGCAACGTCGTTCGACTAAGCGACAAACGGAGGTCACGACGTGATGGGTGGGCGGGGCGACGACGACGTTCGGAGGGGAGGAGAGGCGCGGTGGTGGTGGGGATCAGAGGGAGCAGCGCATCGTTTTCTTTTATTTTATTTTTTTAAAAAATAATTAGTTACTTTTCAAAAACAACCTAAATGTAGTTGACTTAGTCAAAATCCTAAGCTCACACCTCTAAGTCCATATTCCATAGGACCATTCCACTTAAATCCACTATTGATCCCAATAATAATAACAATTAAATAAATTTCTCTTACCTAGAGCTCGGGTCGTCACAAAAATTATATGAAAGTAGATCATAAATCCGAGATTCAAAAATCCATTCGTCATCCAAGCCTTTCTAACCTCCCAAGGTGTAAATGAAAATCCGCTCGAAGCGAAGTTCCATTAATTGATGCTTGAGTTGCATTAAATGAAGCTTGAGATGTAGTTGAGTTCATTTAACGCAACTTGAGTTCCTTAGAATCAGCTTTACTTCAACTTTAATGCAACGCCACTTCATTTAATGTAACTTAAATTTAACTTTAACTAGTCATAAATGAAGTCTGAGTGTAATTAATGCAACTTTATCCGGAGGTTCTTTTTGGCATTGTGATATGAACTCCCTTAAAGACCTTTATGGTAGAATTCATATAAGGGCAAGTCTAATTCGATGCAAAAACTATTATTTTCATATTAGTCATGAACTCCTTGAAAACCTTTATTGGTAGAATTCATATAAGGGTAAGTCTAATTTATTTTCATATTAGTCATTTCTTACATGTCTAACTTGATGGTTGGAGACCCTATCACACTGTGGCTAACATCACACCAGTAGACATCACTCATTCTTTGTTTTGCAGACACAAATTGGTCCCTTTAACTAAAAATTTACCCTCGACCATTTTTAGGTATCAACCATTTTAAATTGTTGGTGAATAAACTTGTTTTAATCAAATAGAAAATCCAACATAACTAATAAATGCATCACCATATTAAAGATGGACGATTCCATTTATATCTAAAAAAAGAAACAACCACTGCAATATATACACAATCATTAGTTCATGCTTTACCCACTTACTATGGGCTGGTTGCACAAATAGCAATCAGGCCCAAACTAATTGCAAATTTAGCAAACTTTAAAATGTTTTGTAAATATGGCAAAAAAACTCGTTTCTATCACTGATAGACTTCTATCAGTGATAGACTATTTTCTCTGATAGATTATTATCACTGACAAAAATCTATAAAAAGCTGAGGTGATCAGCGATAGACTTCTATCGGTCATAAGATATCAGCGATAGAAATTGCTATATCCGCAAAATTTTTAAAAACATGCTATATTTGCAAACAATAAGTCTTAAATTGTCATTTACTACAATTTCCCCACTTACTATTATAATTACCAACTATTTTAACTTAAAAAATTTATATTGATTTAGTTGATGCTTTCATTATTTATATTTATATATATATATATATATATATATATATTTTTTTTTTGGTGAGTTCTTTTCAAACAACTTGCCAACTTGTGTATTTTTTTTATGGCTTTTAATTAATTGTTCCTCTTAGTTTAGTTGAAGCCAAACCTATATGGTTCAAACTTCAAATATTAAACAATGACGAATTTATGATTATTATTTTCACCTTTCGGATAAAAATTAAATCTAGAGCATTCAAGCTAATAATAAATTGAAAATAACATAAATATTATTTTTTTGTCTTTAAAGAATTTACATTTATTCATTTTAGTTTTAGTTTTTGTACTCTTAATTTTGTTTTTCCAAGTTTAATCCTTCATCTTTAAATAAAAAATTGACCTTAATTTCGTCACCAATTTTCTATATCACATATAATAGTAATTTTACATCTTAATTTCAACATAGTTCAAATGGTGAAAGATTAATATTTGTTATGAATTTAATCATATTTTTCACATTTTCAATATTATATTTTGAATTTTAAGTTGAACTCTATTGTTTTTAAAAACTTGTATGCAATTTTTGAAACGCGTCTTAACGAAAATTGTGAGACGGAAAAAATTTACAAATACTTATCCTTAAAAGTTAAAAATAAGAAACGAGAAACGAGAAACAGATTACCCGAACACCATCATTCTCAATGTCTAGTTCAATGAGCCCATATTCATTAGAAAAATGGACTAATAATGGGCCTGAGCTTGGGCAATTCCCACAGGTTCACTTCTTCGGCCCATATCTTTCGGCCCTAGAACAAAGAAATGAGAGAGACAACTCTCTCTCATCATAGTCAATTAAATATTTAAAATGTTATAAAAAAATATATATTTTTTAAAATATACTCATTCCATTTTAACATTTATATTTTCAAATGTCTAAAATTAATCTATATATTTTCAACAAATCTTAAAAAATCTTAAAAATAGTTTCTTTATATTATTATCATTATTTACTATTAAAATTTTAAAATTTAAAGGTTATATATATAAAATGATAATAAAATCACAACTATTATTGAAGTTTGGTTAAAGTTATAAGACCAAAAAAAAATACAAATTTGAGTTTTAAAAAAATTAAATGAGCAAAACCTTCAATAATCAAAATTATTTTTCTTTTTAACACATTTAAAATAATATTTAAACTAGCAAACATGAATATAGTTCAACTGACATAGAACATGTATCATCGATCAAGAGATAAGAGGTTCGAATCACTCATCCTACATTATTGTAAAAAAAACAATGATATTTACATTTTAAACGTCATACACCGTTCAAAGTTGAAAATTCTCCATCATACTTTATTACTTTCCAACTTTAATTGCATATCTTTATTCTTTTTTACCTTAAAATTGGATATGAAATATTTTTCACTCACTTCAAAAAGTTTGATAGATCTTCAAAATCTCAATGATGTTGACTTGAAAATGTTACTTTCATAGTTAGGATTATGAAGTTTGACTCTTTGCCCCCAAGTTTTGCAATAATTAATCTAAACCTAATTCCCCTTAAATATTTTGAGGAATAAATGTCACCACAATTTAAAAAAATATACTAAATGAGTGATAATTTTTCACATTATTTCATAAATTAACAAGCATGTGCAATTATGATTTCATCAATATATAATTTTTCACCTTCTTCAAGTGAACAATTAGTAAAAATAGAATTTCGATGTAAGTAATAAAGCCTAAGCTACAAGTTAACGTAATTACAACATTAATTAATATTGTTGTTGTAGATCAAATAATTGTATATAAAATATCAGACTGAAAACTGGTTCATTCGAACCAGATTCTGTGCTACATGAAATGCCATTCTTTTCTCTAGCAACATGGTGATAAACTAGCACGAACCCAACACACCAAGGAAATTCGACCCATAAAAATAACTAGGAGGTCCAGACTCAAAATGAGTGGTAGTCGGTCAAACTCAATACTAACCACTCCTCGGTCGAGACGAAAGATTCGGCCCACAACAACAAACAGGGCCGAACACCAAAAAGGGGTCAATGTCGACCACTAGTCAGCCCCGATGGACTTTCGAGTTCAATCGAAGAGTGCTCGGTCAGACCCAGGTCGACCACTCCTCAGTTCTCATGACAGGTCTAGGGTTTTTCAGGTTCTATAACTCCTACGAGGAGGGATAAGCATAGCCTAAGGGGATCCAGTCTATCCATTTTCCTAAACCTAATAGAGAAAGGAAAAAGAGTTGGAACATCACTATAAATACCGCATCAATAGTAAGAAGTAAGCCAATTCTAATCCTAAAGCTCTATAATCAATTGTTGTCCTATTGACTTTGACATCGAAATTTGTTTACCATTTCGAAGATTACAAATTTATCGTTGAAGCTACGTGAGAAGTTCAGTGTCGTCCACCATACAAAATTTGACATCAACAACCATGATTCTTTTTTTTTAAGGACAAGTGAAAATAGTTAATTAATTAATTAAAAAAATTAAAAATATATATATTAATTATTAATGGAGTTTGTGGATGGTTAGTACTATATACCATCACGTGTTGTGGGATTGAGGATTGAACCACTAATCACTTTCCTTTCATAATCATAATAACTTTTCACTTCTTAATTACCTTAAATCATGCAAGATTACAAGGTAATTCCTATTAAACCCACAAAATTAAATTAATATTAGTACTATTATTCAACTTTTCATTGCTTTCTTTCTTCGTCTTTCCTCTTCATTTGGACATTTGTTTATGTAATGTTGTCGTGTTGTTTTATATTAACTATTTTTAAAACGATTTAAAATGTGATGTAACAATGTAAACATGAAATAATATTTTAAAAAAATCCCACATTTATTTTAATGCTAGATATTTTGTATGGTTTGGCCCACCATAATAATTAATAATTAATATAAAGAAAACAAGAAATTAAGTAAAGAGTTTTCACTATTAAAGAGAACACATGTTGTACTTGTACACATAAAAAGGATACATGTCGTGAAGATACAACATGTGTTCATATTTGAGAGAGAGAAAAAACAATTAAATTGGAAATCTATGATTTAAATGGTCTAAATTTTATGAAAAATGTCGATGAATATTTATGAAAGATTTTTAAGAATTATTTTTAAAAAATATTAAACTAATAAATAAATATTTTACAATTTTAAATGAATTAAAATATAAAACAAATTAGTATAATAACTATTACAATTGAAAATTTATAAGATACTTTGAAAGATAAAAAATTCTATTAATCCTAAAATCAAAAAATCGAAAATTGAAGAACTTGTTAGACACAACTTTAAAAACTAATATCGGATTCAACCTTACAAGCTCATAAATTCAACTCTATTTAAGACCCTCCCTCTATTTAAGATTCTCCTTCATATCCATTCTTTTCTTTTTAAAAATTTAGCTTATAAACACTACTTCTTCCATGAATTTATTTGCTTGTATTATCTACGTTCTAATAAACGTTCTAATAATGGTTTTAAAATTGAAGACATAACAATCATTTATTTCAGTTGCTCTCTACAATCTCGCATCGATTTTACTTGGTGGGTCGGGAATAGAGATGTCCATGGGGCGGGGCGGGGCCGGGTAATGCCTTTCCCGCCCCCGTCCCCCATTTCATTACCTGTCCCTGCGAAATTCCCCGTTTAATTTCGCGGGGACGGGACGGGTATTCCTCGCGGGGAATTCGCGAGTAACGGATATTCCGTAGATAATTTTTCCCACGAATAATTTACTTTTTTAATTTATTCTTATCCTTTTTTTTTTTAAGTTTTGGTATTTGTTAAGTTGATTAATATTATATATATTTAATTTCATAAACTTTATTTGTAAGATATGTGTTTTTTTGAAACTTTATTGGTAAAATGTGTATTTTTTTAGATAAAAAAAAAAGTGTGTAGTTAATTTTTTTGATGAATAATGTATATATGTATATATATATATAAGTATACGGGGCGGGGCGGGTAAACGGGGCGGAGTGGGTATGGGTATGCTATTACCCGCCCCCGCCCCGTTTAGCTAATTAACGGGGCAAAAATAATTCTCCGCTCCTTGCCCCATTCCCCGTGTAATCGGGGATTCTCCGTCTCATTCGGGGCGGGGCAGAGCGGGGTCAGGGGCGGGGCAAATGGACATCTCTAATCGGGAATGCCAGACTTATCAACTTATTCAGTAAATTATTGGGAGCTCACATAACCCTTTTGTGGCTCTCTTTAGTCCTATGTTTATCATCTTTAAGAGGTCTACCTCCCACTAGCAGATTTTGGCTCTCTTTAGTCCTATGTCTATTATTTTTAGGTGGTCTTCTTCCACTGGTAGATTTTTTTTTTGTCTCCGTACTTAACAAAAAAAATTGATCATTCAAATGTAGATGAAATTTATGGTAAAGAAAAATGTGAAATAAATAGTCTGAAATTTTAAAAAACAAAATCTTATGGAGTGAACATCAACTTTTATTTTATCTAATTTATGATAATTCATTAATTGATATATACTCGTTGTTCTTAAATTTGAGATTTTTTATATTAATAATGTACTTTAAATAAATTATTACAAAAATAAGGTAGTTTGCAAAGTATTTACAAAATTAGGATACCTAAATCGTGTCCATGGTACACAATTTAGGGGGCAACTCGTGTACCATGGACACGATTTCGGGGTAACTCGTGTCCATGGTACACGATTTAGGGAGTGGACACGAGTTATGATCTGTCACGTCATATGTAACTCGTGTCCATGGTACACGACTTAGGGGTAACTCGTGTACATATTACATGATACACGAGTTGATACGTCATGTAAATCGTGTCCATGATACACGAGTTACCCCTAAGTCGTGTACCATGAACACGAGTTACTCCCTAAATTGTTGTAAATACTTTCAAAACTACCTTATTTCTATAATAAATTATTTAAAATACATTATTAATATAAAAATCTTTAAATTTGAGATTCAAATCTTTGGGTCCCTAATTTTATTGGGCTAAAAACTAAAATAAATAAATAGGGGATCTCGAGGAGAGGGGGTGGGAGATGAAGGCACGTGGCAGAGGAATGATGAGTTGTATGGTTTAGGACAGTGGGGAAGACGACAAAATGATACGTGTACGGCCAGAGTTTAATGGATAAGAACCAGAAGAACAATGCCTTTAAAAAAAAAAAAAAAAAAACCGTACAGAATTTTATCCCATGAATATTTGTGGTACGGTCTGCAATGCCCTTTCTTTTGTCGCCACGTTGATCCAACGCCCTTTCACATTACGCCACGTGTCCCTTTATCTTTACCGTACTCCCTTGGCCGTTTTTCCACTGTGCCTGCTGGTGGCACACTCTCACTGTGCTACCTCCATATCTCCTACATCATTATTATCTAAGGTTAAAATTGTCTAATATATATATATATATATATATATATATATATATATATATATATATATATATTATCTATTTTCCAAATTTGGAGAAAATAATTCATTTCTAAATTTGAATTCCTAACAATTTAATATTATCTTAAATTTGTAACAATTTCGTCATTAAATTTTATTCTCTATACTCTCAACTTTGTAATAATTTAGTTTATATCATAAAAAAAAATTAATTAGAATCAAGTGTTGATTTTTTATTAAATAACTATTTAAACTTTGTAGCTTATAAATACATTTGGTTCTTAATTATTAATCTACATATTTAATAAATACAGGGTAGAAATCGACATTTTGAATGATAATTAGCGTGTCTAACCCTTAAGTTATGCTTGAATCAACAACTATATATGTCGAGATTAGTGGTGAGTTAGAATGGTTAAACATTTATATTTTTATGCTTTTAAAATTAAAGTTATACCTAAATCTTTCCATCTTAGAGTGCGGTTCTCACTCTTTTTGTATGAGAAAAAAACACGCCTTGTCTTTTTGGCTAAAAGATTTAAGAAGCATTCTCAAAACAGGATAAGATCAATTAATATCGAGTATTTTTTTTATTTGTTTTGGGCAAACCGTGAGATGTTAGTATTAAAGTTAAATTAAAATTAGTATGAGCATAACTCAATTAATATAATGTATGAATGAATCAAGATGTCAGAAGTTTAGGTCTCGTTTGATAACCATTTAAATTTTGGTTTTGAGTTTTTTGAAAATCAAACCTATAAACAATACATTCACATGTAAATTCTTTGGTTGTGTTATCTATTTTTTTTTAAGTGTTTCCAAAATTTAAGCAAAAAAATTCAAAACAGAAAAAGAAAAAAGAAAAAATTGAAAATTTTGCTTTTATTTTTTAAATTTGACTAAGAGCTGTAATATTTCCTTAACAAAAATGAAAGTTGGGGTATAAATTCACATGTGGATGTATGATTTATAGACGTAATTTTCAAAAATTAAAAACTAAAAACAAAATGGTTATGAAAGGGAGCCTTAAATTTCTCATTACACACGTTGTCAAAAAAAAAAAAAAAAAATTGGGAGATTCAAATCTACAACCTCTCGGTCTCTAGCCGTTATATCATGTCAGTTGAGCTATGTTCTTATTGGCAATACATGTGATCAACTATTATTGAGTTATGTTCACTTTGACTATTGACTATTCATTTACGTAGATCTCTCGGTCTCTAGTCGTTATATCATGTCAGTTGAGCAATGCTCTTGTTGACAATACATATCAATTATTATCGAGTTATGTTTACTTTGACTATTGACTATTCATTTACGGATGAAACAATTACAAAATTTTAAATAATAGATAAAAAAAAAAAAAAAAAAAAAAAGATGTAGTTAGAGTAGAGGGCCACACCACGTGACAACAAATTTCTCATTAAATACATGAATTTATTTCTAGCAACAATACTATATTACAATCCCAATGGTGTCGAGGTTGCCTCCAAAGTTGGGCATTGTTTGGAAATTCATGATTTTTAACTCCAAAATCAATAAATGTCCTACCACAAAGATGGCACGTGACATTGATTAGAACCCAACCTACATCAATTTATTTATATTTATTTTTCATTTTATTACTATGAATGAAAAGGAATTTATTTCTTAAATTTTGTTGTTGTTTCCTTTTTGGTGCCAATATTTTGAAATCCCTACACTTTATTTCTTTACAACATAGGATGTATTTTATTTATTTATATGACGAGTATTACACCAATATTTGAAGTGACATATAACCGTCAAATTTTTAAATGTGATTTGATTTCAAATTAATTACCTTACTAATTAAAAGGGTTGGTTGCACAAACAAACAGCAATCAGACCAAAAATAATTATAAATTTATCAAAGTTTAAAACATTTTGCAAATATGACAAAAAATCAGTCGTTGATAGACTTCTAAAACTGAGGTGATAGACTATTATCAACGATAAACTTATATCAATGATAAACTTTTATCAGCGATAGAAATTGTCATATCCGCAATTTTTTTAAAAAACAACTATATTTTTAATTATTTTATTTTAAATTGACATCAGTTACAATTTTTCTAATTAAAATGATGAATTTTATCATTTATTTATTTAAAATTGTCACTTAAGTCATTTAATAGAAAAAAAAAAAGTCGATATATCAATTAAACTATTGTTATATCAACATATCACAACATTTGTACATATCATTTTGGGGGGTACTTGACACATAAAATTTAATAATAGGCACCTTAACAAAATTTAATTTAACAATTAATAAAATCTAATTTTTTTTAGATGACATGTCTAAGTGGCTTTTTAAATGACTTAATGGAGAAAATTTATTACGTTAATTTAAAAAATTTAAAGATCAAGGATCCAATTGAAAAAAATTAAAATAACAAATATCATATATTATTTTTTTTTAACGGAAAAATAACATATATCATTTGATATATTTAGTCCAAAAGGTTAATAACATAACAATACTACAGATTTTATGAAATAAGGAGAAACATTTAAAATCTAATGGTGAAAAATAAAGTAAATATGAAAATTACCAAAGATAGTTTAAACCTAATTTCTCGTTGTTTTATATTTCGTTAAATTAAAATTTTAGTCTAATAAATTTTTAAATTTTGTGTTTAATAGATTTTTTAAAATTTTTAAAATTTTTAAAATATTAAATATAAATATAAATTTTATGTCTAATAAAATCCTACAAATTCAATTTATATTTAAGAGATTTGTAAATTTTAAAAAATAAAAAAATGAAGATTTAAATTTATAATTTAAAAAAATTATGGGTGAAAGAGATATAATTTTGAAGGTTAATTAAATTTATAATTTAATATTTATATTTTACTCCAATTGTCTTTATTCACAGATGAAAACAAAAACAATAAAAAAAAGCTGATAAAATAGCAGTGGGAAAATTCCATCTGTACAGTACCTAATTCCCTTCCTCTGCCTTTTCTCTTTATACCATCTTTGCCCCTCTCTCAATTATCCTTGCTTTTGTCTTTATTCCCTTTCAATTTTGACACATAAACATGTTACTCCAAAGTCGAATCCAACATAGTTTAATAGTTAAGGTGTTGTTTGGACCTCCGAGTCGGGTAGGGTTGGGTGGGCTATTTAAGCCCACCTGGTGTTTGGGGTGCGGGTTGTGGAAACTGCCCATGAGGTTATTATAACCCCCAGCTATGAACAGTGTAACCCACTGTAGATATCAGTGGGTTACCTTGGTATTGTCACCGATTACACTCTAGCGCTTGAGGTTCTTTTCCTTCATTCATTTGGCAGCCAAATTTTTCTCTTTCTCTTTCATTTTGCAAACGAAATTCTCTCTCTGATCTTTGTGCTAGCGTTTGGGGTTTTCTTCTTTCATTCATTTTGCTGCCGAATTTTTCTCTTTCTCTTTGATTTTGCAGACGAAATTCTCTCTCTCTCTTTGAACTTCGTCTTCTTCAGACGATTTCACCTTCCTCTTTCGTCTGAAGAAGACGAGTTGGCTTTACCTTGGTTTTGTTTATGTGTTTGGCGTTTGGCGTTTGAGAGATGAGATCTCTCTCTTTCGTTCGCAAACGAGTTTCTTTATCTCCCTCCGAACTTCGTCTTCTTCAGACAATTTCACCTCTCTCTTATGTAAGTTCATTTCACATCTCTCTCTTCCTCATATCTACTGATTTCATCTAATTTCATCTAATTTCATCTGATTTCTTCTATTTCTCAGATCCACGAATTTTAGGGTTTCCAGATCTGTTTTTTAAACAGATCTGGAAACGTTTGGGCTTCCTTGCCGCTCCGACAAGGGATCGGTCCCCCTTTGTCGTCGTTGCTTGGGGGTCTGTGAGGCTGCATGTTTCAATGGTAGGTAGGGGATGCTGGACCGATCTTGAAGAGCTCGGTGGGGGAGCTCTTCAAAGATAAGTGTTCTAGCCGATGATGAGTACATGCATGTTTTTTTTTTTTTTTTTTTTTTTTCTTCCGCCGATGATGAGTATGCATGTCTTCTTCTGTTTGCTTTGATCTTTTACTTATTGTTTCATTTATACTCTGATTGATTTTTTTTTGTTGTTGTTTGTACTTATTGTTCTTATTGAATTTCAATCTTTGAGATTTATTCATTTATACTTATTGTTGTTTGTTCTTCTGTTTGCTTCAATTTGTTACTTATTGTTTCATTTATACCTTGATTGAATTTTTTTTGTTATTGTTTGTACTTATTGTTCTGATTGAATTTCAATCTCAATCAATCTCTAAGATTGATTCATTTATATTTATTGTTGTTTGTTCTTCTGTTTGCTTCGATTTTTTACTTATTGTTTCATTTATACTCGGATTGATTTTTTATTTTTTTTTGTACTTATTGTTATGATTGAATTTCAATCTCTGAGATTGATTCATTTATATTTTTGTTTGTTCTTCTGTTTGCTTCGATTTTTTTCTAGTCATTTCATTATTTCAAATTCAAAACATTTGATTGAATTTAAATCTCTGAGCTTGATTCATTTATAATGTTTGGTCTTCTGTTTACTTTGATTTTCTTTAGTCATTTCATTATTTGAAATTCAGTACATTTGATTGAATTTCAATCCCTGAGGCTGATTCATTTATACTTATGTTTGGTCTTCTGCTTTGATTTTCTTCGGTCATTTCGTCATTTGAAATTCAAAACATTTGATTCAATTTATATATTTTTAAATATATATATATATATATATATATATATATATATATAAACAAAATATTAAAAGAGAACAATTGTTTTAAAAAAAAATATACATATATGGAAGGAAATGTAAAGCAAATAAATTATTGTTATGGTTGAGTTTTGAACTCCACAACAAAATATAAACCTTGCACAATGACCACTGCAACAGAATAAAATTTTGTTAATTTGAGGGGGCCAAATTGTATTTAATAACAATATATATTTAAGGCATTATTTTTGCCTACGAGTATAAGAAAATAAAAAATTTTGGGGGGGCCACGTCCTTCAGAGGCACGCCCCTGTTTGCTGGTATTTTATTAATGAGAGAATTGAACCCATGATCTCTTAATAAAAAATACAACAAACCAATCATGTTCATAGCTGGGGGTTAATGAATAATCTAATCATTAAAGATCAAAATAAGTATCAAACCAATCATGTTTATGTTAGTTTGAAACAAGCTTGTAGATTGCCAAAGCGAGCATGGCTCGGCGGGCATATGTATGTGTTAACGACCACGAGGTCTGTGGTTCGAATCCCCCCACCCCCAATGTACTCAAAAAAAAAAAAAAAAAAGAAACAAGCTTGTAGATTAAATAGGTTTAGGGTGGCAAGTGTTTATAACACCAAACTATAATTACCATTTTGCCCTTTTATGTTGAACCCTAAAATTTGTAAGATTTGTCAACTAAAAAGTGGAAGAAGAAAAATAATCGAGAATTTATAAATAAATATTAAAATATATATATATATATATATATATATATATATATATATATAACAAGAGATAATTACATGTATTCATTTATTTGAGGTTGAAAGTTCGAATCTTTCCTATCATAAATTTGTTGTACTAAACATATATACGCACGCAGGGGCACTATATATACCTATACTAAAGATTCTACCAATTAAGAATATATATATATATATATATATTTTTTTTTTTTGTTATATTGGTATTTTCTGGTATGATAATTTAAAAACAAAGATAGATTTACACATACCAAGAACTCTACCAATTAATATAAACAATTCATTTATATCATTAATATGTAGAGAGCAACCTATTAAAAGCATTGAGATAATGTTATGACCAAAGGGGCAATGTTGAATTATTTTTCACATGTTATTTGTTTGCAGTAATTTTTAATTTAATTTTAACACCATCTTTATATATGTATACAACACTTTAATGGTTCTACAACTTGTACCCACAATAATTATTTTCTCCATTTATTTTGTTTTTATTTTTATGTTATAGACTAAATAATGGTGAAATTGAAATGGAGTTTAAATGTGAAAAAGAGAGGGAAAATTTGTAAAACGATTTGATATTTTCGCAAAACAAGGTAAATTGATCTTATGTTGACATCATCACTTATTTTTTTAATATTTTTTTTTTAATATTATTGTTTCTCGCTCTAACTCTAGCTCGCGTTGGTCTCGCTCTAACTCTAGCTTCATTTAAAATTTGAAAGATTTTTCATATCTAAAATTTTTAGATTTAGTAGATTTTCCAGATCTGAAATTTTTTTGATGCTCAAATCATTACGGGAGAGTTGTCGTCGATGGTAGTCGTCATCGGAGAGTCGCCGACGATGAGAGAGTTGTCGTCACCGGACAGTCGTCAACGACGAGTGAGTGGGAGGAAGAACAAACGTGATGGAGGAGAGAGAAAATAAATGTAGGTATAAGAAAATATGTTCAGAGAAGAGAGAAAAAGTGAGAGAACTATAAAACATATTAAAAAAAATTGGTGATGATGTCGTCAAAAGATCAATTTGACTTGTTTTTAAAATCCGAATTAGTTTGATAAACAGACAAAAATAACGAGTCATTCAGACAAAAAATCCAAAAGAGATGGTGTCAACTTATATGAATTTAATAAAATCATACCCTTTTAAGGACTAAAATTAATGTGTATAAAAGTTTAGGGGACGCTGACTGAGTTAAAATAGTCGTTGATTTTGATTATAATAGTTTGTAGGTTACCATAACCTGTGAATAGTAAATACTATTGAAGTCAATCTAGTTATTTTATTTACTCTAAATTATAATAATCGGTCGGTCAAACGTGACCTGAGTTATAATAACTTAGTTTATTCAACTCTAAGTTGGTATCCCAAACACTCCATAAACATCGAAATATATATATATTTTTTTTAAAAAAAAAATGAGATAAAATATGAAAATTGAAAGAAGTAGGAAGAATTGGTGAGATTAGAATTATTTTTCAATGAGATTCGTTTTGATGTTCATCAATTGCTTTAGACTATAGGTCAAATTCAAAGGGACATAAAGGAAAACAAAAAGTTCCCCTCTTTCAAAATCCCAAAAAATAGATATGGTTGCAAATATTGAATGGTAAAAAATAAAAGATTGATTTATTATTATTATTATTATTATTATTATTATTTTATTTGGAAGGTAGTGATAAGAATATTGGAGGGAGATTCCATTTTGCAACAATCTCCAATAGAAAAAGGATTTTATTTTTTATTTTTAGGAGGTGATTGAACTTAAAACTTCATGATCACTAGGCGATACATCTGAACTCTGTTTTGTTAGGCAAAAATAGTTTTGAAGAGATGCACTTTATTAAAGTTTTGATTTTTTTTACTTTCCATGGGAATGATTTTCTAATTATAATTGTGTTTTTGAAACATATTTGGAGATATGTTTTGAAATTGATGGAATTATTCTCCTCCCTTATTTAAATTAGGAATCAAAACAAATAAAGTTTGTCTCCCTTACTAATTTACTAGTACTAGTTGGACCAAACTTAAATTTAAAATAGGCTCTCTTATTTTCGAGTTTTAATTAATTATATATAAATTACGGTACAATTTTATTGATTAAATCGTTCTTACGTCAAATCAATTTTGATAATCGAGTGTAAAGTAAAAAAAGTCGATTCGTCTCATAAATGTATAATACATCGTTTGACAGTCAATAAAGTAAATATACTGACTTTAATAGTATTTACTATTTACAACTATTATAACCACAGACTATAATAATCTACTCAGTGTCCCAAATAATATTCTTAAACGTGTCAAACAAAGTAATTATAGTCTAAACTACTCGTCTAAAAAAGAGTTATTTTGTTTTTGAAATAAACTTAAAGAGTGGACTGAGTTATTATAATTCAGTTTACGTTTGACCCAACCCACCGACCATTATAATTCATAATCAATAAATTAACTATAATGACTTCGTATTTACTATTTACAAGTATTATAACATAAACTATTATAACCACCCACGGTAGTAACCTACCAAAACATTAAAAAAAAAAAAAAAAAAAAATATTAAACTAAATTATAATATCCTCTTTTAACTTTTTTTTTTTTTTTGTTCATCAAAATTAACAAACGATGACCTTTGATAATACTATTTTTATTCAAAAGTTTAACTTCATAGAATCCCAAATAATATAAACTAACTAAACAAACATTAGTCCTCATCACACTATTAATGTAATAGATAGCTAAACTCGTTGCTTAATTAGTTGTTGCTAATATAATGAAATTGAATTATTAACCTCTTTTAACGTGTGATTATGGTTATAAATATGACAAGAATTACCAACAAATACCTTTTTTTTTAAAATAAAAAATAAAAAATACCAACAAATACCCATTAAAGTCACACAACACGTTATTCTGTTCGAATCGGATTACGCCACGTCACATACCTGGCCCACTTTGCAGAAAAAAGAATCACAAGCTTTGACACGTGGAGATATTTTAGGCCGTTGTATTTACTTTAAGGCGTTTACCCTGTACGGTTTAACCGCGGTGAAAAAAAGCAAAAGAAAAAAAAGAAATATATAAAACAACAACAAAAAAAATAGATACAACCATGGTTAGGTAGAAACCAACTACGGTTAGTTGATGAGTTCTGTCATTGGTTTATAAATGAAGCGAGCTTGCCGGTGAATTAGCCAACAATCTCCATCTTCTCCCCCAAGAAGAAACAGAAGCGAAAAAGAAAATTTAATCAAAGCCAAAAGAAAGGTAAATATGATAATCGGCGATCAGCTCAACCGCCGGAATCCGACGGTTCACATTCCTCCGTGGACGTGTCTGGAGGATTCGGCGTCGGATGTGTACAGTCATTCGCCGGGGAGCGGCGGCAGCGGCTCTGTCAAGTGCGATGGATACTCTCCTTATTATCTACAGGATGCATTGGCGATGCTGCAGCGGTACTCGCCTTTGAATGAGACGGAGATGGACGCGGATTTTGATGTTTCAGGCCGGGAAATGGATTCTCCGGTGGATACGTACTCCTCCGATCAGTTTCGAATGTATGAGTTCAAGATTAAGAAGTGTTCGCGAGGAAGATCGCACGACTGGACTGAGTGTCCGTTTGCTCATCCCGGCGAGAAGGCTCGCCGGCGAGATCCGAGGAGGTATTACTATTCCGGTACGGCGTGTGCGGATTTTCGGAAAGGTAGCTGTAAGAAAGGAGATTCGTGTGAGTTTGCTCATGGAGTTTTCGAGTGCTGGCTTCATCCGGCTCGTTATCGGACTCAGCCATGCAAGGATGGGACGAGTTGCCGGAGGAGAGTTTGTTTTTTCGCTCATACGGCGGAGCAACTTAGGGTTTTGCCTCAGCAAAGTCCTCGGAGTACGAATTCCTTCCCTTCGTACGACGGATCGCCTCTACGGCAAGCAATTGAAGCCTGTGCGAAACAACTGCCGTATTTATCTTCTCCAGGTACATCGCCGCCGATATCTCCTCGAATCGATTCTCCACCTCAATCGCCGATGATTAAATCACTAAATCGACCACACGGAACAAGTTCGATCAACGAAATGGTTGCGTCACTGCGAAGTTTACAGCTCAACAAGGAACTCAGTAAGGTGCAATCGCCTTCTTCGTCGTGGAATGTTCAAGTCGGTTCTCCTGTATTCGGATCTCCAAAGGAATCCCCCTCCGGATCCGGTTTCGGTAGCCTTCCAGATACTCCGACTCGTCAAGGTGTCCGATATCTCGATTTCTGGGATCTAGGTTGCGAAGAGGAACCGGCGATGGAGCGAGTGGAGTCCGGGAGAAATCTACGGGCAAAAATGCTGGAGAAATTAAGGAAGGAGAACTCCGTCGGCTGCGGCGATCAGGACAAATACGGCGGCGGAAGCGGCGGTGGAGGAGTGGACGTCGGTTGGATCTCGGAGCTGCTCAAGTAAAGCCAAAAAAAAAGGTTCGACTCTGATTCTAATTTGGCTCCATTACAGAGCAGCGATTTCTTCTGCTTTTTTTTCTTTCTTGATTATTATTATAACAGTATCCGAATGGGGATAGGGAAGAATTGGAATCTTCCGATTTGGAAGAAGATGGCTAAGGATTTTTCAAGATTCTCTGTAAATATTTAATTTAGGGTTGGGTATGGAAATTGATGGAAATTGGAGAATCGAATCTGGTTTGTTTTGGGGGAATTTTCCAGATGAACAGATCAAAGAACAAGGAGATAGTTCAAAAAAAAAAAAAAAAAAAAAAAAAAGTAAAAAAATATTGGGAAGAAGATGAAGAACGAGATGGTTTTTTTTTAATTTTTTTTTTTTTTTTTGTATAGGCTTTTAGCATTCACATACTGCAATCGTTTACTGTATTTTTGTGGAATTGTAAACTTTATGATTGTATTAAGAAAAAAGGTAACATAATATAATATTAATTATTATCTATGTATGTATTGAAATGCAAATGCTCTTGTTACCACTATGGCCATTTTCATTTTTTTTTTTATGGATAATTTGGAGTATAATTTAAATTTTCTTAGTATATGATGCCAAATCCAGCATAGCTCAATTGACATAAGTTGTCTCTATGACTAAAAAGTCAGATGTTCATTCCTCGCATTAGTTACAATATCGTAGGAAGAAAAAAAAACAGTATATGTTAATTACTGTTGGACTATACTCAATTTGACGATTTTCATTTTCATTTTATTTTGTTAGGATTAGACTTAGGTGACATTTTCTTCTTATAAAATGTTCCATAAATTTTTTAAGTTATAACTTATAATGAACATTGATGATAATTTGGATTACTAGTCTAATTCTTGACTTAGGGTGTTAATATGAGCCTAACTTAATAGGGATAAGCTTTCGGTGATTAAGAGATTTTAAATTCAATTTCTGACTCTTAATTATTAATTTATATTTTATTGATATGATATTATATTTGTAAAAATATGAAGGATTTATTTTCTGACTCTTAATTATTAATTTATATTTTATTGATATGAGAATATAAAAGATGATAAAAATATTTTAATTTCAAACTCCTTTTTAATGTTTAGAAAGTGTTTACAAAGTCTTAGTTTTATTGAAGGTATCAATTAATTATAAATAATTGATGAAATTATATTAAAATTATTTTTTCTAATAATTTGGTATATTTATTCTTTATTCTTTAATATTAATTTCATCCTAAATAAAAAAAAATTAGGTGATTTTTTAATTTGAAAAATTATGTTTTAAATATTATATTTTTCTTGTTTTTTATTAATCTACGCAGTACTAGTGTTTTTAAAATTCAAATTAAATTTGGTAAATTATTTATTTATTATTATTTTTTTAAAAAATTTAGCAAAAAAAAAAATTAAATGTCTATGAAATTATTATGTAGGATTTCATTATATTATTTTTTTTTTTTTTTAAGTTCATTATATTCATTATTATTGGGAAAACAAAAAATAAATAAAGTAGCTTATTAAATAGGATATTCATTATTTTTTAACTTGAAGACAAGATCTTCATTCCAAAAGAAAAAAAACAAATGATAAAGCTGACATATCTGCTATCACCATTTGCATATTTTTTTTTTTAAATCAAGTTAAACTAGATATTTATTTAAAATGAAAAAAAAAATATGATAAACTATTGAAATAATAGTTTAATAATGAATCACCATTTAATTAGTATTGATCTTTTTAGGTTAATTTTATTGAAATTGTTGCTAAATGACAAAATGAAGAAATTTTAATTCATGTTAATGAATATTAGCTTGTAGTAACCAAGTTGGGCTCTAATGACCCGTTGATCAATAATTAAATACGATTTAATACACATTATGGTTTGTTTATTAATGCCTAACCTAGTTACATCGGCCCCATCCTATCCTTTTTTGTTTCTTCAAATCTTTGCAAGTGAGAATATCAATATTAGTGTCATGTGACCGTGACTTAAAAGAAAAATTAGGGGTCAAGCCTCTAAGTTTGGTCCCTCGTTGGGTCCTACCATTTTTAGTCCTCATATGACATGTGAAGAAGATAATCAAAGCACCAGTGTGGTGTTGTTCCCCAACATGCTCTGATGTCTAAGTTAACAAAAAGTCGGATTAGCCAACAGTTAAGCTCAAATTAGAATGAGTTACCGAGCTTAAGATCTAAAGTGTGAGACTTAGAATCAGAGAAGATGAACCATAATACCTTTTGGGAGGGATTCACCTTGTATTTAGCGTAGGCATCAAAGAGAACATGTGTCGTTAGAAGAGGGACACACGTTATTGTGATGAGACATATTTATATTACCGAAGCAGTGTTCGGTGCTCGTTTTTGCATGCATGCAATGACGATCGAGGTCAATGATAAGTTTTTCCATGTTTGGACCTACGCTCCGGTGGGTCGGTGGCCAGATGGGTTCAAAGACTAGTTTGTAGGCTTCCCGTTCATTATTTCATGACAGTTTCGATCCAATTCGAGTTCGTAGGCTGAGCTAATGTCAATCTGTTGAGGATTCCACATCGAAAAGATGAAAGAACCTCACTCATAATATAACACACATGGGCTACTATTCCTATCACCAATTAGTTTTAGGATGGAACCCCATGATGTCTAATATGGTATCAGAGCCCACGAAGCCCAAACGGGTATTCGGTTCAAAAATGGGATCCGACCCAAGATGGTGAACCCAAAGAGGCACCATCTTGAGGGGGCATGTTGAGGATTCCACATCGAAAAGATGAAAGAACCTCACTCATAATATAACACACATGGGCTACTCCTCCTATCACCAATTAGTTTTAGGATGAAACCCCATGATGTCTAATATGGTATCAGAGCCCACGAAGCCCAAACGGGTATTCGGTTCAAAAATGGGATCCGACCCAAGATGGTGAACCCAAAGAGGCACCATCTTGAGGGGCATGTTGAAGATTCCACATCGAAAAGATGAAAGAACCTCACTCATAATATAACACACATGGACTACTCCTCCTATCACCAATTAGTTTTAGGATGGAACCGATGATGTCTAATACAATCCATAACATAATTTTTAGCCAAATTTAAAAAAAAAAACAAAATTTTACTTATTTAACTAAATCAACTAAATCTTACTTATTTAATTAAAATCGTACAAATATTTGATTTTGATTATGAATTTTAGTTAGTTTTGTGGATTTTAATAAATAAATGTGTAGTAATTAATATAGTTATGAGATTCTCAAGTATTTTTGTCGACAATGGTAATCAAAACAAGAAGATAAGACTGCTTGGTAGTTTTTTCTTTTCTCTTTTGTTGTGTCAAATGTCAAATATATATATTTTATGGGTTTTTTTTTTTTTTTTTTTTTTTTTTTTTTGGTGGTAAAATGTACTTTTGTTCCCCAAATTTGAACTTAATGTTTATTTGGTCCCTGAAGTTTCAAAAGTTACACTTTAGTCATAAGTTTGTAAAATAATTTTAAATCATCCTTAACTTAACCTTAACCTAACGAAATGTTGATTATGTGCTGACGATGAGATGACATGTCTATTTTATTTGATTACTTGATAAAATTAATTAAAAAAATAAACTATTAATTAAGTAAAAGATAACATTTTTTTTTAACAAAGTAGAAGATAATATTGGTTTAAAATATATTTAACTTCTACTTAATTAATAGTTTTTTTTTAATTAATTTTATCAAGTAATCAAATAAAATAAACATGTCATCCCCTACACTTGTACATACTGGTTCAGTCAGCATTCCGTTAAGTTAAAGTTAAGCGAGTTATCATTTATAATCATTTTGAAAACTTGAGGACTAAAGTGTATCTTTTGAAACTTTAGGGACCAAATAGACATCGAGCTCAAATCTGGAGGATCAAAAGCGCATTTTGTCATTTTTTAGCGCATTTTGTCATTTTTTTTTATTTATTTTTTCTTTTTTCTGCAGCTTGATTCTTTGATTCTGTGGTTGACTAGGAATATTTTTTTGGGTAGGTGTAGATATTTTGGAGCTTGATTTGGATATCTTGTGTAATTTATGAATTGTTTCATGGACAATAATCTAAATTATGTTGCTAATTCCATAATCTATTGAAGTTATCATTTTTTTTAAAATGGGTTTGAATTAATTTTAAATATTTGTTCATAATTGAATATAAATAACAATAATACAATTTAAAAACAAATATTATTGTAATATTGGAAAAAATTGTCCCAAAAACTATTGAGGATAAGGTTTGAAAGGATGAGGTGTGTGGTCAAACACCAATTAGGATTGTCTTGATTTCAACTGACAAAAAGTAAATAATGGAGTTGGAAGGTGGGGGAGGAGGAGTTACCACTGTTTGGGACAGTTGCATTAAAATCTTTTTCATTTATTTTATTTTATTTTATAATCTTGGCTAAATTATAAAAAAATATTAATAAATTTTTCTATTTGTTTTAAAATTATCTTTACTCCTTTTCCAAAAAAAAAAAAAAAAAAATTATCGTTACTTGACCTTTCACAAGCATTTTAGAACTATAATTGAATAAAACTTCGTTAAAACATTGGATGAAAAATCGACGAAGTGGTAACTAAAATGCTTGTTTAGATTAAGTTAGAAAGAGCCAACATGAACATAGCTCAACCAACATATTGTATAGACTAGTGACCAAGAGGTCACGGTTCGATCTCCCAACCTTACATGTTGTCAAAAAAAAAAAAAAAAAAAAAAAAATAGAAAGAATGACATTCCGGGTAACATAAATATAGCCAGAGTTCGATTCTGCTTAGTGTAGACTTTTAAAATAATTTATCAAACAACCACTTGGTGCAACGGGTAACACACCTGTGCAGGAATTTAAATGCATTATTACCGCCCAAATTTTTCGATCCTTAAGGTAGGAATTTCGAAAATTATCAAACAACCACTTGGTGCAACGGGTGGAATTATCAAACAACCACTTGGTGCAACAGGTGAGTGAACGATAACTTAGATAGTCCAGAGTGTGAGTTCGATCCTGCTCAGTGCAAACTTTTAAAACAATTTATCAAACAATCGCTTGGTGCAACGGATAACAAATCTAAATAGTCTAGAATGGAGTTGATTGATCATGCACTTGTGCACGAATGCAAGAATTCAAATGCATTATTACCGCCCAAATTAAGCTAAACTGAGTATAGTTGAATTGACATAAAGTTGTGTCATTTACTAAAATGTCATAAGTTAAATCCTCACATGAATGACGTTTCGTCATGTCGACCTTTTCGTCCAACATTCTAACGGATTTTAACTTTAATAGTAGTTTTATTTTTATTTATATAAATTAGGGTCAGTTTTTGAAAGAAAGTGTTTGGTTTTCTTTATCAATGTGGGGAAAGGTTTTGATTACAAAATCTTGGCTCATATCTTGTAGTCCCATTATTTTGGTGGGCCGCTCAATTCTCATTATGGAAAATTATTCAACTAAATTTGTTGATAGCTAGACCACCACTTTATAAGACATCAATTTATCTTATACCATATTTTAATTTTTCTATTTTTGGGAATTTAAATCGCTATGTATATTTAATAGGGTCGGCGAACTCAAAAATAAATAATAGCAAAAATTCTCTAGTTCGACCTAGAATATTAATTTTATAGTTGTAAAAAAAAAAAATGATATATATATATATATTTTTGGGAAATTCTAGTAAATGACAATTTAAGACTTATTGTTTGCAAATATAGCATGTTTTTAAAAATTTTGCGGATATAGCAATTTCTATCGCTGATATCTTATGACTGATAGAAGTCTATCGCTGATCACCTCAGCTTTTTATAGATTTTTGTCAGTGATAATAGTCTATTAGTGATAATAGTCTATCACTGATAGAAGTCTATCAGTGATAGAAACGAGTTTTTTTGCCATATTTGCAAAACATTTTAAAGTTTGCTAATTTTGCAATTAGTTTGGGCCTGATTGCTATTTGTGCAACCAACCCTATATTTTTTGACAACTATAAAATGAGTACACCATGGAGTTTTCGATGTGGGATCCTCATCTTCGGAGGGTTGTTTGAGATTCGTGGGCTCTAATATCATGTTAGATGTCATGGAGTTCCATCTTAAAACCAATTGACAATAAGAGGAGTAAGTCATGTATCTTATATTATGAGTGAGGTTCCTTTATTTTTTCGATGTGAGATTCTGCCAGGAGACATATTGAAAATCCCACATCGAAAAAATGAAGGGACCCCACTCACAATATAAGATACACGAGTTACTTCTCTTATTGCCAATTGATTTTAAGATAAAATACCTGATATCTGCTATTTTTGGTTTTAAAAAAAAAACAAGTTTCTAAACTCTACTTCTATCTATGACTTCTTTGATTTTCTATTTACTTTTTGACAAATGTTTTTAAAATTGAAGTCAAATTTTGAAAACTAAAGAAGAATTTAACTATGAATTTAATTTAATAATTAATTAATTTTTTTTTATTTTTTTTTTATTTTATTTTAAGAAGGATGAAAATCATTGAAATCAAAATTAAAATCAAAATTGCTATCAGGACTCTATTTTTTTTTTCTCTTTGTATAATTGAATAATATGAAAATTTAAATCTCCCTCCTTAAAAAAAAAAAAAAAAAAAAGAAAAAAAGTAGTGTCTAGGACGAAATTATGCTCAATTTGATCGAATAACCCTAAAGAAAAATCAACACAATCGTGACCTCGTTTTGGGATTGAAGTTTTAATTAAATTTAGTTTTGAAAAATAGAGTGAAAATGAAAGTGTTTGAGAATGGTTGGCTATAAGTTGTCTGGGGATTTGTGTGGCTGAAAATTGCTAAAGCTTCCAATTATGCCCATGTTCATTGTTATTACTTCAAATAATAATATTAATAACCATTTTTCAAAAGGAAATGTAAATTTCCACATATATATATATATAGCGAGATTAAAAAGTGAGGTTGATGTCGAAGAAATAGTATGTTTAAAAGCAATTTACATGAGAATTGATGTTATAGTCGAAGACTTTGTGTGTGTGTTTTTTTTTTTTTTTTTTTCTTTTTTTGTTATTCTCTTCTTATTTCTTAGTTCTAAGAAAGTGAACAACCAAACATTAGAATCCAATCACATTATTATTATTATTATTATTATTATTATTATTTTTAATTCTAAATACACTTTTTTTTTTCTTCTCCATGTGCTTGAGCGGCGATGAGAATGAAAACGATTTCTTTCCAAATTTATCAATGGCCACTATCTCGTAACGGTGATTGGAAGGCCCGGGTGGTGGTGAGGGGAGCAACCTTCGTGACGTTTACTAGATCGTTGTGTTCTTCTACCTCTTGAATTCTGGATTTACATAGGTTTGAAAAATTAAATCTACAATAAAATGTGATTCACTCACCGATTTAGTGACCGATTTTCTTTTAATTTGAGAAGAGGGAAATTTACAAGGGATTAAGATAGGAGATTCACTAACCGATTTTGTTTTAATTTTAAAAGGAAGAGATTTATGAGGGATTGATGTTTTAGGTACGCATCCCTCTAAAATGGATATAATTGTGGAGCATGCTTGGCTCACGTGCCCATAATTTTGAAGATTTTTTTTTTGTATTTTTATAATCGTGGAGCATGTTTGGCTCAGGTGTGTCCATAATTTTGAAGTTTTTTTTTTTTTTTTTTTTAAAGACGCCCAAAAAGAATCTTAATCCTTCTAAATGTCATTGTTTTTTAGAGGTTTGTGTTGGGAATGACCATTTAAAATGACGAAAATCAAAATCAAAATTTAGGTACGATTTAGAGGGATAAGACATATTCTAGTATTTGACCATTTTTCAAATATATATTTATATATTTTACCTTTTTTCAAATGTGCTTGTTAAAATGGACATTCCTCTAGTTGTCCCAATTCAGACTATATTTAATTGTGAATTTTAATATTATCAGGGCGAGTGGCGAGTAAGATAAAATAGAGAATGTACATTATCCTATAATACAACAAATTATTGACAATGATGAATGATGAAAAGTCAATCAATCATATTCGAGTCTACAATTCTTTTGAGAAATTTGACAAACTGACCTAATTTTTGAGCTAAAATAATTTGACCTGTTTTTTTAAATTAAGTTTCTCTAACCCTTATTTAGGTTTATTGTTTGTAAAAAATGATTTGAAATTAAAATTTTATCAGTTTATGACCTTTTGACCGTTCGCGTTCATTTTTTACCGGTTGTGAAATTCCGTTTGTACCCTTCGCTTTTAAAACTCGCAAAGTGGTCTGAAATTTTGGCTCAAATCAACCCTTCTAAAATCTTTCCTTTCGAAAAGTGACACAAATCAACACTTTTGAAATCTTTACTTTTCGGAAAAGTTCTTAATAACATCTAAGAAGATGAATTAACATTCATAGGGTGAAAGAGGATGAAGGAGAGTGAAAGACAACACATACTAGAGAAAGGAGAAGAAGAAGATAAAAAAACTAGAGAATAGAGAATCTTGTGTTCAATCAGAGACAAAAGACCAGAATTTCACACGCGGTCAAATTCAGATTAGAAACCTAAAATTTTAAAGTCAATTTATTTTGGTAAATCTTTTGCAAACCGGGTCAAATTTTGCAATTCTCCTCCCCTTTTGTTATGGCTCTCTCACTCTCCTCTCCCTTTTACTTGAGCCATTGTTGCAGTCTATTGTGAATTTGAAAAAAAATTAAGATCTAGAAGAGGAAGATTATGGGCCGATCCTTAGACAAAATCGGAAGCCCATAACGGAGTAGTTGTCGGGCCCAGCCCATAAAGCTGCATTTAAATTGAATTGACGGAGTAAATCATTGGTCGTTTTGATCTTACGGAAACCAATAACAATATAAGCAGATTGCCGCGTGTAGACGAAACAGCGACGAGAAGAGAAAGGGAACTCCAAATCTTCGTCCTCCAGAACAAAAAAAACCCTTTCTACTTCGAATTTCCTCACAAATTCTGTAAATTTCTCTCTGATTCTCATATTTCCGTATCAATCTCTCACTGCTTTCTCGAGTTCTCTTTTGGTAGGCATTGATTTTTCTTTTTAATCTTTGTTTTTTTGATCGGCAGGGCGATTTCTCGAAACTAAGCGTTTGGATGATCTAATTGTGTTCTTCAATTTTGTTGTTGCAGAAGATCGAGAGGCTATTTTTGTTGCGTCAACAATGTTTAACAGGATTTTTGGTAAACCTAAACAAGAAGCCAATGCTTTGGCTACGTTAGACAAGTTGAACGAGGTACGTCTTCACTTTATGTAAATGATCTTTACTTTTTCTCGCTTCTTTTGAACCCTAGCTTGATCTTGATTCATGCTTGACTTCTCGATCATTCGTTTTTTCCTTGACCGAGTATTAGTGTTAATGACTTCGTAGTAATTGGTTCTCCTTGTTACTTGGTCAAATTGTGGTTTCCGGTTGAAATTATCATCATATTAGGATTTGATGAACTCGTAGTTTTACATTTGTTCTACTACTGCTAATTCCAGTGCTTTAGGTAAGATTTCACTTATGTAAGAAAGGGAAATTGTGTACTACGGTTATATTGAAGGAGTAGATAATTGGAATCACGTCCAAACTGATGGTAATTGTGATCGCATAGATTTTTGTAGTCTGACGAAGCTTTTTCTAGTTGATACCAATATATTTGGGCTTTTGTTTTGTCCAGCATTGTTTCATTTAATTGCTTCCATTTCATTTTTGTAGACACTTGAAATGCTGGAGAAGAAAGAGAACGTTCTTATTAAGAAGGCAGGTGCAGAGGTTGAAAAAGCTAAAGAATTCACAAGAGTGAAGAATAAACGAGGTATGATCTGAAATTAGGCGATCTCTTATATGCTGGTATTAATTTTTATTTCCCTTTTGAGCATTTGTTTTTACACGTGAAGTGTGAATAGGATTTAATTAATCAATCTATGTTGTCAGGCTCTGAAATGTAAATTTGATGGTAGTGCCATACTTGTTTTTTCACTCTGGGAATGCAAGTTATGCTTCATAGCAATGTGATGCTCTGCAGGAACTTATTAATGCTGTCCTTCATGTACTTTTTTGTTCATTATCGTTATTTTTTATTATTAGAAGGAGAATCATGTGCACAACAAATTATTCATCTACAATAAGATGAAGTAGTCTCCTCGCTTGTCGGGGGGCCTGGGGGTGTTAAGGTGATAAATCTCATGAAGGGTTTTGTGTGGGTTAGAGAATAGAGACTAGGTTTATCTTCTCACCAACAATGTATAAACAATTTAGTTTTTGTCATACAGGTAGAGACGAGTCCTATGTTTTTTTTTTTGACAACATGTGGGGGTGGGGGATTGAACCTAGGACCTCATAGTCACTAGTCGATACATTGTGCCAGTTGAGCTATGCTCTTGTTGGCGAGTCCTATGTTAATCTCACAATCATTCTTGAGTTTGAAGAGGTTTCTTGAGTTATAGAATGATAAGGTTCTACTATTATAATAATAAAGTTGCTAGATGGGCTTGCATGATTGGTCCTTATGCCTTCTCATCTTCCTTCTTCTGCCATGTCTTTATGGCTGATAGTCGGGAATGTAACCTGATATTTTTTATAATAGGTTTATGGATGGCGAAACATTTGTAGCCTTGTTCATTTCAAAACTTCGTTTGGGGTTTCTATCATTTTTGGATTTTTCTGGTTTTCTTGTTCTCATCTTTATTAGTAGTTTTGGGTATCACTTTCAAATGGGAATTTAATTTGTATAGTTCTTTTATGGCTGTTTTGATGTGATCTGTATTTTTGGAGTTTGTTCTGTTTGCATGTGTTGGCTTTTATAGTTTGTTCTTTTTCATCCTTCTTATTGATTATTGATTTATTTTTTAAAAGAATCATTGTTAAATATCTAGGCTTTAAATGTTTTTTCTTAACAAGAATTAACGTTCGTCGATCGGAAATAAAATATTATTTTTATTTTACAGGTTTTGTAACTTTTGTTCATAAGAATTTAATTTATTTAATCAATTAATTATATATGAAGGAATAAATTAATGATATTGGATTATTTAATATTAATCAATTCATAAATTGAACTTGATGTTATTCAATATATTATTGTTATAATTAATTAATGAATCATCTAAAGTTAAATTAATTATTATTTTTAAGTATTAAATAAAATTGTCTGTGGCTTATGTTTTTACGATTCTATTCATAGTCGTTAGAATTTGTTTGCAGCGGCCATACAATGTCTGAAGAGGAAGAGGCTTTATGAACAGCAAGTAGAGCAGCTTGGAAATTTCCAATTGCGTATCCATGATCAGGTGAGCTATAGATGTAATTTACAGATTGATGAGACATCTATGTCTTTTACTTTCATAATTTCGTTAGCTGTAATGAAAGAAATTGTTTACTTTATTCAATAAAAGAACGTTTATTACTGTTGTAGATGATTATGTTAGAAGGTGCGAAAGCTACAACGGAGACTGTTGATGCTTTGAGAACAGGAGCATCTGCGATGAAGGCGATGCAGAAAGCAACGTATGCCTACTTTTATTCTTGCTCTCTTTTCTCTGCCTTTGTGGTTTATAACCTTTCAGGATTTTATTCTTGCCTGGGTCATTGAATATTCCTAGATTTATAGTGTCAAAGTTTCTATAATTTTTTTTTATCCAATAATCTTGTTGATGTTTCATAATTGACTCAGTACAACTGTTAACATTATTTATTTGCCTTTGCCGGAAAATGAAAAAACTGTACCATAGTGCTGAACTTATGATTCTATTTATTATTTGCCATTCTTTACTGCTTTCTTTATTTCACTCCTATGAGGAGTTTGTATCTGTCGAGCATTAGTCTCTTTTCATCCGTTCAATGAAAAGTTTTTTTTTGTTGAATTTTTTTTTGCTGAACTTTAACAATCTTTTGAAGAGTGAAGACTAGCTATTACTGGCCATGGTCATGAATGCAGTTCATTGAAATACATTTCAACAACCTGAAAAATGAAATGATTGTGAATTTTGTTTTATGTTTTATTTCTTTAACTGAGATTGCTAAATTTAGAATTGTACTTAGTTTTTAGAAACCAACCTGATTATTTGAAATTTTCTTCTTCAGAAATATTGACGATGTGGACAAGACGATGGATGAGATCAATGAGCAGACTGAGAACATGAAACAGATACAGGAAGCGCTATCAGCTCCGATTGGTGCTGCAGCTGATTTCGACGAGGTTGTTAAATCTTTGACTTGTATCTTGACCTTTCCTGGAATGTGTATTCAGCATAACTAACAATGGTGTGTGTATTCAGGATGAATTGGAGGCAGAACTTGAAGAGCTGGAAAGTGCGGAGTTGGAAGAGCAACTTCTCCAACCAGCGTCAACAGCTCCTGCTGCACATGTTTCAGTACCGGCAGGCCGAGTATCTGCACGCCCTGTACCTCAGAAGAGAACTGCTGAAGAAGACGAACTGGCAGCTCTGCAAGCTGAGATGGCCCTCTAACCAGGTTTGTTCTATAGCCCATTTCAATTCAACAGCATCTGAGCTGAATAAGCTCCGATTAACTTTGGATAGTAGTTATTCTTAAAAGATTTTTAACAAAATATTTTATACTTCAATTTAAGTTCACACAAATATATGACGAGGTTAAGATGTAGAAGAACTGACCCTACCTACCTATGATTTAATTTCTTACGGGTTTCCTTGACATCCAAATGTTGTAGGGTCAGACGGTTTGGCCCGGACACTCACGGATATAAAAAGAAAAAGAAAAAAAGGAAAATGTAGAAGAACTGAATTTTGGTTGAACATTGTGCAGGTGGTGGTGCATACAAGTATCATCTCGTGGCAGATTTGCATCCAAGAAATCTTCTGTTGAGTTTTTAAAATTTTATACTAATTATTATTCCCTGTCAAAAGACAATGTATATAAAATTACTGGGATGTTCATTTTAAAATCTTCTTTTTATTTTTATTTTGCAGAGATTGCGAACAAAGTTGCTAATTTTTTTTTTTTTAAACTTTCGTGCACCTCGGGAAATTAGGTATATTAGAGTAATGATTTTTTCTTGATTTATAATAAAAAACGGCATATTTGTTTAGATAGCCTATAACAATAAATGTGTTTTAAACGAATGATACGTGGCGAAATCATTGTTTGACTCGAACTTGAAGCTACGATTAGATCCGATTGGATTCCACAGATCCAGTCGATTGGGTCTTGTCCTATCCGACCCAACCCCAGAACTTCGAACGGCCGGCATGTTTTGGACGGTAGAATGGGGAGAGGGGGAGTCGTGCCCATTCTCTCTCCGGAAAGGAGCAGGAACATAAAAATGAAAGACCGAAGACATGTACATGACGGAACGACATATTAAAAAATATTAAAAAATACGTGATCTGATTTGTTTGATAGGCTGCCTGCAAAAAGAGTTTCCCATCCTATTAAATTTAAATGTATTGTTTGTGTCATTCATTGCCTGCAAAAAAGAGTTTCCCATCCTATTAAATGTATTGTTTGTGTCATTCATTGTGGTATAGAAAAACATGTACCAGAAATTCTCCCAACCTTGGTCGACTACTGTTATTGAGATTCTGATAGATAACAATTTAGTTTTTTTCATAATTTGTTTACAATAATTCTCATCTTTTTCATGGAGATTTAAATTCTTAGTTAAATTTTAGAAATGAAAATGTTTTTTTTGATACATGATTTTTTAGTTTCCAATGTACTGTAGTTGGTGCTTTTTCTACCTAACCTACGCTTCCATATATCTATGCATTTAAATTTTTGTACAAATTTCTTTTTGAATTTTGTTTCGTTTCAATGCTGAAAAAATATACTGCATCCATCAAAATAAAATAAAATGTAAATTTTGAAAAAGGTATTTTTTTTTTTTGAGAAGAAGGAAGGGAAAACATGCCATTAGTAGATCTAAAAAAGAAAAATAAGTTTTGAAAAAAAAAAAATATTTCTCATTCAACCTTAATTTCTTCAAAAGAATAGTGAAGTAAATAGTATCCAAACATGTGAACTAGTAAATTAACAATAAAGAAGTTAATTGAAACACTTAACAAACGTGGAATCCGCCCTCAACGGGGAAAGAAATGTATATATGTTTGAATCGCATTTGATTATGTAGTGTAATAATTAAATTTAAAATTTTATAAATTGTTTAATAACCTATGAGATATTGCATGAATAATTTATAGGGTTAAACCGTTTTAATCTCTTGTATGGATAATTAAATAACTTAATAAAAAAATTGATGAATTGATTTTTTCTAAAAGAATATTGGACAGAGAACCCGACCCCACAAATTTCTCGCGGGAAATCCCACCACACCACAACACAACATGGAGAATAATTGATCAATTTCGAAGTCGGTATGATTGTAACAAAGTATAGGTATGGACTAAGGAGTGATTTGTGCTATTTTTTTAATTATATAAAAATATGGCTATAAGCTATAACAGAACCACAACTTAAATGGCTAAATTCATCACAAATAAAATTTACCTTCATTAAAGAAATAACGTAAGCAAAAAAGAGTGCATTATATTTCACAAAACGTCCAAGAACTATAATTGTTCAATCAATTTCTTTGGTTTGTTTTTACAGTTGCTTCATGACTAGCAAGTCAAAACGGAAAAGGCACAGATAGACTATATGTTCTCAAGGAATGAATATCTTTGATTTCAAATTAACAAATATTGACAACATAAACATAAAATTCTGTCCCTCTAAAAGCCAAATTATCAATAATTTCAAATGAACTAATAATGATGATCTTTGGTTTTGCCTCAGAATGAATGGCTATTAACCCAACGAATAAACTCTGAAGAAAGGCCTCCCAAAGTAAAGTAGCAGAAAACAACTGAATTTTGTACCACACTTTCATAAAACTACCAAGGAACATGTCAAGTGTGTTACTTGAAACGAAAGTGAGCATCAATGGACAGTAATTGACATGTACTACAATCCTTCACATTCACTTGAAGTAGGAGGTTCAAGACCCGAAGACCACAATTGTTGTACTAAAACAAAATGAGTTCCTTGAAATCAAGTCTATATATTTCTTGATATCCGAACAGCTTAAGCACACCTTGACTATTCTTACATGACGGACAGACAGACAATACAACATTTAAATGGCAAGAAAACCCGTAAGAAATATTACTATTACTACGTAGGTGGACACCAAGGATTAAATCCATTGACTATAGTAAGGCTTTAATAGCCACAAGACCCTGCATGACCACTAGGCCAACGAAACCAACTCTTGATGGTTAGATTGTCAACATTTGGTCACTATCACTCTTTACTTTTTAACTCAGGCCAACTTGATACTCTCTTCTACTTTGGTAGTAAACAAAATCTTGATGAAACACTCGATCTTCAGAACAAAAATTGTAGAATCTAATAAATAATTTTCTATTCTTAACAATGTGAAATCGATAGATTTAAACAGATACTGTAACCAACTTCAAACGAGCTTCCCTAAAGGTAATATTTATTAACAAAAACATGACAAACTCATCTCATTGTGAAACATCAAAACTTGATCGTAATCAAACATGAAGTGACAAAACAAAAACTTTCTAAAAGAAAGAATAATACTATCATCCTCAAGATAAATGTCAGATTAACAACATAAATGAAGAACTAACAGAAGTATAAAATGACTATTATATTGCATTCTCGAGTCTCTTACTTCTCGGACGAGTTGGGTCCTCTCTTCTTGCCGAATCCAACAACTGCAAAGTGAAATCAAAATATATAAAAAAAAAAAACTTGAGAAGGATGAGAATTCGAACACAATCACAATCAAAAACTTACCGGCGGTGACGAATCTGCGATTGTATTGCATCCGTTTGTGCGCACGTCCTCGTGGCTTCTTCTTCTTGTCCTGTTTAGCAACTTTCGGTGTCTGACCTCTCACCTTACCGGCACGAGCCAAAGATCCGTGAACCTTACCTGAACGCCGATTACATAGATGAAGAATTAGATCGATCAGTAACATCAAACTGAAGGAAATCTGAAAGGAAGATATGGAGTTAGAGCTTTACCCATGGCGAATCTGATGAGCGACTTCTTCTCTGGTTTGCTCCCTTCGTCCGGTAGATACAGAGAACGCAAGAGCAGAAATTAGGGCTAGGGTTTTGCGCGGATAAATATATAGTAGTGGGTTGGATGACGCGGGAAAACTTGATCCAGCCAGCCCAGCCCATACTTTATCTCTTCAATAGTCGGCCCACAACAAAGTTGGCCCAAATAAAATTTGGAGATTTTTTTTTTTTTTTTTTTTTTTCTTCTTTATGCGAATTGAATTATGCTGACAATTTATAAATTTTTTTTTATTAATCTCTTTCGACCTCCCACATCCAATTTTTCTTCCCCTTACTCTTCTCCCAATGTTATCTTTAAGATGCTTGCCGGAATCTGTTTTGAAGATTTAAGTTGTTTTCTTTCTCCAACATCCAAAACCAACATGAGCATAGTTCAACCTATGAACTATAAGCAAGAGGTCTCAAGTTCAAATTCTCTTCTCCAATGTTGTCAAAAAAAATAAAAATTATTTTTGTACAAGGTATTTTGCATGTCTGACAGGGTTAAAATAGTCGGTGTTATAATAGTCTATGAATAGTAAATACTACTGAAGTAGTTATTTTATTGACGATCACATTTTCAACTTTTAAATTGACCAATCTTAGGCCCAACTTAGTTTATTTAATCACATGCTTGAAATGAAAATATTTAGGATTTTAGGTATTTAGGGTTTAGAGATTATGTATTTTTTCGTTTTTTTTTTAATATAAAAAAGGGGTTCATATTCATTAAAAATTCACATGGCTTATAATTTTACAACTTTGGCGGGTTTGGGTTAAAATGAATCACCAACCTATACATTATGAAAAGAAGTAAAATTGAACTATTTAAACAATGACCGATATGAAAAGTTTTAGAAAATGTTGGGTATATGATTTTTTTTCTTGAAATTCTTTATATATAAAAAAAAGTTTATATTCACAAAAAAAAACCACATTCTACACATTTTTTTTTTTTTCAATCTTGAATCTAACTCAATTAACCACGTGCTTGAAATGAATCCCTAAAGTGTCTTAAGAAATAAGTGATTTTAGGTTGATAGGAGTCAACCCACCCATACATTAAGCAAAGACAATGAATAATAAACAGTTAAAAAAAATAAGCGATATAACCATTTTAAGAAAAAATGGATATAACATAGTGCACAATATTTTTTGAAACTTTTTTTTTATTGTAAAAGGTGTGTATTCATAAAATATTCACTTTTTCACCTTTTGAATTTACTAATTTTGGACCTTATGCAATTGATTAAACAACGTGCTTGGAATGAATTCATATAAGGATTTAAGATAAACAACGTGCTTGAAATGAACTCGTATAAAAATTTAGAGTAGAAATTACGTTTTAAGATGATATACTTAAGACTTATAGCTTTCAACTTTGAGGTTGATGGTAAAAAGGAATCGCCGCCAACCTTTACATTCTGAAAATAAAAGTAAAAATGAACTCTAACGAAAAAAAATGAGCAATATGAGTTTTAGAAAAAAAATGGATATATCATGGTATACAATTTTTTTTTTGAAATTTTTAATATCCAAAAAAAGGTTTATATTCATAAAAAAAGTCACATTCAACACTTATAAATTCAACACTAACTCAATTTATTTCATCACGTACTTGAAATAGAATCGTTTAAGATTTTAGAAATTTAGCATTTTAAGGTGCTATAATGAAGACTTATAGTCTTACAACTTTGGTGTTGTAGATTAAAATAAACTACCGTCCTATATATTATGAAAATAAAAAGAAAAAATGAACCATTAAAAGAATGACCGATACAGTTGATATTATAATATGATATGGATGGTCATTCAGTGACAATGTTTAAGTGTCATAAAATAACGTCTCTTAACATAAAATAATTGTCATTAATCATATTATGAAGACAGAAAAAAACTGTCACGAAATCATAAATGATGACAGTTTTCGGTTTGTGTCATCTATAGAATAAAGAAGGCAAGGACTATAACGACTGAAAAAAATTGTCATATAAAGTTCTGATAACAGTTTTTATTTGTCATTATAACCCCAATTTCTAGTAGTGTTAATCAAATATTCACTATTTCAACTTTTGAATTGACCAATCTTAGACCTTACTCAATTTATAAAACCACGTGCTTTCATTGAGCTCATATAAGGATTTAGGTTTTAGATATTACATTTTAAGGTGATATACTCAAGGTTTATAATTATACACTTTAGGGTTGTAAGTTAAAACGAATCACAGAATCACAGACCTATACATTAGGAAAAGAAAAGGAAAAATGAACTATTAAAAAAAGAGCAATATGACAATTTTAATAAAAAAAAATGATATAAACCATTTTTTTTTCGAAATTTGATTTATCCAAAAATAAGGTTCATATTCATAAAAAAAATTCATATTCATAAAAAAAATCTTATTCCACAATTTTAAATTTACCAATGACCTAACTCAATTTATTTCATCACATGCTAGAAAGGAACCTGGTGAGCATTTTAAGAATTTAAGGTTTAAGATTTAAAGATTACGTTTTACGGTGATATATTGAAGGCTTATAATCTTCAACTTTGGAGTTTGTAGGGTTAAAACGAATAACCGACCTAAACATTATGAAATAAAAAGGAAAAATGAACTAACAAAAAAAAAATGACGGATATGATTTTTTTTTGAAAATTTGATGTACTAGGTATACATTTTGTTTATTTTTTATTTTTTATTTATATACAGAAAAAAAGGGTTCATATTCATAAAATTTTACATTCCACACTTTTAAATTGACCAATCTTGGGCTAACTATTTAAATGGACCCGTAGAAGATTTTAAGGATTCAAGATTTAGAGATAATTAAGGTGCTATGCTAAAGCCTTATAGTTTTACAACTTTGAGGATTTTAGGTTAAAAAGAATAACCAACCTATACATTATGAAAAGAAAAAAAAAATGAGCGATATGACAATTTTTAGAAAAAAAAATGATATACTATGGTATACAACTTTTTTTTTTATTTTTTTTAATCAAATGAGTTCTTTTCGAGCACATGGTTGAAAACCGAGAATTAGCTACATGCTTCGTCGACTAAAAAGTGGGGAATTTGAATGTTATATGAATATACATTTTTTTTTTGTGAATTAAAAAAAATTGAAAAATCCTTTACTATAGTCCTCCAATTTTGGTCTAAAAGCGGTCATTTTGATCATTTTTTATGACTACAATTTTCATTAACCTACAACTCCAAATCTTTAGAACCAGAATGCTTAAGAAAAATACCTTAAAACTCGATCCTTAAACCGTAAATTTCCTAAAGCTAAATGAGTTCTTTCCAAGCTGTTGAGTTTTATGTCCTAAAATTCGTGGTTTGTAAACTGAATGTATATTCTATTTTGCAATAAAGTTGTTATTGAGGTTTATTCAGTAAAATTGTTATTAAATAAAGTGAATTGTGTTCTTTTAAACCTAATCCAATAAATTAAGAACCCATGGCTATAGGATGTATACTTGAACTTCATGTGTGACATGATTGTGGATCAAGTTCGAGTAATAGCCAGAACGGTCTATAGTATAGGGATAAAGCTGGGTACCTTATCCTGGGGACACTATGAACGCGACCCATTTTGTATAGTACAAATGATGTGATCCAAAATCGTTCATGTTGAGACATGCGAGTGGGGGCGTCTTGTACAATGAGTTTGCATAAGACTGAACCGCGAAAAACAAGTCACTCTTTCTTTACAACTCCGTTTACTCTAAAGACTGACTTTTTCATATGATGACCTAGGTAACTCGATCTGAATCCTGAGCACGTTATGAACTCCTGTTTATTCGAGCTTATCCTTTGACTTGTATGAGTGAGAGTGGCCCGAGATCGCCGACTCAATAAGCCTACCATCTTTGGGATAAGGCCGGGTAGGGAGTTGGGAACATAGTCTTGCGAGATGGAATTCACTTCTACCCGTCTTTAGGGTTTAGTAGAGAGGTTGTTCCCTTAAGTGCTGACTCCGGGTCTAGAACAATGGGCCCACCCTCTCATTGGCCCGAGAGGGATCTGGTTTGATGGTTGAACCACAAACCAATTGTTCATTAGGGGAGTAGTGGGGACTTAAGGAACAATATGTAATTACGGGGGTAAAACGGTAATTTTGACCCAGTTGTAATTACGAACGACCTGTGAAGGATCGACTTACTAATGATGGTTATATCAAGAGGACATAAATATATCTACGGTGAGGAGAGTGCAACCCTTGGGCTTTAATGGAGTCCCCAAGGGTTAACGCATGTTGGTTAACTTGGCTAAAAAGTTTGGCCGATTAATCTCGTATCGTTGGAGCTCATGATCTGTAAGTCCTTTGGGTTCTCATGGCTAGCTCGGATGAACATATTTAAATATGATTTAAATATGGGATCGGTCTAAAACACGAATAGAGATTCATGTGCGAAAAGTCGGTTTTTGGAAAACCGGGATTAGTCTTATTATTTAATTAATATTAGATATTGAATTAAATAATAATATTAATTAATTAAAAAGTTTAATTAATATATATATATATATATTATTTTATTTATTTAAATTTAAATTTTAAATTAGTTTTTAAATAATAAAAATAATATAATTTATATGAAAGTGGAATTGGCATGCATGTTAAACACATGGCTACTAACTAATCCTATTTGGTGTCTTAATCCTTAAGCTCAAGGATTTCTATAAATAGGGATAAAAGCTCCTTTGAGTTTTGGAAAAGTCTAATTGTTAGACATCTCTAAAAAAAGAAAAAAAAAAGGCTCCATCGCATAGTTTTTCCAGCCATCTTCTCTTCCAATTTCTCTCATAAAGAGGTCTCATCACCTCGTTGCTCGACCTAAAGATAACTGGGACTATCAGAGGTGGTTCTCGAAGAGTTCGTAAAGAAGTTTGAAGCTGCAGAAGTTGAAGAAATTCAAACTACAAGAGGTATGCATTCAAAATCTCTTTTCTGTTTTTCCATCACATAGGCTGTGCGATAGCTATGCAATCGCACATATGACTATGCGATGGGTGTGCGATCTCATCGCATATGCTCTTTTTGATGCTCTTTGAGTGCTGGAAATCCAAATACGCTTCCGCTGCGCGGTGTTTCGCACTCCGACTCCATCACAAGCATGTGGTTGAAAAAAGTGAATTAGCTACATGCTTGATCCAATAAGAAGTGGGGAATGAGAATGTTATATGAATATACATTTTTTTTTTTTCTGAATTAAAAAAATTGAAAAAATCCTTTACAAAAGTTCTCCCATTTTGGTCTAAAAATGGTTATTTTGGTCATTTTTTTATGAGTACATTTTTTATTTTCTTATTTCAATTTTGGGTTTTGGAGTTGCATTAACCTATAACTCCAAAACTTTAGGAATCAAATGCTTAAGGAAAACACCTTAAAACTCGATGCCTAAATTGTAAATTTCTAAAAGCCTAAAGGAATTCTTTTCAAGCACGTGGTTGAAAACCGTGAATTAGCTACATGCTTGGTCCAATAAAGAAGTGGAGAATTTGAATTTTATATGAATATACAATTTTTTTTGTGAATTAATTTTTATTTTTAAAATCATTCACTATAGTCCTTCAATTTTGGTCTAAATACTATCATTTTGGTCCTTTTTTTATGATTACACTTTTCATTTTTATATTTCAATGTTAGGTTTTGGAGCTTCATTACCTATAGATCCAAAGCTTTAGGACCAAAATGTTTAAGAAAAACACCTTAAAACTCGATCTCTAAACCGTAAATTTCCAAAAGCATAAACGAGTTCTTTTAACGCACGTGGTTGAAAACCTTGAATTAGCTACAATTGGTCCAATAAAAAGTGAGAAATATGATATATGAATATAAACTTTTTTTTGTGAATTAAAAACAATTGAAAAAATCCTTTACAATTGTCCTCCAATTTTGGTCTAAAAACAGTTACTTTGAACATTTTTTTATGGGTACATTTTTCATTTTCTTTTTTCAATGTTGGATTTTGGAGGTTCATTTAACCTACAAATCCAAAAGATTAGGACAAAAATGCTTAAGAAAAGCAGCTTAAAATTCCATCCCTAAACCATAAATTTCAAAAGCCTAAAGGAGTTATTCTAAAGCAGGTGGTTGAGAACCATGAATTAGCTACATGTGTGGTCAAATAAAAAGTGGGGAATGTGAATGTTATATGAATATACACATTTTTTTGTGAATTAAAAAAATTTGAAAAATCCTTTACTATTGTCCTCAAATTTTGGTCATTTTGGTCATTTTTTTATGAGTACATTTTTCATTTTCTTATTTCAATGTTGGGTTTTGAAGGTTCATTAACCTACATATCCAAAGCTTTAGGACCAAAATGCTTAAGAAAAATACCTTAAAACTCGATCCCTAAATTGTAAATTTCCAAAAGCCTAATAAAGGAGTTCTTTTCAAGCACGTGGTTGAAAACCGTTAATTAGCTACATGCTTGGTCCAATAAAAAAGTTAGGAATGTGAATGTTATATGAATATTTTTTTTTTGGGAGTTAGAGCCAAAAAAAAATGAAAAAATAATTTACTATAGTCCTCCAATTTTGGTCTAAAAACTATCATTTTGGTCAATTTTTTATGAGTATATTTTTTATTTTTTTATTTAAATGGTGGGTTTTAGAGGTTCATTAACCTACCGACCCAAAGCTTTAGGAAAACAATGCTTGTTAAAAACACCTTAAAACTGGAACCCTAAACCGTAAATTTTTAAAAGCCTAAAGAAGTTCTTTTCAAGCACGTGGTTGAAAAATGTGAATTGGCTACATCTTTGGTCCCATAAAAAGTGGAGAATGCGAATGTTATATGAATATACATTTTTTATTTGTGAATTTAAAATATTGAAAAAATCATTTACTATAGTTCTCCACATTTGGTCTAAAAACTGTATTTTTTTTTATGAATACATTTTTCATTTTGTTATTTCAATGTTTGGTTTTGAAGGTTCATTAACCTACAGATTCAAAACTTTAGGACCAAAGTGCTTAAGAAAAAAACCTTAAAACTCGATCCCTAAACCTTAAATTTCTAAAAGCCTAATAAAGGAGTTCTTTTCAAGCACGTGGTTGAAACAGTGAATTAGCTACATGTTTGGTCCAATATAAAAGTGGGAAATTTGAATGTTATATGAATATACATTTCTTTTGTGAATTAATTTTTTTTTTTAAAATCATTTACTATAGTTCTCCAATTTTGGTCTAAATACTATCATTTTGGTCATTTTTTTATTACTACACTTTTCATTTTCTTATTTCAATGTTGGGTTTTGGAGGTTCATTACCTAGAGATCCATGGCTTTAGGACCAAAATACTGGAGAAAAACACGGTAAAACTCGATTCCTAAACTGTAAATTTTCAATAGCTTAAAGGAGCTTTTTTCAAGCTTATGGTTGAAAACAGTGAATTAGCTACATGATTGGTCCAATAAAAAGTACGGAATTTGAATGTTATATGAATATACATTTTTGTTTTGTGAATTAAAGAAATTTGAAAAAATTCTTTAGTATAGTCCTTCAATTTTGGTCCAAAAAGGATCATTTTGGTAATTTTTTTATGAGTACATTTTTCATTTTCTTATTTCAATTTTGGGTTTTGGAGGTTCATTAACCTAAAAATCCAAAGCTTTAGGACCAAAATGCTTAAGAAAAACACCTTAAAACTCGATCCCTAAATTGTAAATTTCCAAAAGCCTATAATAAGAGTTATTTTCAAACACATGGTTGAAAACCGTTAATTAGCTCCATGTTTGGTCCAATCAAAAAGTGAGGAATGTGAATGTAATTTAAATATACATTTTTTTTGGGAATTAAAAAAAATTGAAAAAATCATTTACTATAGTCCTCCAATTTTGGTTTAAAAACTATCATTTTGGTCAGACGGTCGGGCCTGGGGATGGTGGCCCGAGATGCTGCAGGGAGGTTGGTTATGGCGAAAGTAGAGGCAGTGGAGGGTTTGATCGATGTTATGTCTACTGAAGCTTTGGCTTTGCTCAAAGGTTTGCAACTTGCAGTGTCTTTGAGCTTGTCAAATATTAATGTGGAATTGGATGCTTGGTTCGAGCTTTGCTCTCAAATGAGCTTCTATTGGCTCCTCAACGAGTCCTGTTGGAAGAGATTAAACTTTTGATGGCTCAATTAGGTGTGACGGGTCTTTTTTTTAGCCCGAGAACGACTAACAAATTGGCTCACAATCTGGCGGGTCATGCTTTGTCTATGGGGGGTGTTCTGTTTGGCACTCCTTGTTGGTTGTCTAGTGTTTTGCTTTCAGATATTTGTAATTGTAGTCCTTTGGGCATTTTCATTTCTTAATATATTTGTTTCCGATGCATTCAAAAAAAAAAAAAACTATCATTTTGGTCATTTTTTTATGAGTACATTTTTCATTTTTTTTTTTATTTCAAGGTTGGGTTTTGGAGGTTCATTAACCTACAAATCCAAAGCTTTAGGACCAAAATGCTTGAGAATTAAACCTTAAAACTAGATCCCTAAAGAGTAAATTTCTAAATGCCTAAAGAGTTCTTTTCAAGCACGTGGTTAAAAACCATGAATTGACTACATGTTTGGTCCCATAAAAAGTGGAGAATGTAAAGGTTATATGAATATACTTTTTTTTTTTGAATTAATAAAAATTGAAAAAATCATTTACTATAGTCATTTACTATAGTCCTCTAATTTTGGTCTAAAAACGATCATTTTGGTAATTTTATTTTATGAATACATTTTTCATTTTCTTATTTCAATTTTTGGTTTTGGAGGTTCATTAAGCTACAACTCCCAAAGCTTTATGATCAAAATGCTGAAGAAAAATACCTTAAAACTCGATGCCTAAACCGTTAATTTCCAAAAGCCTAAATGAGTTGTTTTCATGCACGTGGTTGAAAACCGCGAATTAGCTACATGCTTGGTCCAATAAAAAGTGGGGAATGTGAATATTATATGAATATAATTTTTTTTTTGTGAATTAAAAAAAATTGAAAAAATCCTTTACTACAGTCCTCCAATTTTAGTCTAAACCCGGTCATTTTGGTCATTTTTTTATGACTACATTTTTCATTTTCTTATTTCAATGTTGGATTTTAGAGGTTCATTAACCTACCGATCCAAAACTTTAGGATCAAAATGCTTAAGAAAAATATCTTAAAACTAGATGCCTAAACCGTTAATTTCCAAAAGCCTAAATGAGCTGTTTTGATGCACGTTGTTGAAAATCGTGAATTAGCTATATGCTTGGTCCAATAAAAAGTGGGGAATGTGAATGTTATATGAATATACACTTTTTTTGTGAATTAAAAAAAATTAAAAAAATCATTTATTATAGTCCTCAAATTTTGGTCTAAAAACGGTCATTTTAGTAATTTTTTTATGAGTACATTTTTCATTTTCTTATTTCAATGTTGGGTTTTGGAGGTTCATTAACCTACAAATCCAAAACTTTAGGACAAAAATACTTCAGAAAAACACCTTAAAACTCGATTCCTAAAACGTTACTTTCCAAAAGCCTAAATGAGCTGTTTTCAAGCAAGTGGTTGAAAACCGTGAATGAGCTACATGCTTGATCCAATAAAAAGTGAGGAATGTGAGTGTTATATGAATATACACTTTTTTTGTGAATTAAAAAAATTGAAAAAATCCTTTACTATATTTTCCCATTTTTGGTCTAAAAACGGTCATTTTGGTCCTTTTTTTATGAGTACATTTTTTTTTTCTTAATTCAATGTTGGGTTTTGGTGGCTCATTAACCTACAAATCCAAAACTTTAGGAAATAAATGTTTCAGAAAAATACCTTAAAACTCGATGCCTAAACCGTTAATTTCCAAAAGCATAAATGAGATGTTTTCAAGCACGTGGTTGAAAACGGTGAATTAGCTACATGCTTGGTCCAATAAAAAGTGGGGAATGTGAATGTTATATGAATATACACTTTTTTTGTGAATTAAAAAAATTAAAAAAATCATTTACTATAGTCCTTTAATTTTGGTCTAAAAACGGTCATTTTGGTCATTTGTTTATGAGTACATTTTTCATTTTCTTATTTCAATGTTGGGTTTTGGAGGTTCATTAACCTACAAATCCAAAACATTAGGACAAAAATACTTCAGAAAAATACCTTAAAACTCGATTCCTAAAACGTTAATTTCCAAAAGCCTAAATGAGCTGTTTTCAAGCAAGTGGTTGAAAACCGTGAATTAGCTACATGTTTGATCCAATAAAAAGTGGGGTATGTGAATGTTATATGAATATACACTTTTTTTTGTGAATTAAAAAAATTAAAAAAATCCTTTACTATATTTTTCCATTTTTGGTCTAAAAACGATCATTTTGGTAATTTTTTTATGAGTACATTTTTTTTTTCTTAATTCAATGTTAGGTTTTGGTGGCTCATTAACCTACAAATCCAAAACTTTAGGATAAAAATGTTTCAGAAAAACACCTTAAAACTCGATGCCTAAACCGTTAATTTCCAAAAGCCTAAATGAGATGTTTTCAAGCACGTGGTTGAAAATGGTGAATTAGCTACATGCTTGGTCCAATAAAAAGTGGGGAATGCGAATTTATATGAATATACACTATTTTTGTGAATTAAAAAAAAATCTAATAATCGTTTACTATAGTCCTCCAATTTTGGTCTAAAAACAAAAATTTTAGTAATTTTGTTATGAGTACATTTTTCAATTGCTTATTTCAATTTTAGGTTTTAGAGGTTCATTAAGCTACAACTCCAAAGCTTTAGGATCAAAATGCTTAAGAAAAATACCTTAAAATTCGATGCCTAAACCGTTTATTTCAAAAAGCCTAAATGAGTTGTTTTCATGCACGTGGTTGAAAACCGTGAATTAGCTACATGTTTGGTCCAATAAAAAGAGAGAAATGTGAATGTTATATGAATATACACTTTTTTTTGTGAATGAATAAAAATTGAAAAAATCGTTTACTATAGTCCTCTAATTTTGGTATTAAAACGGTCATTTTGGTGATGAGTACATTTTTCATTTTCTTATTTCAATGTTGGGTTTTGGAGGTGCATTAACCTACAGATCCAAAACTTTAGGACAAAAATACTTCAGAAAAACACCTTAAAACTCGATTCCTAAAACGTTAATTTCCAAAAGCCTAAATGAGGTGTTTTCAAGCAAGTGGTTGAAAAGCGTGAATAAAAAGTGGGGAATGTGAATGTTATATGAATATACACTTTTTTTGTGAATTAAAAAAATTAAAAAAATCCTTTACTATATTTTTCCATTTTTGGTCTAAAAACGATAATTTTGGTCATTTTTTTATGAATACATTTTTTTTCTTATTTCAATGTTGGGTTTTGGTGGCTCATTAACCTACCGATCCAAAACTTTAGAACAAAAATGTTTCGGAAAAACACCTTAAAACTCGATGCCTAAACCGTTAATTTCCAAAAGCCTAAATGAGATGTTTTCAAGCACGTGGTTGAAAACGGTGAATTAGCTACATGCTTGGTCCAATAAAAAGTGGGGAATGTGAATGTTATATGAATATACACTATTTTTGTGAATTAAACAAAATTCAAATAATTATTTACTATAGTCCACCAATTTTGGTCAAAAAAACGAAAATTTTAATAATTTTGTTATGAGTACATTTTTGATCAATTTCTTATTTCAATTTTGGGTTTTAGAGGTTCATTAAGATATAACTCCAAAGCTTTAGGATCAAAATGCTTAAGAAAAATACCATAAAATTCAATGCCTAAACCGTTTATTTCAAAAAGCCTAAATGAGCTGTTTTCATGCACGTGGTTGAAAACCGTGAATTAGCTATATGGTTGGTCCAATAAAAAGTAGGGAATGTGAATGTTATATAGATATACACTTTTTTTTGTGAATTAAAAAAATTGAAAAAATCATCTACTATAGTCCTCTAATTTTTGTCTAAAACCGGTTATTTTTGTCAAATTTTTATGAGTACTTTTTTAATTTTCTTATTTCAATGTTGGGTTTTGGAGGTTCATTAACCTACATATCCAAAACTTTAGGAGAAAAATACTTTAGAAAAACACCTTTAAACTCGATGGATAAACGGGTAATTTCCAAAAGCCTAAATGAGCTGTTTTCAAGCAAGTGGTTGAAAACCGTGAATTAGCTAAATCCTTGGTCCAATAAAAAGTGGGGAATGTGAATGTTATATGAATATACACCATTTTTGTGAATTAAAAAAATTTGAAAAAATGGTTTATTTTAGTCATTCAATTTTGGTCTAAAAACAATCATTTTGGAAAAAAAATTCGGAGTACATTTTTCATTTTCTTATTTTAATTTTGGGTTTTAGAGGTTCATTAAGCTACAACTCCAAAGCTTTAGGATCAAAAAGACCCTTTTTAAAGCAAAATTTGAGAACTATAGTAAATGATTTTTCAATTTTTTTTAATTCACAAAAAAAAAGTGTATATTCATATAACATTCACATCCCCCACTTTTTATTGGACCAAGCAGGTAGCTAATTCACGATTTTCAACCACGTGCATGAAAACACCTCCTTTAGACTTTTGAAAATTAACGATTTTGGCATCGAATTTTAAGGTTTATTCGTCAGCATTTTGATCCTAAAGCTTTGGAGTTGTAGCTTAACGAACCTCTAAAACCCAAAACTGAAATAAGATAATGAAAAATGTAGTCATAAAAAAATTACCAAAAATACCGTTTTTAGACCAAAATTTGAGGACTATAGTAAATGATTTCTCAAATTTTTTTAATTCACAAAAAAAAGTGTATATTCATATAAAATTCACATTCCCCACTTTTTATTGGACCAAGCATGTAGTTAATTCACGATTTTCAACCACGTGCATGAAAACAACTCATTTAGACCTTTGAAAATTAACGGTTTTGGCATCGAGTTTTAAGGTGTTTTTCTTCAGTATTTTGATCCTAAAGCTTTGGAGTGGTAGCTTAACGAACCTCTAAACCCAAAACTGAAATAAGAAAATAAATAATGTACTCGTAAAAAAAATGACCGTTTTTAGACCAAAATTTGAGGACTATAGTAAATGATTTTTCAATTTTTTTTAATTCACAAAAAAAGTGTATATTCATATAACATTCACATTCCCCACTTTTTATTGGACCAAGCATGTAGTTAATTCACGATTTTCAACCACGTGCATGAAAACAACTCATTTAGACCTTTGGAAATTAACGGTTTTGACATCGAGTTTTAAGGTGTTTTTCTTCAGCATTTTGATCCTTTTTTTTTTTTGAGAAGACAATCAAAAGCTATATTAAGAGAGATTAATGCCCATTGGGCTACAATCGTTAGAAACAAGGCTCAAAAGCCAAATGAGAAAAATGGCAAACCAAACATGACAAGAATCTTTCAATGTTATGGGCAGCTCCATTTAACTTCCTTGAGATGTGATGAATGCCACTCCAGCAACACCTGGCACCTGGCACAACATTATTGATCCTAAAGCTATGGAGTTGTAGCTTAACAAACCTCTAAGCCCAAAACTGAAATAAGAAAATGAAAAATGTACTAAAAAAAATGACCAAAAAGACCGTTTTTAGACCAAAATTTGAGGACTATAGTAAATGATTTTTTTATTTTTTTTTTAATTCACCAAAAAAGTTTATATTCATATAACATTCACATTCCCTACTTTTTATTGGACCAAACATGTAGCTAATTTACGGTTTCCAACCACGTGCATGAAAACAATTCATTTAGGCTTTTGGAAATTAACGATTTTGGCATCGAGTTTTAAGGTTTATTCTTCAGCATTTTGATCCAAAAGCATTGAAGTTGTAGCTTAACGAACCTCTAAAACCTAAAACTGAAATAAGAAAATGAAAAATGTACTCATAAAAAAATGACCAAAAATACCGTTTTTAGACCAAAATTTGAGGACTATAGTAAATGATTTTTCATTTTTTTTTAATTCACAAAAAAAAAAATTGTATATTCATATAACATTCACATTCACGACTTTTTATTGGACCAAGCATGTAGTTAATTCACGATTTTCAACCACGTGCATGAAAACAACACAATAGACCTTTGGAAATTAACGATTTTTGCATCTTGTTTTAAGGTGTTTTTCTTCTGCATTTTGATCCTAAAGCTTTGGAGTTGTAACTTAAGGAACCTCAAAACCAAAAACTTAAATAAGAAAATGAAAAATGTACTAATAAGAAAATGACCAAAAATATCGTTTTTAGACCAAAATTTTAGAACTATAGTAAATGATTTTTTTTTAATTTTTTTAATTCACAAAAAAAAAAAGTATATATTCATATAAAATTCACATTCCCCACTTTTTATTGGACCAAACATGTAGCTAATTCACGGTTTCCAACCACGTGCATGAAAACAACTCATTTAGGGTTTTGGAAATTAACGGTTTAAGCATCGAGTTTTAAGGTATTTTTATTAAGCATTTTAGTCCTAAAGTTTTGGATCTGTAGGTTAATGAACCTCCAAAACCAAACATTCAAATAAGAAAATGAAAAATGTACTCATAAAAAAATTACGAAAAAGACGGTTTTTATACCAAAATTTGAGGACTATAGTAAATGATTTTTTTGATTTTTTTTAATTCACAAAAAAGTGTATATTCATATAATATTCACATTCCCCACTTTTTATTGGACTAAGCATGTAGCTAATTCACGGATTTAAACCACGTGCTTCAAAACATTTCATTTAGGGTTTTGGAAATTAACGGTTTAGGCATTGAGTTTTAAGGTGTTTTTCTGAAGCATTTTTGTCCTAAAGTTTTGGATATGTAGGTTATGAACCTCCAAAACCCAACATTGAAATAAGAAAAATAAAAATGTACTCGTAAAAAAATGATCGTTTTTAGACCAAAATTATATTGGTGGACTATAATAAAGGATTTTTTTCATTTTTTATTAATTCACAAAAAGTGTAAATTCATATAACATTCACATTCCCCACTTTTTATTGGACCAAAGCATGTAGTTAATTCACGGTTTTCAACGACTTGCTTGAAAACAACTCATTTAGGATTTTGGAAATAACGGTTTAGGAATCGAGTTTTAAGGTACTTTTCTGAAATATTTTTGTCCTAAAGTTTTGGATGTGTAGGTGAATGAACCTCCAAAACCCAATATTGAAATAAGAAAATGAAAAATGTACTAAAAAAAATGACCAAAATGACCATTTTTAGACCAAAATTTGAGAACTTTAGTAAACGATTTTTTCAATTTTTTTTCATTCACAAAAAAAGTGTATATTCATATAACATTCACATTCCCCACTTTTTATTGGACCAAGAATGTAGTTAATTCACGATTTTCAACCACGTGCTTGAAAACAACTCATTTAGGCTTTTGGAAATTAACGGTTTAGGCATCGAGTTTTAAGGTGTTTTTCTGAAGCATTTTTGTCCTAAAGTTTTGGATGTGTATGTTATGAACCTCCAAAACCCAACATTGAAATAAGAAAAATAAATAATGTACTCATAAAAAAATGATCATTTTTAGACCAAAATTGGTGGACTATGGTAAAGAATTTTTTCAATTTTTATTAATTCACAAAAAAACTGTATATATTCATATAACATTCACATTACCCACTTTTTATTGGACCAATAATGTAGCTAATTCACGGATTTCAACCACTTGCTTGAAAACAATTCATTTAGGCTTTTGGAAATTAACGGTTTAGGAATCAAGTTTTAAGGTGCTTTTCTGAATTATTTTTGTCCTAAAGTTTTGGATCTGTAGGTTAATGAACCTCCAAAACCCAACATTTAAATAAGAAAATGAAAAATGTACTCATACAAAATTAACAAAATGACGGTTTTTTTTGACCAAAATTAGAGGATTATAATATAGGATTTTTTCAATTTTTTTTAAATCACAAAAAAAATATATATATTCATATAACATTCACATTCTCCACTATTCGTTGGACCAAGCATGTAACTAATTCACTGTTTTAACCCACGTGCTTGAAAAGAACTATTTTAGGCTTTTGGAAATTCACGGTTTAGGAATCGAGGTTTAAATTATTTTTCTTAAGGATTTTGGTCCTAAAGCTTTGGGGTTGTAGGTTCATGAACCTCCAAAACTCAACATTGAAATAAGAAAATGAAAAATTTACTCTTAAAAAAATGACCAAAATGATAGTTTTTACACCAAAATTGGAGATCTATAGTAAAGAATTTTTTCAATTTTTTTTTTTTAATTTGCAAAAAACGTATATCTTCATATAACATTCACCTTCCCTACTTTTTATTGGACCAAACATGTAGTTAATTCACGGTTTTTAACCACGATGCTTGAAAACAAGTCATTTAGGCTTTTGGAAATTAACGGTTTTGGCATCGAATTTTAAGGTGTTTTTCTTTAGCATTTTGATCCTAGAGCTTTGGAGTTGGAGCTTACCGAACCTCTAAAATCCCAAACTGAAATAAGAAAATGAAAAATGGAATTGTAAAAAAATGACCAAAAATACCGTTTTTAGACCAAAATTTGAGGACTATAGTAAATGGTTTTTTGATTTTTTTTTATTCACAAAAAAAGTTTATATTAATATAACATTCACATTTCCCACTTTTGTTTGGACAAAGCAGATAGCTAAATTCACGGTTTTCAACCACGTGCATGAAAACAACTCATTTAGGCTTTTGGAAATTAAACGTTTAGGCATCGAGTTTTAAAGTGTTTTTCTTAAGCATTTTGGTCCTAAAGTTTTGGATCTGTAGGTTAATGAACCTCCCAAACCAAACATTGAAATAAGAAAATGAAAAATGTACTCATAAAAAAATGACCAAAATGATAGTTTTTACACCAAAATTTGAAGATTATAGTAAATGATTTTTTCAATTTTTTTTAATTCACAAAAAAAGTGTATATTCATATAAGATTCACATTCCCCACTTTTTATTAGATCAAGCATGTAGCTAAAATTCACGATATTCAACCACGTGGTTGAAAACAACTCCTTCAGGCTTTTGGAAATTACGGTTTAGGCATCGAGTTTTAAGGTGTTTTTCTGAAGTATTATTTTCCTAAAGTTTTGGAACTGTAGGTTAATGAACCTCCAACAACCCAAGATTGAAATAAGAAAATGAAAAATGTACTCATAAAAAAATGACATAGTTTTTACACCGAAATTGGAGGTCTATAGTAAAGGATTTTTTTTTAAAATTCACAAAAAAGTATATATTCATATAACATTCACATTCCCCCTTTTTATTTGACAAAGCATGTAGTTAATTCACGATATTCAACCACGTGCTTGAAAATAACTCCTTTAGACTTTTGGAAATTAACGGTATAGCCATCGAGTTTTAAGGTGTTTTTCTTAAACTTTTTGGTCCTAAAGTTTTGGATCTGTAGGTTAATGAACCTCCAATACCAACCATTGAAATAAGAAAATGAAAAAGGTACTCATAAAAAAATAACCAAAATGACCATTTTTAGACCAAAATTTGAGGAAATTACGGTTTAGGCATCGAGTTTTAAGGTATTTTTCAAAAGTATTATTTTCCTAAAGTTTTGGAACTGTAGGTTAATGAACCTCCAAAACCCAACATTGAAATAAGAAAATGAAAAATATATTCGTAAAAAAGTGATCAAAATTACCGTTTTTAGACCAAAATTGGAGGACTATAGTAAATGATTTTTTCAATTTTTTTTATATCACAAAAAAACTGTATATTCATATATAATTCACATTCCCCACTTTTTATTAGATCAAGCATGTAGCTAATATAATTCACGATATTCAACCACATGCTTGAAAACAACTCCTTCGGTCTTTTAGAAATTACGGTTTAGGCATCGAGTTTTAAGGTGTTTTTCTTAAGTATTTTTGTCCTAAAGTTTTGGATTTGTATGGTTAATAAACCTCCAAAACCCAACATTGAAATAATAAAATAAAAAATGTTCTCATAAAAAAATAACCAAAGTGACTGTTTTTAGACAAAAATTTGAAGACTATAGTAAATAATTTTTTCAATTTTTTTTAATTCACAAAAAAAAAATGTATATTCATATAACATTCACATTCCCCACTTTTTATTGGACCAAGCATGTAGTTAATTCACGATTTTCAACCATGTGCATGAAGACAACTCATTTAGACCTTTGGAAATTAACGCTTTTAGCATCGAGTTTTAAAGTATTTTTCTTCAGCATTTTGATCCTAAAGCTTTGGAGTTGTAGCTTAACGAACCTCTAAACCCAAAATTGAAATAGGAAAATGAAAAATGTATTAATAAAAAAAAGACCAAAAAGACAGTTTTTAAACCAAAATTTGAGGACTAGAGTAAATGATTTTTTTTTATTTTTTTTAATACACAAAAAAAAGTGTATATTCATTTAACATTCTCATTCCCCACTTTTTATTGGACCAAGCATGTAGCTAATTCACGGTTTCCAACCACGTGCATGAAAACAACTCATTTAGGCTTTAGGCATCGAGTTTTAAGGTGTTTTTCTGAAGCATTTTTGTCCTAAAGTTTTGGATGTATGTTATGAACCTCCAAAATCCAACATTTAAATAAAAAAAATTAAAATGTACTCATTAAAAAAAGATCGTTTTTAGACCAAAATTGGTGGACTATAGTAAAGAATTTTTTCAATTTTTATTAATTCACAAAAAAAGTGTATATTCATATAACATTCACATCCCCCACTTTTTTATTGGACCAAGCATATAGCTAATTAATGGTTTTCAACCACTTGCTTGGAAACAGCTCATTTAGGCTTTTGGAAATTAACGGTTTATGAATCGAGTTTTAAGGTGCTTTTCTGAAGTATTTTTGTCCTAAAGTTTTGGATCGGTAGGTTAAACCCAACATTGAAAGAAGAAAATGAAAAATGTACTCATAAAAAAATTACAAAAATGACCGTTTTTAGACCAAAATTTAAGGACTATAGTAAATGATTTTTTTGATTTTTTTTTAATTCACAAAAAAAGTTTATATTCATATACCATTCACATTCTCCACTTTTTATTGGACTAAGCATGTAGCTAATTCACGGTTTTAAACCATCTCATTTAGGGGCTGTTTGGCCCCCCGAGTTGGGTAGGGTGGGGTGGGCTTAAATAGCTCACCCCATGTTTGGAGCCCCAACTATATAAGTTGGGGTTGGGGGTTATTATAACCGGGGGTTGCTACAGTGTTTACTGTAGCAGTTCTACACTAGTTTGTTTGTTTTTTTTTTTTTTTCTCATTAAATTTTCTGGGTTTTCTTTTCTCTTTGTTTTTTTTCGAGTTTTTTTTTTCTATTTTTTTCACTCAATTTACCGATTTTTTTTCTCTCTTTGTCTTCCTCACCTCACGATTTTTTATCTTCTATTTCATCCCAAATTTCTCTCTTCACCGAACCTGTCGATTGTGTGTGATTTCCTAAATAATATTTATTTTTTTAACTTTTAAAAAATTAATATGTAATATACATTTAACTATACAAATATAACAAAATGTTGTAGAAAAAAAATAAACTAACATAAACACATATTTCAAACTCCATGTTAAAGAAAACTGTATTATTTCTCTCTCCACCGAGCCTTGTCGATTATTTGTGATTTCCTAAATAATATTTATTTTTTTAATTTTTAAAAAATTAATATGTAATATACATTTAACTATATAAATACAACAAAAAGTTGTAGAAAAAAAATAAACTAATATAAACACATATTTCAAACTTTATGTTAAAGAAAACTGTATTTTAAACCCACACTATACAACTCTGCACCCCAAACACAAACTTACTAAACCCAGACTATACAAACTCTGCACCCCAAACACTGACTATTATAACCCACAGATTATTATAACCCACCAACTATAATAACCCACCAACTATAATAACCCACCAACTATAATAACCCACCTGCTCCCCAAACGCCCCCTTAGGGTTTTGGAAATTAACTGTTTAGGCATTGAGTTTTAAGGTATTTTTCTGAAGCATTTTTGTCCTAAAGTTTTGGATCGGTAGGTTATGAACCTCCAAAACCCAACATTGAAATAAGAAAAATTAAAATGTACTCATAAAAAAATGATCGTTTTTAGACCAAAACTGGTGGACTATATAGTAAAGAATTTTTTCAATTTATATTAATTCACAAAAAAGTGTATATTCATATATAATTCACATTCCACACTTTTATTAGATAAGGTATGTAGCTAATTCACGATATTCAACCACATGGTTGAAAACAACTCTTCGGGCTTCCGGAAATTACGGTTTATTCATTCAGTAATTTTAAGGTGTTTTTCTTAAGTATTTTTGTCCTAAAGTTTTGGATCTGTAGGTTAATTAACCTTCCAAACCCAACATTGAAATAAGAAAATGAAAAATGTACTCATAAAAAAATTACCAAAATGAGAACAAAATTTGAGGACTATAGTAGATGATTTTTTCAATTTTTTTTAATTAACAAAAAAAGTGTACATTCATATAACATTTAAATTTCCCACTTTTTATTGGACTAAGCATGTAGCTAATTCACGGTTTTAAACCACGTGCATGAAAACAGCTCATTTAGGCTTTTGAAAATTAACGGTTTAGGCATCAAGTTTAAAGGTGTTTTTCTTAAGCATTACAGTCCTAAAGTTTCGGATCTGTAGGTTAATGAACCTCCAAAACCAAAAATTGAAATAAGAAAATGAAAAATGTATTAATAAAAAAAAGACCGTTTTTAAACCAAAATTTGAGGACTAGAGTAAATGATTTTATTTTTATTTTTTTTAATTCACAAAAAAAGTGTATATTCATATAACATTCACATTCCTCACTTTTTATTGGACTAAGCATGTAGGTAATTCACGGTTTCCAACCACGTGCATGAAACAACTCATTTAGGCTTTTGGAAATTAACCGTTTAGGCATCGAGTTTTAAGGTGTTTTTCTGAAGCATTTTTGTCCTAAATTTTGGATATGTATGTTATGAACCTCCCAAATCCAACATTTAAATAAGAAAATTAAAAATGTACTCATAAAAAAATTACACAGATGACCGTTTTTAGACCAAAATTTGAGGACTATGTAAATGATTTTTTCGATTTTTTTTAATTCACAAAAAAAAGTGTATATTCATATAACATTCACATTCCCCACTTTTTATTGGACTAAGCATGTAGCTAATTTACGGTTTTAAACCACGTGCTTGAAAACATCTCATTTAGGGTTTTGGAAATTAACGATTTAGGCATCGAGTTTTAAGGTATTTTTCTGAAGCATTTTTGTCCTAAACTTTTGGATCGGTAGGTTATGAACCTCCAAAATCCAACATTGAAATAAGAAAAATAAAAATGTACTCGTAAAAAAATTATCGTTTTTAGACGAAAATTGGTGGACTATAGTAAATGATTTTTTCATTTTTTATTAATTCACAAAAAAAAGTGTATATTCATATAACATTCACATTCCCCACTTTTTATTGGACCAACCATGTAGTTAATTCACAGTTTTCAAACACTTGCTTGAAAACAAGCTCATTTAGGCTTTTGGAAATTAAGGGTTTAGGCATCCAGTTTTAAGGTATTTTTCTCAAGCATTTTTGTCCTAAAGTTTTGGATCTGTATATTATGAACCTCCAAAATCCAAATTGAAATAAAAAAAATTAAAATGTACTCATAAAAAAAAGATCGTTTTTAGACCAAAATTGGTGGACTATAGTAAAGAATTTTTTCAATTTTTATTAATTCACAAAAAAAAGTGTATATTCATATAACATTCACATCCCCCACTTTTTTATTGGACCAAGCATGTAGCTAATTAACGGTTTTCAACCACTTGCTTGGAAACAACTCATTTAGGCTTTTGGAAATTAACCGTTTAGGAATTGTGTTTTAAGGTGATTTTCTGAAGTATTTTTGTCTTAAAGTTTTGGATCGGAAGGTTAATGAACCTCGGAAACCCAACATTGAAATAAGAAAATGAAAAATGTACTCATAAAAAAATTACAAAAATGACCGTTTTTAGACCAAAATTTAAAGACTATAGTAAATGATTTTTTCAATTTTTTTTAATTCACAAAAAAAGTTTATATTCATATACCATTCACATTCCCCACTTTTTATTTGACTAAGCATGTAGCTAATTCACGGTTTTAAACCACGTGCTGTAAAACATCTCATTTAGGGTTTTGGAAATTAACTGTTTAGGCATTGAGTTTTAAGGTATTTTTCTGAAGCATTTTTGTCCTAAAGTTTTGGATCGGTAGGTTATGAACCTCCAAAACCCAACATTGAAATAAGAAAAATAAAAATGCACTCGTAAAAAAATGATCGTTTTTAGACCAAAATTGGTGCACTAGTAAATGATTTTTTCATTTTTTATTAATTCACAAAAAAAAAAGTGTATATTCATATAACATTCACATTCCCCACTTTTGATTGGACCAAGCATGTAGTTAATTCACAGTTTTCAAACACTTGCTTGAAAACAGCTCATTTAGGCTTTTGGAAATTAACGGTTTAGGCATCGAGTTTTAAGGTGTTTTTCTGAAGCATTTTTGTCCTAAATTTTTGGATTTGTATGTTATGAACCTCCAAAATCCAACATTGAAATAAGGAAAATTAAAATGTACTCATAAAAAAATGATCGTTTTTAGACCAAAACTGGTGGACTATATAGTAAAGAATTTTTTCAATTTATATTAATTCACAAAAAAAGTGTATATTCATATAACATTCACATTCCCCAATTCTTATTGGATCAAGCTTGTAGCTAATTCACGGTTTTAAACCACTTGCTAGAAAACAACTCATTTAGGCTTTTGGAAATTAACGGTTTAGGCATCGAGTTTAAAGGTATTTTTATTAAGTATTATTTTCCTAATGTTTTGGAACTGTGGGTTAATGAACCTCCAAAACACAACATTGAAATAAGAAAATGAAAAATATATTCGTAAAAAAATGAACAAAATTATTGTTTTTAGACCAAAATTGGAGGACTATAGTAAATGATTTTTAAATTTTTTTTTATATCACAAAAAAACTGTATATTCATATATAATTCACATTCCCCACTTTTTATTAGATAAGGCATGTAGCTAATTCACGATATTCAACCACATGCTTGAAAACAACTCCTTCGGGCTTCTGGAAATTACGGTTTATTCATCGAGTTTTAAGGTTTTTTCTTAAGTATTTTTGTCCTAAAGTTTTGGATCTGTAGGTTAATGAACCTTCCAAACCCAACATTGAAATAAGAAAATGAAAAATGTACTCATAAAAAAATTACCAAAATGAGACCAAAATTTGAGGACTATAGTAAATGATTTTTTCAATTTTTTTTAATTGACAAAAAAAGTGTATATTCATATAACATTCAAATTCCCCACTTTTTATTGGACTAAGCATGTAGCTAATTCACGGTTTTAAACCACGTGCATGAAAACAGCTCATTTAGGCTTTTGAAAATTAACGGTTTAGGCATCAAGTTTAAAGGTGTTTTTCTTAAGCATTACAGTCCTAAAGTTTCGGATCTGTAGGTTAATGATCCTCCAAAACCAAAAATTGAAATAATAAAATGAAAAATGTATTAATAAAAAAAAAAATACCAAAAAGACCGTTTTTAAACCAAAATTTGAGGACTAGAGTAAATGATTTTTTTTATTTTTTTTAATTCACAAAAAAAAAAGTGTATATTCATATAACATTCACATTCCTCATTCACGGTTTCCAACCACGTGCATGAAAACAACTCATTTAGGCTTTTGGAAATTAACAGTTTAGCCATCGAGTTTTAAGGTGTTTCTCTGAAGCATTTTTGTCCTAAATTTTGGATCTGTATGTTATGAACCTCCAAAATCCAACATTTAAATAAGAAAATTAAAAATGTACTCATAAAAAAATTACCGACGGTTTTAGACCAAAATTTGAGGACTATAGTAAATGATTTTTTCGATTTTTTTTAATTCACCAAAAAAGTGTATATTCATATAACATTCACATTCCCCACTATTTATTGGACTAAGCATGTAGCTAATTTACGGTTTTAAACCACGTGCTTGAAAACATCTCATTTACGGTTTTGGAAATTAACGGTTTAGACATCGAGTTTTAAGGTGTTTTTATGAAGCATTTTTGTCCTAAACTTTTGGATCTGTAGGTTATGAACCTCCAAAATCCAACATTGAAATAAGAAAAATAAAAATGTACTCGTAAAAAAATTATCTTTTTTAGACGAAAATTGGTGGACAAAATAGTAAATGATTTTTTCGATTTTTTTTAATTCACAAAAAAAAGTGTATATTCATATAACATTCACATTTCCCACCTTTTATTGGACCAACCATGTAGTTAATTCACGGTTTTCAAACACTTGCTTGAAAATAGCTCATTTAGGCTTTTGGAAATTAACGGTTTAGGCATCGAGTTTTAAGGTGTTTTTCTGAAGCATTTTTGTCCTAAAGTTTTGGATCTGTATATTATGAACCTACAAAATCCAAATTGAAATAAAAAAAATTAAAATGTACTCATAAAAAAATGATCGTTTTTAGACCAAAATAGGTGGATTATAGTAAAGAGTTTTTTAAATTTTTATTAATTCACAAAAAAAAAGTGTATATTCATATAACAGTCACATTCCCCACTTTTTATTGGACCAAGCATGTAGCTAATTCACGGTTTTCAACCCCTTGCTAGAAAACAGCTCATTTAGGCTTTTGGAAATTAATGGTTTAGGCATCAAATTTTAAGGTGTTTTTCTGAAGCTTTTTTGTCCTAAAGTTTTGGATCTGTATATTATGAACCTCCAAAATCCAACATTGACATAAGAAAAATTAAAAATTTACTCATAAAAAAATGATCGTTTTTAGACGTGAACTATAGTAAAGAATTTTTTTTAATTTTTATTAATTCACAAAAAAAATGTATATTCATATAACATTCACATTTCCCACTTTTTATGAGATCAAGCATGTAGTTAATTCACGGTTTTCAACTACTTGCTGGAAAATAGCTTATTTAGGCTTTTGGAAATTAACGGTTTAGGCATCCAGTTTTAAGGTGTTTTTATTAAGTATTATTTTCCTAAAGTTTTGGAACTGTAGGTTAATGAACCTCCAAAACCCAACATTGAAATAAGAAAATGAAAAATATATTCGTAAAAAAATGGCAAAAATTACCGTTTTTAGACCAAAATTGGAGGATTATAGTAAATGATTGTTTCAATTTTTTTTATATCACAAAAAAACTGTATATTCATATATAATTCACATTCTTCAGTTTTTATTAGATCAAGCATGTAGCTAATTCACGATATTCAACCACATGCGCTTGAAAACAACTCCTTTGGGCTTTTGGAAATTACAGTTTTTTCATCGAGTTTTAAGGTGTTTTTCTGAAGTATTTTTGTCCTAAAGTTTTGGATCTGTAGGTTAATGAACCTCCAAAACCCAACATTGAAATAATAAAATGAAAAATGTTCTCATAAAAAAAATGACCAAAATGACAGTTTTTAGACAAAAATTTGAAGATATAGTAAATGATTTTTTCAATTTTTTTTAATTCACAAAAAAAAGTGTATCTTCATATAACATTCACATTCCCCACTTTTTATTGGACCAAGCATGTAGTTAATTCACGATTTTCACGTGCATGAAAACAACGCATTTAGACCTTTTGAAATTAACGCTTTTGGCATCGAGTTTTAAGGTGTTTTTCTTCAGCATTTTGATCCTAAAGCTTTGGAGTTGTAGCTTAACGAACCTCTAAACCCAAAATTGAAATAAGAAATGAAAAATGTATTAATAAAAAAAAGACCAAAAAGACCGTTTTTAAACCAAAATTTGAGGACTAGAGTAAATGATTTTTTTTTATTTTTTTTTAATTCACAAAAAAAGTGTTTATTCATATAACATTCACATTCCCCACTTTTTATTGGACCAAGATTGTAACTAATTCACGGTTTCCAACCACGTAAAATAGCTCATTTAGGCTTTTGGAAATTAACGGTTTAGGCATGGAGTTTTAAGGTGTTTTTCTGAAGAATTTTTGTCCTAAAGTTTTGGATCTGTATGTTATGAACCTCCAAAATCCAACATTTAAATAACAAAAATTAAATGTACTCATAAAAAAAAGATCGTTTTTAGACCAAAATTGGTGGACTATAGTAAAGAATTTTTTCAATTTTTATTAATTCACAAAAAAAGTGTATATTCATATAACATTCACATCCCCCACTTTTTATTGGACTAGCTAATTAACAGTTTTCAACCACTTGTTTGGAAACAACTCATTTAGGCTTTTGGAAATTAACAGTTTAGGAATCTAGTTTTAAGGTGCTTTTCTGAAGTATTTTTGTCCTAAAGTTTTGGATCGGTAGGTTAATGAACCTCCAAAACCCAACAATTAAATAAGAAAATGAAAAATGTACTCATAAAAAAATTACAAAAATGACCGTTTTTAGACCAAAATTTGAGGACTTAGTAAATGATTTTTTCGATTTTTTTTAATTCACAAAAAAAATTTATATTCATATAACATTCCCATTCCCCACTTTTTATTGGACTAAGCATGAAGCTAATTCACGGTTTTAAACAACGTGCTGTAAAACATCTCATTTAGGGTTTCGAAAATTAACTGTTTAGGCATCGAGTTTTAAGGTATTTTTCTGAAGCATTTTTGTCCTAAAGTTTTGGATCGGTAGGTTATGAACCTCCAAAACCCAACATTGAAATAAGAAAAATAAAAATATACTAGTAAAAAAATGATCGTTTTCAACCAGTTGCTAGAAAATAGCTCATTTAGGCTTTTGGAAATTAACGGTTTAGGCATCGAGTTTTAAGGTGTTTTTATTAAGTATTATTTTCCTAAAGTTTTGGAACTGTAGGTTAATGAATCTCCAAAACCCAACATTGAAATAAGAAAATGAAAAATATATTCGTAAAAAAATGACCAAAATTACCGTTTTTAAACCAAAATTGGAGGATTATAGTAAATGATTTTTTCAATTTTTTTTATATCACAAAAAAACAGTATATTCATATATAATTCACATTCCTCAGTTTTTATTAGATCAAGCATGTAGCTAATTCACGATATTCAACCACATGCGCTTGAAAACAACTCCTTTGGGCTTTTGGAAATTACAGTTTTTTCATCGAGTTTTAAGGTGTTTTTCTGAAGTATTTTTGTCCTCAAGTTTTGGATCTGTAGGTTAATGAACCTCCAAAACCCAACATTGAAATAATAAAATGAAAAATGTTGTCATAAAAAAATGACCAAAATGACCGTTTTTAGACAAAAATTTGAAGACTATAGTAAATGATTTTTTCATTTTTTTTTTAATTCACAAAAAAGGGTATATTCATATAATATTCACATTCCCCACTTTTTATTGGACCAAGCATGTAGTTAATTCACGATTTTCAACCACGTGCATGAAAACAACGCATTTAGACCTTTTGAAATTAACGCTTTTGGCATCGAGTTTTAAGGTGTTTTTCTTCAGCATTTTGATCCTAAAGCTTTGGAGTTTTAGCTTAACCAACCTCTAAAACCAAAACTGAAATAAGAAAATGAAAAATGTATTAATAAAAAAAAAAGACCAAAAAGATTGTTAAACCAAAATTGGAGGACTATATAGTAAATGATTTTTTTTATTTTTTTTAATTCACAAAAAAAAAGTGCATATAACATTCACATACCCCACTTTTTATTGGACCAAGCATGCAGCTAATTCACGGTTTCCAACCACATGCATGAAACAGCTCATTTAGGCTTTTAGAAATTAACGGTTTAGGCATCAGAGTTTTAAGGTGTTTTTCTGAAGCATTTTTGTCCTAAATTTTTGATCGGTATGTTATGAACCTCCAAAATCCAACATTTAAATTAGAATAATTAAAATGTACTCATAAAAAAATGATCGTTTTTAGACCAAAATTGGTGGACTATAGTATATAAAGAATTTTTTCAATTTTTATTAATTCACAAAAAAGTGTATATTCATATAACATTCACATTCCTCACTTTTTATTGGACCAAGCATGTAGCTAATTCACGGTTTTCAACCACTTGCTTGAAAACAACTCATTTTGGCTTTCAGAAATTAACGGTTTAGGAATCGAGTTTTAAGGTGCTTTTCTGAAGTATTTTTGTCCTATAGTTTTGGATCTGTAGGTTAGTGTACCTCCAAAACCCAACATTGAAATAAGAAAATGAAAAATGTATTCATAAAAAAATTACCAAAATGACCGTTTTTAGACCAAAATTTGAGGAGTATAGTAAATGATTTTTTCGATTTTTTTTAATTCACAAAAAAAGTGTATATTCATATAACATTCACATTCCCCACTTTTTATTGGACTAAGCATGTAGCTAAGTCACGGTTTTAAACCACGTGCTTGAAAACATCTCATTTAGGATTTTGAAAATTAACGGTTTAGGCATCGAGTTTTAAGGTATTTTTCTAAAGCATTTTTGTCCTAAAGTTTTGGATCTGTAGGTTATGAACCTCCAAAACCCAACATTGAAATAAGAAAAATAAAAATGTACTCAGTAAAAAATTGATCGTTTTTAGACCAAAATTGGTGGACTAGTAAAGGATTTTTTTCATTTTTTATTAATTCACAAAAAAGTGTATATTCATATAATATTCACATTCCTCACGTTTTATTGGACCAAGCATGTAGTTAATTCACGGTTTTCAACCACTTGCTTGAAACAAATCATTTATGATTTTGGAAATTAACGGTATAGGCATCGAGTTTTAATGTGTTTTTCTTAAGCATGTTGGTCCTAAAGTTTTGGATCTGTAGGTTAATGAACCTCCAAAACCCAACATTAAAATAAGAAAATTAAAAATGTACTCATAAAAAAATGACCGTTTTTAGACTAAAATTTGAGGACTATAGTGAAGCGTTTTTTCAATTTTTATTAATTCACAAAAACAAGTGTATATTCAAATAACATTCAAATTCCTCACTTTTTATTGGACCAAGCATGTAGCTAATTCACCGTTTTAAACAACTTTCTTGAAAACAACTCATTTAGGCTTTTGGAAATTAACGGTTTAAGAATAGAGTTTTAAGGTGTTTTTTTGAAGTATTTTTGTCCTAAAGTTTTGGATATCTAGGTTAATGAACCTCCAAAACCCAACATTGAATTAAGAAAATGAAAATTGTACTTAAAAAATGTCCAAAATGACCGTTTGTAGACAAAAATTTGAGGACTATAGTTAATGATTTTCTTAATTTTTTTTAATTCACAAAAAATGTGTATATTCACATTCCCCACTTTTTTTCTGGACCAAGCATGTAGCTAAGTCACGGTTTTCACCCACGTGCTTTAAAAGAACTATTTTAGGCTTTTGGAAATTCACGGTATAGGCATCGAGTTTTAAGGTATTTTTCTTAAGCATTTTGGTCCTAAAGCTTTGGAGTCGTAGGTTAATGAACCTCCAAAACCAAAAATTGAAATAATAAATCAAAAAATGTACTCATAAAAAAATGATTTAAATGACCGTTTTTAGACCAAAATTAGAAGATTATAATAAAGGATTTTTTCAATTTTTATTAATTCACAAAAAATAGTTTATATTCATAAACATTCACCTTCCCCACCTTTCATTAGAAGCATGTAGCTAATTCGCGGTTTAAAACCACGTGCTTGAAAACAACTCCTTTAAGCATATGAAAATTTACGGTTTAGGGATCAAATTTAAAAGTATTTTTCTTAAGCATTTTGGTCCTAGATCTTCGGATCTCTAGGTTAATGAACCTCCAAAATCCAATTTTCAAATAAGAAAATGGAAAATGTACTTGTAAAAAAATGACGAATATTGTTGTTTTTAGACCAAAATTGGAGGATTAGAGATTTTTTCAATTTTTTTAATTCACAAAAAAAGTATATATTCATATAACATTCACATTCCCCATTATTCATTGGACCAAGCATGTAGTTAATTCACGGTTTTAACCCACCTGCTTGAAAAGAACTATTTTTGGCTTTTGGAAATTCACGGTTTAGGAATCGAGGCTTAAAGTATTTTTCTTAAGCATTTTGTTCCTAAAGCTTTGGGGTTGTAGGTTCATGAACCTCCAAAACCCAACATTGAAATAAGAAAATGAAAATTTTATTCTTAAAAAAATGACCAAAATGACCGTTTTTAGACCTAAATTGGAGGACTATAGTAAACGATTTTTTAAAGTTTTTTTAATAACCAAAAAAAGTGTATATTCATATATAATTCACATTCTCAATGTTTTTTTGGACCAAGCATGTAGCTAATTCACCATTTTCAACCACGTGCTTGAAAAGTACTCCTTTAGGCTTTTGGTAATTAACGGTTTAGGCATCGAGTTTTAAAGTGTTTTTTTTAAGCATTTTAGTCCTAAAATTTTGGAGTTGTAGGTTAACGAAGGTCTAAAACACAAAATTGAAATAAAAAAAATGAAAAACATACTCATAAAAATGACCAAAATAATCGTTTTTAGACCAAAATTGGAGAACTATAGTAAACGATTTTTTTTTAAAAAAATTAATTCATAAAAAAGGTCTATATTCATATAAAATTCACATTTCCCACTTTTTATTGGACCAAAAATGAAAAACGTACTCATAAAAAATGACCCAAATTTTTCGTTTTTAGACCAAAATTTGAGGACTATAGTAAACGATTTTTTAAATTTTTTTTAATTCACAAATAACATCTATATTCATATAAAATTCACATTCCCCACTTTTTATTGGACCAAGCATGTAGCTAATTCACGGTTGTCAATCACGTGCTTGAAAAGAACTCTTTTACGATTTAGAAATTTATAGTTTAGGGATCGAATTTTAAGGTGTTTTTCTTAAGCAGTTTTTGTCCTAAAGTTTTGAGGTTGTAGGTTCATGAACCTTCGAAACCCAACATTGAAATAAGAAAATGAAAAATGTACTCTTACAAAAATAACCAAAACGAACGTTTTTAGATCAAAATTGGAGGACTATAGTAAACGATTTTTTAATTTTGTTTTAATTCGCAAAAAAAGTGTATATTCTTATCAAATTCACATTCCCCACTTTTTATTGGACCAAGCATGTAGCTAATTCACGGTTTTCACCCACGTGCTTGTAAAGAACTATATTAGGATTTTTTAAATTCACGGTATAGTAAAGAATTTTTTCAAATTTTTTAATTCACAAAAAAAAATTATATTCATATAACATTCACATTTCCACTTTTTATTGGACCAAGCATGTAGCCGATTCACGGTTTTCACCCATTTGCTTGAAAAAAAATCGTTTAGGCTTTTGAAAATCTACACGGATCAAGTTTTAAGGTGTTGTTCTTAACCATTTTGGTCCTAAATATTTGGATTTGTAGGTTAATGAACCTCCAAAATCCAACATTATAATAAGAAAATGAAAAATGTAATCATAAAAATATAACCAAAATGGCCGTTTTTAGACCAAAATTGGAAGACTATAATAAAGGATTTTTTCAATTTTTTTAATTCACCAAAAAATGTATATTCATATAACATTCACATTCCCCATTTTTTATTGGACTAATCATGTAGGTAATTCACGATTTTCAACCACGTGCTTGAAAACAACTCTTTTAGGCTTTTGGAAATTAACACTTTAGGCATCCAATTTTAAGGTGTTTCTCTTGAGCATTTTGGTTCTAAAATTATGGATCTTTAGGTTAATGAACCTCCAAAATCCAATATTGAAATAAAAAAAAATGAAAAATGTACTCATAAAAAAATTACTAAAATGACTATTTTTAGACTAAAATTGAAGGATTATAGTAAACGATTATTTCAATTTAAAATGTATAATCATATAAAGTTCACATCCCCATGTATAATCATATAAAGTTCACATCCCCACTTTTTATCTAACCAAGCATGTAGCTAATTCACGAAAAGAACTCTTTGACTTTTGATAATTTACAGTGTAAGTTTTATGGTATTTTTCTTAACCAATTTGGTGGTCCTAAATATTTGGATTTGTAGGTTAATGAACCTTCAAAATCCAACATTATAATAAGAAAATGAAAAATGTAATCATAAAAATATGACTAAAATGACCATTTTTTCAAAAAAAATCACAACAACCTACAAGTTCAGTAGACCACAGTCAGACAGACAACTATTTATTTGCAGCAAATATAAAAATAATAATAAATAATAACAAAAAAAATAAAGCCATGGCTATCAACAGCTACAAGTTCAGTCAACCAAATGGTGTTTCCTCTGGCACAGATAATTTTGCAATTCCATCAGCTACATTGTTTTGTGAGCAAACGAAATGGGTATAGGAAATCTCTTTTGATGAATTTATTATAGTCCCACATCAATGGTGTTGGACTTCACATTCAATATTTGTTAGGAGTAGTACCAAAATAGATTAATGTAACCCAAAAAGATTTGAACTTCATACTTCATAAGTCCGGGAATTATAAATATAACAAAAAAAATCTCCAAAGACGACAATTAAATATAAAAGTCTACTTTCATTAAACAAATCAAAACTACAACCTAATCTCATCTTACCACTTTCTTCTCGAAAACAGATGATAAATCATTCATCATCTTCCTCAATGACTCTAGTCCCAAGTCCCTTCAGTCCTTCGGCTGGGATTTCTGCAACGGTTACGAGGGAGTACAACTCTTCCTTGGCATCTTCATCATCGTTCCTCTTGCGAGCAATGCGAACTCTAATTCTTCTGGGCACACTCCTGATTCCTCTGCTCCAGATATGCTTGTTCAGCTTCACGTCTACTCTCACATCCTTTGTACCCATAGCATTCTCTGCAAACTTCCTGATCTCCTTGATAGCCTTAGGAGCCTTCTTCTTAAAGGTGCTGTTCATTCACACATGGCAAGGACAAATGAGTAACAATCTAATCTTACATCTAGTTAAACATTACTTCCACATACAATACAATCAGAAAGTTCGATATGGACATTCAAAATAAATGGAAGTTTACGACAATGCAATGCCAATCAAAGTTTAGGACAAATTGAGCATCTGTATCTATGTATATTGACAATGACATGACGGTCAACCTCCAAGATAATGAACTAAGACAGTCAAAAGAATTGAACATTATGAGCACCAACTCGAGGATAAACTAATCAGACAAAGTTGTAATGTATAAGTTACAACTTGTGACTTCAGAAAATACCATGTTTTGATGAAAATCCAAACATTGAAAAATAAAATAATACAAGGACGTACAAAACAAGAGACCACAAATAAAAAAGGACAAACTTAAAAATTGGTCTCCAATCAAGTCCAATCAAGCAAAATAAGACCTATCAAATAGTTGCAAAATAACTTATCAACCAAAGCACACAAAAACACAATGAACCTTAGCAAGTGACCAAAAATCACCCACATACCTTTACAGCCCTCTAAAAATTCTGTTATTCCGTTCCCCCAAAACACCCACAAAACAGCACACACCTAGCCTGCCAATTATGTGTCGGCTCGGTTACTTCCAAAGACTCATTTATCTCATATCGAGATGAGACTACAACACATGCCTTAGTAATGGGGAAATATTGTTATCTCTATCAGGCTATTTATAAATAAAAACCATTACAAGTTCTATCTTCAGCCAGTACCTAAACTGTAACATTCAGATAATTAAGCATAGTCGTCCCACCAATGAACTGAATCTATAACTTCAATTAACAAATCCCAAACCTCAACACTTCAGCTCTTGCAGTCGCAGTGCAATAGACAGTCGAAATTAAACACTGAATTCATAAAAATCAAATACAATCTACGTAAATTATCAAAACCTAGAAAATGGATAGCTCTAGGACAAAGAAAGCAACAGTAAATTCCATTACTAAAGCTCATTAAGTGAGGATTCATATACTATACTGAGCAATAAAAAGGAAAAAAAAATACAATGTAAAAGGCAGATAAAATAAACGTACCAGCCATGGAGGCGCTTGTGAAGGTTAATAGTGTACTCTCTGGAGACAACCTCCTCCTTTCTCCCTTTGGTCTTCTCCACCATTTTTAAATCTCTTCAAAAACACCTGCAGTCGATAAACGTATGAATTATAACTCCGAAATAAGCAGAAAAGAAAGTAAGAAAAAGAGAATCAAAAGCAAAACAGTAGATGATTGGATCATCCAACACGTTCAGAATGGAATGAAGGAAGAGAGGGAGAAACCTGGGCGTTCAGCGACGCGAAGAGCTGCCTCCAATGCGGAAAGAGATCTTCGGAAGGAGCGGAGAAACCCTAACCCTAAACTTATATAAGGGTTTATTTATTGCCCATGGATTTATCTTCGTTGAGTTTGGGCTTCAAAATGGACTGGTGAATTTAATTGGGCCACACTTTTTAAACTTTCAATTCCAAATTCGACTGTTAGCCTAATTAAAAATTTAGTATTTGAAATTTGTTTTTATTTGGTACTTAAACTTTATACATTATAAATTAAGTATTATAAATTTAGTCTCGGTACAATCCTGATCAGGATCGGCCACCAAGATTCACTATAGACGAAGGTTTATGAAATTCACTCCATGTTAAATGCCGGAAAATACAATTCTTTTTTAATTCATTTCAAAGAATCTTTAAGAGGTGACAAATTATAGAATAATCGGTAGAAACTCAAAAATTAAAATATTTGATATCTAAAGTGTAGATTTAGTATCAACTCACAAATTAAAATCTTTGATATCTAAGGTGTAGATTTATGATCTTTGATATCTAAACCCTAGATTTAAGATCCTTAATATCTAAATGATAGATAATTTAGACCTAGTAGAAAAATATTTTATAGCAAGGTTAAAATGTCAATTCGATTTAAAAAAAAAAAAAATTGGTTGCAATCCTGACCAAGATTGCAACCAGGATCTAAAAGATTTTTATAATGGATAAAAAAATAAAAGAAAAACTGAATTTTGGTGCCCGTGATCCTAGCCTGGCCAGAATTGCACCGACTCTATAGAAACTCAAAAATTAAAATATTTGATATCTAAAGTGTAGATTTAGGATCAACTCACAAATTAGAATCTTTGATATCAAAGGTGTAGATTTATGATCTTTGATATCTAAACTCTAGATTTAGGATCTTTAATATCTAAAGGATAGATAATTTAGACCTAGTAGAAAAATATTTTATAGCAAAGTTAAAATGTCAATTCGATTTAAAAAAATAAATAAATGGTTGCAATCCTAGCCAAGATTGCAACCTAAAAGTTTTTTTTAATGGAGAAAAAAATAAAAGAAAGAAAAACTGAATTTTGGTGCCCGTGATCCTGACCTGGCCAGAATTGCACACTCTAAAAATGATAGTGGCAAAAAACAACTCTTATTTTTTTTTTTTTTTGCAACAATAATTTAATTAAAGCGAGAATTAAACCCATGACCATTCTAATTAAAGGAAGAATTGAACCCATGAGCTCATAGTTATGAATAAAACCCTATGCCAATCGAGCTAGGTTCGATTTGGCAAAAAAAAAAAATAATAATAAATAATAATAATAATATTTTAGGCGATTTACTCAGGTTAATATTTAAAAAAAAACATTTAATTTTTAAATTAACAAATTAAAATTAAAACGCCCCCTTGATCTATGAGTATACATACCTCTTTTCGAACCGCTACGCAAATTTAGTAAAGGAAATGAGAATATGGAATAATCCAAGAATGGAGACCATAATATATAACACTCAAAGAAGGAAAATGTGGATTAATGAAAATAGGCACTGAGTATATGTTTTGTGATGTTAAATCCTAATTAACCTCGTTGCGCAGACAGGACGAATTCCATTCAGATTTGTCACGAATAAAAATACTCATTTTCGCTGCTCGTTTTCACTTTCCAAAAAGAAAAATCAATCACCGAACGAAAAGCTAATCTAAGCCATAAATATAATGCAGCATTATCATCACAAAGGTCGATGGTTCGATCCCCACACCCACCTACTCCTAATAATTTTTGCTTGTCCAAAGAGTCAAACTAGCCACAGTTCAAATTCACTAAAAACTTTAAAATCGCTGTTCAAGTTCAATACATCAGGCTACAATTAGGAGGGCCCAACAGCTAATATGATGGAGAAAATAAAAAAGAAAACAAATTATCTCAAATCTATAACAATCAAAACAGGAACCTCCATTTGCACAAATGAATGGGTTAAATGGGAAGCAAATGAAGATCCACTTAAAGGGAATGACCATAAGTTGCAGCTCATTCTGACCATTGGCCTCTTTAATCCACACACAATTTGCATATCAGCTCTCTATCATTTTCCTTCGAAGTCAGTGGTGATGCCATAAGTAAGAACATTTCAAGGCAGGAGATTCCCTTCAATAAAAGGAAATTTGGATCCTCCATTTGTGTTACCTTTAGCTCCATTGATGCCCTCATTCTCAATGATTTATCACAATATGTACGCGAAGAATTTTACTTAATACAATCCCAAGCGCGTTGAATTGACCTAGGAATTTCGGTTAGTTCTACAGTATCTCCACAGGCTAAGCGTCAAAACTGCTACGCTTGCAAGGCCGACTAAAATCTGCTCAACCAAAGAAAATAGTATATGTAATCCTTAGAAAGTAATAGAAGAAAAATTGTGAAAGGTATTTGCTAAGGTAGGAATTGCACAATATCGTAAAACCAATGGTCTTTAAAGGAAGGGTAGAAACTTTTCTATATAGAATAATTGCCTATAAGATCAAGGAATCAAAATATTCAACCAAAATGGCAATAGTTAAGGTTCCGTTTGCTAATCGTTTTAGTTTTTGTTTTTGAAAATTAAACATCTAAACACTACTCCCATCACTCATGAGCTCCTTTGATTTGTTATCTATTTTTGACAAATGTTTTCAAAATTCAAGCCAAATTTTGAAAACTAAAAAAAAGTAGAATCCGTTTAATAATCATTTGGGTTTTTGTTTTTAGTTCTTAAAAATTGTGTTTGTTTTCTAATCATTTATTTAACGATGGTTTTCATCTTTCTTAAGTAAATATTAGAATTCTTAGTCAAATTCCAAAAATAAAAACAAGTTTTTAAAAACTATTTTTTTTTAGTTTTTAAAACATAGTTTCGATTTTGAAAACACTAGTAAAAGGTAGATAACGAACAAAAGAACTTATAGGTGAAAGTAGTGTTTATAGGCTTAATTTTCAAAAACCAAATAGTTATCAAACTACTTTTGTTTTTGAAATTTGACTAAGAATTCAAATCTTTCATTATTACGATGAAAACCATGTAAATAAATTGTGAGAAAACAAGCTTAAATTTCAAAAACCAAATGGTTATCCGACGGGGTCATAACTCTCCAAACATTGTGTTTTCTGTAGCTTTAAGAATTGTATGGCATTATGACTTGTGAACTATAGCGAGTGACAGACACTGGTATGACACTAACCTTTGCGTCTCTGCCAGGACCTGATAGGCCAAGTCGGAAGAATGATTTCAGTTTTCTGAACCGATATGATTTTGGTAATAGAATTACTGCAGTGTACTGCTTTGTGCAAGGAAATGGCAGTATCCTTTGTAGTGCCAACTGTGCTGTCAATGGTGTCAAGGAATTTCTGACCTTCAAACGCCCCTCATCCTGGATCTGCATCAAAATGAGAACAATGTATAGAAATTGATGAGAACAGGTATGATAGAACCCAACTATATTGATATGTAAAAGATAAACGAAATTACAAGATAAATTGATAAACTAAGTGTTCGAGGTACTTGGACCCTCCCTCTCTTGAGATTACTCTCAAGCCCTAATTCACTCACCAAAATATTGTCTACCTTTTTCATTCCTCACCATCTCTATTTATAACAAAACTCTCCCAACAAACTCTTTATCTAATTACTATCATACCCTTAACACGTAATAATATTCTCAATTTTATCCTAATAGCATTCCTATCAATTTATTTCTCATCCGGGATCAGCATCAAAATGAGAACAATGTACAAAAATTGATGAGAAAATTTTGCTTGATTGATTGATGAGAACAGTCTACTCTTTAGACATTATTTTGCTTCATTAGAATCCCTTCTTTTAGTTGGATTTCTTTTTTGTGGGCTTGGTTTCTTTTTTTGTATGCACTTGTAAAAAAAAAAAAAAAAAATTGAAGAGAACAATTATACCAATTTATTTCTCTTTGGAGAATGTCAGGTTCATCGTTACCTATACAGTTACTACTCAACAATTTATCTCAAGGTAGATAATATATTTACATTCGATTGCCACATTTCATAGATATTTGTTAGGCCACCTATCACTAAGTTATATGTAAGGAGGGGTAAGATAGGAACTCAAAGCCTAGATGGTTAACAAAGTAGTTATTCGGTAGTTGGATTGTTTCTTGTAAATTGTTTCTTGAAGTGGTTATGTCTGTTAGTTACTTTAGTTTGTTGAAGTTTCTCTTTAAATACAATTGTATTGTTCATAGGAAGGGGATAGAAGAATTTACTAAAGAAATCTCTTTGTAGATTGGGGGAGTAGAGTATCGATTCGGTCTTACTTCAGGTTACTAGTAAATACAAGTTCTAGAGTTCTTACATTTGGTATCAGAGCCGTCGCATTCTGAGAAGAATAGGAGCAATGGCGCAACGAAGGATCGAAGAAAGGTTGGATCAGGCAGATTTTGAGCTGGGCGGAATCCGAGCTCATGTGGAAAAGATGCCCGTTCTTGAAGAAAATGTGTCGACCCTAACAACTGTGGTACAACAGATTCCGTTGCAACTCGAGGAGCAAAAGAAGGCGACAGAGGAGTCCGCGGTAATGATGTCTAACATTGCGATCGATTTGGCCGCAATGAGACTTAAAATGGCAGCCGTCGAGGTGAAGCTCGGAATGGAAGTCGGAGTGACCAAAGAAGCTCGTCCTACGGTGGAGAAGGTAGATGAGGGAGGTGGTGATCGGAGTAAGTTCAAGAAAGTTGAGATGCCCATTTTTTATGGAGAAGATCCCGATTTGTGGCTGTTCAGAGCAGAAAGGTATTTTCGAATCCATAAGCTCACTGATTTGGAGAAGCTCACCGTGGCAGTTATTAGTTTTTCGGGCGCGGCTTTGCACTGGTTTCGTGGAGAAGAAGATCGGAAGAGTTTCGGACTTGGCCGGAGCTAAAGGAGCAAATGCTAGAGAGGTTTCGACCAACCCGAAAAGGAAGTTTGTGTGGTCAGTTTCTTGCGATCAAACAGACCACAACAGTAGAAGCTTATCGAAAGGAGTTCGATCGTTTGGCCGCACCTCTGCCTCATCTGTCGGCGGGGGTTTTGATAGATACATTCCTCAATGGTCTTGATCCAGTAGTTCGGTCGGAGGTGCGATGTCTGAGACCTGTGGGATTGAAGGAGACCATGAAGCTTGCGCAGTTGGTGGAAGACGTTCAGTTGACGAGATTGGAGGCCCAAAAGCCCGCTAACAGTCTTGCGAGTAGTTCGGGCCTTAAGCCGTTATTGGGCCCAAAGGGGAATGATAAGGCAAACGGGTCTGCTCCGACCCGAATAATAACTTTGGTGAACCCATCGCAGACAAATGTACGAAGGGACGCCCCTACCCGAAGAATTTCGGATGTCGAATTTCGTTCAAGAAGGGAAAAAGGGCTCTGCTTCCGTTGCGAAGAGCCGTTCGCGCCAGGGCACCGGTGTAAAGCCAAGGAATTGAGGGTGTTGGTAGTTCAGGCGGATTCGGAGGAGTTAGAACTAAGGGAGGAAGAAGAAGAAGTGTCTGTCATGGCAGCGCTTCAAGCAATCGAGATAGGGGACGCGGTGGAGTTATCGTTAAACTCAGTGGTAGAACTTTCTTCCCCTGGGACGATCAAGTTGAAAGGGACAATTGGCGAAAAAGAAGTTGTGGTCCTAATCGATTGCGGGGCAACGCACAATTTTATCAGCCAAGCATTGGTTGAGGAGTTGAACCTGCCATTATCCGAAACAAATCACTATGGGGTCATTATGGGCTCAGGAAAAACGTTGAAAGGGAAGGGAGTATGTAAGTCTATAGTTCTCTGCCTTATCAGCTTTCGATTGTGGAAGATTTCCTTCCTTTTGAGTTGGGAGGAGCTGTTCAAGTTGTATTGGGAATGAAATGGTTGCACACTTTGGGTGTTACTGAGGTAGACTGGAGGGTGCTCACCATTCGAATCGGTAAGGGTAAGGAGCAAGTAATACTTCGGGGGTGACCCCAGCCTAACGAAATCGCAGGTGTCGTTGAAGAGTATGGATAAGGCTTGGGAAACTGATGATCAGGGCTATTTGGTTGAATTCCGATCTTTGGAGTCACCATCGACTATTTCTTCTCCAAAACCATTCTTGGACCCTCTTCCAATGGAGATTCGGGAGTTAGTGCAGAAGTATCAGGTAGTATTTGAACCTCCAACAGAGTTGCCCCCACGGCGCCTAATTGATCATCAAATTCATTTACAAGAAGGAGTCACGAGCGTAAATGTTAGGCCTTATCGGTACGGGTTCTCACAGAAGACAGAAATTGAGAAGATGGTAACGGAAATGTTGAGGGCCGGAATAATCCGTCCAAGTATCAGTCCTTATTCCAGTCCTGTGCTATTGGTGCGCAAGAAAACAGGGGGTGGCGTTTTTGTGTTGATTACAGAGCTTTGAATAATGTGACAGTGCCCGATAAGTTTCCTATTCCCTTGGTTGAGGAGCTGTTGGATGAGTTGAATGGGACAAGGGTGTATTCAAAACTAGACCTACGTTCAGGTTATCATCAAATCAGAGTCCATGAGGAAGACATCAAGAAGACAACCTTCCGTACTCATGAGGGTCAATATGAGTTCTTGGTAATGCCCTTTGGTTTAACTAACGCTCATGCTACTTTTCAATCATTGATGAATACGATTTTTAAACCATATCTGAGGAAGTTTGTGTTAGTCTTTTTTGATGACATATTGGAGTACAGCAAGGATTTAGTTGAACATCTCCGGCATTTGGAGATTGTATTTTCGATACTTAAAGATCATGAGCTATTTGCGAATGGTGAGAAGTGTCAGATGGCTCAAGAACGAATTGAGGATCTTGGTCATTGGATAACGGCAAGGGGGGTTGAAGCTGACTCTGAAAAAATTAGAGCTATGCTCGAATGGCCACGACCTGTGGGTATTCGGGAGCTCAGAGGTTTCCTTGGATTAACAGGGTACTACCGAAGATTCGTGAAGAACTACGGAACGATTGCGGTTCCTCTAACATCTCTACTTAAGAAATGAGCATTTATATGGAATGAAAAGGCTTCCTTGGCCTTTGAAGCCCTAAAAAGAGCCATGGTCACTCTTCCCGTTTTGGCAATGCCAGACTTTACGCAGTCATTTATCGTGGAGACAGCTAATGTATACGAATTTTGATATTCCTTTTCTTTAATTCTTCCTCTTCAAACTTCAATTCTTCTTCTTAGTCAAAGGATTGAAGAAAAATATTTTTTCTTCTTCTTCTTCTTCTGATAAGCAGCTAATGTATACTTCTTCAATTTTTTGCCTACAAATTTTGATATTCCTTTTCTTTAATTCTTCCTCTTCAAACTTCAATTCTTCTTCTTAGTAAAAGGATTGAAGAAAAACAAAAATTTTGAATAACAATTAAAGAAGAAATGAAGGCGCGCGCCTCCTTCAAAGGCGAAGGCACCGTCGGGCGACGACGGGCGCGACAAGGCGCACGCCCGATTGAAGACCGTCGCCCAGAGCATGTTGGAGGCGCAACATGCTGAAAACGCCTCGCCTGGGTGCGCCCAGCGCCTTAGGCGCTCGCCTTGAAAACACTGTCTGTTAGTTACTTTAGTTTGTTGAAGTTTCTCTTTAAATACAATTGTATTGTTCATAGGAAGGGGATAGAAGAATTTACTAAAGAAATCTCTTTGTAGATTGGGGGAGTAGAGTACCGATTCGGTCTTACTTCAGGTTACTAGTAAATACAAGTTCTAGAGTTCTTACAATATTTTAAACAATTGTATAAAACGCTTCGTCGAGAACTTATGATAAATAAATACATCACAAGTGGTGAAAGCCACATTTCATAGATATTTAAACAACTTGAAGTATTGATAGAGAAAAACTCATTAAATGCCACCAACCTCAAAAGAAGTTCCAACATCACCAGCGTATATTCTTGACTGGTAGCTACGTAAAATCCTGTCCAGCCAGTAATAATTCTCCTGGTAATCAAAACCAAAAACAGTGAACTGGTTGTGCAAGAACCGTAAAATTTCTCCCGTCTAAGCATACTGCCAACATATAAACTAGGAACAACTGAAAACCAACTGCTTTTCTTTCTACAAGTTCACCTTCTAACTACAGTCAGTGTTTTTTTTTTTTTAACAAAACTACAGTCGTGTTAAGGGTAAATATAAATAACACCTTGAACTTGAAGCATGTGCAAGTAGACCTCTTTTTTCATTAGAAGACAAAATTCCCTTTCAATCTGAGTATTTTTTTCCCTTATTCATACCAAATACGGGAAAGTGGAAGGAGAGAGAAAAATGGGGCAAGAGGGTGATTCAGAGAATTCATTGGACAAATCAAGCCAAGCAATCATCCATGATTAGGAAATCTATCATCGAGAGAGGTTATGTGGTCTCACGTCATATCGTGTAAATGCCACAAGTTATGTGGCTGGACACAAAAGTCAAGTGTCTCTCCCCCATAAATCATTAACAAAAAAAAAGTTGACCAAAAATACTAAAATAGTTGTTGTTTTGAAATTATTATTTAAACATTATTTTGCTTGATTTGGAGCCCCTTCCTCTGGACTTGTTTTTTTTTTCGTCATTGTATTCTTTCATTTTTTTCTCAATAAAAGTTTGGTACCTTTTCAAAAAAGAAAAAAAAAAACTAAAAGAGCTGTTACTAAATATGTGATGGTGGATTTTGTTTGGAAAACAAGTGTTCGGGAGATTTTGTTAAACATATCTTGAAGTGGAATGCTATTTTCATTATACCCTTCATGTGGTAACAATAAGTTCACATAAACGAAAACTAACCTGCAGTCCATTTTCACGGGCCCTCTGCTCAATCTCTAGGATAGATGAAACATCTTGATCTGTAGGCCCTTCTTCTTGAAGACGTAATATTTCATTCAGAGCAAGATCAACCTTTCAAAAATCGGATCATAAAAATGTGTCACCTAAATTTGCTAATGGAAATAAAGTAAAAGAAGGTTGATTGTGATAGTGTATAAACCAGCTTCGATGAGATTTCTGGATCACAGGAAAAGTTTATGCTAATATCACCACGAACAGGATCACTTCTTGAAGGTTTGTTACCTCCAAGAAATACTGAAACCCCAGCAGAATAGATCTGGAACAGAAAAGTAACCAGAGAATTAAGCAAAAGAATTAAAATCAACAATAAATATTCATACAATACAACCACAAAAAGGATAGACACCTGCCCGTGCTTGAAACGCAGAACTTGCATCATTCTCGCCTCAAGCAATTTGCTCAAAAACCCTACGAAATGAATTTCCTCAACCTGCAATTTTTGTTTTGACAAAACACATTCTGAACCAGTGGGGGGAAAAAGTAATAAACAGGACACTTTATTTACAATGTACCATTCCAATTGACCATAAAAGGGAAATAAATACCATGGTTCCGTTTGTGATCTCCACGGGAAAGCATAGCTGAACTGAACATTGGGCTTCAACCATGGGGCTATATACCATTTCTCTACAATGCAAGAACATTAAACGTATTTAAAGAAAGGGAAATCCCAAAAGAATGTAATAAATGTATGAACCAGAAAAATATGCAAATTCATACTAGACCACTTCTATGTAACACGTTAACTACCAAGGTATGGGAGGGGAAAAAAAAGAAAAAAAACACCATTGAATGGGAAACTGTTAGGTGAATTGTAAATACTTATAAACGAAAGGGTAAAAAGGTAAATGGAGGTAATGGGGCATCTGTGCCTTTTTTTTTTTTGGATAAGAAACGATTTCATTGATGAATGAAAAGGAGCTAAAGCTCGTGCACCAAAAGGTGAATTACAAAAAGGCTGTCCAATTAGCAATCAAAAGAGAAAAACTATAATTGGAAAATGGGTGTTTACATTTACACCAATATAAAGCATTGAAAACAATTGAGTCCATGATCCGCTCAAAAGGGGAAAAAGAATCTTGAAAAATACGAGCATTTCTTTCTCTCCAAATAAGCCAAAAGAACACCCTATTAAAAGCAAGCCAAAGGATCTTTGCTTCACCAAGGAAAGGGTGATGGACAAAAATAGAAATCAAGAAATCGTTCATGTTATTAGGAACAACCAAGGACCAACCAAAAGCATTAAGAATAAAGGCCCAATAATTAGATGCAAAGGGGCAATGGAGGAAAAGGTGCGTCGGGCACTCTGAATGTGAATAACACAAAACACACCAATTAGGGGAAAGATTCATATAAGGCATACGACGTTGAAGTCTATCAGCCGTATTAATCGCTCCAAGACTCAGTTCCCACAAAAAGACTTTAATCTTCCTTGGATAGAAGTCGGACCAAATTGCCTTATAGAGGCCAACGTTCATATTAGCAGAAGTAATGACCAATCTCTCAAGAAGAGATTTAACCGTGAAGGAGTTGGAAGGATCCAGGGGCCAAATCCATGAATCAGAGCAATGGCGAAGAGTAACCCCGGATAATAAAAGAGAAAGGGAAGACCATTCCCCTACTTCTGGGTCATTCAAGTTCCGACGGGGGTACAAATTTCAAGCATTCGATGCTGTCACCCACGCTTTGCTGACCAATAAGTTAGGCCGAGTTGTAAGACGGAATAAGCGAGGATAGGCCAAGGCAAGCGACCCACAATGAAGCCAAGAGTCATGCTAGAAGGAAGTAGAATTTCCGTTACCCAATCTCCTTTGCACTCTGGCTTTGATAATATCGGAAGTTGTTGAAATGAACTTCCAAGGGGATTTAGAAGAACCTTGTAAAACAATATTGGGCCAGCAGTTCAAACTATTAGAATAGTATTTAGCCATAATCACTTTGCACCAAAGAGCCTTAGGCTCGTGCAAAAACCGCCAAATCCACTTTGCTAACAAAGCTAAATTCCGCTGTTTGAAATTTTCAATGCCTAGACCTCCCATCAATTTAGGAACCTGGGTTTGTTGCCAATTAACATTGTGCAAACCCCCTTCACCACGGGAGCCCTCCCAAAAAAAATTCCTGATAAGCTTATCAAGAGAAATTGCAACCTTTGACGGCAAATGAAAAATGGACAAGTAGTAAGTAGGCATACTGGATAACACTGATTGAATGAGGGTGAGTCTACCCCCTTTCGAGATATAGGCATATTTCCAATTATGAAGCTTTTGCTGAATTCTCTCAATAACAGGGAGCCAAAAAGAAGATGTCTTTGTCTTTCCACCTAAAGGAAGCCCAAGGTAATTACTTGGCCAAAAACCTTGTTGACAGCCAAAAGAAAAGGGGCATCTGTGCCTTTTTAGGGTCAGAGAGTATGGGTGTGAGGGGATTCTGTTATCTTGGGTATTGTGGAGAGATTTTGGGAGAGTCCAGCCCTCTCGAAAGGCTGAGAGTTGTTTGTAGGTGATATCTTCACCTTGTTCTCTACTTTATATAAATAATAGTATAATAACCTGGATACCTATCAGAAACAAAGAGTGAAATATTATGCGTTTCATTCTTTTAATTTTGTTTTCTCTACCCTACCTCCATCAGACATTTAATTTTAGTAAACATGTTTCAAGTATATAAAGTATAATCAATGAATTCGAATACAAGGTCTAGTGCACCATACCGAACTATGCTTGTAGGAAAAGTGAATGGCAAGCCTTCCAGGTCATCACGAATGAAGTTCATAATAGGTTCAGGAGGCTTTGGTATTCCACCCTGCTTAAGGAAATCAAAACCTTACTTATCACGAACAACAAAGGTTGTTGTACGTAAGCAGACTGAATATAAAGTTCCACGTACCAAATACTGCTGTATTAAAGGAAGGGCTATAGAAGGATTAATGTTCCCAACAACTACGACAGTAAAATTGGATGGATCTCTGAAACAGTTGTTGAAATATTCACAGGCCTTTTGTGGATCAACTTCTTGAAGGTCGCTTACCCTAATTGGCTGGAGAGTAAGAAATAAATATTTTTTTAAAAAAAGTGAATACTATAGAAAAAATATACATACTTTAAAAGCATGGTAACGAGCATACCCTAAAAAAGTAGGAGTTTCCATAATTAAGCTCCTTCACACGGTTTGCAAATGCAGTATAAGGATCCCTCTCCTGAGCATGAACAGCTTCTTCTGCCATTTGCATAACAATTTTGACATCCTCCTCTCCTGGTGTCACATTTGTTGTGAATAACTGATAAACAAGCTGCAGAGAAACAGAATGTGCTCAAGACATGTAAAAAATGTCAATAAATGGTTAAAGGGGAAAAAGAAAAAAAAAACAAGATACAACACTTTTCATTGATTTAATGAAAAGAGACTAATGCTTAAAGGGAAAAATTATTTATAATCAATGCTTCTGAAAGTACTTCAATATTAAATTAGAATCATGAAATATGCTGCTTAAACATTGACTGAATCCTTACAACGTTCAAAATTCAGATGTTATAGATGAAAAGTTTGTTGACCAGTCAGCTGCTTGACCTTAAGTGAGTGTTTGGGATACTAACTTGGGGTTGGGTGGACTGAGTTATTATAACTCAGTCTACGTTTGGCCCACCAATTATTTAAGTTCAGGGTGAATAAAGTAACTACACTCACTTCAATAGTATTTACAATTCATAGACTATTATAACTCACTAATTATTTTAACCCACTCAGCGCCCCAAACAGCCCCTAAGGGGCCGTTTGGCCCACAGAGTTGAGGGAGTAAGTTTACTCCCTGTTTGGCCCACAGAGTTGTTGAACTCAGGTAAAAAATATCAACTCCCTAGACTTCAACAGTAGTTACTATTGAAGATTGTTCCATTTTTCAAGGCAACACGTTTCTCTCTCTTCCTCTTTCTACGTCCCTCCCACGATTTTTTTATTATTTAAAAAAAACGTAATTTAAACAAAATGTGTAAAAGGACTAAAAATACAATTCAACCTATTTTTATTATTTTAAATATAAATTAGGTTGTTGAATCAAAATTGGTACTTAAACAAAATTCAAAATGTCATATTCCTACAATGGAGAGAAATAAAAACATATGCTTGTTTGGATCCGTTTAAATTAATGGATTAAAATCTTTCAAATTCACATGTAATATTTAACACTATTGTACAACACTCTTTTATTTCAAAACTATCCAAATAAAATGAATAATTAATGCGAGTGATATTGAAAAAAGAATGTCAAGTATTGTGGTAAAAAATATTTTTGTTATCTTCAAAGAAATTTGTGAAGGATACATAAAATAAAAAGCAAAAATAGCATTCTTAAAATTTAAGTGGGTGGAGACAGAGAATGATGTGTTTGACACATGGGTCAGGGTAAGACTATACTATGTGTTATTCTTTTTTTTTCTTTAAAGAAGTTTATAAAATATGCATACATTAATAAAAACAAAAAAAAATCTCAATCTTAAAATTCATAAAATTAAAGATGAGTCCTAACAAAAATGGATAATCAATATATATATATATATATATATATATAATCAATATGAGAAATATTGAAAAAATAATGTGAGGTATCGTGCTCAAAATTATTTTTGTTGTCTTCAAAGAAATTTGTAAAGAATAGATAAAATAAAAAAATAAAAAATTATTCTTAGAATTTATTGGAATAAGTCCTTAATAATGAAAGTTTAAAAAAATTGTGCAGAAAAAAACCGCTAAAATAAACTCAGACTTCAGACTCCAGGTTCAACAACTCTCTGCCACAAACACATTGACTTCAGAGTCCTATTATTTTTTTTTTTAATCACTAATATAGGGTATTGATAGTGGGACTACCTCATAAACTGCAATTAGCTGTAAGACCATATGCATGACAAACAATAAGCATACAAGTAAAGGGCAGTGAATGAAATAACTAATAAGAAATAGTTGACCCAGAACTGAAATTAAGAAACAGACTTGGAGATAAATGTATGTCCATGCACAAGCAGGAAGCACCACATCAACTTAGGCCAATTAATAAAAGCAAAACCCACGTATGATAAAGGAAAAAACAGAATAGTATCAGAAATGCTTTGCTTGGAAAATCAGCTTAAAAGAAAGCATAGCAAGTTCAGGTATGGACCATCAAATTATTAATAGAGGAGCTCCAAGGTGACAATGCTAGTCATATCATATTGTTTTGGAACAAATATTTCTACCGAGTTGTTTCATTCAAAGGCTATATAATATGTAATGGAGAACCAGATTCCTTAATTTGATGAAAACAGGAAACAAACCTGCAGGGCAGTTTCCAGATCCGACGGTGAACAATCACCAGAAAAGGTTCTCATGTATGCTCCAAGATTTGTACTAACTTCAGCTCTCTTACCAGCCAGCATATCCACTAGTACAGAAGGTCGATAACCAAACACTCCGATTTCTCCAGAAATTGTTGAACCCATCGAGCAAGAACTATAATCTCCCTCTGGGAGTTCAGATAAGGCCCCATAAGAGAACCCTGTAAATATTACCTGTTAAGATAAATTTGTAAGTTAGACGTACAGGAGAAACTTAGACTCGGGAGGAGCAATAGAAGATGAACTATTCAAACTTGGTGCACCATTGCATCTAAGAAATAATCTTAACAAATTTATTAAAAGAATCAAGTAAAAACAGATCCCTGCTTTTCGTGCTTTCACAATCTCTTCAAGTATGATAAGACCTTATAAGATGATATATTCACTGCTATGCACTAAATAGGATATAAGCAAATTGCTCTCTGGATTTAGGTGTTAGGAAGGGGACAGTAAAATTTATCATGTCAAGGTTGGATATAATGTCATCAGCAAATATTACATTAAGAATGATCAGTTGAAACTAATAAAACTATTAACAGAAATTACAATATCGGGTAAACAAGGTACCTGGTCATCAAGAAAGTCTGTACACTTATAGCAAACTCGCATGCCATTTGATAGAAATATTTCAGTAGCTCCAATATTTGGATATTCTAGCTGCTGCAGAACAGTCCTGAAATGTTATTACCACACCATTATAAAAATAATAAGTCGAAACCAAGAAAATGTGACTCTTTATATGTTTTCGAATTGAGTGTGATACTTTTTATGTTTTTTTTTTAATATATATATATTTGTTAGTGTCTGGGTCAGCTTGCACGCACCTCGACTAATCTTATCTCACCACTCATGGAACTATCGTCAGGCCTTACTACATTTGGTTGTCAAGTAAACTCGTAGGATATTAAATCCTAAGTAGGTGGTCACCATGGCTTGAACTCATTCCCTCTAAGCCATTTATTATTCTCATGACCCTTATTGACCACTAGGCCAACCTATGACCAATCCACGATGGTTCTTTGTGTTATTTCATTTTACTCAATTCATATCTATTTCTGCCTGAGTTGAATATTAGAATTCAAAGGCCTGCTAGAGAAACTATCTCTAAAATAGTATTCTGATTTTCTTTCCAAAAACATTTTTATGAACTACCATAAGATAACATGTAAATTTTATGTTATTGAATACGTTGAAATCACAATTCATAGACTCAGACAGATTAGCCATTTTATTTAGTCTAATAGAAGTCATATGTGAGAACACAATATGAAAGGAAAAAAAGGAACTCATAAAAAATAGTTAATTCAAAAATAGTTTTATTGAATTTTCGTCATAAAATATATGTATCACATGAAAAAC